>OU696479.1:14262500-16662500 GCA_916048165.1 Spilarctia lutea
ACCGATATGACGCGGGCGATGGTCGGATCAAATTAGAAGAAAATTAACTTTAGTCTGCGGCTTTCACTCGTTATGAAGTAAGTTATGTTTAACGTTTAAATTAAATATTTCTCGAGTAAATAATGTTATTTTTCTTCAATATTCACAATATCTTTATAAACAATAAATTTGTATATCTATACCCTTTTGTATTTTTATTTATCTCAATAAATATTTCACAAAATAGGTTATTGCGTAATTTTAGTGAAAAAGAATATGAAATGACATTTAAACTTACACTTTGAAACTTCAATTCGAAAGTATAATACTAGTAACATTGGGAATTACGTAGCTACTCCTAAATTTTCATATCCTACATTGCAAACAAGTATTTCCTTTCACGTAGCTCTATCTAGAACATTAACTCAAATAATCTACATTTGTCTTTTCCAAAACATACAATTACAATAACACAAATCTTAACCTAAACATAATAACCTTAATAAATTTTAGGTTTATCAGTCGCATCTGGTTGAGTAGATAACTTAAGAGCTATTTAATAATACGTTGTATCATTTAGAGACGGCGTGCATTTTTAGTCGGTTCGAGTCCGACATTGCCACCAGTCTGTGGTATCCAGGGGAATTGCCGCATAAATAAAATATCGAGAAAGCGGTATATCAAAGAGATTTATAACAGTGTGTTGACTAAATAAACGTATACCAATAGAATACCTCCATTAAATTTTGGTCGGTTTGATTATGTTATGATAATATTTATAGGTATTGTGTCACTTTGGCCAGAAAATGTACTTATTGGTTATAATCACAATTAAATCCTATTGCACAAAACATCTAGCAAAATACGCACATGTTTAAACCCGTTTATCATTTATAAACATTGTCACTATATACGCAAGTTTTTATACCAAAAGATTATACACCCAACAGGAATGGTTTGAAAACTACAAACCTCACTGCTTTCTGGACAACACCATTACTTATAAATCGAAACACAAGTAATATGACACAACTTTATTATATAAAATTGAGCCAAACATCCGTATACCATTTTGTCTATACATGTAATAAACATACTCAAGAACAAAACCACTTATAGAGATTTATACACTTCAGGCAAAAACGGAAAGGTTCACGAAGTTTCTAAACTTGAATACCGCTTTTCACCGCAACACCAGTATTAAATATGAAAGGCATGCCAGCAAAATGCCAACCACTATACCACTATGATTTTATGAAAATAGGTTAAAGAAATGTAAAATGATTTTCATGATATTTCAAATCTGTAACATTTTATATGTGAATATTTATTCATAACAGCTGGCTGTTCGATTGGATTTTGTACCAGTAACTTATTTTATTTCCTTAGAGAATCGATACGTATCCTCAAAAATTATGGTATTTGCTTCTTGATATTTTATTTATTCATTATAGCTAGAACGGATATAATCCAATAGTATTAACAAAAAAAGAAATACTATAAATTGGTGTGATTTGATTGCGCAAGAAACTGCACAATTGTTCCTATCTTAGCAATATTAAAGTTAAAAGTTTATGTTAGTATCTTAAGATTGATGACTTTTGTTTATTAAGAAGAAAACTATAATCATAATATCTTGTCAATTTTAACACGCGATCGTCTCATTCCAATCGAGCGGTATATCAAAGAGATTTATAACGATGTGTTGACTAAACATACGTATAGCAATAGAATACCTCCATTCAGTTTTGGTTGGTTTGATGATGTTATGATAATATTAATATTGTGTCACTTTGGCTTTAAAATATACTTATTGGTTATAATCACAATAAGTCCTATTGCACAAAAACATCTAGCAAAATACGCACAAGTGAGAGCCACGCTTTGGCATGCATGGGCCGGCTCGACCGGAGTGATACCACGGCCTCGCAGAAAACCGGTGTGAAATAGCGCTTGCGCTGTGTTTCACCGAGTGAGTGAGGATACCGGAGGCCCAAGCAGAGATTAGACTTGTACGAAGATACGGCACCATATCATCAGAGGTGACGATAGTCCTGGCCCATTTCCTACCTTTATATATCGAAATCTTGGCGAATATAGACGTGAATTTCTATGATCAGCCTCGAAATATCC
Organism: Spilarctia lutea; assembly: GCA_916048165.1. NCBI lineage: Eukaryota > Metazoa > Arthropoda > Insecta > Lepidoptera > Erebidae > Spilarctia > Spilarctia lutea. The sequence continues at coordinate 14,264,613 of OU696479.1, forward strand.
ACCGGAGTCAGAGCGTTGAAGATTAGGACGAGCTCGAAATGCAGCAGAACGCTCACCGACAGTTACACTCAGAACATCAGAATGCGCATGTCGATAGTTTACTTTGTTATTAAAAAGTCTATACATTATATATTTTTAAAAATTGCTTATAAATGTACTACTTAATTCAGTCATTTTGCTTTATTTATTTACAAACATGCGCTATCCTCTATCCTTTATTTATATATATTTGTAGTAACGAAAAAATAATACAAATTGAACAACTTCTCAATATTATTGCGTAGTCGTATATTAGAGCAGAATATTTGATTGTTTGATTGGGACCCGCTTCTTAAACATTATCGATAATAATAAACTAATTATATATATTAAAATATCGTTATCAACCGAAAATCTTTTCATGATGATGTGTCACATCCTACTAGTCCTACTAATATTATAAACGCGAAAGTTTCTTTCACGCAAAAACTACTGAATGGAATTTGATGAAAGTTAACAATAATATAGCTTATACATCAGAATAATATATAGGCCGCAATTTATAAAGATACTAGCTTTGCCTCGTGGCGTTGCCCGCGATTATTGTCGTACCGCGGGTAGTACCGCGGGGTTAAGCTATTTGAATATAAAATAAAACTTAAAATAATTGTGGATGAGATTTTTGAGAATCGCTTATAGAATATGTTATATGTTCGACGTGGCCACCGATCAGAGTCTATGTGCTTTTACTTGTCAAATGATGTTTGGCTCTACCTCGATGTCTTCTTTTTCCACGATTTTTCTTAATTTCTACTTTTCATCAGGTCTTTACATAGGGGCCAAGATCATTTGTAGGACTTTTCTATTTGTATGAGTTCCGTACATAAGTATTCGTCTTGTTACCGTTTCATACATTTTTTTTGCTTGGACATATTTTGCAGATTAGCTTCTTGTACAGAGCAGCACTAGATCGCAAGGTGTTTTGGACATGGATGTCAATTTCTTACTCACAAGTGGTCATGTTAGTTATAGTACATAACAAGTACTTGAATTCAAGAACTTCTTTGTAAGTTGCTGACAGCTCGATAGTCTCTGTATTGTTTCGTGTAGAGGTATTTGGTTTTTCCTGGTTTATTCTTAAAGTTTCTGAGGTTATGCTTTTAATAACCTCAGCGGCTTTCTTAACCTCATCAGTAGTCACCCCGTCACTGAAACACCCAAATACACAATCAATGTGAAAGCGTATACTAAGAGATATTTTATTAATAAATTAAATTTACTAAACTTATTTTATCAAACAAGAAATGTAGGAGATTTCTGAAGTGTCAAAACCTATAATCTGACATCGGGTCCAATTTTGCAAATGGACACAGTGACTTAGCATGGTCAAACTTATTTTATTTACTTTTATACTGGCGAGTCCGTAACGTGACTTGATTTACTCGCTACATTTGAATTATATTTTGTACTAACATTGTCTGAACTGATTTAAAAGAGTAAATAATAAATATAATAAAATTTATTGTGCTTAATAATTACATAACAAATTATGTTCAGACTCTTCTTATAAGCAAATAATGTCTGTGGCAGAGAAAAGACTAACTGTATGAGCTTTGTTTACTGACATTATTAATTGTTACACGGAAGGAAGGAAGAAATTTATTAAAAATATGTGCTCGGTTACTTTGTACATATTTTAAAGCAACCTTTGTAAAGTTTGTGCTACGTATCAATATAAATACGTTTTTTGAAGTGAAACTTCTTTAGAATCGTTGTGATTTCAAACCGGATGCAACGGAAAAAACGACAGGTAAGAGACACAAATACAAAAAGTCGCCTGTAATTAGTGAGCCAGTGCGAGAGAGCAAATGTCGGTCTCGTTCTTTTGTCGATTTACTGAAGTTTCACTTCTATCATGTGTGAATCGCACACACACCTTTTTTTTAGTTCAAATTAATACGGTCAGTAAAGAGGCTACTCAATCACTGTCCAGTTATTTTGTCAAGAGTTGCGACAACTATAGTGTTGTATTTCCTAAAACGCTCAAAATCAGAAATCACATCGACTAAAGTATGCATTTTTAAAATTCTAATACTTGTAACACATATATTTGACTGGCGGGATGGCATAATGGGTTAAGCGATCAGCTTGCTGATTATATGTTTCTACCGTTTAAACTATTGTGCCTTCTAAACTATAAAATTTGAGTGGTTTGTGTGGTTTGAACATTAGAATTCGCTCACTTCTAACTGTAAGCATCTTTACCCTTTAACGTTTTAATAGCATTCATCGTATACGAACAACTTTATAAGTTTTGTTTTGATAATTTTGCTATGATTTCTTTCTTGTTCCTTTTTATCGCTCCTCATGATAAACCTTTCATCGAAATAGCATGCACTGCTAACAGACATACCTGCTGCAAGTATTAGGTAACATATCTACTAAATCTGAACATGTTTAAGTGTCTAAATATAATAAATATAAGTGAAGAACCCTACAAATGTCGTATTTATACAATTGTATTTATACCATTACGTAACACTAACTACAGCCCCTGCTCGCTTTGCTATGATAAAATGTAAAACCATTTGTATGCAACCATTTCAGTGCTATTCTTTTCTTGCTTTCTAAGATGCAAGTGTTTCGCTAACGCCTCCATTCTCTCCTGACCACGTGACTTAGCGTTCAAATACGTTATTCCAATCGTTAATTGTATCGTAAATGTCACCTTGACTATAAGGGTTGAGCAGAAAAGGTTCCATTTATGAATTGAAAATTATTTAAGTATTGGTTTTAAATCTTCAGGACATCATAACTCGCTTAATTAGAACGTCATACAAATTTGTTTATAATACGAGCGAAATTGATCAATACAAGCCAAATTTGAAGCAAAATCTCAAGATATTTTAATAAAGAAATAGGCGGAGGTATGTATTTCACACTCACGCAAAATAAACCCTTGAGATAGTGTAAGTTACCATATCCATGATTAATACGACAAGTCGGCGGATTATCCGTTATTATGTACTATGTGAAGCCAAAGTTTACCCTTACAAATTGGTATGTAACTTAATCCTAATTTGTAATACACGCTAGCTATTTAGTGTTTCGATGTGATAATAAAATTATATTAATTTTAGTTTAAGTAACCTGAAGAGTTTTAACCAGATGTACTGATTATTAATAGTTTGAACACTTTTAATTTGGGTTATGGCAGAAACATGCATCTATGTCAATTATTGCGATAAAAATAACCTATGTCCTACCTCAAACAAACGTATTTCCATGACACATCGACATATCGTATCGAAATCGAATTAACGCCTCAGCAGTGTAAGCGCGACAAACAAACAAAGAACTTTTTAATTTGTATTATTAGTATGGATTTAAGACAAACTTGGTAACAAACAAACTTATCAGTTTGCACTAAGTTCTAAATGAAATCAGTAATAAAAAGGTAATGCGGCAATAAATTTACGAACTTAAAGTTAATATAACTTTAAGTCAACCCCTAAATTTTATTTTGCCGACCTCAATAACCCTACTTAGATATTTCCACTCAGTGATATGGATTTTTTATCACCTTATCCCAGCAATTCAAATCTGAACATACGAGGTATTTAATAGTATAGTAATATGACGTAAATACCCAAATTCAAATAATTCTATGTGTGTGATAAGGTAATGGACACAGTGGGTGCTATATTCGGGATGTGTTATCAAATCGAGCGACCCAAAAGTTCGTGTGGGTCTGCCGCGCGCTCCCTGATAATATACCTACTTCAAGGGACCGTTTTCCATCAGGACGGATTTAGGGTATAAAATTTGCATACAAACGTGTTATATACGGTAATATACTGAAACTCGTTTTGAAACTACATCAACTTGATGCGGATTTGACTAAGAATACTATTTAATTTTTACATAATATGTAATTGGACTATGATATACCCATTGAAGACAAATTAGTGTGTGGGTCTCAAAATTGATTGTTAATAGTTATTGCCTGAACATTAAGACAGATATGTGAATATTTCAGAATTTGAGTAGAGTTATTACGAAGGGAAATTCATGTGTCAACCTGATTTTGATTATGTCTGTTAAGTTTAATGATAATAATAAAGATAGATTTTATGGTAGATTATTTAAGATAGGACCCTAATGGAATTGATCAAAACTAAACTAATTTTACCTAAATCAACCAACACAAATACATACATAGACATAAATAAATAAATATTCCGGACCTCTAACACACAACGCCATCTAGTCCCAAGCTAAGCAGAGCTTGTGTTATGGGTACTAGACAACTGATATAAATACTTGTATATTTTATTTGTAAAAACATACATATTATACATACAAAACACCCAAACTTTAAAACAAATATTTGCCGATCATATAAACATTTGGTCCGACCCGGGAATCGAACTCAAGACTTAAAGCTTAGCAGTCGCATACGCTACCACTAAGCCACCGAGGCAGTCGATTCATAGACACAAGACAAATTATAGTATATATTTCAAAAAGTAATAAAATTACAGCGTAACTTATATTAGATACAAATAAATACATTGTGATTAAGGTACTTAGACTGTATCTAAAACAAAGCGTATGCTTGTGTTTTGAGTAGCAGTGTTCAGTCATTAATGTGCCTCTAAATTACAATTACCTACATTTTAATATAAATAACTCGGAACAAGCGAGAAGCGAAGTCTATCAATGTTCTATTTTATTCATTACTAGCTGACCCACACAACCTCGTTTGAGTCTTATATTGCCCGTAGCGTGAAAATTTTCCCCCGTTTTTTAAACATTCTTCATTGGTACTCCGCTTCTATTGATAGTAGCGTGATGATATATAGCCTTCCTCGATAAATGGACTATCTAACACTGAAAGAATTTTTCAAATCGGACTAGCGGTTCCTGAGATTAGCGCGTTCCAACAAACAAACAAACTCTTCAGCTTTATTATTAGTATAAATTTCGCTAAAGAGTTTTTGAATTGAAACTTCCATAAATATTTTTTCATTAGCTTATTTATTTTGTACTTACTTTACTTATCAAAATAGCGTTTCAACATTTATATTACCAAATAATAGAAGGCTATTTATTTTCTTTAACTCTTTTAGGAATATTTACTTGAAGTAAACTGATAATATAAACTCGTACCACAGTAAAAGTTTGTTAGAAAAAATTCTCTGGAAAAATATACTGCTGCGTGAGTGTGGGCAATGTTGTAATATTTTTGGGTAACCACCCTATGTTGAGAGCGACGTTCTTAATTACTGTAGGTACCCTTGTGTGTAACTCTTTTACGATACTCCATAATTTGTTTTAGTATTCAACTTTTATATGTATAGTAGTGGACTAACAAAATATGACACATACGGTTTCCTTTTTATTTTCTTCTATACAAAGCCTTTTTTTTTTACGTGTGGAAACCCCCTCGGGCCGTCACCCCGCCGGAGTTTGCGGCGGTTAGCGAACCGACTAAAACCACACGGTGTGCCACTCTGCGCCTGAGAAGGGAGGGGTCCGGGAACTGCTGTTATTAAGTAAACGCCGGGCTTCTCCCAGCGGCCGGACCCCTCACAGCGTTCTATACAAAGCCTCTACGCCTGAGAAGGGAGGGGTCCGGGAACTGCAGTAATTAACACAACCGGACCCCTCCCAGCGCCTGCCCGGGCACCGTCTGCTGGTAGGCACCGTCTGCTGGTGTTCTATACAAAGCCTGTCCTAACTTTTGAGGTCTAGCCACGCTGATTTCAGCACGATTGGCCGGGGCGGTACTACCTTCGCACATAAAATCGACGTTAAATAACAAGGTTCGTGCTGTCGTGTATCGTATGTGAGTGCGAGATCGGAGGCCCAATGATGCAGAAGCATCACTAGGCTGCCATAATGTGGGTCACCATGATGCATTGTTGCATTGTCTACATTTGCAATGAGTATGGTGACCTTCACTCTTGGATTCTGCCATTGTTATTTTGGCAGGGCCATCAATAAAAAAGACAATAACAAACACGTAAAAAATATCCAATTTGATGCAAGCGATCGGAAGTTATGCGTGTACATACATTTGGGTGATTCATTTTTATTTATACATATACTAGCTTTATCGCTGTAAATAGTAGACTATGTCCTTCCTCAAGAATCAAAGCATCTCTCTCTTCATTAAAATTGGTACAGCGGTTTAGCCGTGCAAGTGGGACAGACAGACAGACAGAGTTACTTTGGTATTTATAAAATAAGTATGGATTATGCATATTATTAATAGGCCAAATCCTCGTTTTATAGTTGTGTATAAAAATAATATAGTATTCATACTTCAAACTATTTTTAATGAAATTTGCTTCTATCTTCTTCAGTCATTTTTCATAGTTACTCGTATTACGTTTTAAAGACTAATCTCTTTAAAATCGTGATATCAATTCCTAACCAAGGTAAATGTTTTGGCTATGAGAGTGAATGTTAAATGATTTTATTCATTTGAAAAACAAACAGGTTTTTGTTGGTCATCTGGATGTTAATACATTTACTACGGTCATAATAAATCTAATAAATTTCAATTCTTAAGTAATGATTTACCGTTAGAGGGTGTTATCGATAAAATAAAGCAGACTCATCTCGTTTCGCAACTGATATTCTTAAAATATTTCGTTATTATTATTGAGTTTGATCTTAAAAGAATCACTTTTACAACATTACTTTAATATAATCTTCGTAATCTTCCGTTGATAAAAATGAAATACCTAAATGGTTTTAATCATCAAAGATACTTAATAAATGTCCTAACATTGAAATATTACTATTGGTAATATTTATATTATTGACTAGCTGAACCCCGCGGTGCTACCCGCGGTACGATGATAACTGCGGGCAACGCCGCGAGGCGAAGCTATATCTTTATAAATAGTAGCCTATGTGTTATTCTGATGTATAAGCTATATTGTGGTAAAGTTTCATTCAAATCCATTCAGTAGTTTTTACGTGAAAGAGTAACAAACATCCATACATACATACATCCATACTTACAAACTTTCGCCTTTATAATAGTAGTAGGATTAAACGAATATTTTATTACTCTTACTTTGATTAAATGATTTCCAAAATCTATACTAATATTATAAAGCTGAAGAGTTTGTTTGTTTGCTTGAACGCGCTAATCACAGGAACCGCTAGTCCGATTTCTAAATTGTCTAATTTTGGTCAATTTTAGACGTTTCGAACGTTCCACAGAAAAATCGAAAGAAGAAATTATGGTCTAAGTTGAGTAACTTAACGAAATTTGGGCGTGTCAAACCAATATATTGACTTCTACGTTTTTAGAATATATACATAACATAATTTGAGCAAAATATGTTAAATGTTAGTAATTTTAGTTTATACGACTTCATTTATTAACAGCTATATTTGATTCTTGTTCACTTGCATACTTAACTACCATTAATCAAAGTGAAAATCTAATCTGTTATAATCCAATGATTTTGAAGGAGCTTGTTGAGCAGTTTCGTGTCGGGCATCATAATAATATACCTATAGTTTAATTATTATCTAAGACGGCTAGTGGGATCGTCACATCTGTGAATAATCGTACCAAGATGAACCCAATATTAGTAAGAGGATTACTGACTAATTGAATTCACTCGGTTGAGGCGATATTCGATTGCCGTGATCCCAGGTTAATTGTTATTATGCATTACCTTCAACTTACTTACGTCAAACAATAAAGACCAGTGTCTAACATTTTTCTTGTAGTATTATTTTTGTGACTGGGATTAGTTTAATGTATGTATGTAAGTAATGGGTGTCTTGAGCAGTCCACATCCATCCACAGCCAGCCATTTCCTTCAAGTCGTCGCAAGGCGCCCTACACTACGTTTGCCTAATTGCGGTCTCCGCTCTAACACTTGTCAGTCCGGAGTGGAGTCATGACCGGCCGAATTCCACTTTAGCGTTCTGATTTTGCGTGCGAGTTTCACTGAGTGAGTTTACCGGAGGTCCATACCTCGCCCATCGCCCATGGCCCATCGCCCTTCCTATCCCCCAAAGATCGGCAACGCACTTGTTACGTGTCTAGTGTTGTGGGTGTCCATGGGCGGCGGTAATCGCTTACCACCAGGCGATACTTCTGCTCGTTTGCTAAAACTATTTGCGTTTGCACTATTCAATAAAAAAACTATCGTAATTCACATTATGCAACATTGTTATACATATTGAGCGATGAATAAATGGATTATGGGTAAAGTAATATCAATATTAGAACTTAAAATGTATAATGTGCATTTTAACGTATGTAATGCTCTTCCTAAAACATCTGTGGCGACCTCCACATACCACATAACATACTACAGCGCCATCTACCGAAGTTACACTGAACTACGAAGTAACCTATAATACGAAGAAACTACCAATCCTGAATCGCGCAAATAAAGTTCTCGCGCCGATTATCAGATATACAACATCCCAACATCAACTGTTGGGCAGTAGCTCGCCAGGCACGATCACCTCGCCTGGTCGGAGGATCCTCCCTTTGTGTTGGATTGAACATGATACCCGTTCCCCCACACACCTCCACGGTTTATAAATGAACATTTTAATAGCGATACTTGAAGACAACAACCTATGATCCAACTTTAGACTTCTGAATTTTACTCTGAAGTGAAATGTTGCAATACATTTTGTGGTTAATGATATTCCAGGGTACTAAGTAAGAAATAAATAATAATAATACCCACACTATTGCAGCCTATTCAGATGCTTCTGCATCATTAGGTCTTGGGTCTCGAAATTCGTTCTGTATCTGGGTATCCATACTAATAATCCATACTAATAAATATCCGGAAGTAACTCCATCTGTCTGTCTAATACGTTGTCATGGCTAAAACCCTGCATCGATTTATATTAAATGTCGCATGGAGATACTCTGATTCGTGAGGAAGGACATAAGGTACTCTTAACCGTGATGACTGACATAAAAAATATTAATAATTGATTATTATAAATTATTGATTGAACTGTAAAATTGATAGATTGTCCGAGAGACACTTCTATGTTAGGAAGGTTAAATTGGTCTAAATTCAGTTTTATGCATCGATATTAGGCATGTAAATCCTCCTCCGTATTCCGTACACTAATAAACAATACCGGCAACATCGTTCAGAGTACAAGGCAATATCGTCTAAGAATGTTCTCGATATATCTTTGTAGTGCCCTCTTAATTACTCGATCCATTATTTCGGACAAAAGGAACATTGTAACGATGAGTCTATGAATAATTTTGATTGGATTGTGTAATTTAAATACAAAAGAAGTTCTGTTGATTATTACTGCTTACATAACTTGTAATTGCTTGAATTTTATATCAGTATCACAGTAAATTGGTGGTCACATAATAGAAATGTAATGTTGTTCGTAAAATATGTTGATTTATCTGGAAAATAGATATATTGTAATTTTAATATATAAATAACATGCACAACGCCTCTAACGCAATCTAAGCAGAATTTGTACTATGACAGTTAGATTGACATATAGAATACTTAAGTATATACTCTTTTTTAAATAATGTACAGATTTTTTTATAGATTCCATCAGTATCCGTAATACTATACATATACTGAAATCTAACAAATATACAACTCCACACTTTAAACTCGTTTTGCCAGCGTTTAGTGTCATCTATACTCTAAATAAATAAAATTGGAGTGTCTGTTTGTAATATTAAAATAACCGCTTCTTACTACGTACACACAGTACATGTACCAAAATATCATTTTTTTAAATATTTTGTCTGTATGTTTGTTCCAGCTAATCTCTGGAACGGCTGCACCAATTTTGACGGGAATTTCACTGATAGATAGGTGATGATATAAGAAGTAACTTGGGTGACTTTTTTAAACTAGTTTTTCCCCACGGCGTTATCCGCAGGGTTGTTATTGTACCGCGGGTAGCAGCGCTAGTCTTTTATAAGATTCTAGTCTAATACTCCTTCATAGCCAGCTTATTTGTACGGCTCTAAGCATGAAACACCCACGAAAGAATCACATGAATAAAGTTAATGTGAAAGCCAGCACACAAGTAATATACTTACCATGTACTCCTTTTTTTTGTGCGGAAATCCTCTCGGATACCAACTGGTTGTTATGTCGGACTCGAGCCGACTAAAAATCGCACACCGTCTCGAGTACTAGAAGCCGGGGAACGAGGTGCACCTGTATTCTTACGGCATTTTTCATTACCTATTAATTTTATTTCATATTCATTTTCAATGAAACTGATTCAATTCTTTTATTGATGTGCAGCATAAATTTTTGTGCAGCGTTTTTAATAACCTATCTCTTGGTAAAAACGACCATTGGCGGACGTTTATACTTTACCGTTATATACCTATAATGGAAATGGTCGGTTTATTTTGTCTTTTATTTTCTTTTTCCGTCTGTTTTCGGGTTCGATTTACGGGTTGGACCAAATGTTTGTATGATCTGCAAATATTTGTTTCTGAGTTTGGGTGTTTTCTATAAGCAATAGGTGTGTATGTATTTACAAAAAAAACATAAATACATTTATATTAGTCCTCTAGTACCCATAATACAAGCTCTGCTTAGTTTGGTACTAGATGGCGTTGTGTCTTAGATGTACGAAAATATATATTATTCTTTAAGTTAGTACACAATAAATAAGAACACGCATTAGATTTCTCATCTTTTTATTGGAAACATCGGGCAAATAGGCAAAGTAAAGAAAAACATTGTAATATAAATAGACAATATTATTGTATAAATTTTTGTATACATATTAATATGTATAACTGAATTATCTATATTATTACACTGACTAGACATTTATCTCTTAACAATCTGGCAGTTTCGTTCCTCAACTGCCTGAATCTTGTGAGCAGCCTGTGAACAAATAATAGGTACTTATAATATACTCGTATACAAATAATATATTCTTACTAGAATATTATAAATGTTAAAGTAAATCTGCCTGTCTGTCAGTTTGTAGGGCTTTCACGCCAAAACTACTGAACTGATATAACTGAAGTTTAGTAAAAAGATAGCCTATAGTCTGAGAAAGAACATAGGTTACTGTTTTCTGCGATAACCGCAATACACGCGGGCGGAACCGTGAACAAAAGTTAGTATATGTATATAATGTAAAACAATTTATTACATATCGTATTCAAAATGTATGGATAGTAACATGCAATTGAAAATGATATTAAATATGAAAGTAATGTTGTTGTTTATAAAAAAGTAATTATTATTTAATTATGTACATTCCAATACTGTAAGTCGATTTTGCAACATAACTTGAAAATACACACAACTGTAAACTCTCACCGTGATCAGGGCAATAATGTCTCCGGCGTCTCCGTCGGCGTTGCGCGTCACATGCGTCTACGCAGGTTTCCTCTAAACATAATAATAATAATGTTATTATAACTGTTGTGATTTAAGGTGATAGTAGGTTATCTTAGAGTAGATAGACTGGTGTGAGCTTATCAATGTTTTCGTGATGCGTGACTAACCGCATTTAGTCACGTTGATTGTTAGCACTGTCAGTACTACTACACATTACATTTACGACATCAGCAACTACTAGCGCTACAACCTGTTCGAGAATTCGGGATATAGAGAAGGTATCGTGACCGTTAAATAACTTTACCGCGAATAAGCTATACAACAAAAACTATGTGTGAAAAGTTACGAAAGTCTAAAAACAGTTTGTTACTGGTGCAGTTTGCATCATATCTTATTTAATTACCTATATCCATAGTTTAGCTGTTCATAAATAATTTGGGTTAAGTAAAAAAACCAAAAGTTCGGTTGTGAAGACTGACCATCGCAACATGCTGCATGTTGTGGTGGTGCTGCATCGTCGTCATGCCGGGCAAGTGCGCGGAGCTGTAATGTGTATGCGCGCGCGCCGCCACCCCCAGCTCCCACGCCCGCGCCTCCCGCAAATGTGGCATACGGGCTTATCTCGTAAACATCTGGTAGTGTTTAAACTTTATTTAAGTATGAAATATCTGAAAGTCATATTTTGAATCGGCAAAATACATTACAGCTTTTAGAGGAACTTGTTTTCAATACAAATTAAAAGTGATAGACAGGGACAAGTATTTGAAGAAAGCGTACACTGCGATGATATTATGAGATCAAATAAAATAAGAAACATGACAGAAATATAATGAAAGATGTTCAATGAAATGGTTTCACTATGAATATTTTTTAGGCCCTTTCTGTTAGTAAAATAAACACGACATATACCTATTTTATGTTTTGCAATATATCTAGGTCCGTTTATATTATTTAAATTAATTTAAAGCAAAATTAGATTTCAATATGTACTTTGAATTGAAATATTTTCCGAAATTAGCTCTTTAAGGTCTTTCTTTGGACACTAGTGGTAGTGTTGGTTTTGCGGTGAGCGATATTCCTTTAAGATTTCTTTTAAAAACCTCCACCAATCAACCAATATTATAATACATTAATGTTAGCTAGTTATTTCAACTTAGGTCGGGAATAGATTACCATCAATTAAGGTCTAAATTTTATAAGATATGAACTATGTATTATATTAATGTGTGACGTGTGTGAAAAATATAATATATATGTGGATTTAAATGTATAAAGGTAACAATATATATTTAGGTTCCTATCTTTAAAGCCAAGGGTATCTAGTACTCTTTACCTGAAATATGTCACTATTTTAATATATTTCAATGTTCTAATCGTATTTTATATAATTTATTTGTAAATAGGTGTTTTAACATGACTAAATGGAATTAATATCAAGAGTTATATAACACTGAGCAAATGCTAACTCAAATAAGAATAAAAGTCTTTAGTAAAGTGTGTGACCTGAATCTGGTGTTGCATTAGAACACATAACACTCAGTGCATCAGGAAACGGTCAGGTGATCGATTAAACCATTACGTCATCCTCGTAGTCACTATATTATACCTGGTGGATCTGGTGGAAGCTTTGAAGGTTGATGTTGTGGCGCTCTATACGTGCCACATGTTGGCTTCTCACCACTCGTTGATACACGCGCAACGGCACCGTCAGTCCTGTATAAGTAGTTAAAATGATACAAAATAAAATATCATTATATTTTATTTTTGATCTCAAAAATTTACTTAAAAAAATAACTCAAGTTATTGACTGATATAATTTTTGTAAGGACCTGGATTAATACGTGGGAGCTATCTTTGACCGGATTAGTTAATTAATAATCATGTAAGTAGTTGTAAACTCAAATGAACCTCATTTCAAAGTCCTCATTGTAAATATGTAGCATGAGCAGCTATATACAATACAAGTATATTAATCAATCATATTCTAAAACTTCACACTTAAAGCTGCGACTCTGTAGACTGGCATCGATCCAACAAAGTTATTACATAAAAAATTTTACTTCGTTTTATAAGCAAAATATTGCCTCGTAATTTTTCCTTCACGAATGACAGTTTAATTTTTATATGATGGAGGGAAAAACCCTTGTAAAAGAATACGTTCAAATGTCAAATCGTGAATGCTTTTGAGTGTTGAAGTGATGAGGAGGGTCGATGGAGGCGTTTGTGTCAGCAATGTCACGTACAGATCACTGCTAACGATCTACCTTTATTTCAACTAATGTTTTTTTTCTTTACTCAGCTTAATGATTCTGGGAACGGAAAGCTGAACCTAGCAATTTTAAATTTCTTTGAGTTTTGTGTGGTATAGGTAAACTAACAAATATATTATGGGAGTGTATGAATATTTATTTGTGTATATGAAATACGTTATAAGATATTTATTAACTTCTGTATTTCGTAAATACTCATCACAAATGCATATTATTTTACAGTTTAGCCCACATAAAGAGTGACTGTAAGAGATCGCAAATTTGGATACAGCCGCATTCATTGTCCTATTGTTGTTTTGTTTGGATGTTGGTGATTTAAGAGGTAGGAGAGCCACGCTGATTTCAGCACAAAGGGGCCGGCTTGACCGGGGCGGTACTACCCTCGCACAAAAGATCAACGTAAAATGATAGTGTGTCGTGTCTCGTTGGTGAGTGTGGGACCGGAGGTCTAATGACGTAGAAGCATCACTAGGCCGCCATAGCGTGGGCCACCATGCTGCATTGTTGCATTGTCTGCACGAGCAATGATTATTGTGACCACCTTTCTTGGATTCTGCTTATGCTTGCCATTAAGCAGAGTAAAGTAATTTTGGCAGGGCCACACATAAAAATAATTTCATCATGTACAGTTCCTAACCACGGCTTACAAGTAAGAATTATGATATATCGCTTTATTATACACGAATTAGATAATTTAATTGTGAATACTTGTCTATATAATAATTGAGTATGTAAAGCTTGGTGATCGAATATTTTGTTATATTTACTTCAGAAAAAAAAACACAGCCAAAAATATAAGCCATGCTTCGTCACCCAAATGAAAATTGCTTTGAAATATGAGTGTTAATCAATGCTTTTTTGTTTTACTACTCATAAATAAAGAAGAAAAAGGTTTAAAACTCTCTTTTTTCTAACTTTGGAGGGAGAGGAGATTATCATAAAATATATTTAACTATCCAATATACACTAATATTAAAATGAGGAAGATAGTCTCTGTAACTAATGGACCGATATGAAAAATTATTTCAGTTTTAAGGAGGGCATCAATATGTACAAAAAAGTCCTTACCATATGTCTAACCATTACAGTTGTGACACAATAACCACTATTCCATAACATGTGTACAATAGTAACTTCGGTACAAACTGGGATACATAATTCGTACTTTGATATTAATCGTTTTCCAAATAAATCACTTCATATTCAAGATTACATTAGTACCTGTAATACATATGTAACAGCAATATATATAAAATATGTTTATATTTTCCGTACTTCAAAGTGACGGCTTTTGCTTAGCTTTTTGAGTGATGACAACGAGTCGTGTTTTGGCAAGGGTTACGGTAACTTTAATCCGGTCTGTTTAAACGTGGCATAGAATTATTCGTTGTATTATTATACGTCAAACTAGACTAGGTTTATGTATGTAATAATAAATGTTTGGTATGAAATGTATAATATGGAAGTATTACAATAAATAATGTTAAACTATTTAAAGTTCTTTTTTTTAATTTCAATCGTCTGAACACCGCAAAACTTGAGCTGACAAAATGTGAGTCTGTTATGTATTTAAAATATAATGAAATCATTTATTCTGCAGATGATTTTTTAAGCAGATGATTTCAGATTCAAAATCTGTATACAATTAGTTTTATCCTTATTCCTATTATGCTACAATACACTTTCATTCAATGAAATTTGGAAATTTAAAACCATGCCATTAAAATCTATACCGCTCTTAGGTTTCAATGTTACTGGATTTTCTATAGACAAAAAATATTATTGTAGCTATTTCACTCTTTTACATCCAACACTCGTTAATTTTCATTGACAGTGATGTTTCTTCAAATTTAAATGGAACCAGAAGAATAAAGAATTATCATGTGTTCAAAACCTGCCCCTTGCTCTTGAAGCCGAAAAGATGACAAGATAAGATAAGTCGATAAGATTCATGACTAAAGTCACCAACACCATTACTACACTAGTAACGGTGCGCCTGTGGTGGTTGATTATTATCTTTCAGATTTTAACCACTTAAAATTTCTTCACAAATATAAACTCACCTTTTTCGTCTCAATAATATGGCAAGTATTGTCAAAGCTGCTAGCGATAATGCTGCACATAATGCCAGCAATAGCGCCAATTCACCGGCTGTCGCAGGGAAAGGTGCATCTACTTCTTCAGCTAGTCCGTCTGTTGCGGCAGTTGCAAATTCGTAAACTTCTCGTGTCCAGCCCGCTTCATTTGATGCTCGAGCTGCTACGCGATACCGTGACCCGGGAGTTAGACCTAGGAAATATGACTTAGTATGTATACCTTTAGATGTATTCAAATAGATATCATTAAATAGGATTATATTATTTAAAAATGCATTTCTAACCATTATGCATCTACCATGTTTAGCTTTGCATCACCCTCGACATGCAGAAAATGCTTACGGTATTAAGTCCGCAAAATTGCAACATTTATGAATAAAGACTTTAATAAATAAAAAAAAAAACAAAAATTTTTTTTATAGCTGTACATAAAATAATGTAATTCTTCCTATTAGTAAAGGTGTTAAAAAAAATTCACTCACCACCTAATATGACTTCTCCTCCAACCGGCACATCCCTAGAACCGGCAATTCCCGATCCAGCCCATTCCAATTTTAACGCTACGGGACCACACCCACCATCACTCCATACACTCGTATCGAATCTTGCATGAGTGGCATTAGCTCTTATCCACCTTGAATTGGGAGGAGCAGTAGGAGGTCCTCCAGAGGTTCTCACAGCTAATTCAGATCCGGGAGCCCCTCCAGCTGATCCATAAACTCTGTATGCAGAACCACACCGAAGTCCTGTCAAAGTAAAGGGCCCCGGACTTGCCATCTGTATGCGCCATTCTCCCTACAAAAAAAATCTGAGGGTGAACTGATACAGTACGTTTTTGTTCATACACAATTCATCAAACATTTTACAAACGTCAAAATTTGTATACTCTACTAAAATTAAGATTCTTGGGCACTAGTCATTTTATTTATGATAACACACATAATAAAGAATTTGTAAATACTGTGTAATTATAAATGAAATTATAATTTTAATAAATCGTTAATTAATTCTCTCTCAGAATAGTAAACAAAATATGATTATAGAATTATACTTATGAAGAATTTCTGGGTATAAACAGTATTACTCGTAATAAACAATAAACAAACATGAAATATTGTTCACTCTTAAATATGTATCAATGCTTATCTATACAAAACATGAAGTGTATGCCAATGTAACTTATGATTGACATTAATTAAAGTCATATACCGTCCTAAAGTATGTACTTTTATTCATTTTTTCAGTTAAAAAATCACTATCTATTTCAAAATATTTATAAAGATTCTACAAGTTCAAAGAAACAATGTCTGACATCAACTTAATGTACTTCGTACCTCTGGCGAAGTAAGTCTCCAATGTATGGTATACGTCTTAGGAATAGCATGACCGGGCGCCCTAAGAGCTGGTCTTAGCTCCAACTCTAGTTCTCTTGATCGAGCTTCTAACAGCGCCAACCCTGGAGGAGCTGGGGGACGAAGTACCACTACGCGCCATGTTGCTGAATCCGACCCATGTGGGTTCTCAGCCACACAAGTATAGTTATCAGCATGAGATAGTTCCAAACCTGTTATGAAAGATATATTGAAGCGAAAGAGCATTGCTTATGTCGTTTTAAATCGCAGACCTCCCTAACTCGGCTTAGAATTTTTTTCTTCTTTTATAGCTTAGGTATTCAGTAAAGAAGGATCCTTTATTCATCAATTGCCAATTTATTTTAACATGAAAGATGTGTAATCAACTGCTTTAGGTTTTATTTAGGTATGTGCTAAAAGTATATTGACTATATAGGTACAATCATTTTAACAATTACTGAAAATTTCATATCTGTTACAAATAACATCAATGACTAAAATCATAGCAAGTGTATTCAATACCACACAGTCGGTTACCTCTAATAAGCAGCGCATCTCCATCAAGGTGAAAAGGAGGGCGTGGGTGCAGCGGCATGCCCCCGCGCAACCAGCGCTTGGCTGGGGGCGGAGCGCCACCAACAACGCAGCGCAATGAGAGCGAACCACCTGCCGCACCCATAACAACTCCACCAAATGACGAGATACGGGCTGGTGCTAAATGTAATGATATTTTTTGAAAACTTGTTACCCTTATAAGCTGCATTGAAATGAACTGTTAGAAAAATTAGTTTACCTGATAAGTGCTAGGAGTGGGTTACAGGAATTGACACTAGATATTTCATTAAGGTTTTAAATCATTATCATATAGCAGTGTATTACTTAATTTTAAGCGATGAAGTATGTAAATGATGTTGAAAATATGACAATATATTTCAATGTTATTAAACTCAAAACTATTTCCCTATCTGGGACTTGAAGTATTGTTTCCCTTAACTTTTTCGTATTATTAGTTCTCAATATTCCATTTGACCTACTTTTGACCCGCCTAAAAACTTTCTGAATAAATAAAACCATTCATAGACAATAAGCCTCTGCTATGTTACACATCGCGCTGACTCTAAATAAACTTTGGCAAGTGACGGAAAAATAATGATTTTATGTTAATTTTACAACGTGTTGAAAAAATAACACTAAAAGATTGTAAGGTTGAAAAACCCTTACCTAAAGCACTGGTCTGACATGCCACAGAAGGTGTAGGCGGCCCTTCGCCTGCTAGTGTTACAGCACGTACCCATGCTTCATAAGTACGACCCGCGCGTAGCCCTCTTAGCGGTCGAGTGCATTCCGTCGTACTACCCTCTGTTTCCACACATGCGTTGACGCGAGTCACATTTGGCTCTTGAGATCTGAATTAAAAATTTCGAATCACAGTCTTTCCCTATATTTCTAATCACATGTACATATGTCCTTACTAAATTTTAAAGAGATAATTTAGATCAACTATTACAAAATATGAGTGTGTGTACTTATGTACAGGCGTTAGAAGTTATACTTCTTTGGCGTATGGAAAAAAAATAACTAAAATGCAGTAGTGATTAACGATAAATATTAAAATTAATCAAAAAGATTTTATTTAAGTAAATAATATTTATTTATTCACACTGTTTAGTTGTACTGTTACGAAACATGTGTTCTAAATATAAAATACTAGAATATACAACTTGAACATAGTTATCGATTTTCATGCCACCTGGAACTAACTTCACGATGTAGAATTCAGGTGTCGGTGTGCGCGCGCATCGTAAAAATTCACTCTCATCATTTTTCTCCATCGCGCCAAAAGAAGTATAACTTCAATTATGTTTGTAGTAACAGGGGTAAAGGCAGTTGCTTAGAAATAGCTCAATCTAAGCGGTATTTAACTTGGATTACGATTTACTAACTTTGTCTATTCCCATGTCAGATAGATGGGCACTGTTTCAATTATTAACTTGGGCCTCTCTGCGGTTAAACTACTTAATTGCTTTTACAGAACCTTCATCGAAATATGTTTGGCCTGAATAAATAAACTTCTCAAATAATATATTTTTTCCTCGTATTCAAAAAAATCTATAGCTTTTCCTTTCCTTATTTTTGCCTTCTTTTGCAAATTGTAAATTAATGTAGAACACTTTTCTAAAATGTTATGATTGTAAATAATATATTTGTGGTATTTATCAAAAGTAATCGTCCACTTGGCTGACTTTAGAGGAATGGCCGGTGAGAAATGTTGTTTAAAGTAGGATACAAAATAATCGTAAATATAATGGACATGTTTTACAAACTGAAAGATAATATATTATTTAGTACTAGTTTGACAACACTACTATAAACTTGGTACAAATACTGCAATTTAAATAGTATTTTTAGGGCGCCAACTATCATAAAGACTTTGCTTAAAGCACTTACCCAGAAAGATCCTTAAAATAGAGCATGTAATGTGTGAGTTTTCCGTTCGGTTCCGGCGGCGGCAACCAGGAAGCGCGCAGCGAACGCTCACCGAGCGCTATTAATTTCATACCACCCGGGGCACTCGGTACTATGATATCAAAACAAGTTGAACAGGAAACAAGAGATTGCTGTAGATACATTAATACGTCAATAAAACATTATAATTCTAAAGGCACTTATATACGCTCTTACATCGTACTGAATGAACAGATTAAATGGGATTCTAAAAGGCCAACAGACTAAGAATGGATACGCTCACTTTTTTTAAATATTTAAATGTTTTCCTTTTACGGGAGCTGTTTACTTAAGAAATAAAATGACAATATGTCTCTCCACGTATTTTCTAACACGTGTAGTCGACAATGTCCTGTTTCTAAATACGTGGATACACGCTTACTTAAGTAAGCGTGTATCTACGTTCACGTATCTACTATATAGTTAGTCAATTGGACAAAATTAAGGATCTCTATTAATAGCCTCGATAATGTGTTTATCACAGTTAAACAAATAATTTAGTTTTTTAATTAAAATTATCATTATTATTAGCTACCGTTTAACAAAATGACCAAGGTTGTAAAAAACTGGTTCTTGTTAAAAAGGTTGTTAAAACTAAAGTTAAAGTTTTTGATGTCCAATAAGGAAAATAAAGTTTCTTCTTTACAAATATCCTTAGCTAAGACCGAAAGCAAGCAAGTTCCGGTAACTTCCAATAAGGTTTATTACTCGTATTCTTTCAACTAATTGAGATGATTAAAAAACTTTGAGTTATGCAGCTGAGAAAAGAGAAAAAATTAAAGTTACTAAGTTTCAATTAGCTCTAGCTAGCTGCCGAGTTTCGTCGGAAAAGTATTTGACATTAAAACCGTAGGTACTTCAAAATAAATACAATGAATATTGAGACATTTAACAAATATATTTTTAACAGACAAAATTTTGTCCTACTTTGTAACAAATAATTTTAGAAAGTTTAAAACAATATTTTAAAGGTACATGTTATTTTTACTTCTTTTCATTAATCGGCAGTAATAAAACAAATTAATGCTCACCATCTTCATCAGTTCTGCAAATTTGTGGAGCCGATAAGGGTCCATCACCAGCTGCATTGTGAGCCCGTACTCGTATTTCGTATTCAGTGTAAGGAGTCAAGCGTGACACTGTCGCTTCTTCACCCTAATAACGAGAATAAAACTACACGGAGTATCGAGATCTATAATAATAAAACGTGCTTTGAATTATATTTTAATTTGTATTTACAAATTAACATTTATTTCAAAATCTATTAAATTGAATACTTTTGTAGCCGTCCGACCGTCCGACCGTCACCGACCGTAGCAAGCTATGACGTAGCTATTTATGTCTACGGCGTAGGCATGTTAATAATGTGGGTTTGAGCTATTGAGATGATTACTTTGTGATCGTACTCACGTTAAAGTTAAAAGTCTCTTAATATTTAAGAACATCTTACTTAACCTACGACTTTAAGGCCGATAAAATGGCAAAACTAAAATTAAAAACCATATACTTTCGCAATACCTGTAACCTCAAGAATGCATCTTGTGTCGGCAGCATTGGATCCGCATCGCGTCTAGTATATTGTAATGTGTAATGGGTTATAAGCCCTCCTCTTGTATCAGGTGGGGGAGGCCGCCATAGTACTCTTAATGACGTTGATCCACTTGATGCACAAGTCACTCCTTCTGGGCTTCCAGTTGGTGCTATATATAAAGTATTTTCTCAGATATATATACCATTGCTAACACACAATAATTGGTTCGAGCTAGACGATATCTAAGAAACAAATGAAATATTTATTAAAAATGTTTCTGAAGAAGAAATTGAAAATCGTTTAAGTTCATAGATATCGTCCCTTAAGGACGAATAGATTTAGATTACTATTTTCGCATGAAGAAATAAGAACGAAACAAACGCAGAATACAAAAAGTGTCATCAATTTGTACTGAATTATTTGACCTAGATCGAGAAAGGCCACAGTCCAATTAAGCCATTTTGCATTTTGATGGGAAAATTTACGATCGTCGCTTCACGTCGATAGCGCTCAGTTATTTACACCACTACGACTAAACTTCCTTTGTTGGACTTTCGACTTTGATGCTTCTGTCGTGGATTGCTAGGAGCAATCAAGATAACGATTCACCTTAATACTATATTTTTATTTAATGACTTAAATATAAGAGCCAAGAACCATATATGATAGCGATCAAAGAGGAAACTGAACAGTTGCTTCTTCTTTGATTGAAGAACCATTTTGCCCGAAAATCCTTTGATCATGCCTTACAATTGGCAAAAAATAACAAACTTCATTGAGTGACTGTCAAGAGCTATATGCGAGAAGTCGAGGATCGAAGAGAGGCTCATGTTCAACAATGGACTACGATGATGATGTTAAGCAAAAGATTCAGCATTCATTGAAATAAACGTAAATAAAATTGACTGAGCAGTGTAATTATCCGTCGTTTAGGTGATAACCGTTATTTTGAATGTTCTGTAATAACTTACGTGACTCCAACGTGTATCTATAGTGCGGCGGTGATAAAGGTCCAGTCCCAGCAGCATTGTATGACCGAACTGTTACTCCATATCTTGTCGCTGCTTTCAAGCCCCTCAAAGTAGTGCTAGTAGCGTCTGCACTCGCCCCACTCTCAGATCCTGGGCTATCACTTAACGTCCCTTTGCCTTCATCTGAGACTTCCCACCACCGGATTGTGTAACCTAGTAGTGTCCCATGCCAGGTCTCTCGAGGCGGCGGCTAAAGAAATTGGAAAAAAGAAGATAATTAGAAGTTTTAAACATATTTTCTAAATCTACCAACACTTTTTAAGATTTTTACCTTTAACTACTTTATTTCAAGATGTATGCGAATGTTAACCAAAGAAAGTTATTGTTTTAAAGTCAAAATTAAAATGATATTCTACAGTTTTTGTCTTGTTGTTATTTATTTGGAATTAGTAGATAGTGATTAGGATTCCGTACAATATGACTTGAATATTTTGGATGAAAGCAATCAGACTCTACTAACATATTACTCATTCTATTATGTTACATATGTATTATATATATTAGAACTATATAACTGATGTATGGATAATTGTACTTATATACTTTGACACATGAGAGGTTTCTAGTAGAAGTAAAATAGAACTAAATTTAATAAGTGGCACAATATAGGATCTATATATGTAAAACTTTCACTTATTGCAGTGAACTTTAACATGAATCGTGAACTATGCCAGCTGTTACATTTAGTGAACAGCTGTAGAATATTTAAAAATTCAATTTCATATCTTCGGCTTCGCTCGCGTGTTTGTCGGTTATCGCTGCAAAGAGTAACCTATGTCCTTCATCAAGAATCAAAATATCCGTGCAGCTTTTGGCCGTAAAAGTAGGGCAGACAGACAGAGTTACTTTCACATTTATAATATAAGTATGGATTTTAGCTTACAATGAATTTGTTTATGTTTTGTTGATAAAGTATATTCTTAAAAAGCTTTCTTTGAAAATACTAAAGTGATAATTTGTTGAATAAACCTATGTTTTATTTATATAACACTAAAGTACAGGTATGTTATGCTTACCAGCCATGTGACATGCAACTCACGGGCTCGAAGCGCTCTCACTGTTATGTCACGAGGTGCTCCTCCAGGCGCTTTAGAAAAATATCGTTGGTATGTAAACAAGGCACAAATAAACTACCACATCTAGTATTTTAAGATGACACATGTAACGTTTGATTCACTACCGGTTATTGGAACATTATATATCTAGGAGACAGTAGATTTAAAAAAAAAAATATTAAACTCTCTTGATAAGTATTTGTGATTTTTCATTTCTAACTTAAATTAACTTCTCGTCTTAACTTATTTCAAATGAAAACTTGCGAACTTGTGGTCACCATACTCATTGCGAATACAGATAATGCAAGTATGGAGACCCACACTATGACTTTGATAGTAACTAACACTATTAATTCACAAAACGCACTATTGCACGAAAATAAACTATCCGGAAAATATAGTTATTATATAGTAATTAGTATTTAGTTAATAATATTTATTACCTTAGATAATTATAATCTCAATACCTTCTTCGCGTGTAGTAAAGTGTAGCGGTGTAGTGTAAGGTGAGGCGCCTACGTCGTTGAAAGCGGCCATGCGCAATGCATATCGAGTATCGGGCGAAAGACCAGCCACTGCCGCACCCGCACGGCCTGGACCCTCTGACCTGCGTTCGATACGATATTTATTCTTACCTTATATATTCTGCCAGCTATGTCGTAAAATATATATAATATCAGATTTATTTAACAATATCTATTGCCCGTGACTTCACCCGAGTGTATGTCAGTTTCGTCAAGAATCAAAGTATCTCCTTATAAAATTTTATTGAAATCGGTGCAGTGGTTTAGTCGTGAAGCGTAAGAGACAGGCAGAGTTACTTTCAAACTTATAATATTAGGAGATATAGATTTGGCTAAAATTTAAATTAAACGACCAAAAAAAACTACGAAAGTTGATTGAACATATTATTTTATTATAGATTTTAAGCCGTGACTTGATTTAGTTTTAAATAAAAGAAGAATAATAAACATTCCAGCCTTTATAAACTTTTTGTTAAAATGTATAGGTACAATATAATTATAACAATCCTGTAACTAAAACGAATTAAATATACAGAAGTACACATGAAAACAGAAAGTTTAAATAAAATGAAAAACGAAGTAAGGTAAGCAACTTTTGATACAATTTACTGAAGTTCCCCAGAAACTACTTACTTATCTTGTTTATTCATTATTTAATGCCCTCAGGAAGTTGTCGGTATCTTTAGAGTCCATAAAGTAAATTCAAATCTGTTAGAATGTTGTCTTTCATAATATGTATAATAAATAGATCCCAACAAAATGCTATTTACTAAATATAAGTACCTACTTTTGTTAGAAGAACTCTATTTATTACCATTATAAAATCCTCAATTACAAAACCACTTTAAAAGTTTGACAATGTCATTTGTAAGTCCCCCGATGATAAATGAAATATCAATAACAAGCAATAATAATAATTCAAAATGACTTCCTTAGTATCTCCTTGTCAATGTGCCTGAAAGAATATATCTATAACTGCCTCGGAGGCGTAGTGATACCGTATGCGACTGCTGTGCTTGAGCTCTCGGATTCGATTTCTGGGTCGGACCAAATGTTTGTATGATCTGAAAATATTTGTTTCAGTGTTTTCTATGTATGATATGTATGTATTTATAAAAAGAAGTATATATGTATTTATATCAGTTGTCTAGCACCCATAACACGCTCTGCTTAGCCTGAGACTAGATGGCGTTGTGTGTTAGGTGTCCGGAATATTTATTATTATATATTTTTTTTGAATAGGGGCAGTCGAGTAGACGTAACACCTGATGTTAAGCGGTTACCGCCGCCCATTGACATTCGCAACACCAGAGGCATCACAAGTGTATTGTCAGCCTTTTAAGAAGGAGTACGCTTTTTGCTTGAAGGTAGTATTGACTCGGGAACAGCGCAAACGACTGTACATTCGACAGTTTTGTTGTGCAAAGCAGAAAGTTTCTGGAAAAGGCAGTTCGAACAATTTCTCGGGGCACTCCCCATAGCACATGCGATAGAAGATGCATAACGAAGCCACATCTTTATGCAGCGCCAAAGAGTCCAGTCGAATTAAACCATCTTGGCAATCGACCGCCCAAATATGAGAATAGTATTCCATATGAGGCCGAACCTACACCTTCTACTTTCATATGAGGTCGATTGATGAGGTTTTAAAACAGAAGGTGGTGGGCCGGACTGAAATCTGTTGAATACGCCAAGCATCTTTGAGGCCAATTAAGCCTTTCCCTTCAAACGCGAAACTGGACTTCACTTGAAAGGTCGACATCAAGTATTCCAATATTGACTGAGGCAGATAAGGGAGTGTCTTCAAAACGGGGACATACGTCCAACGGTAGGTTTTTAGCGGTGAACGAGCAAATTTGTGTCTTTGTGGGGTTAAATTGGACTAAATTAAGTCTACCCCAATCTGAAACCTTTTTCAAAGAGGTTTTAGTTTCAGATAGAAGTTTTTTTAGACTGTTAATGACGTTTTCTGGAGAAATAGGCGCTGCCAGTGTATAAATCGTATAAGTATCAATTAGGTTTTCAAGGGTATTGTAGCAAACCAAAAAAAGTATTTAGTAATGGCCTTACTAACTACTAGTTACATTTTTATTATTTGTTTCATAGCCGTCGGTCTCGGTTGTCATGAGAGGCTCATATATAGCATGCGGTATTAAGAAGTCAGTACCCTCAAATACGCTGATAATCTAGTTCAATCTTCGAATTCAGCTCACCCTCAGCTGGTCAGTTGCCAGTCGCTCTTCTAAAAAAATTATATTTTGGTAAATACAGTTGAACCAGTAGCTGACCCAAATAATTTTGATAATAATAAAGGCGAGGGAGGTGGTCAATCTTTACTTTATGGTCAAGAAGGAGTTAAATTAATTTACGCTCTATTTTATTTATAATTAAGTTCGGCAAGTTACTAACTTTTTCATAAAACCTTTTCGAAATGGTTATAAAAATAAAATTAAGTTATACAATATTTACGAAAGGATTAATTAGGTAGATATTCATTTTTAAGAATGAATTTTACAAAGAGTTATAAAAATTCAGTAATCCCTACTGGCCTTCAAGTAATTAAACTTTAAATTCACAGCAACCGTTTCAACAGAATCCGGTAGGAACTTATTTTCATTAGAACTTGAAATCGCAAATGTAATTACTTTTAAAAACCTTGTCTTAACAAAGAAAGAAAACGTGAAAAGAAACATGATACAAAATTTAATTCTAATCCTATCTATTTTTCAAATTAATTCAAAGAGTGGTTTATCTTTGAAACGACAGCTTTTTTACTTTATACAAATAGAAGGTTTAATATTATCTTCACGAATTTCATACACTGCCATCTGATTAGAACTAGATCAGACTACTAATAAACAAACCTATATATTTCTAAATGTTTATATATCATCAATGTTTGAACTCTACAGGTAGGTACTAAAATCATCAACCCTATAATTACGCCCAAAAGAGTTCAAACTGTATCACACTCAAACAGCTTAGTAAAAAGTAACAGTTGAGAGTCAATGACTCTGTCCGTAGAATTAATTTTGTAGATACAGAACAAATAGTCGTGTCTATTACACAAAGATTTTTCCTGAGTGGGAATCGAAGCCGACGACCTCTAGCTTAGCAGTCAGGATTAGTATCCACTAGACACACAAACCCGTCAGTATAATAAATACTGTTAAGTAAATACTCCGCCAAATAAGGTCACTTGATAATATTTGTATTTTTATGGTAAGAGGACCCCGAAACCCGGTTCTGATCCTAAATGGTAGACTTATCTAAAACTCAACGAAATGTAGGTCACTCTCTTAATATCACCCACGCCAGGTACATTTAAGTAAGCCTATAAATAATATGGTTTTATATTTTAATGAGTTGTACAATTATGGTGATCATTAAATGTTTACTATTTAAATTTACTCGTAAAGTAATACTTATAAATTATACAATTCTTATAACTGTACGTTAAATCCCTGAAAACATAAATTTTATAAAGCCTTCACTTTACCAAATTTCTGGTAAAGTATCGATACCTTTGTTTAACATCACTATGCTCTGGAATGTCGAAAAACTTTATAGGCTTTTCAATAAATATCAATCAATGTTGCGGCTAATTGATATTATCATAGGAATAAACTTAGTCCAAACAAAGTTTAGATTAGGTTAAAAACTTTAGCATCTACTCGTAACAGCAACGTTACTACGTCTGTCTCTAATTCAATGAATTTAACGTTCCACAACTTTAGCGGCTGTTAAAAGTTTGACGAAAGAGGTTTGTTAATGTGTGCAAACTTACGCGACGTGCAGTAAATCTGAATTAGCCAATGTGAGGTTGAGGACGTCTTGTGTGTCCCAGCTGTCGAGGAGCGGGGGTAACGGTGCGTCTAAAGAGGAGTGCGATAAGTCGCGGTTGAGTGCGCGGTACTGCAGCGAATAGTGGGACACGAGCGCACCTCGCGTAACACGCCATGTCACACGAGCTTTTCGTGACCACACTTCTGATACTCGTACTTCTTCGGGGACGCTGGGACGTTCTGTATGAAATAATAGCATATTAAGTTACCACTTAGCAACGTATTTCTGATGTCATCAAATCCTAACGTTCTAAGATTGCAAGTGTTACATAATAAACTGATCTGCTGATCATTTGAGCTACGCAATAAAAGGAAGGTTACCTAATAAAAAGTCTCAACCCTGTCACGAAGAGCACGTAAATATGTCGGGCCGGCTATCAAGAACAGCTGCGACAGTCGTTATGGGGAGTCAGTACCTACCCTTAATTATCCTGACTAGTTCTACCGTAGATTACATATCATTATCCCTTTTTCAGTTCCAGAGAAAATACAGATATATGTATGTATTTTACACAATGTGTAAAGTACATTAGTATATTTGTGTTTGTTGTCTATATATGATTTTGACTATACGTATATGCTGATTGATACTTATAAACACATTAATAATATTTTGTCATCTACCCTTAGTTAAATAGAATACTATATTAGTGATGAGTATAGTATAGCGATAAACCGATGAAACACAACATAGCACAATTTGGTCATTGATATATTTTTATCTAACTTGTCTTAAAGTTCGAGAAATTTAAGGCTATGGCTGTACACCTAATTAAAGGTATTATGTCATTAATCGTAAATCATAAAAATACAAGTTAGGTACTTTTCTATCGTTTCGATGTTATAAATATATTTTATTCTGTATTTTTTATTTATATTATGGAAGACAGAGTGTAGGTAGGCCCTTTACAAAGTTCGACGACCTTTACGGGCAGCATCGGATGCATCCAGAACAGTACCTGTTTACTAGAGAGCCTTCTTGAAGGCCTATATCCAGTAGTGAACGTCTTTCGGCTAAGGTGATCATGATTATTTATATTATATTTACAACTGATTGGATTTGAATTTAAGTACATTGATATACAAAAATCAATACAATTTACCACGCCCATGTTTCCAAATGCATTCTCTCTATTTAATTTACGTCGCAACGAATGCACAGTAGTTATCATTAAATCAGTCGACGCTGACGGATGGTCAAATTGCGCACTACGTCTAAGCTAAAGCTTCATTTTAATATTCATCACCATTTACAAAGCGAAAGTACAACAGCACAAGCATAGGCACATATTTACAAATTGATGTACCTACATTAAACTGTCACTTTTGCCTTTGCTCACACTTTTTGATCATATATACGACTATATATTTTATTCCTGAACAATATTGTTCTATAATAGATACTACAAGTTTGATAGAAATAATAATTTTGGTGTAATGAATGTTTGTGCAATTAAATAAGGTTTACATAATCTTATAGTTAAACTAACTGACCCACGAAACTTCGTCTGCATATCTTTTCAATCGATGTTACTATCCCATTTTAAGCACACCAGAAAAAAAAACCTGACAATTATTTAGATAGTTTCGAAGTTCATCCTTAGCAACAACGTTACATGAGAATTATATATAATAGATTTGAAACTTAATTCACTTAGGTATATATAATAAACTTGGGATAATCCCTGTTAGCATTAGGAAAACAGAATCGCAGTAATGGTGTCGTTTTATCCTATATAAACATTTTTAAGTGTGAAAATACATTAGTGTACCTCAAGCGGACGAAAGAGACACGCCCTAAATTAAAAGATAACCTTCTTCTGAACAGATCAACACTAAATATGAGTAAAAGTTCGAACTCTACGAATTACTAAAGTAAAGCCGGGCTTATTGTCGTACATTTTATTCATCCAATTTACATACAAGGGTAAATAGTAAAACGTATGTAAAGATGGGACGGCGGTTTATAGTGAGTATTCAGTATTATCAGGCCTCACATTACGTTTTATGGCCCTCGTAGTGCATAACGACGGTGAGCCAAACACGTAGAGCATTTTGAACAGCACCCACGAGAGATAGACAGAGTATTTAAGTCACTGTAATTACTGTTTAAAAAATTTTCACGTTTTACTTGAGTTTTTTCCTTCTGTAAGTAAGTGGTTATAAGTAGGTGCTTAAATTAAAATAATCCTGTCGTTAAAATCTTAATCTGCAATAATATAGTTTCTATGTGTTAATAAGATATTAGTAATACTATACATTACTCCTAACGACTTCGACAAAGTTTACACATGTTGTCATATGAACTAAGTTACTTGTTGCCTAATATTTAATAGTGAAGAAAATTACTCGATTGAGCAGTCTGAATTTCTCTCAATCTACATATAATAACTAATCATTGCAATAATGGATTGTTCCAATTGAGAACTTTCACAAAGATACAAATACAAAAGATTCAATGGGTTTCATATATTTAAAAAAATATTTAAGTTGCAAAATACTACATTCTATATAATTTACGTCTGTTGTTAATTTCTACAGAAATGTTAATTCAAATTAACATTTGCTAATTATAGATTCAAAACTCGTAATAAAATTGGTTTCATGTAAAGTACCCAATAATTGTACATTATACTAATTTTATTGAGGTCATAAACCATTTACCATAACATATGCCAAATAAATATTTATTCATCATAATATAATCAATTCTACACAGTCGTATCTAAAATTGTTTTATTAATACACTAGCTGACCCACGCAACCTGGTTTCCGTCTTATATTGCCCGTCGCGTGAAAATTTTCCCCCGTTTTTGAAACATTCTTCATTGCTGCTCCGCTCCTATTAAAAGTAGCGTGATGATATATAGCCTATAGCCTTCCTCGATAAATAGAGCTTGGTGTATAATTTAATATTATGTGTTATATTTAGTCATTTTCATGTAGAACGTTATTCAAATACAACGGAACATGAAAATGTTCCGTTGTATTTGAATTACGTTCTATGCATCGATGATAACATAATTATTCAAAACCTTTATCAATTTCTAATAGGATTTGAGGGTTTTTGCATGAAATGTGAGGAAATGTTCCTAACACCACGTTATCCACAAGCTCATTTCGAACAGTACTCTGAACACACTCGACTCTAATTTATGCCATTAAAATTGCTACCATTAAATCTAAGCACGTAAACTAAAGAATAATAAACTATAGTGCAGAAACAATATCGTAACAAATGACTAAATATCTTTTTACAATATACATAACTGCTACGCTTCTATAGTTATACGATTGTAGCCACAGCGTAATACGGAATATAACTCAAATATTTATATAAAAAACTGTAACGTAACTTTTGTAACGACTGTCGTAGTTGCTAACTTTATCAAGTCAATCCAATTATTTCATTTTATGCCATAATTGGTTTCAACCTGACTTACGTCTTTTCAAATGATTGAACATTTGACGATTACAATACGAATATTTATTCAATGGTAGTAATTTAGGACCGCTGAGAGAACAAATGAATGAACGATAATGAATATTCCATTTATTACAGTTTTAATACTAGATTCATTAATTGGGAATTTGAATAAAAAAAACTAATGATTTTTTTTATGTATTTTAAAACTTTATTATTAATAATATTGATAAATGATGCAAGAAACTGAAAAAAATATTTTTTTCAATAAATTATAAACAATTAAAAATAGATAAAATTTCAATAAAAATCACGTGACTATAAACGCGTCAGAATTGGTCACCGTCGTTGTGACGTCATAATGTGTGTTACCGGAAAATAACAAGATCCGTAAGTTTATCAATCTACTAGGAAATTTATAAATAAAAATTAAGTTTTGAATCCAGTACCGAAGACCCGCCGACAGCTCCCGAATTAACCCGAGCGCGTGTGACGTCATAAAACACAGTCGCTATGTCACCGGAAAATAACAAGATCCGTAAGTTTATCAATCTACTAGGAAATTTATAAACTTTCGTAGGATTCTAAACAGGAGATAAATTGTAATATTTTACGTCCACATTTTCGTAAATTGATAAACTTACTGAACTCACTCGTAAAATAATAAATGCTAGAACATTTGTTGAAGAAGTAAAATTTACCACAGAGCTACGAAAGTTTTATAGTTAGTTTTATAGTAAACTAAACAACTTTTTTTTTTTTTTAAACGTGTGGAAGCCTCGGGCTGTCTCCTCGCCGGGGTTTGCGGCGGGGCGGTGTGTCGGAATCGAACCGACTAAAACCACACGGTGTGCCAACTCTGCGCCTGAAAAGGGAGGAGTCCGGGTACTGCAGATATTACACGATCGGACCCCTCCCAGAAACTAAATAAAATAACCTAACCTAACCAAAATAGTAAGAAATCAGAATGGACAGAGGAAAAAATTAAAAATGTTATTAAAATGATAGAAAATTATAATAAAGCTAAAGTTTTGGGAAGTCGGCCCACAGACAAAGAATACTATCACGCCAAAAGGTATGACATAATGACATTTAGTGACGAAAAAGTTTGTCAAGTCTGATTGTATCAAAGTCTATGGACACAAGCATTGTCACTATGACCTATCAGAGAGCAGTGTGTTATTTTACGTATTTCAAAGATGCGTATATTTAAAAGTGTTTCTGTGATTGGTCGAACCATATAAAATCTTACGAATAGATATCCGTTAGTTTATAAATTTACCGTGTGACGTCGGAAATTGATAAATTTACGAAAATGTGGACGTAAAATATTACAATTTATCTCCCGTTTAGATCCTACGAAAGTTTATAAACTTCCTAGTAGATTGATAAACTTACGGATCTTGTTATTTTCCGGTGACATAGCGACTGTGTTTTATGACGTCACACGCGCTCGGGTTAATTCGGGAGCTGTCGGCGGGTCTTCGGTACTGGATTCAAAACTTAATTTTTATTTTGAAATAACTTTTGAATTATAGCGAAAAAAAATAAAAAAAATAGTTTTGTTATAAAACTTATATATGATCTTTCCATTTATCACAAAAAATTTTTTTTTTCCAATACCCAATTGAGTACATTATATAATATAAATCTTTATTTGATACACACAGCATACAACATTTTAAAACTTAAATCCAAATATTCCAAACAAAAAATGTAAAAAAAAAAACGAACATTTATGAGACTTGCTACAATAAATGAAAGATAAATGGCGTGGCATAGGTGACGTGTACATAACTTTGATTAGTATTATGTTATGGCTCACGATTCATTTGACATTTGTGGTCATTTCAAACTAAATCACATAATGTGAACAAATATACAATCTCAAAACAAGCTTATAAAACAGAACACTAAATAATGGAAAATGTATCGAGGGCTGTACACCGTGACCAACAAAATGGCGAACTCTCAGCATTCACTGCGATGGGTGTAAGTAACCCATCCCAGTACTGATTTTCAGTGTCCACCGTAACACTGGATTTATCATACATAATTGAATTAACCGATTTTATTTATTGATAAAGAAATGTTAATTAATAAAAATATGTTGCTATGAGTTTCTATTTTGATTTAATGTTTATTCGTCTTTTTCGTATTATCATACCGAAAATTCGTAGAGTATACCGGCAATGTACAATTAATTAAAAAATTTGCACCTTCCTGTAAATAAAGTAAAATTCAACTGCGTAAAATTCCAATTAAAAGTTGCAGGTAATCAAATAAATATCCAACATTTTTACCACAGTTAATATAATGCAGCTAGTCTGACGATATTAAATGATATTATTGTAAATTATTATTCTCAAGGCAAAATATCTAACACAAAGGGCAATCAAAGTACTTTAGTAAAACAAAGAATATTCCAAACAAACGTCACACACAAATTAACTCTTCGTTTAATCTCGTAAGTCATTTTTCATGAAGGCTTAAAAAGCACGAAGTAATCTATTCAGTTCTGATACGATAATTTGGCTAGAGTAAGCGATTGTAAAATGTCATAATCTATGGCAATAAGCCTAATAGAGACATACATTATTGTACTGGTTTTATTTAAAATACACACGTAATGTAACAAAATAGTACTCAAAACATTGGATGAATACAATAAATTGTGTCATTGAAAATTCTTCATACTTTCATTTATATAATTTTACAACGTTCATTATTTTGTACAATTAGATAAGTAGGTATATACATATTCACCAGTGGACTACGAAAGGTTTTAATTGATAATTACTTTTATTTTCTGAAAATAACTTAGGATATCCATAAGTTTATGAGAAAAAAACAGTACTTACCTTTCACGAATAGTCGAAAAACAAGTTCACCACTACCATACAGGTTGCGGGCAAGGCAACGGTACTCCCCAGCGTGCTCCGGTCCTGCATGCGGTATTGTCACTTCTGACACCATTGCACCAGAACCCATATCCCTATTTTCGACTCCACCGGAACCACTACGAGTAAACAAATATTGTTAAGTATTTTTAAACTACTTCAAAAAAAGAGGAGGTCCATGTTCCACCGTATGAATTTTCTTTTTTTTGTTTGTTCTCCGATAACTTCGTCAAATGAAGACAGATTTTGAAAATTCTTTTTGAATTCGATTGAGTATGTTCCCGAGGTGGTCCCATTGCTATCATATCAGAATGATGGCAATGGGATCCAGGAAATCGACGAAAACTCAAATTTTTAGTCAGACAGTTCCATGGTGTGTTGGTACTGTGTAATATCTTTCGTGAACGCGTTACTTCTTTTATTTGTTATTAATGAAACGTAATTATATAGGTATGTTTAAGTAATCATACTCATAAAATGTAAGCTACAAAACAATCATTTATATCATCATACATAAATTAACTCAACATCAACCGTAGGGCCGTGGCCCGCCAGAAATGATCACCTCGCCTGGTCGGAAGTCCTCCCTTTGTGTTGCAGGGACATGACACCCGTTCGGAGGTACGGTTGTCATGTCCCTGCAACACGAATAAAATAATGAGCAACCAACTTTCATGGAAATTTCAACTCTATAAACGATTAGGAGTAAACAAATCACTTTCGATTTGTTGTTGTAAACCTAATTTATTATGCAGTAATCAATCAAGAGCTTTAGCTTAGCTGAAGCTTTCAAACTCGTGATGAATTAATACCTACTATTTCAATTATGTTTTCTTTCACAATTTCGTTAGTTGATATAGTTGGAGTACTTTAATCATTTCGGTAAATTTTCAACAAAATCCTCTAAATTGACTTTGTGTTTAAAAACATATAATATATTTGTACCTAGATCAATCGATGCTTGACAGATATGAATGGAAATTTATCATTTTAAAAATGACTGGCGAATATGGTTGCTAATGAAAAGTTTTTTATGTAGTATGAACTGCAATGATAGTTCATACTACATAAAAAAAACTTTTCATTAGCAACCATATTCGCCAGTCATTTTTAAAATGATAAATTTGAAATGAAAAGTTTTTTATGTAGTATGAACTGCAATGATAGTTCATACTACATAAAAAAAACTTTTCATTAGCAACCATATTCGCCAGTCATTTTTAAAATGATATTTTTTTTTATGTAGTATGAACTATCATTGCAACTGCCTCATTGGTCTAGTGGTTAGCGTAAGCGACTGCAAATCATCAGGTCTCGGGTTCAATTCCCGGGTCGGACTGCTGTTGGGTTTTTCCTACAAGAAATTCCTAATAGCAGCCCGGAGTATGGAAGTTGGCGGTGTCTCCTGCCCGTGCTTCGGAGAGCACGTTAAGCCGTCGGTCCCGGTTGTCATGAACATCTATGGCAATCGTTATTGGGAAGTCAGTGCCCTCAAATATACTGACAACTAGTTCAACCTTCGAATTCAGTTCGCCCTCAGGGTTGCGGAGGTCAGATGCCAGTCGCTCTGTGTAAAAACTGATATTCAGGTAAAACCGGTTGAACTGGTAGCCGACCCCAAATATTGGGAATAATAAAGGCTAGGATAATGATGATGATGAACTATCATTGCAATGAGGCCACTGTTGGTACATTATACACCTGACATTTTGAGTACTCTCGTGAAACTCTGTTATACGGTGGCCAAATAAAAAAATTCCAGCAATCTATCAATGTTTAAATTAACAAAAAGTTATTACGATAATCAAAAGTTTCAAAGTTATGTTACATAAGTCAACTATAGAATAGGCTCGGAATTTTCATCAAAAAATTCTTATCTGATATTATTATACATGGTCGCCCTAAAATCCTTTCTCGAAACTTTAACTTTTGCTACGGACAACGATTTTCAACTTGAGATAAAAAATAATAGACACGCGACTTCCCGTCAAACTGTATTTTCATACACTTATGAAATTTCATTTAAAAAAAATATAATATTTAAAATTACGGACGGCCAGTACAAAAAAACTTTTGGTTTCGTCTCTGTTAAACAATAAATATTGTAACCAATGCAAAGTGAATATTTTATGTTATATATGAAACACACTTAAAATCTAAATCAAATATCACTGTATACTCAATCGAAGCCAAGACAGGTTATATTACAGTCAAAAATTAATATCTGGTCGTTTTAATAAATATCTGAATTCAATATCGTATTATCGTTAAAGGAAATTGAATTGTCAGGACTCCATACAATTTGATATAAATTGAAGAAGTTTCATCAATCAAGCAATATGATTGAAAATTTATTTATACCTTTTCTATGAGAGTTTTTTTAACATTTAATTTACAAATGCAGCAAACAAATCTCGTTCAGACTGTCAAATACTCTTAATTCTCTTCTTTTCAAAAGATTTAAAAACCATTAAGCAACGCAACGTTTAACGAGCTTTTGTATATAACAAAAAAATATTTTATTCCAGTTTAGTACATTATACTTATATCATTTACAAAGAAGAGTATATGAAATTAATTAGCATGTTTAAATGGCGGCCTTATTTATTTAAACTTAATGCACATTTTGCACAAAGGTGGACTTAATGCCATGGGGCATTCTCTGCCAATTAACCTTGAGGTGATGTGAAAATGTGATGTGGTAGGTGCGTAAAAGAAAATAGTATAGTTTGACATACGAGTATAATAATAAATTTTAAACGATGGTATTGGATAAAACATTTACAAATAAATACTTAATTTTGTACATAGATACATAGAAGTACAACAAACCCTACATAATACATAAATATAGAGTAGCCTTATGGCTCATAAGTAATTTTTAGGACAAATCAACTCTTGAACAGACGATTTAATGGTAAGTGTTTGTGTAAGTAAATTAATTAGAAATCACTTGAGATGTACTTACTGTAAAGCTAGAGGTCTAGAGTCGTGTGTCCAGTGGACGTGTATCTCTGGTTCTCCTCTTACTGTACAAGACAATGTTGCCGTGGAACCTCTCACTACCCATCGAGTTTCGCCACTCCCACTCCTACTCAGTCTTGGCGGCTCTGTTATACATGTAATTAATTATGTACCACAACTGTGACTATACCTAATTCTTATGGACTTTTCTTTTGTTGGGCATAATCCCACCCACACGCCCACTACTGAAACTTTATACACCGTGGTCATACTTATGGTCTAAACACTGTCCAAATAAATGTCAAGAATTTAATTTTTAACGTATAAATGGTTGAAACAGAAAATGATTTTCATTGTTTTATTAAACAAGTAAAGCGCTAAAAAAATGTACAGGTAATGTTTGAATAAAATACCAGTAAAGAGAGCAAAAAAATTGTTCCTGAATATGGGATGGACAATCTACATATAATAATTTTGTGGTGTTTGATGTTCACATTACATGAAACATTAATAAAATAGCAATTAATGTATATGGGTAAACAGAAACAAAAAGGATCTAACTCTTTGATAATTAACATAAACATATATATTATGTTAACATGAAATTCTTACCTCTAATGTCAAGATAAAATGAATGGTGTAGAAAAGAGTGTTGGACTCTCGCGGTACATCTGTACCAGCCTTCATGCTCTGGGCTTGCGGCTCTAAGCCAGATAGTACCATCTAGTAATATCGAGCCGCCACTAGTATCAGTAACTTCAGACTGACCCCAAAGAACATGACGCCAGTTGTCACCATCTGGACAAATTACACTACTTTATAAACTTAATTAGTTATTTAGTATCGTGTAAGACAACTGTGTTTGAGATGTACCCATATTATTTAAAATAAGTTCTGCTGTTCTGAATATATCTTTAAGACTTTATCTGTGGGTCTTTCATCAAGAAATAACTGCTGTATTATAAATGGGAAAACGTGTTGATGACGGATTACAAAAGTAAGATGTTATCGATAAAAATATGATACAAATGTTTCAATGCTATATGCAGATTCTATTTCCCATTGTACGAATGCACTATACTTATTCTCAATTTTCAAATATGTTAAAGCTGTTCGTAGGATAGAACATGGGAATACGATGATTTTGTATTAGTTGAAACTATAAAATAATCCTTGTGTTTATTTACATACCTGTAGAATACTCCCACGATATTCTTGGCGTAGGTTGTCCCTTAGCGGAACACGGAAGTAGCAAGGCAGCACCAGCAGATACCGATGTGTTTTGCGCTCGCCACACCCACGTCGGAGGTTCTGTGCGGAAAGACTGCTTTATATGTTACGCTGTTCCATTCAAGAATAGGAAATAAGTCAACTAAATAAAACTATTCTGGAAAAGGTCAGTGTGAATACAACACAAATATAGCATAAGTAAAAAAAAATAATAACTTGAGATAGGTACATACGTAGTAGGTAGTTAATTCTTCTACAAATATAAAAAACAAAGCGACCCAACATCGTACAAAATATATATACTTAAAAAAATAAAAATAATCTAAACTTAGACATAGTAAGCTTCAAAGCAGTCCCATGTTATTTGATAACAATATTGCCAAATCGCAGATCATGTGTTAAAAAACGACAAAACTTTTTTATTTTGGCTTTACTATGTAATTCAGTATGCATATACATAGATATAATTGAATTTCATCATGTAACTTGTACTACTTGAAATAATTGAAAACAGTACAATATAAATAAAAATGCATGTATGCATTCTGTCATATTATTATGATTCGTCAAACCTACATTTTGAACTTCATGGATTGTTAACATCAAATTATAGTTTTTTTTTAAATTTACGTCACACTAGCTCGAAAAAACCTAGAGATAGACAATAAATACCTTTGACAATCAACGAAGCACTATGGCTAACAGTTCCAAAATCATTTGTAGCTCTGCACGAATATTCCCCGCTATGACTCGAAGTTAAATCTTGAATAATCAGCAAAGAAAAGAAATCCATATTTTTCTGTTCAACCTAATAACAATGAATCATTATAAAACACTTAAAAAGAAAACACATGTAGTTATAACTGAACATTTTCTTGTAAACTGGATGCATACTAAGACAAAATAGCAAAAATATATAATAATTGTCATAACTGGTTTTATTCACTTAAGAAAGATTGAAATAACCATTATTTATTTAAGTAAAAAGTTGTTTTTACTACGGGTCCTAGTTATGGTGAATGACTCCGTCGACGGTGACGAGTCGTTTCTCTAATGCGCTAGTAATAGTAATCTATACTATCTATACTAATAATATTATAAAGAGGAAAACTTTGTTTGTATGTTTGTTTGTAATGAATAGGCTCAAAAAGTACTAGACCGATTTTAAAAATTATTTCACCATTCGAAGGCTACATTATCAACGAGTAACATAGGCTATATTGGGGTTTTTCGGACACAAGGTGTAAAAAATCAACCAGAAAAGTTACTTATTTTGCGTACGCTGCGTAAACTATAAAAGATAGAACCATAAAATGTCCTAATTAATCGTAGGTCTTATAAATATCTTCAAAAAGTCTGCGACACACTATACGGGGGAAATTTTTTCGCTACGGGCAATAAAAGACGCAAAAGAGGTTGCGTCGGTCAGCTAGTATATAAAATACGAACTTCCGCGGGCTGCAGTTCAGTTTGTTCTTAATTCCTTAATTTAGTTAACGTTAATCTCAAAACCTATATTTATTAACACTCGTAGCACCAGTGACTAGTTTATGATGTAAAAAACAGCATTCATTTGTATTTTGTATTGTCCAGTATTTTAATTACTAAAAACTAATTCAAAAATAATTTTAAAATTATTTTGTAGTGTTTGATTCTTAATACAGATAAATAAATTTCTTATTGTGAAAGTTAAATAGACTTAAATACTGCAATACGAGTATACTCACTTTAAGCATAGAAGGTATAGGTAAATTGTCCTTGTGCCAAGAGAACTGAATGGGTTTGTCTCCAGATACTAAGCTACAGGTTGCTTGAGTACTTCCTCCCACTTCAAGCTCTTCGGGAAATTGAAACGGCGATAGTTTTGGTGGTTCTATTGACAATGGGTTAGACGTTTAACTTTTCAAAGGATACTTGTTTGTAATAAACCATAAATTAAGATTATTTTAATAACTATAAACTCATGTATTACCCATTTATATATTTATATTATATTTATATATACATACCAGTTGTATGTATATTTATTGAATGAATAAAAGTTATTGAGCTATGAAATGTATCCTACTTAGAATGGTTTATCTTAACGTCCAAAGATTTATAGCGAATAAAGAAATATTAAATTTCTTACTGTGTACTTCAATTCGTACTGTTCTTCTTGCAAGTTCTCCACTTTCAGCCCTCACTTCACAAGTATAACTACCAGCTACAGCACTTCTCACTGAATTCAGTCTTAAAACTCCTTTTTCATCATTAGCGTCTATAACACTTTCTACTACAGATCCGTCTTCTCTTCTCCAGACTACTTCCCTGTAAAAAAACACTAGATTAGAATATGAAAAAACATTTGTACTAATTTATTGTACCAAAAATATTACTTACTTTATAGGGTAGCCTGAATAAGG
The DNA here is from genome assembly GCA_916048165.1 of Spilarctia lutea. Classification (NCBI taxonomy): domain Eukaryota; kingdom Metazoa; phylum Arthropoda; class Insecta; order Lepidoptera; family Erebidae; genus Spilarctia; species Spilarctia lutea. The sequence goes on from OU696479.1 coordinate 14,305,093, forward strand.
ACAGTGTATTGTCACATCAGTGTCAGTTTTAACATGGAGTGCTGGTAAATATCTGATATTTGGTGGACCTGCAAAGAATAAACTATTTATCTGATATCAGGATACAAACATTTTAATTAACGTTCCTGTTATTAATATTTGTTATCTTATGTACATATTAACATCATACAGTACTGTTATTTATGTGTATGTTTTCCTTCTTTTTATATTGGATTGGAATTTCACTGCCGTGGGATACAGAAAAGGACGTACCATAAATGTCAAGCCGTGCTTGATGAGCATGTGATCCTTGAGAATTAGTTGCATTACAACCATATCTACCTCCTTCATCAGCAGTCCTTATAGTAACACTCAAAGTAGAAACTATGGTTCCTTCTTCGCTTTCAGGTATTGCTTCTGCTCTCGTATTAACTATATACCTGTAAGAAAAGATATCTCTAGTATTTGCATTTTCTGTTTTTTACTAAACAGTTTCATTTCTATGACCTTACTTATCTGGAGCAGCTGGCAACGGTCGATCGTCCAAGGTCCAAAGTATGCGAGGCGAAGGAACTCCAGTAGCAGCACATCTTATCACAATGCTTTGTCCAATTCTGGCAATTGCCCCACTGAATGTTGACACCAACCTTGGTGGTCTGTCTAAAAATATTTTTCTAAAGTGTTTTAATAATAGTAATATAATTAGTAACTCGAAAAAGATAGTCTAAAAATGACTTGTATATGATATTTTAAAAAGTATCCTGAAGCTTTGTATTTTGAAATTCGAAGTACTCAGTCTATGTTATTGGTGATATTAAATAATATACTATTATTACCAGCAATGACTAATTCAGCTCCTGCTACAGCGGATTCTGTATGGTCGTGTGCTGTGCACTGGTAAAGGCCCGCGTGATGTGACCGGGCTGGTCCTATGGACAGGCGTGACTGTGGAGCGTGTAATGGCCTCCCCTCGTGCTGCCAACTTAGAGTAGTGCCGCCGCCGCGCCCGCCATGCACCGAACAGTTGAAGTGGCCGGTGCTGCCTGTGCCTATCATCTACAATAAGCGAGTCTAATGACAAATACAGCTATGAAATGCGCGTTGCATTTAGTCAGAACTATTGCAGAATATATACACACGTTTTTACTTTAATGTAAAGCAGAGTGAAAGCAGGGTTGCAATGAAAATTAACTCATTTTTAACAGAATAACTACATAATAAAATAAATAAAAAGGAAACGTTTGATACAAAGCTAAAACATAATTATTTTTTATTATTAAAGGAGTAAATTAACTTAACAGAACATAATACAACCATATAGATTTTGTACGATGCAAAACTACTGTAAACAACTTATTTTGTCTGCTGTAAAAGTCTTATAAAATTATATGGACCTGATAGGAAATAAACGTATACTTTAAGGTTGCAAAAGTTCCAAATGGAACTGGCTACATAGAATTACTGGGAAAAAAAGGTTTATTTGCGATAGACTCAGTTTCATTTATTTAAATTTTAACGTTTTGTATCATTGTTTACTCAAACTCTATATTAGCTAACTCATGATGTTCAATCATAATTATGTGGTTGAATTATTATTGGTATGTTTACAATTTGGGCAAATTGGTTGAAGGATGCAACTGTAAAGGGCGATCAACGAAAAAGAGATTGGTAAATAGTTTATTTTTAGAAGAATCTGACGGATGACAGAGGTGAATGTAAGAAGAAAACTTAATGCGCTCTATAGATAGACCTGTTGGACAACCGGGAAATAGTTCCCATATCTTTTTAATACATAGACTGCACGGTGGTTTAAGCAGTTGCCACGCCGTTTTATTGCATCAAGTGTTATGAGTTCAAATACGTCCCATCTTTGTGGCCGTTTCATGTATGTTTGTAAAGTCCCCCACTACACAGGATATATATTCCTAATGCGGGAGTTGTCTTTATAAAAAGGTACATAAACATTACTCACCAGAGGATTTGGTGCCACAGTGACTGCCAAAGGCTCGTACATGACCAGTTTTACAAGAACCCTTGATGGGGAATCTGGATTGGATGAACAAGCATATCGTGATGCGTGATGGGTTCGAGCGCTAGATATTACTAGTGATCCGCCTCGCACGATACCTTCTGAAGTCACTGATGTCCAAGTCCCACTGGCGTCTTGTCGTTGCCAACTAATAATTAGGATTATATAAGACTACGTTAGCATACATCTAACTTATATAAAAATACTAATGTGAGATTGTTCATCAGACTTTTATGACGTAGCTACATCACGTATCATCATTAAATAAGTATGAATACACATTGTCAAGGATACTGGAAAAACAATCGCACCTCGACATGGATAATTTTATTTATAACAAAGATAGTAGGACTTTTATTGGTTTAAACGTGAATAATAAATATTTATTTAGTAATAAAATATACCTAAGGGTCTGTCAATATTTCAAAAAGTAAACCTTAGAGAAAATCTAAAAAAAGACAACTAAAACACAATTTACTGCAATAACATTTAGGTACCATACAGTTCTCCTAGCTAGATTGCGACAGGTAAATAATAGATGGTATTTAGCAAGTCTAAAATGTTAACATATCAATCCAGAACAATTTCATCAATTAAACAAATTATAGGTATTTTAAAAGTGTGGTAGCCATGAACTGAAGCTAGTATGTAAAGAAATTCATTTTGTTTGTCTAGATTCGATTATGTCATAAATGAAGCCTAATGAATGAATTAATTGTGTAATTTGTTTTAAATTTAAATCAGGATATAATTATTTAATCAACCAGACTTATTGATAAAAACTAACCTTCTGGGAAAAATAAGACTTCATTATTTTTTCCGATTTTGTATTAGTTCCATATTCAGTGGTTAATAGAAGTTATATTTAAAACATCTCACCTGATACTATGTCCACTCATATGACGTAATATACAAGGTAATACAACAGTATCTCCAGTACGTGCTTCCACTGAGTTCAGTTCAATGTTTTCTAACCAGCTGCTATCTAAATAAAAAATAAATTAAGGCTTTAAAGTTCTGTCCAATTCAGGATAATGACATATGCGTTAGCATATGTTTAACTCAGTGACTTTTTTTATATCATAGTCATTTAGTATACACACTTATAAAGTTTCTATACTAGAATAATATAATGTAGAAGGGAATTTTTGTAAAACAAAAAATTATATTACTAACCATCAGTAGTGAGTTTTAAAGGCGAACTTGGTGTATCGAGGGCTACACATGTATATTCTGCCTGTACATCGGCCTGCGTTAAGTCTAAACCAAGAAGAAGACCACTTGCGCCTGATATCCAGCGTGATTCTGTAACAAATTCATTTAGAGATACTTTCAAACACTATTTATCTCTATAAGCGAGAGCTTAAGTGCATATTGAAGAAAAAACATTTTAGGAAAAAGGGTTTTTAATAATATTTCTCAACATTTTTTGTAATTTATTTTCGATGTATTTCCATGTTGTTTGCTATTAATTGATTTTCGCCTTCGTTAATTTAAAGAAATTGAATTTTGTATAGGGACTTTACCACGTTTTAGACTTAGGATCTGACATAACCCTTAGCTCGCCTATTATAAAACATACTTTTCATAAGTTGTTGTTCAAATAATATTCATTAATAATAGTTGTTACTATCGTGTTAATTAACTCTCGATATGACAAGTCGAGTCTCGAGTCTGTGTAAAATCTTGTTAGATTTTTGAAATCACGAAAAGAGAATCGGTTATCTGTTTTCAATATAACAAAAGCCGTAAGAGAGCATGGAAGCCAGGGCAATGGAATTGGTTTTTTATAACCCTACTTTTTGGTTTATATAATTTACTTTTTATTTGGTATTAATACATAGATATTGATCAAAGTCAGAATGATATAATTCACTTTACACAACACAGGCTTTCTTAATTAATTATTTAATTTAGATGAAGACTATCCTGTAAAGTATTTACAATGGACAAATTATTGCCCATATCTTCGTTCGCCTAATTAATTCTTATCTAGTTTATCTAACTTTGAAAATGAGTAACTTCCAAACAATTGTTTATTCCGAATAGTATCTTAGAACTAAAATTTGCAAAAAAAATTCTTAGTATTTGTTTTTGACTTCAAATTCATCATAAAAAAAACTTGGGTTGCCAAAATAATATATTTGTAGTCTCAGCGGATTTAATTCTGCGTTGCTGAATCAGTCAGTCAATTAGTCAAGGCTTCTAATTTCGAATGTATAGTAAATATATATAGAATACATATAGAGAAGACAATTAAATTTTGCACTTGTATGGAAAACGTTTAAAGTTAGCACTTACCGCCACTCAAATATCCAGATGAAAGAGGCAGTCCATCTTGCAACCACGTTACATCCACCAGACCTACTTGAGGTGACAGTTCACATCGAAGTACTACGGAGCCGCCAACCTTGGCTGGCGTGAGCTGTCGCGTGCCATGTGACAGCACCTTATCTTCTACTGCACACCAAAGGTATAGAAAATTAATTAAAGATAACTTTTAACATTGGAGTTCTATCTTTTACTTGTCATAGAAAGTCATAGTATAGTACGAATAAATTTATTCATATTAAAGGGTCAGAGGGTTGATATGCGGCCATGGACGCTAGCAGCTTGTGAAATAGAAGTTTTTTTTTTAAAAGACAACTACCGTTTACGTACTGAGTATTTTTTTTATATAGGGGGCAAACGAGCAGGTCTATCGCCTGATGGTAAGCGATTACCGCCGCCCATGGACAACCGCAACACCATAGGCGTTACAAGTACGTTGCCGGCCTTTTAGGAAGGAGTACGCTCTTTTCTTGAAGGTCGTATTGGTCCGGGAACACCGCAGGCCATTCCACAGTTATGTTGTGCGCGGCAGAAAGTTTCGGGTAAATCGCACAGTTGTGGACTGCCAACCATCTAGATAATGGAGATGAAATTTTTGTCGCGGAGGACTTTACAAACATACATGAAACGGACACAAAGAACACCCAGGCTCAAAACAACAATTTGTGGATCACACAAAGTGTTGTACCATGTAGGATTTCAACTCACAACACGCAGTGGAAAGCGGCGTGGCGACCGTTTAAACATCTGCAGCAAAACCGTGCTGTTGTTGTCATTCTGTTAAATTTAGACACACTCCTAGGATTAGGGGAAGAGGCGTATGGTGGAAAGCAATAAAATCATTGGTTTGTACTCATTTCTTGTAAGAAAAAAAACCGATATACCAGCACGAATAGAGCGGCTCGAGCTGGCTCATACATCCCTATTTATACACTTCTACAGTGTGTGAAACGATGTTACATTTATTTTTAACACATTGTTAACAGCAAAAATATAAAGAATAATTTCAGTTACATCAGTGTATAACTTTATACAAAACACAATGCGGTATACAGTAATAAAATTTTGGTTAAATTATATTACCAAGTTCGCATTCTTTTTAATAATGCGTTCTCGAGACTTCTTTCGGAACTTGTCAAAGAAGAAATTAAACAAAAATGGAACGGAATAATAAATAAAGGAATAATTGCGTCCGACGTTGCTTTGTTTGTGAAGCCGTTCAAGTCTGACTCCATCAATTTTAAGTCGTACTTGAGCCCCACTCGTAATATATTTTTAATTAATATAAAATTATTGGATCTACAGTAACTTAAGTTAGTTATTGTTGATATTGTTTAATTTTCAAAATGTATTTATTGCTCATAAACAATTTTATAAGATACTATTTTATCTATATGTATATGTTTGTTATACTTTTAATAAATTTAAAATCACTAGTTTTTCTTTTTTTCGTAATTTTGAAGTTTCGTATATTAGTGTCTTAAGGAAAACTTAATTTAAAAATCAGGTCTGGCAATAGGCTTTAAATCAAACTATGAAATAATAATATGACAGATGAACAAAGAAGCAAAAGATTAGTTTTACAATTACAGTCAATGTTTGTATATCGGATAACCCTCAAAAACATTTTAGGGTTGTTTCGGTGAGCGCTGAGGTCTGTCATTTAGTAAAAAACATTTTACTAAATGTTTAAAATGTTTAAATTTTATCTGTTCTTGTTTTCTGTTATCTAGATTTTAAACAAAAACAAATTATATTAAACAAAAAAGGGTTTATCGATACTCCTGTTTTCTCCTTTTATTATTTTTTATTTTTTTGTGCGTATATCCCCTCAGATACCACCAACCACTAACTGGTGGTTAAGTCTGACTCGAACCGACTAAAAACCGCACATAGACGCCGGGGAACCAGGTGCACCCTCGGAAGGAAATCCCGGACCCCCGACGTACCTCGGGCCACCCATTGCTTGTAGGTGCCCCCTTTCCCCATTCCCCATTTTTTTGTGCGGCAATCCTCTCGGATACCACCTACGTTTTCCCCCTACGTTTAATAAACTAAAAAGATAAGTTCCAAAGTAAATTATTTGTAACGCATAACTTAGCTAAGGGAAATCCCCTTAGTTATGTTAATGAAAAACGATACAATCGACAACAGTTCAATTTAGATTAATTCAATAACTGAATGTGGAACGCGTAGGATCAAGGTAAGTAAATATCATAGCATCAAAGTGTTGAACACTTTCTTTGAAACTCATTTGAATAAGAATAAGCTACTTCTCAGTCCCTATTTGTTGCCTTTCAATTTTCCTTTGTAGTCAGCTTCATTGTAAGGGAAAATATTAAAATATGGTAAGTAAAATCTGTAACTTGCGCACTAAATCGTAAGTTTAAAGAGGATACTCTTTCGATCTCTTTCTATTGTGAACCTCGTTAACGTGACCCGCCTGTTTCTACATTAACTCTACTGCCTTCGTAGATATTCGTTATCGTTACTGCACCTTAGGAGTTCATTGTAGCTAACAAGCTCACTTGAGTATTTCTTTACTATCTTGTCTTATTTTAATCTAATAGATTTAATACGTTAACGCTCATTTAATAATGATTAGAAACTAAATAAACCAGTTACCAAGTTTTTTTTATGGAATATGGGGTCAAACGAGCAGACGTATCGCCTGATGGTAAGCGATTACCGCCACCCATAGACACCCGCAACACCAGTGGCGTCACAAGTGCGTTGCCGGCCTTTGGGAGATGGGGAGAGGGATTTATTTACAGTACGGCATTTTAATAATAATTCATACCTGTAAAGTTAATTTTGAAAACTAAAAAAGTTTTTTTTTGTAACAGTTTCATTGAACTTTAGCTGCTATTGTCAAAATGTAATGTTATTAGCCTATAACCTGCCTCTACAAATGAGGTTTCCAAAAGTGAAATAAATAACCAATTTCAACTAGTTATGGATATTGCAGACACTCAAACAAACATGTATAATTTAAAGTTACATTTTATTTGTAACTCCGTACAATAAATACACAAAAGTTTACCAAATGAAATTATTTTCAATAACAAAACGCCAGCTTCGTTATAACGAGGTTATTTTTTCGAGATGAGGGACGTAATGTCACTCAATCTTTAATTAAAACTTTCCTCGTCCTTCACTGAAAAAAAGTAATTGGACTGAATAATATCCATCTTTTCAAAATACTCAATATTAAAGTCCGAAACAAGTGAAGTAGAATATGAACAGTATGAATATTAAATGAGTGGACAACTAAAACAAGGTTAAAAATATGATAAACGAAAGGCAAACATTTTGTTCTAGTGTATTACATATCACGTAATGGTCGTTATTATTATATTATTAAAAAAATAATATAGTACGTATTTTTATGTAATTTGATTATTACGTACATTGCGTGGGATTTGTTGAGCAATGTGATGATTATAGCAAACTCAGCAGGATGCCATAGTAAATTTATTAAAAAGAATCACGCTCATTCTTTTCAAAAGTAAAAATACTTAAGTAAAAGTTTTATTACATAAGAAAATATTCTTTTGCTTAAGCTGGTTAACTAATAGGGACAGATTTTATTAGTACATGCGATAAAAATGTAAGACAATATTGTTTTTGAAGAGTTTGGTTTTACTTTGTGTTTTATTTTCTTTTTATTGTTTCATAAAAGTACCTAAAACTTAGGAGGGAGCGGCTTTCTTAATTAATGATAAAATACTTATTTGCCAGGTAACTTTAGCAATTATCGAGAGTGTCGAGTAAGCTTTTAACAAAGCTTAATGATAATAAGGCCTTGCTCTGACTTATCTATTCATCTGATCGTAATTTGATTCGTGTTTCAGTTTTGCTTGCGGACATTCGAGGAACAAAAGGAAAGTTACGATGCTGCGAACTCACTCTAATGTCATTTTTAATCCCTTAATTAAAAGTTTTTCTCGTGTAAAAAATTCCCGGAGCCGTGGGCTGTTTTTCATTTTATTTCATATTTCCCTCGCTGTAACGGAAAGTTAATTGGTACAACTCGACTCGAAGTTGTAATTTGTTTTGCTCTCTTACCTTACATCTGTTTATTACACAAGTCTGTTATTTACAGTTTTTATAATTTCCATTATAGCTTCTGTATAATGGAGGTGGAATTTATACAGTACATAGATAAACACAAATTATATCAAAATAATAAATATTTTGGATTCGCAATTACGAATTTATTCATTACAAACCTTCGAATAAATAAAAAAAATATTTTTATTAAATTAAATTTGACTAAAAATAACATTAAATACTGGTTATAAACTACATTAGAATAAATCACAGGAGAGAATACTGAATATCAGAATCACCTAGAATATACTGCTGTGTAGGAACGAGTATCATGTCCCTCTAACGTGTATGTAGAAGTCGCCACACTGCGTGTATGTTTGTGCTTACGGCAGGCGCGTGATTTGTTTACAGTCGAGGCCTGTTCTAAATCCCCCCCGCCCAAAGTTCTCATATGCATGGCCACAAATGTATCCCGATCCTGCCATACACGTGTCGGACGAAGCATAATGCGCTGGCGTATTCCAACGAGCCTACTTTGGTGACGCATGTAGAGTTTTAGAAATAGTAAATCTATACTAATATTATGAAGCTGAAAAGGTTTTTTGTTTGTTTGTTTGAACGTGCTAATCTAAGGAACCGCGGTCCTGGAATGCTAATACTAATAGGAGCGGAGCACCAATGAATAATGTTTAAAAAACGGGGGAAAATTTTCACGCTACGGGCAATAGAAGACGCAAACGAGGTTGCGTGGGTCAACTATAACTACATAAGTCTAATCTTTTGTAAAGGCTACTTTATTTTTAACTTCTTTTTGTAGTTTAAATTAACTAGCACTGTATTAAGGAATCAAAAACTATATATACACTTAGTAGTTCAATAAAGTGTCTGTTGATATTTAATTCTAAAAGTACTTACCAGGTTGTAGCATAACTGGCCTGGATAGTATTGTTCCGACTCGATTTGAAGCTCGACATCGAAGCATAGCTCCACCGCTACTCCCCGCGTCCATAAGCGACCGTCTCGCGCCGACTACCAGACGTCCATCACTCAAGACATGCCTGTCGTAAAGAAATACACACCTTTACTCATTTCAACATGTTATACAAATAGACCCGACTAATGACTGATATTTTTTTATTCTGACTACAAGTAGGTACAAGCAGTAAAAGCTCTGATAAACAGTTTTTCTAATTGATATTATGTCTCAAGATCAAAATAGTTATCTGAGAAATAAACAACATACACAAAGTTTTTTCATTATAACAAAAACTTACCAACTAAAGTACCACGTAAGGTGTATAAATCAGACGCGACGAATTGAGTGAGATTTTGTTTTAATTATATAAAATTCTTCATTAAGAAACTGTTCCATAACACATTTATAATAATATTATAAATTCGAAAGTAACTCTGCCTGTCTGTTAGCTGTTATTAAAAAAAATTGCACCAATTTTAAAGAATTTCGATATACAAGATGGATTTTGGTCAATTTGGTATATTTACTTTGGAGAAGGATGCCTATATGCTACTTTTTGACGAGATAACCGACACAAGATCGGAGCCGCGGGTAAAAGCTAGTTAAGCCTATATGAAAGTCGATACTTTCATATAGACTTATCTAAACTACAAATTTTTGGGATGAATTTCCTTAAGTTCACATTGTAAACTTGTTTTGAATAAAACAACGTATACAAATACATTATTATGCAAACTTTTTATGGCAACTCAACCTACACATATAAACATAAGTATATATATAAACATAGAAATCAAAAGTATATCAAACTGAAAAGCCTGTTTTCTAAGAATTGATCTTATAACCGTTATCATAAGGGTTAATACCCATCCATCTGTCTTGGTGTAATATCCTCATTTATGACACGTCAAAACTTTAACTGAAGCAGTATCGGTCGCGAACAGGCACAGTCGTTAGATTGAACTTAGCTCGTATAAAAGTACGTTATGGCCGTAATCATCGTTCACAAGCTTTAGATACAGGTATTCCGTAAAGCGCAAAGTTTTCAAAACTTTTTACCTTTCTGACAATAACATTAATCATGACAATTTGAATGTTGCACATTTTCTAAGGTTTTTTGTAAAATCTAGTTTAGAAGTCACATGTTTTTTTTCTAAATACGTTGATACATAACAGCAGAACAATCATTCAACTAAAAAAACCTGAGAAAGTGCAATTCAGATCGCATAAAGATTATTGACTGCCTCGGTGGCGTAGTGGTAGCATATGCGACTGCTAAGCTTGAGGTCTCGGGTTCGATTCCCGGGTCGAACCAACTGTTTGTGTGATCTGAAAATATTTGTTTCAGAGTTTGGGTGTTTTCTATGTATAATATTTATGAATTTACAAAAAAAATATATATAAGTATTTATATCAGTTGTCTAGTACCCATAACACAAGCTCTGCTTAGCTTGGGACTAGATGGCGTTGTGTGTTAAATGTCCGAAATATGTATTATTATTTTCTAAAGTCATGTTCATCTTAAAAGTCGTCTTTATATTGTAAAACACTTTCTAATATTGTTAAATTTGTTTTTGTGAGAATAATTATATTATTCTGCATAGCAGCAGTAACTAAATATTAAAACCTATCATGCTAGGTAAAATACATAGATCATATCCAGTTAAAATAATATTTCTAATTAAACAAAATCTAATAGATACTTTACTATAAAAGTATAGGTATTCGGCAAACGTTAATATATTAAGGGGAAGACGATGCGAAACTTGTGAAAATATAGAGCATCAATTATGTGGTAAATAGTACACAATCTCGAATACATTAGTAATCGCCATACACTGGAGGCATCGTTGCCTTTCACTGTGCATTTCGCTGATAAGCTAATGATGTGCCAGAGAATGGTAGGCAATGTATTTTAAAATATATATACAACCTTTAACTTTTTCTTTCCCTCCCCCTAACTTTCACTTAACAACGCACGTAATAGATATATTTCGGCAACCAATTACATTGTGATTATTTCTTATTCTGTTTATATTTTGTATTTTTTTAAATTTTCAAGCACCATAACGGGCAGTCTAAGGGTTCCGGATCTGTTTTTACCATTTATTACTGTTAAGCAAATTTGTCGTGAGTAGTTTTATTTTGGTGAGACAGCCACCTTCACTCTTACAAAATTTCTCGATGTGGTAGCTTACAGAGGTAGCAAGGATAAAACATGTGGACTTAACGATTCGCCTATAGAGGACGGAGATCGTTTAGCGATCTCTGTCGCCCGAGTCATCTGCGGTACCTGGCCCGTTCCCGGGCTTGGCGGACAGGAAGAATTCTAAACCTCTCCCGGTCCCACTCCGCCATCTCCTTCGCAAGCATAACATGCTCACAGAAAGAGACAGCAGAGTTCCACGTGGTAACATGGCCGCAATCATGTTACCGAGCGAGAGAACCTCCACGCCGATGGCAACCACGAGATCACGCCTCGGCTCGCCCCATGCCATACATTCTGCCAGCATGTGGAATGCCGTGTCCTCAGTCTGGCCATCGCAATGGTGGTACTCAGGCGTTGGCTCCTTGCGGATCAGCTTTCTCAGTGATAATCTGCGTCAGCCGATATGAGAGGCTCCCGTGATGCCTTTTGAGCCAATCCTCCATAACGGGTCTCGCCGCCGCAATAACCGCATTCATAAAGACTTCCCTACTTCCAATATGTATTAATGACGAGGTCATCAAAAAGTATTACTACCTGTTTTTTTAGTGTTGCTTCGTTTATATTCATATAATGTAACAGCCACATTGTCATACATACATTAGATTAGTCCCACGGTCGGACATTGTTAATAACATAAGACCATTTTTTTAGGGTTCAATTTTTGTCTATCTTTTTGTAAAAAGACTGTTGGGTCTCAAAAATTTGGGTGTCTCAAAAATTAGCGTAGTATTACTAAACAGTATAAATAGACCCGGGATCCTGGACTAAAAGATTAATAGGTTTGTATTGTATTAATAGAAATATCTCTTAGATCTCTTGATGGTAATATAGGCATATACATTTCTAAAAGTTTCAGACGAAGAGTTATATTACACAAAATACTTAGATAACATTTCGGGATCTTGATGTCAACTTCTTGTAACTTGGTTGAGCGAAGTTGCAAAGTTCATATTAACTTAATTTGTGACTCGTTGTAACGATAGACCGTAAAACAGTGGGTAATGTACGTGAACAAATTAGTTCTACTGTGAGCAGGCTCGTCGACTCAACGATACTGATTTAAAAATGTAACAGGAATAGGGTGGAAGTAATTATAATATACCAGCTTTAGCCCGCGGCTTCGAATAAAAGTATCCTATGTTAGTTCTCATATCTCCAAGAATGTGTGCAAAGTTTCATGATGATCGGTTAAGTAGTTAGTAGTTTCCGTAAAAGCGTAACAAACAAACTTACTTTTATAATATTAGTATTTTTACATGTATAACTCAAATAAAAATCACTCGTAATGATGTGTGTTTGAGATGAATGGGTGACAAAGAGTTAGATAATATAATATAACTTCATGTACCAGAACTAAATATTAGTGTTAGTAATTTAGTCACAATATAACGTTAAGGCAAACACCTTTTTCAAACCAGGAAGCACCACAGATAAAATATGAGTCCTAAGTCAGCTATATTTGATTTCTATAGTATGTATGGCAGAATTGCCTAAACGCGCGGATCCACCGCAGTTGACACAAGATCCCCATAGTATACCGCCTCAGATGTCATTTGTAAGTTATTTAGCATTATGTTACGTTCATTGTACCTAAGACTACATTCCCAGAGAATATGACGAGCAGACTGTTCACAGCTAGAATTAGGTGTTGAGCATTGACACAATGGTGAGTTCTCTAATTTAAATGAGTGTAGTTTGCTCTTAAAGTTACCGTGACCTGTAAGAAATTGAGCGACACAGTGATCTACCTCGAGGTTTTATTTGTGCAAATCTTCACAACATACCTTTATCAATTCTGGTCACTGCGGTTTTTTTACCTATTTTATATGGCTCTCACTATTCCTCACCCATTTAGGAATAGTTATACTGGCACGCATATTTAAATATATTTATTTATGCTTTAACACTACTTGAAAATATCATATCAGGAAACGTCGATATTAACTATACTGAGATTCTGTTATATTCAATCTTTCCTCTCATCAAACCGCCGCTTTGACAGGTTATCTACAGATGGCTGCTATATTCGATCATTGGCAATTTTCTGCTGACATAAACATTCTATACATGTTTTATATGCGTACATATTGATATGGAAATTTAATTTTCTACTCCAATGTCTTTTATTTGGGCGTTCTATTACCTGAAAATTATGAACACGAATATTTTTATGTATTTGGAATGCTAAAGCACCGGGTATGTAATTACGACATGGTTTAAATTTAGAACCACTTATAAATGAGTGGATGTTTAAGCATTATATTTAAATAAATTGAAAATTTGATCAAGTATTTGGGTGATAGAAGAAGAGACTTGAGTGGGTACGGTTAGAAGAGGCCATGACAGATTATCAAAGCAATGACTGCACGGATAGCGTAGAGTTATAACCGGTTGCCACACTGCTTTTACTGCGCTAAGGTGTCAAAGGTTCAAATTCCACATGGGAAAACACTTAGTTTTTTTATATTTATATATGGGCCTGCCAAAATGACTCTACTCTGCCTGATGGAAATCGAAAGCAAAATCTAAGAGTGATGATCACCATAATCATTACGAATGTAGACAATGCAACAATGCAGCATGGTGTCACTTCATTGTTAGGCCTCTGGTCTCGCACTCTGGAAACACGACAGCACGAACGCTGTCATTTTACGTTGATCTTATGTGCGAGTGTAGTACCGCCCCAGTCAAGCCGGCCCGTTCGTGCTGAAATCAGCGTGGCTCTACCTCCTTGATTTGATTCACAAATTGTTATTGTAATTCTAAGTGTTCTTTGTGTCCGTTTCATGTAGGTATATTTTAAAAGTTGTCGTCACACATGATACATTCTTAATGCGAGAGTCGTCTTTTAAAATAACATAACAATAAACAGAAGGACTCCCACTATGGAAACCCCCACGGGCCGTCACCCCACCGGGGTTTGCGGCGGGGCGGTGTGTCGGAATCGGACCGACTACCAAACAATGTGCCACTCTGCGCCTAAGAAGGGAGGAATCCAGGAACTTTAAAAAAACCTATACCAACCTGTCTGGCCAGCGTGGTTTTTTTTATTTTATTTTATTTTTTATTATTTTTTTTTTAAAAAGACAACTCCCGCATTAGGAACATACATCCTGTGTCGCGGGGGACTTTACAAACATACATGTAACGGACACAAATAACACCCAGACTCAGGACAACATTTTATGGATCACACAAAGTGATTTCCCACGTGGGATTTGAACCCACGGCACTTGGCGCAATAGCAAGCGGCGTAGTGACCGCTTAAACCACTAGGCTAACCGTGCGGTTTAGTTGGTTAAAACCTCATTTCGAAGGAGTGTTATGTCCAGCAGTGGACTGTTAATTTGGCTGTACTTGAAGTTGTAGGGGAAAGGGTGTCATGTCCTTCCAACACAAAGGGAGAATCCTCCGACCAGGTGAGATGATCATACCTGTCGGCCGAATAAGTGCCCACATATTGCCTGTTATAATTTCAATAGCATTTACGTAATGTACGAATTAATTTGATGGCTAAATTAGAAATATAATCGATAAAGCCAAAGTGTTACAAACATATATATGAAATATAAACTGTTACCAATCGCAGAGGATAATTACTTTCCAAAAAAGGTTAGCATCAGACAGCCCTCAAACAAGTCAAAAGTCTTTGATATATAATGAACAAACGAACCTATGTTTATTTAAAAACCCCATGCATAATTTCACGGCCATTACTTCTTATACATAGTCTATAAAGTTCTGAAATTAACCGTCCAGAAACCGTTACACATATTAACTTAACCTGGGTAATCTTGTTACGATTAGCTCATAACATTTGCCGGTTTACATGAAACAAATGTACGGCAATGTAAATTGATTGTAAATAAAATAATTATTAGTAAACATTGTTGGGGCAAATAAAAGCGACGATTAAAACAATGTGAATTGATGATGGAATATGAAGTAACCGCATTAAATAATGAATCATTCCCGTAGCTAAGAGAAACTACTGCTACCAAGTTCCAATCTAGTTCGTTTAGATCTTAATAATTACTAGATATACAATAAAATATAGTATAACCTTATAATTTAATTGATGATTTATTTATTCAAGAAAATAGTTGATTCATATTTATGTAGTATTAATATCTTGGCGCCTTCCGCTTGTCAGCTTCCGGCGCGACTTATAAATAGTGCCTATTGTTATTGACGTATGTGCTTTTTTATACAATGGTTATAAATCAATTCTAAAATAATATTGCTTTACTATGTATAAAAAATATATAATGATTGAGCTATTAGATTATTACTTTAGGTACTGATTATGTTAGGTTAACTATAATTTCATTATCTACTCCTACATCCGGCGTAATAAATCTTAAATGTTACACAATCGTGTATTATGAAATAACAATTGTATGTTAATAATTATTAGAATAATTATGATAAACAATGTAAATATTATCTACAAAGTTTGTGAATTTAGTATTCAATCGGGTCAAGCCTATCAAACACTATAAAATACCGTCGGTTACAATAATTCAGGAGATCGCTTTTTGTTTTTTCGAAAGACGGTCCCCATTTCATGTCATCCACATTTGACATATTTTTTATCATTAATTTCATCACGACGACGACTTGAAGACCCGAAGACTTTATAATTGAAGACGATAAATACTTGACATTGGCAGAAATAGCTGATCCGAGTGATCCGGCTTTTTGCCATTTCATCAAAAGAAAAATAGAATAATTCAGACACATTTATATTCTAACTGTACTACTTGATGTGCATTGGAGAATATTATAAGTTCGTGCTACTATAACGTGTTTACTTTACCACCATCTTGACTACCCACCTTACACTACCTACCACCTTACAGTACGACTAACTGAGAGACAAATTATAATTGTAAGGTTCACAGTTTCCCTTTTCTAGTTTAACATTAAAAGTTTATATTTTATTACTCCTACATTCTACAATATGTAGCCGTACCTTAGTAGAACTGTTTCCAGGAATAAACCTTAAACTTAGTTCACAGGTGTCCAAAGCTTTGAACTTAGTGAGAGTAAACAATGCCTTGTTACTACTTACTGCTGACACGAGTTGGACGTGATACATAACTAACCCAAACTACGTTTATTTTACTGTATAGAATGTATAAAACGACCCTTATGTCTTTGCATTAAAACTCAGAATCCCAAAAGATACGCTTCACAGTGAGCATAACAAACTTTCTACCGCCATTTTGTATTCGAAAACTTTATCAGCCACATACCCGTACATGAAAAGTACAAGTGTTTTTGTATGAATTGATTATATCTATTAGATTCTGTTTCGTGAAACAAAACATATTCCCAAAGTTTCTAAGGGACCAAATATAATCACGCCGATAATGGAACGTCGAATCACGTTTAATGAGATCCCCCTTGCCTACCCACTATCACCTCTGTTACAATAGATTCCATTAGCGTTCCAACAATTGGGATGCTGGCACCTAAAGTATTAACAGATAATTTATAACAAACCAACCTCGATCCTGCGGACGCTTAACCAAACGTAACGAGTTCATTAATCAAGCTAGGTAGTAGAAAATATTTACTAACACTTCTTTTGCAAGGAACAAATTATCTATTAAATTGATTTTAGAGTAATAGGATTTTAGGAAAAAAATATTGACGGAGCATCTTGTCGGACGTTTATTGCTGTTTTAAGGGTAAAAGCCAATTGTTACTATATCCGTTATATAAATCATTCTCTCCGAATAAGAGAAAATAGATGTTCTGAATTGATATATTCAATGGTTTAATATTGTAAACCACCTTCGTTTAGAATGAACATTTAATACGCATATCATTTGATTCATCTTTTACATACATTAAGAAAACTGAAAATTTTTTTTTACAGAATAATGAAATTTATTTTACCCCACTCAGTTCAGTCATTTGTTAGTTTTCGCGGATGACGTGGAAGACATTTATATTTGCGACATTTTGCTCAGTCCCTAAGACGATGAAATTTCAAAAGTTGGACCATCAAGAGTAGCGAAGAAGAATGCGCAAAATTTTGTAATAGTGCGTTACAAGAAGATTAGACCTGCTGGGGATAACACAAAAAAAGAGCCACTAACGCGGTGGTGTAGAAATGAGTTATTTGGCTAAAACGCGTGTTGGAGTGGACTTTGCGGCTTTCCTAAGCTGAAACAATTGATTAAAAAATAGGTTACTACTTAAATTGTAGGAGATACCACGGCCTCACAGAAAACCGGTGTAAAATAGCGCTTGCGTTGTGTTTACCGGAGACCCTTCTCCCAACCCCTCAATTTCCCTCCCCATCCCCCAAAGGCCGTCAACGCACTTGCGACGCCTCTGGTGTTGCCGAAGGTCCATGGGCGGCGGTAATCGCTTACCATCAGGTGATATGTATGCTCGTTTGCCCCCTGTTCCATATAAAAAAGGACATGATGTATTCATAAGCATTGACGACAATATTAAAATGTTAACCAAATCTTCGGTTGAGAACTGCACTCCTAGATAGGCTACTAAGCAACCTATGATAAGGACCTACAAGTACATACTTATGGGTTTATAACAAAAGTTAAAACTCTTATTCAAAAGTAAAAGCTATGGATGGAAATGTAAGCCAATTTTATCGGTCCACCAAATAATTACTTTAATCATCTGTAATTTTCAATAATTCTGAACAGATTTATGTATAAACATAGTTTTCTCTTAAATTGTATTTTTGTATAAGACTAATTTAAATTTTAGAAGGTTTTGAAAGCCATCATACATTTTTATACTAAAAAAAAACAAAAGTACAAATTTTAACTATATAATTACTTTGAAAGTAAATATTATGCCTATAGGTAACCGTTTCTTATTTACTGACTCCCTAGGAACAGTATCGTGTTTACCCACCAGAGAATGACAATCAAACATGAAATATAAACATAAAATACTTTAGGTGCTAGCATCCCATCCCGAATCGAATTATTTCTTAAATTCATTCGGGAAGTTCTTTCATGTGTTATTGCGTTCTCTACACGAGGCAACAAATTGAAGATAAATAAGCGATCTCTTCCTGATACACTAACAATTTCTATAAGGAAAACAGAATAAGATACTATATTACACTAAGGAAACCATTTGTTTTTAAATGTAGCGTAACTGTAACTAGCTGTTTTCTTGCGGCCTATAGTTTTGTTAATGGTAATTTAATCAATTCTGTTAATAAATATTAGCGCAATCAAATATAAACTATATGCTTTAACACTGTGGAGGAACGGGTATCATGTCCTTCCAAGACACAAGGGTGGATCCTCCGACCAGGCGAGGTGATCATGTCTGGCGGGCCACTGCCCAACAGTTGATGTTTGGATGCTGTATACACGATACTCGGCGCGAGAACTACCATACGCGATTCAGGATTGGCAGTTTCTTCATGTTGTACCTTGCTCCGTTGTTCAGTGTGTCTGCGATAGATGGCGCTGTAGTATGTTGCTATTGCGCTGTATGTGGAAGTTGCTACAACAGACTTTGATCAATCTTTGTGATAAAATTCATCCAAATCCCGATCTAATAAAATTTACTAAGATGCATTAATCAATATATTTTTACATTTAAATGTATAAAGATTGATTTCAAACATTGTTTAAACGAAATTTACGCACCAAAACAAGTAATACCATAGTAAATTGAAAGCTTTTAACTGCTTCTTCACAATAGCTAAAACTTGGTAACATAGTCACACGTTGCAAAAGTCGGCCGTTTTCAATACCTATTCGCTGCTCTCACTGAGTTTGAAAGCTGAAACTTTCCCTCGCTTAGAGACTAAATCCTATACTAACATCTATCACAACGACGTAACAACGAACTCGCTTCAAAATGTGGAGGCACTATTCGTTAAACTTTTTAAACCGAAGTTGACTTCTAGTTTTAATACTAAGTTTACAAAATCATGTAATGTTTACCGCCAATAAAAAGTTCTTAGTGGATTTAAGAAGGCAATGAATCTTGTTTATTATTATTGATATCTTTACAGAAATAATTATATATAGAAAATATAAAAATAGTATAAATGAATCAAATATTACAACTATTCCCTGACGATATAAATTTCACTCATGTGAAATGCGTATTTTTGTTGCAATTAAGAAGAAACAGATTACTGGAAATTTAATACAACAGCATCTCTTCTTTTGGTTACCATAAATAAAATAACAATAACAAAAAAATATTTCTCCAGAGACAATACAATGGTATTATAATGATTTTTTTTTCATTATTCTTAAATGAAACATTTATCAACTCAGCTCTATTTTATAAATAATTTCCAAGAACAACGAAAGGTGGAAAAACTTTACTAAACGATATGCCACATTTTTGTCACATTCATAGACACACACAAACACAGATGATTAAAAGTCTGGAGGCGGTAATTATACCTACATACATAGAGAACCAAAAGTTTAACCACCGACAATATTGCCTACTTTTAGTTACGTTACGTTAGTGTTTTGTTAGGGAAACGGAAAAGTTACTTGTGGAAGTGGTCTGTGTTGTGTGTGTATCTGTTATCGTTTATTCCAAATATTTATGTAGCAGCATTAGCAGCATACACTTTTTTCATCTTCTATATATATATATGAAAATATGACAATTATTAAATTCAGGCATCTTTTTCTTATTTTTTTTCTGTATGGTAATCCCCTCAGATACCACCTCCTAGTGGCAGGTTCCTAACCTTATTTTTTTAACGACTACATAGACTTCGATAATTTTGAAGAAGGTATGTTATACTAGCGAACAAGCAAGACTTCAGTAATTGACCCCACGAAATGTATCGGAGATCGACAAAGTTTCCAACTCAACACATAGTACGTCGAACTGACACGTCCTCGCTTCACAAGTTGACCCTAACGGACTCTGATCGGAAACTCGGCTAATTTATTAGTGGCACTCCGTAGGAAAACTACAATTAGTCCAGAAACCATTTTATCTCCTTTTTCATGACAATACTATGCCAAAATTTACGACTCTTCGATCTTTTCATGTCGTTATCAACAATTTAAATGTTTCACTCAACTCAATATTTTAATATGAATAATATTCGCAATGCCGTTACAATATTTTGTAGATGGGAAAGTAAAGTATTTGATTTTAAGAATTCAATTGTTTTTATTGGCTTTGACATTATGTAGATTTTGTGTTTTTTTTCATATATTTGATTGATATTATTATTTTTGACATTTTTATTGCGGGATCAATATTTATTTTAATTAACTACATTTAAATTGCGGAAATTGTTATTCATATCGTGATTGTTATTATTGTCTGTAATTATTTGTAACTGGTTTATTTATTAAATATTAAACTTATTTTCTGAATAAAGAAATTAAATATGTATCTGTTTTATCATATTTAGAATGAGCGTTCAACGAATCCCTTGTTTTGTAAATCGGCACCTCACCTCCAGACAATACTCTATATACATACTCCAGCCTCCTTGGTCTAGAGGTTGGCGTATTATATACTGACTGCTGATCTTGAGGTCTCGGGTTCGAGTACCGAGATCGGGCTAAAAATGTTATTGAGTTTTTCCGATTGAATAAATGCTTAATAACAGCTCAGAGTTTGGAAATCGGGGTCTTAGCCCCCATACCTCGGAGAGCATGTAAAACTATCTGTTCTGCGCCTGATCTCTACCCGATCGGATAACCGTCACATCGCATTATGAGAGTGATTAGTGCATCTTTCTTTGCACATATACCTGTGCACTATAATATCTACTGCATAGTTGGCTGGTCTCCGTTGAGTCTGGCCCCAGTAGCCGATATCGTTTAGGACATCATCAATGTGCTCTACAGCATGTCACTCTTTGTAATTTGTCTATTAGACAAATTACAAAGATTGATAAATCCACACTTACCTTTCATGATACACAGATAAGAAACACGTGTGTTCTTTTGGGATTAAAATTTATCCCTATAAACTGATATCGAAAATATCTATGTTAGTTTATTAATTGTTTTATCTTTCCTTGAAATAAGAATATTTGACTGTGCTATAACACATTAGGTGGTTAAACTCATTTGTTAGAGGGAGGAAAAGGTGACACAGTGCAAGTGTAAATGCGATGAATTTTGTGTCAATAATAATAATGTGTGTTGTACTTGTTGTCTGAAATAAAAATATTTAAAGTTAAAAATTCAAAAAAACTGTTACTAAAAAGTTTTATACCACAACAAAGTTTGTTGTAATGTTAACGCCACACTTAGACAAGGCCTTATTAAAAATACAAAACTCGTCGACTCGCTTGCCGCTAGTCATTAGACACCCTGAAAGCAAAAAGTTCCGAACACTCGGCGCTGACTTAATGTAGATACATTTTTCTTGTAAAATTTCAACAGAGATTAATTGACACAAGTTTGTCACAAACTTTTTTTTGGATAATGGTTTATTTTTATTTCGAGAACGTATAATGAAATGTTTGCTTAATTATAATAATTGTTCAAGCGTAGTTAAGCTTTGTGGAATTTTCATGGACAAATACATCTTCTGCTCAATAAAATATGTAATGAAATTCTAACGTCCATAAATTTATTTACCATTCTATCTTGATACTTCCTACGAGTTTAGGTAGAGAAACATAAGCTTTTTTATGGCATCGCCAACCTCAGAGGAAATTGATGCGAGATCTAAACGTGCATAGTTTCTAATTGGATAAAAACATATTAAACATTAAATGACGAATTGAATTATCGCATAATAATACAACAAACAAACCCATGTAAGCCATACTTGAAGTATGTAGTGAGTACCTACTGATTTTGCAAGAAAGGATCTAGTACATAATATTATCAATCAGAAGTTGCCTAAAATTGTCTACATTCCCTTAATTTGTAATTTATATCGACCCAGTTCATGTTTCAGTATTTATGTAATTGACATGCTAACATGAATATGACCTTAAAAGCACAGATAACATTTAATATTAAAAAAAAATTACCTATCTTTATCAAAAAATCTCCCTTAACTTACTTCTCGAAGTATACAAATACATACTTCAAAACACAGTCCGGAATTCGTGTCGGGTATTTGCAGTAAATATTAAGTTGTTCGTGCACTTATCGCTTTTCTATAAAATATAGGTAAAGTTAGAGTAGTTTATTTAATGGAGCCGTCGACGACTTCATCCTCGGTTAACTACACCAACGCCAAATTAAACACATCGAAAGACTGATCAAGCGATATATGTCTCAGCAACTCGTGATTTCGTTAATACAAATAGAATCACGACATCAATCAAGTCACTCTCCATTGCCTGTTGCAAATACCAGGCTTTACCAGGAGTTGTTTTAAGACACAGTTTGTAGGTTTTTAGAATTCCTTGAAAACACACTTCATAAAAATTTTTTTTTTGGTAATAATAAACTCTCAACGGCTCTTGAGTCTATAAACCTGCGATAATGTACTAATACTCTATTTAATTTTGTGTTCAAAGTGCAAACAAAATCTAATCAGCACAAAACAGACAAACAATATATATTTCACTAGAAACCTGTTATATTCATCAAAGGGTTTGGGTCACGTAAATGATTTAAAAATCCTATATGCAGGGTATTGAAACAATGAAGCATGACGACGAATTTATATTTAAATTATTGGAAACGTCAGATACAGAAATTAAAATTTGTAGAATTACAAATTTACCGGTACCAATAAGTGGGCGTTTAATGTGCCTCTGCCTACCCCTTCGGGGTAAAAGGCGTGATTTTATATATGTGTATTAAATACGAATAGCGATGAACCTGTGAAGTAATATAAGTTTCAAATTTCAGCCTGATATAAGTTATTCAACGAATAAAAAGGTTCTTTGAAGTAAAATGTTAGTTTTAATGAAATTTTGTCTGATACACGAATTGTCTTCTTTTGAAATATAATATATTTACAGTAGAGTCAGACTATTGAAGTAGACTTCATTTCTATCACTAACAAGCATTTTAATTAAATAAACCTATCATGACAATATAATACGTTATTTCTATTCTTTTTTCTTTTAAAAAGAAAACTGAGAAATCCTGTGTTGAAGGGACTTTAAAAACATATAGTCCATGGGCCCACATATAAGGGATTTCAGTGATTAATAACAGACTGAAAGTTTATACACAGCTTCGTTTTGACGAGACACCTAACTTTTATCATTGGACCAAATTCTGATAGTGGCAGGAAAAAGCGCGATATGAAGCGAAACACGTCGATTCGAAGTGTCCCAAATTAAATAATAACAGTTTCTAAAAATCAATACTTCGAGAAAATACGATGGAAAACTGAGAAAAACTTGTGGCATACAAAGTGAATGGTCCCTTCCGAGTGACCCCAGCTCTAACATGTCAGAATGCTGACTTGAATTTTTTTTTAATAACAAACTGACTATGGTTTTGGGGCTTGCAAAATATATATTTTTTATAAAAAATGCATCGGCTTACAAATTTGTTGGTAATTTTTTTGAGACCTACACTCGAAAGTTGCAACTTCTTTTTTATTTTTGACTGTTAAGAATCAAACGTATAACAACATGAAACTATTGGCATACAAAAATGGAAGCGATTAATTACAAATGAACTTTTCGAAATTTTAAAACCAATTTTTATCTTGAAAACATAACATGTCGAAGTCCTGTACATAATTTTCGCCAGCTTTTGTTTGAAATTGCTAATTTGGAAAATTTATATATAATATTTCAGCTTATTTAATGAAAATGAATATTATTTTTTAAATTACTTAATTATATAAACAATTACAGCAATAAAAACAAGGGAATTGCATGAAAATTTGTTGAAATTTCTTGTGACGAGTTATTGAGCTATTGAACTACTTATTTATTTTATTGTTATGAACAACAATTTTTAAGTGATAGTCAAGTAAGGAAAAAATCATTGTTTTGTAAAAAAAATTGTAAAATCAGTTAACGTCTATAAAAAAATTAGTTCTGAGTTCGAAAAATGCATATTTATAACTCGTGTAGGTACTTTAAAATTAATATAAATTATAGTTTTTTAATTTCTTTATAATTAGAATCTAAAATTTATAATCGAATTAAAAGATATAATTTATTATATTAACAAATTAAAAATATTTACCTAAAATACATATAATACATGTTTGTAGCGATAATTTTTTCAGTATAATTTTTTTACAGTGCCTTATAAAAAACATTTATTACATTTCAATTTAGTTCAATATCGCGCCAGAAATAAAATGCTTAACTTTGTGATTTTTCAAAACAAAATTCAAAGCGTTCCAAATGGGTTTATTCGAGCTCTCTTTTCGAAGCTGTTAAGTGATCGTCATCATGGAGTGTTTCTTGTGCAATTCTTCAAGGACGAACGTTTTCGTCCGAAAAGAGAACTTATAAAAAAAAATTAAAATTACAGAATCTGAACAGTATGATACCGATAATTCTGAAGATGACGATAACATCACACATAGTGGAGAGTCATCGAGTGACGAATCTGTTATCATTGTTATCATTAAATTATTTATAAGTTTAATTTGTTTCATGCACTGTTTGCACATTGCATTATTATCAAAGTTCTGTTAATAAACTCAAAATACTTTTATTTTTATAACATTAGTTTAATACAAATGAAACCAGTGGTTACAAGACATTAGTACGGAGCACATATTAAATGATTCGATTTTTTGTTTTTGTAGGTTAACTAAAAAAATACCACTTTTTTATAGGTATTATTTTTAGATTAGGAATTAAGTAAATAATCATAAATTTTTCGTGGCATACGGTTATTAATCAAAAAAAGATTAACATAATCTTGACAACTTTCGAGTGTAGGTCTCAAAAAAATTACCAACAAATTTGTATGCCGATGCATTTTTTATAAAAAATATATATTTTGCAAGACCCAAAACAATAGACAGCTTGTTGTTAAAAAAAAAATTCAAGTCAGCATTCTGACATGTTAGAGCTGGGGGTCACTCGGAAGGGACCATTCACTTTGTATGCCACAAGTTTTTCTCAGTTTTCCATCGTATTTTCTCGAAGTATTGATTTTTAGAAACTGTTATTATTTAATTTGGGACACTCATCAAATCGACGTGTTTCGCTTCATATCGCGCTTTTTCCTGCCACTATCTAAATTTGGTCCAATAATAAAAGTTGGGTGTCTCGTCAAAACGAAGCTGTGTATAAACTTGCAGCCTGTTATTAATCACTGAAATCCCTTATATGTGGGCCCGTGGACTAATATCTATATGAAACAGACACAAAGAACACCCAGACTCAACACAATAATTTGTAGCCCACTCAAAGTGTGATACCATGTGGGATTGTAGAAAGAGCAAGAGAAAGCGGCATGGCCACTAGGCCAGTCGTGTAGTGAAATGCGATTCTACAATCACATTTCAATTAAAACTTGTTTGATATTAATATGGTCTTTAATAATGTGTAATATTTTCACAAAAATCGTGAAAAATCGTTAAGAATTAATTTATAAAAACTTACCTCAACCCAGGTATGGTGGTAAGAAGTTGTCCTTCAGCCGTAACCCAATGGACATCGGGCGGTGGATGTCCCGTAGCCCGACAGAGTGCATGAGCGCCGCGTGTAGCTGGCCATAGTACGCGAGCGGGCGGTTCCGTAACGAACCGCGGCCGCTTGTCACTTGCACTTACTTCCAGAACCGCTAACGTTATGACCACCCATTGTACTGTGTAATCTGTTGAAAAAGAACATTATATTTTTTTTAACACACAAACACATCAATACGGCGAAGCCATAAACAAGAAAAATTTTTTTTTCAGACATTTGTTTCTATGTTCGACCGTTTTAACTACTGAACCGATTTTGATTAAATAGGTGTCAATAGATTTCTAATAATAGCCGAGTGCTAAGTCGCTCTAGTTTTATTCACGTTCCTTCTTTACTGTGGTGGTAAGAATTCCCTTTTAATTCCTCTATCAAGTATAAGTTACGTATACAATTAAATCCAACTAGTGGTTAGATACCGACTTCAAATAAACAAACAAAAATCTCTTCAGCTTTATCATATTAAACAAAGATGAATAATGATTAGTATTGAACGTGGTTTGAATATAAATTCATACACGGCTTAAATCATTACCTAACCTATTACATAAATAAATATAGTTTAAAAACACGCCTGGATATTTCAGTTACAAAAGGTAATAACAGCGTGTTGATATAAATGAGATCGAAGTGCAAGGAATTCAATGAATTTTTAAATATGCAGGTTGGGTTTATATGCTGACTACACTTAACTGAAGAGCCATATAGAGAGAGAGATTATAAAAGCCGGCAAATGTGTTAGGATTATCCGGCTAACAAAAGGACTAAACAGGTGATTTGATCTATCCATATCGAACCAGAATACTGTCTACTAAAACTAACACTGAAACATAAATATATGGAACAAAAAATTGCTATCATTTCCCTCTATCTGTTACAAAGCTGTAATATTGCTGTAATATTTTATTTTAAAGTGAATTTATCTTAACATCAAAACAGGTAATACTTTGTACCTATAACTCAATTTATAGTAGTATTCATGCTTAGAGTTCGTTAGATTATTTTAAATACGGCTATTATCGTTTATGTCTCTGATTTAATCCTACTAATATTATCAACGCGAAAGTTTGTTAGTATATGAGTATGTTTGTTGCTCTTTCACGCAAAAACTACTGAATGGATTTTTATAAAACTTTACAATAATATAAATATTTCTAATAAATATTTCGGACATCTACCACACAACGCCATCTAGTCCCAAGTTAAGCAGAGCTTGTGTTATGGGTACTAGACAACTGATATGAATACTTATATACTTTTTTTTGTAAATACATACATATTATACATAGAAAACACCCAAACTCCGAAACAAATATTTGTAGATTACACAAACACTTGGTCCGACCCAGGATTTGAACACGAGACCTTAAGCACAGCAGTCGCATTTACTACCACTGGGCCACCGAGGCAGTCGAAACGATACGATACGATACGATATACTCGTAGCTTATACATCACAATAACACATGGGCTACAATTTATAAAGATACTAGCTTCGCCTCGCGGCGTTGCCCGTGGTTATTGTCGTACCGCGGGTAGCACTGCGGGGTTCAACTAGTTTGGACATTATTTTAAATCAAGTACGATATAACTGTTAATATTTTATGTTGATAAATTACGCTATTATTAAATAAATATTCCATGTTTAAAAACTTAAGTGAAAAATTGTAAGCCTGTTAGTTGACACTAAATAAAAAAGCACGTCACTTTAAACTGATAAAATATTTGAAGATGAAAAAGCCAGTTTTAAAAAACAGACTCGACAATTTACTTTAGTCTGTAATAAGGGTGGCGGACTAGTAATTATCTATACTAATGTTATCAATTCGAAAGTTATGCGGTCTGTCTGTTATGCTTATAAAGCTGAACCGCTACACCGATTTAAATGAAATTTACTATTTGTTTTCTTTCATTCTTGATTAAGGACAGGGACTATTTACTACGATAACTGATATGCATGTGGTCGATGCCGCGTACAAAAGTTATTTAGATATAATACGCAAAACGTAGAAATTTTTAAACATAAATTAAACATATTAATACATTTATAGTGATAATTTTAGCCATTACGTATACATGGAACAATTTTTCATAAACAAACTAAACTAATAAGGTGAGCAGGTAAGTTACTAGCGGGATTCATTTAATTATTCATTTGGTTAAGGTTAAACAATTTTTGTAAGCCCTAAAATAGCCATATAACTTGTATAATCTAGAATCAATAATAATAAAATGAACGAAATCAATTCCATGTTTTGAATAGAACTCGGTTGACAAGCTCAATTAAATAAGTTTTTTTTAGGACAATTCCCGCATTAGGATTATACATCCTGTGGACTTTACAAACATACATGGTACTGATATATACCTAACCATTTATAGTCTACAAAAAACAGCTGCCGCAACATTTTATAAAAACCTTTCACAAAATGGCTTAGTTGGCACTTTTTAATACCTATAGTTAGTTTTAATATAAATTGTCATTCATACTTGTTCATAACATAAATCAGAAAAGTAAAAGTCTATCGTGGAAGCCGAGAGTTTATTTACTGCCGGGAGTCGAGTGCGACCCATTTGCTGAATATTGCTCAGCTTTAGCCGCAGCAGAATTTCATTTACACTACGTTTAAAATGCAAATATAGTTGTCTGGGCTCAGCTGTTTAGACAACGAAGTATATACTCTTGGCTTTAAAATAGATTAGGGTTCGTATTGCTCTAAAGTTTTTGACTATAAAAGTAAGTTTAACATATTTTTTTCATTTTCACCTGTTTTGGATGAATCCGTTATTGTTTATTGTCATTTTAATGTTGTCGCATTTTAATTAGTATTAAATGGTATCACTAGCCAAACTATGGATGTAGGTTTACATTAGTTCATATGCTTTCAGCGATTACAACTAAAAGTAACATTATAAACCTTTATAAACAATTAAAAATCAACCTTCGTGGCTCTTCCTAAATTCCCTTTTAGAAATAAGTTACTAGATATTTATGGTGGTGTGTACTGGCACATATATGACAGTATTTTTAATATATATGTCACATATAGTATTATTTTGTTAAAGGGATACCAAGACTGTATTCTGAGGGTTTAACTGATGCTTATGAAATGTAGGATAAAAAAAATCAAATCTGGAACGAACCTTTCATCGTTCTGCAATCACAAAACGTCACAATTTAATTATCCATCTAAGTCATTCTTCCACATCACCAACATCAAAAATCCACACTTTATAAAGTACACTGCAGTTCCAAGTTCATTTCACTTAACGTTTAATATTACAGTATTCTTAAACATTTTATCGCACAAGTTTTCCGTTAAAGTTTTCCCTCCAAAAGTTCGAGATAGATCAACACGTGAATCACAAGCAGCGTTCGCACGCGGACTGGCGCGCAGCTTTTCGCAACCCACTCTGGGCAGCTCTAACTGATACGCAGCCTCCTCCCTCCCACTTGATAGAGACTTAAGTTTGATTTTATGTGAATATCAGAACTGTAAAGCGTATTCAAGATTAGTTTTTTTCTAAATAATGGAATGCGAAGTTATAGAAATTGCTTAGTTAAAAATTAAAGATCGTCAAAAAACTTTATTATTAAGAAAATAATGTACAACCCACCAAAAGTTTTAAAGCTGTAAAATAGGTTGATTTATAAAATCATATTTTCTTAAATGATTCTAGCTGGTTCATGAATACTTTAAATCTCAAGTCACATGTACGGTGTCAACCCAAATATTGTTGCTTCCCCCGTAGCCGAGCAGTACGAGTGGTTTAGCAGTGCCATAGCTCACTTGATAAATTGCAAACGAAATACTGGTTCTGATAATTATCACTGCCAAAAGTCAGCCCAAAGTCGTAATACATTCAATGAATATTCATCATACGACTGTCTTTCTACCAATTCTTTTTATGGTCGGCACATCATGTATTATCCTTCTATTCTCTTCTTTCAGTCGTCATTTAACTGATAAGTCCTTGCCATATGGCAATCGAGGATATCCCCTATATCCCTATATAACACGCACATTACATCTAAATATTATATATCATACTCTAAGAAGGGGTTTATTGTAAAATATCTTTTTTATTATATTAAAAGATATAAAGTAATTTTTGTTGAAATTTTAATCCTTAAAGCAAATTTTCCTCGAAATAATCAAGATGTATATAATACATAGTTACAAATGTCAAAGTTTGTGGTAAGATATAATTACACAACAAAACTGTAGAATGAACTACATTATATTATAGATATTTCCAGACCAATAAGACTTTCATGAAAAGAGCATACTACGCCTCTAATGATGCGGTTGTCTATGGGCAGCGGTTATCGCGTACCATCAGGCAATCCGTCGACTCATTTACCCCATCCCATAAAAAAAACATATTTATATTGAAGTCAAAAGTTACCTTATCAGAAAGACACTCGAAAGTTAACTAAGGTAGGCGTAACTCTACACAACAGGTGAGAAAACTAAACCACAAATTCGGCGGGTATTGTAGTTTCACTTCACGATAAAAATAACGAGGAAGGGTACCTGAATTAACCAGATGATAAACAAAATCAGAATAAAAATCTCGTAAATTATATTTCGCTGATTCCCGCTCGGTTTTAATACAATTAAAATGTTACGAGTATGTCATCGCGCTATTTCAGCCATCGAGTGTTCGCAATCAACATGTTTACTACTACCGTATTCTGCTGAGTGGACAAAATATACCATTCATTGAATTATTTTATACTAAGTCTATGTCTAATATTTTATTACTCATAAATATTTACAATACGAGTATTGTAACAAGACAAACTCCCAAGGCAATATTGCACATGAATCTGATTATAAAAATACATTTATTAAACATAATTCTTATTATTATTTAAAAATATAGAATATATATTGAAGAAATTATATTTTAGAAATAGTACAACTTCGCGATATTTCAGTGAATTTCGGTCTAAGTCTACCCCTTTTTCACAGAGGTCTGGATTTAAAACATAAGTTTGTTTCGACTCTCAATAACGTTTTCCCGAGAAATATTAGCGCTGCCGTTGCAGAGAGCATCGCTCGTGCTGTCATCCACATAAAAATGATTACCACTAATTTGCAGCATGGCATTGATCTGGGGGATGAACAAAGTAGGCAATAGCACACAGCCTTTCGGGACATCAGTATTCACAAATATGGAGTCGGAGCATTCACCGTTGAATACGACCTTTATGCTTCTATCTGCTAGACAGCTAGAGAAGCCCATAGAAAGAAATCTTCGAAAGAAGCGCTTAGTGCCCGATCCGATCGAAGGCCTTCGCAATGTCCAAACTAACTGCCAAGGCTTCCCACTTAGTCTCAATCGCCAGTGCCCAGCGATGTGTCAGGTATACCAGAAGATCACTAGCCCATTGACCCTTACGGAAGCCGTACTACTGGTCACTAAGCAAATGATGACCTTCTAGATACCGCAGTAGTTGACAGTTGACAATGGACTCCATTATTTTCGAGAAGAGGGAAGTTGTGGCTATCGGCCTGAAGCTGAAGTATCTATAATATATAATACCAAATAATATATCGATGTACCTACATAGTTTGAATGTGATTCCAGCCATGCTGCCATTACTTGACTTGAAATTATTATTTAAATATTTAAAAAGGCAATCTGGTCCCATAATAAGTTATGTATAAGTAATATAAAAGTCGCAGTTAAATGTGTACATTACTTGCGGGAGAGCAAACGTGTTTATGTTGGTGTCAAAGTAACAGTTTTTTAATGTAGTCGTTACAAAGAAGTATACGATACAATGTGTACTTAATACACTTAAAACTCTATTTTGTGGCTTAAAGTTGTTTTATAATATATTGATTATATTTTTATTGACTAGCTTTTGTCTGTGGCTCTATCCCCGAATTTTTCGGTTTCGCTGTAATTGTATAAACATGAAGTTTACCACAATACATAAGATAATTTGCATCCACATCGGTTAAGCCGTTAATCCTACAAACACACAGATATTATTTTTTTTTTAAACCTGTTGTTTTGAATAATATTACTTGAATAAAGACTTAATTTAGCCATGGCTTTATTTATGGCTTTATTATTATTATTATATTATAAAGACTTAATTTTATATATGTATTTGGTTGCCTGGAAGAAATAGCAGTGAGCGATAAAACCGCCAATTGTTACGTTCCCAACTCATCTTTTGTTATGTGTTTATCTTGTGAATATAATAAAGATATATAAAATAAAATAAATAAAAAATTAAAGAAAATATTTTATGTGCAGACATCGAACTCTTAAAATAACATTATCATGGGCGTACCCAGGGTAGGGCAGGGGAGGGCAGCTGCCCCCCCCCTAGATGTTGACGGACCTACTATTTTCTTCTCTAGATTATATATAAAGCACACTCAGACGCGTAAAAACGTGACTAAGATCGACTATGGACAAAGACAGTTTTATTTTGTGTTGTTGTAAGATCGGCAATCGGAATCAGTCCTAGGGCTATGCGATGTTCGAGCGTAGGGACGATCAGAGCGTGCTCTTTAGTGAGGAGAACTACTCATCATAGTCCTAAGATATCAAATCTTCCGAGTCGGTTTATGTAGTTTTTATGGACAGCTGACATGCCCATTCATTTGGAATGTATTTAAGTCACTACAAATAATTCTCGGCAGCAAAATATTATCGTCTGAAATATCAGAAATTTGTTGTCCAGTAATAATTTACAGTTTCGTCCTAGCATCCAGTACAGGTTTTTGTGCCGCCTAGATATATCACCTTATTTTGCTTTGATATGGTTTTTCCACCGGTCTATATGTAAGCCCACATTGGCTCGCACTCGAAGGCCGATGGGACACCATTTCCGAAGTCTGATTCCCAAGCTGGAGCAGCGCGTGCTTGGCTCGGTTGCTGCCAAATATGAGGGGGCCCGATAACTCCTGCAGGAGACTATACGCGGGCGTTGTGCCCATACTGGGGACCCCCAGTATGGGCTGAGGTCCTGAAGGCCAGCAATATCGGGTTATTGCGACGTCCACAACAAGGGCTGACCTTCAGGTAGGAGACCTTAAGACTCGAGAAATCGAAGACCAGAAATTTCAATTTCACCAGGTTCTTGTGGAGGAATGGAAGAACGACTTGGGCAACCGAGTGCTGGGCACGCCGTTATTGCGGCGATAAGACCCGTTATGGAGGATTGGCTCGAGAGGCATCACGGCTGACGTAGGTGATCACGAAACGAAGGAGATGGCGGAGCAGGACCGTGCGAGGTTAGAACTCTTACCGTCCGCCAGGCCCGGGAACGGGCCAGGTACCGCAGAAGACTCGGGCGCTGGAGATCGCCAAACGATCTCCGTCCTCCACAAGCGCAAGCTTAGGGGTGACAGGTGAGGATCATCCTTTTTTTTTTTGACTAATGGAAACCCCTCTCGGGCCGTCACCCCACCGGGGTTTGCGGCGGGGTGGTGTGTCCACGGTGTGCCAACTCTGCGCCTGGGAAGGGAGGGGTCCGGGAACTGCAGTTATTAACACGACCGGACCCCTCCCAGCGCCTGCCCACACTGAAGCGGGCACCGTCTGCTGTTCAAATCTCAATTTAGGCGACGCACGGCACACGCGTACGTCGCCTCCTCGCGGTTGGCCTGTATTGCGGATGGAGGGGAAAACCCGTCCCGTCCATCCGCGGCCACACTCAGGGCGGCATGAGGCGCTGGTATGCGCGCCTCCGTCGCCCGGTTCGCCGGCGGCGGATCCGTCGGAGCGCCTCTACGGTGGCAAAACCAGCGCGTGGAGCCTCCAGCCGGGACGACCAACTAGCCATGGTGGCTCAACGAGCGGCTTCACGCCACTCGCGTATCTCTTCGGGTGGAGGACGAAATCCGTTCTCCGCCCGATATTCAGCCGCTCGTTGATAAACTTCGGCGAGCACTTCCGCCTCCAAATCCCACGGGGGTGTTCTAGCCAAAGGTGAGGATCACCCTAGCAGAAGCAAGCCGGGGTAGCGGCGCAAACTTAACAAAGTGCTCGCGCCCCTTTTTAAAATAGAAAAGGAGCATCAGGGTTCCTATACAGGAGGGGGCCATCTACAAACCATAGGTGGCCCGAGGTACGTCGGGATTCTAGGGATTACCTTCCGAGGGTGCACCTGATTCCATGCCAATGCCTTTTTCATGTCCATTTATTTGACGAGGTCCTTTAAAAAAATCCAGATTTGCCCCCCCTGGCTCAGAACCTGGGTACGCCCATGAACATTATATAAGTTTATTAAATATTTAAAAGTTTCAGTGTTACCTATTTTTTTGATAACCTACAGTTCTGCTTCAAGAACACGTATTTTTCCATTTTTGTATCCAAATTATCGTTTAATTGCTTAGCCATATCCGAATCCAAACATTCAATTTATACTAATCAAAAAAAAGAAACAACCAATGAAGACCACTTCCAGATTACGTACGTACGTACAGATACGTACTTTTTCTCTCAAAATCTAATCAAAACATTACATAAAACTATCAGTTAAGGCTTAAAAGTAACTTTTTTGTTTGAAATATAGTATGTTAATTTTATTTGAATTTTATACAAATAGAAATTAAAATCAAAACATATTTTTATAAGGTACGAGTATTAAAAAACTAACCCTTGTTTATTTAGAAATCAATAGATAGATATGTAACAAAATAACCAAAACGAAATAATGTTCCAACTATAGTATACTAGCTGACCCACGCAACCTCGTTTGCGTCTTATATTGCCCGTAGCGTAAAAAATTCCCCCGTTTTTGAAACATTCTTCATTGGTACTCCGCTCCTATTAGCAGCAGCGTGATGATATATAGCCTATAGCCTTCCTCGATAAATGGACTATCCAACACTGAAAGAATTTTTAAAATCGCTTTAGTAGATCCCGAGATTACCCCCTACAATTTAACAAACACACAAACTTTACTTCTTTATAATATTAGTATAGATAACAGAATGTCTCTCCAGCATTCTCAAAGCCATTCAATTGTTTGATTTATTTCTGTGCGCCATTGAAATGGAAACATTTAATTGCAAATGGACGGTGAGCAGTGCATTTAAGCAGACTCGTACCTTTTATTATAACTGGACAAAAGACTACACTCCAAAGCTGCATTTATTAGTGAACTTTATATAACCGCAGAAATATGTTCCAATGCATTTTGTTTTTTTATTCACCTACTTAGTTCGTGTGGTAAAGGATTAGAAATACGGAGTGTCACCACTCCTCTTCTTCTCATTGGTGTCGTAAGAGGGGACTAAGTGAGAAATCTATGCAGGACAATATCTTAGGAAAACTTTAATCAAACCTTATCCCGACCCGTGATAAAGTAGGCTTTTGTAAAGAGAGGAATATGTCCAGCAGTAGAACGTTAAAGGCTGATGTGATTCACTAACTTGACTTGAAACTCGCCAGCGGAAACAAATTCCGCAACTCGACGACTTCAGTTCAGCGCCTATTTTGCGTGGTGGGTCAGCATTATTCATGCCAACCTAGTTCCTCCAAGAAGCCTAGCAGACCCTTCACGTTGCTGACGACTTCTGGAAGTGACCTCGGTGATCCAATGTGTCTCGCCCGGTATGATTCACTAACTTATGTAATATTAGAAATACAATTTCATCATTACTACCTTCATGTAAATATTTTTAACATCAACGCTTTCTCACTAGTACAAAGTTTAAGGGGTATGTAAATTTAAGCAGATTCTTTCAAATTGAACTATTGTTTCTTATCAAATCTTTGTCATTTTTATCTTTATCAATATATTAAAATTAAATGTATTTAATCCTTTGACGAATTACTAATTTAAATGAAACCTCATAAGAACATTTAACGTGTTAATGAAAGAGTGACTTAGATTTTAATGCGCCTAATTATAGTAACAGTAGTAGTATGGTAAATATATAAAGCTACTGGACTGCTTAATTTACTGTTTCCACTTCCCAATCGATTGGTATTTATAAACAATATCTTGGCACATTCATTGTCTTTCCTTCATTTCTCCAATTTTCCTATCATTAATTATAATCGTACCCGCTTGACGTCAATAGGGAGGCCGCCTGTTATATAAGTGGGAGATTATAGTTATAATATGAAATACCCTTAATACTTTATAAAACAAAAGCAGACATGATAAATAACATCATGGGTTTATGTACATGGTTGTAGAGGATAATTGGAAGCCACTAAACCGATGTTGATTGAAAGTTTTCTCGCTAATGAAAAGCTACATAATCTCTAAATACCATAGGCCAAACTTTATTGCACGTTTTGATGTAAATTGTCAGTAGGAAGCCGAGACAGGTTTAATTCAAATAAGGTATTAACAAAGAATTTAAAATTCCAACTTAAATTATGAAGCATGTACCTATATCTAAGTTTTTTATTTTTATTGAATAGTGGGCAAACGGACAGACTTACTATCGATTACCGCCGCCCATGGACACCCGCAACACCAGAGGCGTCACAAGACTCACAAGTGCGTTGCCGACCTTCGAGGTATGGGGAGAGGGATGGGGGAGGGGTTGGGGTATAGGCCTCCGGTATCCTCACTCACTCGTTGAAACAGGGCAAGCATTATTTCACACCGGTTTTCTGTGGGACGTGTGTTACAAGTGTTACAAATATGTTCCTGTAAACTTTTGTATGTAAAAGTGACCAAAAAGTTTGATTTAGTGTCAAGTAAACTGCATAAATATTTAAGACTAGCTGAACCCCGCGGTGCTACCCGCGGTACGACAATAATCACAGGCAACGTCGCGAGGCGAAGCTAGTATCTTTATAAATTATAGCCTACGTGTTATTCTGATGTATAAGCTATATTATTGTAAATCGTAAAATAAGTAACTTTTCTGGTTGATTTTTACACCTTGTTTCTTACTATTTTTTTCCAAAATAAAATATAGCCTATGTTACTTGTGGATAATGTAGCTTTCGAATGGTGAAAGAATTTTTAAAATCGGTCCAGTACTTTTTGAGTTTATTCGTTACATACAAAAATACAAATCTTTATAATATTAGTGTAGATTAAGACTATCTTCCAGTGAATGTTATTTGATGGAATAATTTAGAAGGCAAAGACTTGCGTTATGAATTTCATAATCTTCATGTAAATCATGCTTTATGCAAAAGATTTATACCACTGATCTTAAATAGGGGAAAGTTTTGTTGACGGCCCGCTCTGTTATTTGTGACACTTTTGCCGGTACTACTGAGTTGGGTTGCTAACATTTCAATTATCGTTTATTATAAATAGGTCCCTGAATTAGTGATTAAGAGGTGTAATCGATTGATAAAATGACTGCCAAAACAAATTTTACAAAAACCTCCCTAATTGTAGACATATTTTTCAATCTAAAAAAACATTAATTATATCTAATATTTATCTTGCAAAGACCAACTTATCTAAAACTTGGTACGGCTCAGATCAAATCTAATAAGTCTAATTTACAGTTATTGTTATTCATAGTTAGTTTTAGAAGAGACTATAAAACTATATAAAAAACTTTTTCACCCTTTTTAAGGTCTAGAATTTACTTGCAGCAATCTTATAAAATTCAGACTTTAACTTTAATTTCAACTCTGTTACCCTTTAGCAATATGCTTGAAATATTTTTGTAACTTTGTTGCTTTCTAGGTCAAAGAATAATGTTAAAGATACAACAATATTAACTAAGTCTACTCAATACCTTTATATAATTACTGTAACAATCCTTTAGTAAACGGTCTCGTATAACGTATTTAAATTACTCCAGAATAAACGAGAGCTAACAAATCCTTTGCTAAAATACTTAAATTAATTCTATTAAAAGTGTTCGGAGAAACGGCGATCAATTCTGTCGCCGGCGCGCATAAATTTATCGGACCCAATTTCAACAAAAGATTACCCAGTTAAGGCCCGTAAGCTTTCTACAACTTATAATATTATGTGATTTTTCTAATTTACATATCATTCACCTCGAGAGAGTTTTAATCTCATGCTGTTCAATAAAAACTTTTACGAACATGAAAACAGAGAGTTTTATAAGTCCTTTAAACACTCAAAACACAAAGGCATAACAACACAACAAGAACAAGTATTTCAATTCCCATGTCAGTTACTTACAGAAAATTACAAAGATTATTGACAATGCCCCAACAATCTTTTGAAAGAAATCGATTTACTTTAGAATGAATGGACAAAGTTGAAAACTGGAACATTAATCCCCGTAATGCTTTACCCGTATTTACAGCTTTCATAGAACAGATAACGCCGACCGAACATATATGATAATATCTACCATATTTCTCACATTGAATGTTGAAAGCTTTCATTTAAGTATTTTAAAATGAATTTCATTTTATTTTCATATTTGAGGTCACATTGATCATTTATGTATTTTTAAATACATAAATGATTATAACTTCTACGTAAAAGTTTTAACTTTTTATTTTATTATTCAATTAAACTTTTTTTAAATAAATAATGATTTCGGACATCTAACACACAACGGTTAATACTTATTTTTTTTTTTTGTAAATACATACATATTGTACAAAGAAAACACCCAAACTCCGAAACAAATATTTGCAGATTATACAAACTTTTGGTTCGACCCAAGAATCAAACTCGAGACCTGAAGCATAGCAGTCGTATATGCTACCACTACACCACCGAGGTAGTCTGGACCACAGAACATACTTTTCTTTACTAACTTAAGAATTTTAGCGTATATTGCGTACTTATATACTGAATTTTAATACTTTTACCTCTTGATATAGTTGTGTGCCTATTAACCTAGACAAAAAAATCCCTAAGAAAACATTAGAAACCGAAACATATCTAAGTTAACGCCGAAGCGCTACATTGATTGAAAACAGACTACAGTTAAGCATTTTTGTTTTTCTGTCAGACATGGACCTATTACCGAGGCCATAAACACCATAAAAGGAAGTTGCCACGGGCATTTTTAAGCCTACTTTAACCAAACAGTTAAATATATTTCACAATTTGTTATATTCAAGATTTTGAAAGCTCGAAGAACAGTTTATGTAATCAAGTTGTCAATCATGTCATGATAAAGAAAGCAGGGGCGAACAAAATGTGAGTGACAGTTTGTTTGCCTCTGCTCCATTTCCTGAAAACGTAATCACAATTCACAAGTATCGTTACAATGTGACAATAAATTTGACATGACAATATAAGTCTTCTGAGTAAAACAAAACTTATATAATTAATTTAAGCTTCGGAATGGTTAGAACATTGGTTCTTTGAAAGAGAAAACTGTGTGGTGTCATGATTTCAAATTATTATTAAATAAAATACACAATGTGTCAAATCTGAACTCTTAATTAATCTAAAACTTTTTGTTTTTTTCTTCATAAGTTCAGAGTGGAACAACGTCTGGTTTCTAACACACCACTTCACTGTAAGCCCATATGGGTGACTGTTTGAAGGTGTTGTCACACCTTCGAAAATCGTAACCAGACTGTTATTAAACATACTTGTACCATACAGACACAGAATAAGTTATCGTGTTAAATATACACACAAAAATCTCATATGATTATGAAAATACACCTATTAAGTGGATAAAACCATTTACGTATGAAGACACGGAGACATTGTTACAATATGGAGAATGATTTATACACACACACACACACACACACACACACACACACACACACACACACACACACACACACACACACATGATATACGTACAATTGTGTAAAATGTATCTAAAGCAATGTATCTTAGGTTCACTTTGGTATTGTAGAAGATTAAAATAATTATTGTTGTAATTATCATGTTGTTTACAATGTGGAGGAGCAGTGTCTTCTACTACAGGTTTTATTTGCTTAAAAGAAGATTCTGAACACTAATGGTTGTTGGCA
The DNA here is from genome assembly GCA_916048165.1 of Spilarctia lutea. NCBI lineage: Eukaryota > Metazoa > Arthropoda > Insecta > Lepidoptera > Erebidae > Spilarctia > Spilarctia lutea. Next base: position 14,345,150 of record OU696479.1, read on the forward strand.
GGGTTATTTGATTCAATAAATTTTATTTTGTTTATTTTATTATTATCGTGCTCATCGCATAGATGAATATGTTTGAAGGTATAAACGCTCTTTAATAACAACTAAGAGAGACCGAGGTTAAAGGAAGTTCAATTTAACGGTAATATTCAGGAAATTGTAGGCGCTTTCGTACCGAGTAGACACTGAATCCTCCTCTCTCGGCTGAGTCAGCGAACAGCGATACATACTGATCTACTTTCAATAGGGGTGCAAAAGTTTCTCACTGGCATCGTGAGAAGCGCAAATAATTTTGCTTCATCATTATATTGATCGATAAAATCTAAATATATTTTTTATGGTAATGAAACAAAGTAAAACTATTGAATCTTATGAAACTGACTAGTTATTATAAAGCACTCGTTTTATCCCGTAATAAAGAAAAGTAAAATTTTAAAAGTGATTGAATAAAAATAAATTAAAATTAATAATTATTAATATTTAATTAAAATTAATTAAAATTTGTACCTGTCCTTTATTAAATGTATGACATTTAATAAAGGACAGGTACAAATATTAACTTATGGAGTTTATAAAAGGTTAAACACAATACATCAGAATATGTAATAAGTGCATTTGATAAAATAGATTCTGACTATCCTTTTGAATATTATAGGCGTGGTTATATACGTATAGGTATGTATATTTTGAATGAATGTTATTGTATTACTATGTTATCATTGATCATATATCAAAGTATATTCCGTGGAAATGCTACATGAAATAACAGTATAGTCAAAATTATCACTGAATACAAAACGCTCACCAAACTGAAAATCATCACAATAAAAATTCACATTATCCTTTTATTGTGATGGTAACTACACAAATGCATACTACGAGCTCCAAACATACATATGCATACCTACGTATAATGCACGTGTGTTTCTCATAATACGGCTTTTGCATGCAACCCTGTTTGTTAGTTCAACGTAATACTCAGATAGGTGAACGCGTGATAGACAAACGTATCTGCAGACTGTTTCGGCACCGCTTTCCGTAATTACACTGCTACACCATTAATGCCGTATTGCCGTTAAATAACGAGCATTGCAAGCATTATTCATTCCGTATTAACATAATGACAGTTGTGTTATGATAACACATACAATTACTTTACTAATAAGACTGCAATCAATGGTAAAAGCGAAACGAATAATAATTGTATCTTAGCTGTAGTTTGAAAAATGACAATGATTCAAAGAATCGTATCTAACTTGTCTTGAACGATACCGCTGAGCTGGTGTTATATAATTTAAATAATGAGCAATTCGTAAAAAAGAAATCACTTTCGGTGTGATTGTTTGCTACGTTTATAGCGATATTAGCTGTCAAGAACGTCTAGTTATTTTTTTTTTCGTTATTACAATTTGTTTTATGTTTTTTTTTTTATATTTTGGACATCTAACACACAACGCCATCTAGTCCCAAGCTAAGCAGAGCTTATATTATGGGTATCAGTTGTATAGTACCCAGTATATAATAGTAGCAAAACTTGGAAACAAATATTTGTAGATCATACAAACATTTCGTCTGACCCGGGAATCGAAAACCTGGGCCTTGAGGGCCCAGGTTTTCGCAGCAGCAGTCGCATACGCTATCACTGCGGCACCGAGGCAGTCAATTAGAATTTAATACTCTCAGAGGAAGTTTCTTCCAGAAATAAATTCTCATTCGCGTATCATCCTCCTGAACTTAAATTCCCATCCTTGTTAAAACTTTCCCTCGTTACTCACGTAAAATGCTATCAAATTTTCAAAAGCTCTCGTCCCTTCATATGCCAGGAAAAAAAACAATAACAGTAAACTAAAATGACCAAAAGTCCATTAAAGTTTATTATTTAACGATCAAGTTGGCCGTCGCCGACGCTAAGTGCAGGTTTATGCAAAAGTTTCCGCGACAGAACTGTAGTATCGTTATTCTTAAGTTAGTAAGCAGCTGGGAGTCGAGCGGCTACTGTGTACTTGAGCGACATAACTTATCCTCGGTCCACTGGAAATAAACTTGAAATAAAATTATTGATCAAACTTTTCCAAAAATTGTTGCTTTGTTTTCAATTAATAATTTCATACTTTCATCTGTTTCTCCTATGCGAATTTAAATTTTAAAATGTACCATTACACTTCTATCCAAGAATATTTTTCAGAAATCTGAGCCTTTGAAATACTATACTTACCTATAATTCAAAAAGTTTCTTGTCATATTATTTATCTGAGTTAAGTTGAAAGCGATAAGCAAAAGGTAGTCTTACCCTAAGCAAAAGGCAGTGAAATATTTAATTACACTCATACTTACAATGGCTCTAATTAATGATTAATATCCTATTTTATAAACTAATTGATATCCTAAGTCATATTTAAATGTGAGAGTAAGTCGTTCCAATTTCTGTAAATAAAGAGTCCAAGAGATTGATTTGATTAATTGATTGACTGCACGGTTGGCCGAGTGGGGTCAGCGGTCGCCATGCAGCTTGCTATTGCGCCAATTGTCGTGGGTTCAAATCCCACGCGGTACCTACAACACTTTGTGTGATTCACGAATTGTTGTCCCGAGTCTGGATGTTCTTTGTGTCCGTTTCATGTATGTTTGTAAAGTCCCTCACGACACAGGATGTTTATTCCTAATGTGGGAGTTGTCGTTTTAAAAAAAAAAAAGAGATCAAAAAAATAAATTCATATACGTATATGATACCAAGGTGCTCTGTAATGCAGTACAAAGTATTTTAATCATTTACATTGCAATACACCACGAGTATTAATATCTAAATAACATTTATACAACCAGTGCAGTAAGCCAACTTGAAACGCAACAGCAACACTAACGAGACCTCGTATATTTTCATTTACTTAGTTTGCCCCAATACCATCCGAAATTCACAGGTAAAGTCGCAACCTGTCATTAAGTAATTACTATAGGCTTTTCACTGCTTCGTTTAATACAGCTCTGTGTACGTGGCTAGTGCATTTGAACTATATGAGTTGTACAATTGTAATATTATACATTCGAATATAGTTGTATGTTTTCCTGTTTTGTATTTAGTAAGAATAAATTGGTTGAATCTCATCAGGTTTCAAAATTGTGAATAACATGATATTAATATTGTGAAACACTCTTACAACAATATTATACTAAATCTTGCTAATATTATAAATTCAAAAGTTTGTGAAGATGTATGAATGTTTGTTAATCTTTCACGCAAAAACTGTTGAACGGATTTTGTTGAAATTTTACAGTAAGTATTATAACTTGTACATCAGAAAATTATATAGGCTACTACTTACCACGGTAACCGACTTACGTGAGGGCGGAAGAGGGGCCACGTTCAACAGCTAGTATTTCAAACATTTAATTACTCTTGCTCATACTATATATTTATAGTAAGCTTTATTTTTGCCATTCGTGTACCTACTGATCATCTAAGATACTCGAAATACCGAAACTTAGACAAGAATAATCTATGTTACCCAGGGAACATCGATAATCCGTCGGTAATTGAGTGCATTCCCTTGTCTATTCAAAACCAAGCCGTCCTTGGGATTGGAAAATGGCAACTTCGAATATCTGACAGGATTTCATTTATTTATTATTGTTAATCTGTCTTTGTGACATTAAGACGTCAATTAAATAACATATTTTAAGTACGCTATATAGATTATGAGCTTTTGCTTATTAGTAATTATATAAATAAATGACATCTAGACAAACTACATATTGTGTTCACTAGTCAAAAATAATAACGTTCTAACACCATTATCTAGTACTGAACTCATTGGAATTTTCCGATTGTTAAGTTTTATCGACCTTTTAAATAGAACAACATTAAAAGATTTATGTCCTATTAACGAACATTACAGTCATAAATTGAGTTGGTACTATTAAACACAATGACATGATAATCGTGAATTTTTCCATGAATATTATCAGAATAGGGTATGATCATTTCATACTAAATTTATATTACTTACTATACTCCGTGGATCATCAATTATATACATTAATGGATTTGTATTTCATCGTGGGCGCATTTGATTTTATATTTCCACTAGCCGATGCTTATCCGCCCGCTTTTCTTCTATTTCATTTAAAAATACTAATATTTTTAACTTAATTTGTTATTCAATCATAAAAAATGTGGCATATGTCACTCCTGAATAGTGTCACTTTCTGTTAATGAAAGAATTTTCAGGATCGAATCAGTACTTCCGAAGATTGCCCCCTAGAGCCATACATACAAAGTTAGAAACTTTACTTCTTTATAATATTAGTATTGATAAAGAAGGCGCGTTGGAAAAAGAAACGAGAAATTTAAAAGGTCACACTTAATAATAAATCTACAAACCTTTATTAGCAGTGATTAATATTAGAGACGAAAAATAATGTAACCTTGGTTAATTAAAGAGTAAGTTTATCTAAAGCAATATTTTCAATTTTCATATAGACTTTTACTCAATTAACAATATTAATATGGTAGAAGTCTAATGTCATGAGATGTTAAGAAAAAAAAGGTGTTTTCTTATTTTCAATTCAATTTACCCTTTATTTACTTAATACTAAACATGGTGAAGAACAAATAGGTACCTACTTGTATCAATAATTTATATCGAGAGTCGTAACACTTCATTAACCTTTGCAAAAACAGCTTAGTAACTATTTTAGGGATCTAAAGCCGAACCCAAAACTTTATAATTAGCAACGACACCCGAAGTATAAAGCTTAGAGTACTTTCTGAAACATCTGGTTTATTTAATGATGAACCTTTTAAAAATCAAGTCAGAAATATATAAAAAAAAAAAGTCATTTTATAGTAGCTAATTACTCTAGAAGTACGCATAAAGACACGTAGAAACATACGTGTATTATCAAACACCAAGACTTATCGGAGAAGAAATAACGATTGAGAGGAAAGTTTAGAAAACACCGTAAAACACTTCGCATCGTAACTGTGAACGTTCGTCACTAAATTCTCAGCTTATATAGAGAGTTATACTTAGTTCTTTCAGTGTATAAACTGTTCCCAAGTTCCAGCCAGCAATCATGTTCCATGTAAATTCGAAGTTCCACTTTGCAACTTTGTAACATACAACATATTACTAAGTAGTTCGTAGCTTAATACCTCACGAAGTACTAGTTAAGACCGATCGGTGGGGATCTCAACGAAGTACTTTGGAAATTTTAGTAGTGAAATAGTATCTATCGATGCAACTCTTTTAAGTTGAAACAAATAAAAATATGCAGAGTTTGTATAAACACAGGACTATTTTATGTCAGTGCTCATGTCAAGGTGAGTAAAAATGAGATTCTTCGACTTAGGGATTTGCATGATGTTAAAACGTTCTTTTATTTTATTTATTTATTTATATTGTGCATGTTTCTTTTCACATTCATTTTGCCTGAATTCATGAATATAACATGTTCCGCTGCATTGCATTGAAAAGTTGCTAGGTGAGCTCTGAGTGCAACATAAATTACCTGCCATTTTTAATTGGAAAATCTTCATTTAGAAACCAACCCAAGTTTTATTATTTAGATTGGAATATACTGCTAATGATATACTTTTTTAAAACATAGTAGAATATGAGAGATTTGTATGAAATTGTGAGTGTAACCTCTTCAAATCAATATACATGTATTTATTAATGACCCTTAAATGAACTCACCTGCACTGCAGCGATGCACATAATATGCAAAATCAATTCTGAATACAACCGACACATAATCAATTTATTACATAGAGAATATTGCAGAGATACACATCCCAATATTCCACAAACTTGAGTTGGAACTAAACCACTCGACGGTGCAAGTCTTGCTGTAACTGTCGGCAACTCACTGTGTCGCACTCTCTCCTAACTTTCAACTGTCAAAGGTCGGACCTAAGGCGCTCGTAGCATATTGGAAATATTAACATTGATAAAGTTAGGACTATATTTTGAGATAAAATTAATTCTACAATTCATTGGAATTAATTAAGCTAAATCAAAATTAAAAATTGTCATTTTTTAATATTTTTAATAATTTATATAGCAATTATTACATATGTGGTTATAAACACACAACGCTATTAATAAAGATCAAAATATACAAGTCGGCTATGATCGAGAAATGGATTATCTGATACTAAAACATTTTTTTTATCAAATTATTACATATTAACGATTAAAGTGTACAATTAGCCATTAAAATAAACACATCGTATACCAAAATAAACTTACTCAGAAAACATTTTCTCAAACAGTTTATGTTAATAATATATTATGTAAGCCGTTCAAATCCTCGAAGTAAGACGTTAAATTCGTGGGGCTTTTAATGCCATGAGCATTGGTCCTTCGTCTCCCAGAATCTCGGCTTTGGTTGAACAAAAGAGCCAACAGCCATATAGCTAAATACCTTCGCTAGTTACCAATGAAAAGGACGCAGTCTGGTATCGTTTGAATATTGAAGTTGCTTCCTATTCAAACAATACACGGCTTAAGTACAACATAATCTCAGGTTTTGTATGAAAATTGTTCTTGCTTTAATTATGCAGTTATGCTATTCATGGTAAGCCACCTTATAGGATAATTACCCATCCGATGCCAGAATTAAGTTAATATTCTACATTAAATACTAACTTAATATACTTTATTAAGCTAGTTTTTAATGAATATAAACATCTAATTTTAACTGCCTCGGTGGCACACTGGTAGTGAATACGACTGCTGTGCTTCAGGTCTCGGCTTAAAATCCTGGGTCGGACCAAGTTTGGGTGTTTTCAATGTATAATATGTAAGTATTTACAAAAATAAGTATATATGTATTCATATCACTTGTTTAGCACCCATAATACAAGCTCTGCTAAGCTTGGGGCTAGATGGCGTTGTGTGTTAGATGTCGAAACATTTAATTTTTTATTATTATTTATTGATCTAACAACTTCCATAATATCTGTTCATAAAATTATGAGAAAAAATATTTTTACATTCATATTTTTGCATTTCTTGTTTTCCGATCAGAACTATTCGACCTAACTATATTTAATTAACTATATTAATTAAATATTAGATAAGGTGGGTGAGGTAAGGCGCCTTAGTTTGGTCGTTGGAGTCATTATTTAGGAACACCCCCACACCACATACTCCTATCGTTCTCAAGAAACCCCACCTTCAAAGAAATTTTCACCCGTCAACAAACAAAAAGTTAACATAACCTAAAAGTAGTGCCTTTTTAATGAGAGCGATTTGTTTTTGTTATTGATAGCGACTGTACACTGATTCTATGTATTTAAACAACGATCCACCTAAAAGTTCGACGTTTCAAAATTGTAACAAAGAAAACAAATGCTTACATAAATAGCTTAGTGCCGTTACAGTTGTTAGTGGCGACGTAAACCCACTGTATACATTAATGTGAAATACGAGGCATAATTCGAGCAAAGATATATTATTATGTAATAATGATAAGTTTTGGCTAGTTCCATACAATATAACCAATAATTTTCATCTCGCATGATGCTAGAAGTATTGACAGTATTTTTTAATTTACAATTAAATTTATATAATTTTTGTGAACTTGGTACTTGATTTAATTTAATATTTTATTTCTTAGATAATTTGATTAAAATTCTAGATATATCTTTCTCACCACCCTTCAACTTGTAAGGAGGTTAATAAAACTTGGAATATCTTGCTAATAAAACACATTAAGAAGGTCGAATTTTTATCAATTTACAATTTGAAACATATCAAAAGGGTTTTAACTTTTCGAATATTATTTTATTTGTACTTAAACTTTAACACTTCATTTAAATCGTAATGAGAATAAGGATTCCTATCAGAGTAACTGTTTTACTAAAGTAAGAAAAAGTACAAAAAAGACAAATTAAAGAAATAAAAATACCTTTGAAATTATTTATATGATTTCATTGCTGTACATATTTTGTTTATTTACATTAGGCACAGAAAAAATACAATTACAGAAAGTTTACTCGGGATTCTTCTGCCTCGCTTAATCCCGTTACGCGCGGTCGGCTTTCCCAATCATGCGACGCCATTTAACTCTATCTCGAACGTCTTGTTCGTGGAGTCCTAATACTTTCATGTCTTTTTGGACATTCGTCATCCAGGTCGGCTTCGATTTGATAATAAAATGTATGCGACCAGGCGTTACTAAAAAATGTGTGATAAAGTATATTTTCATGAAGCGGACCCTTATCATGTTTGTACGCCGCGTCGTAATTACTGCCTGCGAGAATGAATAATTACTCGATTTTAGATTAAAATATAAAACACACCAGGGGGATTTTTTAGAAAATAATTACCCATATTAAATTATTAGTATTATAATATAATACCTATAAACTACAATATTGTTTATACCCATAACACTAGCTTGGAAGTTAAAACGGGTATTTTAAGGAAATTACTGGTAATTATTACTCTTTCAAAAACCATAATAAAATTCAGCAACTGACACTTAACATAAACTTCATAGGAAATATCCAACTCCTAAAACATAACAATCAATTAAAACATCGTTTAACCAACAAATTAATATATTTCAAACTTAACAATAATAGAATCATGAACTCAGAAATTGTTTTCTTCATGCTAAACACTATTGTTCCACTCAATAAACAACGCGTTATTCCAACCTCATGATCCAAGTTTAAATTCTCGTAGCTGTGTGGCAACAATTACATGGTCGAGTGATTCTGATCTATTGTGGCGGCGCAAACACACTACAAAGATCAGGACTGCAAGGAGTGTGGAAATGCCTGTTTACTTCACATGAACCGGGGACATGAGTATAGCACAAACAAAAGGCAAGTTCACAATGGAAGTGAGATGCGAGAGCGCATCGCAGATGACAGAGCCGCGATAATAGAGCTCCCTGTTTAGCGAGAGCGCGTCCGGACCGGCCGGAAATGGCGCCGCCCTACAGACAACCTTCATTTCCCGAGTAGTCCTTTAGCCAGAACCCTTGGGACGTGATGTTAATCTATGTTTTTCCTGTCATAATTCTATGCGAGGCTTTTTTTAGCTATTATTGGATTTACTAGACGTGTAATGTTTTCAATTCAATTACAAAGAACGTAAAAAGCGTTATTTTACAATTTCGTACAAAAAGGTGTTTACGTTTAAATAAGCCTAACCCTAATAAATTAGCCTAAATCAGTGAAAAATTTGGTAAATTAGAACAAAATAATAGAAGATCGTTTCTTATTCTATTTACTACTTAGGTACATATTTTTGTTGTAAATTTTACCAATTTAATATCATATTGAAACCATTTGTACGTAATTTCTTATTATAATATATTTAAGTAAATAAAATAAATAACTATACATTTTCTTTGTGTGTATGTATAAGGAATTAAGTTATCACGTAAACTAATTAGGAAATTACTTGGCTTAGATCGCGTCAACTCACTTTTTATTCTTTAAGGACTTTGCTCTGCTTAGCTTGGGACTAGATGTCGTTGTGCGTGAGATGTCCGGAATATTTATTTATTTATTTTGTTTCTTATCTAATACATTTTCTGTATATCATACGTCAATGCTCATATAAATTTTATTTTCAGTTATATTTTAGCATCCTGTCCTAAAATATAATCATATTGAGATATGAAGACATGGCAATTATTTTCAGGATTTTATTAATTTCTTGTACTTGTCTGTTGTGTCCACTCATTTTCTTAGTTAAATTAATATTTTATTTATGTTTAAGCTTATTATATTGTTCATCTGTACATTACAATATGAGATCTAAACTTGGCATTTATTAGAACTAGCATTGTGATGATATTATCATTATAAATGAACCATACAAACGCAGTCAGTCTACTAGATTAATTATTACCATCGTGTTTCGTATTTAGCTCATAGCCACGAATATCATCACGGTCTTCATATCAGCCGAAAGAAGTCAATTGCTGGACACAGGCCTCCTCTAAGCTGGGCTCTCCACAACAACCGGTGCTGTGCTACCCGCATATAACAATTTTCTACGACTAAAAGTCTTATGCCTAACTTTTTGATATCATTTTGTTAGTAGTTCAACTTAAGTACTTAATGATATAAATATTTTTGTGAATACGACCTACGAGAGTAAGGATTTGGCTAAAATAATAAAAAAGTACAAAAATCTAATTAAAATAATAAAATACCCTCTAAATTATTTTTAACTCTATAAGTTCTGTGCACATTTTTTTGTTTTAACTACAAGAGCTTTGGAAAAAATATTACCAAACTAACATTATACGAAAGTTTGTGAGTGAGTGCGTATGTATGTTTGTATCTTGACGTTCAAATGGCTGGACCAAATATGGCAAGTATGCGAAATATATGCCGTAAACAACATTACCTACGTATTTTATCTTTAACATTTAAACTAGTGTATTATACAAATAATTTTACTGACAAAATACGCTCCAGTTCAATGACTACTGAATTTTTAACGTTTACGGTCACAAAGTGCCTAAGATATTTGAATTCGTGCACATGTCTAAGTGATTTACAACTCAAGGATATGTATGGTTTGTACGAGCGTTCTTTTCTCCCTCTAGCTCCCGGTACATGAGAAAAAACTTTACCAAACTATAAAAATAACTCGAAAAATATATCTCGATATGGTTAAATATAAATATAAAATAATCTTTGTATCATCAGCTTAGGTTGTTTGTAATGATACAAGGATTATTAAAAGTCGGTGAAAGTCCCGTCAATATCAGTTCAGTTGCTCCAGAGATTAGCCGGAAAAACAGAGTGACAGACAGACGGACAGACAAACACAGACAAAAAAAAATGAAAATTGCACTCCAGGAGTGCCGGCAGAAGTGAAAACTTGAATATTAACGTTGTGCATTTTTGATATTTTGGAATGGTTAGAGAATAATTTTGTACGAATTGCTTTCATTATCAGTATAAAAGTACTATTTTTTATGTGGTGGAATACAATATTAATTTATCGAAGCGCGCTATCGTACACAAACTTGACAATTTATATTACATACACACACGAACATTCGCGCAAGCGCCCTGCGCCGCCTGTCCTCTCTCCATCCATCTTACGAATTTTCGATCAGGTCACAAGACCTGACGCGAGTTTATACGTCCTCTCTCCATCCGTCTTACGAATTTTCGATCAGGGCACGTGACCTGACGCGAGTTTATACGTCCTCTCTCCATCCGTCTTACGAATTTTCGATCACGCGATTTTCGATCACGCGAGTTTATACATTTTTACCCATTCCAAAAAAGTACACAGCGCCGCTAAAGAAGTTTTCACTTCAAAAAAGATATTTTGATGTAAGTAGCGTATATACTTTAGTTCGCATTAAGTGAAAAGTTATTAATTTAAAGTTACAAACAGACAATTCAATTTTATTTATTTATATGTATAGATTAGCATTAATGGGATTAAAAGTTTTTTTTTAATTTTACTGTTTATTACGATACTTCCTCTCCTTTGCCTCTTCTCCTGGATATATAAATCCCAAGATTATTTAGGGTCAGCTACTATTCAATAAGAAAATTCAGGTTTCCATATCAATTAGTAATCAATTCCTAAATAAGTAGTTGTCTTTTTAAAACTATTTGATAGTGTCAAACAATGCAACTTTGGACTTTTGTTGATATAACAATAGACTGAACAGCGTTAGTGATTGCACAAGACAACAGGATTGCTAGTGTCATTGTCACCGCACAAATGAACAATGTGAACACCACACAATTGCTGACAGTCCGCGCCAAAGCATGAACGGGCGAACGGTTTATCGACGTATATCTTTTATTCGCAACTTGTACCCGTGGGAGAGCCACGCTTCGGCATGAATGGGCCGGCTCGACCGGAGTGATACCACGGCCTTACAGAAAACCTGTGTGGAATAGCGCTTGTGCTGTGTTTCACCGAGTGAGTGAGGGACACCGGAGGCCCATACCCCATCTCCTTCCCCCATCCTCCTCCCCATCCCGCAAAGGCTGGCAACGCACTTGTGACGCCTTTTGGTGTTGCGGGTGCCCATGGGCGGCGGTAATCGCTTACCATCAGGCGATACGTCTGCTCGTTTGCCACCGATTCAATAAAAAAAACTTCAAGAACTCCATAGTAAATACTATCATGAAAATCTAAGGAAACAATCAGTTGAGTTGGTTTTGGGTATCGTCAATTAATACCCAATGAGTAGGTACGTTAGATGTATCACTACCATTATCATATATATTTTGGCGAATTTCGTTTTATGAATTGTGTTATGTTTTTTTGTTAAGTTGTGTTTTCATATTTTGTATAGTCTCATTCATTTCTATATTATTACATACGGAGGAGAAAAGTCTTAGAATATATGGTGGTGGCTGGTGATCTGTAGCACAGATTTTCCTAATATAGACACCAGTCTCTCTCAAAGGAATAATTGTCACGTATTGTATTGTATTACCTGATCTGTACTTACCTTTGTGAAGGAGTAATAAATAAATTATTATTATTATTATATTACATATGCAGGAAAAACAATAGTTTTATTGGACATCATATTCTAGCACCTATTATTTTTATTTCTTTATTCAAACTGTTTTGTCATCGTCATAGCAAACTATGTTACACAAAATCAAATAACTTCAAATCCGTATCTTCAGGAGTAGGATCTAGCATTGTAACGAAAAAAAAATGAAAAGTTTTCGAATAAAATATCCGTCTGAAGTCAATAGGTACCAGCGTTCATTTTCGTGTTAGTATATCACAGGACATAATATGTTCCAAAGTATGTCTAAAGGTAAAGAAATATCTCTCCTTGATATGTATTGAAAAGGTATGACTTTTAATATCTTAAATATTCCATTTCCGTAACAATCGCGTTCGATTTGTGATATTTGGGTTTCTTTTGTGCTCGTCGGTTTTGCATATGAAAATTTATGACAATGGGTTGACTTTTATAACATTAGGTATATACAACGTGTCTCAAAATTCAACGATAAGCCGGTATCAGAAGGTCGGCCTGCTCGTGACTACTCGTGAAAAAATGTTAAAAAATAATTATCTTTTTTTTTTTTTTAATTACGAAAGAAAAACTAAAATTCTTAAAAATTTACACCTCTTAAGATATTTTTAACTACCATCTCCACAATTTTCCAAATATTTCAGTTTTTTTTTTGTATCAGCATCCTAAATAACACCGTTACCCATCACAATCCTTAGAAAACCCATAACACCTGTAGATTTTACACGAAAATTAATGAAAGTTTTTTCTTTTTTTCAAAACTCTAAAGGATTTTTCTTTAAGGGCAATTTAACTCATCGTGGTGTAAAAAAAATGTATGGTCACTACTATGGCAAATGTTTTAAAAAAATTACGCATCTAACCATGAATCTAAAATGGTACAATACTTCTTGAAAACCAACCACAAAAAAAAATGCAAATTATTTATCTAAACATAAACCAACATTCATGAATTGTTTATAGTACTAAATTTTTGACAATATTTAAGGTTTTTGTCGAATTTTCTGTCAACCCTTATTTTGGTAGTAACTTATTATACATAACTAGTTAGATCTCATCTAGATCTACCTAGTTTATAGCAAATTACATAAGTCCGGTAAATAGAAGTTTGAAATTTTTTACATTTTAACTTAAATTTTGGTATTTTTTGAGGTTTTTGTCGAATAGCTCGATGACCTTAGTCCTAGAATTTTAATTTTTGCATTTTAGGAAAAGTCTCATCGAGACCCGTCGAACGACACCCCATTTGTCTAGATCGGACGAGGGAAACTGCAAAAAATGCTTGTATTAATGCCGGCGTCAAACAGTTTGAACATTTACTGTAATGTTGATAACGCAATAAATGTATAAAAAATTTATTAAATTGTTTTATTTTATTCAACATTCCCAATAATTTTGAATCTCACTTACGTACAAAAATATGATAGTATAATCCTCCTACCCTACAATATCTCACAAATCTCGCTTGAATAGCAGTACGGTAGGCATTCTGTGCGCAGGTAGTAAAATTGAGTACTATAATTGTATGTAAAAAATTTCAAACTTCTATTTACCGGACTTATGTAATTTGCTATAAACTAGGTAGATCTAGATGAGATCTAACTAGTTATGTATAATAAGTTACTACCAAAATAAGGGTTGACGAAAAATTCGACAAAAACCTTAAATATTGTCAAAAATTTAGTACTATAAACAATTCATGAATGTTGGTTTATGTTTAGATAAATAATTTGCATTTTTTTTTGTGATTGGTTTTCAAGAAGTATTGTACCATTTTAGATTCATGTTTAGATGCGTAATTTTTTAAAAACATTTGCCATAGTAGTGACCATACATTTTTTTTACACCACGATGAGTTAAATTGCCCTTAAAGAAAAATCTTTTAGAGTTTTGAAAAAAAGAAAAAACTTTCATTAATTTTCGTGTAAAATCTACAGGTGTTATGGGTTTTCTAAGGATTGTGATGGGTAACGGTGTTACTTAGGATGCTGATACAAAAAAAAAATCTGAAATATTTGGAAAATTGTGGAGATGGTAGTTAAAAATATCTTAAGAGGTGTAAATTTTTAAGAATTTTAGTTTTTCTTTCGTAATTAAAAAAAAAAAAAGATAATTATTTTTTAACATTTTTTCACGAGTAGTCACGAGCAGGCCGACCTTCTGGTACCGGCTTATCGTTGAGTTTTGGGACACGTTGTATATTCAGAACTAAAACTTTTTCGAATTGTACAGTGGACCAAATTGATTCATGACCCCCCTTAGAGTCATTTTCCTACAATTATTCTATACCATTAAGTTGAAATTAGCTTGAACATACATTTCATAAGTGACGAACCATTATCATTCTACTAGACACTGACAAAGCCATGACATAGACATAGACGTATACTGTGATAAGTATTGCACGAAAAAGTTTGTTAGCCAGTGAACGTCCTTATCTATAGGTATATTAGGAAATATTTAATTGTATATTTGTTTGAGACATAGGATTGACTTTATTTCGAACTAGCTGACCCCCGCAACCTCGTTTGCGTCTTCTATTGCCCGTAGCGTAAAAAATTTCCCCCGTTTTTTAAACATTCTTCATTGGTGCTCCGCTCCTATTATATAAACGAAAAACGCAAATATCTTACGGAACCCTATTTAATCGGTCGGTAAAAATAAAATCGGTCCAGTACTTTTTGAGTTTATTCGTTACATACAAAAATACAAATCTTTCCTCTTTATAATATTAGTGTAGATAGTGTAGATAATGGGTAGACTTGAGGTAGGAGGGTAGAGGTACCGTAAAGGTAGCATAGGGTACTTTAGAACAAAAATAGATAAGCATTTATTTAACAGAACGAAGTCTGTCGAGACAGCTAGTCATACATATTAGTAAAATAAAACAGTAAAGTTAGAGACCTTTGTTTATTTCATATTATTAAATTAAAAATAATGGCATTCACTTCGTAAAGCGAATAAAAAAAAAACCTCTCAATAGTTATTTTTTGGGTTATAATGGTTCCAATTGTTTGGGTCTGTAGGATTACTGGTTAAACCTAAAACCGAGTGTAAGCGCCATGGTTTTCAATAACGTCTAATAATCGATTACGCATAGACCCGATTAGACGACTGCAAATGTCACTTCCCCTCATGAAATCCCAGATTTCGTTACAATGCAGCTCGATTGCTTCTTTAGTCCTCTCGTTCCTGTTATCCCACATTTGAACCATCAAACCCCATAAATTTTCTATTGGGTTAAGATCTGGTGACCTAGACGGCCATGGAATGAGAGTAAATTCATCTTCATGCTCCGTAAACCAATTTGAGACAATTCTGGCAGTATGCACTCGACAGTTATCATGAACATAGGAGAATACTGGCACATCTTCACGGGGGTAAACTGTTCACAAAGTCGGTAACATTGATTCTTCCAATAAATCGACATAGTTAATAGCGTTATGACGAGGAGAAATAGGAACAAGTTCGCCTGTGTTTCCAGCATCCATCCATGCCCACATGTTAGCTGAAATACGGCCAGTTGATTAGTTAGGCACTACGTGGTCTTCTGTGTATCGCGTGTTATCGTAACGCCACAAAGTTAAGCGACCATGTTGAGAAGAGCGAAATGATTTTTCGTCTGTAAAGATGGTGTTTGTCCAGTCGAAATCTAAATAATTACGTGCAAAATTCAATCTCACAGTTCTGTGTGCATCCGTTAAATGAACTTTCTTAGCATGATGTCTGTAATGCAGCCCAGTGCGGTGCAAATTATTTCTAATTGTTTCTAGACAAACGTCGTAACGTGCTGCAAAATAACGGATACGAGTAAAAGGATGTTCTTCGTAATGGTGTTGCATTTCCGTTCTCTGTTGGTTTGTGATTCGACGAACCCCATGATTATGTCGTCGTCGGTCTTCAAGGATACCCTCTTCAGCGTGCCGTCTGATCCAGGTTCTGACCGTGTTACGACTTATATTTAACTCACGTGATATTTCTCTAACGCCGCAACCTTGCTCACTGAGCACTACAATCCGAGCTCTTTGTTCTACCAAATTGGCCATTATACGATTCGTTTATAGATATAAATATATTCTTAGATTTTTATTTTAATATTTTCAGATTGACTACTACTTGACATCTTACACATAATGTCATTTCATTTTACAAATTATAATACTTTTTCTTCGCAATGAAAAGAGTTTGGATTATAAACGATTATATTATTTGAAATTCAAATAAGACTGCTGTATCAAAAATATATCTTGTTCAGTGGTGACAAAGGTTTAAATTGCATTGACACTTAACCCGTAATGACGCATTTATGTTTATATCTAAAACGTACTATGTGCAAATAGCGAAGAAAACCTAACTACATTTATGATTACAAAGGAATAATTGTCAAAGTGGGTCACCTTTCAATTTGGTCGATAGTACTTATTGTGTTGCTTCTAAATCCTAGAACCAGGGCGACATAATCACTTCGTGACTAAGCCCTCATTAAACAAATAAAGAAAAAAAAATCCTAGAACCATAGCCTACAAAGCTTTATATGTAAAGAAGCTTTACGATTAATTTTTAACCGACTTCAAAAAAGGAGGAGGTTATCCATTTGACTGTATTTTTTTTGTTACCTCATAACTTTCGACTGGGTGATCCGATTTTGATGATTTTTTTTTATTTGAAAGCTGGTGCTTCCCATGTGGTCCCATTTTAATTTGGTCCAGTTCTTGAAGTCGGTTGATTTTTAGTTAAAAATTGTGATTATTGTTACACATTTTCGTAGAGAACAGTAACTATGATAAAGGAAACGGACAAGTAGCCATTCATTTAAAAAAAAAGTTTTATTGTTAATGATGTTGGCATAAGTGTTGCGTATATATTAGAATACATATAGTAATAAGCTACTGTTATGATCTTACCTATGTTATATTTTGTAAAGGTATATAAACAAGCATAACTATAGTTGCGGTATACAATTGTGAAGGAAGTAAGTATATTATATGGCTCACTGCAAAGTAAAAGAGCCAATACGGTTCACTTCATCGAAAACAGGTCAAGATTAAATGGACTGCCTATTGTCTAACTATGAAGGCCTGGCAATTCAGACTAACTATATTGTTAAACGTTTGATGCGATGCCTATTTCTAATTGTCAACTATCGGCGAAGTAAATTCGCCCGTAACAAATTTACACAATAATGATATTTGTAACTTCCTCTTTTTTTTTGTAAAACTTTTATAAGTAAATAACTTGTACACATTTCAGAGAGCCACGCTTCGGCATGAATGGGGCGGCTCGACCGGAGTGATACCACAGCCTCACAGAAACCGGTGTGAAATAGCGCTTGCGCTGTGTTTGAGGAATTAGTGAGGATACCGGAGGCTCATACCACAACCAATCCCCCCATTCCCTCTCCCCATCCCCCAAAGGTCGGCAACGCACTTGTGACGCTTTTTATGTTTCGGGTGTCCATGGGCGGCGGTAATCGCTTACCATCAGGTGATGCGTCTGCTCGTTTGCCCCCTATTCAATAAAAAAAAAACATTGCTTTGGTCTCGTTAAAACCGATTGATTCGCCTGCAGGGGATGGTATGAGAGTACATTTTTTTACTCTTAACGTTTTTGAAGTTTTTAAATTCATGATGATCGGTTCAGGAATTGATGGATTAAATCTGAACAAATAAGAACATTTACATCTATGTAATTTATACTCTCGATTGTCGGCACTTGATGGAGCTTGTTGCAATACATTCTAGAATTAAAACCACTTGTACTTATTCTACTATTTTAATTACGTTTAAACTTGACCGGTTTCGCTTTATGGCATTATCAGTTGGTACATAACATAATTGCTTTTACTCTTACAGTTTTATCAATATCGATAGAAATGTAGAAAATCAATATTTATTGATTTCCATTTAGGCAAATGAGTAGAAATATTTTAAAGAACATCTCGTGACGAGTTGACAGATAATTCAAATCATGTCAATTTCGAAATTCGGTTATTTTGAATAAAAAAC
Organism: Spilarctia lutea; assembly: GCA_916048165.1. Lineage (NCBI taxonomy): Eukaryota > Metazoa > Arthropoda > Insecta > Lepidoptera > Erebidae > Spilarctia > Spilarctia lutea. Next base: position 14,363,662 of record OU696479.1, read on the forward strand.
TATTGAGTACTTTTCTATAAGTGTGGTTTTTCCTTGTAATATACAATTTTGAAAGTTGTCCACCTACCCTAGAGGAAGTTGACCATCAAATTAAAAAGAAAACATCCAAGTCAGCTCCAGGACCTGACGGTATTCCTTATATAGTGTACAAAAAATGTCCATCGGTTCGTAAACATCTCTTAAACGTATTTTGTAAAATCTGGTCAAAGAAGCAAATACCAACATCATTTGGCAAAGCAGTTTTTGTCCTCATTCCAAAAAAAGACGAAGTAACTCACCCAAAAGATACTAGACCGATAGCACTAACCAATACAATTTCCAAAATTTTGTTTAGCGTACTACAAACAAAAATGACAAAATTTATGATCAGCAATAGGTATTTCAGGCCAAACCACCAGAAAGGGTTCTTGCCCGGTATTTCTGGCTGCCTGGAACATAACACATTATTAGCGGAAAGTTTGAAAGATGCCAGAATGCATGAGAGGCAAATTACGGTCTGTTGGATAGACCTTGAAAACGCATTTGGTTCTGTACAGCATGAACTAATGATCTTCGCCCTGAAGTGGTATAACTTTCCTACTGTGGTTATCGACATAATCACATCTTATTATTCTCAACTACAATTTGCCATAGCAGCAGACAAGGAACACACAGAAACATTGCATTATAATGTAGGGTTGTTCCAAGGCTGCTGCTTGTCACCAATAGCTTTTAATATAATTATAAATATTCTTATAGATAAGTTAATAAGTCATGAGAAAAAATGGGGCTATCGGTTTAAAATAAACAACAAATACACAGAGTCCATCTTAGCCTTTGCAGACGACCTTGCAATACTGACACGTAATCCAAAACAATGTCAGAAGTTATTAATTGAAGTGGATGAGTTTGGTACATGGACTGACGGACTGAGGGCAAAGCCAAGTAAATGCCACTGTTTATGTCTGGGTAGACGGAATACCAAATATACCTCATATGATCCGGGACTCTCAATAGGAGGACAATGTGTAACCACGATTGCTGAAGCAGTGCCTTTCAAATTTCTTGGTAGAAAGATTGATTACAAAGGACGTACACCATCCTTAGAGGTAACTGTCGAAAATTTTCTTAGTGACTTGAATAAGGTAGACCAACAACCATTAAACAATATTAAAAAAGTTTGGATATACGACAATTATCTTACGTCGCGTCTGACTTGGCCTTTCCTTGTATATGACATCGGTAAAAGCCTCCTGGCAAAACTAGATGCAAATGTCAAGAAGATATTGAAGTCATGACTCGGAATTGCACACTCAGCTGACCCCTCAACTCTATTTAGGGATCAAAACAGTTTTGGGATGAAATTAAAGAAGCCATCTGAACTCTATAAACACCTCAGAGTGACCAAAATGCATGTCTTGGGACAATCCCAGGATGAAATAGTCTCATCACTCCCAAAAGATAAATATGTTACAGAGCTTGAGTCAAGACTTCAATTCCATAAACAATTTATGGCTGGTGCACAGTTTAATAAAGTCGGGCTGGGTTTCGCAAAGAGGAAGGGAGACCGAGAAATAATAAAATCCTTTATACAACAAGATGAAAATAATAAATATAAAGTGCATGCAATGAATCTAGAAATGCAAAGTGAGTGGTTAACTATAGGTGAGTTCTGCATCCCGTTAGCTCTGAAATGGCGCACCTTGCTATATGATTGGTCTCCTGCCCTATTAGAATTCTATCTGAATGCCTTCCAAATGACCCTCCCAGACCAAAGTAACCTAGTGAGATGGGGGAAAGCATCTGAAAAATCTTGCTATACTTGTGGTGAGGCAGTAGGTACTGCTAGGCACTTACTGGTGGGTTGCAGGGTGCTGCTTGATAGGGGTTATTACTCACGCCGACATGACAGAGTACTAGAAATCATACGTGAAGCAGTAAGTCTTTCAGTAGCTAGAGCCAAAAAACGATTGACTACAAATAAACGAGAAATTAACTTTATAAAGGATGGCTCAACTACCAAATCTAAAAGCAAGCCTTTCTCAATCCTAGGTACTGCACCTGACTGGACTATTTCGATGGATACGTATGATAAGCACTATAAAATCCCAGAGGATGTTGGTGTTTCGTCATCCAGACCGGACATATTCCTTTTCTCTAGACAAATTAAACACATAATATTAGTAGAGCTTACTGTTCCGTGGAAAACTAATATTCCTAAAGACCATAGAATAAAATTAAATAAATATTACGATCTAACAACTGAACTTAACAAAAATGGCTATGTGGTTAATTTATACGCGGTAGAAGTGGGAGCGAGAGGTATACCAGCTAAATCTCTCTATAACCTTTTGAAAGACCTTGGCCTGTCGAGATCTGCAGTAAGTTCTATTTTAGAACGAGTATCCAAGGCTGCACTAACAGGTTCCTACCAAATTTGGCTAGGTAGGGCGGGAAACTCGAGCAGTGAAGGTGACCGTTGATGCGTATCTTAAAGGGGGCCTCCTTAAACCTACACTTAGGTCGTAAGTCCTGGGAACTGCTTTGAGTTTCTCCCTCTGCCACACGATGGACCCGGCACCCGCACGGTGAATCCATGGAGTGCTAAGAAGTTTGTCTCAATAGTCTATTTTGCTCAAGCAAAGAAAGTCCTTGACTAAGTTTTGAGTTTATATGACTATTTGCTGTTTACTGATATTATACTAAATAAATTAAAAACAAAAAATAAAATTGAATTATGCTGGATAGATACAACAACCAACAAAATTGAAAGAAGTTATGATAATTTATGGTAAAAACTAACTATATTTTAAAGAACACATTTCTCAACAGTAAAAGCACAATAGTGACAATTGGCAATAGTATACTCACTGTATGTGTGCCAACTCATTTGGGACAATGATTTTACTATGTGATTCACAGTTAATTGTGCTTTGTTTGGTTAAACTTCGTACTCATTAATTATATTACATATCGATTCGCTTACGCTCAAGTACAAGTTTATACAAACTTCTTGGAACATCCCATCCATCAAAGTCATAAACTCTCAACATTTAATGTACCTCCTATAAAATATCGCAATATCACACCCTTTTAAGTCCTAGCTTATTTTGGAAAAAGTTTATAGCGATATAGTGATCAAAATATGCTGAAAATTCTAATTAGAACATGATTCTGCAATACACACACATACATACAAACAAATAAATTGAATATATTATGAATAAATAGGATCATTCCCACACAATTTGTTTAATTTCGTGCCATCTTTTGAGAGGCAAAATAATTTGAAGTAAATTGACGATCGCACAAGAACAAAATTGGCGTAATCAAAATAAGGATACGTGCCATTACCATTCTGTTAGCGTCGAAGTGTCGAATAATGGGAACTTGGGGTATATTTCGCGGTTTGAATGTTAAGTACTGGCGTGAGTATTCAGAATAAGGGCACAGGTGGACAGTCGCACTAAAAGCCGATCCGTGTAGCGTGCGCTGTTCCTCGACGCGTATCAGACATTTATCATTGAGTTTACACGCGGCATATATTATGGTTAACTGAGTATCTTTCTAGTTTAACACTGAAAAAATGTAGCAGCGACGGGTCTCGTTACCTTTAACCCAGTTAGAGATCGTGAGTTTCGTAAAAAATTTTTTTTATAATGTTAATAGCTACATTTTTTTGTATACTTATGTAAAATTCGCCTGTCGCGGTGTTTGTTACCAAACTCCTCCAAAACACCTTTTTATCGCAAAACGTTGTCGGGTCAGCTAGTTAACATATATGATCGTTGTTGTGTAGCTTTATTGTTTCTTATTTGCTGTTACCTAGTGATTTTATTCGGTCACTTCGGGAGGTTCAAAATGTTATTTGTGTGATTATTATTTTTCTTTCCTGCACAATTAACATTAGATAGTATGTACCAGTAATTATTTGTTACACTTGAGTTAATTGTATACTATATATCGTTTAAGTTATAGTGTAAATAAATAAACATTTTTCGAAATTTTAAAAAAACTTGTCCCATGATTGGTTCTTATTGCACCTAAATAACTGTGTTTGAAAAGTAAACGGCAAACGAGTAGGTTGACTGGAAGTTTGTACTGATAGAAAAGGACTTAAACGTCTTCAACTCAGAAGTCACAAAAGCTTTACTAAACCTCCAAGACATGAGAGTGGTATTTTCTTGAAATTTTGGAGATCGTTTTGGAGGTCTTCGCCAATTAAACAGACATTAAATTATTCAACAGATATTTTACACAACTTAAAAAGTTTCTTGAATATTTTGTATTTTTTTTTGATGTACAGTTTTTATATCCAAAATAAATAAAGAATGAATAGAATAATTTTTATTGTACATTACATAAATAGTTTACATAAAATAATGCATCAAATGACTGACCATGTACAAATGGCGGCCTTATTGCTAAAAAGCAATTTCTTCCAGGCAACCTTGGGATGGAAAAAAGCACTGAAAGAAAAGAAAACAAAAACGAATTCATGGGCAGTTTGGTGCGAGAATAAACATAATGCAAAAGAATTTAAGTGAATTATATAAAAGTAATTTACACAAGAAATATAAACTATTATACATACTAATATAAATAAATACATATACACAAAAACAATATCTACAATTTTATTAAAAAGAATATAATAAATAAATAGAAAATAAAAATAAATAAGTACATTAAATATTCTTTAGACACAATAAATTATGATGACATAATGATTATTGACCATTTTGTAAAAAAAATACATTGCTGGCGATATCTTTCCATATTAATAAAATGTTTTCTTGCGCTTGAATTTTTTGTCTGTAACGTACTGCACCCAAGTATTCGATTACTTTTCGTTATTGATACTGACAGAGACAAACAACACTAACGGTAATGATGTTTCTTTGAAGGGTATCAAATTCACGTTAGCCAAGTACAATACAACCGAAAAATAGTGAAAGCTACAAAGAATTGCTTACTGGATGTATTTTGTTTAAGATGTTTTAGTTATTGGAGATTCTGACAATAAAAATATCATTAGTGACGAGCGGATATTACTCAGCAATTATTTATAGGACGCAAGAACTATTCTGTTTCTTAAAATCTAAAGGTTCAGATAGCAGACTTGATAAACATTTTAGTTAGACAGTTAGGAAAACTTTCCATATAATAATGTTAGTAAAGTATTACGGTAGTAAAATAGAACTTGGTTTAGCCGTACAACAACGACAAAACGAATCTATTAAATTTGTTTTTAGTAAATCGTACCGACACACTACATATGTGTTTATCAAGGATCTGTTTAATCATACTGCTGCTGTACAACGTTATTGTCTATGCACACTGCCATACAATAATAATAATATATATCTACATCTAATACACAACGCCATCTAGTCCCAAACTAAGCAGAACTTGTGCTATGTGTACCAGACAACTGATGTAAATAGATATACATATCCTTTTTTTGTTTGTAAATACATACACATTACTCATAGTAAACACTAAACAATCGTGTTATATTTCATTTATTTACAAAATGAATGTGTTTTTGTTGATGAGGAGTGGAGCTGACTTAATTTTACTTCAGCTGTTTACTTATATCTAAATCTTGTACCCCTAATTTAAAGTCTGTATTCGATCAACCTTTTTTACTGCTTTTGTACTATTTTCGGAACATCAATCGGATTATATGTGTGCAGTGTACTGAGCTACGTATACGACGTCGTTTCACGTTATCCCATCTCTAATAATGCTCAGTTGGTGGTGGAGTTTAACCACAGACTATTCTGCTACGAGCTAATATCAAAATATATAGAAAAATTCAAATAATTCATCTGATTATCTATATACAGATGGATGTAATACGCTTATGAACCATGAAAAATATTTAAGAAATTATGCAATATTTCAGTGGACTCGTTTAATATACATGACAAAATATCTTAACTTTTAAAATGTCCAAAATTATACATTGTGCTTTTTGTTTCTATCTGATGTATTTTTAAACGCTAACTGCAATATTAATCTACCTTTAAATACTATGCATTCAGAATATTACATTAATCTTTTACTTCTTAAAATGAATACCGTGTCCATTCTATTAAGATTTTCAACTGTATGAATTCTTAGAATTCCTTGCGCTCAATCAAATTAAACTGCAAATGCTGTTTTCAATATATTTTCCGTAAATAACAGTTTGAGGAGGGTTTCAATTTAATAAGGCACGTATGAAAGGAGCGCTGTCGAAGACTACTTGTTACTACAACTAGATTCATGAGATAGCGCACTGTGGACGTTTGACAATGGTGCAATATGTGTTCACGGTTATGTAGAAAATTGTCTTTGCTAAACATTTCTTATATAATTAGAACTTATGTAATAATATCCGTCGATATTTTTTGTAAATCACGTAATTATTAATGGTTTTGTAATGGTACTTATTCTTACACCGTATTTTGAATTCCAGTCGTGTAATAAATATACCTATAATTATTTATACGAGAAGGAACGGGTGTAATGTTCCACCCAACACAAAGGGAGGATCCTCCGACCAGGCGAGGTGATCATGCCTGGCGAGCTACTGCCCAACAGTCGATGTTGGGATATTGTATATATGCTAATCGGCGCGAGAACCGTTTATTGCGCGATATAGGATTTCTAGTTACTCCGTGTAGTGCAGTTTGTAGGTACAGTGCATTACTTCGTAGTTCAGTGTATCTTCGGTAGATGGCGCTGTAGTAGGTTATGTTTATATATAAAATAAATAATTAGATGTATCATGTGATGTATGTGTTCACCAACGTGTATGTCGATTACAACGTATAAATCTACGCATCTATGTACCAAATATCATTAAAATTGGTGCAGCGGTTTAGACATACATATGTATAAATTTCCCAATGCGTAAAATTAAAAAGTAAAACAAAGGCTATATAAATCACTAAATATGATTATTTCACAACAAGTCTATCAAATTTTCTTTAATTACATTCTTTATAAATATTTACTTGGGCGTTATTTAATTAATTGAAGCAAACAAATAGCTCTTAAATTACTGTAAGTTTTTATGAAAATAAAATAAGAAGAAATAAAAAATACTTACAAAAGAAACTGTTATTACATTGTTTGTTAGAACAATGCTTAAAACTCTCTAAGTATAATACCTACTTCATAAGTAAGGCATTGAGGTTACAAAACTACGAGACTCGTTATTTCCTACTGTTAGTGATCTACGTAATTCAATAAATATTTTATATGGCAGTCGAAAATAACTAAAAATGACTGTGAAGAACACTAAGTAATAATAATGAATTTTGGCGCTAATCATACAACTTTTTGTTTATTTATGGGCCAAACGAGTAGACGTATCGCCTGATGGTAAGCGATTACCGCCGCCCATGGACACCCGCAACACCAGAGGCGTTACAAGTGCGTTGCCGGCCTTTTAAGAAAGAGTACGCTCTTTTCTTGAAGGTTTGAAGGTCGTATTGGTTCGGGAACACCGTAGTCATTCCACAGTTTTGTTGTGCGCGGCAGATAGTTTACTACTCAACTGAACCTACATAATATTGTGGTAGGAATGAGTTTGTGTCAAAACACACTCTTTATGTGGATGTAGTCGTCTACACGTATAAGTAACAAGTCATTGAATAATCTAAACATACACTCTTTTGCAAAAAAAACCGGCACTTAAGCAAAGAACTATTTCATAGTTACTATTAGTTTGTTTGACAATTTTAGGTATTGTTAGCCTCAGAATTTCATAAATTAATTAGGAAGGAATAGGTATCATCAGTTTTATCATAACATTTCGATTAAATTATTGAGAAATAATGTTTAAGCTCAAAACACTATTATTGTACCTGCTCGCTAAATAAAAATGAAACGCGTTAATTTCTTTGTTTTTCTTGAATACATTAAAAGCAGATAAAAGTTTAGTATTGAGTGTGACCCCCTCTTGCTGAAATCACGGCTTTCGTTCGTCTGGGCATGCTAGCGAGTATATCTTTTATGGTTTCTTGGGGAATACGTTCCAACTCCGCGGTAATCACATTCTTTAGCTCTCTGATGGTCTGCGGAGGCGGCTGCACTGATCTCACTCGTCGCTTCAGAACGTCCCAGACATGCTCTATGGGATTGAGGTCCGGACTTCTAGCTGGCCAGTCCAAACGACGAATTCCGACTTCTAGCATATACGCTTCCACATCGCCAGACCGGTGGGCGCGAGCGTTGTCGTCCATAAAAAATGAGTTTTCGCCAAGAGCGGTTAAAGCGGGTTGTGCATAAGGAATTAGAACTTCCGTTATGTATCGGTGTCCAGTAAGTGTACCGTTTTCGATGAAGACTAACTCCGTACGATCCATGGAATTTATTCCTGCCCAAAACATAACAGAGCCCCCTCCATTTCTTCAAAACATGCCTCTGCAAAGCGTTCTCCTCGTCTACGTAGCACTCGCCGACTTCGGTCTTCACCATGCAGAGAGATCCTGGCTTCATCGGAGAACAACATCCTATCCCAGTCTTCATGAGTCCATGACACACAATTTCGAGCGAAGCTAAGCCTGACAACTCGATGTCCACGGAGTAATTTAGGGCCGCGTGCCGGGCGATGACTGTGTATATTGGCAGCGAGAAGCCTCCTCCTGACCGTCCATAGACTAATTTGCACATTTCTTACTTCTTCGAGGCTGTTCTTTAGGTCCACATAAGAAGATTTGCGAGTTCTCAACGCTTGACTAACTAGAAAACGATCATCCCGTGGTTCGGTACATGTCTTTCTGCCAGAACCAGACCTTCTCTTGACGGAACCGGTCTCTTGATAGCGCTGCCAGGTCCTTTGAACTGTCGACCGACTCACATTTAGCCTCTGAGCCACGAAGCATTGGCTGCAACCTTCTTCAAGCAGTGCAATAATTTTGCTCGCTTTTATCACTATATCTACCATTTTCGAGATTGCTAAACAGCAATAACAATACTTTTAAATATCAAGGACATCAGATAATTTAATAAAAATTGTAAAAAGTTAATTAGAGTCGATATTAACTATAGGGAATTCGCGCCACAAAATGTAGTTAAAAGTTGTTTTCTTTGAAAACCAGGCTCAGTCAAAAATTTGAATTTGGAATGTACTCTTATAAACATTATGGCACTTTTATAACTGGCCAGTAACATGTTCAAATGATTAAAACCTTTTTGGTATTTTATTTTTTTCAGCCAGGAAGAAAATCGAAACCGCCCGTTTTTTTTGCAAATGAGTGTATAAAACATTGACTTCCTCGGTGGCGCAGTGGTAGCGTATGCGACTGCTATGTTTGAGGATTCGGGTTCGACTCCCGATTGATTGACTGCTGTATCAACGCACAGGCTTAGGGCTAGATACTTAAAATTTCGCACACCTATTCCTCTTATGACGTAGGCAGTCACTAATTAAGGATATTTCCAAATTCATAGAAGATGTAAGTTTATATGAAACTTTATATTATTTTTAATCGAAATAAGCACCAACAACGACACCAAATAGACAGTAATACTGAGAGAAGAGCAGTCGGAAGAGAAGCAGGAAAAAGTTTCAAAATCAAGTTTTGTTTTGCATTATACCAACTGGTTGTAAAGAAAAGTAATGTTCGAATCATGATTAGGTACAAACAACTTACACAAAAGGTTACAAATTTGAGAGTTTTTTAGGTATCCCGCCTCGCCACCGAACAGGTACGCACCACTAGATACAGTGATCCATAAAGATGATACCTTTCAATACGAATTGTTTAATTCTTTAAACCCGCCGGATCTTCCTTACTATAAAATCCTTTGGCATATTAATACTCGTGATAATACTTAGAAATTAAAAACCGCCAAAACTTTGTAATGACACTAGACTGCAAGTCAAAGCATTGCATCGTAATATAGAGACCTCTATATTAATCGAGCCTGTATGACCTTACCCATGAATTTAAGAGACGGCCATTTTCCTTGAAAGTCTGTTTTACCATGACAAAAACATAGTGACAAACCCTTAAATACGCAGGTGTAGATTTAAGGTAGGACGATTTTTGTCATGGCCAATTTGACGTGGTATGCTCACGTGTTAGCTCACTTAGTAGCCTGGATTTACTGCCACCTTCTGATAAAATTACATAAAATATAGTACACAAAGAAACATTATGATTATATAATTATTATTATTTTATACAATACTAGCGGCCCGCCGCCCGTATATGTACAGATTTTTTAATAAAGTACCAATAAAGAAACGATAAAGTAGTTTCAAAGTAAACATGCGCGAGCGAAGACGCGGAAAAGGGCTAGTTATATCATAAACGTTTCGATTAAAATCCGTTTAGACAATTTTCAGTTTTAGAGATAATGAGAGTATTTCGTTAATAGATAAGCAAGTTATGTAGTTTAAAAAAAAACAATAACTTACAGTTTATTAATGTAATGACTAGAAATCAAATAATTAAGAAATATATTAAAGTCTGCAAACAGAATTCCGCCCGAACCGATCGTGTATAGACTAGATTAACACTCTCCGTATTATACTGGAACAGGCATCAGAATGGCAAAGGGAAGTGTATCTTATCTTTTCAGATTTCGAAAAAGTTTTTGATACGGTGATATGGGCTGGCAGGCATCGTCCCATCTACGCGAGATTGGTGTCCACGAGATAATTCATTAATATCGCACGAGCCGATACAAATAATATTCTTGAAAAGTGACGCACAACGGACTCACACGCAGGCGTACGATAGAGGTACCTCCTTTTGCTGATTTTCTTCTTAGTCGTTCTTGATGGCATTCTACATAATACTACAGGCAATAAGCGCCACGGTATAGTTTTGGGCATAACAAACGACCTAGAAGATTTTGACATCTGCTTCTTAGGAATACTCGCGCAAATATGCAGGGTAAATTGGATGGCCTTCATGTGAAGGCGACAGAGACAGGGTTAAAAATCAACACCAGACGTAAGAACTGAGGCAACGAGTTCTTTCCCGTAGGTCATCGGCACAGAGGTATTGGAACGGGTACACAATTTTACCTACCTTGGCAACTGCATGTCAGAAACTGGTGGAACTGAAGAGGACATTGCGGTCCGGAACGCTAAAGCACGAGCAACCTTTACACAGCTGAAACTCGTTAGGCAGTCACGGAATCTGACACGGAGAGTCAAACTCAAAATATTCCGGTACAACGTGAACGTTCCACGTTTCGCACCCGTAAAATACTCGTAATACGGTCGTATTACTTTACGGGTGCGAACTTGGAATATCACAAAGGTTATCTCGCATTAACTTCGAGTCTTCGTGAACCGATGCCTTCGCCAGATACTCGATATATTCTGACCCGAGAGAATATCCAATGTTCACTTGTGGGATCGCTGCGATGAAGTCCCGATCGACCTGTAGATAAAACGGTGCAAATGTAGCTGGATAAGCCGCACCCTTCGAAGAGATTCCAACCACATCCCAAGGCAGGCCTTAGACTGAAATGCCCAAAGAAAACGCAACCGTGGCCATCCAAAGCAATCAAGTTTAAAAAACACATTCAGTTCCGAAAAAAGATCTAAAACAAAACCTAATCCCCATACTTAGACGGTATGTGTATTCAAAATCCGCGCACCACCCATTTTCCAGAGGGGGAGCAATCTTGCATTGAAAGAGTTATTCCGTAGCTCCGTATGGAGGGTGTGCACAAAGAGGCTTTTATCGCAAGCGGCCGCTGAGTGCCAGCGCCGACCGCAAACAAAATCCGACACACGATGAATACTCCTAAGTAGGTTAGAGATGAGATATAATCTCGAGATTTACGATACAGAAAAAATAAAATGGGCCACTGAATGCGCTAAGAGAGTATTATTATGTGTGAATGGATTTTATATGGGCATATTATCCGGTCTGTTTTTATAAAGAACTGCTTTATGACCAATAGTTCTGAGTAAGAATCAAATGAGATAGTTGTAGATAGAACTTTCTCTCTACTGATATAGCTGAAGTTCAAGTAATCAGATGTTATGGGTACTTCAAATGTATGAGAAATTCAATATATACATGCGTTGCTTCATAAATATTGTGTGTCTGATCATATAATAACACACAGATTATCTTTATTATTAGTATCTGTTAGATGTATCTTTAAAAACTACTAAATGTTGTTTGTGGTTTCAATGGTTTATTTACATAAAATTTTAATGCAACGCAAATAAATGCAACCAAAATTGGCTGTAAGTGCTTAATTCATCATTGATTAAAAATACAGAGTATCACTAACCACTACGCCTATTTATTCTATTTGTGTCCTAACAATTGACTAAGAGAGTAATCTACGCAGGACAACAGCACTGCAAAGAGAAGGAGAACTTAAACTAAACCCTATACAAACTCGTCTGGCCAGAGTAAAACACCAAACCTCTTTTCTTAGAAAAGGAATTTTAAATAAATAAACATTGAAATTGATTGCTCAATTGAGTAGTCTAAAACAGTGACATTGCAAGTTTTTATTTAGTACATTTTTCATCACAAATACATAAATAAATATTTCGGACACCTAACACACAACGCCATCTAGTCCCTAACTAAGCAGAGCTTGTGTTATGGGTACTGATATAAATATATATTTACTTTTTTGTAAATATATATATATATATATATATATATATATATATATATATATATATATATATATATATATATATATTATACATAGAAAACACCCAAACTCCGAAACTAATATTTGTATATCATACAAACATTCGGTCCGACCTGGGAATCGAACCCGAGACCTCAAGCACAGCAGTCGCATACGAGTATGCTTTCACTACGTCACCGAGGCTATCGTTTTGATAGATGATAAACTAATTTGACTAAGGTGTCAACTACCCTATTGTTGAACTTATTAATATTAATACCAATATTAAATAGAATAAGCGTGGAAAGTCTATAATAACATTTAAATAGATGCTCCGTAAAGGGAAATACTTAAATTGAACCAAGAAAAAAAATATGGATAATGAAAGAGTTAATATTGCAAGCTTGAATAACTTAATCATATTTTACGTTACTTTTTAAAGCGTTTGTAGGTAGAATAATTATGTGCAAAATAAGAATATTTCATTCAAGCGGAATAGACGTTAAAATGTAGCCTTTTTTTAGCGCAGCGTGGCGCACAAGTGGCGAGTTGTACAGATAAAATCTAGCTTTCTAAGAAACCACGCGTGAGAAACGTGCTTTAAAAAGAACTCGGCAACTGTTATTACTTCTACTGCCGATTTACTATAAATGAAGCAAAGCAGTTTACCAGATTCTGTTAAAAAACTTTTCTTTATTTTTTTTAAATTGCCTTACGTAAGTAACTATTTAAAAAACAATTTTTGGAACCACAGAAACTATTTTTTTACTCTATTGTTTTTACTGTTACCATTTATAATTTATATGAATAATGTTCTTAACTCAAACTACTCGCTTTTATGGGAGAGGTTTTTATTCGGTTCGGTTCGTCTTATTTTATTTTAAGAATCTATATAATCTCCGTAATCTAGTACACATCATTTGCTTATGATCTGTCAGTGCTAGGAGGTAATTCTAAATCATTTTCAAAAACTGGCTTGGTTTTTTATGTTTTTATATACTAGTTAATCTTATAAGCTGTTGAAAATTCTAGATATGCATTTACAAGATTTAGTATCATACACCTAAGTAAAAATACCTTTAATTACAAAAAAAAATGTGTTATAATCCCAATCAGGATAATTAAACCAATTTATTTAATGATTGTATTAGAATTAGTTCAAAATGATGACGTTAAAAGATATCGTTATACTTAATGAGTTAATAAAATAAAATAAAGTTTTGCATGCGTCCTGTCCCAAATATTAAACACGTAATAAGCTGCAACTGTGATGGTAGCAAAGTTTTAACTAGTGGCTTGTTGGTAACTTTATTCCTTTGTTACGAAACTTCTAAAATATTAATATAACTATTCAATTTATCTTAAAGTATGCAATATATTATAATTGTATATAATTACTTGTCAACAGTAATAAAACCTCTCTGTAGGATTATATAATTTGGGTAGACTGTTTAGACGGATTATTTCTAGTCCAGTATATACATCTAATAAATTCAAGTCTTACCAAATTTAAAACTACCATAACGTTCTCTAATTGTTTTATTTGATACTTTTATACCAGGTATGCCAGTATCTCTTTTCTTTTGTTTCATTATCAGTAAATTGTGTAGTGATGTCTAAATTAGCACGCTGTTAAAGCCTAATCAACTAAATATTTAAGTATGAGTTTAAATATTTCCCCATAAAAACAAAAGTAATAGGATATTTATTAAACACTTGTCTTAACCCTTCCATTCAACTACAGACTTGTATATCTTTTCTCCTGTGTCTCCGTTGTCACGCCCATGTTGTTTTCTAAACAATTTCTGTACTCGTTGTCACGTACAATAGAATACGTTCTGTAACCGCACGTCTCTATCAGCCGGTAATGTCGCGTCGTAAACTCACCAAGCCTCCTGATAAATTCGATCGCTTAGCATGCTTGCACTAGGGATTTCAATACACGGAATTGAGAGCTGAAATATATAAATCACTAGTCTCTTATGATGCAATATTAAATATAGCAATATTACCTTAGATGCATTCATAGATGCTTAATATCCAAGTATTCGTAGTTTATGTATAAAGGTTGTCTGTAGGAGATTACCGTCAGCTGAGCTCTCATTTTTTTTCTTTTAATGTGTACAATGAAGAAATGAATAAAATAAATATATTAATTAAAATTGAATATCAATTCTTCCTAAAAATATATTTTTTAAATAACTAGTAGGAATAATTACTCATCTTTTAATTAAGGAATCTTTCCTTCATTCCAGGATCGAATCAAATGGCGTACAATTTGAGGGGCCTATGTTCAGCAGTGGACTGATATACGAGTAAGCTGACGATGATGATGATGAAATGTTGTTTAGGTATAGTCTTAGGTCTTCTTTTTTTAAATCATTATTTGTAACACTTTCTTTGAGGTAAATCTACTAAAATATTTGTGCTTATAATGTTGGCATTATGTATTTGTACTTTTATGACTTAATTTAATCAAAAAAGTAGAATTTTTAAATTAAGAACTTTGCAATTATTATTGTTATTCAATTTCAGTTTAGACAATACAAAATGGACATTCTTATCTTGCATCATCATTTTACAGATAAGTTGACTTCACTTCTTGGCTGACGCCAAGGTTTCCAAAAAGTGGACAAACTACATCAAAAAATAAGTAATGGACATCCTGTCATTTTAAATAAGTTCTGATAGCATTTGAATGTACGAAGGTTTACCATACGACCGTGCATCTATTTATTATTAATCATCTATCGGCATAACTATTGTATCATTAGAACAAATTAATTCCATATTCTAAGACTCGTTTTATAATAATGCAAATTTTTAACAAAAAAACACCGATTGGAAGAACTGTACCAAAAATTGGGACCACACTGGAAGCACCAGCTTTCAAATAAAAAAAAACATCGAAATCGGTTCACCCAGTTGAAAGTTTTGAGGTAAAAATCATAAAAAGTAAATGCAATCGAATTGAGAAACTCCTCGTTTGAAAAAGTCAACTCCCACATTAGGAATAAACATCCTGTGTCGTGGGGGACTTTACAAACATACATGAAACGGACACAAAGAACATCCAGACTCGGGACAACAATTCGTGGATCACACAAAGTGTTGTACCGCGTGGGATTTGAACCCAAGACATTTGGCGCAGTAGCAAGCGGCATGGCGACCGCTGAAACCACTCGGCCAACCGTGCAGTCGAGTTACTCGAATTTAGACATATAAATTATTTATTTTTTTCATAATAATCATTTAGTGTCGTTTATGCAATTTAATACCAGAAGGAACACACTATTCAAGGATCAACTCAGCGGAACAAATACGAGTATATGTCGATAACGACGGTCTCGGTTACAACTTAATTTATTCCCTATAATTTCCGCCCTAAGTACGGCCCTGTACGGCCGCACTCCATACCAAGTATTTGTCGTAAAATCTAGTCAAATATGAGACAGAGCTGTCTGCGGAAGGGTTTCTATATTAATTATCTACTCAAGACACACAATAGTAGTGAGCTCTGTTAACGTTCATATTTGTGAATATCTTAATTGTTTTATGTTTGAAATTATTGTATATAATATTTGTACACATACTCTACACATTCCCAAAGTAAGTTAACAAATATTATTTTCAGTATATTGTTTATTATTACACAACTGTTAAATATTGTGCATATATTGACATACCTAGTGACATTGTATTAAGGGCAAATGAAACCAATTGTAATAATATCTTTTATGCGGATTTGGCTAAAAAAGATTTTTTACACTAATGTAAAAACGCAGTTTTACATTTAATATTTCGGGATATAATAACTTATAATGCCATTTAATATCTACTCTATATCTATCAGCCTCAATAATGTAGACCAGCCAAACTCACCTGATAAATGTAAAAACTTTAGATACCAAAACGCTTATCAATATGAAGCATGTTCAACAACAAGATCACGTAGCGCTTTAACCTTCCCTCGTAGCTGAATAGCTACACCGTAGCAGATAGCTACGTCGTAGAGCGCTGTCTGTTTAGCCTTGTCATTACAGATAAGAGTAAATTCAAAATTTCAGTGCAGATAAGCTAATGAGAATAATTTTTGGACGGTCTCACTAGCATATTAAACTTGGGGAATTCTCTTGTGTGTTCTTTGAACCTGCGGTTTATGGTACACGAATTTAAATAGACTTATTATATAATACGAAGTAAAACTTTGTCATTTAGAGGTGGTAATAATAAAAGAATGTATGTATGTATGTATTTATGTTCTACTACGTACAATATAAAATATAATACAATATGTACGTGTGAAAATCCTCGTGAATAACGATGTGACGTGACCAGTACCTACTCGGTGTATCTATCAAAGCGCAGGGTTTTACACAGATTTGGCCAAAGGTAAAATAATTATGGACTTATAAAGATATAAGAATTAAGACTTCTTTAAGCTCACAGAAAACCAGTGAGAAATAGCACTTGCGCTGTGTTACACCGAGTGAGTGAGGATACCGGAGGCCCAACCCACAACCCCTCTCATATTCCCTCTCCCCCTCCCCCCAAAGATCGGCAACGCACTTATGATGCCTCTGGTGTTGCGGGTGACCATGGACGGCGATAATCGCTTACCATCAGGCGATACGTCTGCTCGGTTGCCACCAATTCCAATAAAAAAAATAAAAAAAAAACTGAAGGAAAACTGAGATGGAATCACACTACCCGTATAGCCTAACAAACTGATAATTTACAAATGAAACAAATATTAAAGTTCGTTATCCTTTATATTAAGAACTATGCCAATTACAGTGAAACTGCCGAAAAGCAACAATATCTTCTATTAAAAAGAAGACGTGAAGAATTAAAAGAACATCTGCTGAACATTTATCCGTTGAAATATAATAACCTTCGATATTTCATTTCGATATTCAATATGGAAATAATTTATTTCCACAGAGAACCAAATATATATCTCATGTTCACTACATAATACACAATAAGTATACAAGATTACCACGAAAGTTTTTTATTAAAATGTCCCTGCTTTTGTTCCACTGTAATACTGTAGCAGGTCGGTAAATCCTTATAATCCCCGAGAAGGGCGTCAACATTTCACTGCAAATACGCAAAGCTAACTCTCGTGTACTTTATCTAAATTTTTTCCTCTATAAAACTTGGCCTTTACATCTCATGGGATTTCATATTCCCAGAGCTGTTCAAATTAAATGTAACTTTTTGCCAGTAATATAATTATTCTATGTTGTAAAAATGCTTGAGTATAATCTATTCATATTTTCTGCCAGTACCATTCCTTCTTTCTAAAGGCATCGTGATTTTCAATTAAATTTCTCAGTGCTCGTGATACAGTAGCGTAACAACTAACGCCGAGATTAAAGAAATGGAATTTTCTTTCGTTCTTGATTTAAAAAGTTTTCTTAGTACTTAACTTCAAAAGTTTACAACGGCGAAAAAATTTGACAGTTCTTCCTGTCTAGATTTTGATTTTTTTCCTCTGAGAATATATTTATAGCCCCATGACCTTATAAGGTACTACTCTAAAGAGTGTTTCTCTGTGGAAATAATATTATTTACATATTGAGTATCGAAATGAAATATCGAAGGTTATTATATTTTCAACACATAAATGTTCAGCAGATGGCTTTAAATCTTCACCTCTTCTTTTTAATAGAAGATATTGTTGCTTTTCGGCAGTTTGACTGTTATTGGCATAGTTCTTAAGATGAAGAATAACGAACTTTAATTTTTGTTGAATTTGTAAATTGACAGTGCATTAGGCTATACGGGTAGTGCGATTTCATCTCAGTTTTTTTTTTCAGATTAAAGAAGTCTTTAATCTTATTTATAAGTCCATGATTATTTTACCTTTGGCCAAATCTGTGTAAAACCCTGCGCTTTGATAGAAACACCGAGTAGGTACTGTTCACGTCACATCGTTATCCACGAGGATTTTCACACGTACATATTGTATTATATTTTATATTTCACTATTGAAACGATGTTACTGGAAAACATTAAATGAATTTTATCCACTCTTGAAGTTATTATTATAAACAATATATCTAAAACCCACTTACCCTAATCAAAATCTTAAAATATGGGGCTTAGATAATGGAAAAGTACAGCCCTATTTTCATACGATACGATACGGCGTTCTCTTCAGTGCCACGAATTTTTGTTCAAATTACGCTCTTGAGCATAATAAACCGCTAGTTTTACTAACTGGTTTTATTCGAAATATATGCTTTACTTTGTTTAGTAATTACGAAGAATTAGAAATTACGTTTAATGATAAAAATACTAGCATGAAACCTAAAATTTAGATTATTGAAATTCAATTTAACAATATTCGTATTGCTAGAGAGAGATCACTTTGTTGTCCGTCTGTGTGTCTCTCAAGACTTTTTTCTCAGGAACACGTGGAGGTATCAAACTGAAATACTCAAAGGTACTGACTCTTGGAGCTGTGAAAACATCAAACTTCTAAGCCAACTCAATTAAAAGGTACAGCCGTTTATGCTACAAATTTTCGACACTTGCAAGATAATCAAAACCTACAGGGTACTCAGAACTCAGAATCTTGAAATTTAATACGAAGCAATATCTCATAGCACTGATAAAGGAGAAATTGCGAAAAGCATAAATTTTTAGTTACCTTATATAATATACCTACAGATTTGTATATTATGTCTCTGTGCGTAATCTCATTCAGTTAGAAAGCCCAATAATGATCATATATACATATCATACAAACTAATCTATAGATATTCGTTTGTATATATTGTTTAAAGTTCCTCTTTGAGCTCCAGGCAAATAGACGTCATGATTCTCCTTAATAAATTCGAATAATATCAACAAAAATATTATTACGGTTTTTTCATTATTTCAATGATGAAGGCATGAATCCCTGTCTATATGTCAGTGTGTGCTGTACCTGTATTATAAATAAGTACCACAATAAGCACACATCACTCCTTGACCTTAATATCTTGCCTGATATGACAAACGGTTGACGTACGTTACGCCGACTCACGTTTATTACATTTGAAGATACGAATGTGACTACTTGAATTATTTGTGTTATTTATTTAGCTTAATAAAGAGAAATACTCGCATTTATTACAATAGACATTGTTTATGCATAATAATGTTTAAATAATGATTCATTTCATAATATCTAACACATTGTCGTACAATCCACTATAAGTCAACAACTTTACTGACGAAGATTTCTCACGTGCTCTCATCAGAGTGCGGGCTGGTCTTCCTATAGTCTTAAAAGTTTGATGATGAAAAGCGTCTTAAAAATTACATAGAACCTTTTTTTATGAGACTGTTGTATTACTTGGGATCAGGCTCATATATTTCGAAATATGGATCCCATACATCTTAAAGGAGTGGAAAAAATGAGTATCCAAATGAGCCAGCTGAAGTAACTCTACTCTACCTGACAGAAAGCATGATCAAAATTCAAGAGTAGTGGATACTCATTACGAGTGCAGACAATGTAACAATGCTGCTTGGTTACATTATAGCAGCCCATTGAGATCGTTTTGCATCACTGGACCTTTTAATGAGAATGGGTTCCGATCTCAAACTCCGGTCTCAGCTACGAAATATGACAGAAAAATACTGTAATTTTAGGTTGATCTTCTGTGAGAGGATATTACCGTCTTAGTTGAGCCAGCCCGTTTGTGTTTAAATTAGTGTATTTCTACTACCTGAAGACATAATGTATTTAATAATCTTTTACAATAAAATTTCAGAGTCAATATAGCCTTCAGCGTACTAAAATATTGTTATAAACTTCGACTTGATACTTTTTGAATGTGAAGTTGGGGTAAAATTATACCCGTGTTAACAGTGAAGTGTCTCCCTAAAGAGTTTTCTAGTAATAAACAAAACTTGTGTTCGAATTTCTAAACACTCTTTAGAGTAGTACCTTATAAGGTCATAGGGCTATAAATATATTCTCAGAGGAAAAAAATCAAAATCTAGACAGGAAGAACTGAAGAAGGAACTGAGTATACTGTTACATAAGTCCAGCAGTGAACGTCTGTCGGCTGAAATGATTACGATGATAATTTATTCATAATAGGTTCTTACACACTGATTTTTATATCATTAAACAACAACAAATAATGATAAATCCAGCCAACAATAGTTTATTTCTACAATTCAAAGATCACAAATGCAATTCTGCCCTTCAGCAAACAATTATCAACAATAATTATGTCCAGTTTATGGTGTCAGCAGTATTTTGAAAAGGAAATTTAGATAAGGAGAATAGATTACAAAAAGAAATGAATGTTGCTAAAGTATAAATGGATGAAAGAGAAGCTCGAGCAAGACAAGATCGCTTTGCTGGATATTTTTTTTTTAATTTTGAAGCCTGCCAAAATTACTGCACTCTGCAGTATTTATTTCTCGACACATCTCTCAACTTATGTTTTCTACAGGCAGAGTAAAGACACTTTGGCAAGCTCATGCATAAGCAATGCTTATTATTATGTTAGAACTCAGTATGCCGCACAAACCTTAAAAATAATATTTTAATGTAATCGATCCCAAAATTGCCGAAACGACCTGTAAAGAGCTAACAATACAAAATTAAAGAGTGTTTATTAGCATAATGTGTTCGTAAAAAGCTTTTTGGGCGTTGTGTTAAGAGTAACGGTAAAATCACTTTCGCTGTGAGTTTTTACAGCATTTTATTGTTTATGTGCCCTACCGCAGCCCATTACAGCACTTTGCGTGTGAATTATTTGGCAACTTGCTTGCCTACTACCTCCCATTATAGGATTTATGTAATAGCCGAGCAATGTGCACAGCAAATAACCAAATATACTTAAAACTCATGTCTTGAATGTTTACAATGCCAATAAATGTAATATTTAGGTATTCTTTGAAACAGATGAACGTTTTAAAAGCATTCGTTGATGAAATCGAAAAATAATGTAGAAAATACATTTACTTATTAAAATTTGTTAAAATTTCTGTAAATATAAACGTAGCCAAACTGATCCTAGTCACTGTCCTCGTTAAATATATGTCAACGATCAAATTTGACTTTCTACGTCACTATTTCAAACGTCTTAACGAAATATTCAACATTTACTAGAACTTAATAAAACTGGTATTTCAACATCGATGACAGTTATTTCATGTGCAATTCGCTAACGATAAACGTCAAGCAATTCAACACAACATCTTGTGACTAAGACGCACCCCTCTTCCCGGATTCCAAATTTAAGCACAGCTCTATAATGCCTCCTTTATGCTTCTAAAGCTCGTATTAACCGCATTCCTTACACCGAGGTAGATTTTGAATCCTCTTAGCTTTTCAACTATAATACCGTCGTAATTTCTTCTAATTATAATATAATGTGGCGTAGCGAGACCACTCTAGATATCTACTACAGCCTTCTGCAACAAAATTCACAAACTACAAAGCGTAAAACACAATTTTTTACTTTAACATTCATGCTGTAAGAATCATAATTCCTTGTGAGTATTTATCTCATGATACAGCTGTTACTGTGGACACGCGTACCTTTTTTACGATAATAATATTCAAGTAGGAACAATAAGCTGACAAAGCTGTAGATATATTATGCCATCGCCAACAAACAACGGTGGTGGACATTATACAAAGGACGTAATTACTCTTAATTGACTACGTTTATCGTACCTCTGGGGTAAGCAAATAAGTTGTTTATCGAGAAAGGCACCAAGAGGGCAAATAATAATTAGAGTAGTCTAATGATAAGTAATACAATTTATTACACAATTATACGAGTAGCACTCACAAAGGATGTGTTTAGTTGCCTAGTTCTCTAAGAATCTTTTTGTATATAAAACGAAATTAAAATGAAGCCTTTCATAACTCAGTAAGCCTACCAAGTTAACGAGAATTTGATGATCAAAATATGAAATGTACTTAGAGACGTAAAAAGGAAAATTTCATACGAATTCTATTGAGGATTTCTTAGATAAGCTATTATTGGTGCAAAACAGGTAGAAAATATTATTTGATTTTTATTGGAAAAATAAATTATAACAGCGTCGATTCTATGGTTTTCATATCTGGAATTACAAAATGAAATGGAAAACCGACATCGTTTTTGTAAAATGCACAGCAATGATTTAACACATTAAGACAAGTCTCATTAATAGATATATCAGATAGAGGTTCAGATCAAATAAAAAAGGTAGATAACGCAGGGCCTTTGTTCTTACTGAAGCCAAAAAACTCAGCTACTTCTAAGTAACACATGCGATAACGCACATATATGCAAAGTAATTTATAGGATACAAATAGATTTGTTTTCGCATATTACATATTTTAATATAATTTCGAGGGACATTTTTTTAAAGAGTCACACACATTTAAAAAAGTAGCTTCATTTCTTATTCTACCTATTTTAGTGCGTCAGTCTACCTATTTTAATTAATCTGAGGATAGTGATAATAAAAATAACCTGCATATAAAGTGTGGCATTCGTGCTGACCTTGGTCACCGTTGCCGAGTGATAGTAATATGTTTTCGAACTAAACGGTTCGGCTCTTCATTCTTGTGCCGAGCTGTTGTTGAAAAACTGAAACTGCCTACCAGTGCACGTATTTTCCTCTGACTCTGATCCTAGGTCTTTTAAACGGAGCGTGAAAAAGTATCTCACTAGGCCGCCACACGCAACTTCATTGTATGCATTCACAATTTCTATGGTAGCCCCCACTCTTAGATTCTCATACTTTCCAACCAGCAAAGTAGAATAACTTTGGCAGGCTTTACTGAATAAAAAATATAAGTATAAACGCTATAAAGCAGTTATCGAATTGGACGTTTGCCTCCGTTCCTTTTTTCTGCAAAAATAAACACGGCTTTTTTGTAACAACTTTTTAATATTATAAAAAGTTGTAGCCCAAAAATTACTCATTTATGTTCTGTTCCAGTACAGTGTTCTGTGGTCAGTTGGAAATATACTGCGTTGCGTGCTGCACTGCGTTGTAGCAAAATGCATATAATATGATACAGTTATGCGACACAACGCTACTATTTAACAGTCTGCTAGAACAACGAAAATATGCTAAATATAAACAAAGATTTTATATTCTTATACACATATACGAGTACATCATTGATTTGTATTGACGCAGCTTAAACAACTATATTTTTAAATGAATAGTTTACAAATGACTATCTCAAACCTGCTAAAAACATTTGAATTAAGATACGACACGTGCACTTCGGTTTATATTACGGCTTAGCTTTATAAAATGGTATTTTTAGTACTAATTAGAGTTTATATTCTAAAGTAAAACAACTGTATTCTGTTAATTGGCGAGCGTAAAATGATATATCACTAGCTTACCCCGCGAACTTCGTACCGTCATATCTTTCTTTCGGAAACATTTTCAAAATTTCTGAAACACTTGTTTCAGTAATTATGCCCGCCTCAGCTTCCCACAGGTAGTGTACAGACAGTCGCTGATTAAAAAAACAGTTTTTCGATTATCTTTTGAAACCTTATTCTAACAATGACGAATACATATAAAAAATAATTATCCGATTTGGTGCAGTCGAAAAGAAATAATCCGCGTACATGCATTTCGGCTATTAATTTTTATTTATATAGATTATTGTACAACTTGCTGCTCCTGAGTATGTATGAAATATGTTCAAGACCACACAATGCGAAACTAAGCACGAAGTTCACTTGCCCAAAAGTTTCTAACTATAGGTAGTTGGGAAGGCTCAACTGTAATACTGACGTCCGTGCCTATAATTGGATGGTTCATTAATGTTTTTGCATTATGCCAATACAAAATAGCATACAGTTCAATAACATTATGTATATTAAAATCTCATTATTACTGACTATACTGAACAAATTATAAATGATCAACCAAATTCGAGGAAAATGCATTGCGCTTTATTATTCGTGACTTTCATGTTCCGGTAATATATTTAATGATTCCACACAACATTTATGATTAATACAATAACTGAATATTGCGTAAACGAATAAACAACGCACATACAGGTTTATATCTTTTAAAAGTAAGGGACCAATAGAAAGATTTCAATCAATAATTTGACTGCCTCGGTAGCGCAGTGGTAGTGAATGCGACTGCTGTGCTTGAGGTTCGGGTTCAAACCCTGGACCAAGTGTTTGTGTGATCTACTAATATTTGTTTCGGAGTTTGTTTATTTTCTATGTATAATATGTATGTATTAACAAAAAAGTATATATCTATTTATATCACTTATCAAGTACCTATAACACAAACTCTGCTTAGCTTGGGACTAGATGGCGTTGTGTTAGATGTCCGGAATATTTATTTATTTTATAATTCATTTAAAAATCATAGCAGTATGTGATCGGCTCTTTGGACACTTTAAAAGAAGAACTTTTGCTTGCGTCGGTTATTGCGGTAAAAAGTATTTCCATTTCAAAATTTTATTGAAATCTGTTCAGCAATTTAGCTCTAAAAGCGTATCAGACAGACAGAGTTATTTTCAAATTTATAATTTTAATATGCGTGTAAAAATAGTAGTAAAACTAGTTTAAAAACTTCATCTTTCATAAGAAATTCATTTGCAAAGAACGTTGATTTCAATCAAAAATCTATCTGTTACAAATTATGCTCAAAATAATAAAGATGCCTAAACAATCAAGAAATTATAAAAATATAATGTGAGCGGTAATTCAGCACTCGTAGAGATTTGATGCAAATTGCGGGTCATGCGATGTTAACCCGAATGCATCACAAGCGTTTAGTTAGAGAGTTCTCGGTAATCCGTTTTCCATTATCGCCTCACCCGTTCTTCACACAAATCCGATTCCTGATGGACGCCTAGTCTCATCATTGTGAACATGTAACCTTTTGAACGTTGGCAAATAGGTTATTAACTTGCAAAGCAGGGGCCTTGCAAAAGCGTACATGTACTCGTATGTAATGTACATACGAGTAATCAAGCTTAAGTGCTATGACCATAATCAGAGAGCCCATATATGAAATTGTGAATGACATTGTATGCGCAATTGAACTGGATTGAGATCGGTTATTTGGAATTTAATAAATAGATGTTTCATATGTTATTGTTTTGGAGTTATATATTATTAAAAGGCTTTTAAATAATTTACATTTTTAATTTTACATTACATGTCTGGTGTCTAAAAATTCGGTTTATATGATTGCAGCGATAGCGATAACTCTCTAAATACTGCTATTGCTATACTAATACTGCTGAGTGTAGTACGACAATAAATAAATAAATAAATATTCCGGACATCTAACACACAACGCCATCTGGTCCCAAGTTAAGCAGAGCTTGTGTTATGGGAACTCGACAACTGATATAAATACTTAAATACTTTTCTTTTTTTGTAAATACATACATATTATACATAGAAAACACCTAAACTCCGAAACAAATATTTGTAGATCATACAAACATTTGGTCCGACCCGGGAATCGAACCCGAGACCTCAAGCTTAGCAGTCGCATACACTATCACTACGCCATCGAGGCAGTCAATACAATAGCGACTAGAGTGATATGTCCATACCTTAAGTATGAAGATTTGCTGAATATTCATGCAGAAACAAACGAGTTTAATCTGTCTGCAAGTATATAAGGTTGTACAAAGTAATATTCCCAAACAATATTTTGCGGCGAGTGTCGTTAACACGATGTATTTCGAGCCGCTGCGACCCCACCCTCGCTTCTCCTTGTGTCCCCGTCGCCTGCACCGCGAACCGTTCACCAGTGCTGCAACGGTTCGACCGATTGAAAGGAACTCCCTGTCCGATTTCGAGGATCGAGGTTCGAATCTTGACACCTATATATTATATAATGTAAATAAGATGAGAAAAACTAACGGTGAAAGTTGAAATTAATTGAAAACGAGAAAATTAAGCCACAGCATTTACAATGCGACCTAAATAAGAATAGGTGTCAATGTACTTTTAAAAAACATTATAGACCTTTAAAAACCTTTAAACACTTTTAATAAAATGATTTAAGATATAATTGATACGCAAATGAGGTTTCGTTGCTGACCATACTTTTCAAGGGACATTTGACAGATAGAGGTCATTGACGTTCCTATTTTTATTTGAGTGGCACTGTATATGGAGGATTTATTATTCAGTTCAGATTTTAAGATTAAAGAACCATCGTGGACTATCATTATTGTTCGCGTGTTATGATTCCTGTACGGTAAATATCTGTGCTGAAATAATAAAGAAATGCCTATGTGCATAGCAAATTCCGACTGCTTTTTTAAAAGTGAAGAAATTTTTGCCACATAATTACATTTAAAAAAATATGTTTTCTTGTTCAAACTGGGTCAGTACCATTGCATTCACTTCAAGCGGAAATAAAACGAAACCTATTTTCCGATACAGCCGACCGAGCAATGTTTGTCATTCAGAATTTACTGATTAAATTAAAAATACATTGTTAGCATAACTGAATTGGCTGTGAGCAGTTGATGAAAGTAAACACTCTAGTACGGTAGGCGATATAATCCGATTTCCAATTATTATTAAACAAACGACCCAACGGAATGGCCGTACTGGGTAACTAATACGTATATGCTAATGACCAAAATGTCGAGGTTTTTTGGGCTGCGCTGCCATTATTTAATTGATGTTATAATCATCGTACACCTAGTACTGATAAAATAAGTAAAATATTATTTTTTCTGTGTAGTCGCGTAGCCTGGCAAACTCCTAAATTGGAAGGTAAAATTTTTTAAATTACCTTTAGTTAATTTTTCATACATTTTGTAGTAAACATTAACCGTTTAGGCTCTTTGTTAGAGAAGATTATTTACAAGAAGTAAATACTTATCAAGTTGATACTAAAACATTAACAAATTGTCAGTTAATAATGGGATACTCATACTTTTTTGTACTTGGTCACCTCCTTCAATAACGTAACAATCTTACTATCTGATAACTAACTCGCCAAAAAAATACTCAACTAACACTAACAGTGGTGTCTAATCGCGGTTTTTCGTAATACACTACAAAAGTACCGCCAGGCATATACAATGCGAGTACATAAAAAATTATAATATTGTTGAACTAACATAAAAAGCTTGAAGTTAATAACATGCCTATTATTTCAAATACTACAATTTCAAACAAATACTGTGCACTATTGCATAAATAATGCTGTTAACGGAATATTTTATTTACGAGTCGTGGGTTGTGGAACGCTCTGCCCAATGGTAGGGAAATCAGTCGGTGTCCACTCATCGATCTGAGTGACCAATGGCTCGGAATATCGCTATTGTTCGATTTACACTTACAAACCTATGCATACCGTCCATCTGGTCTACTTCCGAATGTATGCACCGTATATTGCGGTACGGAATTTGCGGCGGAGTTAACGCTCCGTATAATGTGTAGGTTGCGTAAGCGATTGATGTACACACATACTCAATAAACAGTTCAAATTATAATAGGTTGTACAAAATATTAGCGAATTAAATTATATATTTAATATGTTATGTACGTTTCAAATAAAGGTAATCAAAGCTTAAAAGTTAAGCTGTATTGCCTTGTGCACTTTAACTTTAGTCTATTGTATATAAGCGAGGATTTTTCATTGTCGGTCGGTTTTCTTGTCTGTTTATATTTCGATAAATAGCTTTAAATCTTCCATAATATTTAAATAAATAAACTTAATGCCACTGTATTTTTAGACCTCGAAAATAGGTAGACCAATAAGCATTAAAGTTAAGTTTTAATGGTTAAAATAAATTAATATTTTATAAAATAACTATCTAACCTAATAAAAGTTCTGCTCGTTTGCCCCCTATATAATAATAAAAAAAGAAAGAAAAAAAAAACGTTGTTTTGACATATAAGTTATTAATAAATAAATAGGGATTGGTCGTAAAAGGGTGAAAACTAAAGATTATATGTATATATTTTTGATACCAAAAACTTTTTTGGGGTGAGCACCCTTAGGTGTATAAATTTTCTAGTATCCGAGCTATTCTCAGCCCTACAGAATTTATATAAAAAAACATAAATATCGGTTAAGCTGTTTCATAGGAGTTTGGTTACAATCACTGTGACACAAGTATTTTATTTAAACAAATATACGGACGGCGATATAAAAAGATATACGGACAGATTATAAAAGTTTTCATGGTCCTAGAATCTAGGCTATAGGTCTATGTCGTGATTTTCTAATAATATTTTCTCTAGCTTTCGGGAAGATTTTAAAATTGAACATGAAAATTCCTCCTACTAAATCATCCAATGCTAGGTCAGACATGACAGTGCAACGTCCAGTATGATGCGTATTAAAAATGTACAATCTAATATAAAAACACGCTGTGGATTTGTAATAAATATTGCAAATTCAGTTAAACTAGAGAATATGCGGTCTCCATGAACAAAACCAATGTACTGAATAAAAAATAAACAGGGAATTTAATCAAAGTAATACGATTTTCTGGTTATATTTTAAGATAGCTTTGAGAGAGATTTGGTTGTTTATTTATAATACTGAGAAGGTGGCAGAGTGAAGTTATGAACCTTTGATGTCAGTCATTACTTTTACTTGATTAACTGTTTAATGAAGGCTGGTTTTAATACTATGACAGGTTTAAAATAAAGTAGGTAGGTATTTCCCTTGTGGCTTCAGAGCTTGACTTTAATGGAAGAAAAAAAATCTGAATAAACATTTTGAACCACGATTCTATGAAAAATATCAGAGGCCCAGATTAGAGTGCATTTATATGCACTCTAATCTGGGCCGGTCTGGGAAAGTATTATCAAGACACAGAAATATTAAACGAGGTGTATATTTTATCACTTATTACGAGAAATATATGCACAAAAAAAAGCTTCGTAGTCTCATGAATCAATTTCAGTAATTGATGTATCGTTCAATAAATTCTTTGAATTCATTCACACTTTGAATGTGACTGCCTCAGTGGCGATGTGGTAGCGTATGCGACTGCTGTACTTGAGGTCTCGGGTTCGAGTCCCGGGTCGGATCAAATGTTTGTATAATCTGCAAATATTTATTTCGGAGTTTGGGTGTTCTCTATGTATAATATGTATAGTTACATAAAAAAATGTATAATTTTGGAATTAGATGGCGTTGTGTGTTAGATTTCCAATATATTTATTAACTAGTGAACATTAACTTTATAAAATTATGTTTAAAATGGTAATGCTCATCAATTTCAGTGACTTCTTTCTGAATCGTTTACGGAACATGTCTTCCAAATACATAGACACGGTGTTAAACTACAGAAAAACACAAACGCAATGCAACATTTAAAGACTTCTGTTGAAAAAAAGCAATATAAGTATTAAAAAACTGTCATGTTCCTTCAAAGCCCGTTAGGTATAGTTCACATTAACACTTCAAGATAATTCACCAACCAATCGAGCTGAAGCGTCACACCACAAACAAAACAACATCCACAATATTACGAGCGCTCTTTGTAAAACCCGACCGCGTCATTATTTTAATGAACCGGCACAGACATAAATTCATACAGCCATAGCCGTCACGGATCGACCGCATGTCAGCTGTCACTCCTGTCATCGAACAATGTTACACTGTGTTACTATGCATGTACAAAGCTTCACTATGAAGTACTACATACAAAGCGACTACAAAGTCTCGCCGCTATCCCGCAATTATCTAAATGCGAGTACTGTCAAAGGTGTTGCTATAGACTTGACTATTGTCAGAGAGGATACGGCAAGTCCTAGCTTTAAGGTTTATTACTGTATGTCATAATAGAGCAAACGCGAAAACAATACTTTTGAAAATTTTCTCATTACAATATTATGGAAATCGAAAACAATCATTACTATGACATCATTTTATTTTCATAATAATTTTCTTTATAAGGAATATAATTAACTCGAGACAAAAAAAACGTTTTTAACCGCATCACCGCCGTTAAGTATATTCATATTTAGTTATATATTAGGTCTTTACCTATGAAATTGCCGTTTTGTATGCAATAAGTGAAAGTACTTATTTTTTCAAACTTTTTTATTTCTGTTATTCGAAGTAATCGCCCATGCAATCCACGCATCTTTGCCAACGCATTGGCAGTTTATTGATGCCCTTCTTGTAAAAATCAGCTGGACGGGAGGCAACAAACTCTTCAAAGGCATTTTGTACTGCCTCTCGGGAATTGAATTTTTTACCCACTAAAAAGTTGTCTAAATTTTGGAAAAAGTAATAGTCGGTAGGTGCAAGGTCTGGTGAGTATGGCGGATGAGGGAGAGCTTCCAACCCCAGCTCTTGCAGCTTGGAGACTGTCTGTTGCGCAGTATGGGGTCGCGCGTTGTCGTGAAGGAGCAGTGGGGACGACCGATTGACCAAAGCTGGTTGCAGATGTGCAAGCTTCTCCATCATTCTCTCCAGTTCTTCACAGTACACATCTGCATTAATGCTCATGCCGTTTTGTAAAAAGCTGTGGTGAATCACACCCGCACTAGACCACCAAACAGTGACCATCACCTTTTTAGGGGTCATTTTTGGTTTAGGGCATTGCTTTGGTGCTGAACCAGGGTTTAACCAACTTGCTGAGCGCTTTCGATTATCGAACAGAATCCATTTTTCGTCGCACGTAACTATTCGTTTCAAAATTCCTTCATTTCTTAGCCTGTTGAGCAGCGAAAGGCAGGTCTCGACGCGTACGTTGCGCTGGCGATCGTTAAGGTCGTGGGGCACCCATCTATCAAGCTTTTTTACCTTGCCAATTTATCGCAAATGGATCAATATTGTTTTGATGCTTACATTAAAAGCTGCTGCTAGCTCAGCTGTAGATTGAGTTTCGTCAGCTTCCACAATCGCCTTTAATTCATTATTGTTAACCAAAGTCTCCGGACGACTACGAGCTTTATTTTTCAAGTCAAAATTTCCAGAACGGAACCGGGAAAACCAATAAAGGGTTGTGCGTTCGTTTGTACAGTTCTCTCCGTAAACGTTTTCGATATTACGTGCCGTTTGTGTCGCGTTGGTGCCACGACGGAACTCATTATCCATAATTACACGAATTTTTAAAGTATACATTATGACGAAAAATGTTCAAATGTAATGAAAATACAACGCTAATCAAAAAACAAAAGACTGAGTTTGTAAATAGAATGTCATGGTTTTAAAACAAAATTAATTTGAATTTAGAATACAGAGCCATTACAAACATTTTTTTATTTGAAATGACCAGTACTGAAGAAACGCAATTTCATAGGTAAAGACCTTTTATAACGGTATATATGAAGCAGTTTCAACTTTGTATTCAATCCACGATTTCGTTCTGTTGCGTATCATATAACTGCAAAATAATAATAATAATCTCTCAAATGCAACCCTAAGGTCTCCAATATTTATATAATTATTTCTAAATACATACGTATTACAGATAAATTATGCCTAGGCGCAAAATAAATGATCTTACTCATCATATATTTATTTATTCTGGTTTCTTATTGAACCAACAACTTCAGCTTTAGTATTCAGAATCACTAATCAACAGCCCAACAAACTCGGCACTCGACCGATTTCAGAATTTCAGATTTTTACTTCAGATTTTATTCCCAGCCTTAAGAGTGCCACATCAATACTTATCCATCAAAATTTTCATCACATTCTGCGTTTAAACTAGTGTAATAAACAAACATACAAGGTGTCATACTAATAGAAAACAATTTTCAACTGAAAGTGGTTTTCTCCACTCCATTTAAATCTACCTACGCAGGAAACTTTGATAATTCCTTTAAGAATAACAAATATCTCGGCAAGTGCTCAAAGGAAATTTAACACCTCAATATTGATTTTTAACATCGCTCACGTAGCAAGAAGAGCCATTATTCCACCTCTTTAGCAACATAAAATTAAAAGTAGCCAGTTTGAACTGCACACTATTGTTTGATAATTTATTTAAATTAATATGAACAAATTTTAGTAACGTGTCACCTTATTAAAATTTGTACATATTTATCTATTCATTAAATAAATTAATAATTAACTGGTTCACAAGTGACAAGAAGAGGACAAGAGGGAGACCACTTAGAAGATGGAGAGACGACATTAAAGCCGTAGCAGGAGGCACGTGGACGAGAACTGCTAATAATAGAGAGGAATTGGAGGAGGCCTTTGCCAATAAGTGGCATACAGGTTGTCGTTGCATTATTGTGACAACCCTGTCTGTATGCCACTGCATCGAACACTGCGAAGTTAGAACATGAGGGATGAAATATATATTGTAAAATAGTTTAGTTAATAGATAGATAATTTAAGTTAAATATGTACTGTCTGAAATAAAGGCTATTATTATTTAATCTATTCATTATAATGATTAAATTATCACATTTTAGGGATCCCCCTACTTTTGTTTAAATATACCAACTCTGGGAGGGTCCGGACGATTTAATAACAGCAAGTCCCGGACCCGTCCCTTCTCAGGCGTATATTGGCACACCGTGTGGTTTTAGTCGGTCCGATTCCGACACACCACCCCGCCGTAAACCGTAAACCCCGGTAATGTGACGGCCCGTGGGGGTTTCCACACGAAAAAAAAAGGCTCTATACAAACTGTATATTATAGGATTGTTTTAAGTTTTCATTGTCTTTGCAGTGATGTTATCCTGCGTAATTTGATCCATAATTATAAATTATAAATAAATAAATATTACGAACATCTAACACACAACGCCATCTAGTCCCAAGCTAAGCAGAGCTTGTGTTATGAGTACTAGACGACTGATATAAATACTTATATACTTTTTTTTGTAAATACATACATATTATAATTAGTCGCCTCTTACGACACCCTTGAGGTGAATAGGGGTTAGTGATCAGTTAAAGAAAATTTTGAAAAAATTAAACTGTAACTAAGACTTAAAAATGTCAATGAGAATTTGGCTTACATATATGTTTAATCCATGTTAGTGGGTTTTATAGCTATATTAAAAATATCACGAGTTACGACAAATGTTTAAACAATTTTTTAATTTTTTAATCTCCAAGCTAGAACATATCCTACAAAATCCGATGAAAACCGGTGCGAAATAGTGCTAGCATTGTGTTTCACCGAGTGAGTTAAGATACCGGAGGCCTACATCCCAACCCCTCACCATCTTGTGACGCCTTTTGGTGTTACGGATGTCCATGGGCGGCGATAATCGCTTACCATCAGGTGATACATCTGTTCGTTTGCCCACTATTCAATAAAAAATAATAATACTCGTAATAAAAATGAAAATTTCTGCTCTCACACTCAAAAACACAGGATGCTATTGAACATACTCTTTAAAGGTACAGTGTATTGATTGTTGTCTAACTTACCAACATAGTTAATTATCTGAAACATATTATTATTTATGCCATGTTGTTAATTGCTATATCCGAGTTTCCTGTTTTAACGTTATAGCGATGATCAAGTACAAAGCTTACTAACTATGCCGTCGGTTCTCTCCACAGTGCTCTTGTCCTCTCGCAATTATTCACAGCCCTTTTAAAATGTACTTTTAGCCACCTCCAGTGTAACGCGATGCTGTTAGTGTAAATTGTAATAACCCCCACAAAAAGTATTAAAATGAATGAGCACCTTTCTCTTTTTTAGAAGATATACTAATAATATCATAGATTTTTTAAATGAGGTGCGCAATTGTGTTTCTAATAATTTAATGACAAATTGATTATTTAATTTCGTATATCATTAAATTACCATATATTTTAACTTTGTTTAATGGCTACCTAGGTAGTGCATGCGACTGTTGTGCTTGAGGTCTCGGGTTCGATTCCTGGGTCGCACCAAATGTTAGTATGATCTATAAATATTTTTTTCAGAGTTAGGGTGTTTTCTATGTATAACATGTATGTATTTACGAAAAAAAAAAGGTATATATTTATTCCGGAATATTTATTTATTCATTTAAAATTAATTTGCCTTACTTAATTTTATAACGGTACCGTCGAAAAACTAATTTATTAATATATAAATGTTGGCGTTGCTTACCAGCTAACGAATTAATAAATACACGCACAGCCAAACTTATAATTATAGGTAGAGAGCAAAGCCAAGTCTTGGATAGATCCCAGCGGATTATACAGGAATTTAGCAGATTAAACCTTCATTACTGTTGTTCGGTAACTTGCCAGGAATGCCGGCCGAGCTCAAAGCGAGATTTATACGACTCCATCTAGATTTCGTGATCAAAACATTCGAATACCCGCATAATTTGCCGAACGAGTGTTTTATGTAAATGCACTGTGATGTAGAATAAGCTTCTCCACTTCACGTGAGAAATGTGGTAATATTTTAAATAAAATGTCACCTCCGTCTATCTGGAAGAAGCTAGGCGGATTTTGTTCACCACTCCGATTCACGCATATTGTATCTTAATTTACAATGTAAATAAGTATCATATGTTCATGCATCCATCTATAAGCACCTTTTTCGTTCGCTTCGAGAGGCTTTATGAATATTTGAAGATGGAAATACGAGCGCCGAACACTCATGGGAGAGTAAAATTTTCAAAATTTTAAGAGACAATGGCGGTGATTCTATTGTTGTCATCAATTAACTAAAATTCACTACAATTTGTCGTTGAATTATTTACTTCAAACTCATCTTTTTACAGTTCATTTTCGATGTCTCTTATCTCAACTCTCACCATATTTAAATTCAGTACCAACTAAAATTTTATCAGAGGTAAACGCTCGTTATTTGGTAAAAAAACAAAACTAAACTCTAAATATAAAAATTGTGAGTAATAATTACGTAAGTCATTTAGTCGGCTTGTATTTAGACGACGTCTAAATTTAGTTCGACATGTCAAGTTCTACGTCACACGTTAAACGTTTTAAACGTTCAACACAGGAATAGCAGAAAAAAATGATTGCCGAAGTTGAGTAACTTAACTAATTTCGGTTATACTAAAGAACATTTTACTTTTTAAAGTAATAAACAAGCGTGTGTGTCTGATTAACGTTTTTTTTTTTTTGATGATGAATGGCAACTAGCCGGATCACTCGGATCAGCTATTTCTGCCAATGACAAGTATTTATAGTCTTCAATTATCAAGTCTTCAAGTCTTCAAGTCGTCGTCGTGATGAAATTAATGATAAAAAATATATAAAATGTGGATGACATGAAATGGGGACCGTCTTCCGAAAAAACAAAAAACGATCTCCCTGATTAACGTTTATTTGACACTGAACTATACACAGTGACAGCTGAGATGTGAGATATCGAAAAATGAACTGTAAGCATATGAGATTGCAGTATATAATCCAACAATTTTTTAGTGAATTTTAGTTTAGTGATTACACAACAACTCGCCACCAATATAAATTTTATACCTAATATTTTTTCATCTCAATATATTAAGTAATAACAACGCCCGTAGCCTAATAATTTCCCCCCGTTTTTTAAACATTCTTCATTGGGGCTCCGCTTCTATTGGTCTTAGCGTGATGATATATACCCTTCCTCGATAAATGGACTATCCAGCACTGAAAGAATTTTTCAAATCGGACAAGCGGTTCCTGACATTAGCGCGTTCAAACAAACAAACAAACTCTTCAACTTTATAATATTAGTTTAGATTAAATATACCAAAATGTACCACTCACATTACAAGTAAAATTCGTTTTGGATTACCAAAAACTTTAAAAGAATTGGAAATCTTTATTTGATTTCGATGCGAGTAGTTGGTTTCTGCGCTAATGGCGGGGTAAACCAAAATGCTGAAAAATGGAGCAATTTCAGAGCTCAACGTAAGATCAGAGACATCGGTAATAGTCAGCTATCTACTGAGAACGGAACACAGCGGGTACTTTGAAAGTAGGTTAAATCAAGTGATACTTTTTATAAAAGAGCTCGACTATTCAGATGCTAATAAAACAAATCGTTTACATAATTGTGGAGAACACTTAACTAAAGAGTATCATTATTTTCGTATATTGATGAAAAAAATTGTTTAAAATTAAATTTCATGTAAACGGATAAACTCTGCAAAATTTTATCCCAGACTAGCTAACCCACGCAACCTCGTTTGCGTCTTACGAGTATGTTGCCTGTAGCGTGAAAATTTTCCCCCGTTTTTGAAACAATTTTTATTGGTGCTCCGCTCCTATTAGTGGTAGCATGATGATATATAGCCTATAGCCTTCCTCGATAAATGGACTATCCAACACTGAAATTTTTTTTCAAATCGGACCAGCGGTTCCTGAGATTGGCGCGTACAAACAAACAAACTATTCAGCTTTATTGTTAGTATAGATTGAACCATCTTGTTAACCCCAAGCAAGTATCGGTCATCCATTGTTCCGCTCAGTTACTACAAGCATTATTCTTTAGCTACGTCCATTGAAAAGGTACGTTTAACCTGCAAATTGCACTGACCACAGTACGATAGTCTATTGAAAGTTTCTGGCTGTGAGCTGACGCGCAGAATATTAAACGTGAATGTTACGTTCCTTGAATATTTACTGAATTTTACTAGCTACATTATTATTTATCATGAGTTGTTATTTTAAAAAACTGTGCTATTGCCAACGCTTTATTTACGTCAGTCGCGAACGATGAATCCACGCTAAGCTGCACTGGATGCTACATAGAGACATTTTAAAATGAAGTGACAATATAATACCTACCTATTCGATCTTACTATAACAGTAAGAGAAATTTGTTACGAGTATAAATCGCGAGTATACTGTATCAAATCTAATTTTATAGAGTAAAGAAAAAAATACATAAATTGTAATATTTAGAAAAATTGCGCTTTTAATAAAATATTGTAAAACACAAATACACCCGCCATTCTGTCTTCAGAATAGTAAATGTACCTGTTATATTAATTCATAGCACGTATAGACATCAAAAATTAACACTAAAAAAATTTACTCAAGTATTCAAAATAAAAACAATCATACCGATCCGATTAATTATTTATCTTTCCAGAATAACAATTTGGATAAATCAGGGATAAAATCTTGCAAAGTAAACATATTTGTATATAAAAGGCAATTTTTTTCGTTCTTATTTTTAATCGGATCAATATAAAGAAAATGTCTCGACTATAGTTTCTTTATCGCAGTCTGAAAGAAGCTCCAGCTAGAGCCTTAACCGATTTGAGATGTGAGTAGTGGAAGCTGGAAGGGTTAAATTAAAAAAGTTTTCGTCTTTACAACCGCAATTGTCGTCGGCGTCTGTCCATTTCCAGTTGGCCTTATATGTTGTTACCTAGAAAACAAAACTAAGGCTTACATTCGTTAGCGTTGAACGTAATAAAACGTTTTTTTTGGAGTTTGGGTGTTTTCTATGTATAATATGTATATACAAATATATATTTACAAAAAAAAAGTATATAAGTATTTATACGGATTATAAGGAAATAAACATCCGCATTGTCAACGCACTAAGATGTACCGCAGCCCTTCACAAAGTACTGGTTTCCAAGTTAATAAGCAGGACAGCCAAAATCCGCGTCTACAAAACAGTGATCAGACTGATTTTGATGTACGGATTTGAAACTTGGACACTAACGATCAAGGAGGAAGATAAACTCTTAGTTGCAGAACGCAAGATATTGCGAAAGATTCTGGGACCGACGGTGGGAGAAAATGGAGAGCGGAGACAGCGGTACAACCGAGAGATAGAGAGCCTAGTGTCAGTGCCAAACATAATCGGGGAAATAAAAGCTGCCCGACTTCGCTGGCTTGGCCACATCGAAAGAATGGGTGAGGATCGAGACGTCAAAAGAGCATACCTTGGGCAGCCCATCGGGCGGCGGCCGGTGGGACGACCCAGATACCGCTGGAAAGATGAGGTTGCCAGAGATATGGAAGAGATGAAAGTGTCCGATTGGTCAGAGATGGCACAGAATAGGAAAGAATGGCACATTCTACTGTCGGAGGTCAAGACACACTTTGGGTCGGTGAGCCAGCGAAGTAAGTAAGTAAGTAAGTATTTATATCAATTGTCTAGTACCCACAACACAAACTTTGCGTAACTTGGGACTAGATTGCGTTGTGTGTTAAAATAAATGAAATAAAGTGAAATATTTATTATTTATTATTATTCCGATGAAATATGAACTCAAACAATGTATGTGTTTAACAGAATAGCAGTCTTTGAAGCGACTGTTTTGATAGTAAAGCGGTATGACATTTTTTTTTGCCTTTCAAACTCAAAGATCTAAAACGTAAAAGAATATTTAAAAGTTTGATTCTTATTTTACACCATTCAGTATTTTTATATCTTCAGTGTTGACTTTATGAATTTCAAATGAACCTCTTGAGCCAACTGCAGCCGCGTAGTGAGAATCGCATGCCGAGCTATTCATGCATTTCTAGTAAATTAACTATCTCTACTTACGAGCCGGGAGAAGGCAAAGTGTCGCGATTAACTACTAAATATTTCATTTCCTTCATTATAATTTTATGGCTACTTGCCATATTCGAGCTTGTTCATCTTAACAAGAATTATCTTGAGAGTAAAACACGTTTAAGTGCACAACTATTAATACCTAAAATGTTCTCTAATAAATGTAAGCTATGTATATATTCGAAATAAACCATGTATTCATATTTCACGAATCTATGGGAAAACTTAAATAGTTGTGGCCAAAGATTACGAAATTAAGGAATCGCCTGAAGAAACTGTCGCTGATATAGATCTCGTCATTGCTAAAAATAACCGGCCAAGTGCGTGTCAAGCTATGCGTGGAATAGGGTTCCGTAAATATTCTTTATTATATTTTACTTTGTTATATTGTACATGTTTACCTATTATTTCGTTATTTTTGTACGAAATTTTCCAAAATTTAAATAGAGTTAGACCTCTAGAACTCCTGAACTTACAAATTTATCTAAGCCGTTATAGTTTTCCTTTAAGTACATCACATGGACTATTATCAGGATTCTTTTTACATTTGATTGTGTCAGCTGAAGCTGAAATCGTTTAGAGGGGGGAGGACGGCCCGTTTTAATAAAAAAATCGCTTTAAGTTGAATATCGTCCAAACAGATATCTAAATCAAAGATCGTCGTAGCCACTTCTCAATGATGTGGGGTATCAAATGATACCCCACACTTATCCCCACTTTACGTATAGGGGAGAATCCACAGCACTCGCGCCCCACCTTTTGGGGACAGCAACTGAAACACCGGGATTTTCAAACATGAGGGGGCCATTTACAAACCATATATGGCCCGAGGTACGTCTGGGTTCCAGGGTTCTCTTTCTAGGGTACACCTGGTTCCCCGGCATCTAGTACCCGAGATGGAGTGCGGTTTTAGTCGGTACGAGCCCTACATGCCACATGAAGTGGTATCGGAGAGGATTTCTGCAAGAGAGAAAAAAAAGGGGGAGCATCCCAAAAAAATGTATATTATCTAATTTTTCCAAAAATTGTATTGTATTTTTAGCGTAAGCATACAAAAATATTATTAAGATGCACGTGGTTTTTACCTATAAATAATTAATTGTAACTCAATGGAACTTCATACTTTTGCTAAATGTCTTTTAACTGCTAAACACTGTGTACAATTATTGATGAGCCATTTGAATAAATAAACTCACCCGCAGTCTTTTTAGAAATTTAACGTACTAGTTATTTATTTCCCTAGGTAACCAACGGCTCGTACATTATTGTAATAGAAACATATGGTTCTTAAAATTAAGCATCGCGTAACTTACAGGTAAACACAATTTGAATCTTTTACACAATATATTTGATATTATTATTTTTCCAACACCAACATGGAATTATTTTTCTTGCGATCATGTGACAGCTGCAGCAGAACTAAAAACAATAAAAAGCAAAATGTAATAGGTATTCCAAGTAATTGCCGACGTACAGAAGCGACCGGACATTTTCCATTTTCTTGATTAATCTCTCCTATATGAGTTGCAAGACGGAAGAATTTAATTATTGTTGCAACGCTGCCATGTTTTATATAATTATTTTTATCTAGTAGGTACCGCGCGCTGAAAGATTCTTGGTTAACATGAATAACTGGTTCGTATCGTCTTGTGTCATTAACAGATTTGAATGAAAAAAGAAACTTCATTATGAAAAAGTGACTGAGACAATTCAAGGGGCCTAATAAATGCATAAGCCATACTGTTTATAAAATATTTTGAGATGTGATAGTATCAAATTACGGTGAACTTTACAAACATACATGTAACAAAGAATATCTAATTATGTTACTACATTGACATAGTATTATAAATATGTGCCAAAGAACATAATTTACATCCCAAATCTACAACCCTTATTTATCATCCCATAAAAGTAGGCAATTAAACAATAGTGATTATTTGTTGATCATGTTTTTTTCATTAATACATAAAATTATTTGACGATTTATCAACCATTTACAGATATGTAGGGGACTAACCAGCCATAATTTGATGATAAATCATGCAGAGACAAAGCTGCAGGAAGGTGGCCATGCGTAACGTCGCAACGATGCGACCAACCGCACTGTTTGCGAACAACGTGCCGGATGAATCGATTCAATCGTCTGAATAATTCGAATACGGTAACACCTAGGCTGTATATAATGTTACCTATGCCTTTAGTTTTCATTATTAAAATGTTTAAACTGTTTTTATCATAATTAAATAATTTTTATAGTGTTAAATTTACATAACCTTTAAAGGACTTTTTCAGTTTGTATTTAATATTAGAAATTCAATATAATTTTCTAAATCTTTATCAACAAAAATATGCAGAACCTGGGTAATAAATGCGATAATATTTTTTATCTGTTAAAATTTTGCCGAGTTACATTATAATAAGTATACATTATAAGCCAATTAATGTGACAAAATTTGTAATAAATTTAATTTTATACACTAATATAACAAAACATAAAAAATTAAACTAAAATTGTCAAAACCTGCTCCATTTAAATATTCACTTTTCAACTGGAGCGGTACGGAATTTAAACTCATTAAAACGATGGGTAGCACGCCACTGGCGGTCACTGATGAATAAATAAAGTGTCACGCGTAATTGCCGATATTGGCGCGTATTAATACATCCATTACGATACAAACATAAATCGTAGTAGGGGGTTACGCGCCGGGTAGCCATTTTCCATCCCACTAAGAGCTCTCTACTCTCTTTGTGAAGCTGCGACTTCATATAACCGTAATTTGCAACATCTTCTAAAGGTGTGTAGAAAAGGTCTTTTTCTTAAAGGACTAATTTTTCACTTCACTTTTAACTTTCATGAACACACGTCTACTCCTTATAGTTCATTTTAAAGTCTTATTCAGAACTAGCTGAACCCCGCGGTGCTACCCGCGCTACGAAGATAACCACGGCCTACGCCGCGAGGCGAAGCTAGTATTTTATTAATTGTAGCCTATGTGTTATTTTGATGTATAGCTATATTATTGTAAAGTTTCATCAAAATCCATTCAGTAATTTTTGCGTGAAAGAGCAACAAACATACTCACTTACATACTAACAAACTCATGCTGAGGCACATGCCTCGGTGGCGCAGTGGTAGTGAATGCGACTGCTGTGCTTGAGGTCTCGGGTTCAAATCCTGGGTCGGACCAAATGTTTGTGTAATCTACAAATATTTGTTTCGGAGTTTGGATGTTTTCTATGTATAATATGTATGTATTTACAAAAAAAAAAGTATAAATGTATTCATATCAGTTATCTAGTACCCATAACACAAGCTCTGCTTAGCTTGGGACTAGATGGCGTTGTGTGTTAGATGTCCGAAATATTATTTATTTATTATTATTATTATATACAAACTTTCGCGTTTATAATATTAGTAGGATTAACCAAAAATTACCAAAAAATCACAAATTTAATTAAAAAAGCAACCAACTTCAAGGACTGGACCAAATTGAAATGGGATCATTCGGAAAACAAAAAAAAAGTCTCATCAAAATCGGTTCATTTAGTCATTCTAGTCGAAAGTTATAAGGTGACCAATACAAAAACAGTCGAATAAACGAAAAAACAAAACAAATATTTATTTTAACCTACTTTAAAATTAAATAAAAACACTAGAAATTAAAAACAATAAAAATATGTACAACATATACATAAAAACGTCTAAAAATTCATTCGCACTTCATTCGATTTTTTGATGTCATGTGAGTCATGAATAAATACGAGTCAGCTTATTTCTTTTGAAAGTTTCGAAACAAGATAGGCAATTGCGTTATAAGCACGGTCGTTGATTCTGTATATGAATCTAATTTATTGATA
Organism: Spilarctia lutea; assembly: GCA_916048165.1. Lineage (NCBI taxonomy): Eukaryota > Metazoa > Arthropoda > Insecta > Lepidoptera > Erebidae > Spilarctia > Spilarctia lutea. Next base: position 14,406,533 of record OU696479.1, read on the forward strand.
CCTACGTATCAAAAGATTGCTTGGCAGAAATCTTCTAACTACGAGTATCTTAAATGCTCCATCTATTTTACTTCCAACATAAAATACCTAGGTATTACAATGGCCAGCTCACTATACTGGTCTGCACACATAAACAATATTATCAACCGTATTCCTAAATTAATTCCGATCTTTAGAAAAATTAGAGCATCTGCAGATTACGACACCTTAATGTGTGTTTATTATGCACTTGCTAATACTGCAATAATGCATCGTTTTTTTTTATATTCTAGCACCTCCAATGTTCTTTGAAGCCTATTACCTACTATGTACGTCCATTCCAGTTCTCACTAGTGCTACCTCTCGGACTTTCATTCCGAATTATGTTATCTTTCTTTCCCATTTTCTTTCACAATCTCCAGATGGGATTCCTGGCTATTCTCTATACTATGTAGGTATTCTTATAATGCATCGTTACATGAGGTGTCATCGGCAGCTCAATTATGCTCCCACTGCCACGCAAAGAGCCATTTTAAAGGTTATAATGGACAAGCCAGGACATTTCTGTACAGTGAATGTCCTGCTTCAACCGTTAGGTTTTATTAAATCAGTCATACTGCGCAAGCATAAAAATACTGCAAACAAACCACTTTTAACTCGTAAAAGAGCTAAAGTACATAATTTGACAACTCATAGAACAAAACTTACACACCGCCAGCACGTCATTAGTAGCAAACTTTATAATTTTGCTAACCGCATCAATGATATTTACTCCCTTCTCTTACAAAAATGCAGGTTGACAATACACAATTGGCTTAAAACCTTAAACTATGCAAATGTACTGAAGCAATAGTTAATTAACAGTTCCATGTGATGCAGAAGCTTCAAGCAGAAATCCTATTATTCCTAAAAGGCCGACAACGCACTTGTAACGCCTCTGGGGTTAACGTTGCGGGTGTCCATGGGCGGCGATAATCGCTTACCATCAGGCGATACGTCTGCTCGTTTGCCCCCTATACAATAAAAAAATAATTTAAAAAAACACCACATGCGTGCGCACACGCACAAACGTAAACACACACACACACACACACACACACACACACACACACGTAAATAAATTCAAAACAAACACTCCTCACCTTCACTGCACTCTAAACGTACAATCAACGACCTTATAATTTTCTTTTTTTTTGTACTTAACGATTAAATTTTGTTTAACTGTATCGCCACTAAAATAATGTAATGAGTGTCATACTGGGTGACTTACTGTTATAACATAGTTAACACTAGTGTAGCAGTCAACGACCACTTCTTATTACTTATATATTTATTACTAGCTGAACCCCGCGGTGCTACCCGCGGTACGATGATAACTGCGGGCAACGCCGCGAGGCGAAGCTATATCTTTATAAATAGTAGCCTATGTGTTATTCTGATGTATAAGCTATATTGTGGTAAAGTTTCATTCAAATCCATTCAGTAGTTTTTACGTGAAAGAGTAACAAACATCCATACATACATACATCCATACTTACAAACTTTCGCCTTTATAATAGTAGTAGGATTTTTCAGTTGTATAAAATTGTATGTCTGTGATTAAGGTAAATTGTAAATTGTGAGTATAAATAAATAATTATTATTTTGGGATATACATTTGGGATTTGATATGTGATGTGTATAAGAAGTCTCAAAACACATATTATTATCAAACACTAGCTTTTCCTCACGGTTCCACACACACGTATAACGGTTGATGAGAGAGGTGTTTGAAAAATCTCAAAATACATATTATTTAGAACTAGATTTACCCCACGATAGAAATAGAGAGATAATTATAATATTAGTATGAATATTTTTATTCGAGAAATTCCAAAGTCGTTATAAAAGATCAGAAATAATAAGATTTTGAAATAAAAATAATTAACAAAGCATTAAGGTATCTGAAGGTCCAATTCATAAAGCATATGGTAGGTGCACAAAGTGGGAACTTCATACAGTAACAAATAAAATAAATTAAAAAAGCTCTACTGTCAATAAAGATAAATTAAAATGTAATTAATTTTACTGTACATTATTATGCGGAGCGTAAACTTTCGACAGTGCTAGAAGCCTTTCGGAATGACAAATAAATTGGACGAGTTGCATTCAATCTCCTTGGTACAAGAAACAATACTATTATTTGTTTAAAAACAATATCTGATTGCATTGTTACCGAATACGTAACGTATACAAAAGCTTTGTTAGGGAAGTGGTGTATAGAACGTAATATTTCAACCAATTAGAACGAACGATCGTGCTGCATTTCTTGTCATATCGAGTGGCAATTATAAAGTTATGACAGTATGTTTTGAAATGTATTCCTTTTATCTACACTAATATTATAAAGAGGAAAACTTTATTTTTGTAATGAATAGGCTCAAAAACTACTGGACCGATTTTAAAAATTCTTTCACCATTCGATAGCTACATTATCCACGAGTAACATAAGCTATATTTTATTTTGGAAAAAATAGGGTACCGTAAGATATTTGGGATTTTCGGACACGAGATGTAGAAAATCAACCAGAAAAGTTACTTATTTTGCGTACGCTGCCTAAACTGTAAAAGATAGAACCATAAAATGTTCTAATTAATCGTAGATCTTATAAATATCTACAAAAAAAGTTTGCGACACACTATACCTATCAATGTCGAGTGAGGCACAACAACCATTTTTTTATTTAAAAATCTTGAATTTTTTTGGACTACATTTAAACGCGTTTATTTTACTCATAGGATAGATAACTAAAGGTGATTATTGTAGAGCTTCTCTATAAACAACATCACGACCGCCGTGTAGAGAGCCGCGCGGGTACCTTACTCATAGATCTAAACGCACAAAAATAAACGCGTTTAGCGTTTATTTTACTCATGCTATCAATCCTTATCAAAATAAATTATTTCATCACTAACTACAGTTTATGTAGATAATATTTGGTCTCTGAATGATAAAAATTTGACGTTTGGTTTTGAAGTTATGGCAAAATTAAAATATTACGATTTCTGCTGCACGGCCCGTTGCGAAGTCACCAAGGCGGGGATGCGCGTGAGTTTAGATCTATGAGTAAGGTACCCGCGCGGCTCTCGACGCGGCGGTCGTGATGTTGTTTATAGAGAAGCTCTACAATAATCACCTTTAGTTATCTATCCTAAAACAACGGGTTGCACTCGGAGACTGCCGGCAGAAGTGAAAACTTAGTATTAATTACATTTAAATATTTTCCTCATTAACAACTTTAACATCCACAGAAAGACAATCTGTGCAGCCTGCGGATAATGACTGCGTCGTCGATGTTAGTGTCGGTGTCTGTCTTTCCTGGGTAGGCTTTTGCAGCGGTAACCGACATCCACGCGGGCGGAGCCGCGGGCGACCGCTAGTAATTGATATTTATAGTGATAGGTAAATCAGTTTCTATGATTATTGTCATTCTATTTAAATACAAAAATATTATGTCTCATATTTCATTGAAATCTGTGCAGCGGCTTAAACGTGAAAGCGCAACAGACAAATAGAGTTACTTACGAATTTGTGATGATGATTTTCCCCTAGCCGATTACGGCCACGTCGGCCAGTCTCAACGGAAACCAGCCAACTATGCAGGAGATATTATAGTGCACAAGTGTGTGCGCAAACACAGGTGCACTCTCTGTTCCCTCTCGCTCCTTATGCACGCACGGTTAACCGACACCACCGGGGAGAGATCGGGTGCAGGACCGACTGCTTCACGTGCTCTCCGAGACACAGGGGTTAAGAACCCAACTTTCAAACTCCGGGCTTAGTAAGTATTTATAAAATCAGAAAAACTCAATAACACTTTTGGCAGGACCCGGGATTTGAACCCGATACCTCTTGATCGGCAGTCGCATACTTCAACCGCTAGTCTAACGAGGCCAGCAACGAATTTATAATATCATTTCAGCAGTCATCACTGGCAATACACACTGTTCAAAGACTATCATCTTGAAGCACTGGTATTTGAGACGAGAAAATGTCACGCATCTTTCCGAACGCCGCTCAGCCGAGTTGGATTTGACGATTGACCTCTTTCTCGAAATTGGCTCTACCTAGCTGGATAGTCTGTCCTAGGAATATATAGTACTGAACCGATTCGCCCTATGACATTATTAGTACCTTTGATACCTTAGGTTAAAACCGGTCATATTAATATTATTTAAATAGTATAATAAAAGTACAAGTGAGTCTTACTAAATGTCCCAAAGAGTCTACTACTACTACTAAGTGAAACGTTGCAATGGAACGTAGATTACAATTCCGTTTCGTAAAATAAATTCTATAGATATCGTAGTTTATTACTGGAGTCCTTTTACTTTGTAGTGCATCGTGCCGTATCTATCTTCGCGGTTTTATCTACAGACTTCCATCTATCGACTGCACTCTCATAAGTTAATAAGGAAAGCGAGGTTTTTATGTTTGTTTACACTCTAGCTTCAAATATAGGGCAAGTTTAGGTAATATGTAAATAATAAGCGAGTTATTTAAATATGTTGGTAGAATGTTCAAGAGAGCGCGTCATTCGCGGCACTATAGGCTCATGAGTGAGCATGAACAAGCTCTAAAAGCACCCTTATTACAATTTCCACTTCTCTTAATAACCCCCACATGTGGCCACGCTGCATGTTACACGTAATTTTGCATATTTTCGCGGTTAAGTACACTTGTATAGTAATTTATGTGCATTAGTTATGAGCGTCAAAGAATCGCGGAAATGCAGAATGGCTGTAAATCCTCTAGAATGAAAATAGCGTACTTAACTCCGCGACAAAATTCCCTCTTGTATACAAGTGCCTGTACGATTGTTCTTTTATTTTATATTACATACTTTTCATGTGAAAAAGTTCTGTTAGTCAAATTTTTCGTTAATTATCAAGAAATAAAATACTCGTAATTTTACTTTTAAGGAACTGAGGAAAGCAAAAGTAGAGTCTGTGTTGTAGTCACTGAACTGCTAACCAATATAGCTTTATAAAGGCCTACTACCTAAAAGATGACACTGAAAATAGGGTACACGTAGAAGATACAGTGCAAATAGAAGATTATTTCGATTTAGATAACATGACTAAGACAAGGCAATTTAATGATTCCACAACAGGACATCATATATTTGCAATCACACATTGCACAAATTTTATCTGTAATAATATGTTTTAACATAAATAGTAAACGTTTTAAAGTAAATCCAATCTCCAATATTTAATTAGAAAATTTCTAACCGTACTGGCTATATTAATTAAGCAGTGAGATGTTCTACCTCAAAAATGAAGAGTCTAAACTCGCCTAAGACCACTTAAACAATATATAACAGAAAAAAATATAAGACTGCTCTACAAAAGGCCTGTCAGCAAACATTTTTAAGAGTGAGACTTTAAACAGAGTTCAATAACACAGACAATATTGTGTATTGTGACATGTAGTGACTACGTCGAGAGGCGAGACAATGCTCTCAAATCAAGTGCGCTTGGCGCGTGAGACCACAAGGGCGCTCCACAAGGCTTACTAATGGCCACTCGGGAACCGATCGATTCTGCAATTTGTTTCATACATACAACACAATCTCACGGTTCTGAAATTCTCATGTAGTTGATAATACAAGTCTCCAAATACAGGCATGTATAAATCATGCCACAGGCTTAGCAAAATTGGATACGGACTTGATGTTGAACCATTATTTTTATTATTATAGGTATATTTACGAGTGGGTAAAGAAATAGAAACATAATTTTAAAACGTAAACAACAGTTTTTTTTATTTATATTAATTTTATGATAGTCGAACTTGAAACCGAACATTTTTTTTTAAAGATGGTCTCCTGACACGGGTATTCAGATCGGAAATCTTTAAATTGCCTGATATTTTAAAAATTTTCAAATTTGAGACAAAATTGTACTCTGTTGTACTTTTACGAAAGTCGCAAAAGTTTTAAGCTGTTCGTTGTAAATTTATTCGACTGTTTTAAGCTTCTATATTTATTTAGGTCATATTTTAACTAGGACGGCTGCATTCACGCGATACGGGAGTCACAACTCAACTGCTACAAACTTAGAATGCAAAATATTAAAAGATCGCATATAAAACGGTTTTATTTCGGATTGAATCGTATTCATTTTTTTATGTTGTCTAAGAGCCAGTAAAGATTGAACTACACTTATCAGCTAACCAGACGAGTTTTACACGTTTATTTCATTAATAAATAAGCACACCTATGAAAATTTGCCTATCGTTTCTCTACATAGAAAATTAGAATTTGGGTTTAAAGGTTGGTTATCAATAGAGTGAAGAAGCTGAAAAAAAAAGTGATTAAATCAATAAAATTTTAAAAATAGCCATGACTGTTTTGAGAGGTAAGCTATCATAGGCGTGTTCGTTCCCTAATTGAACATAAAAAGTGTTATCTATTCTTCAGATGGGTGTAAGTTCATTTTCACCAGTTTATCTACTCATTGTAAACTTAGCAAATCCAAGTAGATACAATTTTACCATATTTTATTAGGGTTCCGTACCTCAATAGGAAAAAACGGAATCCGTATAGCATCACTTTGTTGGGCGTCTGTCTGTAGACCCTTTTTCTCAGGAACGCGTGGAGGTATCAAGCTGATATTCATATCAAATATTCAAGTACCTTAGAGCTGTGAAAAAATCAAACTTCTAAGTCAACGTAATTAAAACATACAGCCGTTTATGTTGCAAATTTTCGACACTCACAAGGGAATCAAAACCTACAGGGTACTTCCCGTGAACTCAGAATTTTAAAATTTGGTACAAAGCAACGTTTAATAGCACAAATAATAGATTTTTTTAGTTACGTCATATAATATACCTACAAGTTTGTATCCTCAGTGCATAAGTACGACTCGCACTTGGCCGGTTTTTTAGGAAACATCGTTGGATGGCTCATTATTAAATAAATATGGTAAAACATTTCTAAAAATAAACAAAAAATGGCAAATATTCATCTATATGGTTTGTCTTTTATGCTATATTCTACAGCTAAGTATAATTTCAGATGAGGCACCAACATAAAGAAGGCGTAATACAAAAGGCAGGTCACAGGCGCGCTGCAGCGCAGCAATCAGCTAAAATGAAACCGACGATTATTTAAACAACTTTCTGTCACGTTTTAGTTGAAGCTAGAAAGTTTTAAGCATGTAATTTTATTGTGAACCGTCGGTGTCTTAAATGTTAAACATTTTCTTGAAACAAGTACATGGTATGTATAGATATTATAAATACTATATTTATCGTAATACTTAATATTAGTTTTAGGCACTTGCTGCGTTTCGAGTTCTCTTGTATGTGACATTCGTTTTGTGTACTACAAGAATAATAGATAGATAGAAATATTGTTTCGAATAAAGTTTATAAAATAAAATTCAATCGCATAGAAAAAATTGAAAATTCTTAAATTAAAATACCTCACCGCCAGAAAAAGTGGCCCAAAATTAAATGACTGTCAATTTTTTTATGTATTAAATTTTGGTTGTTATTTTTATAATGCTTAATGTGTTAAGGGTTTATAACGTAAGTTTAGTTAAAATTAACTCTTTAAAGTAAAATTTTCAATAACAATTTGGTAAAATACTCGTAGTAAAGAAAAAAGTTTTAAAAGAATATTTGAATTATTTAAATTTTCTTATCGTTTCTTAAAATTGCAACTAAAATTACTTTACTTAGCAACACGTATTATTCCCTCTTGCTTTGAATTGAACGTTTGTATGCATTCTGATGTGCTTCACAGTATGTTTTTACCTTAAATTGAGGAATTTCCTTCAACACTCTAACTAGAGCCACTTTAGGTTTGAGTGTCTATGGTGAGTTTGTCAGTGGCCAAAACGTAAGGTTAACATATTCAATGGATTTAAAGTCTGTTCTGCGAGCCGGCTAAGTCAATTTCTGAATACCGACATCAGCTAAGTGAGACTCAACTATACGGCAGTATGAGCTCTTGCACTATCCTGCTTAAGTAAAAATGTTCTCAACCAAAAAAATCCATAATGGGCGCTACATGATCTTGGAGGATTTCTTCGACATACCAGACTGCTTTTAGGCGTTGATCCACGACCACAAACCCCGTACGCGTTTCGAACACACACCTTCCCACATCATAACAGACCCACCTTGCTAACTGTCTGGCATGTCGTGATGGGAAGAAACCTTATCTACGACACCAGTAGACTTTCACACAACCATTTGGTGCTCTGAAGGCTACTTTGTATTCATTAGTATACAAGACCTTGCTTCATTGACCTAAAATCCAATTTACGCGTTCACAGGCATATCTTAATCGTGAAACTCGACTTCGTTTCTCAAGTCTTGACCTTCCTGCTGGTCTCCTGTAAATCATGTTCGCCTATCCTTCTTTTTATAGTTTGTTTACTTTAATGATACTACGTGCCGCTTGAAGCCGCCATCTGACTTCAACAGCGGTAAAGAAGCGTTTTTAACACATCCGGTATCACAAATCATCGTGGGCACAAGAACAACTTACTCTGCCGTCACCATGCATAAATTTCAGTCTCACGGTACCTCTTAAGTGCAAATGGTAAAGTGGTTAGCGGCACATTGAGAGTGGCAGCCACCTCACGTTGAGTTTGCTCTTGGTCAGTTAACAAGACGGCCTGAGTGACTTGAGTTGCAATAAGAAGCGTCTTTTTATTTGTTATTAAACCAAAACAAACCCGTAACCAATTAAAAAAACCAAATAAAAACAATTTGACAGACTCATTGGACCAAAAATAAATTTTAATTTACCACTTGCATTAACTTTGAAAACAGTTCTCGCGTAAGTATCAAATCAATAAGTTAATTTTGTAATTAGCCACTTAAATAAACTAAACACCTCATAAATAACGCTTAATTTGTTTACAAGCTTCACATAATGCACTTGGGCCTCTCATTCTGCCGCTGAGTGTTTTTGACTACTTATTTTCGAATAAGTAAATATACATAATAACAATGAAATTAATGTACTCATTTTAAGTCAGGAAGCACATTAATCGATGGTCATTATTGGAGCTTATTAAACAAAGTGGTAGTGGCGGCGGAAACGGAAACGTGCGATGCAGCGCGCCTAGCGGATCCGGACACGTTCTGGCCCGTTATCCGCTCGAGCACTTCCGGTCAGTCCACTATCACTTGGTACCACCACCGCCGCCATTGTTCGCTGTTGAACCATTTTTCACTGAAGTCGTGGTCTTGTTTATTTTAAAAAGTCACTTACATAATTAAGACTAAACTTGTTTACGTGAAGTTCAAATACATTATGGGGAATTACCCTTTAATATAAACACCATTTGCCACATTAAGTATGTAATTCTGAGAATCATACTCGTAGTAAGAAAAAAAATTTTTTTTTCCCTGAGGGATCAGTTCATACGTGCTATTTCCAGTAAAACAGCTGTTATTGGTACTTGCCATTATTTATTTATCAAAATAAAAACAGCGTAAATTCACTATCTCTTAAGACTATTAGAAACATCCAGAAATCCAGCAGGCTACTAAGAATTCTTGTTACATATTAAGCCTTTAGTTAAGGATCAACTTTGGTGTATTGTAAAATGTTTGTATTGTATTTAATAATTACTATATATAAATAACACAAGGTAAAGTATAATATTGTAGTTATAACATTGTTATGTCGTCATCTTTCGACTTGCTTCTCCAGAACTGTGCTAATTTTGCATATTTTTTTTGCTTTGTACAACTTGTAGAAAAAATTGTGACCAGCCCCCTTTTTTTTAGCTTTTGGACACCCCCATGGGCCGACGCCCCACCGGGGTCAACTCGGTCCTCGTACCGGGATTGGGCGACTTTTACCTAATTAGGGTGGAGCCAGCGTCGCAACAAGACATTTCAGGGAATACTGTCCCTGAGATGTCTTGTTGCGACGCTGTTTCTCATGTGTTGTTTCTTAATTTTGAATATGGAACCCTAAAAGTAACAGCCTTTTTTTCTACCTTGACCTTGATCCTTGATCCAAAGATTTATTATTTTAAATTTTACCATAGTACCTAATTCTTTTTAATATATGCTCTTATGTAGGGATATTTGGCTACTCCAAATAATATCTGTATTTTATCTAGTTGAATATAATAGCTTCATCCGAAGTTTTTGGGGCTTTATTTAATACAAACAATACCCTTTCAAATTGCTTTTAACATAGATTGAGATTTTTTTTACGATAGCACTTTAAACATTTTATATACCAAGAACAAATAGTCTTCGCTATAAAACATGGTAATGTGTAAACAACATAGTTAATATAATGCTAGTTAATATAATTTAACCGTGGGAGAGCTATGCTTCGGCATGAATGGGTCGGCTCGACCGGAGTGATACCACGGCCTCACAGAAAACCGGTGTGAAATAGCGTTTGCTCTGTGTTTCACCGAGTGAGTGAGGATACCGGAGGCCCATAAATCCAACCCCTCCCCCCCATCCCCTTTCCCATCCCCCAAAGGTCGGCAACGCACTTGTGACGCCTTCAATGTTGCGGGTGTCCATGGGCGGCGGTAATCGCTTACCATCAGGTGATACGTCTGCTCGTTTGCCCATTATTAAATTTAAAAAAAAAAATTGTACCCAAAAGACTGCAGGATAAAGGTTACCGATCAACTTTTTACATCTAAGAATATTCCAAAGTCCAGGGATAGGTTGCAGGTTTCGGGACGGTCATTTGATTGCTACACGAGTCATTAAAGGAGATAGTTACGACTTCATAGTATACTGTATCCAGCTATTAGCTTATTCTTTCTTTATTTGTAAAAGTATCTACGACGTTACTGAAAACCACCCTTCTTCTTTGTTATTACATTTCTGATTAAAACTTTTTGGGTCTAACAGAGGTTGAAGTAGCATTGAATAGACTTTGCGACACCTGCCATAGTGCGTTAAGTCTTCCATTAATAATTTTCTAACTTATAACAAGCCTTTTAAAAATATTAGCTTTCTTTACTTCTTTAAATGCATACTTTAAGTAGTGCAAGACATTTGATCAAAAATCTCTTCTCTTTTAATCATAAAACTTGATAAGATATAGATAAAAATTCCAGTCTGAATCTAGTTTGAAAAATGTGAAAAGTTTGTAGAACAGAGATCAAACTTGTGAACTGAAGTAACTAACATCAACACTTTAAGACAACTTCGGCATTAATCCGCCGCCTGTAGGTTTTACTGAAGCAATAATATTTGCCCGTGTTGATTGATCTATAACTCCTTCCTACGCAGCTCCGTCAATCTTAATCTTTCATCTTCAAATTTCATCGTTGGCTTTCCAGCCCTTGGCAGTATTAACACTGATAAACATAGATACATTTTTAAAACTTTCCACACTGACAATGAATTATTTATTTTTCGCTATTTGATCGTCAGATTATCTAGTAGAAGATCATATAACATTGCAACATTTACTATAATTTTAAAAACCAAAAACCAAACTGTTTTAGGTTTTAATAAACAAATACTGATACAAAATATTTCCTCAATTGCAGTTACCCAATTTCATACTAATAATATACGCCTCATTCAAAAGCTATTAAGTGCATACGTAACCGCATGTTCTAATTTGCAATTACGTTATGAATATAAATTTCAAACGCAACTGAATATTAAACAAGAGATAAATTTTAATGAACCTCAATAACTCCGATGCGAAAATGCAAAAGCGGGGCATTCGGAACGTGAGAGAAATAGAGTTACAAATTTATTTAGAAGTGAATTATATTACTTTTTTTTTTCATAAATAAATTACAGCCCTGGAAGAGTCGAAACTTTTTAAACCAATAACAACAATTTAAGTTATTACCATAATCATGAAGAGCCTAATTCAATGTCGTAGAGCCACGCTGGTGTGAGCACAAACGGGCCGGCTCGACCGCGGCGATACTACCCTCGCACAGAGTATCACCGTAAAGTGACAGCGTTCGTGCTGTCGTGTTTATCTGGTGAGTGCGAGACCGTAGGCCCAATTATGCAGAAGCATCACTAGGCGGTGTGGTGTGAGTCACCATGACGCATTGTTACATTGTCTGCATTCGCAATGGTGACCACCACTCTTGGATTCTGCTTATGCTTTCCATCAGGCAGAGTAAAGTAATTATGGAAGGGGAATTTTACATAAACAAAATGTGCCTAGAGACCAAAAAGTATGTTTAACTTAATATAGGGTTACTGCTGCTATTTTATCTTTCTTAAGACTTGAAATGGATGAAAGTGACATTAAACACACCTTCAACATTTATTCAAGATTTGAGTTGCACAGACCATCTGCACTTTTGCTGTGATGAGTTGACCTCTAGTTGACATAAAAAAGTATTAATAATAAACAAAGGAAATAACTACCTCCTTTTTTTGGAAATGGAATAAAAAACTTGAATGACTGACTTATACCAAGCAGCTGCGTCTGCTAATGAAAACATACAATACCTACAAACTCTTCCTTCATACATTTTACACTTATTTTGCATCAAAAAATATCATGTTTTTCGCAATTTAATTGGTTTCCTGTAGTTAGAGCTGTAAAACACAGAAAAAGAACTGTAGTGAATTCTACATAATTTTATTCCTGTTCTCGAAGCTCTTTGTCCCGCGAAAAGCTCTGATCTACCAATTTGCAAGCTCGCATGCCTGCACACTGCACCCGAGCATCAATTTGCCAATATATAATTGTTACCTCCTGGAATTCACGCGGTGAAATTAAAATAATTTACGTTTGCTCTGAAAACAAATTTCTCTACATATTTGTAACGTTAAAGATAACGTTTCGTATTTTCTACTATTTAAGTAAATATTAATAGATATATTTAATAAATTAATATACTTTTGATACATTTACAGGTTTGTAACTATATTTGAATAAGAATATATTTTTTAATCAAAAGAGTGTAAACACGATTTTTATGAAATTCTGTTTTCATCACTTTTATAACAGAATAGGTTCTTAAAAAATACTTTATTAATGTGCGTCGATAGTCCGTCGGTAACGAACCATTCAGGTTCTTCTCGCAGACCCCAACTAGGAGTCTCGGGGTGACTTCTCCAGGTCTACGGCCTGTCATAGTGGTTTTCCGCGCCGCCTGCAACAGCAGACGGGTCACTGGATTGGGCCCGTGGGCCTATTTAAAGTTACGGAGGTGTCAGTCCGGTGGGGAGGGCGTAACCAACGAGGTCAATTGCGGGGTGACCAACTTGCTAGTTACACTCGGGTCTTGCAATATATCACTAACTGTGCTTACCGAGGTCGAGCTCCGAGGAGTTGGGGACCCCTAGGAGCGCCCGTCAGCCAGCAGCAGGTTAGGAGTAGGGTGTTCGGTAAAGGTTGCCACGGAGACGAGGTCTCGAGGTAGGGCATGTCTGTCCGGCGGTCGTCGATGGTAGGGCGCAAGCTCACGCAGGTGGTGGACTTGCGAACCATCAGTCCGCGTGAACAAGTTCGAACTAAGGCGTCTTACAAAGTCTACAAGGTTCTCCACGCGCAGATCCCTGGAGATGGTCTTGTTCCGCACAAAGCGAGGGGCGTTTACAAGGGTGCGTAGTGCGAGCGACTGCTGCGCACGCAGCCGACGACGGTTCGTCTCGGATACGAGAGCGAACCAGGCCGGGGCACCATAAGTTAGTCGGGTGCGAATGTACGCCTTATACACGCCCAGCTTTGAGCGGAGCGGCAGTCGGGATGATAGTACAGGCCGCAGAAGGGAACGCGCGGTACGAACCTGTGCAACGACGTTGTTCACGTGGGGCTTCATAGAGAGGGTACGGTCGATGGTCACGCCAAGGTATTTTACCGTTGCGGACCACTCGATATTCTGCCCCATGAGCTTCAGTTGCGGCAGTGTCACGCTTCCTATAGAGATCGCCTGAGTTTTCGCCACGTTGACCGTCAGTCTCCAGTCCTTCAGCCAGCTGGGAAGTGCGTCTAGTGTGTGCTGCATCTTGGCAGCAGCGGTGGCACCATTTATGGATGTCGCCATGTAGGCCGCGTCATCGGCGTACAGTGCGAGTTTTACGCCTTCGGTGACAGGGATGTCATCCGTGTACCAAGAGTAGCACACTGGAGACAGGCAACTTCCTTGTGGCACACCGGCAGAGATGGGTCGATCAGTGGAGACGGCGCCTTCAACCGCCACTTGAAAGCGTCTGTCTTTCAAGAAGGTGGCCACAATCTTCACTACTCGACGAGGAGTAGTAGACGTGGACAGCTTGTACAGCAGGCCGGCGTGCCAAACGCGATCGAACGCCTTCTCCATGTCAAGGAAGACGGCAACGACCCGGTCTCGCTTGTTGCGTGCGACCGTGATGTCGTGCAGAACCCTCGCCAGCTGGTGAGTCGTGGAGTGTTCGGCGCGAAATCCGAACTGTTCGTCGCGTGGCTGAAGGTGTGGCGTCATGTGCAGCAGTAACAGTTTCTCGAACAACTTCGACGTCGTCGAGAGGAGCGTGATGGGGCGATAGCTTCCCGGTAGGAGGATGTTCTTCCCTGGTTTGGGCAGCATAATGACTCTGCCAAGTCGCCATGTGGTGGGAAAATGTCCGGTGCGGAGGATGCCATTAAAAAGTCGCGTCACCGTTGCGATCGATCGCGGAGGTAGGCGACGCAAGGCTTCGTTGGTTACTTGGTCAGGACCGGGCGCTTTGCGGAGAGGCATTCGGTGAATCATACGCTGGATTTGTCCAGGGGAGAAGATGATGGGATCCTCAGTTGGGGCTATCGGCTGCTCGAAGTATAACTCGAGTTTCCTCTCGACCTCTGCCACGTGCTGCACGTTGTGGGGAGGATTCGGTTGGAACTGCGCTTCCAGGAAGTCGGCGAACATCTCCGCTCGGTCCACGGCACGGTAACGGGGGGTTCCGTCGTCGGCCATTAAGGGCCTAATCGGAGGCATGGCGCGGCAAAAAAGGACCCGCGCAATGTCACAGATGCCAACAATTTCGGCATTCGTCCCACAATTGCCACAGGCCTCTCTCTTGTGTGCGATGCGGCGGAGCTCACACCGCTCGCGACTGCCCACGCCCTCTTGAAGAGCCACCTACATGTGCTAACTGCGGAGGAGCGCACACCGCAAACAGTGCTGCCTGCCCAGTATTCAAACAAGAATCCAGGAACCGCAAGGCTGGCACTATCGCACGAACATCTGCAGCTACACCGCATAAAGAGAAACCCACAGTTTTGGAAGATGGTAACGCTCCTTCATCACTCATGGCAGCTGCGAACCCATCACAAGAGGTAACGAACCGATTTTTAAAATTATTTTTGCGTTGAGTTTGGTGCAGTTTTCAGGTAGTCCTATTGTCACCGTATCAGGATCTAATGATGGGATTCCAAGGAAATCAATGGCAAGCCTCTAAGTCTATATGTATTTACGTATTGTGTGTTTTATATATTTTCTAGAACTATTCAAATATTTGCGTCTGATAGTTGATGATGCACTTATAATGGAAGGTACAAGTCCTTAACGGCTAGAAGGTGAATGATAATTATTTTATAGCCTACTAACTGAACCGCGCGGGTAGCACACCCGCGGTACGATAATAACCACGGGCAACGCCACGAGACGAAGCTAGTATCTTTATAAATTGTAGCCTATGTGTTGTTCTGATATTTAAGCTATATTATTGTTAAGTTTCATCATAATCCATTCCGTAGTTTTTGCGTGAAAGAGCAACAAACATACTCACTTACACACAAACTTTCGCGTTTATAATATTAGTGGGATCCTCAGTTTTAGTACATGATTTAAACCACTACAGTTATTCGCATCAGCAGGAGTAGTAACATTTGAAGGTCATTACCTTTGGTTGCTTTACGCGACTGATATGAAATAATTCAACGTACCACTTATCTAAGATGGTTGGTTAAATTGGTTGATAGAAAAAAAATAGAGTGACCCCAAAAAACTTCAAACGAAAGCTCCAACTCTACTCGATTTGTATAAACAAAAATTATCACTTAATATGTAATTTCGGTCAGTTTATTTTTCGCTTTTTAGTCTATGCAGGCAGCGAATTTTCGTTTATTTTGGAGTGGGGAGGAGAGTATTAATATTTTCATATAAATGTTTTTAAATATAATAGTTTAACATTTGGTCTTCGTTTCACTAACAAAAAGCAAGCAAAAATTTACTATCAAGTTGTATGTAGATTATCTTGTTTCTCTTACTTTATCATATTTAGAATCACCTCACACACGAATCTTAATCTTCAGTAATTAAAAAAAAAAAATAATGAGCAAATTACGATTTTTTAGACCTTATAACATATCAGTTCAAATTTAACCCATAACTAATAAACTCATTTTACTTTATTTTGACTCACATTTCTACTCATAAAATATAAGCTGTAAATAATACCAACATTATAGCTTTATAGCTTACACTACTTCATGACACCATTCGTTAAATTGAAAGTTCTGGCGATAACGCAGCGGATCGTGCCACTTCCGGCTCGCTAGCGACACCTTCCTCTACTTCCGGTGCGTTATCTACGGTCATACCAAGCTCTGAATTATACATGTATCCTGCACATCGAGCTGCTGTTGAATTATTACATATTTTACTGAGAAAAAGTTTGTAAAATTCGAATATTAATATCTGAAATAAGCATACAATTTTTTTTTCTAACAGCTTAGCAGATAGATTTGGCTTAGATTCATCATCTCAGTCACAAGAAGTCCACTGCTGAACATAGGCCTCCCCTATTGACTTCCATGTTGACATGTGGTCGAAGCATGGACATTTGACATGACTTTCGTCTTGTCCATGTTCACCCTTAGGCCCACCCGCTGTGACACTCTATTGAGGCCTTCGAGCATCGTACTGAGCTCCTCTAAAGATTTTGCCATGACTGCGATGTCGTCGGCAAACCGAAGGTGAGTGATGCATTCGCCATTAATATTGATGCCGAATCCTTCCCAATCCAGAAGCTTGAAGGCATCTTCCAATGCATTGGTAAAGAGTTTAGGCGAGATGACATCACCCTGCCTAACTCCCCTCCGCAACGGAATATCGTCTGTGCTGCTGTCCTATACTCGAACCGAGATGGTGGCGTTTTTATACAAGCACTTCAACACTTCGATATACCGATAGTCAATGTGGCATCTCTGAAGAGAGTGCAGCACTGCCCAAGTCTCGATCGAATCGAAGGCTTTCTCATAATCCACAAACGCTAAGCATAGTGGCAAATTATACTCCTCGGTCTTCTGTATAATTTGACGCAGCGTATGAATGTGGTCTATGGTACTATAGCCTTTACGGAAACCAGCTTGTTCGGGAGGCTGGAAGTCATCAAATCTGTGTGCGAGACGATTCGTGATGACCCTCGAAAAAAGCTTATAAATATGGCATAGAAGCGAAATGGGCCTGTAGTTCCTCATTGGCAAGCTATGCAAGCCATTACTGCACCGCTGAAGCTAGAATAACACGAGTAAAATATAAATGTACGTCACATTTCACAAGGCCTTCGTAAATACATTTTCGCAGGAATAATTATTTTTGTCCCAGGTCAGATATCGTTTCGTACGCTACACTAAATAGATGTTAACACAACTATGGATTGTGTATGACAAGAGAAAGAACTACAAAACCATTGTTAAATCTGATTAGATGCATAGTTTTTACTGCAGATTTAATTGTACGTTAAGATACCTAACTTGAGGCTGTAGGTATATTTAAATAAGCTATGTTAAGTCAACATAAAAATCAATACTATCATTTCAATCCGTGTGTGTTTCTCTCACTATGTCGTTCTCGTCGAAGAAGATATTATCAAGTAGGTCCTTAAATATAACTAATGTAGATTAATATAATATATTTGTTGACTATGACACAGATTTGCGTACAAACGGATAATCACGGTGATTTGATCAACCACAATACTCTGACCTGAATCGCACAGGTATTTGATAACAGCTCAAATCGTCCGATGCATAATTAATTTGCGATATAGTTATATAATTAATGTCTTCATTTATCATATACAATAATTGCAGGGTAATAAGGTTTGATAAGAGGTCAATAATAAATTTATCTGTTCGTATAATATAAAACGAGATTTTTTGTCATCAAATAAGGAAGTAAAAACTCGTACTCGTACTCCTTCCTAAAAGGCCAGCAACGCACTTGTAACGCCTCTGGTGCTGCGGGTGTCCATGGGCGGCGGTAATCGCTTACCATCAGGCGATAAGTCTGCGTTAAGTTGCAACCTACATAATAAAAAAAAACTTACCATCAAGTTTGAGACACTATAGAAAACAAATGAGGTATTCATAATTTAATTTACACATACGAATTTTACACACTAAAATAATTCTAAAGATATAACGTAATGACGTGTGATAGGCAATAGTTTGTCAAAAATTGTTAGTCTAAGTGAGTAAAGGTATAAAAATTAAATTATTTTCTGAATTTTTATTATATTTTACAAATTAACGAAAGGTAAACTGCCAAGATTTCAAGTAATTTTATAATTTTGCTCTAGTGTCATTAAATATTTTGTTTCTGTAATTTGTCGTGTTATTTGTGTAACTATCGAGAATATTCGAAAATGTAATAGTTAATAGATTTAAATTTATTAGTAATTATGACATATATATATATCATGACAACAAATTTTTACAATGAAACTTCACTTCAACTTTATCAGTTCACAAGGGGGTGAGACTCTACTGTCCTAAATAAATTAATTTAATGTTCCAAATAAACTCCCAATTCTAGCAGATGACTTGATTTATATTTTAACGAAATTGTACTCGTACAACGTAATCGATAAAGTCATTTTTTATCTGTAAATGAAAAGATTCAAGCTAAAAAAAGAAAAATTCTATAATTTTGAGGACTTTTAATATTAATTTGCATATTTAGTGAATCATTCCGCACTAATTATGCAAATTATTCAAATATTGCCTCCAAAATTTAATTTGCGAACAGAATAGCAGAAGTAGTAGGTACTAGTATTGCTAAATAATTTTTGATTGATTTTTTAATAAGTGACTGATCTCATTGTACTTTTACGGAATCCATACTAATATTCTAAATTCAAAAGTAACTATGTTTGTCTGTTACGTTTTCATAGATTAGACCTTGAAGAAGGACATAGGCTACTTTTTATTGCAATAAACGACATATACTTGTATATGTCGATTTACCATATAAAAAAACAAATTAAAAAAAAAAATATCTTTACAGCAAACTCTTTGCTGCAATATTTGAAATAATGTAAAAGCAAAGGATAACTTCTTAAAACCTTTGATAGCAAACACTTCGCTTGTACTCTTACAAAGATGGCTGTTCAGGGAGCTCTATCGAAAATGTCTTTACCTCTCGTATCGCCTTTCAGTGTACTGTTAGCTAAAAAACTTTAACGTGGACATGAATACGCTTTTAGAGACCAATAGCTGCTTCGATGCATCCGCTCACTGTGGCTGGGATGACTAGGGAACTACGATTTACTTTTAAAGTGAGATTTCCAAGGTGAAAGAAACAACGTGTGCTAGGTACTGATGAGATTTCTAGAAAAGTTAAACGGAACTCTTACATAGAAGCAACTTCAATTAATCCTAATTTTTTTTTGGTTTCGTTAATAACGATGATTGCATTATGGGCAAAATTGTCAGTTGATAAATTATTGATAAAGTCACAATGACAAATAAAGAACAAAACAAATGAACATAGATTTTTTTAAAGTCGTGATTGTCAGTATCCAGACACTTCATCACCAGCTTATCGCAGTCCACTGCTGGACATAGGATTCTCCAATTACACACCACTGGTTTCGGTCTTCAGCTTCTCGCATCTAGCTCCTACCAGCTATCTTGTGCAAGCCGTCACTCCACCTGGCTTGTGGGCGTCCTGCACTACGTTTGCCCTGACGCGATCTCCGCTTAAGAACCCATTTACTCCAACGATTACCGTTTCTGCGGCTAATGGCCATTGCCTCTGCATTTTGACTGCCTCCTCGGGGGCGCAGTGATAGCGTATGCAACTGCTGCGCTTAAGGTCTTGGGTGCGATTCCCGAATTGGAGCAAATGTTTGAATGATCTGCAAATATATGTTTCGGAGTTTGATGGTTTTCTATGTATAATACGTTCGTATTTCCAAAAAAAATGGTCCGTTTGTGCAGTATTTCATGAAAAACAAACTAAATATAGATTATTTTCTCGTAAGAAATAAGTTATAATTAGCAAGAGCAAGACTATAGCAAGCAAGTATAAAGAACATGCAAATAATTACCATTTTAGTGGTCCAATCTACTAGAGTATAAATACTCGTATTTTGATACTTCTAATAAAAGTTAAAGTATACACATTTCATACTAACTGATAATTGTTACGAATCGTGATTGTTCAAACTTTCAAATAAAACTGTACCATTTTATTATATCGTTTTGTGATATATTATATATTTGGTATTATTATATTTCTGATCCTCGCACACACATGACTCTCGGATAGTACAATAAGTGGACATTACTTCTATAGGTATAATGGTTTCAATATACAAGAAATAGCTTAAGTTCAAAATCTACACCCTCCCATAAGGAGCCGTTTGTACAATCTTTTTGTATTTAAAACAATTTAAACTACGTACACTCATCGGATAACATGAAAAAATAATCATATTCACTCCAATGTTATTAGTCTCATATTTATTAAGAAAACCCGTTTGAAAATTTAGTCATAATTATAGCATTAAATTGGTTATCTCTAGTAATCCCAACCCACTTTAAATAATAAGCTTTAAAAGGTTGTTAGGGCGTAAATCCTCACATGAACAAAAACAAAAACATTCCTCTACACACATCACACTATTAGTGTGGCAAATGTCTGTAGGCTCCGTTAATCCTAAATCATCAAAAAACCACGTTTTACATCTATATATTTCAACCTATTTTCATAAATTAAACTTTAAATAAAGTGCGAGTAGAAATTTACAAGCAGTAGTTGAGAAATTTGCATGTCAAACATTTTGCTATTTCATATTTACAGCGCGCTAATACACTATAAATATTTACAGCTATTGAGCCGTGGTGAAAATAGAACAAAGAACCGCTCGTTTGCTAAGAGCTCGGGAGCAATTCTTCAGGCGTCAGTTTCCACCGCTTTGTGACAAAGGCGTAATACCGTAGCCATTTTGTGGAGGGTCTTCGTACATACTGTATAATAATTGTCGAGCTACATAACGTCTGCGCATTAAAAGAGAAATGCTAAAGTTAACAAGTAATGATTGGTTTTTGAAGTCATTAAGTGTGATTAAGTAATGATTAAACATCACATTATATTTTAAATTGATATAGGTGTTTATATAAGTATATTTCAAACTGCATCAGTGGCGCAGTGGTAGTGAATGCGACTGCTGTACTTGAGGTCTCGGGTTCAAAACCTGGGTCGGACCAAAATGTTTGTGTAATCTACAAATATTTGTTTTGGAGTTTGGGTGTTTTCTATGTATAATATGTATGTATCTATATATGTATTCATATCAGTTGTCTAGTACCCATACCACAAGCTCTGCTTAGCTTGGGACTAGATGGCGTTGTGTGTTAGATGTCCGAAATATTTATTTATATTTAAGTGGATAACTTAGGATCACTTATTACATAGAACATCGTAGCTGTAGAGTATTTACTTAGATTTTCACGTACACACTTCATGTCTAGTTTAATTTGATTGGAAATAATGAGTCACAAAACTATGAATTAACAGTTTGTAGATCAGAAGCAATCCCACTCTACTCTTTACCCAATCTTTTACTTTTAACGTATACCGTAATACGATGTACTTAGTATTATTAAGCACTTAACGCCAACATTTTATTTACATTACATTTCATTCAACTTTTCAAAATTAAAGTGTTGGTCAAAGTACAAGTGGCAAATAACATACTGTTAATGTAGTCGGTACTTGACTTTGTCCAAACACAAAGCTGCTAATGTAAATCTCTATACACATTTGTAGGCGACATTTTCCGGAGGATTTCCTCTACGTACTTACTAGTGTGTTACGGAAACCAGAGCGATGCTCGACTGTGGCGGGCCTAATGGCCTCTATTCAGTACAGCGACAAGTGACACTTGGGGAGAACATTCATTGTTCAGTCCGCACTCGACCACTTGCAGACGATGGTGTAAACACGTAACAATACCGCCTTTGTACACTTTGTGAGTTTTTAAAAGATAACGCTTCCGCCCTTGTGCTTGAGGGGCGTGAAAATATCAAAAAAGTTACACTGAAGCACGTATTGTGGTATTTCGTCTTCAGAAAATATTAATTTAATTAATTAAGTTTACAATTAATTTTTAAACTACTTTTTCAATACTGAATATAGTGTACTGCCGTAAGTTTAAGCAATGTTTCAGGAATTGGTCTACTGTACTTTATTACTTCTCGAATACAAATATAAAAACAAATTTCATTCATCTTACGTCTTTATTTTGATTATAATTACCCACCTCGTAGTTTCGAAGAATAGCAGATCAAAATAGAATCTCAATTGAACAATGCAATGCTTACCTAACCCTGCGAAGTTCGTGAATGATGTCGGTGGTATAAGATAATAATATATATTCAGTTCGTAGATACAAATTGAAACAATTGGTTTCGTTCGTGCCAGAAATACTATGTGAAATTGGCAACTTGGCATAACATCAAGGAATAAGTTCCTACTTAACGGAGCAGCGCTCGGAAGGAATGTTATTTGAATAAGTAAAAGTCATAAATTCACCTACGAGCAAAGATACAAGATAGTCCGCAGTAGTATTGAAAGCTAGCACTACCACAATGGCTATGTACTCGCAACATCTCAGCTTTATTTCTTTATAAAAAAAAAACTATAATTTAATAAAAATGTCGACGTAATCTCATTTATTTCATACGGAACTTTTCTATTGTCAAATAGATTTTTCATAAACCGCAATATACTAATGGTAGTAATAATTCTAATTAAAAACGAAATTGAAAAACCTAATTTGCAAACTATATTTTCTATTTCCTTCCTTTACAAGACCTGAATAAAAAGAAGGTACTGACTGAGTTTAGTCCGAAGCAGTAAATTCTGTTGTACAAAGTGAATTGTTTTATATTGCTTCAACAGATAAATATCTTAAACTTAATCTAAAATCTCACAAGTGTCACAACACCGAAGAATGCATATAACAAAACATTTGTAGACAAGGACTTGCCCTCTCAAGTTCCATAATAACATACCTACTTATATTTATAATACTATTTCAAAAAACAGGAGAATCTTGAATATTTTTGGGCCGGCACTCGCCGGCGCTCTCGTGGGAACATAAAAGTCTGGGCGGGTGCTTTTTACTCGGTTTCATGAAAATCTTTACAAGTCAATGCTATACATTTTCAAATTGAATTTTTTCCGGATATATTTGCATGTCAGGGCCTTAGATGTTAAATAATCATGCACAATTAACCCCTCGAAACTAAAAACTTGCCTTTGGCCGAATGCCATCAGGTTTTGCTCTGAAAATGCAATTCAAACAAATAAAGACCTATCGATGTCACCATGGTGCGAGGTGGTGTAGAATACCTTTTCATAAAAAAAATGTACTTTATTCTATTGCTGTATGTTTTATTACAACATGGATTAATATTTTTAAAGTATCTTTTTTTTATTCTTGAATATATGAACAATTCATTACAAATTAACATTTGCTTGTATTCTTATTTGTCCAGGTTATATTTATGTATGTGTAAAGCTGTCGCAGACGTTAGTTTTCAGGTATAAAAAAATTGATAGCACACTGCATATTTAAGACACTGGAATACATACGCAAAAACATTCCGGTTACGTTTTCATTTCACTAGCTTTCAGAAAAAAGTGATGTTGGAAAAATATGAAATAAAAAATGTGGCAAAACGGAGTGTTCGACCGCACCACACAGACAAACCAGAATTCAAATTAACCACTTCATATTCCGGTCTGTATGCGATGAAATATTTATACGGCCGCACGGCGCTCACACATCGCCCCGTCCTATTAAAGTAACAACGCAATATCTGACAA
This sequence comes from Spilarctia lutea, assembly GCA_916048165.1. Taxonomy (NCBI): domain Eukaryota; kingdom Metazoa; phylum Arthropoda; class Insecta; order Lepidoptera; family Erebidae; genus Spilarctia; species Spilarctia lutea. The sequence continues at coordinate 14,430,578 of OU696479.1, forward strand.
TGGACTCTAACTTTTTTAGTAAATTATTTTTATAATGTTTTGGTTATTTACTTCCTTCTGCCTAGATCTGTTATTTATTCAATTTGCTAGTAACCGTTTCATTGAGGGTGCTCTTATTTTATATCTTGCACTTTGATAATATTACCGTATTGATGGCTCTCGTGTATCTCTATATAGTATGGGATACTATAGCAACCACTTACAAAAATAATTACAAGACTGAGCAGATAGTTTTAAAGATCTCACATGCATACTACGAACAAGCACTAATGTTTATTTTCAGACAATAATTTACTTCTAAAAAAATTTTACTCAGTGAAAGTTTCAAGTGAAAGAATTTTAAAATATATATACAAGGTGTATCTATATCGAATAGACTGTTAAAATGCTGTAGAAGACGTTTGGGTAACCATATAAACCTTTGATAACTTTTACTTGTTTTAAGCTATAATTTTATTACTTACTCTTTAATTTAGACTGTCTCTAAGATGTTAATAATTTACTTCATCATACAAACTATATTTGTAAGTTATTTACGAGTATAATTTGCTCTATCATCTAAGCTTCTAGACTGTATCTCTTAAAATGTTCATGTTGTGTCTAGGATATACCCATGCTATTTTTGCATTGCTATTTAATATTACTTAATAAATATTGCATATACTAATATACTTTATATTTATTACCCTTGTCTACAACGATGAATTCTAAGTTTATTACTTAGTTTGAGATGCACTTATTTATGTTGATGGTTTGACTAAAAGAATAAGGTATAGTGATATAGTTCATTTAAAAGTTATTAAGATTAATGTTTTAAAAATGTAAAAATTAGTACTTGTAGAGGTATAATGAATTATAAAATTAATATTTATTAAAACAATCTCATAGTACTACAGAAAACGTAAAAAATAGAAATATAGTCACATGTTTAAAACAATTTTTTTAAACTGACTTTTTAACAATGTGGAGTAAATAGTTTTTCTTAGTTTATTTTGGATGTTTTCAATGCAGAATATGTTTGTTAATATTTATATCATTTATCTAGTATCTATAAACAAGCTCTGTTTAGCTTGGGACTGGATGACGTTGTGTGTTAGATGTCCGAAAAAATATTTAATAGTACTATGTTGATTCTACTTGATTTTTTATTTTCTCTTGCGTGTTAAGATATGACTGATGATTAGCTAACGTACCTTACGTTAGCTAATCATCAGTCATTCAAGATATACAAGACATTTAATTTTGTCCTTAAATTTTATTAATACACTTTTATTAGCTACACCTGTATGTTTCATTGTTTATAACCGGCTTTTGTAACACTAAAATTTAAGCCTACCAGCATACAGCTCCACTGATAAATGAAGACTTTTCCAAGCGTGTAGTTTAATTTAAAAAAAGCTACGCAAAATCTGCGTTCAAAACTCTTTTATTCCAAAACCTTTTTTCTAACGGTTTGGCAAAACTCTTTGGAGTCTATATAGGGTATGATTACGCCCTGGTTGGAAAACAATGCCTTTGTTTTAAAACATAACATCCATTCATACATTTGTTATTGTAAATGCAAATGTCTGGGAGACAGATACCATGAAGCTATAACAAACTGTTCTTGGCAAGTTACGACGGTTTTACGCTTTTTTTTATTTTTATAAAAGGGCCGCACTAGCGGTCCTTATACTAGCACCTCCAACATGATTGGAGCCTTTTGTGAATCTAGGTCCTTTCATTCTTGTTAAATTCTCCTGTTATTTCGCCGTTCTGTTCTTCCGTTCATCCTTTCATATGCTAATTCTTGTATTTGTGCTATTTTATGCTATTCTACTATTTTTGTTCTTCTATCCGTCCTTTCATACTTTGTCCAATTCAGTCCTTGTCTTTGTTCCAGTATTTGTATACGTGTTTTACTTTTAACTAAATTTAATTATTGCAAATCCTAAATTTTTAGAGAACTACATGTTTGTATCAAAAATTATTTACTATATTACTTATTTGTTTTTACTCTAACTTTACGCTATGATCTACTAAAAATACTCATTATTTTTGGAGTCATAGTGTTTTAATTACCATTTTTGTTTTCTTCTTTAATTTTGTGTGCACGATGTTCCTCTTGCTAGTTGTTCTGCATGAATTTATATTTGCAATTTTAGTTTCAGTGCCTTTTTCTGAATTGCGCGTCTGTTTGATTTCAGGACTTTCCTTGGTCGGTTGGGGGGAAGTTCTTGCGACCCTAGGGTTTTGAATGGCAGACGGGTAGGGTATCACGGTCACCGAGGAGCCCTCAGCACTGGTACTGGATTGTGGACCTCGCGATAATATCCCACTTAGCCCTTATTGGGCACAAGTCGCTGAATGCGTTGTGCCCTGTGCTGCTCAGCTTCTCCCCCTAGCAGTTGCAACAGTTAGGCTCTGTACCAACAGCGTAGTCCGGGCATGGTTTTACGCTTACAAGGTGGTATCTATACCTTTTAATTGCTACAAACTTCTTTCTTACTTTGTCTTATTTGAAAACTGCTATAGCTAGGCAGATATTTTTGAAGAGAAATACAATATTACACATTGCAGCGATTCAAAACAAAAAGAGATTAACAAGTCATTATTATCATACCGATAAGGATAGTGTATACAATGACGGGCTCACCATTTCCGAGCAACAATAACAAACTCATTAGGACTATGACTTAATGTTTCTATTGATAAATCGATTAAGTAATTATTGCAAACTATAAGGACCTAACTGTATCCTTAATTATTTACTTTCTTCGTCAATTAGGTAATGACAGGCATGATAAGGGTTCTTCCAGTAAGTATATAAGCAGCTCATTTCACTTGACTGCACATTAAGCCAGTGATTTTTGTTCGAGTATCAACAAACAGTCATCTCTTACAATACGAAATCCCAATTAATTCACAAATGGGTCAAACGGAGTCAAAAGAAGTCAACATTAGTGAAGAGCCGCGACCCAACTTGCGCGCACATTCAACATTGATGGATATAACCATATCAACAGACGATCGTCTTCAAAAAGTTGAAGAATGCTCCAAAAATAAGCAAGAAAGGAAAGAACATTCGAAGGTAATGGACCCCATTTCTTTAAACACTTCCTCGAAAGGACTATCGTCAATAAATAATTCTAGAAGATGTTCATGTAAAAAGACAAAACATTTGTCTAAAGAACGAGAAGAGACCATCGCAGCATACGTAGAGGCCTACGAGAGAAGACGTTCTTCAAGATCTCCGTTAGAATCCATTGCTCAAGGCTGTAAAAACAGAAGTATGTGCAAGCATTTGAGAAAATCGACCAAATTATTGTACGTTTTACACCTACAACAATATAAGTAATATTTCAATATTTTAAATATTGGTAGTAAATTACCAAGCATCTTTGGCATCGACAAGCAGTCCTGTCTTAGAATATGAAACTTCAACGAATTCACAAATGGGTCAAACAGAGTCAAAAAAAGTGAACACTCGTGAAGACCCGCCATCCAGCTTGAGTGCACATTCAACATTGATGGAAATTACTGAAATGAAAGAACGTTCGAAGATAACGGACCCCATTTCGTTTAACGCTTCCTCGAAAGGAATATCTTCAATAAATAATCCTAGACGATGTTCATGTAAAAAGACAAAAGATTTGTCTAAAGAACGAGAAGGGACAATGGCAGCATACGTCGAGGCCAACGAGAGAAGACGTTCTTCAAGGTCTCCATTAGAATCCATCGTTCAAGGCTGTAAAAACAGAAGTATGTGCAAGCATTTGAGAAAACCCACCAAAATCTTATATTTGTTGTATCTAAATCAATTTAGAAGATTTTAGAATTTTAATATATTGTTATTTGACATTAATCGACAAATAATTTAACAATATTTTATGTACTCGTATGTTACTCTATTATTTAAAATGTAAATTGTAAGACTTTTCTAATTCTTTCTATAATATAAACTGCATCTTGAAGATGTTTGTAGTTAACATGCTTTTATTAGCTTCACTTGTACCTCTTAATTTGTTTATAACCAACTTTTGTTTTTGGCTAAAATTTTTATTATTTCCTCTATAATTTAGACTGTCTCTAAGATGTTAATAATTAACTTCATCATTCAAACTATATTTTTAAGATATTTATAATTTGCTCTATCATCTAGACTGTTTCTCTTAAGATGTTCACGCTGTGTCTAGGATATACCCATGCTATTTAATATTACTTAATAAATATTACATATACTAATATACTTTATATTTTATATTTTACTACCCTTGTCTACAACGATGAATTCTAAGTTTATTACTTAGTTTAAGATGCACTTATTCATGTTGATGGTTTAGCTAAAACAATTAGGAATATTTCATTTAGAAGTTATTAAGATTAATGTTTTAAAAATGGTACATATTAGTACTTGTAGAGGTATAATAAATTATAAAATTATTAAAACAATCTCATAGTAGCTACTGCAGAAAACGTAAAAAATATAAATATAGTCAAATGTTTGAAACTATCTTTCTTAAAACTGACTTTTTAACAATGTGAAGTAAATAGTTTTTCTTAGTTTATTTTAGATGTTTTTGATGCATAATATGTTTGTATTAAAAAATATATAAATGTTTTTATATCATTTATCTAGTATCTATAACACAAGCTCTGTTTAGCTTGGTACTGGATGACGTTGTGTGTTAGATGACCAAAAAAATATTTAACAGTACTATGTTGATTCTACTTGATTTTTTTATTTTCTCTTGCGTGTTAACAGATTGAAATTAATATTTTTTTGTAAACTACTGGAACAATTTAAATGAATGGCGTATCAATAGGTTGTTAAAAGTTTTTAGCTGACATAGGGCGTAAAACAATATCAAAAGTTGTACATGGTTCGCTTACATGTATTATGATATATTAATAACTAGCTTTGGGGCGCTGCTCCGCCGGCGTTTTTATCAGTTATCGCAGCATAGGGTAGCCAACTTCCTTCCTTAGGAGTCTAAGTATCTCCATTACGAATTTCATTGAAATCAGTGCAATGATTTGCCCGTGACAGCAGGACCGACAGACAGAGTTAGTTTTGTATTTATAATATAAGTATGGATTATCGTGCGCTGATATTTCAAACGCTGGTTAAACCTTACAAGTTTTATGGAAATATGAACTACTACATTGTTTATATTAAAAAGATCTACAGGATGCACTAATTTATATATACAACCACTTATATTTGTTATTCCTTAATAACATAATGCTTAATCTTAGTCACATTAAGGTACGTTAGTTAATCATCAGTCATTCAAGACATTTAATTTTGTTCTTAAATTTTATTAACACACTTTTATTAGCTACACCTGTATGTTTTTTTGTTTATAACCGGCGTTTGTAACACTAACACTTAAGCCTACCAGTGTACAGCTCCACTGATAAATGAAGGCTTTTCCAAGGGTGTAGTTTTATTAAAAAAAAGCTACACAAAATCTGCGTTCAAAACTCTTTTATCCTAAAACTTTTTTCTAACGGTTTGGCAAAACTCTTACCTTTGGAGTCTATATAGGGTATGATTACGCCCTGGTTGGAAAGCAATGCCATTGTTTTGGAACATAACACCCATTCATACATTTGTTATTGCAAATGCAAATGTCTGGGAGACAGATACCGTGAGGTATAACAGACTGTTCTTGGGAAGTCACGGCAGGGTTTTACGCTTACAAGGTGGTATCTATACTTTTTGATTGCTACAAACTTCTTTCTTACTTTGTCTTATTTAAAAACTGCTATAGCTAGGCAGATATTTTTGAAGAGAAATACAATATTACACATTGCAGCGATTCAAAACAAAAAGAGATTAACAAGTCATTATTATCATACCGATAAGGATAGTGTATACAATGACGGGCTCACCATTTCCGAATAACAATAACAAACTCATTAGGACTATGACTTAATGTTTCCATTGATAAATCGATTAAGTAATTATTGCAAACTATAAGGACCTAACTGTATCCTTAATTATTTACTTTCTTCGTCAATTAGGTAATGACAGGCATGATAAGGCTTCTTCCAGTTAGTATATAAGCAGCTCACTTCACTTGACTGCACATTAAGCCAGTGATTTTTGTTCGAGTATCAACAAACAGTCATCTCTTAGAATACGAAATACCAATTGATTCACAAATGGGTCAAACGGAGTCAAAAGTTAACACTAGTGAAGAGCCGCGACCCAGCTTGCGTGCACATTCAACATTGATGGAAATAACTATATCAACAGACGATCGTCTTCAAAAAGTTGAAGAATGCTCCAAAAATAAGCAAGAAAGGAAAGAACATTCGAAGGTAATGGACCCCATTTCTTTAAACACTTCCTCGAAAGGACTATCGTCAATAAATAATTCTAGAAGATGTTCATGTAAAAAGACAAAACATTTGTCTAAAGAACGAGAAGAGACCATCACAGCATACGTAGAGGCCTACGAGAGAAGACGTTCTTCAAGATCTCCGTTAGAATCCATTGCTCAAGGCTGTAAAAACAGAAGTATGTGCAAGCATTTGAGAAAATCGACCAAATTATTGTACGTTTTACACCTACAACAATATAAGTAATATTTCAATATTTTAAATATTGGTAGTAAATTACCAAGCATCTTTGGCATCGACAAGCAGTCCTGTCTTAGAATATGAAACTTCAACGAATTCACAAATGGGTCAAACAGAGTCAAAAAAAGTGAACACTCGTGAAGACCCGCCATCCAGCTTGAGTGCACATTCAACATTGATGGAAATTACTGAAATGAAAGAACGTTCGAAGATAACGGACCCCATTTCGTTTAACGCTTCCTCGAAAGGAATATCTTCAATAAATAATCCTAGACGATGTTCATGTAAAAAGACAAAAGATTTGTCTAAAGAACGAGAAGGGACAATGGCAGCATACGTCGAGGCCAACGAGAGAAGACGTTCTTCAAGGTCTCCATTAGAATCCATCGTTCAAGGCTGTAAAAACAGAAGTATGTGCAAGCATTTGAGAAAACCCACCAAAATCTTATATTTGTTGTATCTGCATCAATTTAGAAGATTTTAATTTATTTAACATTAATCGACAAATAATTTAACAATATTTTATGTATGTTACTCTATTATTTAAAATGTAAATTTTAAGATTTTTCTAATTCTTTCTACAATATAAACTGCATCTTGAAGATGTTTGTAGTTAACATGTTTTTATTAGCTTCACTTGCACCTCTTAATTTGTTTATAACCAATTTTTGTTTTTAGCTAAAATTTTTATTATTTCCTCTATAATTTAGACTGTCTTTAATATGGTAATAATTTACTTCATCATTCAAACTAGATCTTTAAGATATTTATACTTGCTCTTTTGTCTACACTGTATCTCTTAAGATGTTCACGCTGTATCTAGGATATACCCATGCTATTAAAATTTTAATTAATAAATATTACATATACTAATATACTTTATATTTTATTTTTACTACCCTTGTCTACAACAATGAATTCTAAGTTTATTACTTAGTTTAAGATGCACTTATTGATGTTGATGGTTTGACTAAAAGAATAAGGTTCATTTAAAAGTTTTTAAGATTAATATTTTAAAAATGGTACATATTAGTACTTGTAGACGTACAATTAATTATAAAATTAATAATTATTATTAAACAATCTCCAGAAAACGTAAAACATAGAATATATTTCTATGTTTTACGTTTTCTGGAGATGTTCACATGTTTAAAATTATTTTTTTTATAATTGGTCCGCTTTGAAAAATTCTTTCAGGTTTAACCAGCGTTTGAAATGTCAGCACACGTGCTGACATTTCAAACGCTGGTTAAACCTTACAAGTTTTATGGAAATAATGAACTACGACATTGTTTATATTAAAAAGATCTACAGAATGCACTAATTTATATATAACGGGTGATTTTTTAAGAGCTTGAGAACTTTTTTAAACAATAAAACGCATAAAATTTGCAAAATCTCATCGGTTCTTTATTTTAAACGTTAGATTGGTACATGACATTTACTTTTTGAAGATAATTTCATTTAAATGTTGACCGCGGCTGCGTCTTAGGTGGTCCATTCGGAAAGTCCAATTTTGGGCAACTTTTTCGAGCATTTCGGCCGGAATAGCCCGAATTTCTTCGGAAATGTTGTCTTCCAAAGCTGGAATAGTTACTGGCTTATTTCTGTAGACTTTAGACTTGACGTAGCCCCACAAAAAATAGTCTAAAGGCGTCAAATCGCATGATCTTGGTGGCCAACTTACCGGTCCATTTCTTGAGATGAATTGTTCTCCGAAGTTTTCCCTCAAAATGGCCATAGAATCGCGAGCTGTGTGGCATGTAGCGCCATCTTGTTGAAACCACATGTCAACCAAGTTCAGTTCTTCCATTTTTGGCAACAAAAAGTTTGTTAGCATCGAACGATAGCGATCGCCATTCACTGTAACGTTGCGTCCAACAGCATCTTTGAAAAAATACGGTCCAATGATTCCACCAGCGTACAAACCACACCAAACAGTGCATTTTTCGGGATGCATGGGCAGTTCTTGAACGGCTTCTGGTTGCTCTTCACTCCAAATGCGGCAATTTTGCTTATTTACGTAGCCATTCAACCAGAAATGAGCCTCATCGCTGAACAAAATTTGTCGATAAAAAAGCGGATTTTCTGCCAACTTTTCTAGGGCCCATTCACTGAAAATTCGACGTTGTGGCAGATCGTTCGGCTTCAGTTCTTGCAGGAGCTGTATTTTATACGGTTTTACACCAAGATCTTTGCGTAAAATCTTCCATGTGGTCGAATAACACAAACCCAATTGCTGCGAACGGCGACGAATAGACATTTCACGGTCTTCAGCAACACTCTCAGAAACAGACGCAATATTCTCTTCTGTACGCACTGTACGCATTCGTGTGGTTGGTTTAATGTCCAATAAAGTAAACTGAGTGCGAAACTTGGTCACAATCGCATTAATTGTTTGCTCACTTGGTCGATTATGTAGACCATAAATCGGGCGTAAAGCGCGAAACACATTTCGAACCGAACACTGATTTTGGTAATAAAATTCAATGATTTGCAAGCGTTGCTCGTTAGTAAGTCTATTCATGATGAAATGTCAAAGCATACTGAGCAAATAATAATGCATGAAAATCATAACCTCAAAAAATCTGAGCAAATACTAATGCATGAAAATCCTAACCTCAAAAAAATCACCCAATACAACCACTTATATTATTGTTTATTATTTACTTTTCGCTAATAACACAATGCTTAATCTTAGTCAGATTTAGGTACGTTAGTTAATCATCAGTCATTCAAAACATACTTAATTAACATACTTTTATTAGCTACACCTGCATGTTTGTTTGTACATAACCGGCGTTTGTAACACTAACACTTAAGCCTACCAGCATACAGCTCCACTGCTGAACGAAGGCTTTTCCAAGTATGTACTTCTATTAAAAAAAAGCTAAGCAAAATCTGCGTTCGAAACTCTTATACTAAAACCTTTTTCTAACGGTTTGGCAAATATAAAATATAGGCGTGCTGCGTGTGCATATTACAAGTAGTTTTCTAGGAATGTAAGTTCTAGAAGAAATGGCATTCCGTAGAAGAGTCCAGATTGGCCGGCAAAGTGTCACGTCATTTTCCTAGTTACTGATTGCTTTCGCGATACCGCCAACATTATGGCGGTCCGTAGAAGCGTCCCCATTGGCCGGTGAAAGTCTATCATCCGCTTATCAGTTTCTGATTAGTGGCGCGGTGGCGCCAACAACGCCGTCCTCTAAAACTTTTCTAAAATTTATTTATCCCATTCCATTTGAATGTATTGCACCTATTTTTACCAACAACGGCAAAGCCAAAGGAGGTTTATGATTTTGACATGCTATGCATGTATGTATGTTTATCATACTTATGAGAACTGGACAAATGAGATATCTTGATCGTCTTGATCTTGATCGTCCGCTGGACCTAATGTGACGCCTTCTAATAGTCATATAGCACTGTGTTAAATAATATAAATGTGCAGTGTTTGATATCATTGGAAAGGGCATTACTTGTACATTTCAAATATATATATATATATATATATATATATATATATATGTATATAGCATTAAATTTGATAATTGTGATATTTCTATGGTATTTAAAATATACTTTGAAAATAAATTTATATCACAACGGCACCAAAACATATTAAATAAAAAAAAGGTTAAGCTAAAACCCAACTACGACAAAAAAACGACGCTGGAAAAGTATGAAACACATTACATAGAATAGATTATTACATAGAAACGTACCAACAACTACTTACAATTATGCCAACACAAAAGTTTGCTAACGAGCTGTTAATTAACTTATTATATGCATCTATATCTTAACGATTAACACTAAATAATCTACTAATGCCATAATATAAGATGTGAAACTAATTAGAGATGAAGTAGTTTGGCAAATATTTTTCAGTAATGTAAATAATTATTACCTACTAGCTTTTGACCGCGGATCCGCCCGCTTATATGTCAGTTAAAAAGTGCTTAGGTATGTTCTTCTCTATCTCTATTCCGAAATTCATTCAAATCGGTTCAGTGGTTTGACCTTGAAAGCGTAACAGACTGACAAATTTACTTTCAAATTTATAATATTGTAGTACGGAGTGTAAATAATAATGAACCACGGAATTGTATATTTTTTACAGATCTAAAAAAGCCACTATGGTAAGTATATCTATAAGTGTATGTGGTAAAATTATACCACACGAAAAACTTCAAAACATAACGTGAGGCTAGCTGTCGGTTGGACATCAGTCAGTGAAAAAACCACATATTCCTCTGACCACGATCATGCACAATGGAGATTTTCCACATTGTCATCAAAAAACAAAAAAATAACATCTTTCTTTACGAAAACATGTTAATATTTTCTTTACCGTGTGAAGTCTGATGGAAAATCCTAAATTTAACATAATACAGTACAAATCGTGCGACGACTAATTAGCACGATCAGAATCTGTACCTATAATAAAACGACGCTTCACAATTTTCCATCAGTTACACAAGACAATTAGATATATCAAAATGGAAATCTGTGTTAGTTCTGCTTATTTTAATATTTATTTTACAAAATATATTATTAACCGATATAAAGCAAATATGACGTGACAGTGATAGTGCATAATATACCTATATAAAAAAAAATTAAAATGTGACCATAATGTTACCTTAATTAGCATTAACAACAAGAACCATAAATAAATTAAAACTATTTGTACATACTTAAATAATTGCGTCTAAAATTATTACTCTGCGTAATGACAAGCATGGTCAGAATTCAAGATTGGCAAATATAGTACCTATAAATGGTAGTGGAAGAAATAATATATAAATAAATTAATATTCATTCCTATTCATTCCATTCATTCTAAGGATATTGAAGACTGTTGATAGTGATGATGATGATTGTGATTTAAAATTGGCTCAAAGTGAAAAAGATTTAGTTTTGCGATGAGGCCGTCCCTTGTTTCTCTGATACATGTACCTATTATTTACTTCTACTGTTATCGTGTCTAATAGTGGTGTACAAATAAAGTGTTATATTATGTTAGTTATATGATGTTCTCTTGGATTCTACTCATGTTTTCCATCAGGCAGATTAGACACTTTCACAGACCCATATAAATAAAATAATAATAATATATCTATCTTGTTGTGACTGTGAACATATTTTAAATAAAGTAAAATCTACATTTAGAACTCCTGCATATTTTTCAAAACCTAACACGTATACACAAATTTTTCCGTTATTTAAAGTATTTGGTAACCATATAGTCGAGTACTAATAAAATATAATTATGCCTAAAACGATTCCAGAATTACAAAACCACCATTTTCATCGTACTGGCAATGTTCATACAAGAACATTTTACAAAAGAAGTAGACATGGAGAACATAACAATAGAACCGGACAAAATATCGAATCCATTAGCGAATCTAATACGAAACGAAAATGAAATTGGAGATGTCAGCCGCAAAGGAGACCACACAAAGGACGCTTTATCGAGAGTGAAACGGCAATCCTATTACGATTATGATCCATACTACCGCAGGAGTAAGTAACTTTATATTTTAAATTACGCCGTGTCATGGCCCTTTTAGACGACACCTGTAATGCTACAACAAATAAGCATTTGTTTTGGATTTTAATTTATAAGTCATATTAATAATATTTTTTTCTTTCTCAGGGCGGCCCCCAATCATTGTGCCTGTTATACTTGGTGGAGGCGGTTTTATTGGTAGAGGGTTTGGTGGGAGAGGTTTCGGGGGTGGAGGTTTTGGCGGCAGAGGATTCGGTGGGAGAGGCTTTGGCAGTAGAGGTTTTGGTGGAAGAGGTTTCGGTGGAAGAGGATTTGGCGGTAGAGGAATCGGAGGAAGAGGTTTCGGTGGTCGTGGAGGCTTTGGAGGAGGAAGGGGTGGAAGAGGGTAGCGATGATTAAGAACAGTTTGCCTTTAAAATAAAAGGTACTTTTTTAACATGTTATAAATAACATGTTAAAAAAGTACCTTTTATTTTTTAAGTAATATCAAAAATTAAAACACGGTTTATACCTAGATACTTTGTTTTATTTTTATACGTACACGCAAGAAATAAGTAGTTGTAAAGTTTTAAGTATTTAGTAATACTTTGTAAAGTATCATTCAAAACCCTTTTTAAGTACTAGGTAATATACACAAGTAGCACCATTTAGACACGAATTTCTTATAAACAAAAGTGCTTTGAAGCCAGGCTCACAAAGAACTTTGCAGTTCTACGGCAGTGGGTATAACTAGTAAACCCCACTGCAATATACATGTTATAATACCGTTATCAACGATGTTATAACATTCTATAATGAACAATGTGTTTTTTTTTCTTTTTTTATAAAGGGGTAAACGAGCAGACGTATCGCTTTATGGTAAGCGTATATATCAATAGCATATATTTTCCCAATCGGTCTGTGCACTACCATTGCAGTAACAACTCATTTGATATTATAATGATTAACGATGTCACTAAGCATATCGTCCTTTATCATACCTGCAATGATATTAAAGTCATAACGAATGAGCATCAGCAACATGACATCTAGCACTAACTGCAGTACAACAAAAAAACTTGAGAGGTGTCAAGGGACACCCGGATGGAACGAAGTTCGAAATAGAAAGACGAAACGAAAATATCTGTGTGTGTCGTCGTCGTGTCGTGACAACAAATTGTGTCGTGACAACAAATTGTGTCGTGTCAACATATTGTGTCGTGACAATTTTTCCGTCTAGCCCCCTTACACAACGCGCCATAAGGAACTTCGTTCCAAAAATGTTGTTGTCAATTTTCTAAAACTGCATCCTAACCAGATCGATTTATCGCCCCGGAAACCTCCTGCATACTAAATTTCATGAAAATCGTTAAGCCGTTTCCGATATTTTCTACTCACTCAATCTCTGCCAATCTTTAAAACCTATCTAATTATTTTATGCAACTTCAACGACAACAAACCATTTCGACCTTAGATTATTTGACATAAGAAATGTGGATTATTATTAAAAATCATTTACGTTTACTCAAATCAATATTCTATTGTTGCAATGCAGAGAAAATGGCAACTGATTTTGATAAATGTCACTTAATAATTTTACGAAATGTAAAACTAAAGACTGAAATGGTCAACTTAATTTTTATCTTTGCTCTTTTCAAACCAACAATCTCTTCTTCTTCTTTTAATGAACCAGGTCAATGTCGAGTATTTATAGTGTTCAAGTCTTCGAAAAACAAAAAACGATCTTCCAACAATCTCTTAGACAAAAAAGTTTAACAAAATATTTCTGTTACTGAAACTAAAAGAGTCTTTATTATAAAAGTTTTCTGTTGATCCCAAAGCTGGAAGATATTTCGTTTAGTTGGTGGCCTATCTCAGGCTCTAAGCCATTTGATCGTTTAGTTGATAATATTTTTCAACTGTTGGCGTCAGTGGGCTGAAAATATTTTTTTAAATATGAGTATTGAGTACGTTTGTTTTATACGCTTTCGTATCTAAACCAATTTCAAGAATTATTTCACCAATGCAAAGCTAAATTATCATTCATAGAATAACATAGGCTTCCTTTTAAGCGATAACCAACGTATACCCTGGCAGGGTCACTTGTAAAATCTGGTAACCATAACGCTATAGTGGCTGGTATAATGCGATGTGATTTTAAAAATACATAGACACTACTGTTTATTTTTATTTTTGCTTTAAATGACACAATTGTTATTTTAGGTACAGTTAACCTACAAGCTGTAGAGTAGCTGACCATTTTAAGATTCCAAAAATTAATATACAGCCGTAGCATACATAAATAGCTTACTAAGCTTAACGACAGAATTTAATAATTATCTTAAAATTTTTAAAATTAGCTGTCAACACAATAGGTACCTAAAATAGCTGAACGCTGAAATGTCGAAGTAATTAACATTAAAACATAATTTTACATTCAAAGAAAGATTGATAAATAAAATATTAAGTTGTATGTATACATTAATTTTCCTACAATTACAATCAATTACTTTCAAAATTTCTTGGTAATTATTAATTTGGCTTTTTTTAATACTTTAAAGATGTGTGATACTTTGTTGTGACTGGCCGCCGTAGCCGTAATCGACTAGGAGAACATGCGCAAACACAAGTCTACTCTCTGTTCCCTCTCATAATTTGACGTGAGATGTTTAACTGACACGATCGAGAAGATATCAGGCCCAAGACCGACAGCATTATGTGCTCCGAGACACGGAGGTTCCGACTCCAACTACTAAACTCCGAGCAGACCAGACAAACTTAATAATACTTTTGGCCTGATCCGGGTTTCGAACCCTAGACCTCTTGATCGGCGCTCGTATACGTCAAGCGTTAGACCAAAGAGGCTTAACTTTAATAATTTTTTTTTGTATCTGATCTATAATATAATAGTAGCTCTACCACCAAAACTTAATCACCACTTTATATCAAAACTTTGTTTTTAATTTTAAATTATTATTGAATAATGTTATGTAAAATGTAATGCTGTGTTGGTCAAATTAATATCAAGCATTACCGTGATTTTCGTCAAAGAGGTTTCGTTTCAAAGCAAATTTAAATAGTTTGATCTCAATAAAATACCTGCATTCATACTCCTTTTCTCATCAAATATTTAGAGTACTATATTTTATTTATTTTCTACGAAAAATATTTTAAACAAAAGACATACCGGTTAAGTTATACAAGAAATGAATGATATTCAAGGAGAAAAGAGAAGCAAAACATTTAAAGCAAAGTATACACTAGCTGCGACTGTTAACGTTGAACAACATAGTGCTAAAAGTTATGATACTGTGTGGTTTGACTAACTTTGCACTTTTTGGATTATCATTCAATTCTGGCGCTGGGCTTCGTAAGCGATTTATATGCACTACGTTACGTATATCACTTTTGGAAATTTGGATTTTAGCCGAAGAATTGAACCGAACCACATATATATATATACTTGAGAGAACCATACATAAAAATATCTAACGCTGGCAACGCTGGTCGCTGTCTATGTTTGACAGTTCTAATGTTTTGGAGATATCAGTCAGTTCATTTCAGATAAACTTGTCAGTGTCAATCTTGAATAACGAGAAGGAAGATGTGCTCCCAATACAAGGTCACGAAACTGGTTATTTTGTAATTTATATTCATCAGTATCATTAAATGTCAAATGGTGGTTCAGTGCCTAGATATTAACATTTGAAGAAAATTAAAAAATTCTACGTTGCTTCAACACTTAGCCGCAAAAATGGATGGCAGCTATGACGAGATCATCTCTGATAACCCATTCTTTGTAGAATTGAAGAAAGAATACGCAAATTTATTTCAACATTGTATTACACAATCTTGGATAATATGTGTGCCAAGAATTGGAAGTTTAACCTCACGTGTGTTCGCAGTGGAGGATTTCTGTGCTCATATTCTAGTGCCGAGTGACGAATTACCGGAAACTCACTACAGCACCCTTACTGAAAAACAGGTAACAGTAACGAATAAAGTAATTACTCTAGAAGTAACCAAGGGATTGCCTCTACACAGCCATATACTGTTTGAGGAAACATTCTACACAGAAGATTTTATCAAGTACAAAGTGTGGTGCATAGAAATTCCTTTGGAACCTAATGCAACTTTCAGTGATAATACATTATCTAAAAAATATCTGACATCTATTAATGACTGTATTGATTTGCTTTGGACACAAGCCGCTGGCCGTCAAGTTCTGGACCAAATAGAACACAGTGTACAACTGTTTTTAAAAAGAAATCCTACTTTGCCAGTGGCTATTGGAGCCCTTAGAGATAGGGTTAGTGAGCTTTACAC
Organism: Spilarctia lutea; assembly: GCA_916048165.1. Classification (NCBI taxonomy): domain Eukaryota; kingdom Metazoa; phylum Arthropoda; class Insecta; order Lepidoptera; family Erebidae; genus Spilarctia; species Spilarctia lutea. Next base: position 14,446,971 of record OU696479.1, read on the forward strand.
TCAGTGCCTTCAAATAACACTACAAAACCGAAGACTTAGGGACAAATCTAAGTCTTGTAAACAAGTGTTGGAAAACATTAAGCTAGCTGTGGAATGTTACATGCAGCATTTACTTTTTGATGCATTATTCAAACCTATATGTACAAGCTGTGCATATGAAGACTCTCACCTTAACAAGAAAATTCGGAACATGTGTGACATTCAGCTTAGAGACCTTGATATAAAAAAAGAACTGTACCATGCAGTTCCTAAAGCTAAACAGATATTGTCCAAGATAGACACTTATAACACAGTTTTAGAAAAGGTTTTATGTTTGAAACAAGCACTAAATGCTATTAACAAAAGGGATAAAGGCAACAACGTTGTTCTACTCACTGCTGATGAATTACTGCCAGTATTTGTGTTCCTTGTCATCAAGTCTGGTCTACCAAACTGGTACAGCCAGTTGACATACATGAGGGAGTTTAGATTCAGTGGAGTTGGCAGAGGGGATGGCGATGAGTGTGCTTTCCTTATAACTACTTTAGAAGCTGTTATAGAACACATACAGTCTGGAGCCTTGGCTGGACCCCCAGATCCTGAAGCATATTATTATGAGAGTGAACTTACGGAGGAAGCTTTAGAAGCTAGAGGACGGAAAAGTAGTTTAACAGAATCTATCTCCACTTCAACTGATACTAATGGAAAAGATGAAACTCTAGAATATATATTTGATCTGATCAAAGCCAATCATTGTGAACAAGTCCAGGCTATACTATTGAAAAATCAAAAACATATTAGAAATATTGAAGACATAGAAAATAATGCAGTTAAAACTTTAAGTGAGAACTTGTCGGATGATGATGACAGTGACTCAGAAATATATCACAAGCTTTGTCATCCTTTATGTAATTGCAAGAAGTGTTGTTGTAAGATATCAAGAAAACTGTTAAAGACTTCACCTACTGTAATATCAAGGGACAGTCATGGTTTGACCCCGTTACATGTAGCTTGTATTCATGGAAAATCAAATATAGTTGAATGCCTCATTGAAATGTCCTCTGATGTTAATGCAACAGATCTCAATGAATGCACTCCATTGCACTATGCTTCTGCTAGAGGACACCAAAATGCTTTACTATTATTACTACATTCTGGTGCTAACATAAACCAAGCAAATATAGATAAGAATATGCCACTTCACATGGCAGTGAATAACGGTCATTTAAATTGTGTCAAAGCACTTATTTACTTTGCTGAGCATAGTAGGAAGAAAATTGAAATCAATTGTGTAAATGAAAGTGGGAATACTCCATTACATCTTGCATCCAAATGGGGTTATGAAGGAATAGCTAGATTACTTATTGAGAATGGTGCAGAACCGTCTTTACAAAATAAACACAACAAATCTGCATTTGATTATGCACACAATTTGAAAATTTTACAAGTACTTAAATCCTGTACTCCTAATCTGTATGAATATATACACATAACAAACAGTGATGTTAAAGCATTAAAATGCAATGATACATCTAAATTACAGCAAGTTGATTTTAAAAGTAAAGAAACTCATGTCACTAAAGCTGTTGAAAATCTAAAGTTAATTGATAGAATACTTAAAGCCATATCATATGGGGATGTAAAACTTGCTTGCTTCTATATGAATATCAACTATTCAGCTTATTTGGATTTGAAAAACAAGCCTGATAGTAGTAGCACACTCTGTCACCCATTATGTGAATGTCAGCTCTGTAAGAAAAAGACTGGAAATTATTCATCAGACTTTGATATTAATTTTACAGACACAAATGGGTATACAGCATTACATTTTGCTGCAAGATATGGGCTAAGCGAATTGTGCAATATTTTACTACTCAATAAAGCAAATATCAACTGTGCAAATAAAAAAAGGCAAACACCATTACATTTAGCCGCTTTGAATAATAAAAGTCACGTGATACGATTATTATTAGATAACGGCGCTAATATAAATGCAATAGACCTGGTGGGTAACACACCTTTACATGATGTTTGTGCGATGGGAAATATTGGTGCTGCTAAGATATTATTAAGTTATAACCCTGATATGTCTATGCTGAATGGAGCAGACAAAACTGCTATGACATTAGCCAAGGATAAGGTTCATTTAACCATTATAGATTTAATTGAAACACATGCAAATAATGCCCGAACACACTGATTTCTAATCTGATCACTGAATGCTATGTGTATGTAAAATGTGGATAAGAAGTTATTAGATTTAAGTCATAACTTTTATATTGCTTTTGAATTAAAGTCTGTATTTTCTTATTCTATATTTAGAAGATTTAAATGCATAGATTAAAATACAGTAAGGCATATGTTATTTTGAGTGTATCCATTGTTAATCAGACAGTGCAAGCTGTAGATTGTTTTAAATTTGTAACAATATCAAGGACTGTAAATTTAGTGGAATGCATCGTGTTTTTTAATTTAGCGATTGTATATCGAATAAGGACGTTGTATAGCTTTAATTTTGTAAACATTTACTTTCTTACGAATTATTTTTTAAGCACATTCCAATCTTGATTAGCATCACAATACTTTTTTTTTCTATTTCATATGTAAAGCATAGATCTGTATTCTTTTGACTTATAAATTTTTATTAAGTTCATACAAAAAGTAAATATGTTAAAAAGCGCATATTATACTGTTTACTTTTAATATCTGCTTGTATAATCTCTTATAGTCTATTATATCTTCTCATTACTCAGGACATAATATATTTTATTTTTCAAGACTGATTTATATTCATAAATAATAATATTTTAAGTTTCAAAATAACCATTGTTACTTTATTTTTAAGTTGGACTGACAATGAATATTTTACAATAAGTAAAACACAATAAAACATTTAAAGTGTACAATGTATATTTTATTTACAATACACATATACAAACATTTGAGCATCCATTAAGCAATCGTTAGTAATTCGTGTTCAATTTCAAAATAATACAAAAAAATAATTAAATATCACTTTGTATAAATCTTTGTTAATTTACATATAAGCCAATTTCAATATATACACAAGTATTACAATTATCTAGGTCACTGATTTATATATTTACAGGTGTACACAGTATCCCTGCTACTCAATTAAATAGTGCATTAAGTAGATTAGTAAAATTATCATTTAAGTACTTATTTAATATTTACAATTGACAGGAACGTTTTTCCCACATGTTGCAATTTGTTTATTATGTGTGAGTACATGAGATGGTCATCTTTGACTGTTTTAAAATTAACACATACTGGATAGTTGGTGAACATTGAGCCTTAATCTAATGTGCTGCTACATTAATAGCTTATCGCAGTCTTCTGGCTTCACGTTCAGACTCCAGAAGAGTAAGTCACCATCACGGACTGGCCCCTTCACGTTTCTGATAATGCAAGTGATTTGTTACATTTATTATAACTTATCCTGTTTCTCTTACAATCTATCGACAACTTAATTCATAATATATATCTTATTTGCATAACAATAACACACAAAGCTAACAGTCATTATTTCATTCGTATTCGCCAAATCGTATCATCGCCATGGTAGTCATTATTAAGAACGTGTGAAGTACAATAATTATTAGGATTTGTGTAATTATTATTATTGGACCTTGTACGTCATTACCCGACAATCGACCATTATCGACAATAAATTGTGTGTTAGGTGTCCGGAATATCAAAAATAATTTGAAATTATACTTTTCTACATTTAAAGTTTTGGTTATTATGTGAAGAACTGTGTTTGAGACATAGGAAATCAAGGTCATATGACGGATGCGAAGTTTTAACTCCTTTTTGAAATCGGTTAAAAATAATATTATTTTTGTTACACTTAGGGCCCCTACACACTACAGACTTTTTAACCGGCCGATACTTTGTTTGGTTTCTAAATCAGTATGAATATTTACGGATATAGAAGTGCGTACCTACATAATAACGATTCGGTATCGGTTGACAAATAAGACAAAAGCTAACCCGATCAAACTATCGGCCGATATAAAGTTTACAGTGTGCGGGTCTTTTAAAATTCGTAGAAATCTGTCAACATCCCAAGCTGTGTTAGTGACTCCGACTGCTAAGCCGGAGGTCGTGGGTTCGGTTCCTATCCAGGACAAATAATTCTGTTATGAGTACGATGATTTGAACTGTGCGGGTCTTTTAAAATTCGTAGAAATCTGTCAACATCCCAAGCTGTGTTAGTGACTCCGACTGCTAAGCCGGAGGTCGTGGGTTCGGTTCCTATCCAGGACAAATAATTCTGTTATGAGTACGATGATTTGAACTGTGCGGGTCTTTTAAAATTCGTAGAAATCTGTCAACATCCCAAGCTGTGTTAGTGACTCCGACTGCTAAGCCGGAGGTCGTGGGTTCGGTTCCCATCCAGGACAAATAATTCTGTTATGAGTACGATGATTTGAACTGTGTCTATTTTTGTATAATATGTATGTATTTAGCAATAATTAAGTATATATATCAGCAGTCTGGCTACCATAGCACAGGTACTGCCTAGTTTCTGGAAGGGGTCCGGTCGTGTTAATAACTGCAGTTCCCGGACCCCTCCCTTCTCAGGCGCAGAGTGGCACACCGTGTGGTTTTAGTCGGTTCGATTCAGACACACCGCCCCGCAAACCCCGGCGGGGTGACGGACCGAGGGGGCTTCCGCACGTAAAAAAAAAGGCGCTGCCTAGTTTGGAATCAAACAGATGTGTGTGTGTATGTGTGTGTGTGTGTGTGTGTGTGTGTGTGTATGTGTGTGTGTGTGTGATAAAAACGACTTGTATTTACTTATATGATATTTAAGTATATTGACTATAAAGTATTACTTAACTGATCTAAAAAATACAGATTGTATGTTTTAAACTTGTACACTACATAATTAAACCACAAAATGAATCCATCACGATATATCTAGCAAACCATCTTATATATGTCTATATCTAAACCTATGCAAATACATTTACAATTTCAATCATTCAAATCTCTATTTAAATCTCCTGATAATAAGGTTGAAAATACTTGTGTGCATGGACATAAATCATTGTTTCTGTTTATAATAGCTTTTCTAGTAACAATACTCATTACATAGAGTAGTAAACTATACTGCGTGTTTGTTTTAGTCTAACCTGGTTCACTTCAAACAACAGAAAATAATAAGAAGTGATTCATTTGAATTCTATGTGAGTCATCAACATGAATGATACTTGTACAGGAGTAAGATATTATTGACAATGAGTTACGATAATGAGTGACAGAAATAATTGATGTAATGTACTCCTACTCGATTTCGGCCCAGCCAACTACGCAGGAGATATTATGGTGCACATTTGTGTGCGCAAACATAGGTGCACTCTCTGTTCCCTGACACTCCAATACGATTGGAAGGCAATCTGACACACTTAGTCTTCGAGGCACAGGTTAAGACATCAACTTCCTAACTCCAGTTTTAACTATTTCTATAATCATAATAACTTAACACTCTGGCCCGACCCAGGCATTGACCTCGAGACCTCTTGATCGGCATTCGCGTACGCTAACCGCTAGAACAAGGAGGTAGGTAGTACAGTTATTATGAATTTAAGTTTGTCAAATATATGTTATTTACTGGGATGAGGGTGACTGATTCTAAACAGTCGTAGACTATAATCATAGTCCTTATAATGTAGCTTGACCTCTGTAACAGAGGAGTATGAAACCAACAGTAACTTTGAACAATTATATATTACTAGCTAAACCCCGCGGTACAACAATAACCGCGGGCATCGCCGCGTGACGAAGCTAGTATCTTCATAAATTGTAGCCTACGTGTTATTCTGATATATAAGCTATATTACTGTAAGGTTTCATCAAAATCCATTCAGTAGTGTTTGCGTTAAAGAGCAACAAACATATTCACATACATACTCACAAACTTTCGCGTTTATAATATTGGTAGTATTTGTGTCATTTTATTAGAAATGAAATGCAATTCATTATTAATGTAAAAATTCACACAATAAAAGGTTCCTCGTAAGATCTAAAATGATACTTGTGTTCACTGCCATAGAGATCAAACTACATTTTAAGGATATCTATAGTATATACTATCGTATCTATAGTATCGGTAGTTTAGTAATTTCTTGTGCATAGAAGATTATTATTAATTTATGCAAACTCATGGCGGGGCACTGTTCATTGGATAAAATTTAAAAATAATCTGAAGAAAACGATATTTCGATAGTAGTTTGTTACGATAAGTAAATAAAACTTATCATGATGCACTATACCTATTTAAAAACAGTTTTGGTAGAAAAGTTTCTAATTATTATTATCTATTAAGTTTATTTTATGAATATGTGTGCTACTTTATTGATGGATATTATTACTATTAAAATGCATATCATTACGTCTATGTGTCACTTGGTCCCCAATTCCCCATTCAATTATTTTTTTATAATTATAGCTAGTATCATTAGAGATCTATATACTTATACATAAGAGTTCGCCCCATGATCGAATGACGATATTGACTTTTCTACCGATTATTTTATATTGCCGACCAATATAACTTGAAACCACAATCGATTGACTTTTCGAACCTTGACAGGTTTATTATATATTGGACTCGTTGCTTGATGTTTCATACGTCTATCGTACACATATATGAACTAAGTATTTAAAAATGTTTACAAACAATGTAGATTATTATTTTAAATATATTAATTTATCACTTATACTTAATTGTATAATAGATTCTAATAAATAGTTATTAACAAAGATAACCTTGTGCAAGACATCTGATAACATGACCAGACAAAAAATTATTCTAAAATATAACAAAAAATTAAACAATAACAATCAAATCCTTATACTATGAAGTATCTTATCAAATCATAATAACCTCTTTCAAATGTCCTAAAAATAGAATACTTACAGTCCAATAAGTACTGTAGTTACAACGACATTTGCCAAATTAATTAATATTATAACATTAATTACACGTTGTTTGAAAACAGCTTGTTACTGTAACATCACTGGTTAAATCACTGTCTTGTTTGTAATTACTAAAACAATATTCCCTGTGATCTTAGTGGATCTACAAAGTATCAATCTTGGTATTTCACACTACACTGCCTGTTACACTTTAGTGTCCGCTCACTATTCACTGTGGAGGCAATGTCCATACTACATGTTCATCTCGTTTTTTCTCTTTCTTCTTATAGTAATGCCTGTCTCTCAGTCTGACGTCATCGGGCCTCGGCTCGCTTCTCCAGTCGACAAACCTTCTTCTCGGTGACGCTTTTGGTGAAACGTTATTTTTAAACCTGTTCTGGTCTTGATGTTCGTCAACAAATGCTTTGCTCTTGTAGAACAGGCCATTCTTTTCTGGATCGCACATTTCTTCGGGTATTTCTTCGTACTCACCGTTATCTATCAGTTCTATGACGTCATCTCTGTTGAATGTGAACGAATGCGGGTAATACGCTTGTAAAATATCTTCGTGTCGATAATTTTGCATTTGGATCCAGACGTGGGGCAACAGTAGGGGGAATCTCCTCAGCCAGTACGTGACAAAGCCGTCTGGTAACTTGCCGAGATTTTCACGAGCATCTGATTCTAGTTCTCGGTAGTGATGTTTCTGTTGAAGATAAATTATACTTTTAATAACTAACAATATATAATCTAAATTGAATGCTCGTTATATCTATATATAATCATCTTATATATTTATTAATTTATAGAAATAGTGTATTTAGATCATCATTTAATGTGCCTTGGTGGAGTAGTGGTAGTGAATGCAACGGCTGTGCTTGAAGTCTCGGACCAAATGAGTGTATGATCTGCAAATATTTATTTTAAATTTAGGATATTTCCTATGTAAAATATATGTGTATTTATAAAAAAAAACTATATACATATTCTTTCTATCCACTAAGCTTAGTACATGCTTTGCTTGGGTTTAAGCTATACGGCGTTGTGTATCAGTATGTGTTAAAAAAAATCGAAGCACTGATAATGGAACTTTTTGAAACATATTTTCTTAGAAAGGTATCATTATAGTATACCCGCCCGAGACACAGATTCAATCTAGTTCGGGCAAATAACAAAGAATTAACGTACTTTATTTATGAATTTAATAATTTAATTGTAAATTATTGTACCTTTTTAACTAAATAAAGAAATGAAACAGTAAACTACCATTTTAAACAAAAAATGGTCATGGCAACACTGGCATCACTAGTAGGGTTGTCGTGTATACCTTATTCCGTATAGCTCTGAGCAAATGAGCAGCCCGATCCCCGCGGTAGGTTCTCCTGGCGCGAAGGTCGCTGGCTACAGCACTACACACGTGAGCCCTCCAGTCACCACGAACTACTTTACGAGCGCCACGCTCTAGCGCCGCTTCGGAACCACCACCGCCGTTTTCTACCTGGTCGCTTACATCCTGCCAATATCAGTTAATTGTTAGTTTTTAGTTCCTGTAGATTTTATACAACACTAGCTGACCGACGCAACCTCGTTTGCGTCTTTTATTGCCCGTAGCGAAAAAATTTCCCCCGTATAGGGTTTGATTTTTTACACCTTGTGTCCGAAAAACCCCAATATCTTACGGAACCCTATTTTTTTCCAAAATAAAATATAGCCTATAGATTTACCATAGCAGCGCCATCTATTGATTACTTACTCAACCCAGTCGAAAAGTATCGACATCTGTTAGAATCATTTGAAGTTAACAGATAATTGTGAGTGTCAAATAATAACAGACAAATAATTAGCAATAAATTAAAATTGCGACTATAATTTGAGATTTAAACTATCCTATCTCTCAAGTTGGATCGAACTGCACATGGTGTGCGAATTTTATTATAATCGGTTAAGTGGTTTAGTAGTCCATTGAGTACAAACATTGTGACACGAGATTTATATATATTAAGATTATCCTTATTTGTTTTCTATGTATAATATGTATGTATTTACAAAAAAAAGGATATAAGTATTTATATTAGTTGTCTAGTAACCCATAACACAAGCTCTGCTTAGCTTGGGAGTAGATGGCGTTGTGTGCTAGATGTCCGGAATTTTTATTTATTTTATTTATTTATTTATATATTATGATTTTATTCAATTGGGTTTAGGAAAATAAGACACTACTAAACGGAGGTATATATAAAATACCGTTTTAAAATTAAAAACAAATTGCACTCCGGGAGTGCCGGCAGAAGTGAAAACTTGAATATTAACGTTGTGCATTTTTGATATTTTGGAATGGTTAGAGAATAATTTTGTACGAATTGCTTTCATTATCAGTATAAAAGTACTATTATTTATGTGGTGGAATACAATATTCATTTATTTCGCTATCGTACACAAACATGACAATTTATATTACATACACACACGAACATTCGCGCAAGCGCCCTGCGCCGCCTGTCCTCTCTCCATCCGTCTTACGAATTTTCGATCAGGTCACGTGACCTGACGCGAGTTAATACGTCCTCTCTCCATCCGTCTTACGAATTTTCGATCAGGTCACGTGACCTGACGCGAGTTTATACATTTTTACCCATTCCGAAAAAGTACACAGCGCCGCTAAAGAAGTTTTCACTTCAAAATAGATATACCTATATATATAATAGACCTTTCAGATCACTCATATCTACATCTTTTTGCCAAAATAAAAAAAAAACCTGAAATTGTGAATAAAATTAAGTAAATAACGCGATGAATTGACTCAACTGTTTTTAACCTTAATAGTAACTTGAAGCATTGAACTTGACAATAACAGTTATGTAACTACTGACTAACTTCAACGGCATACTCATGTTACTAAGCCGGTTTCTTATCAACAGTCATAAGTACCAAAACACAACATTTCAAATTTTATGCGAAAACTACTAGTAAAGTAGTATTCTCACAGTAAAATAGTTCGATGTTTAAATTTCACATAAATTATTAACTGAAAAAGTTTTTGTAGATTAACTCAATGGTGGCTCAATAAAGTTTACAAATAAAAACTAATTTGTCTTATTGAGTTCATTCTCATTCTCAGTAGATCCATTGACCATATCCATGATGAATCTATGACAATATTTTTCTCCTTAAATCCTGATTCTGATAGTATCTGACTGACGATTGCCTCGGTGGCGCGAGTGGTAGCGTAAGCGACTGCTGTGCTTGAGGTCTCGGGTTCGATTCCCGGGTCGGACCAAATGTTTGTATGATCTGCAAATATTTGTTTCGAAGTTTGGGTGTTTTCTATGTATAATATGTATGTATTTACAAAAAAAAAAGTATATAAGTATTTATATCAGTTGTCTAGTACCCATAACACAAGCTCTGCTTAGCTTGGGACTAGATGGCGTTGTGTGTTAGATGTCTGAAATATTTATTTATTTATTTATCTCTTGGCTAAAGATCCATGATGCATCTAATGACGATTATATTTTTCATTATATTCTGATTTCAAGATGTGGATAGGTCTATTAAAAAACATATTTTTGATTTTGCCTCCCTTCTCTTAACTTCTCGTTCATTGCTTCATCATTATTTTTGCAAAAAATCTTTTTCATCAAAACCATTTTCAGAAACTCGAAATAATGGTATTCACTTATTTTAGTGTTTTATTTTTCATAGCAATTGTTTTTTTACCCAAAAATATTCTCATTAGATACATTTCTTTAAAAAAAAAGTAAATAAAATAAGAATGAACATTTTATTGTGTTTTTAACTTCTGACTCTAAAATAACCAAAAGATAATTTTCGTTATCATCATGAACATTAATATTCAACTGTAGGACACGGGCCACTCCCTATAAAGGAGGTTTATCGTACTTTAAAATATAGGTTCATATTTATTGAAAATTTACTAACGTCTTACAAGTTAATATTTCATATATACGTGAAATATTAATTATATGGTTACGAGTCTTACGACACGTTTCGTCGCACTTTATTACAAGGTTGATATGGAAGTTCATTGCCCTTCAATGCCTACATATACCTATGTCTGCTGCTAACTGCCTCATTGGTCTAGCGGTTGACCTATGTGACTGCCAATCAAAAGGTCTCGGATTCGAATCCCAGGTCGGGCTAATACTTATTAACAACTCGGAGTTTGGAAGTTGGGGTCTGAACCCCCGTGTCTCGGCTGTCGGTCTCTCTTCCCGGTCGTGTCGGTTAACCGTCTCATCGGATTATGAGAGAGAGGGAACAGAGAGTGCACCTGTGTTTGCACACACACTTGTGCACTATAATATCTCCTGCATAGTTGGCTAGTCTGGCCATAATCGGCTAGGTGACCATATATACCTATGTCTAATAATAATGTCAATGTACCCAATTAACGTACCCCCTAGAAAAATCTCGATAAAAAACCGACGACTGCTTTATATAAAAATAGTAGTGATGGTCAACTCGAGTAACTAACTCGAGTTAACTCGAGTTGGACGTAACTCGAATCCACTCGAGTTGAATTCTCTCTAACTCGAGTTCGAAAACCGAATGGAACCGACATGGAGAGAAGTTTGCCGATCATTTGAGACCAAATTCATTCATTCATAACAAACAAACAAGTGTCATCACATGTAGATTTGAGGTTATCTTCAAAGTGCCGGTTATTATTTTAGTTTTTGCGTGTTATGCGTTGTTATGTTTTTGAAAAATGCCGGGTCCTAAAAGAAAATCTTTAGTTTGGGATGTATTTGAATCGCCAGTGAGTGGACGTGTTACGTGTAAACAGTGTTCAAAGTCATTCAAATATAGTGGAAATACGGCCACATTATTAAACCACATTAAAAGAAAAGCATCCTACCAATGTTGCCATCGAGGAAAGTCATTGTTCATCATCAACAAATGAAAGTATTACGAGTACTTCGGTCGATCTCGATTCATCTTCATCGCAGTTACTGGTATCGACAACTACATTGAATGTTGACCCTCCTCAAAAAAGGTTAAGGCACACCCAAACCCGTCTCGCTGTGCCAAAAAAAATAACGCAAAATTCTGGTGATAACGCTTTAGTTAATCTGAATAATATAAAAAATAAAGAATTGAAACAGATAAAAATATAATTTGTCTGTCTCAATTTTTTAAACTATTAATGCAAAGCTGAGGGAATAAATTAGTAAAAACTCAAAAAAATCATTAACTTGTCCATCCAGTTAACTCGAGTTACGTAACTCGAGTTCAACCCGAGTTACGTGGATTTTAACTCGGGTTAACTCGAGTTTAGTTTTTTCCGAGTTGGCACATCACTAAAAAATAACATATTTGTATTATTTGAATGTTACGTCACAGAATTTAAAAAAAAATCTACTATTCGTAGTTTACCTGCAGGAAATTGAGTATACTCTGCTTGCCCCAGAACATAGGGTACTTGAGGACCGTCTCACAGGGCGGTCGCGCATTCGGCCGAGACGATATCATGGCACGGATTAATATCTTGGTAAGTAAGACTTCTTCTTCGGGCAACACTTTGCTGTTAAAATAAAAGTTTCACTTTAAAAGAAATAAGGTTGTCAAGTTCGTACTGCCTCGTTGGTCTAGTGGTGGTTAGCGTAAGCGACTGCAAATCAAGAGGTCTCGGGTTCAATTCCCGGGTCGGACTGCTGTTGGGTTTTTCCTACAAGAAATTCCTAATAGCAGCCCGGAGTATGGAAGATGGCGGTGTTTCCTGCCCGTGCTTCGGAGAGCACGTTAAGCCGTCGGTCCCGGTTGTCATGAACATCTATGGCAATCGTTATTGGGAAGTCAGTGCCCTCAAATATACTGACAACTAGTTCAACCTTCGAATTCAGTTCGCCCTCAGGGTTGCGGAGGTCAGATGCCAGTCGCTCTGTGTAAAAACTGATATTCAGGTAAAACCGGTTGAACTGGTAGCCGACCCCAAATATTGGGAATAATAAAGGCTAGGAAGAAGAAGGTTGTCAAGTTCTGGAATGTATTGTTTTATATGGCAACACTATGCCAGTCCAAAAAAAAATAGAATGTATGTGTCAAATAGCTCTGGTTTGCAACTTTCATACTAAAAATCGAAGTATGGTGTGCATTAAAGTATATTACTATTAGGTTGTTGACTGACTTGATACTAATTAATCCGAGCTTAACTTTTAAAGCATGCCAAAGATATGGACAGTGCATTTAATCTGAAGATAATAAATCTAGTAGCAAAATGTAGGTCACATTTTGCCACTGTATTTATACTTTATAATACAAAAAGAAAGCAAAATAATGTGTTGATGTGTGACCTGTATGATAATATTTCTTTAGCATTCTCAACAAAGCGTCACACACTTTGTACCTACGAGTAATAAATTATTATTACAAAATATGATCACTTATTAAGACTAAAGCATAAATAAAGACCTATTGAAACTGCACTTCACTTTTCATTCACATTGATTTAGGTAATACTATTATACAAGCTGTAGTTTTGCGGCTCAGTCCGCGTGTATGTCAGTTATCGTGGTAAAAAGCAGCATATGTATTGTTACCATAATCAAAATGTCCCCATTACAAATTTTAACTGGTTTTAAACAGACAGACATAGTTAATTTCCCTTTTATATTATGCTAGTAGGGTAGGTGGGCTTGGCTCTCCGACGGTAATATTACCTATATTACCGTCGGAGAGCCAAGCTTCCGCATGAATGGGCCGTCTCGACCGGCCTCACAGAAAACCGGTGTGAAACAGAGCTTGCGCTGTGTTTCACCGAGTGAGTGAGGATACCGGAGGCCCATACCCTACCCCGTCCCTCCCACAACACCCAAAGGCTGGCAACTTGTGACGCCTCTTGTATTGCGGTTGTCCATGGGCGGCGGTAATCGCTTACCATTAGGTGACACGTTTGCTCATTTGCGCCCTATTCCATAAAAAATATGTAATATGAAGTTTCTCATCAAAAGAGTGTGAGGAATACACAGTTACTTAAACATTTAGTTAATTTGATGTGAATACGTACTCTAGTTGTTCTAAATTATAATCTCCAGTGAGTATGTTGGCTTGTCTTCTGAGCATGTCACCGAACGGGTGTTGGCCTTTAGATAGTACGTAATAGAAAACACAACCCAGTGAAAATATGTCCACTGATGTAGTCTGGAAAAAAACAAATGTTTATTTGGTGTCGATGGAGATTTATATGGACAAATACAAAGAACTCAAACATCACCACGGTTAATAGCATCACCATTGATAATATACAAATAAATAAAATTAGAGTGTCTGTTTGTAATATTAAAATAACCGCTTTCTACTACATGCATATGAATGTATACATGGGCGTACCCAGGTTCTGGGCCAGGGGGGGGCAAATCGGGATTTTTAAAAGCACCTCGTCAAATAAATGGATATGAAAAAGGCATTTTTTTAAATAAATTATTTCATTATAGAATAGCTATTTTAAAAACCCTTTCGCAGTCCACTACTAGACATAGGCTTCTGCAATTAATTGCACGGCACTGTTCGAACACATTTTAAAAGAAATTTTCAAAAGTCTTCGGCAAAACAGTTTAAGATGAAACATTAACATTATCACTAACAAATTGTTCTATGTACACTGAGCAAAAAAGTCCATTTATTCTATCTTTGCCCTGTCTGGAGTCAGTATAGCAACATTCACAGCAGTACTTGTGAGCTACAAAAATCCAAAGCGAGTCTCAGACTTGCTTCTTGAAGTCCACAATTGCCTACAGGACTGGAGGCTTAAAACCAGTGCCGCTATATCAGCCCAAATACCAATTACTCTTCGTCAGGGTAACTGTCCGCAATCAGGCCGAGGTGGCAGCATTAGCGCTAATTTTTGGGCAGAAAAGGAACACCGGGATTTCTGCATAGGAGGGAGCCATATACAAACCGTAGGTTGGAGGGTTTTCTTTTTCGGAAGGAAATCCCTGGAACCCCGACGTACCTCGGGCCACCTATGGTTTGTAGATGGCCCCCTCCTGTGTAGGAATCCTGATGCTCCTTTTCTATTTTAAAAAGGGGCGCGAGCACTTTGTGGAGCTCTCCCGGCTTGCTTCTTCTAGGGAGATCCTCACCTGTCACCCCCAAGCTTGCGCTTATGGAGGACGGATATCGTTTGGCGATCTCCGGCGCCCGAGTCATCTGCGGCACCTGGCCCGTTCCCGGGTCTGGCGGCCAGGAAGAGTTCTAAACCTCGCACGGTCCCGCTCCGCCATCTCCCTCGCAAGCATAACTGGCTCGCAGAAAAAGACGGCAGAGTTCTACGGGCTCTCGTTACGCAACATGACCGCAATAATGGTACCAAGCGAGAGAACCCCCTACTCCGATGGTCGCCTCGACTTGCCCTACTCCGGACATTCTGCCAGCGTGTGGAAGAGCGTGTCTACGGTCTGGTCATCGCAGTGGTGGCTCAGGCGTTGACTCCTTGCGGATCAGACACAGGTGCTCTTCGAAGCATCCATTCCCCGTGATCACCTGTGTCAGCCGGTATGAGAGTGTCCCGTGATGCCTCTTGAGCCAATCCTCCATAACGGGTCTTACCGCCGCAATAACGGCGTGCCCAGCACTCGGTTGTTCAAGTCGTTCCTTCCATTCCTCCACAACGACCTGGTGAAATTGAAATTTCTGTTCTTCGATTTCTCGAGTCTTAGGACTCCTACCTGAAGGTCAGCACTTGTTGAGGACGTCGCAAAAGCCCGATATTACTGGCCTTCAGGACCTCCGCCCATTCAGGGGACCGCACAACTTCCGCGTATAGTCTCCTGCAGGAGTCATCGGAGCCCCGCATATTTGGCAGCAACCGAGCCAAGCACGCGCTGCGCCAGCTTGGGAATCAGACTTCGGAAATGGTGTCCCATCGGCCTTCGGGTGCGAGCCCAATGTGGGCTTACATATAGACCGGTGGAAAAATCATGTGAAAGCAAAATGAGATGATATATCTATGCGGCACAAAAACCTGTACTGGATGCTAGGACAAAACTACAAATTATAACTGGACAACAAACTTCTGATATATTAGACGATAATTAAACCTGGATATACGGCATACACTTGTGGGACTCCGCAAAAGACTCCAATATAAACGTCATACAGAGAACTCAGAACAATATCCTAAGGTCGATAGTAAATGTATCATGGTTTGTTACCAATGCGGAACTGCGTCAACAGCTCTCAGTGAAAAAAGTGAGCAAGAAAATACAACATGCCTCCGATAATTATTTGTAGTGACTAAAATACATTCCAAATGAATGGGCATATCAGCTGACCTTAAAAAACTACATAAAACGACTCAGAAGATTTACTATCTCAGGACTATGATGAGTAGTTCTCCTCGCTAGAGAGCACGCTCTGGTCGTCACTGCGCTCGAATATCGCATAGCCCTAGGACTAATTCCCATGCCGATTGCCGATCTTACAACAACACAAAAAATAAATCTGTCTTTGTCCATAGTCGATCTTAGTCACGTTTTTACGCGTCTTAGTGTGCTTTATATATAATCGAGAGAAGAAGATAGTAGGAATTTCAACATCTAGGGGGGGGCAGCTGCCCTCCCCTGCCCTACCCTGGGTACGCCCATGAATGTATATACGGTACACATACCAAAATATATATTTTTTCAAATTTTTGTCTGTCTGTCTGTTTGTTCCGGCTAATCTCTGGAACGACTGGACCGATTTGGACGGGACTTTCACTGGTAGGTAGCTGATGGTACAAGGAGTAACTTAGGCTTACGTTTTTTAGACTAGCTTCGCCCCGCGGCGTTACCTACGATACGACAATAACCGCGGGTAACACCGCGGGCTTCAGCTAGTGTAACATGTAATCGAATGTGGCGATGCGTCACCATGCACAAGTGACTGCTCAATTTTTCAACAGAATTACTTCGGTGTTAGACATTTCACGTCCGCTCAGTTAGTTTTACTCAATAAATTATTTTACTTTTAACCGACTACAAGATTATGATCACAATAACATTGTATCAAATCAGTATAAAATACCGTTCTTTCTCCATTGATCATCTCGGGTGCGATCCATCCGTCAGTGCCTGTGACGCCGGATCGCCTCGAGAAGCTAACCCGCCCGATGTTGAGCTTCTTCGACAAACCGAAGTCTGAGATCATGGCGCGAACTTCGCCCGTACCCGTCGGCATCGACAGCAGGACATTGTGGGGTTTCACGTCTCTATGAACTGAATGGAATTACATAATGATCTTAGTAACATTCGGGGTACCTTTGAATAAATTATCCTATTTGAATTAAAGTACCAGACTTTGCAGACTTAGTTATGATATATATACTTGTTTGGAAATCACCTAACAACTTTTAGAATAAAATCGAAATAAGAACAAATCAGATTTATTATAACATGGAAACTTCCTTTTACAAGCAGTGTGATTCATTTTACATACAAAAATATTTAAAATACATATTTAAATTATTTTTGTACGCAATTTAAAATTCAATGAATCAATGTTAGGAACTATTAACATTTTTTTAAATTACTGAAAGAAATATTTGTATTCTTACCTATATCCATAGAATGTAAATGCGACAGCCCCATAGTCGCTTGTCTCAAAACTTCGACTTCATCTATCCTACATTCGAAGTTAAGCTTCTTCTCTACGTAGTCTTGTAGCGTAGCTGAGCATAGCTCTAACGCGATATATCTGTAAAAAAAAATTAAACATTATGTAATTACAGTGGACCCCCGTAATCCCGCAACCAATGTAATCCGAAATGACTACTATAAATAATTGAATTGCATGATTGAGCAGGTTACAAACAGTGGTGGCGCGTACAAGTTGACAATTACTCGACGTGTAGGTATTGTTCTATATTTTTGCTATATATTATGTGACTTGTGTTGCAAAGAATGTCTAATATACACACAAAGTAAAGTTCGGTTGACCACATTTACAAGCAGAGAAAACAACCAATATATTAGAATACTGATGTTCTTCTATGATGGCAAGTACGGTCATCAAAGGTCGACGAGTTCTTGAAGAAAAACAATAACTCACCTAAACTGTTTGTCTCTCTCGGTGCAGTAGTACCGCACAACATGCGCGTGCGCATCGGATTCACGCAGCAACGCCACCTCACGGTCGGCGAACGTAAAACATTCCGGTAACAGACGCTTCACTGCTACGTCGCGTTTATCGAATGTTCCTCTGAAATAAAAAGATCGTAGTGTCATCTATAAAACTATTAAAACTCAGAATAAAAAAGCAAAAGATAGATTTCATTTCATCTTTCTACAACCGTCGATAAGAAACCTCAAGTGAATTTATTGCACATCTTGAGTTTTTCGATAACTTGAGCAATAACTTACAAAACGGTCTCAAACCTTACATAATAATTACACAATATCACCGCCTCCAGCCTCCTTAATCATTTAAAACATTAGAACCCTAGAACACGATTTCCATTAGCCGCACAAAAACTAAACATAAATACATACCTATAAACAAAAGTTCCTTCACAGCCTTTGCCCAGCACTCGATCAGTGTTGAACGCGATTCTGCCAATACGCACTTCTCCATTACCGATGTCCATCAAATGGCCAGTAACTTCACCATTCGATGCTGTCGATGTATTAGACGTGCGCGATCCACCTTGTGACAGCTGTTGGAATTCCCGTGCCTTGAATAAAAAAAAAATAACAATATGATTAGACTGTGTTTTTACAGACTATGGAATGTCTAGAACCGATACTTTTATAGAACAGCCTTGCTGGCACACTGGTAATTTCAGGTTCGAATGTCGAACTAAAGATTAGGTGGGGTTACAATACGGTGTGTATGATTTACAAAAAAAACTGTTGAAGTCTTCATTCCGTCCATCCTATCCAGCTTTCACAGTACATGCTTCACTTAGTTTGAGGCTAGATGTCGGGTGTCCAAAATATTTATTTTGTTTTTCGATTAAATTATAGGTTATAATAACCTTTGTAACCTTAAGTTACTTTTGAAGTGCTTCAAGTATAGGTATTGAAGTCTATTACTTTCTACCTATCATTATCTTCCTAACTTTATCATTCCGAAGATTTTTAGAGTCGACTACTAGTTCAACCGGTTTTACCTAAATATATTTTTTTCCAAAGAGCGATTGGCGTCGGACCTCCGCAACGCTGAGGGCGAACTGAATTCGAAGATTGAACTAGTTGTGGGTACAATTTAAGAAGACTGACTTCCCAATAACGATTGTCAAAGGTTTTTATGACAACTGGGACCGACGGATTAACGCGCGCTCCGAAAACGAGAAACACAGCCATACTTCCACAGTCTGGCCTTATTATTAACAATTTATTTTAAGAAAAAGCCAACAACACTTTTGGAGGAAATCGAACCCGATACCTTTTGAAGAAGAAGAAGCAGTCCTATTACCATCTACCTTTTATCGAACAGTCAGTAATACTACATCTAAACCGATTATGTTAAAGATAATTGTGCGGTGCATTTGTGTTTTTGTAAATAAAACCGTGTCTGTGTCAATTTCTATTTTATTTGAATACCTATACATTTTCACGGTTCAGAGAACACGGTACAACTTTCTTTTGTCAAATAACAATATCATTCACTAATATAACGGTTTTTCATTTGAATACACTAGGATTTCACGGGCTATACAGTTAAGTATTTACTGATAAAAAAAAACTCCATAAAATTTAATTACCTTCTGAAAACGGAAAAAGCAAAAATGACAAATTTAATTGTTTAATTACTTAAAAGAAATTCTATTATTAAAGTACTCTACTAAAACAAAGTATAAAACAGAATAATAATAATAGTAGCAGTCAGTAGACACATTTACAAGTTTGACGCAATAATCCATTTAAATGTTACATTTTTTGGGCTTAGGGTGCATTTCTCAGAGGATGCAATTTTATTTGTTAGATATGAAGGAAGTGTTATTGTAAAGTTAAATTCAACTTTGTGGGGTTGCAACCTTTGACCCCCGGTCGCCATCTTGGAAAAAGGGGTGCAAATGGTTTTTATGATTATCTACCAAGCTATGGATATATTATATATACATATGTACAATTTTATTTTTATTATTAGCTATATATATATATTATAATAATAAATAAATAAATAAAAATTGTATACTTAATTGTAACTTTTTTGTAATGTATTTAGATTTTTTTTTGACAGACCTATAATTTGGCAGATAAACTATAGAAACCATTTGCACCCCTTTTTCCAAGATGGCGGCCGGGGGTCAAAGGTTGCAACCCCACAAACTTAATTTTAACTTCACACTAACACCTTCTTCATATCTAAAAAAACAAAATTGCGTCCTCTGAGAAATGCAACCCCAAATGTAACTTTTCAATGGACTACAAACAGTTTACGTATTCGAGTTGTTATCACCAAACTTCGCTAAAACTTGTATAGAATTAAAGAAATACCCTTTTAAAAGCATTAAAACCACTTTAAATCCCATATAATACTAACAACATACTCGTAACAATTAAATCGAATGCACGGTTGGTTGGTTAGTGGTGTGGACAACACTTGTGTGATCCACAAATTGCTATTCTAAGTCTGTGTATTCTTTTTGTCCGTTTCATGTATGTACAAACATACATGAAACGGACAAAAAGAATACACAGACTTTCTCTCTCTTCTCGGGGTCTTTACAAAAAGACCCCGAGAAACAGGGATGTTTATTCTTAATGCGGGAGTTTCATTCTGTTTTAATAAGTATAACAAAAAAAACTGTAATTGGAATGTCACATTACGAAACTTATCGATAACACATATCTACTAAGCTAAACCCATGCAAGTTTGTCGACCATGCACATTTCAATTAAAAATCCACTTATCTAGATTCGGAATCAAATAAAGTGAATGCATATATCAATTCAAGAATGCCAATCAATTTTGAAGAATCTTTTCAATTAACTACTTACGAGTATTTGCAGGCATATCTGCATTATCACAAATACATAAATTTGAAGTGTCTGTTAGTAATGGAACGGCTAATTTTGATGGGTCTTTCACTGGCAGACAGGGATCAAAATACCCATACATAAACTGTTACCCTATCTATCTGGAACCGTTTAAAAGTGTTACTCATTGATTCGGTTAACAAATTATATATGTTATTGTTTTAACCCTAACCGGAATACCCCTGCTGGCTGATAGCTAAAATAAATAAGGTACGCAAACAACGGTGGTAATTCGTTAAGTTATTGGGTCACCCAATAACTTAACTTAACTAAAATTTCTCTTATTTCAGTAAAAGGACTTCTTAAATGCTATTCTTATATGTTTGTATTTAGATAACGTCTATTTTTATTGAGACATTTTTAAAATGTTAAGTCAACCGTTTTGTGTTTAGAACGTCGTTTGACAGGACAAAACTTACTTTTTAGTGATTTTTAGTTTACAGAGTTTTCGAATAACAAAATCAGCACCAGCAGCAAGAAAACCTTTACACGCAGGTCTACTACATAAAAATCTATACAATTACTAGAATAATCAGTTCACCTTTTTTGTGCCGATGCCTATCTCAAGTTATAAAATAAACAATAGGTAACGTATCAGTGGTAAAAATATTCATTTTCGAGAACAATGAATGCCGGTAAACTATAAAACCAAATGGTTTTCATTTTGTTTTCACTATTTAATAATTGCCTACAAACACATAGTACTATATGTATGATCAAGGACAGGGTACCATGTAACGTTGTAAACGTCAAGTTGTAAATTCGAATGGTGAAACAACAAAGGATGCAGGCAAACAAAGAGTGCACTTCCGGTAGCATCAAAAAGATTAGCCCGCAACCTGATTCTTTCTGAGATTATCTCAGGAAGATCATAGGTGTCCTGACTGGGCATTGTCCCCTAAACAATTACCTATTTACTATAGGCGCAACAGACAGTCGTCTGTGCAGGGGATGCATGGGGGCAAAAGAAACGCCCGTTCTCACAGAATTGAGTAAGTGTGGCAGAATTAACATCATTCCCGGAAGCATGTAGTGACCTGAAAAAGCCGCTGTACTTCTGAGATGATCTTGGATGGTTGGAGTAAGAAAATAACAAACCCACGTACAACGGTCCAATCAAGCAAGAAATAGCCAGGAAAAACAAACAAAAAAGCATCATACAGGACAACATCCAGTGATGTACTAAGAGAAGAAAAACTCGAAAGAAAACCCTTTTTTTTACTTGTGGAAACCCCCTCGGGCCGTCACCCCGCCGGGGTTTGCGGCGGGGCAGTGTGTCGGAATCGAACCGACTAAAACCACACGGTGTGCCACTCTTAACACGACCGGACCCTTGAAAGAAAACCTGTATCAACCCACCCGGCCAGGGTGATATAGTAAGCCAAAACGTCCTTTCTAAGGAGGGGCATGTGTCCAGCAGTCGACTGTTTAAGGCTGATACTACCATAGCGAAGCTTTCGTTGGATCATTAATCTCAGAATCTTGTGCATTTTGATAGCCGAAACTTTGGTGGTTATAAAACATCAATCTGTAACCCTTATCAAGAAAGCTATGACGATATACTGTTGTAAAATACATAAACTATTTATGCCCGAAATTACTGGGATTCCCCGAAAGAATTACTTGAACTAAAAGGATACCAACAATTTAGTAATAAAATTGTATGTTGCATAAAATTATAATTAAGTCGTTAAAAAAATCATAAATATTTTTTATCTTTATCGTAAGCACAAGCTAGTTGTTATCCGCACCATTGCACAGCTGAATGAGTGACATTATTAACTCCACATGTAGTATGTATTTCAATGTACGTAAATATCAAGATAAGGCTAATATCAATCACGTTTACGTCGGCGTGTTCAATCCAACGAATAAGCCGCGTGAGGTAACATTTCAATATTGAAATTAAGTGAAACAGTTTGTAGGAAAAATATGGGACAAAAATTATTCGTAATTTAATGCATATCTAACGAGTGACACTAATTAGTAATCGGTACTAATATAATATTATCAAGCTTAAGAGCTTTGTTTGGTTGGACAAGTTAATCTCAGAAGGTACTGGTCCGATTTGAAAATATATTTCAGTGATAGATAGCCCAATTACCGAGAAAGGCTATATGCTATACATCATCAAAAAATATTGAAAAACGGGGAAAAAAACAATTGCGTGCGCAGGGTATACGATTAAAGTTTATAATGTATGAAATAATTGTTGCCCCTAATAAGTTCAAAAAAAAGAAGGTGAAAAACTATTATTCATAGAGTTAGAGACTTTTTAATTAATAGTAGAGTACAATAAACCAGTTAAATGCTGTAAAATTGACCTAATTCATAAGATGATGATATTGAATCATATTTTCACTCTTTGCTTATGATCAGCTGTATAAATACGCAATATATATTTATATAAATATCTATAGGTTATATAATATGAAAATCAGTTGTTAAAATACAGCGTCTGCCATGTTTGCGTTATACGTAAATAAAGCGTAATTAGGTAATATTTAACAAAACAGACTTAACAGTTCCATTACAAGTCACTAATAATAATCGAGTTAATGTACAACACTAGAAAGTTAGGCGAAACGATAACAAGGAAATAAAACTATGGTATAATTACCTGATAACGAAGATACCAGAACATGGCGATCACCAATCCAACCAAAATAATAAGAGCCACTTTCAATACTTGATTCTCTTGCTGGTGGAACCACACATACATTCTCTTGTACCATAAATCAGGTCTGAAGTTCAGTCCTTCAAACAAATCTTCTGTTTGAACGGACACTGATATCGAATTAGATTTTAAATTGGTTTCGTTCTCAACATCATTCTGACTCTCAGAATGAACTTGACCATTGATTAACTTCATAGCGCTCTTTTGTGAATTGTGCATGTTGAGAAATTTCGAATTTGGAATTTGAGGCATCCATGTCGTGGTTAGTTCGGGGACTTTATAATGTCCTAGTAATAAATATGGCGCTGCTACATGCAAATTTAAATCGTTTATCTTGTAGTGTACGTTTTTAAACGGCTCGTACGTTTCTTGGTCTTTCTTTGATTCTATTGCTGATGGACCTTCTATAAGAAGTGGTTGTGTGTGACCAGTGGATATAGTTATAGTGTTCTTATCTACAAGTGAAGTGAGCGCATAAAGGCCATGGTTGTGTTCACCGACGTATAATGTAGGACTGAAAAAAAGTTTTATAATAAAAGGTTAATCTTTAACGGTTGTCCATTATCATCTCTAACTAACATTGTAACCAAGTGGCAAGTCTTGGGAGTTAATTATAACTGACCTCTAATCATCTTCGCGCAATGATACTTTGTATGTGCAAAATTTTCTAAGGTCATTTTAAAGTGAAAATAAAAATCAATAAAACAAGTCAATAGAGTATTTGTTAGTCTTGTTTTCATTTCTTTAAAGGTTAAATACCGCAGAAAGTAATTGTACACTTGGTGTTGATAATAACACATTCGTAGTATTATCGCAATCAACGTCTTATAGTGAAACAGTATCTTGGTTTATTACAGCATACTGAATAGTAAACTGTTAAGGTTAAAAAAACAGAACTGTAAAACCAACAGCAGTAGCAGTGATAAAAAAAGGTTTTCAAATTGTGATTGTCAATGAAACTAATATCTGATCATAGTGTAATTTTTCATTCTTCTAGTATATTATCATTCACAGTCTCCAAAAGTCCACTGCTGGAGGCTGTTGATGTGGTTATTAGAGAAGGTGGATTATTATTTTATCTGGTTCAAACTTAACTCTTCTGAGCCTGGCTGTATTCATTGTATGTTTGTTAATTCACTTGTTTTATTATTCCTTCATATGACAAATGTTTAAAAAACTATCAATAAATGTACACTCTTTTACGGTGTAATATGGTGAACAAATAGTTTTCTATCTATCTGCCGCTCATACCTTTAATACCTCATTTCGAAAAACTCTCCAACTTCATCGATTTCTATCTAAATATGATATGCCTATTTTAATTCATAATATATTATTAAGAAAGTACTTACTACAATTCGATATTCGAATTCTTTATCCCCTGACCGTTGCTCAGGATAGTGGCGTCCTCCATAATATGATCTAATGTGTCATCCCCTATTGAGTTGAAGGGCACGGAGATAAGACCGTCTCTAGAGTCTAGTAGGTAGGCGGCGACAACTGGCGTCTCGAAGTTGTGGGACCAAACAAGGACGCCCGACTTGCGGGCAAACGACATTACACGTCCGCTTGATGTCGAAGTGAAATGAATTATGCCTGCATTGGTCATATTTAGAATTTAGGTTTATATTCTAGATTGTATGAATTATTTGAAAAGATGGTGGTGATGATAAGTTTCTCACCAGCTCTTCTCATGAATGCAATACCCATCGGAGCTGGTACTTGGATTGATTTCAATTTAAACCTTTGAGTTGAATCGAAATCAATCTAAGCTCCGGTAATTCAGATCATTTCAATGCATTTAGTATTGATTACTTGAGTTTTGTTTTATATTTTGATGTTTGTATTTTTGACGTGTTCAAGTGCCTTTTGGGGCCTATGGAAATAAATGATTTGAGTTTGAGTTAGACCTTCATGAAAAGACTTGAACAATGTAGTAAAAATACGACATATTTTTTATTTAAAATAATATTCCGTCCTTGTAGTTGTATTGAATTCACCAGAAGTGTTAGTATTAAGTTTTATAAAATAAAAACTAAATAATTAGCGCTTACCGACTCGCTCACAGGAAAAAATAAACAAATTCGTTAATTAAGTAGTAGATAATATATGCACGATCGGTAATCATTATTTATGTTCTACCTTCCTTTTGAGTTACTAAGGGAATAAAATAATGGGAACTCCAATCAGTGAATACAAAAAGATCTTCATACTGTAGACGTGTGTTTAGACCTCAACAAATATCTGAGTTCAAAAAATATATCCCTAAGGCACCCACCGTAATCATTGAGCATCTCCTTGGCCATAGCATGAGATGTGTAATCAAAGAAGGTGACATTCCACTTGTGATTCTCATTCTTGGAATCATGCATCAGTATATTGTATTCAGTTCTTGCTACGTAAATGCCTCTCTTTTTGTCTGGCACGCACGTATTGTCATCTGAATTCTTGAAAATCTTGGTTTTCTCGAAACCTTAAATACAAAAAAACGTAAAGTAAATACATATATACTTTTTTTTGTAAATACATACATATTATATATAGAAGACACCGAAAGTCCGATGTTTCGTCCTTCCGATCCTTGTAATAATGTATATTTAATTAATATCACGAAAAATAAATTGTAATACAATTTTACTGGTTAATCGAATAAATTAATCGTTATCGAGAATGCGATCGCACGCATCGGCTTAATCTGAGTCTTATCGCTATCAATGTGTATTATATATGTGATAATTGTATAATGAGATTTAAACATGGAACACTTTAAAATTTTGGCTGGTAACACAACAGTGATTATGTTTTGGTGGTTTTATTGACGTATAAATGATATTTCTCTTGATTCATACTTCCGGATTTAAAATTATCTAAACGGCTTCGTTTTTAAACTTTGAATGAATATTTTTAATGGTGCAAATAACTGTTTAAATCATTAATAATATGTACAGCATACGGTGTACAATTACGGCCTTAAACAATTGTAAATACTACTGTTTATTGTCATTTCTTAACTGCCTGCTATTTGCCTAAACAAAATTGGCAATTGACGTCTTTAGTTTAAAACCGACTACAGACTTCCGCCTGAGATTCTCGGTTCGGTTGTAGTAAACTTACAACAGGTCACATATGAACCGATTAGGAAAAAAAAATCCTATACGAATCGTATAGGCACTTTCCATTCGACCGATCCAAATTTTAAGAAAAAAAAATGGTCCCTGAGCGCGGTAAATAAGGGAATAATCATTATACTCATTAATGCACTTCTCACTCGTCACCCATTTCTACATCACCCTATTAGTAGGGTTGCGTTCACAGTCTATGTACACGCGTATTACGCATAAAGTTATAAAACACAGATTATTATATTTTTTCACAAAGTAATCGCATAAAAGCCGTTCACACTTTTAAAAGTTAATTATCTAGAAATACCCAATGATAACCCAACGTATGTTTGGTAACTAATTTCTGTTTTTTGTAACCCGCAGCGTTCGCAGCTGCCTATTATATTATCAGGCAGATTGTGTACTTAGGTGCATGAAAAAATAATATAATTGATAACATCTGACTCGGTGTAATGTGAGGCAGACATCATTAGTGTGTTGCTCTAAATGTTTATGAACAATCTTGAACAATCTAACTGAGACTTCAATAAATATAGTTAAAAAATTCAAAAACACGCTTACAAAAGTCGGTTACAAACAAACAAATATACAGCTAAAGCTAACACAAGCGTGTTACAAATAATTAGGTTGCCAACAGGACTAGCGTTTTTAAGGTATTCTAGTGAAAATTCGAAAACATGCTCTACGTCTACTTCAAGCATGTCTTAACTATACGAAAGTATTAAAGGTAATGATTCCTGACAATTTTAGGGGATGCCAGGGGGACTAAAAAATGTCTACGAGCAATAGTTTCGGAGATAGAGGGGGTCCCTTTCTTAAGGGATGATCTTAAATGGGTGAAGGGATCGGAGGTGCTACGCTAGATAAATAAGCCCCAAAACAGTGGTTGAAAATATAGGTGGGGGGCACCTCGACTGAGAAGTATGGCGGTATCGAAGAACTCGACTTCACGATGTGACGAAGTAGGCGATTCAGGAGTATGTGGGGAACATTATATATCAACAAAATTTACCAAAAAGTTAATTGTTACTTTTAATTGCTTCAATCAATTAAATTAAAAAGTTAATTGCAATTATATTAATTGCTTTTTACAATTGGTGCACATTAGTTTAAATAATTTAATTATAAAACACGATTAAACGTTTAATTGCGATTAATTCAATTGCAATTTATTTTTTAATCAACTAATTAGTCAATTGAAAAATTAATTGAGTAATGCCCAACACTGTATATAGATAAGCCTATAAGATATAATCAGTCACTGAAGTTCTAATTAGTAAGTCTACTCCGTTTCAATATCAAACTTAAAAAAACTTCAACAGGTGTTATTTGTCTAGCAATTGTCCGGAAGTACGAGTATCAAGCACATATCTAAAAAAAAAATTCCCATAGACACATTTTTATCATTAACGAAGAACGTAATCATTATCCTTAGAGGATGTCTCAATCAATTATTTTGAACAATGATATTGAGCTTAATCACTGATAAGGGCTGACAACAAAAAAAATTCATAAACAAAAAAATAAATATGATATCGGAATAACCGACAAAAAAGAGTGTGTACGTCGACAACTGCGAGTGAGAGGCGGATACGTTTAATGATTTTTTCAATGAAATACAAAACTACTACGCTTTATCACAAAACACATGGCTGTATCGGGTTTCCATATATTTCAAATGTGTACGCAGATATGCTGAAGAAGAATGCAATAAAATTTCAAAGTCTCTTTCATATTTTAATGTGAAAATGCATTATGGTATCAGTACCTATTTTTTCTTTTGTAATAAATAATATATTAACAACGTGCCTTGACACAAAACGGGTAGCGCGGGTTAGCCGACATACAATCTATAATTATAAGCTAAAGAATGACAGCGACACATGTATTTTTTACATAATTAGAAGAAGCATAGTAATATTTTTCATGAAAAAAATAAAATAACGTGTATTGAGTGCTTTACTAGAAGAAACTTGACAGGCTCTAACTAGGGTAATGGATTTAGTGGAAAAATCTACCGTCAGTGCATCATTTGTTTTCGGGAATATTTTCATTCTCCCGTTTACGACTCTTTAATTAGCTTGATGCTCATATAATTCTTTAATTTTACACAAGTGGATGATATACCGAGATATCCACACGAAAAAAACTTTGATAAAGTAAACTTAAGTAATAATTGTGTAATACATAAAGAATATATTGAATTTTTGTGAGTTGCTTATTGCGGCTCTGTAGTTCTAGATACAGATTCTAAGTAATGCCAATACAATGCTCAGGAAATTACTAACTATGGAATGAGATCTTAACTTCCGAATATACCAACAAAATGTCGATACATATCAACTTTAATCAATATGTAATGTTTCGCAGGTGTTATTGTACATAACACTGGCAATTGTCTGTAGCCTTACTAGCGAGAAAAATATTTTGCTATCCTCCGGAAATAGTAATAATACTTTTTGAACTGTCTGTGTGTGTCTGTGAAAACGAGAGGAGCCAATCTAAGAAAAACAGTTATTGAATGTACTTGTGGGGGAACGGGTATAATGTTCCACCCAACACAAAGGGAGGATCCTCCGACCAGGCGAGGCGTATAATGTTAGTTTATATTTAGGATGACACATTAAAACTGTTACATACCTGATACATGTTCTCTAGAGCCAGTCAAAGGGTCTAACATAAACCAAGTGTCGCTTTTCTTCCCCGTGTAGAGAATACCATCAGTGGAACGACATGGGGCATTCGCCACTAATTCAGGTATCGTAAATGGTAGTTTCTTTAACATTTGCTGGTCGCCTCTAGGGCCATACATATAAAGGAACCCATGTCGAGGGTCCGGCAGGAACTGAGGCATTAAGTTCTCCTGCTGATTGGGAACTTTGACGACCGGCTCTGAAAAGGAAATATGTATTACGAAAAGGAAATTAAAGAAACAATCCAGACATAATGGAGTTAATTCTGTTGTTGCGCGACTAAGTAAAAATTTCTTTTAAATTATCTTCTAATCTTTTATATTGGTGAAATGATTTCCAAAATGCAATGTTTGTATGTATGTATTTAGATATTGTATATGTTCATATCTACATCTACATCGTGTTACATATATGATAGGCTCAACAACAAATTTTTAGTCGAACCTTGACATTGAGAACGTCGATTGACAAGACAAAACTCAGTTTTAGTAATTTTTAGCTCAGTTTAGAGAGTTTTCGAAAAACAGAATTAGCACCCATGTTAAAAATATTACAATTTCTTTATTTATACATATAGGAATACCAACAGCATTCATATACCATACTCCTTTTACAAACAAGAGACAGAGTGTGATATTAATAAGGTAAGCATTCGAAAAAGTTAAGAATAATAAAACTAAAAAAACTAGATGTTGGTAATATAAAATGTATTAAAGTACCTACTTAATAAAATTATACTACTTCGCTACACGAGTACTATTTTAGGACTTACTAGAAAAGTAAAAAAATCATAATTTTCAAAAGCCTCACACAATTAGAAACCTTACCGGTAACTAAATAAGGCAGTCAGTCAACTTTTGCGCTATATAAATGTATATAAACACACAAATATCTTTACTAACATTATAAATACGAAATCAACGTTATCTGTCTGTTACGCTTTCATGGCTAAGCCGTTGCACCGATTTTAATGAAAATTAAACATAGAGATACGATGATTTTTGAGGAAAGACACGGGCTAGTCTTTACCGTGATAACCGACATACACTTGGGCGGAGCTGCGAGCAAAAGCTAGTTTCGAATAAAAAGGTTTCTTAACCAACATATCAAATACATAATTTGTTCTATATTTTGTGAAAATGTCTACGTTCAATATAATTTTATTCATCTCACTATAAAAGCATTAGAATATAAAGTTGTTATGAATATGCAAAAGATTATATATTCTCGTAACAGACAGATTCAGGACATTTCTGTTGCATCTCATTAGTCTTATTATGAGATGATGACGCACCTACAGTTTCCAAGTAGCTTAATATGGTAACTTTTCAACATGCGAGCACCACCCACTCATAGTTTGAAAACACCTACTTGATTTTCTATAAACATTATACTCGTACATGCGATTAGGCATTAAGTAATAAGTTTATCTACTTTTCTATATGTGTTCGTTATCGTAATTTGATTCGAAAATGTTATCGAAAAAATCTGATTTATCTCAAACGCTTGTTGTTTGTAAAAATGTATGTTTATGCAAGAGAAAACTTTTATTAGAACTTGGTGCTATGATTTTTCGCTCGGACGTCCCTACGGTAAAAAAGTGTACCTACGGTAAAGCCTTGGAATTATAAGTAACTAGCTAACCCACGCAACCTCGTTTGCGTCTTCTATTGCCCGTAGCGTGAAAATTTTCCCCGGTTTTTGAAACATTCTTCATTAGTGCTCCGCTCCTATTAGTATTAGCGTGATGATATATAGCGTATAGCCTTCCTCGATAAATGGACTATCCAACACTGAAAGAATTTTTCAAAACGAACCAGCGATTCCTGAGATTAGCGCGTTAAAATATGCAAATAAACAAACTCTTCAGCTTTATAATATTACTCGTAGTATACCTACCTAGATGTATTTTAATAATTAAAATGATTTTTGTACATTTATTAATATTTGTATACATAAATTATGAATACATAAGATGTATGTGATAAGACACTCTTAAATGTGTGATATAATTGTTAATAGCAGTTGTTGTTGTTCAATTAGTGTAATTGGAGTCTACGAGAATAACAGCATTGCCGAGTGATAATAGCCTTATTGGTCTTCAAAACTATTTCTTTGGCTATACTAATATCGAGTACGATATTATAATATCTTGTGTGTTTATAATATAGTGTTTGTCTTATTTTTCATCATCATCATCATCATCAACCTATCGTCCACTGCTGAACATAGGCTCATTGCACACATAAATTTTCCTTTTTAAAAACTCACCGCATTGGGTATTCTTAGTCTAGCCATAATACGAGTAGTTCAAGATCCCAGTCAGTCCAGACTTACATCATTTTAGGAAATATGTTTTTTAGGAGCTGTAGATACTTGCAGGTATACAAAGTGGAAAGAAACCAGGCTAACATTACGTCATTTTAGGAAGCCTGAATTTTATATACCTATATAAATATTATAAAATATTTTCCAAAGAGCCAGACCAATATGACGGGCCAAAGTTCCTCCCAGACTCGTTTTAAGTATTTTCGAACGTTTTAGTTTTACGTAGTATTTCTCACCTGTACCTACTTATCTCACTCAAATAATGTTCTCGCTCTACCCCCAAAACTCTGCACAACAATCGAACCTGTGCGTAATCGCGGAAAAAAATATTTACATATTTTCATAAACAATTTAATCAATTACATTAGTACGTTAGAAATATTTTTTATATTAAAAGTAATATAGATATGGCCAAAAAAAATTTATTCAATTTTTAGTAGTATCTACTTTGGGTCTTTAGTAAATAGGTAGGTAGGTATGTACTTCGACTTCAGCTTGTTTTGTTCTCTAGTTTGGTAGGTATATTTTACCTACTTTCTGTTTTGATGCAATAGGTACATAGAATAAATAATTGTAAGTTTTGTTATTAAAGCACTGATTAAATATTGTAAACAGAGGAAACAGATAGTTACATTTTACGTATTTGCTACACTATTATTTCGGTTAATTGTACCACATAGATATACATCTACACCGTCCAATATGTTCGAAAACATAAACTAGTAAGTTGTGATTGCGGTGTTATTTGCTTACAAATATTGGCCAAGTGCGAGTCGGACTCGCTCAGGAAATGTTTCGTACCATTAAATATACATTTCAAGCGTCTACCTACTGCGGTTTTTGATATCGACTAAAAAACGGCAAAAAAATCATATTTATTTTATGTTTATCAAATTAGTGCTGCATATTTTGATGTATTTAAAAAGAGTTTTAAAGGTCCTATGGTTTAAAAGGACATTTTTGTAAGAATCCGGGAGAGGGTAAAACGTGTAACGTGTAAAACCCATGTATGATATTTTTTTTGTAAGCAGTTATTTATTTATTTAATCATTTATCATGTGTATATATCATACCGAATTATCCAGATAGGTAATAACAAATAATGAATTTCTTTATAGACACAAAAGTTCTTTTAACATCCTATTTAAAAATGAATAATTCTGAATTTCAATATATTTTATATTATTACGCTTTAGATTCCACATTACACTACGCCGATTACGTACCTTTACTAAACACAAAATATACTTACAATTTACTGTAGAACAGTGTAGAAGGCCACATAGTGATATGCAATAAAATTAAGTACTATTGATTAAAAACAGCTACAAAGTATTCTAATAAATAATACCTAGCTATACATAGGTAGATAAGAAGAGTACGTATTATGATAATAAATATTATCGCTGACCCATTGAGATATATAGAAATTTACTTATTAACAACAACAATTATTATTATTGTATCATTGGTCTTTTGGGTGAGTGGTACCGCATAGGTTAATGCAATGCAAAGTTATGAAGGATGTTTTTTTAACCAACTTAAAAAAAAAAGGCAAGATTTTCTCAATTCACCTGTTTTGTTCTATTACTGAGGCTTAATCTTCTCAATATCTAATCTAATATCAAAAAAGATACTATGCAATTATTTTTTTTGTTTCAGATCTTGTTTAACACTATTACTATTCCTTAAGGTGCCTATATCTGTCTAATCAAAGGGATTAACAGCCTAAAAGGAAATATCAGAATATTCATATCAAATCTATTATACAGGGTCTGTCGTAAATAATGGATAAGTCGTAAACTGGAGTTGGTCCGGCTATGAGACTATTAGAAAATCGTATCTTTTTGCCAGGGTTTCTAACCGTATGGAAATGGCGTAGACTTTTATGTTTTTTTATAAATTTCGCTACTCTTTGCATTCATTCCGTTGCCATTTCGTTAAATTTAGGTATTTCTGTGTCATTTTTTTTTGTATTATAGTCTTGAAGATGTGTATTATTTAGTTTTAGTACTGTTTTAGGCGTTTTTAACGTTGGTCATTTTCAAAATTGTCATTTTAAGATTTTTTATGTTTTTGTTTTACTTAGGGTCAACTTTTGATCATTTACTGTGTAAAAAAAAAGTACGGCGCTATAGCTGCCCATGATCTTAATAAATTATCTAGTATGTGTAGATTCTAAAAAGGTATAACAATGCATACTTCACAAGTAATATTAAGCTACATGAGCGAGATCAATATCAAGGTGAGAAAATATTTTTTTCATGTAATGTTGTAAATGGTTATAAAACTTCGTCATAATGATTTATTTCTGCCAAGATTCTTTACACAAACACTATGGGGTCACTATTAAGAATATTCAAAAGAAAACTAGGTTGTTTTAGTACGTAAAAATATTTATTCAACAACTTAAACTAAATGTTCGAAGTGTCCTCCGCCGGCAGCTATGCACGCTCTACATCGCCTAATAAACGATCGCTTAATCCGGCGCACATAACCGGCTTCTTCAATTTTTCTCGCTGCTACTTGAATGCGCGCACGCAACTCTTCTACAGAACTTATTGTTTCACTGTATACTTTTTCTTTTATACAGCCCCAGTAAAAGAAGTCCAAGGGGTTCAGGTCTGGCGAACGTGGAGGCCATAAAATTGGCCCCAATCGCCCTATCCATCTATCTGGATAAGTATTATTTAAATGTTCCCTGACACGAACAGCGTAATGTGCTGGACACCCATCATTTTGTAGCCACATCTCATTTCTTATCTCTTGTGGGACGTCTTGCAGTAAACTAGGTAAAGTATTTGCTAAAAAATTCAAATACATATCCGCATTTAATATTGCCGGCAATTCGAATGGACCAATGATTTTGCCATTAATAATGCCAGTCCATAAATTAATTTTAAATTGATATTGCGATCGGTCTTCTCGGATAAGTCTTGGGTTTTCGAGTTGCCAGCTGTGTATGTTGTGAAGATTCAAAAAACCATCTTTTCGACACGTTGACTCGTCACTCCATAAAATTTTATTAAAAAAACTTTGGTCTTCCCTCATCTTTCGCAGCATTATGCGACAAAATGTTATTCTCGCAGCAGCGTCCCTTGGCATTAATGTTTGGACCCTTTGATAATGATAGGGATATAATTCATGCCTTTTTAAAATCCTGTGTACAGATTTTTGAGGTATACCGGTGCGCCTTGAAATTACACTTATGGACGTACCAGGGTCTTCTGCAACTATTTCCAGTACTTCGGCTGCACTGTGGCGTTGTGGTCGTCCTTCACTCGCCCCGCCTACGCCGGTCCCAGGAAATCGTCCTTCCAAAAATGTGTTGTGCACTCTTATGAAGACACGATAGTCAGGATGCCGGGCATTTGGATATTTTTCCCGATAAACTCTAGCAGCTCTATTGGCGTTGCCATCACATAAACCATAAATGTAATGCATGTTTACGTATTCGGCCGGCGTGTATTGTTGAGGCATGATATACAAAATTTTCCAAAATAACACGTGCAATCGATAGCACAACACGATGCCCATAAATGAGAGCTGAGTTGTCAATATCACCAGGTTAACAAGTCCAAATCACAAAGAAAATCTAAGTCCGATATTAGAAAGCAGTAACAAATTGACGACAGTAATGAAAACGAGAGCACATGCGATGGTCAAAATCACACTGAGAGATGTATCAGGAGTGCGCCCTAGCTAAACGCATGCTAACCTTTTCACACATCGTGAGTGTGAAAGGGACGGTGCATCATGCAGTGTGCCTAGTAACAATGTCCTTTTCACGCGGGGAGACCCTTTGTATTGCTGTCTTTGTTCATTTTTTTACCTGATGATCCTTTTTACGAATAAACTTGTAACATGTTTGTCGCATGTAACTATTAGAGCACATCAATTTTAAAATTAAACACCTTTATGAAATGAGGAGGCATGAAATTTTTTTGACAAAAAACTACCTAGTTTTCTTTGAATATCCTTAATAGTGGCCCCATAGTGTTTGTGTAAAGAATCTTGGCAGAAATAAATCATTCTGACGAAGTTTTATAACCATTTACAACATTACATGAAAAAAATATTTTCTCACCTTGATATTGATCTCGCTCATGTAGCTTAATATTACTTGTGAAGTATGCATTGTTATACCTTTTTAGAATCTACACATACTAGATAATTTATTAAGATCATGGGCAGCTATAGCGCCGTACTTTTTTTTTACACAGTAAATGATCAAAAGTTGACCCTAAGTAAAACAAAAACATAAAAAATCTTAAAATGACAATTTTGAAAATGACCAACGTTAAAAACGCCTAAAACAGTACTAAAACTAAATAATACACATCTTCAAGACTATAATACAAAAAAAAATGACACAGAAATACCTAAATTTAACGAAATGGCAACGGAATGAATGCAAAGAGTAGCGAAATTTATAAAAAAACATAAAAGTCTACGCCATTTCCATACGGTTAGAAACCCTGGCAAAAAGATACGATTTTCTAATAGTCTCATAGCCGGACCAACTCCAGTTTACGACTTATCCATTATTTACGACAGACCCTGTATATATAATTGATTGAACTGAAACTGATAAACGAATTTTATGCAAAGACCAGGTAGCAGAAAATATAAGTGGGTTGTATTGGGAGAGATGTGAATACCATTATATATATAATACTAGCTGACCGACGCAACCTCGTTTGCGTCTTTTATTGCCCGTAACGAAAAATTTTCCCCCGTATAGGGTTGATTTTTTACACCTTGTGTCCGAAAAACCCCAATATCTTACGGAACCCTATTTTTTTCCAAAATAAAATATAGCCTATAGATTTACCATAGCAGCGCCATCTATTGATTACTTACTCAACCCAGTCGAAAGGTATCGACATCTGTTAGAATCATACGGAGTTAACAGATAATTGTGACTGTCAAATAATAACAGACAAATAATTATCAATAAATTAAAATTGCGACTATAATTTGAGATTTAAACTATCCTATCTCTCAAGTTGGATCGAACTGCACATGGTGTGCGAATTTTATTATAATCGGTTAAGTGGTTTAGGAGTCCATTGATGACAAACATTGTGACACGAGATTTATATATATTA
This sequence comes from Spilarctia lutea, assembly GCA_916048165.1. Taxonomy (NCBI): domain Eukaryota; kingdom Metazoa; phylum Arthropoda; class Insecta; order Lepidoptera; family Erebidae; genus Spilarctia; species Spilarctia lutea. The sequence continues at coordinate 14,483,811 of OU696479.1, forward strand.
AGACTAGCTGACCCTCGCAACCTCGTTTACGTCTACTATTGCCTGTAGCGTAATATATTTTCCCCGTTTTTTAAACATTCTTCATTGGGGCTTCGCTCCTATTGGTCTTAGCCTATAGCCTTCCTCGATAAATGGACTATCCAACACTAAAATAATTTTTCAAATCGGACCAGCGGTTCCTGTGATTAGTGCGTTTCAACAAACAAACAAACTCTTCAGCTTTATTATATTAGTATAGATATTGTTGGTTCCTATTAGTCTCAGTGCATGCTAACTATCTTATTTTAAGCCTGCAAAGAAAAAATATTAAAAAATAAAACCTGGAATCCATTACATAGTTTCAGAGTTCATTGTGAGCAACAAAGTGACATGAGAATTGTATATACATACTAGCTGAACCTGACAATAAACACGAGCAACGCCGCGAGGCGAAGCTAGTATCGTTATAAATTGTAGCCTATGTGTTACTCTGATGTATAAGTTATACTATTGTCAAGTTTCATCAAAATCCATTCAGTAGTGTTTGTGTGACAAACATACTCACAAACTTTCGTGTTTATAATGTTAGTACCATATATAAAAATGAATAGATGTATGTTAATGGGAAATATTTTGGTTTACATAATCATATATGAATTTCACATATTAATCGCACACATGAAGTAGCGGACCTAGCGTACTGACAAATAGATTTATTATTACTGTTGCTTTTATTATTCACTATTTATTATCCATATACCATCTCATTCTTATTTAAAAACAACATTTTTTTATATTAGAGACTAACAAAATCCTATATATACTTATTTAATAACTTTGTTTACATCCTTGACCATTTAATTATCATAACATTTTAAATTTATTAAATTATTATTAACATTTTTAATTTATTTAACATATTAAATATAAATATTTCGTACATATAATACACAATGTCATCTAGTCCCAAGCTAAGAGTTAGTTGCTTTGGTGGCCCAGTGGATAGTATTTGCAGATCATACAAACATTTGGACCGACTTGGGAATCGGGCCCAAGACCTCAACACAGCAGTCACATTTGCTACTACTGCATCACTGAGGCAGTACAAATAAAAATATATTAATTCGTATGGAGTCTGGTCATCAAAAAAGCCCAGTCTAGTCATTATGGACCTTAAATATAATGCTATTACTAAATTTAAAAAAAATCTAATCCATGAACTGTAATATTTACTGCCAATAATATGTAGAAACAAATGATGATAAGTATGTTAGTGATGATTAAAAATTTATTACTTTTTAAATTTGTATGCATTTTTATTTTGTCAGGTTTAATATGCTGTTTTATGGTAAGTTTACAATGAAACATGAAAAAAAATTCATGGTCTTATTAGATTTATTATTAACAATGGCATGTAAAAATTCATGTATATAAAGTAAATAGCACTATTCAATAGCGTCATTTGAAGTAAATTGATAGGATATTATGTGTCTATGATTAATTTGGTCTGAAGTATTAGTCATCGCACAGCATACATTACTTTCATCAGCACTTATGATTGTTTCAATAAAACCATGCATTTTGATTTGAAATAATATAATATTACATGATTTTATTTTATTAAATCAAGTAAAATGTACAATAACAAAGAAAACGAAGACATCAAAAACCTTATTTTTTAAAAAAAATGGAACTCTATTAAACTTGCATAACTTTTGTGCTCATTACCAACATTAAATATTTATACAGTACAAAATGTATTCAAATAATATTACTTACCATCTTTTAATTTCCAAATAATATTTCCCGCTAGAGGTTCGACGGCAACCATGCCGCCTCCTAACGTGGCAAACAAAAGAGGCCGGTCGTCTAAAGCTCTCGATATCTCTGTGCTTTCCTATAACAAAATTACACTGTTGCACACTCGATAAGAACTTAACCTTGCATCTAATTATTGCATAGTTATTTATTATTAATCAAAAGCATTTGCTGTCGATAGTATATTTCTTACCTTTCCACTATTATCCACAATAGAACCCACACCATACAGTCCACACAAAAATAATACTACACACAAGTACTTCATTTTCAGTATTTATATCAGTTAACGATTTGTAAAGTAAGCAATTTCCATTATTATAACGCAATAAACGCAGAAATCAAAACACCACAATAGAGCACCTCTAAGACTTTTTGACAGAAGGTCGACTGGCATTGGCATTTGGCACAATCACAATGAAACACAGATAAAGTAATGTCACTATGTCCCTCTAAGTATCGACTAAAATAAGTAAGTCACTTAATACCCCCAAGTTGTAGTGCACTTTAGTTGTATTTTGCTTTAATTGACTTGACAACTTTAACTTGTACAAAATACATTTATCCAATGTAACACACAATGTAAAACAAAAAACGGAGATGCGGTTACGTGTGCCTATATAATAACTACTGTTAACTTGAACACATGTTTTATTTTTTATTTAGGGCTCTACCAAAACGATTCTACTCTGCCTGATGGAAAGCATAAGTAGAATCCAAGAGTGGTGGTTACCATACTCGTGACGCTTCCGCATCATTGGGCCTCCGGTCTCGCTCACCAACAAAACACAACAGCCAGCCCGTTCATGTTGAAATCAGCGTGGTTCTGCAAAAATGTTATACTTGTTTTTTCTATAAAAAAGGAGAAAAAAATTCTTCGAAACTTGTGACTAGATGGCGTTGTGTGTTAGATGTCCGAAATATTTATTATATTATATTAATTAGTGTATTAGAAGACCTTCGAAAAAAAATTAACGCGGAATCAATATATTAGGATAGGATCTCAACATGATCAGTAAGATATGTTTAATGGGAATCACGAGATAAAAATCATGTAAAATATCCACGTCCAGCATCTGTAAATAGCGATACTATCGAGAATGTTCAAGCACCTTAAATAAATTGAATCAATACAGTAAGTGGAAGGGTCCGATCATGTCTCATGGAGACCATAATTCAGCAGGTAAAGAGAATAGTGTCCTGTAGCATGATGGACGGACAATATATAGAAGTAGTCTGACGGCAAATGGATGCAGTCTACGAAAACAAGAATAAACGAACAATAAACAATCCTATCGTTGACACCCCTTGAATGTCAAAATTACTACATTTGTGTATCTGAAAATACCCTGCAAAATAATTAATGTGCTTTAGAAATTAATGATGTAGCTGTCATCACTAAAAAAAAATGTCTTAATTTTTCTTGACACTCGTTCTGTGTCTCAATTGTTTATTATTTTTTCATATTTATTGTTCATGATCAAACAATCAATTTTATGTTAAATATTTTTATTTTGCGGAGTACAATTGTTAATCGACTATAGCCAATTTATGATCGAAAAGGAATGACATTTAAAATCTGACAACTTGACATTTCGAGACCAACTCGTCTGACAGGGCAGTTCTTGTGTTCAATATTTTTGATTTGTGAGAGAAGAGTAATTGGTTCGGATAAATTGAAAAAGAGAAAAATAAATTGAAAAATTTACGAGGTCATGATAGTTGTAAGAATTTGTTTCAACCACTATAAATGGAACAATGTTAATTTACAGATAGTTTTATCCGTAATAAATCATTAAAATGGAGATATCTGGAGTGGGTATGTATTGAAGAAATATACTAACAATAATTTAATATTAGGACTGTTTCAGTCAAACAAATTGTTTTTTCTGTACATTATATCTAAGTTTTAAAAAGGTAGAGCAGTTGTTTACGTGCTAAGATCAATTAACATGTTTTTGTGACTCGTATTGTTTCTTAGACAACAAAGACGATAACACAAAACAATTATCCCAAACTTATAGCTACGAACGTGATAATGAACTTTTTAAAATTCTGCGCTATTCTCATTGTGCTATTTTTAGAACTAAATGTAGAATAATATAAAAGAACTAAAAATAAAATTATTAGTAATTGAATTGATTGTAAACATACCAATCAATTAATTATTTAGTCCTAATTGGAATCCTTCATGTAAATGTTTATTGTTTTAGGTAAATCGCCAAACTCCTCATTATCATTTAGATACAATGCTAACAATGAGGAGTTGGAAGAGTTGTGTTACCAACTCTGTGAGGATGACCCACCAACACCACAGTGTGACCCCCCTCCACCACATAGTGAGAATGCGAGCCCCAAAAGAGGAGAAAGATCATCATCCATCATAGATAAATACTTTAAATCAATTCGTACAGAAAAAATAGTGGAGAAGCCTGAAGAACCTAAATCAGTAGAAGTCAAACCAATTGAAGAAAATAAATCACCTTTGCCAAAAGAAGCAACTTCGTCCCCTATGAAAGAATACCTGAACCGTCTTGGCAAACGCAGCACTTCAGAATCATCTCCTGATGTGAAAGAGGGTACCAATGAGACATGGAAAATATTTCATGATTTCAAGTTTAAGTTGGCTCAAGCTGTTGAAGATATGAAGACCAGATCAGTAGAAGGTAAGAAGTTATTGTATAAAATAGTCATAAGATATAAATCAAGTAGCTTTAAAACTGCAAATGTTTTGAACTTGCAAATGAATGCCTAATATTGATTAATAAAATATAAAATTGCTAAACCGCAGGCAAAGATAAATCACCTTGTCTTGTGAGAAAATATATCATTCCAGTTACAGAATGGCAAAATTATATAATCAGATAAATAAAATAAAGAAAGGATATAAAATAAACACAGTGCATCTCTGTAGAGAGCTTTGTCTATGGTGAAAAAAAAGTAAACAAAAGTTTTATGATACTCTGTACAAGGCCTAGTATATAAACTTTTTATTCCAAATACTTTGCTACTCCTGCTATCATCAGCAATATATGCATTATTACTTTTTAAACATTGTAATTTACATTGTGTCCTTTATTAACTTGTCTTAAGTTTGTTCAGTTGTTTAGAATATTATTTTTAATGCTATTGAAAATAAATATAAATACAGACAAGTGTGTGTAGAGAGTTATACTTGATACAGCATATACTCAAGATAATGGAAACTAAATAATCACAAATATTAACAAAAAAACAACCAACTTCAAGAACACCAAATTAAAATGGAACCACACGGGAAGCACCAGCTTTCAAATAAAAAAACATCAAAATCAGTTAGAACTTCCTCCTTTTTTGAAATCAGTTAAAAATAGTTTTTATTAAACTTTATTATTTTTACTTTTATGAACTCCCATGAGTTACATACCTTACAGGACCAGGAAAGTATAATGGTATGTTGAAATAAGTTACCAAAAATTATAAATGTTGATAATTAGTAATGTCCAAATATGATTAAACTAACCCATCATTGAGAGATGCCCAGGCTAGTGGCAGATTACTCTTAATTGTGTAATAATTTTTAGGTAATTATTTTAATCACATTCAATAATAGTTATGACACAAAAATTGTTTCATTCATGTTTTTGTTATACTTTCGGTTGATAAAACGAAAACTAATCCTTCGGAATAATAGAAAATTATTAATGGATGGCATAATTGTTAAAGTGATCACCTGTCCACTTCCTACTGTGGGTTTGGTCCCCACATGAGACAACACTCTGTGTGATCTAAAGGGTGGGTGTTCTTTGTGGGAATGAATTCCTAGTGCAAGGCTTGTATTAAAAATACTTGACTGCCTCGGTGGTGTAATGGTAGCGTATGCGACTGCTAAGTTTGAGATCTCGGGTTCCCGGGTCGGACCAAATGTTTGTATGATCTGCAAATATTTGTTTCAGAGTTTGGGTGTTTTCTATGTATAATATGTATATATTTACAAAAAAAAGTATATAAGTATTTATATCGGTTGTCCCCATACACCCATACACCCATAACACAAGCTCTACTTAGCTTGGGACTAGATGGTGTTGTGTGTTAGATGTCCAGAATATTTATTATTATTAATTATAATTACTTTGAAGAAAGCAATGACTGATGATGATTGATGATGAAATGTGGTTTGTAATGATTGTAATAATTAAATGATATTATCAACCTCAAATTTGACAAAGCATTAGCAACACAAACTCACAATGAGAATGACATTTATAATTAACTAGCTGACCCAGCCCATTGCCCGTAGCGTGAAAATTTTCCCCCGTTTTTGAAACATTCTTCATTGGTGCTCCGCTCCTATTAGTAGTAGCGTGATGATATATAGCCTATAGCCTTCGATAAATGGACTATCCAACACCGAAAGAATTTTTCAAATCGGACCAGTGGTTCCTGAGATTAGCGCGTTCAAACAAACAAACTTTATCATTACTAATGATAAAGGTTGTTTAGATACATACTATAGATATGAACTACCTACCACAAGACGTGGATGTGTGAAAGATATTTAGAAATTACTAAACATTTGCAGCATTCAATTCTAAATACATTATAAGTTTAGAATGAGGATTAAGCATCTACTATTGTCCCTGATTAAGTTTTATTTAGTAACATGCTTTTAATAGCTTCTCTTGTTAATAACCTAACGACGTAAACAACCATTGAAAGTTAATTTATGTACGTGTTACTGTTGTATCGGAACTTTGATGTGTAGTTTAGTACTTCGGAGTTGATACGAAAGTAGAACTAGAAGATGGTTTGTGTAACTCTTCGATGTCTAGTCGTTAGAACCGGAATGTATCGAGTTTGAACTCACTAGCATTGTTGTAGCGAGTGCAACAGTTTGACTAAAGATATTGCGATCATGATAAGGATCGAGAGCTGAATAGTGGAACTCTCTTCTACTTATTTTGTTTTGCGTTTAAAACATGTATGTTAGTGAGTGATCTTTGTAAATAAATAAATAAATATTTCAGACATCTAACACACAACGCCATCTAGTCCCTAGTTAAGCAGAGCTTGTGTTATGGGTACTAGATAACTGATATAAATACATATATTTTTTTTTTGTAAATACGTACGTATTATACACAAAAAACAACCAAACTCCGAAACAAATATTTGCAGATCATACAAACATTCCGACCCAGGAATTGAACCCGAGACCTCAAGTACAGCAGACGCATACGCTACCACTGCGCCACCGAGTTTTGGTGAAATATTCAAACAATTTTATGTTTTCTCTCTTTAAGGCTAACTATGTGCTTATTTTTTATACAGAAACTAAAGAAAAGACAGTACCTAGAGAAAACTCCATATCAGATTCGGAAGAAAACTCGGCATTCAAGGACTCAGATCAGCAAAGTGTAGGAGATACAGACAACCAGGCAAGTTCTTACAAATTATTAAATTATGCAAAAGGTTACGATCTCTAATGTAGTGGAGACGATGTTTGACGATAGTGGGCCGCAATATTACTTATTTTGTATTATATTGTAAAGACATCTAAAAGGATGTCATTTATAAGGATCCCTTATTGCTTTTGAGGATGGTGTCATGATAACTATTTTTATTATGTAAGCCCATCTTACATATTCTTCATCATCATCTTATACAATTGACTGCCTCGGTGGCGTAGTGGTAGCGTATGCGACTGCTAAGCTTGAGGTCTCGGGTTCGATTCCAGGGTCGGACCAAATGTTTGTATGATCTGCAAATATTTATTTCGGAGTTTAGGTGTTTTCTATGTATAATATGTATGTATTTACAAAAAATTAAAGTATATACGTATTTATATCAGTTGTCTAGTACCCATAACACAAGCTCTGCTTAGCGTGGGACTAGATGGCGTTGTGTGTTAGATGTCCGGAATATTTATTTATTTAATAAGTCTATGAGTTCCGTCCACTGTCTTAATAAAATGCGATCATTGCTGTCTTACCTGCCACCCGCTGTTGCTTAGATCGTAGCCTAAGTTTGAAATCATGATAAATTACTTGATATCATCATTTTTATGTTTTTATTAGTTCATAGTGTTCATTTTTTTTACATAGTGATATATTTTCTTTAAAACCACAACAGGCGACTACTATAGATGCCGAAGATCATGTAAGTGATAAAATGTGAGCTATGCATTAACTTCATTGGAGCATTGTCAGTGTGTATTTATAAAACAATATCTATGTTTGCGTTTGTTGCATTGTAACCGGTTGAATTGTCTCAGTGAATGTTAAATTGCTATAGCCCTTAAGCAGCAGCTGGCATACCGATCGCGAGCGGTTAGTAACTCTAGAATACTAATGTGTAATTCACTAGAATTTGGGTACTGGGTGTCTAAACTCCCCACCTTAGGTGTAGGCGAATTAGAACACGAATGTTTTCTATTAAAATTAATTGCCAAACATTTATTGCATTTTTGTAATCAAGAATGTAAATTTGATTGTATCTAAAAAACAGCACTAGTGCATCTGCAGTACATTTGTTATGCTAAGTGCACTAACAAGGGCATGCACGCGAAACGTTCTGATCGAACGAATTTGCAGTGTACTGCCCTTTATCTGTATATGCAGATTTGTATGTATCTAGCCTCGGTTTATGTTTATTAATGTATCGCGTACGTAAAGTGGCACTCACTTCTTTGATTGAGCAACATAAAGGCAGTGGATGTAAATCAAATGTAAATAGAGCTGGTCGGTATTATTGAATTGCACAACATTGATTTATACTTAAACGAAAATATCGTTCGGGACTGAGCCCATGAGCGGAGTTATTGCGGTACTGAGTAACTAATTCCATTTTTACATAAAAGTTCTATTCCTGGTAATAAATTATTACCAGGAATTTAACATTGAGTTTATTCAACAATTCGTTTTAACTTAACAACAGTTTAAGGAGTGACTTTTCATGACTCGCGTACATGAGCGTAATGTATCTAGTACTGGCTACTCCGATATCTATACAAAAATCTTGTAAATTATATTATTTGTGTTGCTCTTTCGCTTTGCCCCTGTATTTATAGCTGTTCCTAATTATGGCATGTCGAACCTTTATACATGCTTTCATGCGTGTTGATCAAATTCGCAGCTAAGAGATGCCTTTTACGCTCGTATGCAAGGATAGTTGCGCAACATTGCTCAATCGCATCGTAAAGTCTAAACCAATTTGTCTTATCTCTCGCTTAATACAGACCGTGAATCGTATTCACATTGTATTGTTGCCTATTTGCAGGATGTCACTACTTGCCCGTATTAAGATCTGTATGTAACATGGAATGTAGAAAGAGGCGGTTGCACTAAATTTTTATAAAAAACAAAATGCATTTACAATATAATATTATTTTCTTTATTATTATCTATTTTCATACATTTTACTACTTCTTAAATTTATATAAGAAAATATAATTTCAATTAACTGCGTGGCATAATTGAATTTCTTAACGTAACTCAGTGTATCAAGGCTAGAAACATCTTTCTACCTATGTCCTAGACATGCTATATTATTTATTGAAATAAGTTAACATGTCGTATGTCACTAGGTATCCTCACTAGACAGCAGTATGCAGAACTTATCGGAAATGACGCAACCGCTAACAGCCAAGGCCACTGAGCGAGAATCAAGTGGTCCCGTTGATAACAAGAACTCGAATTCCAGTGACGACACACACAAAAACATTGGTAAGGTTTCTTTCCGTTGAGTTTGCTAGCAAAAACTTATTATATGCTCGTGACTATTATTTATTGTGCATCAACAAAACCATTGATAATTTAAAATACTTCTGGTACTTATACCAGAAGTATATATACTAGTATATACCCAGTCAGTTCATCATGCTGTTTGAAGAAGTCGCAGTTTACAAAAGTACTGCAATATTTAGTTTTATAATCTGACGTAAACGCTACTAATACTTGAATGACAAACCTAATTTTGTTTGTCAACCCAGCGATATCTATGGATTTCAATAAAATCATGCAAACTGATAGTAAAGCGTTGAAATATGATAATATTATGTAATACACCAACAGCTCACTAGCAATATTTATATTACGTAACTGCTTATTGTCCGCTGCGGGAATCCTCGAGTTCGTATTTAACCGGAAGCAACAAAATAAAACCGGTTCATACAAAATATTCCTTAAAAAAAATAACAATCTATGCTTATCCTGTAAAAAATAGTCCAGCCAAGTTCACATAATTAATACTTAGCATTTTCCTGTATCAATTTTTACGTACAATTTCTTAACAGTACACAACGAATCGGCGGACTTGACAAGAGAATACCTCAACGACAACAGCATGATGGAAGTGGAATCGGGCATAGAAGCTTTAGAAGACACGATAGACGGCTTTGGCAGTATCCATGACATTGACGCGCAATTGCAGGACAGTAACCCTGTTGAAACGGAGCAGGTTCAAAAACCCCTAACCCCTAGTAATTTCGGCCTCCCGCCCAGTAGAAGCAATCTAAAAACTAACAACAAAACAGAGGATCCAAAGCAACACTTTTTCAACTTTCCAATGTATTTGCTCACGTTCCTCGTCTTTGTGAACTATTTTCTTTTTCCTAATTCAAATAATTGGAACGGTTTTTTGTTAGGGCTATGGGCATTTTGTTTCTCCAGTAACCTCAAGAGTTATGTTCTTGATACATTTTTCACTGACTCTGATCAAAAGCCTAGTGTACTTCAAATGCGTCGAAGCAGTGCTATGCCGACTACTTACACGATACCTGTTGTGAAAGAACATAGGCCGTTGAAGAAGTATGAGGTAACTCAATTTTTTGTACAAGTACTTTATAGCTTTGGTTATAATATAGATAATTTTATATGTGAATCATTTCTAGGGTTGGATCAATCACTACCGATTTCCAGACTATGACCCGCATCTGTACCACATCAACAAGACCACAACGGCATTCATGAAGCTTGAAGGTAAGCTACTCACATTTAATTAAACTACTTATATTATGTACCTTATTATTGCGTCCTAAATGATTTCTAAACTTATTCGAAGTTAAGCTAATCTATAGAACTGTACTGAACTGAATGGATTATTAAGATAATTTGAAAAAAATGTATTCCAAATTCATTATTATATAAATTGTACATAACCTTCCAGTACATATTATTTTCATAAGGAACTTAAGATTTATTCAGAAATAGTTAGCCTGGTGTTACTTTTTACCCTAAGTCTACGGCAAAGCGAAAGGAAGGGTAATAGTTTTGAGTATGTTTGTATGTTTTACCGTAGCTCCTAAACTACTCAACAGATTTTAAAGAAAGAAGTGTCAATAGATTCGTATTAATGCCCGGGTGACATAGGCTATTATTTTTTTTCGCCTCGTAAAGCTTATACGTACTTACAAACTTTTTCAATTATTGGTTCGCCAGGATAGAATTAGTTTAAAAATACGTATACCATATAAAACGATAGTACAAATTGTACCAGATTTATTACAATTATTGAGTTATCTATTGACGATATGTTGCCTTTATGATGACGTAATTCCACACATGTAATGTTTGCACGTTTACAACTTGAATGTGTTTTATAAAAATGTAGTTAACTTTAAAAAGGATTCTACGGTGCACCTACGTCACGATGATTGTAAGAAATGTATCCTAACTCTGTCTGTTACACTTTCACGGCTAAACCGCTACACCAATTTAAATTTTAGGCATGGAGATACTTTCATTCTTGAGACAGAACATAGGCTATTCTTTACCACGATATCAGACACACGCGAGTGAAGCCGCGGGCAAAAGTTAGTGAGTTAGTAAATGACAGAAGCTTTGTGGTAACCGCGTAGGTTAACACATTACAAAGTTGAGCAATGCTATTCTGAACAAATTCAGACCCCTTTATGCCTCTGAGAATACGTCAAATCTTCGGTCTCGGTTACCATAGAAACATTTTTGGGAATCGTTACAGGTAGTTTAAGCCAAAAAAATAAAAAAAGTTCCGCCGTATCGTAGTCGATTTACCGATTCCAACATCATTTGGGGAAAGAGGCTCGCAGTAAAAAAAGTTCATAAATGATAGAGTTCTTTGGTAATAAACCAAACAAAAAACAACTAAATTAAGCTCTTTTTTTAAGTCGGTTAATAACTACTTTAGAGATATGAAGATATCCATCAAATATTTATCGTCAGTGTTGCAAGGCTGCTTAAATTTTTATCTTCACCGTGTCTAAACTCCATTATCATATCGGGTCAATAACCTTATGCTGTATTGTTTACACAACTGCATCTTAGTGCAAACGAACGTTGAGTATACGACATTAGTTAGGAATTATAACAGGTACATAGTATCAAATAAGTATTATTAATATCTTTGTTGTAAAGCGGAATTTCTTCGCGATACATTTATTTAAAGGTTACGAACTTACGATACCATGTCTCGAACGTTCCGAACGGAATATAAAAGTCGCGAAACTCTAAATACAAGAATTATTAACTTAATATGCTGTAATGAAAATAATATTGATAAATTTGATGATAAACTACAACAAAATTATAATTATAAAATACTAATATATATAAAATAAACATGTACAGAAACTGAAAGTGAAATATAAATGCTAGATTTATTCGCTGTAGTTTAAGTTAGGATGTGCGATATATTGAATTTTGTTTTATATGTATTAAAACACGAAATAAAATGCTTTTTACTTTTCAAGATACAATTTGATTCTAATGTTTTGAAATATTTATTAGTTAAAAAGAATAAGTAGTACTAATAGTAGAAGAATTCAAAAACAATTGGGAGTTATACAGTACATATTTTAAGAATAGGATTAATTTGTTATACCATAGGACGTAGAACATGTTTTGATGGAATGTGCTCGGAACCAACAACTTAGAAATCGCTTGCTTAGTGATAAGTTCATGGATGTTGGAAGATGTAACAGCATCCTGGCCAGTCCTTCGACAGATACAGTTAAGGCGTTATATGATTTGTATGCTGAATATATAAGAATAATGTAAAATTAAAAACTGGCTATGATGGAGCGACATAGTCATAATTGTGGCTAAGCTCCGTAAATAAAGATATTGTGGCTAAGTTCCGTAAAAAAAAAAAATCGACGGGTTGCACTCCGGGAGTGCCGGCAGAAGTGAAAACTTGAATATTAAAGTTGTGCATTTTTGATATTTTGGAATGGTTAGAGAATATATTATATATATATATATATATTTGTACGAATTGCTTTCATTATCAGTATAAAAGTAGTATTATTTATGTGGTGGAATACAATATTCATTTATTGGGCTATCGTACACAAACCTGACAATTTATATTACATACACACACGAACATTCGCGCAAGCGCCCTGCGCCGCCTGTGTCCTCTCTCCATCCGTCTTACGAATTTTCGATCAGGTCACGTGACCTGACGCGAGTTTATACATTTTTACCCATTCCAAAAAAGTACACAGCGCCGCTAAAGAAGTTTTCACTTCAAAAAATGTTATACCATAGCTTAGAACATTACCTTTTCGCAGGTTGTAACTTGAGGATATCGTATACAAGAACAAAAATACCAAAAAGAGCATTGTGGGACGAGAAGATCGACAAAGTTGCGTTTTATCAGCACAGGCTGTACAATTTGACTGGAGCTCGCGTTATACTGCTGCCTAAAGGACTGGTGAAAAGAAGGTAATAAATATTATATCTATAACTTCTATTACACAGGGCTGTGTGTCATTGATTGCACGTTTGGCCTAGTGGTTTAATCGGTCACCACACCGCTTTCTACTTGAGTGTTCTGGGTTCAAACCCCACATGGACAGCACTTTGTGTGATCCACAAATTGTTGTTCTGAGGCGGGGTGTTCTTTGTTTGTTTGCGACACAGGATATTTTCCTAATGCTGGAGTTGCCTTAAAAAAACATATTTAAGCATGGGCTAGGTTCACGGGATCCTCTCTTTCTGATACTGTGTAGGGGGGAGGGGGACCTGAAAGGCAGCTACTCAGTCGTGATTGCTAAGCTGAAGATTTCCATAGGCGGCGCTTGTGTTACTGGCCAGTCTGTCATTAGGTGACCAGTCTGTTCATTTACTGTCTATACCATAAAAAGTACAGTGGAATTGAGAACCTCCTTTTTGACGTCGGCAGAAGAAATATACTTGCTCCTCATTTTTACACATTTGGTTATGATTATGAAATACGGAAGAGAACAATTCACGACGGAACATTTTAAATTATATCATTAACTAGCTGACCCTCGCAACCTCATTTACGTCTACTATTGCCCGTAGCGTAATAATTTTCCCCCGTTTTTAAACATTCTTCATTGGGACTCCGCTCCTATTGGTCTTAGCGTGAAGATATATAGCCTATAGCCTTCCTCGATAAATGGACTATCCAACACTGAAAGATTTTTTTAAATCGGACCAGCGGTTCCTGAGATTAGCTCGTTCAAACAAACAAAGTCTTTAGCTTTATAATATTAGTATAGATGACACTATCAATGTCTCTAAAACCAATTATATCAGGCTTAAAAATCATTAAAAAACGGTGAGCAGTTTTTTTAAGTTACAATCATCTTAAAACTCTGAACGCGGTAACATTGAATTTGTGTCAAGTTACGTTCCGATTTCGCAATGCTTCATCTTACATACAAAATACACAAAAACTGAGTTTATCTACTTTATTTAAACCTTTAGGAATTTCCTGTTACCAAACCGGTACAAATAATTGTGGTCGAGTATTTTTAACCGACTTCAAAAAAGAAGGAAGTTATCAATTCGACTGTTTTTTTTTTATGTTTGTTACTTTATAACTTTCGACGGGGTGAACTGATTTTGATTATTATTTTTTTATTTGAAAGCTGGTGCTTCTCGTATGGTCCGTTTTTACTAAATGCCTATGTATGTATTATGTATACACAGTACATGTACCAAAATACCTTTTTTTTTTACAATTTTTGTCTGTCTGTTCCATCTAATCTCTGGAACGGCTGGACCGATTTTGAATAGACTTTCAGTGGCAGATAGCTGATTATATAATTAGTAACTTAGATTTTTTTTTTGCTTGTTTGCTTGGACCCGATATGCATTGCCTACTGTTGGTGTAACACCGCAGGGATCAACTAGTCCAACATAAAAATAATCCATTTATATTTCCAGACCATTTTGTCTTTCCTGTCATACTGTTCAAACATCGTTAATAATTATAAGGAACTCTATAATATAAAGGCAAATAAAGTTCTTCTTATTTCCTTGCCCTTTTCCGCATCCAATGTTATCAACACCCAAAGGACAACGTACCACAACCGGTCCCATAGGAGTTGATAAGAACAATACCAATTACCAGTGTAGAATGCAAGCTGATTCATTAAAGTTAACTAGAGAACGTGTAGACGTCGAATTCAGACTTTTTCAATGTCTTATTTTTTTTATTTTGCCAGTTACTTGACTTTTGTACGATGACAGGACAGAATTTACACTATTCTTGTGTGGTTAAACGCGGTTTGCTAGTTGAAAGACTGAAGTTTTATGTAACCGATTGTAATTAATTTTAACTTTTTAACTAGGACGCTTCGTGCCCGTGATGTTGGTAATAGGCTACTCTTTATCACTTTGTCTTTCCTCAAGTATCTAAAGTTATTAAATTAGTTTTAACCGTAGGAGAGCTACGCTATGGCATGAATGGGCCGGCTCGACCGGAGTGATACCACGGCCTCACAGAAAACCGGTGTGAAATAGCGCTTGCGCTGTGTTTCACCGAGTGAGTGAGGATACCGGAGGCCTATACCTCATGTCTTCTCCCATCCCCCTCCCCATCCCCTAAAGGCCGGCAACGCACTTGTGACGCCTCTGGTGTTGCGGGTGTCCATGGGCGGCGGTAATCGCTTACCATCAGGCGATACGTCACCTCGTTTGCCCCCTATACAATAAAAAAAAAAGTTTTTCCTACTATACTGAATTTCATTGAATTCGGTTGTCAGTTTAGTCGTAAAAGTGTAACACTGAGACAGAGTTATTTTTGAATTTATAATAACAGAATGGATTGTTTAAATTTCATATTTCTACACTTCTACTTATAATATTTACGTGTTCCAGATACAAAGAATTTTCTTTATGTAATGATATAAAGATACTTGTATTTGAAGGTCAGGAACAGATAAGATTGCCGTGTTATAGTGCAACAATGCAACCTTCTCCTGAAGCTTAACGCGCTAGTGGTGCTGTACAATTGGGTTAACGACCGTTTATACGCGCACCGCTACGCTATACCACTGTTATTTAGAGCAATTTGTATTGAATCTCTTTGGTAGGTTACTTCTTGGACTAACATACTTTGAACTAAACAGAATGAATAGAATCCTTACTGATATTATAACTACGGAAGTGAGTTTATTTTTACGCTTTCGCGATCATCTAGAATCACATCCTTTCTGTAATTCAGATATTCGGACTTCTGACACACAACGCCATCTAGTCCCAAACTACGTGATAACTGATATAAATACATACTTTGTTTTATATTCATATTATACATAGAAAACACCCAAACTCCGAAACAAATATTTGCATATCATACAAACGAATGGTCCGACCCGAGAATCGAACCCGAAACCACAAGTATAGCAATCGCATTCGCTACCACTGCTACAGAGGTATAGTAGATAATAGAAAACAATAACTGTTATCCATGGATAGAGAATTGATTGACAAAGTCTACACAAACGATACCGCGGCCAAA
The DNA here is from genome assembly GCA_916048165.1 of Spilarctia lutea. Classification (NCBI taxonomy): domain Eukaryota; kingdom Metazoa; phylum Arthropoda; class Insecta; order Lepidoptera; family Erebidae; genus Spilarctia; species Spilarctia lutea. The sequence goes on from OU696479.1 coordinate 14,500,341, forward strand.
ATTATTGTTATCGGTAATTAAATATTTATATGTACTTCCATAGGTATATATTATCTTTGGAGCAATTGTTTACATGCACTCATTTGTAATATTAATTATTTAATAAAATTATCTTCGAATTTCTGTGGCCTCGTTAGGTCTATTGACAGTCTGATGCAATTAAGCCTTAAGTGGCGAGACTCAACAATAACAAGACGGACGGACAATTGTTTATAATAATTCATTAACTTAAAAACAGTAATTACATTATTAACAAAATGTACCTTAGACCGACAATTATATTGTTTCTTTATTACTTATTCATTTTAAAATAGTTAGTTACTAACTATACTTTATACAAAAAGTGTTTGATTGAGTAACCTAGATAGTAACCTAGTTGTAGATTGTTTAATGTAGTTGGGAGGAGGCGTGATCTCGTGGCGGCCATCGGAGTGGGGGTTCTCTCGCTCGGTAACATGATTGCGGCCATGTTGCGGAGCGAGAGCGCGTGGAACTCTGCTGTCTCTTTCTGCGAGCAAGTTATGATTGCGAAGGAGATGGCGGAGCGTGACCGTGAAAGATTTAGAACTCTCTCTGTCTGTCAGGCCCGGGAACGGGCCAGGTAACGCAGACGACTCAGGCGCCAGAGGTCGTAAAACGATCTCAGTCCTCCATAAGCTCTGCTAAGCTCTGTAAAGTGCTCGCTCCCTTTACGTCGGGGCTCCAGAGATTTCCTTCCGAAAGTGCACCTGGTTTGCCGGCTTCTAGTACCAGAGATGGTGTGCGGTTTTTAGTCGTTTCGAGTCCGACATAACCACCAGTTAGTGGTATCCAAGGGGATTACCGAACAAGAGAACAAAAAAGTGCCTTGAGGGGTCGCCATGCCGCTTTCTTCTGCGCCAAGTGTTGTGGATTCAAATACTACATGGGACAACACTTTGTTTAATCCATAAATTCTTGTTCGGATTCTAGGTGTTCTTTGTCTGTTTAATGTATGTTTGTAAAGTCCCCCGCGACACAGGATTTATATTCCTTCCAAATGTGGAAGTTGTCTTTAAAAAAATGGCTTGGATCAAAAGGTTCCACAAAATCTATGCAGGCTAGGGCTTAGCAAATAGGCTACAAGCGTGAACATTATAATCCTTTATTTTTCCATTGACAGATCTATTGGTGTAGTTCTAGTGGTTAGTGATTCTGACTGCTAAGCCAGATGTCGTGGGTTCAATTTCTGCTTAGGGCCAATATTTGTGTGACGAACACGATCATTTGTTCTATGCCTAAGTATCGTTTATGTAAAGTTTGTATGTATTTAAAAATATAAGTATATTTATCAGCAGTATCTAACGTAGGAGAGCCACGCTTCGGCATGAATGGGCCTCACAGAAAACCGGTGTAAAACAGCGCTTGCGCTGTGTTTCACCGAGTGAGTGAGTACACCGGTGGCCCATACCCTAACCCCTCCCCCATCACCCCCACCCCATCCCCTGGAGGTTGGCAACACGCGCTTCTGACGCCGAGGGCGGCGCGGTATTAATCGCTTACCATCAGGCGACACGTCTGCTTGTTTGCCCCTATTTCATAAAAAAGGCTGTACCTAGTTTGTCATCAAACGGCCTTGTGTGAATTGTATGTGGATATCTATTATTATTATTATTTGACGTGACAAAGCTTTGGAGGTCAAAGATTTTATAATTAGTCATAAGAAATAATAATTTAAAAACGTAATAAAAATAATCCCGTGGTTTTAACATCACAATTTATTAAGTTTCCTATTAGAATATGTTTTTGGCTTTCTAAAACTAGTTGAGTTTAAAATTTAACAATAACATTTTTGGTGAAACAATCTAGTAAAACTTTTTTATAATTAATATACACGACCGCCGCTGTGGCGCAGTGTTTGTATGATCAGACCAAATTTTTGTATGATCTACAAATAATTGTTTCGGAGTTTGGGTGTTTTCTATGTATAATATGTATGTATTTACAATAAAAAGTATATGTATTTATATCAGTTGTCTAGTACCCATAACACAAGCTATGCTTCTCTTGGGACTTGATGGCGTTGTGTGAAAGATATCCAAAATATTTATTTATTTTTTTAATTGCCGAGATTTGCTCGGTATATTTTTACAAAACGAATCCTAGCTAGATCGATTTATCACCACGGAAAACCCCTGCATATTAAATACAAGAAAATACTCTCTAATATAATGCTCGTTTAAAGGTATTAGATAAGGATTACTTTTAGGGGAAGGTTTACCGATCGATACACATTGTACAAAGTTCACAAGTATTCTTGTATTTGTATTAAATACATACGTTCATTCAGGGTGTTTGTAGTAGTATGTCAAGTAAACACGTGCAAAATAAACGCATTATGCCATTTTCAATACTGCCTAAAATCCAAGAATAGATACAGAATATACCTTAATCCATTTATCTGTTGTTCACTAATATTTCATAAAACAATATCAGTACGATGCAAAGAAGGTTCTGGATTTTGTTTTATTGCGATCAGTTAGTGAATTACGTATTACGACTCGATACTATAAAAATCTTTATAAATTAAGTAGTCTACGCCGGTAGTACGAAGTCAAGGTCATTATAAGCCTAAAAAATATTTACATCGACTAGAGTTTTTAATGTGTTTATTTGCACGTAAGATGAAACCTAAACAGAATTTACCTAACCGAAGTAATGGGTTTATTATCTTATAGCCTGAAAAGTATAAAAAATAAGCAAACGGGTAGGTTCAAGATAATTCAAACAAAACCATAGTAATGTAATTCCTCATCGGTAAACAATTCTATTATCATAATATATGAATGAGTCATAATGATTTACTACATTATACAGTGGTTATCTGCATAAGTATGAGATAAAGTACACGCTTTTAAGAATGGATAAAATTGGAATAAGATAGACTCAATAATTTGTAAACAGTAAATTAAGTGTAATATACATACTTAAATATTAAGTTTTATTTTCGAAACGACTCGTCTACAATCTAGCTAGTATAATGTATTATCTATTACTTCATATTATCAAACACGACAAGGTGTGGTCCAATGTTAGATTTGCGCAGTAAGGCTACGACATGACCTGACTGATAAAGTTAAAATATGTTTAATGAAGATTTTGACGATATAGCCAGATTATTCTGGAAATTTTGCTTATAACATAGAATAATAAAAAAAACTACCACAGCGACAACCTTTGAATTCATATTTTTTAAATATCTAAACCTATAAAGGTTAAAATAAGCGTAACAGTCATTTTTAAGGAAATTCAACGTTTTATGGACAAAAATGCTATCTAAAATTTTGAATTGTTAATATTTTGTAAGTCATAATAGGCAACTAGGATGACAATATATAATACTAATTACAATTTATTATAAAAGAGGGCCTTTAACACACACACACACACAGCTGGACATAATAGACTCGCATAAATACCTTGAATAAATCCTCGAAACCTACTTAAACAAGAGTATTCGTGCACTCATTCAATAACTTTCCACCATTAAATTGGTTATGTAATAACAATACATATATACATATTATACTATAAATATACATTGTTTACACCGGTCATAATTTAGGTCTGTAATGAGTATATCCGCTTTAGTTATGGCCCGAAACATTAATACACAAATTAATGTGCGTCGCTATACCTTTGCATGCGGTGGATTACATTATCTAATATTAACTTTAGCTGGAACTCGTTATATATGTTGACATACTCACAACAACTATACAAGTTTTATATAGAATTAGAACGACATTTGTTGTTTCATACTTGAGGTACTCGAAACTTCACATTATAATGTTTCTTAATAGTACTTAATAGTGCATTTGCATATCAATTCTTCTATTAACTGTAATCAGAACATGCTGTCCCGAATATTTATTTCACGTTTTTGCAACTCTTCACTGACGTTTGGCTTCTACTAACGTGATCTTACGTTATAGTCTATCCCTTATATACCTTCCTTGGTAAGTAGGCTATCCAACACTTAAAATAACTTTTAAATTCGAACCAGTAGCTTATTTCCTTAATTAATTTATTGAGGCCCTTTAAGTAGTTCCTGTGATTAGCGTGTTCAAGTGTTTTTTAACCGCTGGTGAGTCTGCGCCCTAACCTATTGGCGTTTGTTCCTCCAATCACTTTAGGCAAGATGCAAGTAACATCGATTATTTTTCTACAATGCTTACGTCTCTATTCTCTTGTTACACATTATTGGTTATAATTTTGTTTTGACCGGCGATTAAGCATTGAGATAACGTTATTCCCCCATACATTTATTGGTTTTCTAATAACCTTAACTTTTATAGAATGTCAACTTGTCTAAATAGGTAGGAGTATTGATAGGCCGAACGGCCTCTACCAATGTATTTTGAGAACATGTTAGCCTATTACTCCAAATTAATGGTATCTATTTCAACAAATATTAGCATATTTATAAAATAATTTAAAATTAAATACAGAATTGAATACACTTTTAAAGTTCATTAACGAATTTATGTTAAGCTGTCAATTTACAGACACAATATACATTTTAGGCTGAAATCTGTTTACTAATTTATGTTTCATCTTAGTATGTAAATATGTATATATATGTATTATGTATATAAAACTTCTTTGTCTCTGTTTGTTAATTATAAGGTCAATGCTTTGACAGCTATCAAGGTCATTATCATTAATTCTAATATTACCTAATCCAGTTTTTGGTTCGCACTGTATCGTAATAGTATTCAAAATTGTATTTAAAGAAGTTTGTTTAGTGTCACGGTTATTGCCATTCATGTCTTTTTTTTGTCGGTTACTTGGAAACGTCTAAGTCGGAACTTGTTACATTGAACTTTGAGCGCGTCGTTCAGAGATTTTGATTGCTTATTTAAATTTAAATAGACTATTTATTTTTATGGTTAGTACAAAAAAGTATCTTTTATGACTCTCAAAGTAATGAAAATCATCATCACATCAACTTTTGCCCGGTTCCTATATTTAACGAATCGTCATCGTGTAAAAATTTTCTACAACCGACTACGTGTCGTAAATACCGTTCCTCAATTTATTTTTTATAGGAACGATTTTATCTTACGCCCCGTATAATATACTACTATTCGTACCTAGAACGCATCGTTTTTCAAATATAGGAACTAGGCATTTAACAGTCCATTCCTAGATATCTCTCCTCAGTAATGAGAATAAATATTTTAAATTCAAGAACTTACATGAAGATTGAAATTTAATTTGAAGAACAATGAAAGATTAGGGTAGATAACTGTATCTATACTTTTTATTATAAAGCTGAAAAGTTTGTTTCTTTGAACGCGCTAATCGCAGGAACCGCTGGTCTGATTTGAACAATTATTTCGGTGTTAGATAATCCATTTATCGAGGTAGGCTATGGGTTATATATCATTACGCTAAGACCAAAAGGAGCGGAGCCCCAATGAATAATGTTTAAAAAACGGGGGAAAATTATTACGCTACGGGCAATAGTATACGTAAACATGGTTCATTCATTCATTCAGGTTCTTCTCGTAGACCCTCAAGGGTCTCGGGGTAACCTTTCCAGGCTTAAAGCCTGTCCGAGTGGTTTTCAGCGCCACCTGCAACTACAGGTGGGTCACTAGGGTGGGCCCCATGGGCCTGTTGGTAGTCCCGGAGTGTTGGTCCGGTGAGATGAGCGTAACTAACGGAGCCGAAGCGACCTGCTAGTAACGCCCGGGTCTGGTCCAGTATGGTGACCTGTGCTTAGCGAGGTCGAGCTCCTCGGGATATATACCCTGAGGAGCGCCCGTCAGCCAGCACTAGGTCGGGTGTTGGGGTTGGTTCAGGGCTTGTTTCGAAGACGAGGTTTCGTGGCAGTCCATACCTGTCTGGCGGTCGCCGATGATAGGGCGCGAGTTCCCGCAGGTGGCGGGCTTGCGATCCATCAGCACGCACGAACAGATTGGTGCTCAGGTGTCTCACGAAATCATCCAGGTTCTCCACGCGCAGATCCCTGGAGATTGTACTGTTCCGCACAAAACGAGGGGCGTTGACAACGGTGCGTAGTGCGAGCGATTGCTGTGCACGCAGCCGACGGCGGTTCGTCTCGGAAACGAGCGCGAACCAGGCTGGGGCACCATAAGTAAGTCGGGTGCGAAGGTACGCCTTGTACACGCCAAGCTTCGTGCGGAGCGGCAAACGGGAGGATAATACAGACCGCAGAAGAGAGCGCGCGGCACGAACCTGTTCAACAACGTTGTTGTAAACATGGTTGTCTGGGTGAGCCGATGTCTCCTTCATAAAAACGAATGTCATAAAACGTCTCGGAAAATATAAATAGTAGTCTAAAACAGTGACGTCACAAGTTTGTATTTAATACATTTTTCATACGAAGTTATCGTTTTGACGGATGATAGCAAGTAACTAATTTGACTAAAGTGTCATCTACCCTGTTGTTTGGCGCCAGTTTTTTGTGAGGTCATGTCACTCCAGTTCGAGCAAGCCCATTCATTCCGAAGGATAGCTCTCCCAAGGCATGCCTGGCTTGCCACTTCATCTTCCTAGATTTTTTATTCCCAAGATTATTGAGGGTCGGCTACGGTTACTAGTTCAAGGTTTTACGTGAATATCAGTTTTCCACAAAGCGACTGGCATATTTCCTTCGCAACTCTGAAGACAAACTGAATACGACTGTTGACGACTTGTCCAAGTGAAGTGGTCTTAAATTATATAAAACATATATATTACCAGTTTTTGCGCGTGATATTGCGGTAAAAAGCAGTATGTGTATATTATTAAGTTGTATTGTAAAATTCCACATGTATCCGTTTAGTAGTTTTTGCGTGACAGAGTAAGAAACATCCTCAAGAAAATGCCTGCACGGTTGGCCGATTGGTTTCAGCGGTCGCCATGCCGCTTGCTACTGCGCCAAGTGTCGTGGGTTTAAATCCCACGCGGCACTACACTTTGTGTGATCCACGAATTGTTGTCCCGAGTCTAGATGTTATTTGTGTCCGTTTCATGTATGTTTGTAAATTCCCCCACGACATAGGATGTTTATTCCTAATGTAGGAGTTGTAAAAAAAAAAGAAAGAAATAAAGAATCCTCACAAACCTTCACATCTATTATATTAGTTAGAAGTAGAATTAAATGAGTTTTAAACCAGTACATCTTTTTCTTCAGTGATTTACAAAGCTATTTTAATGATAAAATTATTTTTATCAGATCTGCAACAAGTTAGGTAGATAAAAGAATAAAAAAACGTATTGGTGCTATAAATATAGCATTTACTTTATTTATTTTTATAGCTGTAAAGTATGGCTTTTAAAGAGTACTAAAAAACTTGTACATATTTTTTGTTCTCAGACAGTGGAGCAAGAAATATCCAATATGCATAATATTAAACGAAAAAGAAAAGATTCAAGTCTTAGAGAAGGAGAGTTCTTCGACAGACAAAAAAGCTGCTGAATCACCTTCTGAAAAGAAAAAGGAACAACATGAAATGGAAACTGAGACGAATGCCAGCCCAGAGAAAAAGAAGAAGTTCGTTTGGAGAAGAAAAGAAAAGAGGTATAATAATCACACAATAAACAATAATTATTTTCTTTTTTTCATGGGATGCTGTTGGTCATAGATTATTATTGAGCCTTTTTTATTTCAGTATTACACATCCCGAAGCAGAACCTGGGAAAGAAGGTCTAAGACATAGACTTGTTCGAAAAATGCATAGAGGTATGTATTTAACTATGTATAATCTAAAAAAGCTGAGTACGTTGGTGCTGATTTGTCATTGGTAGAAGAACGTGTCTTTAAATAAAGTGAAAAAAATTGATTGTCTGTAAAGTCGGTTTACGGACGATAGTTTAATGCGACAACGTCATAACAAAACATTGATGATATGATGTAGACGGGAGAGATGTGCTCTGCTTACATGGACCGTAGGTGCAGTGTACTGTGCCTAGACGCTGTAGAGGCCGTAGGGGTAACCAGGCTGGAGCGGTCGCTTCCTGCGTGTGGTGTATCCCTGTTGAGGCCGAGGTTGCTGGCTAGCTTGAGACTTGCTGTGGGAGTGAACATGAAGGTGGCGCTGATCTGCTTCCTTGAAGGCTGCTTCCAATCACGTCGGGGTCACCACTGTGGGGGAACGGGTATAATGTTCCACCGACACAAAGGGAGGATCCTCCGACCAGGCGAGGTGATCATGCCTGGCGGGCTACTGCCCAACAGTTGATGTTGGGATGTTGTATATATGCTAATCGGCGCGAGAACTATTTATTTCGCGATTCAGGATTTGTAGTCACTCCGTGTAGTGCCTTACTTCGTAGTTCAGTGTATCTTCGTAAGATGACGCTGTAGTAGGTTATTGTTGTGTTATATGTGGAAGTCGTCACATTATTATTTTTACTATTGTTGTTTTGTTACACAAAATTGTTTTTATCGAAGTATTTATTCATGCTGAACAGGAACACTACTTTTTATACTACAGGAAAATGTAATCAACTGAATTACTTGTTAGGTTATACTTTTCCTGAAGATAACAAATGAATTTCAATAACCCATTAGTCACGTTTTTTTCGACATTTTATAAACTTCTGCAAATTGTTGGGCATACTTGACAAACTAGTAATATATAAACGAAATGGCATTGAAAGATAATTCTTTGAACCTTCAGTTACTTTTAGCTCGCTGTGACTCACCCACTAGTTATATTTTAAATTATCATTTCTATTGTAATTTCCAGACAAAAAGTCTGATATATCGACAGCAGCTACTGGCACTGAACCAGCAGAAACTCAGAGCCAAAGCACAGTACACACGGACACGATAGTACTTGAAGAGTTCCACGACCCCGATGTGGATCTCGCGACTAATTCAGTTACCAGCACAAAGGAAGAGGTTGACGAAGAAATCGATGACACTGATTTGAGTAAAATAAAAGATTTTTTGGAAGAAACCGTAAGTATGATTACACAGATATTGTAAGGAGAAAAATTTTGTGTGTTTGTTTGTTACTTCACCACGCTCAAACGGTTGAACTAATTTTGGTGATATTTGTTATCAAGGTCACTAACTTTGTCCTGCTAAAACATAAGAATAGCCTATGTGTTGTATATGTCCAGGGCGGAAAATATTAAATCTGAAGAATTAGGGTTCGCGTGGGATGAGCACGGAATAAGTAATACTAGACAAATTACGAGTTACATCGGTGGCCGCTGCCGATTATTTATATAATTGTAATTGAGTGCCTCAAACTCGACACTAATCCCCATCTATATCCAAAAAAATATCAATAAATATATTGTGTGTTTTTTACTGTGTGTCAGGAGCGTGAAGGAGGCCCAGACGCTTCGGAAGACGGCGAGTGGAGCGTGCGCGTGCGACACACGACAGACTCGTACTCGCATCTGTATCTGTTTTCACGCACCGGACGAGACAAACACGAGTGGTGAGTAAAAAGTCGAGATGAGTAGGAGGTACAAGAAAAAATATTTAAAAGCTACCACCTTCCCTTCCATCCATATTTTAAATTTACTGCAATAGGCATGATGACTGTAACCAAAAACCACTAAAATTATGTATTTATCTGATGAAATGGGATTCATAGAGTATAAGAATCGTATTTATTTTCATATTTAGAACGATATTAATGGTTAATTAACAAAAATTAAACTACAAAATATAGCAATAAGCCATGTTAAGTTGAACACCAATTGGAGCGAGTTACGTCACGTTTCTGTAAACGTCATTTTTTTTGGATATAATCGACGAGCACTTTATTGTTTATAAGTGCTATAATTGACACTGGTTGACAAATGGTGACGTCACGTCTGCGACGAGATGACACAAGCAGACGCCATGACACCACCGAGTGTTTTGACGTGAATTTTAAACTTAACCTCTCGGGTGCGGCAACACGGATCCATGTTTGTCCCGTCGGTGCGGCACACACGGATCCATGTTTTTCGCAGTTAACTTGCATTTTAATTAATTTTGGGTATTAAAGTTATTATAATGAAGTCTAGAAAGGTTTGTTATGCATTTGCTTTATACGAACAACATTTTAAAACATTCGTTTGTCAAGTGCGCTTCAAGAGCCGTAAAAAAAACGAGTTCCAATTTCAAAGTTGACGATGACGCAACGCGATCTGTCAAGTGCCTCTTAAAACTGATTTTTTGCCGATAAGGTGATTTTGAAGGTAGTTTGTTGTTATATTTTACTTGTTATACTTATTTTAGGAACCACTATCAATACGAATTGAGGCATAAATCATGCGTAATTTTGAATAGTGTTACTCAAAAAGTTACCGAGTCTATTACCTATTGAAAAGGGCTTACTCATTTGAAGGTTTTTACGCATTTATTCTTATGTTTTTATTGATAAAATGATATAATTGCGATGAGAATCTTATATAGAATATAGAATAGCAACAAAAATGTGTTAGAAAAGCTAAATATTTAAATAAACACTAATTTTTTGCCTGACGAGCGAAATCAGACGCACACATACAAAGGGCTCCCACGCCATTACTGTTCTACATCATCATCAGCGTATCGTAGTCCACTGCTGGACATAGGCCTCTCCAATAGCACGCCACTTAAAATTGTATATCGCCGTTGATTCGTGTTTGCACGCAGCCTAGCGGGAAGTCCCGGAACTATTAACACCCACACATACACAGTAGTGAGGGACAATGAACAAGACGTAAACTGATCTTTGTTTATGTTTTACTAAATTATTTTGTATTGACCATAGACTTTGTGTGTCACATAATGGAACGATCAGTTTGTTCTCTTTAGCATTCAGTCATTTTCATAGAGTTTAGAGAATTCTCAGAACTTAAAAATAATAAATGAAAACTGGTCTAGCAAACGAGTCCTTTTTTTAAATAACTTGATAAATAGGTTGTTTTTTTTATGTATTGTTCCTGTCTTTTGCACTAGTTAACTAAAAAATAAATTATTTAACTAAAAAACACTATTTCTTCATATAAATACTACGTAATTTGGTGTTCGGCGCAAATAATAGTTTGATTGTAAAGTGACAAAATGGCGAATATCTCGACAGCGAAATGTGATTTTTACAAATATGTTTCTCAATGAATTTTTACTGCAGTTATAGTGTTTTTTATATCAGTAGATAGCTTAGTTATCGAACTTTATGAGGATAATAAGTAAAATGAATAATAAACCACATAAAATATTAAAATCATGTTTATTAACACAATAGGTGCGTAAATTAATACTTGGCTCAATTGTGAGTAAATAATAAAGCGATAACATTAGTTTAGTAATAAAATATGGCATAACCATGTACGCTTGTTATCCATCTTTTGAAAAATAATCACTTTTATAACCACCGAGCATTGTTTTTGAAAAGATTTGATCATTTTCGTACACCATGCACCGTGCTGCAAAATTTTGCAATTTCGCCGCACGGTGCATGTAACCGGAAGTACCCGTTCGCGCATCCGAAAGATTAATCAGGCGATACGCCTAGTCGTTTGCCCCATATTAAAAAAAAAAATGAAATTAGGTAATTTGCTAAGATTTCAATTTCTTCAACAATGAAGAAAGAAAAGCTAAATATTTAAATAAACACTAATTTTTTGCCTGACGAGCGAAATCAGACGCACACATACAAAGGGCTCCCACGCCATTACTGTTCTACATCATCATCAGCGTATCGTAGTCCACTGCTGGACATAGGCCTCTCCAATAGCACGCCACTTAAAATTGTATATCGCCGTTGATTCGTGTTTGCACGCAGCCTAGCGGGAAGTCCCGGAACTATTAACACCCACACATACACAGTAGTGAGGGACAATGAACAAGACGTAAACTGATCTTTGTTTATGTTTTACTAAATTATTTTGTATTGACCATAGACTTTGTGTGTCACATAATGGAACGATCAGTTTGTTCTCTTTAGCATTCAGTCATTTTCATAGAGTTTAGAGAATTCTCAGAACTTAAAAATAATAAATGAAAACTGGTCTAGCAAACGAGTCCTTTTTTTAAATAACTTGATAAATAGGTTGTTTTTTTTATGTATTGTTCCTGTCTTTTGCACTAGTTAACTAAAAAATAAATTATTTAACTAAAAAACACTATTTCTTCATATAAATACTACGTAATTTGGTGTTCGGCGCAAATAATAGTTTGATTGTAAAGTGACAAAATGGCGAATATCTCGACAGCGAAATGTGATTTTTACAAATATGTTTCTCAATGAATTTTTACTGCAGTTATAGTGTTTTTTATATCAGTAGATAGCTTAGTTATCGAACTTTATGAGGATAATAAGTAAAATGAATAATAAACCACATAAAATATTAAAATCATGTTTATTAACACAATAGGTGCGTAAATTAATACTTGGCTCAATTGTGAGTAAATAATAAAGCGATAACATTAGTTTAGTAATAAAATATGGCATAACCATGTACGCTTGTTATCCATCTTTTGAAAAATAATCACTTTTATAACCACCGAGCATTGTTTTTGAAAAGATTTGATCATTTTCGTACACCATGCACCGTGCTGCAAAATTTTGCAATTTCGCCGCACGGTGCATGTAACCGGAAGTACCCGTTCGCGCATCCGAAAGATTAATCAGGCGATACGCCTAGTCGTTTGCCCCATATTAAAAAAAAAAATGAAATTAGGTAATTTGCTAAGATTTCAATTTCTTCAACAATGAAACTTCTGATTTAAATATAATTAATTGGTATCAGGTATCGCCGCTTTATAATAGCGATATCAGAAGCGAACGCTGCATCAGCGGAAAACTCAGCGGCCGAGGACAAGAGTGCCAGCGACGCTCCTGCTGAAAGTAAAGAAGGTGCCGAGATGGCTGTCTACAAAATCACTGAGAAAGAAACTGTTGCATTCGCCAAGTCGACTGTAAGTTAAACTTTCTTTTACCAGCCCTGCAAATATCGATTTAAGAACACTGCATTCATTGCTTCCTATTTTTAAAATGTAAATTAACTTATCCACCATATCAAACTACTACGATTACAACGCTATAGTCCACTCGCAGTAGGAAAATAGTGACCCGTCAATTAAGCCCCGCCCCCATTTTTTTTATTTTTTGTGTGGAAATCCCCTCCGATACCACCAATTGGTGGTTATGTCGGACACCAACCGACTAAAACCGCACACCGTCTCGGGTACTAGAAGCCGGGGAACCAGGTGCACCCTCGGAAGGAAATCCCTGGAACCCAGACGTACCTCGGGCCATCCACTGTTTGTAGGTGGCTCCCTCCTGTGTAGGAAGCCCCGCCCCCTGTACAAGAAATTATTGTTTCGTACAAAAGAACCGACTTGATCGATGCTTGCTTGCTTTGATTTCTTGACGTGAATGGAGTATAATGCTATTTCGCCAGACCAGTAAGTGCTCATGAATTTTCAATCCGTTTAACCGATTACGATCCAGGAATATTCTGTTGTAAGGATTTTAAAGTCTGAATAACATTATTTCATTTCAGAATAAAACAGACTCGCTTACCGACGGCGGAGGGGTTACGATTACATCGTTGTCTCAATCAATTCCCGAACCTGATAATTATGAGAAGACATTTTGGCCATATCTTCTCAAGATCATAGAGGTGAAATATACGTTATTATTACATCGTAAGGACTATTTTTGTTAGGAAAATCTACTTGTACATAGACAATTATGTCTATTGTGACGTGTCAAGGCTAGATAAGATCTTAATAAACCCGTTAAGCGTTTTCTATTGAAGTATCTAACTTATTGGTGCGTGATACAGTCCCACCAGTTGACTCTCAGACAGACGTCGGAAGTGGCCGTTATGTGTCAGATTGAGCCGTCGCCGCGTGATCGCTCCAAGAGCAAAAAGAAAAGAAAAGATGTAAATTATTTTTGTTCTTATATTATTTTCTTTTTTGTAATGTTAGCGGTAGATTTGTGATAATATATATGGTAAATGGAAGTATATATACATTATAAAGTTAATTTTTGTTTCTTTTAAATGTATTTATATTTATTTAGACGACTATATTAAAGTTGAATTTAAAAAGTTAATAGACAATGTAATTGATAAGTTTAAATCTTATGATGTAACCTGTAACGTAGATTTGAAATGTTTATCTCTATTTTTTTTCTGTATAAAAGCTTTTTTACTTGTCAGTCGGTTTTACTTTAAAGGATTCCTGCAATTGGATATTTTGTACTGTGATAGATAACGTAACGTCCCTTTAGCCGATTCAGAGTTCATTCTTATTTTTTTCATTTAATTAATCGAGTTAAGTAATGTATGTGAGTATCGAGGATGATGAATTGACTAGGTATAATTTATCTGCACTCCATTTAACTGCGCGGATGACGTACTGGTTTAGCGGTCGCCATGCCGCTCTCTACCGCGCTCATTGTTATGTGTTCAAACCCCATATGTAATCTGTGTAATCCACAAATTGTTGTTCTGCGTCTCGGTGTTCTTTAATATATATATATATAAAATAGAGTATAAAAAATGTTTACATATATAAAATTTACTTTTTAAAAAATCCCCCTCCAATCCTAAGGCCCTTACGTTGCGGTGAACGAGCTTTCAAAACATTAAAAAAATATGCCTTGCGAAATTCGTCGACGGCCACGTCTCCTAAATCTGGGCCGTACGGAGGATGGGGTAACATTTGTACCCCCGAAGTTGTCGAATAGTCCAAAGTTCTAGCAGCTGTATGAGCCATAGCGTTATCTTGGTGAAAAAGAATGCCACGGACGCCGCTCCTTGGGCGTTCGCTATCCAAGTCCTCGAATGCTAGAGGCAGACAAACTTTGCTATATGATTTACTAGTAACTGTTCTACGATCTTCTAGCAGAATTACTGCTAACTACTGGTCCACTGTGTTGAAAAAAACCGCTATCATTTTTTATTAAACGCTCCGACCGCTAACGACTTTAGTAGGCAACTCTCCTCTTAAAACACCCATTGCGTTGTTTGCTGCTACGTGAGAGGATCATAGCTATGTATCCATGATTCGTCGGTTGTAAGAATGTAGGATACGTTTTGCGAAATTCTTCCTTCAAATTTTTCTAACATAAATTTGCACAAATCAACACGACGGCATTTTTGCTCATCGATGAGAAGATGAGGTATCCATCGCAAAGCAAGCTCCCTAACTTTAAGATATTCATGCAGATAGTGAAAACTGCCTGTAATTCAATGTTTAGTTCAGCCTGTATCTCTCGATGTGTAATATGTCTATTCTCTCGCAAAAGCCACTCTACTGCAGTTGGTGATGGCCGGTGATGGCCGGGTCTGGAGTCATCGTTCAAATTTTCTCGACTACGTTTAAATTCACGAAACCAATAAGTAATTGTTGTTAACGCAGGAGCAGACTCCCCAAAAGCAGCTTGTAAATTTTGTTGAGATTTCTTGATGTTTAACCTCTCGGGTGCGGCAACACGGATCCATGTTTGTCCCGTCGGTGCGGCACACACGGATCCATGTTTTTCGCATTTAACTTGCATTTTAATTAATTTTGTGTATTAAAGTTATTATAATGAAGTCTAGAAAGGTTTGTTATGCATTTGCTTTATACGAACAACATTTTAAAACATTCGTTTGTCAAGTGCGCTTCAAGAGCCGTAAAAAAAACGAGTTCCAATTTCAAAGTTGACGATGACGCAACGCGATCTTTCAAGTGCCTCTTAAAATTGATTTTTTGCCGATAAGGTGGTTTTGAAGGTAGTTTGTTGTTATATTTTACTTATTATACTTATTTTAGGAACCACTATCAATACGAATTGAGGCATAAATCATGCGTAATTTTGAATAGTGTTACTCAAAAAGTTACCGAGTCTATTACCTATTGAAAAGGGCTTACTCATTTGAAGGTTTTACGCATTTATTCTTATGTTTTTATTGATAAAATGATATAATTGCGATGAGAATCTTATATAGAATATAGAATAGCAACAAAAATGTGTTAGAAAAGCTAAATATTTAAATAAACACTCATTTTTTGCCTGACGAGCGAAATTAGACGCACACATACACAGGGCTCCCCAGCCATTACTGTTCTACATCATCATCAGCGTATCGTAGTCCACTGCTGGACATAGGCCTCTCCAATAGTACGCCACTTAAAATTGTATATCGCCGTTGATTCGTGTTTGCACACAGCCTAGCGGGAAGTCCCGGAACTATTAACACCCACACATACACAGTAGTGACGGACAATGAACAAGACGTAAACTGATCTTTGTTTATGTTTTACTAAATTATTTTGTATTGACCATAGACTTTGTGTGTCATAATGGAACGATCAGTTTGTTCTCTTTAGCATTCAGTCATTTTCATAGAGTTTAGAGAATTCTCAGAACTTAAAAATAATAAATGAAAACTGGTCTAGCAAACGAGTCCTTTTTTTAAATAACTTGATAAATAGGTTGTTTTTTTTTATGTATTGTTCCTGTCTTTTGCACTAGTTAACTAAAAAAATAAATTATTTAACTAAAAAACACTATTTCTTCATATAAATACCTACTACGTAATTTGGTGTTCGGCGCAAATAATAGTTTGATTGTAAAGTGACAAAATGGCGAATATCTCGACAGCGAAATGTGATTTTTACAAATATGTTTCTCAATGAATTTTTACTGCAGTTATAGTGTTTTTTATATCAGTAGATAGCTTAGTTATCGAACTTTATGAGGATAATAAGTAAAATGAATAATAAACCACATAAAATATTAAAATCATGTTTATTAACACAATAGGTGCGTAAATTAATACTTGGCTCAATTGTGAGTAAATAATAAAGCGATAACATTAGTTTAGTAATAAAATATGGCATAACCATGTACTCTTGTTATCCATCTTTTGAAAAATAATCACTTTTATAACCACCGAGCATTGTTTTTGAAAAGATTTGATCATTTTCGTACACCATGCACCGTGCTGCAAAATTTTGCAATTTCGCCGCACGGTGCATGTAACCGGAAGTACCCGTTCGCGCATCCGAAAGATTAACCCTCGTTTATAATCATAGAAAATCATAGTACAAAAAGCTTCTCGCGAGACGTCCATTGTTGCAAACAAAAGAAGAATGACAGATAATCTTTAAACATATCAAAAAAACTACACATATAAAAGTGATTTTTTCAAAGGAGTTTTGTGTTGAAATTAACATCGATCGAAAATAGTTTCATGAAAGAAGAGATTGTATTTATTCTGTGGCTATCAAATTTCGGAAAAACCTACGTACATAAAGATGTTAATATCGTACAAAAAAAAATCATGTACCGATTTTTTATTTATATGTACTTAAATAAATGTATGTATATACTCGTAGTAGAGTTATCTATAATATTATTATTTATCGATTATAGAACAAGACTGCATCGTCCGACTGTGAGTGCCGGTTGCTACCGGCCGAGGTGACGTGGATGAACGCCGTGCTAGGGAGGGTGGTGTTCGACCTCATGCGGGATCCCGTCATGATCAAACGACTACAGGACAGAATACAGAGGAAACTCAACACGCTGAAGGTTCGTTTTATATCAGTGACCAGTATGGACAAATGCAATAGGGGTTCGCTATATTGTCACAGTAATGGTTTTTAGACTTTAGCGACTGTTCATACATAGTTTTTATTATACGATCTTCAAAACCTTCAAGAAAAGAGCGTACTCCTTCCTAAAAGGTCGGCAATGCACTTGTGACGCCTCTGGTGTTGCGGGTGTCCATGGGCGGCGGTAGTCGCTTACCATCAGGCGATACGTCTGCTCGTTTGACCCCTAAATAATAAATATGTATAACGTCGAGAATTATCTTCTCAAGCCGAGATAGTTCGAAGCCAGATGGCATTGTGTGTGAAATATAACAATGTATAGAGGTGATGGTGTGTGCGTGTGCGTGTGCAGCTGCCGTCGTTCATGTCCCCGCTGGTGGTGACGGAGCTGTCGCTGGCGGGCGCGTGCCCGCTGCTGGAGCGCGTGGCGCCGCCCGCGGTGGACGCGCGCGGCCTGTGGCTGGACGCCGACCTGCGCTACGACGGCGGCGCCTACATCGCGCTCCTCACGCAGATCAACCTCATGAAGCTCAAGGAGAAGAGTAAATACCTCCCTACCTTTACTACCTACTTCTTTTTCCTATTTTTGAAGTGAAACTTCTTTATCGGGGTCGTCAAAAAATTTAGTGTACATTTTTTCGTTACGTGTAACATTTATCCGTTACGTTACGCGTCACATTTATCCGTTACGCTATCTTTTTGAAGTGAAACTTCTTTATCGGGGTTAAAATAAAATGTTTTATTTTTATTGAGAGTAGTTATATACAATCCTTCAAAAAAATTTATTAAATAAAACAAAAAACATTTTCAAACACAAACAGGACCAAATTAATACTACAATGAAATATCACATTACAAACAATATTATTTTATTTAGTCCACAATGTAAATAACTACACACATCACATTCCACAAACTTACTTCATTCACACCACAGATCGCGAAATATTTACTCAGGTCTCGCTCCTTAACTTTTATTGCACTTGAAATAGGAATTGTCACGAATATTGCTGGTTTATAAGTCTTTTGTCGTTATACCTTACGTCGACATATGATATTTATTTTTTGAAAAATAACGTCATAAAAAAGTTTCACTTCTTACGAGTGTACGCTAGTACACGCAACTTTTTTATGAACCTGCTAAAGTAACTCCACTCTGCTGTCTGATAGTAGTCACATACTATCAGACAGCAGAGTACTTCATTCTCGGTGGATGCATTGACCAGACCCATTATGGATCTAATGATAATATTTTTTCTCATTAGATCCTTATTTCAAGATGTGAATCTACTAAGAATTTCTTTATTCGTACAATCTCAGAGTATCTCTTGGCCAGATCCATGATGCATCTAATGACTATTTTATTTTTCATTAGATAATGTAGACCTGATTTGAAAATGTAGATCGGTAATGATACATCTATTTTTGCTTTTGATTAATACCCAAAATTAATTAAAATGTGCGTTAACTATGGAAAGCACGGATCCGCGTCTCAGCACCGACGGGTCTTACACGGATCCGTGCTTATGCATCCCAGAGGTTAAATATTTTTGATTATATCTTCTTTCTGAAGCATCCTCGTTCATTGCTTCCTGTTTTTTAGCAAAAAATCTCTTTCACCATGACGGGTGTCAAGATCTGAAAATAATCATATTAATTTCTTTCACCTAGTGATATAAATTATTTTTATAGTATATATATAGTATTTTTTTTATATTCTCTAATGAAAAAATATTCTCATTAGATCCTAAAGAATGAACCCTAGTGCCACCCGAGAACTCCATTAACACCTTATCTATGTCACCACCTTTTACGACCCCTTCATTCTCCAGATATAAGGGAAAAAGAGAAGGAGGTGCAAATCAACGAAAGATGTCATTACACCTATTTTCGTAAAGATACTAACACCTGCAACACAATCTATACTAGCGCAAATGTTAGGGAATTCCATAATGTAGTAATTGTACTTATGTCAATAAAGCATAAAGCTCATTGCCTCGGTGGTGCAGTGGTAGCGTATGCGACTGCTGTTCTTGAGGTCTCGGGTTCTATTCTCGGGTCGAACCAAATGTTTGTATGATCTGCAAATATTTGTTTCGGAGTTTGGGTGTTTTCTATGTATAATAAGTATGTATTTACAAAAAAAATAATACATAAATATGTATATCAGTTGTCTAGTACCTATAACACAAGCTCTGCTTAGCTTGGGACTAGATGGCGTTGTGTAAGATGTCCGGAATATTTATTTATTATTTATATTATTATTATATCAGTCTACTATATGAGTTAACGAGAAACAATTATTATCTTATTTGTATTTCAATTCCACAGATGTCACATTAGAAGAACAATTATTACCACACAAGAAGCACCCTTTAGACCCTGGACACACCGACACTGCCATATATACAGATAAGCAACTCAGGGTACGTGAAAACTTTCTTTACCATTAAAATAGATTGATTTATCATCAAATTGTCATAAATGAATAAAAAAACTCTAGTAAATCTTCATTTATTAGACCGATGAATGTAACAAAGTCTCCGGTACGTCCGCACTGTCTGGCGATCGGAGTGAGAATACCACTTTGCTTTTACGCACCTGTATTTATACCGACCAAGCGTGTTAACAATATTTTAGGTTAAATAATATTTTTACGTTTAATTTTGAAATGTTGATGAAAATGATAATGAAACAATAACCTACTACGTAATCGCGATAACACCCCACGAGATCATATTTTATTATTTCAAAACACTTTGTTTTTAGATGACCAAACCAGCGATATACGACAGCGACATGGAGGACTCTGCGGAGTCGAGCAGCGACGACGAGAGCCCGTCCGTACACCCCATCGATAGCAACGAGAACATCGGAATGGTAGACGTGTACGTTGCTCCCTTTGCCTTTACCCACATAGGCTGTTTGTAACCTCTGTTTGTAATTAATCATTTTCGTAATGTCCATGTTGGGCTGGTTTGTATTTAGTAATTTTCGTAATGTCCATATTATGATCGCCAATAATTATAGAAACACAATACATAAACATTGTGATGATGTATTCCTTGTCCTTTTTTTTAATCTTTATTTAAGGAGCTTAGTCACAATTATGACTATGTCGCTCCATCATAGCCACTTTTTTATTTTACATTATTCTTATATTCAGTATAAAAATCATATAAGGCCTTATTCCTTGTCCATAATAAATAAATGTGTACCAGAGATCGGCTGGCGGTCGAACTTCTACCGATTTAGGTCTTGTTTTGTCTGGCCAGTATAACTTGAACCATCTTTGTTTAAAATTTGTACCATGATAGGTCAAGATATAAATTGGACTTCTATTATGATTTTATGTAGACTTTTATTGTTGACGCTTATGTTGACTGCCTCGGTGGCGTAGTGGTAGCGTATGCGACTGCTAAGCTTGAGGTCTCGGGTTCAATTCCCGGGTCGGACCAAATGTTTGTATGATCTACAAATATTTGTTTTGGAGTTTGGGTGTCTTCTATGTATAATATGTATGTATTTACAAAAAAAAAGTATTTAAGTATTTATATCAGTTGTCTAGTACCCATAACACAAGCTCTGCTTAGCTTGGGACTAGATGGCGTTGTGTGTTTAGATGTCCGGAATATTTATTATTTATTTATATAAAATAATATGTTATAATGAGTTTAAAATTCATATTTTTTCATTCTTTGTATATATTGTACATTTTAACATAAAGTATTACCTAACTGGTATATTTCTAGAGTCATATTCGTTTAATGCCCAGTTCCTATATTTGAAAAACGGATCCGTTCTAGGTACGAATAGTAGCATAGTATACGGGGCGTAAGCTAAAATCGTTCCTATAAAAAATATAAAAAATAAATTGAGGAACGGTATTTACGACTCGTAGTCGTATGTAGAAATTTTTTACACGATAACGATTCGTTAAATATAGGAACCGGCATAAATAAAGTGTTTAAGAAACGGGTGGATATCGATTGTTATTGTAAATATTATTGACGCCATACAGACCGCCACCTGCTGCACAGACTGAACAAGGAGGTTCTTCTAAGAAGAAGTTCCTACGCATGGTCGACAAAATTGCCACAAATAAATACTTCCAACAAGTAAGTACTCATCATCATTATCACATCATCAGGCTACAATAGGCCACTGCTGGAACTTTGAAACTAAATGACATTGTGTGTCGGTTGTGTGAAATATTTTATTATTGGAACGAAGTTCTTTATCGCGCGTTGCGGAAGGGGGCTAGACGGAATTGTAACGGCACTTTCGACATATGTCAACGACACCCTCTATCTCTGAAACTATCGCATGTAGACATTTTTAGTCCTCCCTTGCTCCTCCTGAACTTGTCAGGAATCAGCACCTCTCCATATTTGCCTTACCCCCCCCCCCCCTTTTTCAAAAATACTTCATCCCCCCTCAACCTAACTTTTGAACCAATTACCCCAGCACCTTAGTGCTTGGACTCGTTTTAACGAGCACAGCTCCCCCAACCCTTTCGCAAAATCATCCCTTAAGGAAGATACCCCCTCTATCTCCGAAACTATCGTTAGGAGACATTTTTAGTCCCCCCTTGCACACCCTGAAATTGTCAGGAATCATTACCCTTTCTTTGTCTGTCTCTCTCTCTCTCTCTCTCTCTTATAGAAAGCAAGCCAGATATTTTCGTTTCGTCTTTCTATTTCGAACTTCGTTCCATCCCTTGACACCTTTCAATTTTTTCTTACTATTCACCGGGTGAATGATTACCGGTTTATCGATTACTCTTCCTTCTGATTCTGAGGAGGGTCAAAAATAGTAATAATCGTGGTTAGATAGAAAAAAAAAATCATTTATAACTAACATATGGTCATGTACAAAATTTAGTTAATGTACCAAAAGTAATTATAATGCTCTGTGCAATGCGAGAAAATGAGTTTATATCAGCATTGATGTAGCCCGAGCGAGTGCAGCACTAGTATTACAGGGCTTGCACTCGGTGTCGTCTTTTCTCGTGATTTATAATACAAAGGGATAACACAGTGTGGATCACCATGATGCATTGTCTGCATTCGCAATGAGTATAATAACCACTACTATTGGATCTGCTCAGACTGTCCATCAGGCGGAGTAGAGCACTTAGGCGGTCTCATACATAAAAAAATAATGTGTTACTTACGGCCATGACGGTACCTAGTTGATGTTTCACCATATTTTGTTAAAATACTAGTCCTATTCAAAATCGCCTTTGTTCGAAAACTGCGATACAGGCTTCGCCTAGTGCAGCTTTCATTGATACTTATAATTATGTACAATTGGACAGTTAATAAATATTATTATAATTATATTATTATTATTATTTTATCCACAGTCTCTTAACTAATTATGTATGATCACCGCAGGTAACTGACTACAAATATGTGAAGAGAGCTATGGAGGGACTCTCAAACACGGACATCAAACTTCACCTAGAGATCCACGGGTTAGAAGGACGTCTTGCGTTCAACTTACCACCTCCCCCGCATGACAGAATGTGGATTGGGTATGTTATTTTTATTTATTTATAGAGATTAGTTCAGCCTATGTTGAAAGAAAGTGTTCGGATTTAATTAAAGCAAAAATGTCAATAGCAATTACAAATCGTAACTTGAAGTTACCTTTTTTTTTTTTTTTTTTTTTTTACGTGTGGAAACCCCCTCGGGCCGTCACCCCGCCGGGGTTTGCGGCGGGGCGGTGTGTCGGAATCGAAGCGACTAAAACCACACGGTGTGCCAACTCTGCGCCTGAGAAGGGAGGGGTCCGGGAATTGCAGATATTACACTACCGGACCCCTCCCAGCGCCTGCCCGCACTGAAGCGGGCACCTTCTTCAAAAATAAAATCTCAATTTAGGCGACGCACGGCACACGCGTACGTCGCCCCCTCGCGGTTGGCCTGTATTGCGGATGGAGGGGAAAACCCATCCCGTCCATCCGCGGCCACACTCAGGGCGGCATGAGGCGCTGATAGGCGCGCTTCCGCCGCCCCGTGCGCCGGCGGCGGATCGGGTCCGAGTGGATATCGTCCTCTCGGGCCTTCTCCGCCGCCTCCTTCTGCGAAATTACGTCTTCGCAGAAGGTCGCGACCGCGGTAAAACTGCTTTCGCTACCGGCCATGGACAGTACGACGGCCGGTAGCGACAGATCTCCTCCGATGACTGCAGTGAGGGCCCGGCGCTGCTCCGCCCAAGCGGGGCAGAACTCCAGCGTATGCTGGGCCGAGTCCTCACTGCAGTTGCAGTGGTGGCAGGCGGGACTCAATTCCCTCCTAGCGACCGAGTGCAGGTACTTCCCGAAGCAACCGTGCCCGGAAAGCACCTGCGTCAGTCGGAAGGAAAGAGTCCCGTGCTGCCGCCCTGCCCACTCGAGGATGACCGGCTGGAGCGCCTCCACGGTGGCAAAGCCAGCGCGTGGAGCCTCCAGCCGGGAAGACCAACGAGCCATCGTGGCTCGGCGAGCGGCTTCACGCCAATCGCGTACCTCTTCGGGCGGAGGACGATACCCGTTCTCCGCCCGATATTCAGCCGCTCGCCGATAAACTTCGGCGAGCACTTCCGCCTCCAAATCCCACGGGGGTGTTCCGGCCAAGGCGCACGCCGCCTCCGTCGACACGGTGCGGTATCCGCGTATGGCTCTGACCGCCAATACCCTCTGAGGCCGCCAGAGGCGTGCCTTATTCTGGGCGGTCAGAGCCGGGACCCACACCGGTGACCCGTAAAGGGCCATCGACCGGACCACCCCCGTGTAGAGGTGTCTTGTTTCGACGCTGGCTCCACCCAAGTTGGGCAAAAGACGCCCAAGGGCGGAGGCAGCGCCGACCAGCTTAGGGCCAAGCTGTCGGAAGTGCTCGTCGAAGAGCCACCTACCGTCGAGGATCAGGCCCAGATACCTCATCTGGGCCCGAACCGGTACGAGGACCGAGTTGACTTCGATGGAGGCGCCGGGGGGTGGACCACGACGGGGCCCGTGAAATAACAGGGCCTCCGTCTTATCCAGGGCCACCCGCAAGCCCAGCGCCTCGATGCGCCCAACCACCAGAGAAACACCCCTGGTGGCCAGGCGCGCCGCCTCTTGGAAATTGGCCCCCCGAGCTGTGACCAATGTGTCATCGGCGTAACAAATTACGCCCAGCCCGGGGGGCAGACGACTCCGAAGGACCCAGTCGTACCCCACGTTCCACAGGAGTGGTCCGAGGACAGACCCCTGTGGAACGCCGCACGACATGGGTCGCCGTCTCAAGACGCCAACTTGAAGTTACCTATTCTAAGCTTGAACTGAGAATTAAATAAAAAAAACTACATTTATGGGGAGAAATGGTGATAATTCTGTTGTTACCAAACTAAAATATCTCTAAAATTATTTTTTGTTCTCTTTTTTACTGAAGCTTTTTCCAGACAGAACACATCGTTTATTTTTAGTGTGACATACCTACCGTTTGACAGGACAATAGTAAATATTGGTGATTTTCGGTTTAATTTAGACAGTTTGCGAACAACAGAATGAGCACCAATACCAATCCTATTTATATTATTCAGACTACTATTATTTAATTATGACATCACACTGGAAGATGGCGGTGTTTCCTGCCCGTGCTTCGTAGAGCACGTTAAGCCGTCGGTCCCGGTTGTCATGAACATCTATGGCAATCGTTATTGGGAAGTCAGTGCCCTCAAATATACTGACAACTAGTTCAACCTTCGAATTCAGTTCGCCCTCAGGGTTGCGGAGGTCAGATGCCAGTCGCTCTGTGTAAAAACTGATATTCAGGTAAAATCGGTTGAACTGGTAGCCGACCCCAAATAATATTGGGAATAATAAAGGCTAGGAAGATGATGATGACATACACTTACAATACTTAAATTTCATATAATTTCACATAATTATAAATATGTATTTACCACAAACAGTAATTTAAATTTCCTTCCTTATAATTTTTGCTATCGTGATTTTGTTATTTATACTTAAAAAAGAAAATTAATAACAAAGGGCATTAAAACTTTGCAATTGTAAACTACATGAGAAATTTTACTACATGCAATTTAATGGCCTGTTATATGTAGTAATTTGCAATCCCTAATTTGTTTATTATAATATTTACTTTTTCTGTGCAGGTTCAGAACAAACCCACAGTTAGTGTTAAAAGCGCGCCCAGCAGTGGGCG
Organism: Spilarctia lutea; assembly: GCA_916048165.1. Lineage (NCBI taxonomy): Eukaryota > Metazoa > Arthropoda > Insecta > Lepidoptera > Erebidae > Spilarctia > Spilarctia lutea. The sequence goes on from OU696479.1 coordinate 14,526,063, forward strand.
CTCGCACTCTCCGCTTTGCCCACATCAGCAATTGGATCGAACAGAAACTAAGCAAGGAGTTCGAGAAGGTTCTGGTACTGCCGAATATGGAGGACATTATGGTCGACATAATGACCCCTACACCCGTACAATTCGAATGAAAACAAACTACCAACGTACACGTACGTATACGTTAGTTGTACACGCGTTTTTTATGAAATCTATGTACTATATGTATGTAGGGAGTATTGTGATATGTTTACTCATTAGATTTCGGCCATTAATTTAACGAGTCTGTATGCGTTGTTTATGCCATATTCCTATAAACACGGAACAGAAGAAAACAATTGTAGGATAACTTATTTGAACATCGTAACGATACGTTTAACTATATATACTAATTGCGACACACAGTGACTAAGACATCATTCAGGTCAGATGTATTATGTTTACTTATTACATATAAATATATGTAATGTGGGTAATTAGCCTCATTGATTGTAAGGAATAGGTTTCATGTCTTTATCTGTCTCTAGATTATTTTTTGAACCTCAATACGAAGACTACTGACATAGTTTGTTCTAGTATTGTTATGTATGGTCTGCTGGCCTTTAAAAAGTTAACATAATTACATAGGCGAGTGTAATTTAATACGTTTGTACCAATACAAACAGTTTAAAATAAAAAAGTAGAGCGGCTTACGAAATTTCAAAAGAGTTCATTTCAACATTGTCAGAACATGAAACAAATAATTTTCTTTTTTTACTGTTAAACTAACAATAAATTATAGTTTATATAATAATTTTAAACGCATAGATAATTTTTATAACTGAAAAAAATTGTTTTCAAACTAACAAAAGTTTATTTATAGACATCATGAAATAATCTAATTGAACATACTTAATAAACAGGTAGTAATCTATGAGCAATGTTTATAATATAAACACGTAATAGGCATGATGACTAATTTTGAAAAATGTTTTATGATGTTCGGAAGTATCTCCTATTGTCAAAAACAATCTATCTATCATATTTCTACAAAAAATAAAGTTTTAGTAGGAAAAATGCGATTTAAATTTTAAGTTTCAAATTAACGCCATAATGCTCGGTGGTGTCATGGCGTCTTCTTGTCGTTGCAGACGCGACGTCACCATTTGTCAACCAGTGTCAATTATAGCACATATAAACAGTAAACTGATTGTCGATTATATCCAAACAAAATGACGTTTACAGAAACGTGACGTAACTCGCTCTGATTGTTGTTCAACTTAATATGGCGGATTACCATATTTTATAGTTTCAGTTTTGTTATTAACTATTAATCTCGCTCTAAATAAAAAAAATATACGATTTTTATACTTTATGAACCCCATTTCATCATATAACTACATAATTTTAGTGGTACTTGGTTAATGTTATCATGCCTATTGCAATTATATGATTAAAACACATTATGAGATGAAATAAACGAAATTAAACCTAAATGATTTATAGGTAAATACCGTATTATTAATACCTAATCATTAATTAAATATGAAAAAAAACTAGTACCTATGCGATATGCATTTTATAAATCAAAAATTTCATATTTTGAGGCCATATTCTGAACTTGATTTTAATTGATTTATTTTATTCGTTATTTATAAAATTCTATAATCAATATAACTTACTAAATGCTTAACCCTATTGCGATTCGCGAATTGCGATAATTACCCATTTCTGGGTAATATTTTCTTCACTTACTAATTCGGACTTGCAAATTGCTAGATTCGACTACAAGCAGCTTGATCTAGTACTTGATACAAATATCATGACTATATCCGAGACTCATCATTTATGTAAATGACTTCGATTTAGAGCTTATGTTCGTCTAAGTAACCAATTGTCGTATTATTCATTTATTTACTGTGACGTTTTCAATAGCTAAATGGTTTTTAGTGTTTTTCTTTGACCCATGAAACGTTATAAAGTAAACCGCATTGAAAAAAAAAAATTCCACCGTGAGTTCATTTTGAGGAAATGTAAAGTTGTGTTCGAGTGACGATTCTGTTAAACAATGTAACTTTGGAAAGAACGAGCTTCCTCGCGTTATAATAACCAGTTTCGACAATAATTCAGTCTTACCTATTACTCCCAATAATCTAATAACAAATGTTATATAAAAAAATAACTAGAAAGAAAAATATATTAAATATTGTTCTATATGAGGATAAAAATATTTTGAAGAATACTGACCCTACCTGTAAATATAGATGTTTAATGTTCATTAATATTTTCTAGTAGTAAAAACTTAAATTTATTTTTTACCAGTTTGGTCTCAGCATATATCTTTCCATCTCTGGCACTTATAATTCTATTTCTAAATTACTTTTTCTAAATTTATCGCACAACATAAAAACTATATTGGCTTATACGTACCTTTTTATGTATTGAACATTTGTTGTTTTATTTTGCTGCGTGTACTTTATGTACTTTGTTTATTAGCCGTCTATTACGTGTTAAAGTGTGATCTTCGACTTATTTCGTAGATAGCTATGGCAATTTTTAATGAGTGGTATTTATAGTGTGCGATATGTGAAGATCGTTTGGAACTGAAGGCTGAATGTAACTTGCTCACTTGTCTCGGCGGGTATCGTAAAGTGTGCGTGTGTTTACTTGTACGAATTTAATAAAATACGGCTATTAAGATTTTTATAAATCACAGAATGAATTAAACTTATTATATATATATCTAAAGACTTATTTAAATGAAAAGGCTATCTAACTTCATTCTGTAATTTAATTTGACTTGTTGCGCTGTCTTTTATATGTAATTAAATTTTGTATTGCTATATCGTTCATGTAATGCCAAGGTACCTATTGTATAGATACTTGTTGTTGTGTAATTTTTACATAAGTCTAAAATCTTATGAATGTTTGGATCAATATTATTGCCTACGTATAGTATTGGATATATTTTTTTGTTTACAAACCATCTTATACCTACGATGTTCTGACGTTACAAAAACTTATCGTAGATAGTTTTACGTTAAATTTCGAACATTGCGAGATTACGCGATGTGCTAACATTTTGAAGATACACATATCAAATTGACGAACTAAGTACCTGTTTGTTGCTTCCATTTTAATCTTTCGTTATAATCTTTTCAATATATGTATTCATAAAGGGCACCTTTAAGGAAAAGTAATTTTAAACCACAAAAATATGTGTAATGAAATAGAATGAAGCCGTAGGTATAGCCGGCGCGTTAAAAGCAGTCTACAACAAAAACAAATTAGTGTCACGTACTATCATTAGAGACCTGTTCTACAAAGGACTGTACATAAATACATGTTAGTGAATGTTTATAGAGACTATAAAATACATAGAGTATTCATATATCCGTGTGACTCATATTTTTATTACAAGGACATAATGTACAATCTTTTTGATTCAGTCCCTGTACGTTTGTACTTATTTATAATTTAACGGAAAAAATGTCTATCCTGTCCACACTTTATGTTTATTAATTTTATGTATTATAACGTTTTGTTTCGTTATTTAACATTATTTTTAATTTTAATCTCGATGTAATGTTTTGTTTGTTCTGTTTGTTTATATTTAGCTGAATCACTTAGTGGTTGGTATTATCACATAGGTGTACCAAATAAGATGAATGTCTAATGTATATAGTATATCAAATTATAAAGTGTTTATGTGATATTATATATAGTTAAGAGTTAAACCGTGCCGAGTAGTTTTTCTATGTGGTATCAGTTGTGATTTTTTCAATAAACGAATTGCTATATTTTATGTGTGTTTTTAATTACGCCTTGTCTATGTCCCTTTGGCTTTATTACTTAAAAATGTATTTCATATTACCATGCAACTCGCCATTCTACCTTTGATAGTATAACCTCCATATTACCGAGGCCAATGAAGAAAGAAAAAAGACTGTGACCTCATATTGACATCTTTTTTAAAGACAATTCCCATCATAGGAATATTCCTGGGTCGCGGGGCAGTTTACAATACGAAACGGACGCAGAACACCCAGACTTAGAACAATATAATTTGTGGATCACAGAAAGTGTTATCCCATGTGAAGTTTGAACCCACTGTGGGGGAACGGTGTGTAATGTCCTTCCAACACAAAGGATCCTCCGACCAGGCGAGGTGATCCTGCCTGGCGGGCTACTGCCCAACAGTTGATGTTGGGATTGTTGTATATATGATAATCGGCGCGAGAACTTCTACTGCGCGATTCAGGATTGGTAGTTTCTTCGTGTTGTACGTTGCTCCGTAGTTCAGTGTATCTTCGGTAGATAGCGCTGTATGTGGAGGTCGCCACATTCACAACACTCAACGCAATAAGAGTTGTAAACTATAAGTGTTTGGTAATATATGGGTCTATTGTAAGAAAACTGGTATATAATATAATAGTCCTTACCTCTCGGACCGACGACTTAGGAGCATAAAGGACAAGCTGACAAAAATAAATTAAAGACCGAGTCTAATTTTAAAACTATTATATTCAACAGTTATCCATGTATATATTTATAAACACTATGTAATATTAATATTTCTATATTTGTATTTACAATAGGCACTTCGTAACATATCGTTGTAAACTATATCACATATCGACAACTACAGTTATAATTTTGTACAATATATATATTAACTAAGTATTCGTAATGGCTGAATGGTATATGTTCAGAAAATAAAATCTATATAAACCTTATATTGTTCAAATTGATTTACAATGGAAGCACATACACAGAAGACTTATAAGAGTGTCATGGATTCGGGGTAAATGTGAAAAGAGTGTTTGTGTAGTTTAGGGGTCAATCTGAAGAGTTCATAAATTAGGGGTACAATTTTCACACATACGACATGTACAACAGTTAGAAGTCATTCTATTTTCTCAACTCGAGAACCGAATCCATGACCTAATATTCTTTTATAAATTACATAAACTTTTACAATTTTTAATAAAATAAAGTAATTTATGAAAACAGGCAAATATGTACATATTTATATCACAATTTAAAAACTCACATTCTCAACGTTTTCTGATTTAGATCGCATGGAAATTAAGATGAACGATGCGTTCAAACAGCGTGACAGTGCCAATCACATTCAAAGATGTAACTGTATGGAAATAGAGTCCACAATACTTTAACCTATGTCTATGTGTTTAAAGTATTCAATGTGTACGCAATATGAAACGCTAATAATCAACGGATGTTTAGTTTAAGTAAGCGATATAAAAGCTATTCAGTAACAACAGTGGCACTGAATCAAAAGATATTTGTTCTAAATAATCACACTCAAACCTGCAATATATTATCTAACTATGGTACTTATTTAATATGGCTTTATACTTCCCACTTAAACATAATATGTACATTTGAGATCGACCTTACTTGCAACTATGAAGATCTTACATATTTTGGCACTCTGGACCACATCTTATTTTGTTTAAATCTAATATAAAACATTTACAGTAAATAGTACAACATTTGATACGTAACTAAGAATCAGATACTGTTTACGATATTGCAATAAAACGCAAGCTGATGTTATGGCAAGCAACGAGTTTTTTTTTCAAAAATAATAGGAAAAGAAACAACAGTGTTTCACTGTTGAATCAATAAATCTAAAGTACACAGCTTTATAGCGTCCACGGGAGCAACACCACACAAGTCTTCCACACTTCGACGTAAGATCACAGAACAAAATACCTCTTAGGTAATCGATATTATGTCTCCTCTCGTATCGATCGATTCTTCTCAAATGGGCGTGCGTCCGTATACTACACTTGAAGACTCAGTTCAACTGTCATGGCACTTTCTATCACTACGTGACTTTCGCAGTCACATCACTTTTAGTGTTGCAACAAGCAATGTGCGGTGCCTTCGGCGTTTCTTCTCTTGACCAGCTCGCTCCAGTCGTCGATTCTAGGCGCGCAGACGAGCGAGTACCGGCCGAGTCTCCGCCTCGCCATCACCAAGAACTCCCCCGCGCCCGCGGCCGCCCCACACACCGAAGAGACGTGCACGTGCGCGTGTAAGCTGCGCGGTTTCCGCCGCCGATGGTTGCGGTGTGTAGTGCGCTCTAGTGTGTTGTCGATTTCGTATCTGCAATAAGAATACCCAATTAGCACCCATGAACATTTTAAACTATATACCTAACTAGATGTCCTGAAGTGCATGAATAAATACATTCTAAAAGTATGAGAGAAATAAGAACAATTATTTTGATTGATTAGAGACTGTCTGTGTTGTACAGGACATTGTACAAAAAGGCTCTTAAACACTATAGCATTCAAGAGGTTCATAGGAACATGCGCGTCTCCATATCCTTAATAAAAAAAATCCAAGAGATCGAAGATAAAACTTTTAGTAAGTAGGTAACCCCACTTTACGTTGTGGAAGCGAGCAGTCCAGATAATATCTACAGCAAGTAGTTGTTTCTCTGAAAATTATCTGATTACTGACTGGACAACTACATGATAAGTTTTACCTTAGTTCAAATTTTAACAAGGCTCAAGGATTAGCTATCGAATCTTAGACAGGAACAGTTATTTTCCTTAGTAAGTAAAAAGTATAATATGTTACAACTTTTACCACAAGACGGATTACCGTAACAATCCAAAGACTATTAACGCAAGTAAGTACCCGTAACAAACACTAAATGCTGGAGATACTAAACGCAGTTTTTCGTTTTAAGCAGTGGTTTTAAGTAAGGACTTCCGAGATCTTTAATGTAGATAATTTTTTAAATTTTAGTAATTGTAGACAATTAAAGAAAGAGTTATTATCCAAAAATAGTAAGAATTATTACTTGGTTATGTAACAACGTATTAAAAACGTCGAAAGGTTATTTACAATTATTGATACGACGACAACAATTATACAGCTTTCTCGATCTATACATCGGGCGTGAATGTTCAAAAGAGAAAAATACCGAGCGCTTTAAATGGCCACTAATAACCCGACCGCAAACTTGAAAGGCATTGAATTGTGGTCTCCTTCAGGCATTTTCGATTCCCAAACGAGAAGAATATTTTATAGCCAAGAAACGATTTAAGACTGTATTTAGTTGTTTGGTTTTGTAGTATGTATAAGTATAATACGGCCATCTAAATACACAGATCGTCTTGAAAATTACGTAACGTAATAAAAACGACAACAGATGATTGTGATTGAGCAGTTCTTATCTTATAATAATCACTATAGTAACATGGTATTTGGTATGTTTATTTGCCCTTAAATATTTACTAAGATATTTAATGAAATTTAATAGTGGGCAAATCGCAAGGCATCTAAAGGTTAAGAATTGAGAAAAGAATTACAAAAAACCTCTAAGAATTAGGAGGAGGTCGTATTTCTAGTTGTATACCTCACTCACTCGGTGCAAAGAAACGAAAGAAATGCCGAAAATCGGTTTTCTGTGAGTAACTTACTCCAGGCATTGTAATGTTTATCTTAATATATATAAATCTCGTGTCACAATGTTTGTCCTCAATGGACTCCTAAACCACTTAACCGATTATAATAAAATTCGCACACCATGCGCAGTTCGATCAAAATTGAGAGATAGGATAGTTTATATCACAATTTAATAATTGGGAAAAAAATATTTATTTTGAAGAGAAGCAGACGAAGTTGCATAAGTCAGCTAGTATTATTATATTTCTCTCCACCACACGTAACGAATTAAGAACTGTCACCACCCCTATTCATCCGGTTGTACGTCTAAGGGAGCAAATTACCAGGAAAACATCACTGAAAAGGACGAAGAGACTTGAAACAAACTCTATATCTACAGGTTTGGCTAAAATTTAATTTCTAGATAAGCCTATGTTCAGCATTGGATTATTAAAGGCTGTTCATGATGATCTCACTCCAGTAAAAAATAACTCTTACACGCTTTACTTAAAATAATACATATTTTTAATTTTTTTTTTTAAATTAAATATTAGTGATGTTCTTACCTATAGTATTCATCCTGATCACTAATGTCCGTCTTGTCTCTTTGGTCTTCATCTATGGTAGCTCTGATGAGTTTGGTAAGCCGAAGGGTCAGTTGCGTTGTATCAAGGTCTTCGCGAGTTTCGCTACCCACAATTACACCGCGAGACACTGTTACAAAAAAAATACATTTTTAGATGATTGAATTAATTTAATTAATTTAATAGTGATTGATTATGATTGATGGGCTTATAATTAAAATCCGGAGATAAACTTTTCACAATTTACATTCAATTTCTTTATAGCTCTCTAGTTTGCCCAAATTGGATGGGGAAATCGAGATCGCTATCATCAAAACATATCGCTGGCCGAAAATCTCTTTCTTTTGAATAATTTTAATAACGACCGTTTTACATAATTATTTAATTGAAAACAAGTTCTTAGAAATCAATTTAATAGCCCCAAATTAAAGCCATTCGACGAAAACAATAAAAAATTAATATAAATACAAAATGTGATCAAAATATTGAAATGTTTAATATTGAAGTATCAAATAAACTTATTGATTAGTCCGAAGATTGAATGTTTTATGTAATAACACGAGTTCTTCTTAATTATAGTTATTGATGAAGCGCAAACAAATTAGAAGTTGTAAAGTTTAATCACTGACCATCTCGGAGCGTTTTAGAACGCAACACAATTGAGCATTGGTGGGTTTTTTTACCGTGCATCAAATGTTTAAAAGTAATCGTTCAGAAATGGCTAGATAGGCCTCATATTCATCATTTAAAAAAATACATTAGAGAAAATATCTTAACTTAATAATGTAGACAAAAACGAATATGTATGAAATGAAGACATTTAACAAAGTTCCGATTAACATTTGTTTTAAAATGACTTAAATATGAAAATTATTTTATTAGCTATAACATTTTTTATTAGTGTAATATAACGAGTCACAGACACGCTGTTATTTTTCTAATAGAGGATATTTACATCTATTAATCGATGGCTTACAAAACAAGACGATGGAGGAACATTAACTTTATTGAAATCTGTAACATGTAGTTGTAATAAACTGTGGCACGCTATATATCATTATAATGTACCGGCGTTCCTTAGCCACACTAAACTGGTTCGCTCGCGACACCAGATTTATTGTACAGATATTAATCACCGTGTCGCCATTGTTCGCGACGCAATACATTTTTTGTCGTTGTCGTGAGTAAGCGCAAAACGTACCCGGAGTTTTCAAGCTTTTGTTCGAGATACCTATGTTAAAGAATAGAGAGAACTTAGACTTAGTAAACGGTCATCAACCCGCGGTCCCGAACCCGTAATTATATACAAGCTTCACTAACGACCCATCACGTCTGTCTTAGTTAAAACTACTTCTAAGACAACATTTAATTTAATTGTAAGTTAGTGTCGGCGAATAATAAATGGAACTATTCGTATAACTACTATATACATTTTTTTTTAATTAATAGGCAAAGAAAAGAAAGCTCAATAATATTTTTCAAATAAACAAAATCTGTTGTCCAGTCATTGATAATACATAAATTCCATATTCTAAACGACCTCAAAAACAATCTAATAATAATTTTCCATTGCAACAATCCCTGTCAATTTTATTTGACAAAGAAAGACACGTTAGTTGGCTGACCGAGGAAAGAATATCAGAATTTTTATGGGACTATACAAACAAAAAACCAATGATACGTGTTGGATGTAGCTAATAACGTGGGTGCAGCGCCGCGGCGGGGAGCGGGCTCGCTGCAGTGACATAACTCCTCAACTATTATAATTTATCAACCAGAAAAAAACTATTAACGTGAACTCCCCGTCGCGTCGCGTGCCGCTATAACCATACTTGTCTATCCGGTACACACTTGTCAACCGCGACTACGACCACTGACGAACATACTCGTATACATTGAATCTAAGCAACGATCATCCCGACTCACTGCCACTGCTGTGCAAAAACATCCGTTAAGGCTGAGTCATGACCGCTAAGAAATTCAATCTAATCTTAAAATCCGACTGGCACTTAGCGGCGACACAAATACTTATGAACAGAACGTAAATCACAAACCTTTTAGGTATGTAAAATGTAAGATTTTAAACGTAAAATACTTCCAAGTAGTTAAGTGAAGAAAAATTACATTTAAGTAAAAAAATATTTCATTTCAGACCTAAAGAATTTCGACCATGGCGACAAATTATAGCGAAGCCGGGGTCGGCATAGTCTTATTAACATTTACGCGAACGCAGCTCTTGGTTTTCTGATTACTAATTATTGCGGTGAAGTAGATAATGGAATAACGTTTGAGATTGTATGCGGTTTTGGTACTAACCGAGATCGCTGGTGCAGAAGGCGAGCTCTAGTTCAGACTCAGTGCAGGGTCGGCAATCGGCTGAAGTAGGGTCGTAGTGACGTCTCATTAAGGCCTTTGCTTCATATCTGAAGGTAGCCATTCTCCTTTGCGTACCGCCTTCTGGTTCGGCCTCTACATAAAGGGCAGCACGGCCTCGTCGGCTGCGAAAACATCGCAACTCTCTCGGATCACCGTCGTTAGGCGCATAGAGTGGGACTAGACGATGCGCACCTTCCACAAAAAGACGAGCTGGAAAACGTTCCGCAACTTCTGTAAAGACATATTACACTTAGTTGCTACCGACAAATCATTTGTACACATGTAACTACATCAGAAGTATTTTTTTTCAATTTAATATTTACTTTAATTTATGAAGTTTAATTTTATTATTAATTATAGTACCTGTATCATTTTGTTGCAGATCGTGAAACAGATCAGGTGGGTCAGGTCGTCGCATAACACGAACACACACTCTGAAGTCTTGTTCATCATCCGGCAAAGCCGGTCGGAAAAGCAGCCGCAGGGCTCCTCTAGGATATATCCAGGATATAGTACCCTCTCGACATCGTAGATAAACAGGCGTAACGCCGCGCTCAGCCGTAGATGTTAACCCACTGAAAAGAAAGGCCTGGGTTAGTTCTTTGATCGCATTTTTAATAGAATTATTCTCATGCCTGACAAGTCACTCAGGATATTTTGTGCTACCTAAGATGTGAGCGGCAATTCTTTAACATGTAAGGGAGTTGAAAATTTTAATTCAAATATCATCATCTAGTTGACTGGGATTTAGAAATTACTAATAATAATTAATCTCTATATTTATACGTTAAATTTGTTAAGGAAACTTATTCGTTCATCACTTCTTAAGATTGATTGAATGATTTTTGATGATTGAACAGGCAGGACTCTAGCATGTTGGTAACGGATAATAATATATATATATATGTTAACGTAAAAGTACAGGTTGAAAACCTTGAAAGCATTTACTATGTATACATTATTTTTAGTGTGTCAGTACTCAGTACCTACACAATTTCGTTTAAGTATTCATTTACCGGTAACTTGTTAATACTACTCGTACTTGGTCGATTTGCCGGTAAAAACTGCAACCGGAATCATTAATTTAAACTGGGAGTTCGTTACATATTGCGTGTCCAGCATGACATTACGAACCGGCTCCAGATGTATCATCTTCACATAAAATTGATCAAAACACATAAAATGACTACCGTAGTGAGTTTTATTGCCACGAAGTACCGTTGTGCCATGTTGTGCGAAGATCGAACTGTAAGAAATTTATATTAAGTTGTCATCACCAACTTTTTATTCATCATATCTTTTACTTTTATTTGGTTTTAAGTTGCCATCTACAAGTTAACCAGTTTGAGTAGCGTTAAATTGAAACCTTTCTGAATAATGTTTGCAAAATAAGCTAACCGGTCTAGAGAACCCAATGTTAAATTCAACCAACTGTTAGATCTAAACGGAAAGTTGTATGGTTGGGTGGTAGATAGAAGTAAATGATCAAGGTGTCATTTTTCTTGGTATATCTAGATTAATAAACCAGTCGCGGGCGGACAATTGTATCTGCGATCAACGGCACGTGGGCTGCGATTCTGGAGTAGGTAGCGCCCACGCCGAGCGACCGAACGTCGCGCCGTAAGCCGTAAACTATATGACCACCACTATATAAAACGATGCCGAGCAAAGATTCTATATTGCCCGACACCACGCCAATAAGAATACAACACAGCTTTTATGTTAGACAGTTTTGTCTATGTGGCCCGCTTGTCTCGCTAATGTATGTCGACGTCTTGCAATACATGTTCACATTTCCTTGTCATTTCATCTGCCTGTAGGTATATAAATAAGGTTCTATTTCTATCGTGACTGTTTACAATCTTAAGTTTAATGTCATGTTTTTTTTCTGCCTAGCCTTATTCCAAGATTATTTGGGGTCGCCTTCGAGTTCAATAGGTTTTCAGGAAACACCGCCATCTTCCATACTACTGGTCGGTTAATAAGAATTTCATATACGAGAAACACGATACATCACTTTGGCCCGACTTCTTGATTGGCAGTCGCATACGCTAGTCGCCAGTCAAACGAAGCAGTGAAACAGTCAGCAGTCAAATCAGTCTACGTAAACCATAATATTAAATTCTGTTCATAATGAGGTAAAAAGTGCGCCTACCATGTTTCTTACATTATGTAAATAAATCTCAAACACCATATACATTAATCAATCCTCTTCCCGGGCTTAGACTTCTAATGACTCATCGATTTTTTTTCTCGTTTATTAGTGACGTCGGGGAATTCTGTCGCGTCATAGTCTACTTTCACGTCACCGGCTTCTTTACTTCCACTAATGGGCGACTGTTCAAAAAGTGTACTGTAAAATACGAATCAATAGCAACAAGTGCATCTCCTGTGGTTGTCTAGTCTGTTTAGTCCCTTGACGCGACACACACGTGGATGTTGGGCTCGACTACCCTTGTCTGCAGGGGTTAATAACCTTTTAACACCGTGAAAAAGGCTTACTACCTGCATTGGAGTTTTGTATGTACATATTTATTATAAATTTTCCTTTGACAGGTCGGTGGGTTTTTTCTCTAAATTATATTAACAAACAATTATTTAGAGCCAATTTAGTAAATTAATACAGTCCTCAGCTTCAAGTAGTTTACTTTAATTTTAATTTTATATCAATGTGTCATTACTATCATTACTTTTATTATTGAACCTTACTACCTAGTATGTCTGATTTATAATAAATTATAAGTTAAATCCCGTCAGAATTCTATTACTATTATATTACATTGATAAGTTTATGGTATAAAATAAATAGACTCGCAAAGTTCGAAGCGTAGTACAAAATGCACAAATGTTGAAAGGTAAAAACTGTCTTCAAGCATTAGTAGAGAAGCCCTGTCCCTCCATGTCCCTTCAACTTTATCGGCCCGCGCTAAGACAAACACGTACAAAAACGCCCCTATAAAAACCCACAAAGATTTTTTGTTTTCAAAACAGAATAACAAAAAATCTGTGGCGAAGGGTGTTAACTGTTACAAGCCGTTCTGCTTTGAGACTATACGTGTAAGCGGTCTTAAAAATATTATAGTCAATATAGAAATACGGAAAAAAAATATTTATAATTTTGCAGTAAACTATTTATATAAAATACAACACATTCAATATAAATATTATATTCGGTATGCATACATTTAAATAATATATTATAATAGGTGAACGTAGATAATAACGCATAAAACAACAACGACAAATGAGTAACCGTGATCCATTAAGGCATAATGTACAAAAAGACAACCAACGGCAGATTCAAATTGAGGCAATCCCGACCCATTAGAACCAAATGACGCGAGCTCAGATTTCGGCCTAAAAGCTACTAATATACCTTACCATCATCTCATCATATATTTCTCTCTCTTTCGCACAATTGTTTTTGTATCTTCTGTCTCATTTCTAGATTTCAAAAAGAATTACGGCCAAAATGAAGTCACGCGCGTTGGCCAATTATAGTCGTTCCAATAGTTTATTTAACTTTTGACAGCTCTAATACTTAATCAAATAGTGATACCCTGACCCATTACCTATTCGATTTCTTTCATCGATCGATTTTATGCATTAAGAAGTTTTAATCGATTTAACAAACTCATTATTTTATAGATAATTTCGTACTTCATATTTCTATGTGTTTCAATGTGCGACCTCCTTTGTCAAAATAAAGAAGAAATTGATTAAAAGAATGTTGTTCAAATATGACGGTTCTATGTCATGAAAAAATATATAATAAAAGGAACTGAATTTTCAAAATGTATTATTGTATTGTGTTGTAATTCAGTGGTTAATATTGTATTTGTTAAACTATTGATGATCTTTATTAAATCTCTCTATGTCTATTTTAAAATAATATACAGTATTTCAATGAGTAACCTTCAATATAGTTGAGTATTTATATTCCTCCGTATTGATTTATTTGTGAATTCTCACGTTTGGTTGAGTTGAGCGTATCGTTCCTGCCTTCGTTACTGTCAAAATGCCAAAAAAGAAAGTACTCAAAGGACAAACAACTGTCAAGTGATGATGATTCCTGGTCATACGAAGAAGACGATTCTTTATAATTAAAATTAGTATTACAGTACCTCTTTTGGTTGTTTTATTTTTAATCCGTAAATTACTACGAATTTCAACATTTTGTACCTGTTCATTACAAGTAGGTACCGCAGGTAGTTTTTATTTGAACCAACTATAGTAAGTCTAAACAATTATTTTAGATTCATTAATTTGCGGCGAATACATTCTATCCCATTACTAGGTACGAGTACGATGGAACTGTTTTCATTACGCAAATTATTTATGCATTGAAACAGAGACATTTAGGGCATTTTAATGCAAAATAATAAAGCTTTTTACGAGATTTGATATAAAATATAATCACAATAATTTTATTGTATGTTTTATTAATATAATCGATAATCGATTTATTTCAAAACCGTTTTTATAGTCTGTGGTCATTAATTACTAATGACACATCCCTAAGTAGGCGGAGCCCGCCCATAAAGTACAGTATTATCTGTAGTACATTGTATCAAAAATTATTACAAAACCTTATGTGCGTGATCTGTCAAAAGTTAAATAAAGTATTGGAACGACTATAGTGTTTAAATTATTTTATTGTACGCCACAAGAAGTCGGATCTGATAACTATATGAATATTATAAAATGAAAACTTTAATAAATTCCAAATACAGTTAGAATGGCTTTGGATCAATTAAATTGATTTGTAAATCAATTAAAATTATGGGTATTTAAATGTACGTACGAAACATCATAGTTTGATTTATTTACGTCAAACCGGTATCAAATTTTAAAAAATGTGAAGATAGTGACTAGTCACTATATTAGCAATCTGTTAACGATTTTTAATAAAGTTATACACAAAAAAACTGTTTTATGAGACTACATAAAATATTATTACCAATAAACTTTGACTTTTAAAGTGTCAGTGTGAATATGCCCAAAATGTGGATACATAATAGTGATGTTACGAATATTCGCATTTGCGGAAAACAAAACGACTATTTTGGGAAATGACAACACAAGTAACCTATGTATTTACTCGTTAATTTTATGAAATGTTACAAACGTGGCCATGCAGTTGTATTAATAAAAATATTAAAAGAACCAAGTGTAGTTTTATCGTTTAACACGTTTATCACACCTGTTTACCCGACTACAGCGAAGCCACAAAGAAGGATAACAGTTTTGGCAGTTTACATAGGTATATTTGAATGTGCGTTTTCAATGCAATTAATGTACTTCACTGACAAATAAAGTCATTTTAGAACGTGTTAGACTGTCTTAAAAATTTTTCAGAAGATGATTTTCTGAGAAAATTAAATATACAATGGAAGTGGAAAAAATGTCAACTCATTGGTTTTCACTGCGAACAGTGTTCATAAGGTGTCAGTCATATGCATAGAATTCATTTATTTCAGGATTGCCATGGAATATAAGGATCTGCCGCAAAGATACGGTGAAAATGAACCATTTAGGTTTTGTTAGGACAGGACCATTAATGCCAGATGACCTCTATTGTTGTTGAACTATTAGGATTATACGAGTTTAAATTAATTATATTTCTTCCTTGTAACCAAAATTTACCAACCGTCACTGGTAAAGGTGAGCCTGTATTAAATTCTAATGATAAAAGCCCCAAAATAGTTATCCACATGTAACTCGTGTTGGTAAATTCTGAAAATTCTCAAGATTAATCGTAGTTCGGACTTTTAAAATAACATGTAAAACGGATAAAATTACACTGTTTTACATAATTGTAACCAATATTCGTATCCGCATTCGCGACTTTGAATGGGTTAGCATTCGTATCATCACTAATATCTACATATTAAAATTATTATTCCATTAGGAGCCTTATTGTTGAAAAATACTTAACAATCGGACAGGTTATGTAAATTTCATATTGGCGTCTAGATATTTGAAATATTTAATAGCCTTTTCACAATAAAATATTATGTTTGCACGAATATTTATGTATTCGTGCGATATCTTAAATTCTTGTCTATGTTATCGTCCAATTTTATGATCTCAAAAGAACTCTGTCGTTGTATAGAAAGTTCGTTAGTGCACGATAACAGGTCCTATAAAGCGTTATCGCGACATTACAACAGCCTCAACAGAATAATAAAATAAATGTGTGTTTTTCTACGAAGAGTTTTATTTATTCTCGCCCAAAGCTGGCCCGAGATAACAATGTCGCGTGCGTTCAACCTCAACCTCGTCGCTTTTAGGGCTGTAGGTATCTTGGGCTTTCCATAAACATGACATAAAGAGGAATTAAAATTAGAAACTTGGAAAGTAACTAAAACTATCTTCCTGGTAAGTAACGGCTGACGCTAACTGATACCATTACGCATCAGTACGTTAATTTGTAGAGGTGGTGTAATGGAAAAAATCTCTTATCCTAGTGAGGAAGATCCAGATAAATTGATAGAAGTGGTGTTGTAAATTAAAATAGCCTTAATCAGGAAATTTTGTACATAATAAAGTACTAATCGTCGAAACATATTGAAGTTGAAATGACCTCATCCACGTAACATGATGATCAAAACATTGTCTTTCAATTCTAAAAATAATTTTCTATTTGGTACCTTTAGTAATATTACAATTTTACCTTAACACACGCTTTTAATACTAGGACGTACAATGAAATAGCGAGGAAAAAGTATATTTGAATGTTTTGTATTTAAATTTCTCTCTAGCAGCCCTAGCGACAGGGACACGCGAGGCACGCCCGCGCAGCCTGCCCAGCCCACGCGCCGCTCGCATTGTTGTTTCCGTATAGATACAAATGTATACTGAGTCGACGTCAATTCCGTCATTAAACTTTTGTTGTTGAAAATGGCGCAAATATTTCTTGTGATATAATTGAAAGCTACAAGAAAAATGAATTAAAAGTTTGTTTGTTCATCAACAGTTTTCAGAACTATGACTAGTAACAAGCTTGTCAATTAAACTGCCTCGGTACCGTAATGGTAGCATATGTAACTGCTGTGCTTCAGACCTCGGGAATGATTCCCGGGTCAGACCAAATGTTTGTATGACCTGCAAATATTTGTTTTGAAGTTTGGATGTTTTCTATGTATGTTATGTATGTATTTACAAAATATATATATAATGTATTTATATCAGTTATCTAGTACCCATAATACAAACTCTGCTTAGTTTGGCTAGACTAGATGGCGTTGTGTGTAAGATGTCCGAAATATTTATTTTAAATAAACGTTAATAGACTGTACCATCAGTACCGATACAAACAAAACAAGTTTTACTGCTGACTCTGTCGTATGTTAATATGCCGTTCAGCCATTGTGTCGCTCTTGTCAAGTCTCCGATTACACACAGAAGCACACCTATATGAGCACGAAGATTTATAAGCTTTCAAGAACACCCACACACAGCCAACTCAAATCTTATAAGAATTGAAAGCCCTCGCGTACAAAGGCCGAAGTCTTGATGTGGTTTTTTCGTTTGTAGGTCAAAGTATGAACAGTTTGAGAGAACAGCTTTATGCTATAAGTAGATAAAGTAGTTCCGTGATCTAGTTGTCTAACAGTAACAGAATTGCCAAATTAAAAATAGGCTAAGTAAAGATAAGATTGTGTTTATCTGTGCATATAAAAAAATTTTAAAAATATTTAAAGGACTTTGTGAGTATTGCTATATATTACATAATTGCAAATGTTTTGAGCGATAACGAACCGTTCTTAGCCTATGATTGCTTGCACCCTAATTACAAATACTTAATTAGTCATTCCTTTTCGGAACATTTAAATTTTCCGGAACTATAAAAACCCTGGGTGGCTAATGAGCACAGGTGACAAGTCTCATTATTTAAGCAAGATATTACTGTAAGTGTTAAGATATGTATAGAGGATTTCCGTAGAACAATGGACAATAGTACATAAGGGCGGACGACGTCGCACGTGCGTGCCATTGTATTCATATATGCTCATGTCGAGTCGATACAAAGTCGTACAGTCAGTCGCCACAATACCCACTCGCGATAAGCGCTATTGATCATCGACCGAGAGAAACTTGCTTCGCCTCCAGCTATGCACGACCAAAAGCAGAACACGAATTTAATAGACAATACGCGACAATAATTGTAATTTTTTTACTACACACTTTTAAAGGTGAGCTTAATTCTATAATAAAAAAGCAGTTCTGGTGTCGGTTGACCGCAAAACTTTTATTGAATTCTTATACGTCTTTGTAAAATTACTGCTTACAATCTAAATTCTGCGAACGTGAATTGCCGGGAAACAATCACAATAATGATGAAGCACGTTACGATCTAGTGTAAAACAGTGTAATTGACGTGGCAGGCTCAGAAAATCGTTTTAAGCTCAATACTACAGATCTACTATTGTAGAGGACATACACGTCAATAGATAATGAACGATAATACTTATGCTCTTTGGATTGTCTGCTGCGTTCATAAATCGAGCTAGCCTTGGATCATGCACAGCACTGAAGTCCACAGATAGAGATTGGTTATGTAGTGCATGTGCTGATTTGTCCTGATTGTATAATAGAGCAAAACTCGTGCGCGACGACGACACCGCGTGGGCGCCCCTCTGCCAACTACCAAGGAATACTTAGATAAATTCTATTCTGCACCTTTTAAATCTAATTTATCACGAAATTACATACACTAAATAATTGGTACGGGTAATGGTCAATACTTGCAGAAACTTAAATTCTTAGCCTAACTTTTTTAGTAGTAGTGAAATGATAATATATATGACCAAAAGGTACCTGTTAGGCATATTCCTAGAAATTCCAAATTCTAAATTTTAGCAAAGACATAGAACTTTTAACAATATTTATAAAGACTTTTAAAGAAACGGCCTATGTTAACGTAATGTGTTTTCGAAGTATTTGAGTAAGACAACTAAACTGAATATTTCAAGTATACACTGCATTAGACTGATGCTGCATTTCAAAAAATATTAAAATATCTCAAGACCTACCTACCTATGCAATAGTGTTTCATTTCCTTTTCCTAGTTCTCAATTAAACTGGTTATTAACACATTTACTTGACCAATAATAAATATATTTACAATATACATACATTGGTAAACATTATATTGCTACCAGTTGGTGGTTTATAGTTATCTGGTCCAAGCAGTGTCATAAACAAGCTCCAGATGACGCTCTACTGTGATAATATGTGTACAAGATTATTATGTAAAAAGTACAAGAAATATATGTATGTACCCAAATCGTGACTGAACCTCATTGCTGTGTACACATTCACCAGCCCGTGTAATGTGACTAACAGCTAGTAACTATTCCGTCCGTTACAATTAGCAGGCACATGTGTGAATAAATTATACCCTATTAGCGTTGTCATAAAATATATGACAGATTTTAATAGTCGTGCAAAGGTTCAAATGGATGGCGCCATAGAAATCTTAATAAGATACTTAACGCTTGTGGCTTACTTTTATAAACCTAAGTTAATATTTACATATCATGCCATATGCTATATTTGCTAAAACAGAATATTCAAATTAGCAAATGCAAGTATCACCTTATTTGAACACAGTCTTTACTATCCCTACTAAGATTAATCTGAAAGCTCACGAAAATAAATATTTAAATATAAGTTACTTGCGAGTTTTCATTAATTTTCTTAATTTATTACTGACAGAACCAAGGCCACAAATATTGTTGTAGTGATTGTACTAAATTAACATAAAAGACAGTGACTCTGTACTCTGTTATCATTGCGCTAAGTAATTAGTAAAATAATTACTAACGATACATCACCAGTCAACACTCCAGGAGCTAGTAGATAGCAGGTTCTGCATCATTTTAGTAAGAATTGTTAACCGTCAAATCTAGTTTAGGACCATTTTTTTGAGAATCTACATAGAAAAATGGAGAGTCGATTTAGGCTGAGTGCGCATGTGCGGGCGACGGCGGCGCCGCACCGACGTCACCAAGGCGCCATTGCCAGCGCAGCACATGTGAACACATGCTGACAAACATTGTAAATAATCTATTTCATTCAAAACATGCTGACCTCTGCGCAACATAAATGGTTGACGCAATTAATCAACATAGGTACTTAACATAGTCAGACACTCAGCTCAGGGTTAATACACAAAAAACAACGGTGCAATCCAGTTTGTTATAATGGCTAATTTGTAAAGATATTAGAAGAATAATTTTATAAAAGGACAAATAAAATAAAGCGAGAATATTTTTAAGGGACAAAAACACAACGCAATAAAACACCGCTCCAATTACACATAATTTTGTAAGAACGCAATTATGCGACGGCCGCCGGAGGGGCGACATACTTCATTCTTTGTGCGTGTCTCAGAGATCATGCACTCCTAGGGTTAATTTAAATAAATATTCACTCTTTCGTATAGATGACACAACGATTTATCATACTTGAGGATAGCACTCGAATTTATCATCCATCCTTTTTGTTTTAAAATTTGAAACAAATACAATATGTCATAAGATTCGGTAATAATACGTTAAACGTCTTCTTAAATCTGTCGTTTTAACACGTAAATATCAGTGTAGAAATAATTTATAACAAAACTTTACATTTTACGACCTTTTGCGTTGAAATAAATTAAGTACGAGCGTCTTTAATACGATTTCACTCCAAAAGATTCATTTAAATAAAATAAAGAAACGATCAAAAGACTCACGTTTGGTAAAAATCTATTTGTGAAAAAAACTGTCAAATTTTAAACTCTAAATAATTATACAAAGGGTTACAAAAGTAATATAAGATTATAGAATATTTGTTACTTTTTCTTTGTATAAATAAGGAAATCTCTAGTTTATTTTTAGGATTTTAGCATTGATAGTCATATAGACCCAGATTATAAAATGACCACTCCCCGGGCGGTAATATTATTTTCCCAGATAAGATGTTGCTTTTTTATTTACACTTTCATTTCCAACAGTCCACTACTGGACATAGGTCTCTCGTTAGAAAAGAGGTTATTATTTACAATTAGTTAAACAAAAAAAAAATTAAAGTAACATTGAAAGCGGATGAGTCTTTAATTATAGTCATAAGATATATAAGAAACTAGCTAACCTATGCGCGGCCTCGTCTGCATCTCCTATTACCCGTGGCGTGATGTTAGAATAGCGGGAACAAAGTTGGTTAGCATCAAAAAGTTTTTAGAGGTAATATATAAAGCCAACCTTAAAAGATAGACTTAACCATTTACGCAGCACACGCAGCGGAAGCTATCAAAAGGAAAATTACCCCCGATTTTGAAGCATACTACATTGGTGCTCCGTTCTTATTGGTCTAAGCATGATCATATTTAGCCTATAGCCTTCCTCGATAAATGTGCTATCTAACATTGAGAGATTTTTTTTAAATCGGACCAATAGTTCCTGAGATTAGCGCGTTTGAGCAAATTAACAAACTCTTCAGCTTTATATATAAGTATAGATTAACAGAAACTGGTAATAACAGATCCAAATATATTACATACGATATATAATGTATTAATACAGATTGCATGCAACTATAATCGATCTTGAAGAAAAGAATAGTTTAGAATGGGAAACCATATCGATAAGATGATAGGGGCTGCCGCCACACGATATCTAAGCGTGTATTCTAAATACTTTCACATGAGTTTGCGAATCGTGGGAATTGATTGACGATGATCTACATAAGTATTATCCCACAATCATAAAATAACCCGTCGTAAAGCTCTGATAAGGATATTTGATACCTGTGAAATGTAAATAATGGTTACAAATGTTACATACTTGCTAGCTAAAATGTCATGGAAATTAAAAATGTATACCTTTTATTACAACAAAATCCTCTAAAAACAATCTTCTACATACATGAATCAAATCTGTTAAGAATTGTTAGTAGTTTATAGCTCAAATAAGAAAATAAGAATCTCAAAAATATCTTGTAACATTAAAGTCGCAACAAGTAGTTGTAATTGAGGAGGCTTATGGCCAGTAGTGGACTGGACTGCATAGGCTGATGATGATACACATTACAGTTATACAGAATTCTCGCTGGATCTGTGTAAGGCAGTAGAGTTGCACGGTTCGCACACGCACACACGACGTTATTTAAATATTTATAAAATAAATAAACATGTTTGTTAAAAATATATCTATTGGACTATTCTAATTAATTTATTCTCTCCAAGAATTTATTGATTATCGCACATTCGTCGTAATAAATACCTAAACTCCATCGAAAAATTAGTATGCGAATGGTCAATTTGACTATTGAGTCAGTCTTTCGCTGCATCATTAGATCTTTTTCTTAAACCTTTTTGAGACCGAGCAACCCTCCACGACTGACAATCAATTTTTATTTGCGAATATAGGTTGTTACAATGTATTAATGGAACAGCCACATTCTAACTCTAGGCCTGCAAATATGTGTCAACAAACCAAGTTATACAGCTTATTTAAAAACATAGACATATTTTTCTGTCGCTCGTTTGTCAAACAAACTTATCACAGTGATAGTATTGCTTGTACGAGAGCTTAATCCCAGTAATTTTCACATCACATAGGTGATTCTTGTCTCACGCATGATCGCTCGCGCGCAGATAAGCACAGTTCACACGCCTTTATCTGACAGACGACATTGTGGCAGTTGTCACCGTGGAGTTCTGAACGGTCAGTCAACATGTCACTGTCAATTATGACACGCCATATATCACATAAATATAGATCAACATGAAAGCGTTGTGACATAGTTGTACGCATGTTTACCAAGGGTCATTGGGACACTTACAATTTTGAAATTTTTTCCGAAGTGATGTAATTTAGTCCTTAATCACTAACTTTATGGGTTAATTCTATGAGAGGCCTATGTTCAGCAGTGGACTGCGGTAGGCTGATGATGAACCACCAATTATAGTATTTCCAATCATAATTTTTCATCTAATCTTCATCTTACTAATATATCCCTATAAACGGGCGCCATATTTACTGTTTTCTTTTTAAACGTTTAGTGTCAAGGTAATTATTTCAACACATGATGCGGCCAATATAAATCTCACTGAGTATTTAAGAGTATAAATTATCACAAGAATTTAAAATTTCGTCAGAGATTTATATCCTCACTTAAGCAAAAGGGTACAACAAAGCTTTTGGGTGTGTGTTGTCCATATGTTCGTCTCATCGGATTATTTTATACGACTCTTAAGCAGTCATAATTTAGTCGTATGTGAAGTTTATGTTAGGCATTGGGTGTATAATAACTTCCTTATACACTTCTCTTTAGCAGAGAAAACAAGTAGGATAGATTAAATAATAAAAGATACTGTTAATAATGTGTGGGATATTTTTTTAAGGACAATACATTAAAACATGAATTCATGTCTAACATTTATGTTTTTGAAGGATCAATATGTTTTGCCTGCAAAGACGTAAAAAATTGTGTATTGTGAAATAAAATAAATGAAACAAACTGAATTCATGAAAATATCCAGAAATTAAGTTAAAAATAATATAACAGAACTTCTGAACACACAGCTATTCCAAGACAGTTAATCTTTTCCTGGGACTTCCTGAGTGTCATAACTAGGACCGCAGAACCACTGCTGTTGATCCTGGTATATAGGAGTTACAGTAGTACAAGTGAGATAAAGATTAGATATAAAAAAACATTTAAAAATTAATGTTTCGTCCTTGACCGTCTATATATGTAACAAAAATTGACACAAAAACATACATTGTAGAACATGTAATATAATAATTTACAACTTTTGATTACGACTCGTCATTATGCATACATTATAATCTCCATTGAAAACAACTTTCAATCTGTGTTAATGCATATCAATCTAACAAAATATACGTAACGAGTTGAATCAATTGGTAAACAGGACGTAAACTAACGATAAAATTTGATTGCATTGTTTTACTTGATCGTATGAACCCGGAAATAAATTACGTGATTCTTTAACTGTAGCCTTGCCATAGACAATGACAGGCATAGACGTAAATTAAAAAGCTCAAAAAGATGGTCTATCTTTACCTAATTACTAACCATTGCCACTTTTCTTAGCTTAGTTTTGAATGTTTTATTCTATTGCTTTTAAAAGTCAGGTAATTTTAATATTGTCTTTCAAATTCTTAGTTTAGGATATATATTATAATAAGTTGCTTAAAAGTATCTCATATTTGTTAGTAGAAAGATTTAGACGGTCAAAGAACCTAACAGTCGGTAATGTCCGGGCATATTCCAACTTGGTTCCTTCGTAAAACAAATATAGCTAACGATTATCTCAACAATTCAAGTTAGTTTCCATTAACTAATGCTTGTTTCGGACCTTGTATCTAGGAAGTGATTGTAGAAAACCCGTTCCAATGCAAATGTTGGAAAGCTCCTTATTTATGGATAACAGTTGAAACTGGTCCAGTCATTGCATATCATTTCAAATCTAGAAATTGCTAACTGTATTTGAAGGAATAAAGTGAGTAGTGTTTATGGAAAGACATATATACAGCACAGATTATCAGATATTGCAAAATGAATGTAAAATTAATTTAGATATTAATACAACTTACTTGCGATAAAGCTATGAGCACTAGTAAATAATATTTAGGTAAAGTGATTGATCGATTTTAACTACCTAAGATTGTTACTGTCTTTAATGATAAAATATAAAGAATAATATTACTAATAGTATAATACTTACTCATTAATGTTTTTCACGATCAAGATATTGGTATAGCTCTAAATAACAATCAAAAGTTATGTTTAACACCCTTCAATCACTTAACAATACTATAGGAGTAGGTAAACTAAGAAATGATCTTTAACTATAGTAACCATACGGCCGACGTATCTTGGCGAGTCCGAACTTCGCGCAGAAGGTTGCGCAATAACTTTTTTGATATTTATTTAATTTGTACCAATTGGTCACTGTATTAGGTAAATATTATTGGTACATTGGTTTATAAAAAAATACAGTATCGGTTTTCTTCACGAGTTTACATGCGCTAAAGTACGCACTCGCCAAGATACGTCGGCTGTATAGTACTTTATTCTAGAACTAGCTGACCCTTGCAAACTCGTGTAGGTGTCCTATTGCCCGTAGCGTAATATTTTTATAACATTCTTCATTAGTACTTCGCTCCTGTTAGTCTTAGCGTCATTGTATATAGTCTACAGCCTTCCTCGATAAATGGGGTATCTAACACTGAAAGGTTTTTCAAATCGGACCAGTAGTTCCTGAGATTAGCGCGTTAAAGAAAAGATACTATTCAGCTTTATATTTAAGTATAAGATTTACATGAAAGCAATATGTACATTTGAAAAAGTAATAAATTGTAAAAGATTCCATGGATTCAGCTTCACGTTTTTCCAAAACTCTAATTTGCTTATAATTTAGCACGGTCTTATCAAAACTGCAAATATATCCAAACAATTCATCAGTGAACGAGAAAATATTTTAAATGGACTAGTCAGTTCACCCGCATGTTTTGGGGCATGATTCTCACGTGCAGACGCCGGTGGAATACGTAAAGAGGCGTGAGAAAGAGTCGTGCGGTTTGCGAACTGAATACTGAGTACCAACTTCTCCTCACTTACAATTTCATTGCCCCATATACTTTGTCTGTTTTCTTTGAGTTTAGTAGTCAGTCTCATTGGCAAAAGCTCTCAAGCATTCGCATAAGATTAGTTGCGCAATACTACTTTCTTTTATTTATACTTGGTCGCAACGCGCACGCGCGAAGGCTACCGTCGAGGTTTATTATACTTAGCTATAGTAAAGTTGTAACGGTTTGAAGAAAACTATGTATTTATATATATACCTTAGTAAATTTTCTATATGACTATTATATAAAATTTTGTTAATTATTAACTTCCTATGATTTAAACGTGAACTGATTTCTGCCTGACAAAAGACATCAACGCCTTATGTTTATAATAGGTCTTTACCTATGAAATTGCGTTTCTTCAGTACTGGTCATTTCAAATAAAAAAAAGTTTGCAATGGCTCTGTATTCTAAATTCAAATTAATTTTGTTTTAAAACCATGACATACTATTTACAAAACGCTGCTCAACAGGCAAAGAAATGAAGGAATTTTGAAACGAATAGTTACGTGCGACGAAAAATGGATTCTGTTCGACAATCGAAAGCGCTCAGCAAGTTGGTTAGACCCTGGTTCAGCACCAAAGCAATGCCCTAAACCAAAAATGACCCCTAAAAAGGTGATGGTCACTGTTTGGTGGTCTAGTGCGGGTGTGATTCACCACAGCTTTTTACATAACGGCATGAGCATTAATGCAGATGTGTACTGTGAAGAACTGTAGAGAATAATGGAGAAGCTTGCACATCTGCAACCAGCTTTGGTCAATCGGTCGTCCCCACTGCTCCTTCACGACAACGCGCGACCCCATACTGCGCAACAGACAGTCTCCAAGCTGCAAGAGCTGGGGTTGGAAGCTCTCCCTCATCCGCCATACTCACCAGACCTTGCACCTACCGACTATTACTTTTTCCAAAATTTAGACAACTTTTTAGTGGGTAAAAAATTCAATTCCCGAGAGGCAGTACAAAATGCCTTTGAAGAGTTTGTTGCCTCCCGTCCAGCTGATTTTTACAAGAAGGGCATCAATAAACTGCCAATGCGTTGGCAAAGATGCGTCGATTGCATGGGTGATTACTTCGAATAACAGAAATAAAAAAGTTTGAAAAAATAAGTACTTTCACTTATTGCATACAAAACGGCAATTTCATAGGTAAAGACCTAATATTTTGAACGTTCAACTCTAGATCTTTCAAAACTTATTTTAAAATTGTATGCTTCAGATTAACCGTTTAAACGTTTTAAAATAATCAGAAAGACTAAACGCAGTCTCATAAAACACTATTAAACATGTAAACGCTTTCTAACGAGGAAGTGATCTGGTACAAGAAAGTTTTTACAACGTTTATCACTAGGCCCATAGATCACGATGTCGTTCGGTATCAGGGTGGTTACAAAAACAGTTGGCTGTATCTAAAGTGTTACGGAATCAATAAGTGCGGTGTAATGTGGCTTGGTGGCGGCGCGTTCCGCGGTCGAGACGACAATGGACCGGAATGCACCGCAACCGAATGCTCGACCGCCTGGAAGGGAAGCGAAGCACACCAGGGATTCATTAACTCACTATTAAAAAAATATTTTTTTGTCTTAGAAAGTCCTTGGCAAACCGTAAACAGTAAAGTATGTAGTCAATTTCAAAGATTACAATGATACCTATTCTTAAATATTTTAAATTTTAACTACCTATTTCAAGGACATAAATTAATTTTATTCATTCTAGTTTAAATATACATCTATATTTATTTAAATTTCTAAAATTATTTGTTATAAAACAAACGAATCGCTGACATTTTTTTTGCTTCTAAGTAGCAACACCAATATCATGTTTATTGAAATTGGTAGGTTTATTAGCATGTTTAAAAATAAAGACATTTAAATTTAGATTTATTTAAATTTCGTTAAATGTTACATCAGAGATAATATTAAAACTAATGATTCCTGAAAACATATTGTAAAAGCACATAAATGTCCATGTCGTGGAGTGGCCTGACAAGTACGGAGCAAGAGCAACAATAGTAGGCTTTACATAGCCGCAGGGTATCCAACTCGTACAAGCCTTACAGTGTGCGCTAGCTACACCGGCTTCGCCATAATATTTTCCGCATTGGGATTGCGTGCCGCGTGCAGTGTGCCCGGCGGCACCGAGCAATTTATAGCTCAGTGGAACTACGTACATACTTGTTATTATTTAACGGTGGACCCCGAGCGCTGGACAGACGCCGCCCCCGGCTATTGCCAATGCGATCTTGCTAAACGTGTAACTATTATTTTATGACTAAGACGATAGCGACACACTTTTCTTTTACCATAAAATATCATTTTAACATATGAAATCAGAACACGCTATATGTAAATGTTAATTCTTGGTAATGATTGCTTTATTTTAATTGGGTAAATTAACATCGAAATGTAAGTTCGTAAGTAGGTAAGCGCACACCAAACTCCGACATCTCACCAAATACGTCGTTTAAATTGCACCGCCACGCATCCGTATTTGGTGTAGATATGTTTTTTTCGCTATGAATTTGTATAAAGTCAGCGGTGTCTGGTGTCGTATACCAAACCATACACAGGCACGTGCTTCGATATGGCGTGACGACTGGCGATGCAATGACGAACTCGAAGTGCTTGCCAAACAGGTCAAAGCATAATCATAATACTCGCTAAGGCCTTATAGAGCGTAAGGCGAGACGTAGAAGCCCGCGCGGAGCGAGCGAGAGCAAAAGCCAGGATCCAACTACTACAGTTGACCGGCCTTGTGGCACGCGCCGCTAGCCTGCTCGTATTATATACCATTTGATTTATAGATCTCATTAAAATATATCTACATTTGTAACAAACAGAACCCACGCCGATATACTGCACTAAATCTAAGATAATATCGACAGTTATACGGAAAACGAGAATAGAAAGGGACAATGTCGTAACCTAAATGGACTCGAAACCGTTTACTTTAAATTCACGGCACTGTCGCAACAGTGTGTGACTGTACAAGTAATACAAATGTCTAGTAACTGTATAATAAATTAAAGGTGTAATCTGAAAATTACTTTGTTGGAAGCAGTAGGTAGTTAAGTGTCATATTTCTGTTATTTGTCTATGTAATTACCGCTAATGACACTCAGAGGGCTCACCGCGCTTACTCGTAATTAATTGACGACTATAAATAAGATAGTTTGAACATCTATCCCGATGCATGCCTTTAAACATTTTAATTTACAATAATTTCTTCAACAAATTCTAAGTAACGAATTCAAAATGTACCTAAATATAAAACGAAAGAGTAGATGACTAAATGGTTATAAAACCATAATAGATTGGTGTCTGTAAAGGTAGTTTTTATGGATATGCATTTATTATGTTGTTGTCTGATATATGGTGATACTTACTCTATGTAAATGAGTTACATAAAAGCAAAATGTCAGTTTAGTTAGAACTAGGACCCAATTAGCGTGATACCGAAGGCCAAGTCTATAATTAAATGCGGTGATGGTGCGGCTCTATTCTACTGTATAATATTCGCGTTCTTTTCTCAAAACCTATTCACAATGTCTTATTAATTGTGATTTATGTTCATCGTAGTCATGATTAAACACAAGACTCCATTCTTCGTTTTTTGATTAGTTGATGTACATATATACCTGAATTCCTTAGAATTGGAGTTATTTTAACGATGTTTCGACGACGATCAGAACAACAATTTACATTATTAATTGGCTCCAAAAGAAAAAAATAAAGCAAAGGTGGATCGTGTGTCGTAGCATTGCACGCCGTTTTTTTCCATAAATACTATATCCTTAATATTTCATATTACCTTTATGCAATAACCAACCA
The DNA here is from genome assembly GCA_916048165.1 of Spilarctia lutea. Taxonomy (NCBI): domain Eukaryota; kingdom Metazoa; phylum Arthropoda; class Insecta; order Lepidoptera; family Erebidae; genus Spilarctia; species Spilarctia lutea. The sequence continues at coordinate 14,555,898 of OU696479.1, forward strand.
GAGCAAAATTGAACTAGGAGATCACAAGCACTGAAATCTAAAAGTGAAGGCATTGGTCTACTTAATGCAATGGGCATAAAATAAAAATTAGACGCTAGGTATAGCAAAGAGTAGTTCGACATTGTGGCACGTACGTTAAGTTGTTTAGAAACCACTAAACCTCAACACAATGGCCAACCACAAACAGGCCTTTGTGCCTTTGTCAAAGGGTGATCGTGCAAATAAAATATTTTGACTGCACGTCGGGCCAGCTCCAGTCACATCCTTCGCAAACATTAGTGTTTTATTTTCCTATCTATTGTAAAAAATGTCATCGCTATTTTTGATAGTTTGCATCATTTTCGTGTAATATGTATTACAAAAAAAATAAGGGTAAAGTAATAAGAGTACGCCTTGTGGATAAGATAATACTTATGTACGAGTATATAAATATTCCAATACTGCACAGGATGTTGGTGTCCTGATAATGTATTAATGCCGACTTCTCGGAGCGGGTAGATACATAAGCGATATGTATGCGTACACACGCTCTCTAAATATTGAAGAAATGACACCTCACCCTTGACAGTGAGTGTGCATTGGAGCTACTTGGAGTCGTAACGTGAGTATAGCGCAAGTCGTCGTATGCAAAGCACATAGTCGGTCGATCGGCACTGGTCACCTCTCGCTTCGTGTTTACATAACTCGTTAGACGCCATACCTGCTCGTGCCGCCCACGTCCGAACCTCGCTATTGGATACATCTAAATTTGAACAGTAAACACTCGATAATGCCCCATTGTGCCGTCACGCAGGTGCTCTATCGCGCTAGTAACCCCAGTAAGATAATTACAATTATGATATTTCAGCTTCAACACCTTGATGCCCAGCAAATTACATTTTTATATTACATACTCTACTATAAATTTCTTCGGATCTATGGGTTTTATTTAGACTACTGTATACTACTATTATAGGTAAATGATCAACATCAAGTAGCAATTGGAGCTTGAATACGTCATAGCAGCATAACATTTTTAGATATTCCTGAATCATGATGCTCCAGAATGTACAAAACCCTTCTTTGTAGTAATGAGCCCGTCTCAATAAACATGCCATCAATCATGATTTGAGTCTCACTAGCGATACCGAGATGTGGTATGTCAAATGAATGCTTCTTTTTTCGCCACGATTGTCGGCGCGCATCAAGATCCGTGACGAAATGTCACGTAATGCAATTTTGATTAACTCCCATCATCATCCCGTCTACAAAACCTCGCAATTACATCCACAATGGAGACATTACTTATCTTCGATATTATAAACAACCATTACGATAATAACTATGTCAGAATAAGTAGATTCTTCGCGGACATAATGGTATCACAATTATTTATCGCGAGTACCAATCATTATAAAGTTGCTAACGCTTCGGTTTCGGCTAGCTTCGTAATAGATATCTATCAACATATCCGTCTGATAGTTAAGAGTTAAGTTGAATGGAGAAACAAAAATTATTGTCATCTTGTATAATGATGTTTTCGTAACACGCAACAGGCTCGTAAAGTCAACTTTCTCTGGGACAATGGAGTTTGGATCACGAATAACAAGCACGAATCCGAGTCACGGAGGACGCAACATCAACACCCTTTGTATCCTAACCATTGATTGATGACAAGTAAAAGGTCACTCTCGATGGAATAGCGATGGCAATACTCAAGTGGTTTTGAGAAAAGATACAACTTAATTATTGTCTACATAAGTATGTCCATCTGATCTCTAGAAGTTGGCGTTATTTTAAACATTCGGTAACCGTGGACCATTCAAATTCTTGTAATCCCAGAAAAGGATAGTACCTTTAAAACTAGTTTTATATTGATCCCTTCAAAGGTTTTGCCGAACGTTTACAACATGAAACGATAATGGACGGAGCTCTAAATGTGTGAAGACTAAAGTTGACCACCTCAAATTTAAAAAAAGCTTAGTTATTACATAAGCAATACATGATATGTAAACGTCGAGGCGCGAAGTTTAAGGGTAGGTATACACCAGGCGTGAACGCTAATGCGCGGACCAAACAAGGAGGTGTGAAAAGCATCGGTGATCGCTGAGCTCTTATTGTGGTAGCTACTAAGCCGCTTACCAGGCAAGTCTCATAAATCCGAGCGTTGTCTCTGAATACAATCTACTGACGCCGTATTCAACTATTCCCTGCTAGACTTCGTTTGGTAAACCGAAACTAATATGGTCTAGTTAAGGCTTATTATTATTTTCAAACGTAGCGTTTTTAATAGTACTTTAGTTTTCATTTAGCAAATGTTAAACGTTTACCAAACGAAAACTAAATTACTTTCATAAAATCACGGTACTATAAAAAGGTGCTAGCATCAGTCTTGTCATCCCGGTTATAGTATCAAATAACGCTTCGCGTGTTTTTGTATTATATTACAGTAACTTTTCAACCGTGGCCCATAAGCATTCAGATGGAATTAAGTAAGTAAATATGAAATTAAAAAAGGGAAGTGAAGGCATCTTTGCGGATACAGAATGTGACATTGAAATAAGGACCATTCAGAAAACGGATAATTTTTTTTTCATCGCCTCACAAATAGCTTTTGCCTATACGTAAGTAATACACCTTATTAAGAGAACTGTGGCCAATTTAGTCTATTATCGTACAAAATCTTAACCGACGTCGGTGCTGGTGTAAACTCCGTGGCCCGGACCATTGTTGTGTCACATCGGCCATGATCCTCAAGTAGTTGTGTAAACGCAACAAGTTATTATATGAGAGTCGAAGCCACTTTATGGCATTCCAGCCTCAATTTAATACGGCGACGTATACCTCATTGTTTCAGGTCGTAACTTCTCGTTGCTTCTTCGTTAAATGCATGAATTATAAAGTTGATAGCTATAGGTACTATCCACTAGTATATTTATTAAATAGAATTCTGTTAAATTCAGATAACTTCAATAAGTTTTAAAAAGTGGTTTGAATTAATTTCAAATAAACCATGTTATTTATTCAGTAAAAACATAAGACACGATAGAATGTTACGCAAAAGAATTTTAAATTAAAACTCGGCCCGTTAGATGTTTTTGTGCGACCAAATTTTCATTGTCCTTCTTTAGCGTTCTTATTTAATTATAAGGTCTGAACGAACGATAGATAGGTAGCAATCCACCGAAGAAAATTGTTGTATGCTTTTTTTAGCGGTCGAGATTGCGAAGAGCTATAAATGGCGCAGCAGGGCCTGCGGCAGTTACCATTTGCAATCGGTTATGGAACGACCGCGAACCTCTTTTTACATTATAATCGGACGGTCTCCGCTTACTTTTTTTTTGTTTCGGGTAACCAATGACGCATCAAAATAGCAATAAGGTTAACAAAATAAACGTGACATTATTCAACGCCAAAATCAATGATGTAGCTAATCTTGTGTATACATTATTCTTTATAAAAAAACGTTGACATGACGTGACTTGACTTCCTTCCTGTGGGTGGCACTCACTACCTGGTACATAATGCATATAAGATTGACACATGACGGCACTGTCCAGTTACATCTGAACCCCTGCCGCTAGGCTGAACTCGATGTCTCGTCCTGCGATCAGACTCAAATTACTTGCAAACTGGTTCGTGTCGCCTGATTGCCGACAAATAATTATCGTTAATATTATTAGCATGCGGCAACTCTCGTATTAAATTTTAAATTCATAATTTCTTTCTCTTATAGACATTACGCGTAGGCAGTAAGCACATAAAATAAGACAGATTGTTAAATATGGATTTGAATAGACATAATTTATTCTAGGCGTGATTTTTATGTGACAAGGAATATATCATACGAATATGTTTCGGAAATACATTGGAAATAAATATAAGAATTTGACGGCGACCAACGAAATTGAGCCTCATTAATATGCAGCTCGTGCGATGTGGCCCGCGCTGTGCCCGCGCATCGTCACTAATAATGGACCAGACGCGTCTAATGCATTATTCAAAAGGTCCTGCTGATGCTGAATTCCAATATTTTCGGCAAAACTAGAGTTTTTTTTGTTTTATTTCTAAGAATATGGTGAAATTAGAGATTGCTATTTATATGCAACAGCAATCTGAAATCACTTAGTAGAAAATTATTTCCATTATTGTCTTTTTATTTGCTATGGTAGCGGCAGTATTAATTGACATTAATAATAATTAACTATTATGTGCATATACGATGTAGCACGTATTAATGAATAGACGTAAAAATAGATATTGATCAGATACTGCCACAATTCACTCCGCTTACATTACAGTTACCACCTATACAATTACTACAAGAAAACGCCGGGTACAAAATGAAAAAATAAACAGTAGCTACACAAAGAGAGGCTTCATTTGACCCACCAACACAATGCCGACCTACTATTCGCCGTTAATTAGTGGTGTTCCATTCAACAAACACTCTGTTCAAAGTAAACGGAACAATTAGCTTTTATACTCAGAAAATTACCATCTTATTGGGACCTATATTTCTTAATTACACGAAGTTTCTCAGTAAAACAATTCAAAAGGATTGTTGTGCCTTTAGATATCACTTGTCAGTAATTTCTATGTAGGTCGTAATCATTACATTAATCAAGTAGAAAAATTTGAACGTTACGAGCGCACTATTGTTCAGAGCGTTCTTGAAGTTTATGACTAAAAGATAAGTATGCACATGGTACTCGTAGTATGGTACAAGCGTTGGATTACCATTCGGTTATGGTATAACGTACACACTATCTTTGTGATTTGAACTTGAGAGCATAATAAAAATTCTTCATAAGTAGAGTTACATGCAGATATCAGTCCAACGATGATAGTAGTAATGGTTAACGCTTACTCAAGTGTCATGTGAACCTTGTCCGAAACCGTATGTTAGCCATTTAGTGATCTTTCTTATAAGTAATACTTTGAATGTCTCAATTGAAATAAATTTTGTTACAATACTTTAGAGCATTTTTTAAACTTTGGACAGCAAAATATTATTTTTAATGTTCATTAGAACAAACGAGACTTCACTGTCTACGCCAGCTACTATTCAGTAGATTTAAGAAATTCTAAACATATTTAATATGCTACTTCTGTAATTTTAGAAGCGTATATTTGACGTGACGTGGCGGTATCACAACGAGCTCAATAGATGCCTTAGGCAAGCGTCTCGAACGGAACACGTGTCGCTGATTGCCCTCAATTGGCGAACGAATAAAAACAATCGTCGCTTAAAAATAGCCGTGATTTCATCTCACAACATGTGATGTATGTTTTCTTTCAGCATAATGAACTATGGTATTCCCACAAGATCTCATCCCATGTGAAATGTCCTGGTAGAGCGGTCCCATACGGTGTAGAATCGCGACACTGAATCACTAATGGTAATGAACCTCGACTGTGGAATATGGAACGGGAACTTCTTCCAGGAACAGACGGAACCGTAAAACGGCGTAACGCGGTTCGCAAGCTCGACTCCACCATATGGAGAGCGTGAGAGCTTATGTTTCCCCACCATCTGATGTTATTATCGTGACTGTCCATTGCAAATATTGAGATAGCAACATCCGCATTTCGTGGTTATTTGTGTTTTTATATAGGTCAAATTCAGGAAACAAAACCGCAAAGATAGCATAATATACATTATTTATGAAAAAAAAACAATAGTGACGTTGGATGCTTTAATGTCTGATATCGATAATTATCTATATTTTTTCCTATTTGGGGTCCTCATTACAATAATGAACCTATAGCGACAAATGAACGACGATGGATGACAATCCTATAGTGACATTTATGTTACACAAGTAGATACATATATCAGAGTACCAGAAATCGGGTTAAAACTGGTGTCATAATAAATATTTTTCCTTTTATATTAGTTTGCTTGTCAACGTTCTTATAAAAACCTATACCTAACCTATAAATATCTTATTCTATAATTAAGTATTATATAACTCAAGTTCCAGGTAGGTATTATCAAAAATGTTTCTAATAACATCAAGATGCAGATAAATAAATATATATATATTCACATACAATATCTTCTTACTTTAAATAGCAGAAGGATAAATAGTTGTGATGATATTCACAGGTAATAAATAGATCTATTATCCACCTGTTTTTTTGGTTACTTTTATCTGCAAGCTAATAGTTTCTATTGTTGGTAGTCATGCCAAAACTGGCTGCCTTTGGGCGCCAGACGACAAAAAATATCTTACGGCCATTTAAGCTTTATCAACAGGTTGTTTTTGTTCCACCAATTTCGAACATGCCGATAAGGATAAATAGTACCTTATAACAATGTAATCAGTTAGGGCAGCACTTAGGTAACCATTAAACTTATGAATTATTTTAAAGCACGCTTTGACAAATGGTGGGACATATATGATGGGTGTATGTTTTGGTCTTGTTTTTTCTGATGTTCGTTTGTCATTACGCACATCCGTCGCTAAGATGCACTTGCGTGGGGCAATTTAATTAACCAATTATAATTCAGTTGGCATTTTGACGTCACCGACTGAGGTCAATTCTTTTCATTAAAACTAAGAAGCAGTAAGATGAAATATTTTTGGAATTGCGAACATTAATGCAAGATTTTATAAGTAAAGGGAAGTACCACTAGCAACAATATTGCGAAATTAGAAACATTTTTATTGGTTGCTCTTTGGTCTCCAAACCGATTTACTAGTAAGAAGGTTATACAATAAGACGGATATCCGAAGTTCCTCTATAATACTGAACTGAGATTGACACACAAGTATTCATAACCACATATTAAATTATACGGAGGGTTCACAACAATCGGCGTTGAACATTTACCAATCAACCAGATTGGAGCATATCGTGCGAACGTGTTATAATAGGAGGATATTATAATAAACAGATCCCGGTCCCCTCGCGTTCACTCCGTCCTCCCTAATAAATATTAATGTATGAACTTCAATGGTTCACAATGTCCAAGTGATGCTGGTACATTGACACTCAATTTGCCTTTTTGCAGCCAATTGCGCGTCGATATCGGTTTCAGATAAACATAATCATCACATATAATAGCAATCTAAATATTTACTTTTTGTATCTAAAACAAAGCGAAGAATGTTCATTCATATGGGACCAACGAGTTTCGTTGGTACGTTCTTGAATGTTTATTAGAAAAATAAACAAATTAGGTCATCTATGGGAACGAACGTAGGGAACATTAATGATCAGTAACTTGCGTGTCATAGGTGCGAACAGATTTTCTCACTACCCACACATGGGTGTCTATTTATCTATGATTTGTATGTATTATATTTAGAAATATGGAAGTACATTTATTTAGAAACATAACGTTCACGGTTTACGGCAATAGGTCTAAATAGATACAAAAATCTTTACAACTAAGTATCCCATCAGTATGTTGATTATTGCATTTTTGAAGGCAGTCATCGAATAACATTTTGACAATAAAATACGAGTAGTACAGTAAATTACGAATCAAAAAGTGGCGTAGAAAACTTTTACATTAATTTTGAACTACAGATAAATAAGTATCATGTGGGTTTGTGATTATAATGTAATTCTCGGATTATGTATGTTCGTCGTAGTCATAGTCTAAAGAACAAAAATGTTATATTTGTAAACTTATTCTGAATATTAAATAGAGTCTAAACATGTAAAGTTCGGATTCAACAGCGTTTTCTAAACGAAAATTTCTTATTCTAGGCGCAAACGAATAAAGTAGGAAACGTTAAACTTTAAAATTACAGCAATGGTTAGGCTTTTGAACTTAAAAAGAAATTACGAAGAAGTATTTAGGAATTTATCACATTTCATTGCTGGATGATGCATAGATGTCTTGAATTATCTTTATTCTGATTAAAGTGGTGCTTAAATGCAAGTGAAAAAGAAGTTTAGCAAATCTCAATTCTGCTAGAATCGGAAACAACCTTCAAACACTGTAATAAACCTGATATAACTATATCAGGTTCATGTTGTAAGTAAGTAGTTCCATTGCAGTTATGGGCCGTAATATTTTCCAGTTTTGTAAAAAAACTATCGAAAATAATGCAAAAGATAAAAATGTTTGATAAAAATATTAAATTAAAGATAAACAAAAACTGCTTTGTTTGGAAATCCAATATCTCAAAATCAATAAAAGAGTACATCGGTCACGTCAAGGGTATAATTGTGTAAGCGCACCCCATTTAACCGGAAAGGTCACACGTAGGGTTGACGAGAACAGTTTCCACATGGATTTCCCACGCCATCGCCACCCCAACTAGGAAACCATACTTGTTGATTTTTGTTCCGTAATCGAGCCCTCATTTGAGAACATTTCCGGACATCCATTAGCAATAACAATTATTTTGTTTTAATGTTATTACTTGTTGACATCGGGAACATCGATTAGGAATGTAACTGAAGTGGAGCGAGGAGTGAGACGCCCTTAATGAGCTTGTTCGCAGTGTGTTGTATTTACTATCTACTAATGCAGTGACTTGTAATTTACCTAGTCTTAATGAGGTTTATGGTGTAAAGTAAACTGAGGAACCAAATGTGGATTAAGAATTGATTTAAGTTTATTGAAAATGTATGGCTTATCAACAGTAACTTAGAGATCCGGATTTAGAAAGTCTATCTCGAAACGTTATCTGAAACACTTCATTTATTTTAATAGTAGGTAGGTATGGAAACCTCAAATTATTAAAATAAAAAATGTCTGGTGATAAATATAAATCATATATGTAAAATACATTTCAAAAATCTTAAGTATCAGAGTCATGTAGTTGAAAAGAAAAAAGGTAAAAATTTTAAACATAGACTATGTCTATGACATAGAAATGAAGGCTGAAAATTATTACAAGGCAACATTCCAGAAAGCGGGTAGTTATCATAAAAATGTCTCAGCATTCGTGAATCATGGAATTTGAATAACATCGAATGTTAATAACATCGGTCATGCGATTGTTAATGTTATGGAAATAACTTGGGCTTTATTAGCAAATTGGTGAGACGCGATTTCGCCGCAGGTCAGGATTGTTAGCTCGAGATTGTGATGGATGCCAAGCGAATATGCGGCGATACTTATTAGTATTTATTATCTTTATTTTTGTCTCTGTCCTATATTAATACTTAACGGTTTAGTCATAATTAAAAAAAAAATACAAATAAGGCAAATAAAGGAACTATATATAGGTATTAGGGTAGAAGAGCCTGTTGTTCAAATACTGAGAATTCCTCAAATTGGTACATTATACCCATATAAAAAAAATAATTTACTGGCCTTTAAATTTTACTTTATTTTTTTTAATTCATAAAGTTTATGTCAGTTTTATAAGAAATTTAAACAGCATAAACTTTATTATCTTAAATCACTTTTTGAGGGATAAGTTAAGGTATATCATATATGACTTAACTCATTACAGGCTCTACGTTGGATTTTAAAAACAACGATACATTAATATCAAATAAAATAAAATATATGCAAAATAATAATACTTTCGAAATCAACATACCTGCCAGTCCAGTCGCACTGATCACCCATCACGCCAGCCTCCGCGTACCGTATTACTCCCAAAACAAAAGTCCAAAATAACAGCCACATCTCCATAATGCCGTCCAATATAATATACTTAAAATAAATTTATTATAATGTCACTACTCCAAACACATCACTAATTTAATCCCTTCATGTCCATTCCATAGTTTTCAACTGTGGTTAAAGTAAACAAACTTTCGTCTTCAGTCGCAACAAACGACACCTCTTCACGAACTCAGAAACTCAACTAGTGCAATGACAGAGACAGCGCCTCTATCTCAATAAATCACAATATTGAAAGAAAGAGACGGATATAACAACAACACTTCAACCGAATGTAATGGTTCTTAAAGCAGTATTCGAATATAACCTTTGTGTGCACGACATAGAGTAATAAATGAAATAAGTTTGCCTAAATAGTAGCCCCACAACTTTTCGAATTGGCGGGAAAGGACTTACTACGCTGAGCGATGTAAAATATCGTTTATTTATTTTATTATTTTTCGGTTTAAACTTTTACATCTCTTACGATATCTCGATTTAGACCACTTACTAAAACTATCAAAAACAAAACTATCACTAATATATACTTATCTACTATAAATCAAAATCTGACACATAATTTTATATTTTTTTATCTGCCATGGTATTCATTAACACAGGTAGTGGCGAATTAGAATGCCAATGATCATCTTTAAGTTAAAAGTTTAAAATGTATTAAATTTAATATCTCTAAAGTAATAATTACCTGCCCTTTTTATGGCGATGACTTGGCGCATCGCTTAATTTTTTTCCAAGGGTTTAAGCTTACCTTCTTTATCTTTGAAATGAATCTGCAAACTTCAATACTAGCAATTAATACAAAATTTCAATAATAACACTTTTTGTTAATATTTTGAGTTCAGTCACTCAATTTCTCCTTAAACCTTCCTTAAACATAGACTATACTTCTAGTTTCTGAGGAACATAAATAAAATTAAGTTCTTATAGAGATTGTTATCAATCTTTGGAATAGCACTTTTTGCGACTTGTAACAGATAAGCGAGAAAAATAAACTCACAGAATGTGAAAGATTTATCTTTTATGTTATGTACTCCTAAACTTTGGCCATAACTCGGTTATGATACTCAGAAAGCTTATTTATAATATTAAAAGTTATTTTAGAACTTGATAATAGTCCACGGGTTCGTTGAAGTGGTGCAGGCCGCGCGCGTACTTTGTTTGCGAACAGATAAACTAAATCAATAATAGCGTTGTTTACCCGACCTATAGATAGTCGCATTGTCGTTATTGACATTTATGATTGTTTAGGACGATGAGTCGTCCCTTTATCTATACTTCCACGCAAAATGAGATATAAATTACACATTTTAAAACATCTACATATTTCTGTTCGAGATATAGGTACATACATTGATTATTTCTTTTCAAACCGGCTTTTGCAACAACTTTGGCAACATAATAATTTAAAAATTGATTTTAGAAAAAACAATTATTTAGGCAAATCTAAGACGACTTTGAAAATTATGAAGATATACGAATGAAAAAGGTGTTTCATTAAACAGACATTTATAAATTTAATCGCTTCAAGATATTAGGTAGTACACCTAATTATGCCTTTGAGAATCTTACCTTTTTTTTAAAGTCAACCCGCATTGACTGCCTCGTTGGTCTAGTAGTTAGCGTAAGCGACTGCAGATCAAGAGGTCTCGGGTTTGATTCCCGAGCCGGTCTGTTGTTGGTTTTTCTTACAAAAAATTCTTCATATCAGCCCGGAGTATGGCAGATAGCGGTGTTTCCCGACCGTACTTTAGACGTTAAGCCGTCGGTCCTGGTTGTCATGAATACCTATGGCCAAGGGCGAACCTAGGAGAGGGATAAGGGGAGATATATCCCCCCCCCTTCCGAAATAGTCAGGTGTCAGAGTGTGCTGGGTGGAGTCTCGATCAGGCTCGCAGTAGTGGCATTGTGCCGTAGCCTCACGACCGATTCTGTTCAGATACTCACCGAAGCAACCGTGCCCGGCGAGTATCTGAGTGAAACGGTAGGTGACACAGTGGATTCTCTCTCTCCAAGCTTCAAAGCTCGGCAAAACGGCTCCGACAGCGCGTTGGCTGGCACTGCCTTGGATTGCGAGCCGTTACCGCCAAGCTCTTATTATGTGCGTTCCGCCGAAGCATTCCGATCAACAGAATAAATTTGGTCGTAGACCATTGTGTACATGTCGGCCAGAATGTCGAAGGGTGGAGATCGCACCAGAGTCGTCGCCGCCTCGTACGAGATCGTACGACTTATTTGTTTACCTGTGCACGTACTGTATACGTTTCTTTCTAGGTATCTCTCTACATATATTTATTATATCTGTATAATCCGGTACTCTACACAATACCTAGGCAATTTATACAATACCTACAAAGCATAGGGAATATGTGAAATATCATTTATTTTATACTTTTCTTGAGTGTTCTATACAATGTCTAATGCGCGCCGGTAATGTGGTATATACGGGAACAGGTAAAAAACAATCCACTTAAACTGCCCTGCACGGTTGGTCTAGTGGTTTATTGTAAGTACGAGTATAGGTATTCCTAATATATTCCTAATGCGGCAGTTGTCTTTTTAAAGAGAAAATAGCTCAACTAATCCAAATGATTCAACAACAACAAAGTGGATCTGGGATAACTGTTTTAACCTATCCAAACCTATATAATTCTGAATAAAATCAATTTTAAGCAAACAGAACACGTTTCTACAGCAGTACATGGCTAAGCAGTAACATAAAATAAAAAATACAGACCAAAACCTATTTATTTTGCACATCGTCAGTGGGTAGGTCAGTAAGTATTCTATGCAATCCCTAGAGATTATATAGAATACATTGGTAAAGTATGTAATGGACATTATTATCACTACATAGTATAAAACAAAGTCGCCTTTTCTGTCCCTATATCCCTATGTGCGCTTAAATCTTTAAAACTACGCAACGGATTTTGATGCGGTTTTTTCCAATAGATAGAGTGATTCAAGAGGAAGGTTTATATGTATAATACATGCATCATATACTAAGGCAACATTGCTAATTTTAGAGGTTTCTAACGTGATGTCGTAAATTAACCTATTTTTTTGGGCTTATTTAGCAATTTAGCCTTCTGTAGTGTATTTAATTTAGTATCAGCATTGCACCCGTGCGAAGCCGGGGCGGGTCGCTAGTTTATAATATTTCATACATTGCCTGGACTAGCCAGGTATTTCAAACATTGCCTAGGTATTGTATAGAATAACTTGAATTATATAGATTGCCGGTAACATACATACTTAAATTCTTTATGCATATTTAAGGTTAACAAAAGAAGGAATCCCCGTCGAAATAAATTCGTAGATTCGCCACGACAACTAGTTCAATCTTCGAATTCAGTTCACCATCAAGGTTGCGGAGGTCCGATGTATTAATTGTCATCTTAGCAAACATTGTACACTCTGATTGACAGCGGTTAGGAGTTTCTTGACACAATTTAAAAGGAGAAGACCTAGTACACTACTTTGCAGTACACCTAGCAAAACTTCCTTTTTCTAAGTATTCCCAACTACAGGTCAAAGCTGTTCGTCTTTATACATTTTCATACTTTTTGTTTGAATAATATTAGTATTTAGTCATTAATTCCTCTGATACCGATGTTTGAGAGTTGTAGGTTTAAGAATAGGTATATTATTTTATTGTTGAGTAATGAGTTTTATCCTGGGTAACCGTGCTACGGCACAAATGAGCCAACTCGAATGCATGAAGTATAGTGAGTTGAGTTCATTATTTGACTTTAAAGGGGGAAGGACTTATGTCTTTTGGGATGTCCATGGCCGACGGTAATCAATGTCATCCGTGCCCCAAAAAAAGAAATAGGAAAAAAATTAATTACCTAAATATTTTGGAGCAGTTCATATCAAACGAAAAGAAGAATATAATACAGCCTAATCTTGCAAAGCTGCTATTGCTATACAAGACTTTTACTAGTTAAAATGTGTACCTACCTTTATTTAAAAAAGTTACGTGTATACGTTATTGTACATTGGAATTAAAGCATACCATTTATATTACGAGTATATTTTATACTTAAATGTGTAATCCATTGTTCTAACTAGTGAAATGACAAGCACTATTGTAGCACTTTCTAGTAGAGCATTGTTCATAAGGTTCAAACGTAAACATTAAACATTACTGGTCATCGAATACGATCTGACTTATATATAAATGAAAAGTTTTAAGTTCTTTTAGTCTAGTTTATTCCCTAGACATGTTTGAGTGGAAAATCGTGGTAATGTGGTTAAGCCTCTATTCAGGACTGGTTTATTCATATGAAACAACACGGTCCGATAATTGTTTATGGCATAATTACTCTTGTAAGTAGCAACTATAACTGCCTAACTATATGTCTTGCTTAAATAAAAAAATTGTATAATAAGAAACGTGTGCGTCTCGGGACGCCCGACAGATAGCAGAAATATTCCAATTAATTTTCATAGCAAATTGAGTTTACAGACTTAAAGATTACCTATTCGTTGTACATTTAATTTATTAATCTCCCTACCGTTTATTTGTTTTTAGGTGTTGAAACGTGTCCTGATTGGATGGTTGTAGTGCACAGTGACTGCACAAAAACCTATTGGTCGGCTCAAAAGACGTGTGATAACCCACAGGAGATGTTAGTTGGCACTGTCTGCGGTTTTTCAAGATGTGATTGCCCAGACCCTATGGTGTTAGACACCGACACAGGCGTCTGTTACGATGTAGATAACTGTCCGACCAAACACATATAACTTCACACACGTACATAACTGTGGCGCATGCAACGGCGACTCTCCTGGAATATTATTTGAAAGAAGCAACAGTTTGTAGTTTTATGTTACATAAGACATAATAAAACCAATTTAGTAAAAATTAAGTGCCTAATTGATTTTAAACGTTTTTTTATTCTTGTCAAATGATCTCGCAACGGATGCCATCCCACCTTCTTCACATTGGGTTGCAAACAATTGAACCATAGCGGGAAATTTAACATCAAAAAGATAATTATACCTACATAATTTTAAAGTATCACACTGTTTAAAATTTACTTCCTTTTTTAAAACCCTGTTTCTCTTAACCAATAAAATTAAGATACTACTACTTATGTTAACCTCTTTTAACAGTAAATATTTAGATCTGAAAATCTGGTAACTTTTTAAATAGTAAGTTTATGGCAACACCGTTAACAAGTTGTCATCAATCAATCAAAATCAAAGTCAACTAAGTCAAGTAAAAAATTAGTATTTTTGTGGAAACTGAATTCGGCAATGACGTTGGTTTTATAATTATAATAGATATCTGAAATACTGTTTAACAAAATGATGCAATTCTGCTTTAGAAATACTCTTAATCAGAGACAAATGTTGTCTTTGGTCCATAAAGAAATCACCTCAACATTAAAATGCATTAGCAGTTACAATACAACCAGGCACTATGCAATAAAATTAAAAGAGCCAGATAATAAACTAGAACGCATTTATAGTGGTCCTCTAACGCCTCAAATCAAAAGTGTGAAAATCTTTTCGTTAAGTTCAAGCATGGCAGGTTTGATAGCACAACCTATAATTGTAAGAGAAGCAACTACTATAGGAAGTACGTCTCTACTCGTAGCAATTTGTTCTGTGGTCGGTTTCTTTACGTTTGTTACACCATTACTGCTGCATTTAGTAACCAAAAAGTATGTCACAGAAATACATTATGACCCAGAGACATCCACGTATAAAGCCACCACTATCAACTTCTTTTTAGCCAGAAAACTGGTAAGTTTATATTAACGTTTATAGCACACAAAATCTATAATTTATTTTCAGATATTAAAATTTGTGAAATCAAGCGATATAATACAGAGCATCATTTTTGTAATAAAATGCCTTTGAGCACTAATTTTCAATTCAATTTTGCATAATATTTTTTATAATCTATTATATGACTATTATCCAAAGGATTGGAATAAATAAAATAAATGTTTATTTTTAGATTGAATTCAAGACGGATGATGTGGTAGTACCTGATGTTCCTGGTATGTTCACAACAATGCATGCAAAGGGCACACCACTATTTATAGAAGCAAGGCACTTCACTGATCCTTTACACTACGCTAAAATCATGGGTTATGACAAACCTATGGATTTCAAACTCGGTGAACAAGACAGTAGTGACAACCAAAAACAATAGTTAACAATATTTGTTATTCAAATTATTTATGAACCTAGTTGTTAATGACCAACAATAAATAGATATCAACGTTTATTTTCATTTTATTCTGAAGTAAACCAATAATTTTCTACCCTTCATTTTAATTATGCACAAAACAGATTTCAGATGAACAAAACTCAGCGCGCTGTCCTTAACTTGTGCAACGCGCTAACTAATTTTATATAAATGGATTTGAATTGAACTAAATTATGCTTTTAATGATGTCAGATCTGCAAAAAGACTAGAGCAGTAAAAATTTTTGTTATTTTTTAACAAAAAAAAAACAAAGATTTTTACAAATTTTCACTGACATAAAAACAAACTAAAAAATATCATATTTATAGGGACATTATTTATAGAGACCTTCGATTTATAAACTAAGAGCATGAATAACAAGAAATTCATGCAGTTTGTGCATGCACCAAATGAAATAACTATTCATGTAATCCACAAGTTGTTATTCTGAGTCTGGGTATTCCTTGTTTCCTCCTTCATCATGAATGTTTGTAGTCCACTGAGACACATCATGTATTCCTATTATTGTGAAAGTTGTTTTTTATATATAAAAATGAATAAATCATACAAAATAAGAGTGTAATGTAAAGGCCAACTTGAAGCGAGTGTTAATATAGAGGGAATTAAAACTCACTGCCAAATTGAAGCTCGGTGGGGTTCAACCAGTACTGTTTGTTTTTTGCTGTAGCCAAAAGATCTCAATGTTCCATTTATCTGATGGACCACATTTTAAAAATTATCTATAATTACGTGGGAAAGCCACTCTTCGGCATGAATGGGCCGGCTCGACTGGACTGATACCACGGCCTCGGTGTGAAACAACGCTTGCTCTGTGTTTCACCGAGTGAGTGAGGATACTGGAGGCCCATACCCCAACCCCTCCCCCATTCCCCAAAGGCCGGCAACGCACTTGTGACGCCTCTGGAATTGCGGGATGGGCGGCGGTAATCGCTTACCGTCAGGTGATACGTTGCTCGTTTGCCTAAAATTCCATATCCATAAAAAGAAAAAAAAAGGTATTTAAAACAACAAGAATAAAAACACAGTTATTTATTAATAAAATATTTTATTTTGTTTCATAATTAAGATATTATTCGATAACATTATAGAAACTAAGACTAGAATTTAACATTAACCGAATAACATTATTAAACATTTTCATATATAAATATCTTTACAAATAGGTACAAACATACTTAAATCTGACTTTCCAGTTATTGTCGACAAATAATGTAAAATAGTAGACAAAAAATAGAATGAAAAACAAAACAGAAGAATATAAATGAAATATTTGAACATTACTACGAACTGAAAAACTGCAAGCATATGCTGCTGCTGTCTACACTTATAATGGAATGTATGAGAAAATAAGATGCATCTAATGGCAACACCATGCCTTCTGTATGTTTTCTACATCGACAGTGTAAGATCACGTAATTTTCTTTAAATATAATAAAAATATTCTAAGAGGGAATGGAAATGGAAAAAAAAAATCTTCAAAACAAAAAAGTATTAAAATCTGGTCTAAAATATACCTAATAAAACATCAAGTACTGTGACTACAAGTTTTGTAGAAAACATTATGAAAATAATATATATAAAAGATTCGTAATTTTTGTATTAAACAAGAAAAATATACATAAAATATTTTACCATCCACTTATTTACATAGCTTGCGTGTGTACGTCATAATTAATGTAAGCATATTTGTTTAATGAAATCCAAGATTTACAGGTGACAAGACTGCACGGTTGGCCGAGTGGTTTCAGTGGTCGCCATGCCGCTTGCTACTGCGCCAAGTGTCTTGGGTTCAAATCCCACGCGGTACAACACTTTGTGTGATCCACAAATTATTGTCCCGAGTCTGGATGTTCTTTGTGTCCGTTTCATGTATGTTGGTAAAGTCCCCCACGACACAGGATGTTTACTCCTAATGTGGGAGTTGTCTTTTAAAAAAAAAATAAAAAGCAAAAAATTTAAAATCAAACATCAATTGTCTTTGATACAGTACATATATATTTTAAACTTATTCCCTGTTTCTTTATATATTTTCTTAAAAGTAATTTATCTTACATATTGTGGTTATAATCTATACGTCTTGTAAAAACTCATGAAAGTAATCATGGCTATTCACAACACAATAACGTTTACAGAGTCATATAAAATTGTTATTATTACTAAATTATGCAGCTGCAATCTTAACATGGAATGTTTTGTTGCTATCATTTCAGTTACGTAAACTATATGTCAAACTCTACTTATATAAAAATACATTTTTGTTTTCTCTGTTCGCGATTCAGATATAGTCCAATTTAAAAAAGTAAATATTTTAATTTACTACCTGTTTTTTAAGGTATTCTTCTATTTTGTATTATTTCTCTCTAAGAGGTTTATAATGGAAAATGTTGACTTATCTTCAGTAGTGTTCAGTAGCACTAATAACGATCCGATCATGTGATGAATTAGTAACAAATCATTTTAAGCCCTAAATCATTTTAAATAAGCCTCCTTAAATGATATATTTATTAATACTTACCAATTAAAAATTATAGGGAATGTGTTTAAAATATCAGGACGAGTATCTTAATTATTTATGCATAAAACATTATACTTTTATACATTCGATTCATTCCATATAAATATAATATAACTAAATTGAAGAAAAAGCTTTAGAAACCTTTTCATTGCACTACTACTCCTTATTGAAATAAATTTTAAAGTGAATATACCTATTGTTCCTAACTTATTTTATAGATAACATTTCAGACATTTCTCCATATCGGACATTTAATTGGCTAATAAAATAGTTAGCTACTAATTATGTAAAAATATATGCATTTTCTTACGATATCCAGTAATGTTTTGATGTCATACAACGATAAATTCAACTCCACATTGTCCAAATACAAAACAAGTGAAAGTCCAATAATTTACGTGCCGTGATAATAGTTCTTTTACACTTAGACGGATCTTCAAGCATTCTATATACCTGTAGTACTCAACCGCAGGCTAGAGCGGTCTGAGCGATCGGGATGAAGGCATCAGTCGTAGTGTAAGGCGTTGTCTGCGAGCGCGTGTGTGGTGGTCTCGCCCTTGTCAAGGTCAAGTGCGGCTGCGCGTGCACGAGCACGTGCGGACCACTCCACGCGACAGAAGGCGAACGTGCCCAGCGAGGCCAGCACGCCTAGAACTATGAGCTGCACCGACAACAGCGCCTTGGACGAGTAGAAGAAGCACGCCGCCGCTGCTAACGACTATAACAAAAAATAATGTTAATACATTTTAGATTTTTAGATTGCACTGTTGGCCTAGTAGTTTAAGCGGTTGCCTCACCGCATTCTACGGCGCCAAGTGTAGTTGGTTTTAATCCCAGATGGTACGGCACTTTGTGCGATCCATAAATTGTTGTTCTGAGTCTGGGTGTTCTTTGTGTTCGTTTCATATACGTTTGTAAAGTCCCCAAGTAAATACATCCTGTGTTGACACTGGATGACACTTGGGGATGTATTCCTAAACTTTGTCTTTTAAATAAAAACTTTAGATCTCAAAGATCTCACTCACGACTGTCTGATCCCAAACTAGGTAGACTATGCTAACCAGACAGCTGATATACTTACTTTTATATGTCTAACCTAGCTGAACCCCGCGTGTCGTAAACCTATCAGTGAAAGTCCCGTCAAAATCGGTCCAGCGGTTCCAGAGATTATCCGAAACAAACAGACAGACAGAATTATATTTTGATATATGTACTGTATACCTATGCATTTAGTAAGAAATGGTTATTTTAATATTACAAACAGACACTCTAATTTTATTTGTTTGTATAGAATACATACATATCAAAGATAAATTACACTCGGACGCAGAACGAAAACACCGTGCTAATAACGTAATATTCGTATTGGGTGGGAATAGAACCACTGACCTGTAAACTAACAGACCCATCATAGAACACAATTAACACTACATTATTATTCTATGGTATTGTTGCGCCATAACCAGATGAATCTCGTGTCCACTAGAATAATCGAGAACTGTCGAGGACAACGCCATCTAGTGTCGGAAAGCGCGCAACTGTGTGCATTATGACGATTACTCGACGCTAGATGGCGCTACAAGCAGCTCTAGAGTAATCTATTTAGCCTAGAAACTTCGATCGAATGTTTTCGTAGTTTCGAGTAATTTCCACGGCCATATAAAAGCGGAACGTGTTGGCCGTAGGGACAGTATTGTTTCACGATACAGCGGATAAACATCGAAGAGATCTTCTAGTGCGACTAATCAGTGATTTAGTGATTTCTTATTGTAAAAAGTGTTCTTAATAAATATTGTGTTATTTTTGGTAATTAATCGAGTACTTTAATTTATTTAATACCCAGCTCGTAACAATTTGGTGTCAGAAGCGGGATTAAAGTATGCCGGTTTTACCAAAGGAAGACACGGAAGGTATCCGAACTAGGAGTCAGCGCCAGCAAGAGGCTGATCAGAGGCGATTTGGAAGTGCACAACTGCCTACATCGGAAGATCAGCAGCCAGCTATGGAAACCACGCCGTCCACATCGGCAGCATCTCCAGATATCACGGCCCTAATGGCAATGCTCCAAGAGCAGGCCCGCCGCCAGGAGGAGCAGGCCCGCCGCTTGGAAGAGCAGCTGCAGCGGGACAAGGAGGAGCAGGCCCGCCGCCAGGAGGAGCAGGCCCGCCGCCAGGAGGAGCAGGCCCGCCGCCAGGAGGAGCAGGCCCACCGCTTGGAAGAGCAACTGCAGCGGGACAAGGAGGAGCAGGCCCGCCGCCAGGAGGAGCGGGCCCGCCGCCAGGAGGAGCAGGCCCGCCGCCAGGAGGAGCAGGCCCGCCGCTTGGAAGAGCAACTGCAGCGGGACAAGGAGGAGCAGGCCCGCCGCCAGGAGGAACAGATGCTCTTGTTAAAAGGCATACATGAGACTTTCGGCAAAGAAATCAAGGTAGTGAAGGATCAGGTTCTTCAACACGAGAATCGTATCACTGAGGCCGAAACTCAAATTGCTGACGTGAAGAAGGCCTTAGGAAACCTTAAAGTTGGAGACGGAGCGGCGACTATAGTAACTGCTGCTCCTTCGGTACGGGGGTTCAAAGTACCGCCGTTTGATGGAACATCTTCGTGGTCAGCCTACAAGATTCAGTTTGAGGCTGTTATGACGGCAAACGGCTGGACAAAGGAACAAGCTATGACCGCGCTCACCTTGGGTCTTCGAGACCAGGCTCTAACCGTCCTCGAAGCCCTCGGTAAGAAGGTAACCTATGAGCAACTGCTGGAGGCATTGGAGGCAAGATATGGTGACGCTCATCTGGAGCACGTGTTTCGTGCACAGCTGAAGGATCGTGCCCAACGCATCGGTGAAAACTTGCAACAGTGGGCTCTGGAAGTTGAGAAACTGGTCCGTAAGGCATACCAGTCTGCACCTGCGCTCGTTGACGGGAATCTGGTGCAAGCTTTTATCGATGGCATCCGTGACCTCGAAGTTAGAGCTGCTGTGAGACTTGGGCACCATGAAACTCTCAAGGACGCTCTGGCCCATGCTTTGGAGGTGGAAGCTGTGAGACAAGACCATCGGTCTCATCGGGTCCGGGAGGTTGTGGCATCACCTCCGCGGGACCGATTTAAGAGGTACAGCCCTAGATGCTACGCCTGTGGTGAAAAAGGTCACCTTCGGTCCAGCTGCCCTAAGCGAAGCATAGGAAGTGAATACGAGCGGTCTCAGGAGAATAGGGCGGTTGATAGTACTGCCCGACAACAGCAGGGAAACGAGTAAACGCCAGGACTGCGGGGCGGGTGCTGGCTGGTGTTCAAAGAGCCCCAAGGATTTCGATCTCGCAGACTCATGATGGGAACAGCCTGGTCATCAGAGGCGAAATCAACGGAACGTCATGTAAGCTGACGATTGATACGGGAGCTTCTCGCACAGTTGTCAGTTCCCAACTTGCAAATCGGTTCCTGAGAGACATTGCATGTAACCGTGAGCAAATAAACCTAGTAACAGCCACTGGTCAGCGCATACCCGTCCGAGGCGAACAGAAGGTGGAGTTGAAGTTGGGCAACCAAGTTTACCTGCATAACGTCATCGTGGCCGATATAGTTGACGATTGCATCCTTGGCCTAGACTTCATGAAGAACAATTGTTGTGAGATCGACATCAACCAAGGTGTAATGAGATGTAGTCAAGAAGAACTGTTCATGGAAGGAGCATCATCAGGAAAAGTGTACAGCTTAAAGAACGTTGTTCTTCCTCCCAGATCAGAAACAATCATGCCAGTTAGTCTCCCTCAGAATTCTGGACGAATGCATCGGTGTGTCCTTATTGAAAGGGTAGATAATGATCTTCCATGGAAGATCGCACGAACTCTAGTAAGTACCACTAACATCTCTGCAGTACGTGTGCTAAATCTTAGTGACAAGCAACATGTGATTCATAAGGGCACACTAATTGGCACTTGCGAAGATGTGGATTGGATGCGTCGATGCCAAGACTTGACTACTTCGAATATTAGCACAGATGCACGAGTCAACGTGTCAACACTGTTAGAAGACTGTCGAGATGTCTTGTCTAGGGAAGAAATTGACAAGGCTAAGAGAATGTTAGTTAAGTACACTGATATTTTCTCTACTAATGACGCTGATATTGGAAAGACTGGTTTGGTTCAACACAAAATAAACACTGGGAGTGAGTTGCCAATTCGTCAGCGACCAAGAAGACTACCAGTAGCACGAGAACAGGAAGTGCAAACCATGATTGATGGAATGGTCAGGGATGGCGTTATAGAGCCTTCATCCAGCCCATGGTGTTCACCTGTAGTGCTTGTAAAGAAAAAGGATGGCAGCATGCGTTTTTGTGTTGACTACCGCCGTCTAAACGACATTACGAAGAAGGACAGCTATCCACTACCTAGAATAGATGACACTCTGGACATGCTAACAGGGGTTAAGTGGTTTAGCACCTTGGATTTAAAAAGTGGATACTGGCAGGTAGAAATTGATCCCAAGGACAAAGAGAAGACTGCATTTTCGACAGGGAAAGGATTGTGGCAGTTCAAAGTAATGCCCTTTGGATTATGTAACGCGCCAGCAACTTTTGAAAGACTAATGGAATCAGTACTCACCGGATTAACTGGAGATGCCTGCCTGGTCTATTTGGATGACATTGTCATTGTAGGCCGTACGTTTGAAGAACATATTCGAAACCTGGAGCGCGTATTATCGAAAATCCGAAGTGCCAACCTAAAGTTAAGTCCTAAGAAGTGTTCATTTTTCAAACGACAGGTTAGCTTTTTAGGATATGTGGTTTCGGAAGAGGGTGTCCAAACAGATCCGCAAAAGATCGCTGCCGTCAAGGATTGGCCAGTTCCAAGAGATAAGACCCAAGTAAGAGCATTTTTGGGCTTGTGCTCCTACTATCGGCGATTTGTGAAAAACTTTGCGGATATTGCCAAACCCCTTCATAAACTTACTGAAGAGAAAAGGCATTTCTGCTGGGATGAAAGTTGTGAAATTGCATTTCGAGAGCTAAAAAGACGTCTATGCAACACACCCATCTTAGGGTATCCAGACACCGAAAATGAATTTATAGTTGACACAGATGCAAGTGATACTGGGCTTGGCGGTGTGTTACCCCAGCGGAAAGGTGATCAAGAGGTTGTTATTGCATATTTCAGTAAATCTTTGTCGAAGCCGGAAAGGAATTACTGCGTCACAAGAAGGGAACTACTGGCCGTAGTGAAGACACTGCAACATTTCAACAAATATTTGCTTGGGCGTAAATTCCACCTCCGAACTGACCACGCTGCATTAAAGTGGCTCTTACAATTTAAAAATCCTGAAGGACAAGTCGCGAGATGGATTGAGTTATTACAGGAATATGACTTCATGATTGAACATCGCAGTGGAAAGTCTCACGGTAACGCAGACGCTCTATCAAGAAGACCTTGCCCTGAAGACTGCAAGCACTGCGCCAAGCAAGAAGTAAAGGAAGCTGTTCCTATAAGGACGATAAAGACGGACCTTAGCAAAGAATGGAAGGAAAGCCTGCAGCAAGCACAGCAAGAGGATGCAGATATCAAACCAATTCTCGAGTGGATTAAAGCTGAGACTCCTAAGCCACACTGGAGCGAAGTTGCATCGCTGAGCTCGACCACGAAGAGTTATTGGGCTCAATGGGATAGTCTAGTCATCCAGGATGGAGTCTTGTGCCGTAAATGGGAAAACGCTCGAGGAGACAGCTGTCACCTGCAAATGGTTGTTCCTAAAGCTAAGATACCAGTGGTCCTGCAGCTCTACCATAACGGATGTTCAGGAGGTCATATGGGAGTTAAGAAGACATTGTTAAAGATAAGGGAAAGATTCTACTGGATTCATTGTCGTGATGATGTTGAGGACTGGTGTCGCAAGTGTACCAGTTGTGCGGCCGTGAAGGGACCTCATACACGTAGCAGAGGCGCATTGAAATTGTATAATGTTGGTGCACCCTGGGAAAGAATTGCTATAGACGTGGCAGGACCGTTTCCTGAAAGTGAAAGCGGAAACAAGTACTTCATGGTCGTAATGGATTACTTCACTAAGTGGCCAGAAGTCTTTGCCATTCCCAACCAAGAGGCATCAACAGTTGCAGATAAATTAGTGCACGAAGTCTTCTGTCGTTTTGGAGTGCCTTTAGAAACCCACAGTGACCAAGGAAGAAATTTTGAGTCTCAAATATTTCAAGAAATGTGTCGAGTGATGGGTGCTCACAAAACCAGAACCACCTCTTACCACCCACAATCGGACGGAATGGTGGAACGATTTAACCAAACACTAGAGAGGTATCTGGCAAAAGTAGTTGAAAGTAAGCAAAAAGATTGGGACAAACACATCCAACCGTTTCTTCTGTCATACCGAAGTGCAGTCCACGAATGTACTTCCGTAACACCAGCTTTTGCAAACTTCGGAAGAGAACTACGGTTGCCTGCAGACTTGATCACTGGAATACCCCCTGATACCCCGCGAAGTATAACGGAGTACGCGAATGACTTGCGGAACAAGATGAATGACATTTATGAGCATGTCAGACAATCGGGCCAACAAATGTCTGAAAAGATGAAAACCCGTTATGACCGGAAAGCGAATAATAAGGGCTTCGAAGAGTGTTCGCTAGTATGGCTACATAATCCAGTTCGCAGTAAAGGGAGATCTCCGAAGCTACAAGCAAAATGGGATGGGCCATATCGGGTAGTCACTAAAATCAATGATGTTACCTACCGGATACAGAAGTGTCCAAGAGGCGCCCCAAAGATAGTTCATGTAGATCGACTGGCGCGATACTATGGAACCGATAATGCTCGGGACGAGCATGTCTTAGGAGGGGGCAGTGTTGCGCCATAACCAGATGAATCTCGTGTCCACTAGAATAATCGAGAACTGTCGAGGACAACGCCATCTAGTGTCGGAAAGCGCGCAACTGTGTGCATTATGACGATTACTCGACGCTAGATGGCGCTACAAGCAGCTCTAGAGTAATCTATTTAGCCTAGAAACTTCGATCGAATGTTTTCGTAGTTTCGAGTAATTTCCACGGCCATATAAAAGCGGAACGTGTTGGCCGTAGGGACAGTATTGTTTCACGATACAGCGGATAAACATCGAAGAGATCTTCTAGTGCGACTAATCAGTGATTTAGTGATTTCTTATTGTAAAAAGTGTTCTTAATAAATATTGTGTTATTTTTGGTAATTAATCGAGTACTTTAATTTATTTAATACCCAGCTCGTAACAGTATTTCAGTTTTATTCTTATTAGGAAGTTCGTAAGATTTATAAAGCTCGATTTACATAAATTGTGATCTATTGCCTCTGGCTGCCTGAGTTTAATGTATGTGTGGCGGCCTCCAAATACAACATAACATACGGCAGCGCCATCTACCGAAGTTACACTGAACTACGAAGTAACGCACTACACTGAGTAACTACCAATCCTGAAAACGCGCAATAGAAGTTCTAGCGCCGATTATCATATATACAACATCCCAACATCAACTGTTGGGCAGTAGCCCGCCAGGCATGATCCCCTCGCCTGGTCGGAGGATTACACCCGTTCCTCCACATATGTATATACGTCAGATAACTAACCATCAACACCAACGTTAACGCTTTAGAACATTCGTAATACACTACTGAATATTTCAACACGCAAAAACAAATAAACTAGTTTAAAGGAAAATTACATTTAAAAACATTATTGCATACCTAATGCGTTTGCAGTTGTGCATATTATTTAAATTTTACCCAAATACATTAATTAGCCCCTATTAGGCACCGCGACATTAATACCTAAACGAATAAATATACACATTTTCCTTATGAACGTATATTACTACAATCTGGTAATTACAGTAAAATGATAAAGTATTTATTTTAGTTTGCTTGGGGTCATTTGCTAGTAGGTTTTTATTTTAAACTATTAAAAACGATGAAGTAATTCATCAAACCTTCAACTAACTTTTTTTTTTAAAGTCTTTCGCTAAGAAATTTAATTAAAATTTTACGACATATTGCTAAATTGATGTAAAGCTCTACTGATTTGATATTGTACTTTATTTTATTCTGTAGTGATAAAAGAAAAACATAGGTCTCATGAGCCAAACTAGTATTTTTTTTTAAAACCTATAAATAATTACATTTTGACTGCATGCACTGCACTAGAAGTTTAATCCGTCGCTACGCCATTTTCTACTGTGTTGTTTGTTCAAATCCTACATGGGACAATACTTTGTGTGACCCATAAATTCTTGTTCTGAGTCTGGGTCGTTCTTTGTCTCATGTATTTGTTTAAGTCCCCCGCGATACTGGCTATATATTCCTAATGCGGGAGTTGTCTTTTTTTAAAAAGAAAACTTTAATGACATTTATAGTTTTCGATCAGTTTCTTAACTATATGTGTCATCATTAATATCTTTACTGCACTACGTCCGATTGCTTGGAGGTCAATGGATTTTCTAGATAAGAAACACTTAAGAATCCCCGAGTCAGTGAATAACCGAGTTATAGATAATCTGCATATGTTCATAAATATTCCTAGCCTTGCACTGCTGACTTTATAGACCTTTTGATTTTCCTCAATAATTAATCAAAAGATACGATCTTCTGATTTTAATAACTAGTATAGGTATATAATCCAATAGGTATTGGAAACAACAATTTAGATACTATTTGTAATTTATGGTATTATATAAAGAAATGTAAGCGGAAGATTTGGTATATTATTCGTTTACGCATAATGTACCAAATTCTCGTGGAAGTCCCCACGGGTCATTACTATAATAACTCGTTTACGTCACCTGTGAATCTCTTGCATGAGACGCAATTGCAGCACAGAAAGGAATTACTTGCAAATATTTTTTTAGAAAATTCGTCTATCCTAGCACGTTATTTCTGTATAATATATTGAAGGAACAATGTTTAATAATAATCTTTCAAAGTTTTCTAAAAAGAAGAATGAAGACCCTTACCTGAGTAAACTTGAACAGTGCAAACGCTGACGTGCTGTTGTCCGAGTAGTTGCCTCCCAATATCGAATAAATCTGTGTATTGAAACACGCATCTCCAAACCCAAGCAGGAAACTGCAGAACATAGCGAGTGGGGGTGACGGCGTGATGTATGACACTTCTTCTGTGTCGCCGAATGGAGCCACCGTGGGCAGGTTGATGAAGACCAAGAAGAAACTCAGCAAGTGAATAAAGTAGCCCATTATAACGATAGGATCACGACCCCATCTAGTTGTTTTTGAGCCTAAGATTCCGAACAACGCTCCTCCTGTAATAATAAAATAAATAAATATATACCGAACATCTAACACACAACGCCATCTAGTCCCAAGCTAAGCAGAGCTTGTGTTATGGGTATTAGACAACTGATATAAACACTTATATAGTTTTTTTTGTAAATACATACATATTATACATAGAAAACACCCAAACTCCGAAACAAATATTTGCAGATCATACAAACATTTGGTCCGACCCGGGAACCGAACCTGAGACCTCAAGCACAGCAGTCGCATACGCTACCACTGTGTCACCGAGGCAGTCAGTATAATTACAATATTATCTAAGTAGTTATCAAAGTTGTCTGAAAAGGGTAAAAGTGTAAATCAAGACCGTTTATATATTCTACAGTTGCCTCAAATTAGATTAACTACTTTCTTAGTTATACCAATATTTAACGCTATGATACATTTCTGTAATCCATTTAACTTGTACTATAATTACAACTAATATTATCAATGCCAAAGAGACCGTTTGAAAGTCAGGTGTATTTCAGAAAAGGCCATCCATTAAAAACATTTTCATGTAAAATGTTGCCAAGACGACTGTATATGGCTTATCCTGTGAAAAAGATATCAGATATCATGTAGAAGCTTCTGAATCTACACGACCTAACTCTACCAAACCTAACTTCACACATTCTACACCTCAGTAAAACGTATGGCTTTGCCGTTTCGCTACCGTCATAAAGGCGAAACTAACGCCTTTTGTGTATGCAAATATCTAGTTTCTGAAGTAATGTGTTATGCGAATATTTAATTTCTGAAGTTACAAACAGCTAAGCCATACATATTTACTGAGATGTGGAGTTTGTCACTTGGCGGGAGCACGGCTGTGACCCCAGATAAGTTCGACGAATAAAAAAGTAGTGTTCCCTAAAACTGACTAACTGAAAGAAAATCACTACACATCATCACAAAAACACGTTTAGTCATGTTTTTGTCTGGAATATCATCAGTTGGTTGCACCAGTTTATGCATTTTGTGTTGATAATGTCGTAAATGATTTATAGACTTAGCCTACTAAAGTGAATATGTATATGCTAATGGTAAAATAGAAATAATCTTATAGTTCTAATCTAAAGATAATTTTTGCATTTATTGTCAACATTACGATAAAGAAAAAGAGAACGTCGACCTTTTTGATAGCAAGACTGTGTTAGTAACCCTAAAATGGATATGATTTAAGATTTATTTTGTTTAGCAGGCTGATAACTACTGATATACAGTAAACCCTCCTGTCTAGATGATAATGAGATAGTACAATACTTCTGACTTAAGCAAGCACAGTTACCCAACACTACAAACTCAAGTGTTTTTTACCCAATTTAGGCAAATCCAAAGGAGGGTTATGATTTTCACAGGCTAGACTACTTATAAGAACTGGACAAATGAGGTATCGTTAGAAGCGTCTTGATCGTCCGCTGGTTATAGGCTATATGACGTGTCATTGAATCTAATATGGCGCCCTCTAGCAGTCATAAAGTACTGTGTTAAAAAATTAATTTGACATAAATATGCCGTGTTTGGTATCACTGAAAAGAGCGTTACTTGTACTTGTTGTAATAAAAGAAGTAAAAACAAAATCAACTATGACAAAAAAAACGACTATAAGAAAAGTATGAAACCAGTTTGAAAAATCGGTGCAGTTTTTTTTTGGCCGTGAAAGTGTAACATACATAATAACTTTAGAATTTATAATATTAGGTATAGACTAGCATCTGCTTGTTCATGTTAAAGTTATTTTTTCTACAACTAAAAACTAGCAACATGTATTCAAAAATGCCATAATGAGCGATTGAGGACAAATTTACTATTCAAACTTTATAATAGTTGTGACTGTTTACAAAAATGCTAACTTTTGCCCTCGACTCCGCCTGGGTGTATGCCGGTTTTCGCGGTAAAGAGTAGCCTATGCCCTTCCTAAGGATCAAAGTAACTTCATGTCAAATTTCATTGAAATCGTTGCAGCGGTTTAGCCGCGAAAACGTAACAGACAGACACAGTTGCTTTCGAATTTATAATTTTAGTACGAATGATGATATTTTCTGAGTTATGATTTTCTGTCTCAAACAAAAATAAAATTTAAGATTTTTTATAGTAACAATTTTCTACCTATCTATATAACTATATACAATATTCTATTTTAGAGATTTTAAATACTACTGTTATCTTATCTACTTATTTCTGTGAACATAGTTTGTAACAAACATTACAACAAACACATACAGACAGTTGCTTCACTCACCAAGAACTTCTCCCATACCGATGAAGACTCCAGACAAGCCTACCAATTGCTTTGCATTTTCTCCCATAGCCAGTGTGAACCCGATGCTGGAGCTGTATACTCCGCTGAAGAAGGAAAGTTCCACGCCTGGAAAAAACAAGACCTCCTCATTAAATTGAATAAGCTATTAATTTTAACTGTATTTGCCTGAACAATACGATTTATATTATGTGGGGGAACGGGTACTATGTTCCACCCAACACAAAGGGAGGATCCTCCGACCAGGCGAGGTGATCATGCCTGGCGGGCTACTGCCCAACAGTTGATGTTGGGATGTTGTATATATGATAATCGGCGCGAGAACTTTAATTGCGCGATTCAGGATTGGTAGTTTCTTCGTATTGTAGGTTACTCCGTAGTTCAGTGTAACTTCGGTAGATGGCGCTGTAGTATGTTATGTTGTATGTGGAGGTCGCCACAATTATATACATTATAATACGGGACAAATAATAATCGTGCCCATCACACAATATTTGTTCTTGTAGGAGTTGAACTAAAGATCAGCGGTCATGGTTACTAATCGCTAAACCAACAGCTCCGTATAGTTAATACAGGCATAAGGTAGGAAATGAAAAAATAACACCATTTTGCAATCACTTTAACTAATCACTTACTCAAAGATAGGATTGATGACGATTGAACATTCTAGTTATTTTTAAAATAAACGACGATGTACAGCATAATTCTTTCAGACCGCAGTCACGTAGAAGGTAAATTTGTGGAGTTCCCGTTGTCTACGTGAACGATGTCAAAACCAGGAATTGTTGGTCATAGATGTGTCTAATAAATAAATGTGTATGTCACTAAACTTTTACGGATAGGCGTCGTTGTATTATTCATCAGGTTTTCCCTTTAAACAATTTAATAAAAATCATGAAGTAGATACTTAGTTTACGTAAGTTGTTTGTTAGATTTCTAAGGAAAATAATTAGTAGTAATTAATACAGTGTAACAAAAATATTGTAGTATGCGTCTCTATTAATTCAATGGGTTCTTTAATAGACCTCCGGGCAGATAAAGTAGATGATATAAATCTTAAAGATTAGATTAAGAAAAGCCACATTCAACATTAATTGCATATGGATTTACCAGCATGTTATACATGTTGTTACATTTTAAACGAGACAGGAATTGACTTTTTTCTTCATATCTTCTTATTTAATACATATTTAATACATACCAGTAAAATTATAAATGTTGCTAATTTAAAAAAAATATGTTAAACCAGCTGCACAGACATATTTTGTTCTGTTGACATTTTCGACATATTTTAATTTACTCTATGGTTTGTATGGGAAAAGAAAAGTGTTGATTTTACTTTTTTTTTTACTTGTTTTACTAATATTATAAGAACCTTGAAAAATATTAAAAAAGAATTACCGAATTGGCCGAGCGGTTCTAGAGTATATACATATATATAAGACTAAGCCTTCAACTTTGCCTCACACAGATCTTAGACGTTGACACAGATTTCGATCTACGATCATCCTTTCAATTTCACATACCAAAAGTACAAATCAGGGCTGTGACAAATCGCTTTTTTAGTTAGTAATAGCTGAGCCCTGAGTGCTTATCGTAGACAACGCCGTGGAGCGAGCTAATCTTAAAAAAGTTAAGCTTAAAGTTAAGTAAGTTAGTTATGTAGAGGCCGGTTTTGTCTGTAAGAGTCCTTTCAAAATCGGCCCAGTTGTTTCAAATATTAGCAAGCAGCAGTATAGATGTATAAATTATCATTTCGTCTATTTTCCATACGAATGTTGTTTCAGACCGTAAAACAGTAGAATATATATTTATCTTCACTATTCGTCCGGTTAGACAGAAAGCGTGTCTAGTCCATCAGTATAAAAACAAGAGATTGCAAATAGTCGGCCCGTTTATCATTACATAACAACGTGATAATAAAATAACATGCGTTAGTTATTTAATGACAAGTTAAATTGGTATTTTAATTTACTCATACATTGGACTGATAAAACTATATATGTTTTATATACTTAGGTGCTGATTTAGCCAACGAATCGAATGAACATATTTGATATCTACGCAATAGAATACGTAATTGCACTCCAGTGACAATTTCGAATGTAGATTTATTTATTAACATACCAAACATACCCAAACCGGTTCTTTTAACTACTAAAGTGTGTCGCAAATACTATATAGGCTTTAAATCCCATTAATGACATCCGAAAAATGGACTGCACCATATGAAGCTCAGACCTCGCCAATCAGACATATTGAGGTTACACGTGTTTCGATCTTGTCAATAATAAATACGATAGTGGAAAATAACAATAAGTGTTTACGAAAAAGCTTTATAAGAGTATAAGAAAGGTGAAACGACACGTCGCTGGTCCACATGGACATACAAGAGTTCATTAGTATTCAGGACCAGTTAAAACAGCAGTCACTGCTCCCAGAATTCTCGGAACAAACAAGCTTGGGTAATTTTATGATACAGACACGCTGTTAGAAAGAAATAAATTAAATGTGACTTTGAAACAGAGCATTCTTTTCTTTTTTCACTAACATTTCCAAAGATATTTTGATAGGTATGAATTTATACAACCAATACACTGACAGTACAAGTACAGAAGATAAATGAACTGACATATTAATAAAGTTCAACACATTCATTTGCTTGTAAGATGCGTACCATGACGTAACAGACACGCCTCAAATTGTTATTTGTTACAGTGACAAGTAATGACTAAACTAACCCAACTCAGAAGCCTAACGTATTTTTAATAATTTTTAATTGGCTGCACGGTTGGCCGAGTGGTTTCAGCGGTCGCCATGCCGCTTGCTACTGCGCCGAGTGTCGTGGGTTCAAATCCCACGCGGTACAACACTTTGTGTGATCCACGAATTGTTGTCCCGAGTCTGGATGTTCTATGTGTCCGTTTCATGTATGTTTGTAAAGTCCCCCACAACACAGGATGTTTATTCCTAATGTGGGAATTGTCTTTTTTAAAAAAAAAAATCCAATTCAAAAATGGAAGATGTGCCCAATTCAGCTGTTTTTTTTTTTAATTTTGTTACCTCTGAACTTCGTCATTTATGATTTATGATCTGATTTAAAAAACCAATCATTAATAATGTCACGGACGAATAATATGCTACATTCACAGGTTGAGTTTAAATTTGTGTACAGTTTAAACAACGAATAACAATCTGACTTTCATCATAGAATGCAGTAACTGCGTAGATTAGAAATCAGGATTGTAATTATGCTCTGAACGGTTGTAATGCCCTGCGGTGCGATGTTTAGAGTACATCGACCTGCTTAGATCAGATAAATCTACCGTAAGCAGGTACAAAAAACAAAGACATATAGGAACACAAACATAAAATATTAAATAATGATAGTACTATATTGCAATCAGCCGAAACTTTATCTTATTAAGACACATCCATTAAAAGTAAAATTTGATCAAAATAATAATGAAATACTTAACAAAGTTTACTTATTTTAAAATTGAAATACATGTTCTGTCCTTTTTTAAATAGAAATGTATAAACGATTGTATTTCATGACACATCCAACAGTTTGTATTCAATTAATAATTATTATAATGACTCAATAGGCATTCAATAATAATGAAATGTTGAGAATGTTGTTCCTTTACGCTAGGTCAAACGAAAACAGAAAAATGAAAAAGAAATGTCGCTCGTAGTAGCATTCTAAAATTTGTATTATCTTATATACATACAGATACGCTATTAGTAGATCTTATATTGTTACACATATGTTTAAGGATTTGCTAGATTATTTAATTTACACATTCTATAAACACCTGTAATGAAGCGTATTATGATGTTATTTTACACAAATGTAGAATAGATTCGAAGACATTTAGCGCGTGGTGACATTTTTTTTACCTTTTGGAACTGCATTAATGCTGATTAACTCGATAATCAAATGTTCACAGTTAATTAGATGGAATTAACATAACATAAAACATTAGTTTTGCCCGTAGCTCCGCCTGCGTGTGTGTCGGTTATCGCGATAAAAAAATGTCTTTGCCTTTCCTCAAGAATCAAACTATAACCATTTCGAATTTCATTGAAATCGGTGCAGCGGTTTAGCCGTGAAAGCATAACAGACAAATAAACATCTTGCTTACCTGTGTAAATGAACGTTATACTCAGCAGCAACATATCTCTTGTGCAAAACAATTTCAATGCACCTTTGAAAGCCTCCAAGGGCGTCTCTGATACTTCATGGGTCACGATATCCCCCTGAAAGTTTCAAATGAAACGATATTACTTACTTATATTTCATATCTTTTATATTGATTTAAAACATCGACCTGTATGTATAAAGAATCTGGCTTAATCAAGTTGCATTTGAATATCAATATCATTAACAAATTGTGCCATACTGAAGCTCTAAAAGCCTAGTCAGCCATGATTCACTTAAAATAAATTGTTAGAACGATGTTTACCTTGGCATCTTCGAGAGTAGGCGTGCGCTTAGCTGGTCTCAGCAACATAAGGAACAGAAGACCAATAACGCACACACCTGTCAGAGCTCCGAAGACCACATTACGAGTTTCAGTGTCTATATGTGTCTTGCCTTGAAACTTAATGAATACGAATAAATTACCAAAGAACATGCTGTAAAAAATATATGATAATAATAGTAAAGAATTTGGACTTGATAGGCAAGAAATTGTCAAGATCTATTGATTTAAAAGTACTACAATAGTTGCAAAGATACAACGGAATAAACTAATTGAAATAAATAAACATACCGAACTAAAAGTTGCCTAATCACTTAATTTGGTAACTTTAATATTTTTTATAGAGACGCTGTTCTTCACACACTAGAAAGTGGGTATTTTACCTGCATTGCAACATAGCCCAGAAAACACCGGAGTTCCTTGATATAGTATCGGCATCGCTGTTGAGTGTCAAGTAGTTGCCTTGTCCAGTCCATATCGCCGCAGCGCCCGCTCCGATCAACACGCTAGCCACGTACAAAAGCCAAGTTCGCGGAAATAGGAAAGTGACTATGAAGAACCTGCAATAAGATGATTGATCACCACTGGAAGTAATTTTGCACTTACTGCATCAACACAAAACTATATCGTTGAAGTCTTATTGCCGGCAATTTTATGTTATGAGAAAGTTTCATGATCATTGCTCTCTGTCCGTTGCGAAGATTGGTTTACGGTTTACCGCGTTCGTACTAAGAACACATGTACATACATGGTTATCTATACACTTAATTTTAATTCACAACTCATCCGTGTTTAAACCAATTAATAAATGTAAACGTAGATAAAATTAATTGTAAGAAGCATCATAACTAAGGTTTGCAAAATTTTGTAAAATTATCTAAAATCCTATGATTTCAAGTATAATTAGAATTCGGTTCATTTTCTGTGAAATGTAACAAAGTTAAGAAAAATGATACCAAACAATATTAATAATAGTAGTTACAACATAAACAAAAAAAAACATAAAATACGTAAATACGATTAGTACTTTAAATTAACGATCAAGTTTTTGACAGTAAAACTGTTGCGTCAAAAGCATTAACTTTTGCGTCGATACCATTGCAAGGCATTTGTTATGCAGTTTTTATTTTATTGGAAAATTGTACTAAGTATTTTTTTAATTTAATAGATTTTGGCCGCTGCCTGGATGAGGTCAATTCAAATTAGGTTTCAGATTTTTCTGATTTCTTTGCTATCCATACACTTGAAAATGTGTATGTAAAATTTCAAACCATTAAGATGAGTTATTCATACGTGAAATGGAATAAAAATATTTTATAATATTGGTTACTGTTATTTTGATAGGTAATCAATAATTTTCACAACTCAGTTTCAACTATTGTCAGTGAGTCTCAATGAAAACTTTGTTATAAAGTTCTGGGACTTCAAACAAGAGATATCCCAGGACCCAAACCCAACTTATAAGCTACTAAAGCTATCAGACTGACTTTTATTCTATTGAGTAATTTAATACCTCCTTAACGCAAGACTGACTGAATTCGAACAATGTTTTCTATGATTACTCTCATACATCGTTATCAAATTTTAAAATGCTTATAAATTGTGCAACTATATACGGTTTTTATGTTTCACAAAAAAGTTATGTGGCTCGATATCCGACTAAACAGTTAGATACTCATACTATTACGTAATAGCTAACCTAACCGTTAACAAGGTATCCGACAGCACTAGTCCAAGTCAAATCAAGTATAATTGGTTACAACTATAAGCTTTAGAGTATTTTCGTTTTCTCAGAACACTAGACGTAACTGCAGAAAATCGATTTCACAACAGTTCGAACAATCTGAAAGAAACGGAGCGAATAATTTTAAATAGAAAGTTGAACTCATGTGCCTGTACCGACAAATACCAAAACGTCAAGTATGATTGAATTACTGCACGGTGGGCCACTAACACACAAATATGCAACATACTTTAAATTATATAATAGCAAAAAGTATTCTTGAGTTACAACACCTATAGGCCGAGTTTAAACACTACTCAATCAGTATAATAATTTAGATAGGTAATTGAAGGTAAGTGTGCTACAGTCATGGTAGTAAACATTCAGAAATTAGAAGTAGGAACTGATAACCCATTAATTCATTATTCGTACAGATAGTTTAACTTCTTGAGACGGTAGTTAATTAAAAAAGAGCACAACACAAAAGTATATTAAACTACAAACATATTCTTGAAACATGAGTTTTAGTATTAACCAGTGGATTTTGGTCAATGGTCTCCAAGAAATGTCAATCAATTAAAAAATGAATCAGTACCCGGACCTGAACCTATGTACTAAAATATTATTGTAGAACAATAGTTATTTTCTATACGACCACTTGACTGAAACATACCGATGGTAAAATTTATCCTCGTTTAACTAGTATTGCATAAGAAGTAATATTAGAACGCAGCTAATATTTCGCAACGCAATTACGTAGAGAATTCAATTAATTTCAGAAATGTTTATCTGTCCACTCAACAGCAAAGTTACTACGTAGGTAACTCAAGAAGTTTTCCTTTTTCCTATAATTACCTTTGACTCCGGTCGGGTATAAAATAATAACGGAAGTAATTACCACCAGGAATTGTATAGCCTTAATTATAGTGTTTGAATACTATATAAGCAGATGATAAAACGTTTTAAGCTTTGAGGATAATAGAACGATAGAAAACATGTCTGTGGTGAAAACCATATTTCTTTATTTTATTACGTGTACATAATCATCATTGATCTTTGACATTTTTATAAACTTTTTTCCGCATTATGTCATCGTGTAAACACCGTGGTTACGGCACGGTGTATACAATGTCATAATGCAATGGAAGTTTGAGGACGTTCTGTTAAAAGAAAGTCTATTATGTGAGGTATATAAGAATGAAATACCCCGATAAATCTAGAATTCCTTGGTTACCTCCTTAACATTAAATCATTGCATGTAGAGGGTGTTGTTCCATTCCTGGTTTTCAGAAGCACGTAGAGGTACTCGTCACGCTATTGTATCAATCTTTCTTTTGCTATAGCAAACGGAGAGCCTCGTCCGATACCCCCAGGCAAGCTCGGAGAGATCAATATCATTTTGCACTCTTCGACGTTTGTTACATCTTCTTCGAGATAAGAGATAATTAACTGTCTTCCATTCATATATCATAAAGTCCACCTCATGAGTGGATATCACCTGTTCTATCTGCAAGTTTCCATGTCCAATTCAAGCTCGTGGACTCGTGGCGAAGGAAACCGTGCTCTACCCTCTACTAGTATTGATATTAGAATGTATTAATATAATGTATTCTTTTTTATAAACTGTTACTCAATCATTGTGTTTGCAGACAATTGCAACGGTTTAAAAATGACTCAAATGTTTTGACTGTCAAAAAAAGGTTGGTTGAAAATAATGTTTTAGCAAATAAATACCATAGGTACAATGCACCCTAAATGAAACAAAGAGTCTTGGCGATGCTGTGACACCATAATATTTGATGTCAGTCCATTCGTTTCGTTTATGCTTATTTAAAAAGTTTTGGAACGGTCTAATCATGTTGCAAGTACTTTTATTGTATGCATGAAACGCTACATTGTTTTATTCTTGACATTTTTCTTAGTTTTTTTTTTTTTTTTATTGAATAGTGGGCAAACGAGCAGACGTATCACCTGATGGTAAGCGATTACCGCCGCCCATGGATACCCGCAACACCAAAGGCGTCACAAGTGCGTTGCCGACCTTTGGGGAGATGGGAAAGGGGATGGGGGGAGGGGTTGGGGTATGGGCCTCCGGTATCCTCACTCACTCGGTGAAACACAGCGCAAGCGCTATTTCACACCGGTTTTCTGTGAGGCCGTGGTATCACTCCGGTCGAGCCGACCCATTCACGCCGAAGCATAGCTCTCCCACGGTAAAAATGTGTTATTCAAGTCTTTTTTTTGTACATCTTTACTTTACTGCGACCACTTTTCCTCATTTTCAATAAAGTTTTGATGACACGCGGCAATTAATACTTCAAACGAGCACTCTTAAGAGCATTTCTAATCGACTGGTAAGTTATTGACTGTCGACACAATTTTTATCAAGATATTGGATACGAAACGAGTTCAAATTATAGATACAGTTCGATTACTATATAAGTATCACTTCTCAACTAATTAAATACTTTCCATTCTCAACGGGTTTATGACATGTAATTTTGATTGAGCACCCTAAAACTACTCGAAATGTTTAAATATAATTGTTATATCACGTCAGATTTATAGTAGTAAAAGTTGTACTGGTTTTCATTAAAATTTGACCGATTATAAGCATCTTTTCTATTGTAGCCAGTACCGAGGAGTAGAATAGGTTTTGGAGGTTCCATCTTATGCTATAACAGTAGTTACCTACTCATGTTCTGTGCTATCACGTGATGTTACTGCTTAAATTTCGAAATTTATGAAAGTTTTGGAAAGTTTATTGCATGAGCTTAGTTTCTTTTTTGTCCTGAGCATCCTGTATTAAAACATATTTTCACGAAAATCGTACGGTTTGAGATGGCAAAGAAATGTTTCGTGTCGTCAATAAAAAAAATGCATGTATATTTTGCGTATTGACGATTATAGATTTTTCTTTATAAAGAATACTTTCTTAAGAATCCTTAAATCGGTTCTATAAATAATATTATCTTCAGATAATCCTAAGGAAATAGTTCTTTGGGAATCGCTTTCTCATAATTGTATAAAATTATTATGAAGGCACAAAAATTCTATGAAAAATAATGATATTCATTCACGTGTAATTTGGAATATGTAAAGGTATACCACAAAAAAAACGCAGGAGAATGATATTATATATTTGTAAGTGTTTGAAGATAATCTGTGGAATATTTACACAACATTATAAAGTTTAGGCCTGTACGTATTTGTAATAGATATGTGAATACAATTTTTTCGACTACCTCAGAGTAAGAAATTTAGGTAAACAGTAAATAGATATACATAGTTATTCGCAAACGAAACATTATTCTTTATATATTTAAAGAAAAATTAAATAATACATAATTAGAATGACTTGGCACATGACACATCAAAATCTACTTAATTGGCGTTCTGACCACACAATTTATGTTTCTAGTTAAGTCATTAAGTAACAATTAGTTTTGTACAAGAAATGCATTATGAATTTTGTTTTTGAAGAATATTATAAAGAGGTAAAGTTTGTGAGGTTGTAGGGGGTAACTTACGAAACCGATTTGTGAATTATTTTACCAATAAAAAACCACATTATTTGTGAGTGTCAGAGGTTATATATAAACCGCGATATTCGATATATACGCGGGCGGGCAAAAGATAATAATATGATATGCTTCTGGCGGCATTAAGGATTTGGGGCTATTAAAGCCGTACCTATTTATTTTACTAATGCTTGACTACTTTTTAGGAGGTCGACAAGTGTCAGACTAATGACACAGACATGGCAGGTCGATTTAAAAAAAAACTTGGCTTGTTGGAAAGAATAAATACACAAGAACACGTGATGAAATACACGTGTTTACCGCACATGTTACAAACTCTGAATACATAATGAATTGTTTATTAATTCTTGATGGTTGGACTAATAAGGTAAATTACGATAGTAATAAAAAGTATATGGGCATGTAAATCGCGTGGACGAAAAAGTAGACAAAGCTTATAGGTAGAGAAGACGTAGAAGAAGTAACAATCTACTCAACTATACACACACACACACACACACACACACACACACACACACAACCTAGCATGTATAAATATGAGTTTCACTATGTTTGTTATAGAAGAGTGGGGTCACCTTCCAACACTAAATTAATGTATGCTGACTTATATGTTATTATAAACAATTAAATAAAAAGTAAATACACTTACTTTATCACTACAATTTCAAGACTAACGGAGGTGTACGCGATAGAGAATAGCTGCGTCCTTGATATCTAAGAATAGGTTCTGATACCTTCAACACCGATAAGTATAATGTTATTTTAGAAAGAAAAGGAAGAAAAATTTAGTTTCAATCATTTTTTTGTGCTTATTTCCGGGTGTTTTAGAAGTTGTAGTCATTGGTAAAGTTATGAAACTCTAGCAATTATTTAGGCTCAGTAGGTACACTGTCCACTTAAGAACTGGTTTTCCAATAAATAGCTTATACCTAATCATTTATTTACATGAGTGAGCTACTCATGTATTATGAAGTTAGACCAAGAGTATGTGGTTATTCAAGTACCTTATACATAAATATGTACCCATTAAAACAAGATATAAATTCTCTAATAGGAATATTGTTAAGAGCAAAATAATTTAATTAATTTAATATTTTAAATTATATTTGTAATTATACATAAAGAAATAACGATCACGATTCAAACGCCTATATTATTTCCTGATAACATTAAAATTCTACCACTTCAGTATAATCTAATTCGTTATATATTTTTTGGGTTCGATTTTAAATCTAAATTCCTCTGCTTTTTCTTGAAGAAAAGCTAGGTTTGAACAGTCCACAAAATATTTCTGGTACAGAGCACTACTTTCGCTCCTCAAAATCACTTTTCTTACTTTCTCGATAATCAAACATTAAAATGTATGTAGGAAA
Organism: Spilarctia lutea; assembly: GCA_916048165.1. NCBI lineage: Eukaryota > Metazoa > Arthropoda > Insecta > Lepidoptera > Erebidae > Spilarctia > Spilarctia lutea. The sequence goes on from OU696479.1 coordinate 14,596,902, forward strand.
AAGAAAAGATTTAGGTTAAGAAAGTTCAGAATTGCAAGTAAGTTTGTGTTGAAGTGATATTTCATGATACCGGTTCCAGACACCGGGTTGAAATCTAATACCATCAGATTGTTTTGTACGTGGATCTATAAAGAATTAAGTGTAGTTTAATTATCCACTGTTGCTTAGTTAAAAACTAATTCACACCAAATAATAGCTGTCTATATTTATGACCCTGCCAAAGTGAAAACATGAGCAGAGTCCAAGAGTAGTGGTCACAATACTCATTGCGAATGAATGCTGACAATGCAGCATGGTGGCCCACACTATGGCGGCCCATTGAGATGCTTTTGCATCATGGGGATTTCACGGGCAACTGTCATTCGAGTTTTCCAATGTAAAGTCCATATGTAAAGAGTAATTTTCCTTTTTTTAAATTAAATCTATCAACTTTCAGACTATCATTTATAATAATGAAACGTTTTAGCACAAGTAACAAATGTGTAGCTTCAAAGTAATAATTTTATAATACTTCGTTTCACAAGGTTAGGATCTGGCGTGAAATACAAGAATACCAATTCAGTTTCTTTATGTGCACGTGGACGGAAATCCCGAAAAAAAAACTTTCACCACTTCAAAATTGATTGATTATATCATTAGGTAAACCCCAGCAAAGTGAAGGTGGTTGATTAAAGATTCTTGAAATTTTAGAAGAAGATTAATAGAAAACATGTTTGCCAAGATTTTCCAACGAAAGGAAAAATAATAGCGAACGAATATCGTTCGCTATTATTTTTAAAGCTTTTACATTACGGTTGACGTCACGGCCCGTGTATCATAATCTTAATAGGTAACCACAAGGAATGTACCTTGACTAACATATGTTTGTTAGTGTTAACGTACTCGATACATATATTTTTATAAATAAATGAAAGGGAAGTTGAACATAAGCAACGAAGCGAACAAATAACCTTGGGGGCGTGATCTAGTCTAGTCAAGGTTCATAAGCAAAAATATTTCGATACGCGACTGAATACCAGAGCATAGCATGCATGCGTTGATTGTCAAGGAAATTTAATCTAATAGGGTCTTTCAAATGCGTGAGTTACTCACATTTAAATAACCTTTTCATTTTCTTTTTAAGTGCATATTTTTATCAAACAATTGTAATACAGTCAGCATCAAAAGTGGTTTATTCATTAATGTTTATCCAGATACTACGGTTTTAAGTATTCTATCCAAGTATCCAGCTTGTAGTAATTTAATGAAGTTTTAAAGAACAGTAAGATCACATCTATCCATTGTTTACGTTTCAGAATCAAGGATCAATGATATCAGTCTTTATCCAACGACGAGTAATGCTTTTCTTATACATAGTTTATGTTTTTTCAATAAAACTTATGTAAGTACGATCATCAAATATTTGATGTAAATTAGTACAAATCCAAGTTTAATGAACGGCATAGGCAAAATTAGTCGTACTGATCAGTATGACAACACAAGCCACATTTTAATGTCACACTTATGTTGAAATAGCTCCTCTGCCAACCTGGTTCACAATATCTATTATCAACAACATTTATCTTTCGGAAATAGAAACATCATACACTTTTTTAGTAATTTACTTAATTTTGACCTACCAAACAATCCAAAAATATTACAACATGAAACACATATATCATCTTGTACCTATATCCCCAGTAGGGCATTAAATACCCATATGTTGCGAACTATAATCTGGTATAATTCACGCAACATGAAAAAATTTGCCTATTACCAAACCCGGCACTTTGGGCGTTAGGAAAGAACAGCAAGAAGGAAGTTATAGAATGAAAAGTCTAATAGTTCTGTAGATACATAGGAGAATGTAACAAATGACAAGGTCAGGGTCGCATTAGTTGCAAAACTCGTATTCAATGTTACTTACACTATAGGTCAAAGACACGTGACATACAGAAACGCTAGGCAATATCTTGTGACAAGAATTATTTTATGTTAAACTTGTCGAATTGATTAACATAAAATGTGAATGTTTTATTTGCAAAAGAAATATTTTTCTAATTTTAATATTCAACGGACAATACAATGGAACGCGTAAGAATGTGTGGAATTTCTTTATAAAAAAATATGGCACTTTTTTATCATCCAGAAGTAAAAAGACAAAAACCGTCAACGCAAAATTATCGTGGGTGTGTCAATCGACACAACTTCCGGTGACGGGTTGCAGAGAATGCCACTACGTGCCTGTTAAAAGACCTTGAATATGTCGACGTCATGAACTCACCTCTCTTTGTATAAACTAACTTGGGTTTATATTTTTCGTGTAGTTTTATTACCCTATTTTTACTATCTATAGCCAATGACTATTTTAACTGATATTATTTAATCGAGAGCAACTGTCCACAATATTGTAGTGAGCGATATAGGCTTGTTAAAAATGCATAAGACAACACGTAACGGACCGTGCAATGAGCACATGATAATAAGCAGTTACGTGGACTAAAACAGAATTAAAAAATAAAAGTTCTTCGTCAATAGCCTTTAACAGTCGACTGCTAGGCAAATGCTTCTTTTTAGAAAGGAGATTTTGGACCACACTCGCCAGACGGTTTAGTACAGGGCTTGTTTCACGTTTACCTGTTTGCAGTGATGTTGTCCTGCGTAGTTTGCTTAGTCGCCTCTACGAATTCTTAATCTGTCATCTGGACGGTCTTCGATATAGTCAAATTTGTAATACAGACTTCTTATATTTTACCGTCGTATTATTATAATATTGTACAAATAAATACTTTTTTTTCCTTCTTGATCTACTTATCAAAATTAGACTATTCGAATGAAATATGTATCTATTTATCTTTGAACAGCTTGTAGTTACGAGCACGTCGAAAACTTTTTAATGTCGACCTTCACACTTACAAAGTTTCTGGCACGAAACAAAATATAAATTAAATGCTAAACATGCCGAATAAAGGTAATATTTAACACTAAGTATGTTAGGGTGTGATCTTAGAAATTGAGATATTTTGTTTATTTTTACACAAGCAGCAGTACCTCCGACTGTATGTAAATTAAAAGTGAGAATTTTATGATAAACGGCCGAGTAGTGAAGGCGTGAAAGCGTAACCAACAATCAAAGACACATTTACGTTTATAATATCAGTAGAAATAATTCTATGTAAGAAAATACTATTATATCCTTTCTATTATATCAGACAACCATATATTACATAGCATGAGTACGATAATAACTAGTGTTTGACCATTTATCAACAATTGAACGCGAACAGTGAAAGTAATTGTGTGGAGGAGGGATTTAAGAAACAAAATAAACAGTGATATGATATACCTTGTACGAGAACTATGAGCCTACTTGAAATGAAAGTGTATAATGTCTTCAATAAAACAACCGATCAAGTATAATTTTCTTTGCGTAATATTATATATTTTAAAACTATCTGAATGACATATTTGATTTATAATGTTGATACTTTGATAGCAAACCACATGACATAATTATGTAAATAAGGAAACTGGTTACACGCAAATCAAGTACTTTCATTTTTCACCGCAAGATGAATGGAGTTTAAAATATGAAAGTTAGCATTTAAAATAATCAAGTCACTGTTACATTTATCGTTAATTAACCTTTGACCTAATTGCTATTGTTATCTATGTTTAACCGACTTTATTGCACATGACAGGCATTGTTTACAAACTAAATATGCATCATCCTGGATTAATTTTTTTTAGAGTATAAAAGTTCTAACAAGAAATCCTTATTATGGTTTCACGATTTGTTCTTTTATATCAATAACAAATACTTACAATAAATATTACAGTTACTCTTGCAGCCCCGTGCAAGTCAACTGAAATTTCGTTTTCTCGTTTTTTTACATCTGCTAAAACTGCTCATCTCGTTCATCCCATAGATGTTTCAAAGTCAAATCATAACTTTTTTAAAGATTGTGAATGAATGATTAAATTCTTTGGCGAAAAATTCAAGTTTAAAGGGTTAACTTTCAGTGTGTAAGCTAAATTCTGGCTTAAAAGATTAAAGGTTTAAAAGAACTGATTTAGAAGAAATTGTTTCACAGTTATCTATGCTGAGGATCGAACCAAGTATCCTGTAATTGGAGAAGCCTGTGTCCAGCAATGGACTGCTATGGGCTGTAATGTTGTTGAGAAATTGGTTTACACCCGATAAAATGTAAAATTAAAATATTTATTAATTCGATTTTTCAAAATCCTTGAATAATAAATTTAAAGAATTTATTGCTTTTTTATAAACAGGTAGTAATAAATTACAGAACGAACTTGACCGGCTTATTGTATAATAATAAATAATGTGAAGGTGTACGCGCTATAAGCATTTCTTTCTATGCTGAGTACGCTGTTTCTTTTCAAGCGGTGTAATAGTTGAAATGTTCGTGTGGTGTCGGATAAAGAATAAAGAGTATCACCGGCATCACCGCCCCTATTTATCCCGTGGGTACCGTAATAGTCGACTAAGAGAACAACTCAAGGTAAAAGCACTGCAAGGAGAAGGAAAACTTGAAACAAACCCTATATAAACTTGTTTAGCCAGCGTGGTATACGAGTATACCTACGCCAAAACCTCCCTTCTAAATAGAAACTTATGTTATGAAAGACTGTTGATGATATGGTACATATCCCACAATTATCAACTTGGTTTATTATGATTACTTATGTCATCATAAATGAACAAGATTAATTCTACCAAAATATACACTCTTTTGCAAAAAAAACGGGCACTTAAGCAAATAACTATTTTATAGTTACTATCAGTTTGTTTGACAATTTTAGGTATTGTTATCCTCAGAATTTCATAAATTAATTAGGAAGGAATAGGTATCATCAGTTTTATCATAACATTTTGATTAAATCATTGAGAAATAATGTTTAAGCTCAAAACACTATTATTGTACCTGCTCGCTAAATAAAAATAAAACGCGTTAATTTCTTTGTTTTTCTTGAATACATTAAAAACAGATAAAAGTTTAGTATTGAGTGTGACCCCCTCTTGCTGAAATCACGGCTTGCATTCGTCTGGGCATGCTAGCGAGTATATCTTTTATGGTTTCTTGGGGAATACGTTCCCACTCCGCGGTAATCACATTCTTTAGCTCTCTGATGGTCTGCGGAGCCGGCTGCACTGATCTCACTCGTCGCTTCAGAACGTCCCAGACATGCTCTATGGGATTGAGGTCCGGACTTCTAGCTGGCCAGTCCAAACGACGAATTCCGACTTCTAGCATACGCTTCCACATCGCCAGACCGGTGGGCGCGAGCGTTGTCGTCCATAAAAAATGAGTTTTCGCCAAGAGCGGTTAAAGCGGGTTGTGCATAAGGAATTAAAACTTCCGTTATGTATCGGTGTCCAGTCAGTGTACCGTTTTCGATGAAGACTAACTCCGTACGATCCATGGAATTTATTCCTGCCCAAAACATAACAGAGCCCCCTCCATAAGGTGTGATTTCTTCAAAACATGCCTCTGCAAAGCGTTCTCCTCGTCTACGTAGCACTCGCCGACGTCGGTCTTCACCATGCAGAGATATCCTGGCTTCATCGGAGAACAATATCCTATCCCAGTCTTCATGAGTCCATGACACACAATTTCGAGCGAAGCTAAGCCTGGAAACTCGATGTCCACGGAGTAATTTAGGGTCGCGTGCCGGGCGATGACTGTGTATATTAGCAGCGAGAAGCCTCCTCCTGACCGTCCATAGACTAATTTGCACATTTCTTACTTCTTCGAGGCTGTTCTTGAGGTCCACATAAGAAGATTTGCGATTTCTCAACGCTTGACTAACTAGAAAACGATCATCCCGTGGTTCGGTACATGTCTTTCTGCCAGAACCAGGCCTTCTCTTGACGGAACCGGTCTCTTGATAGCGCTGCCAGGTCCTTTGAACTGTCGACCGACTCACATTTAGCCTCTGAGCCACGAAGCATTGGCTGCAGCCTTCTTCAAGCAGCGCAATAATTTTGCTCGCTTTTATCACTTTATCTACCATTTTCGAGATTGCTAAACAGCAATAACAATACTTTTAAATGTCAAGGACATCAGATAATTTAATAAAAATTGACAAAAAGTTAATTAGAGTCGATATTAACTATAGGGAATTCGCGCCACAAAATGTAGTTAAAAGTTGTTTTCTTTGAAAACCAGGCTCAGTCAAAAATTTGAATTTGGAATGTACTCTTATAAACATTATGGCACTTTTATAACTGGCCAGTAACATGTTCACACGATTAAAACCTTTTTGGTATTTTATTTTTTTCAGCCAGGAAGAAAATCGAAACCGCCCGTTTTTTTTGCAAATGAGTGTATTAATTTTTCAAATAAAACAGGTTTTAAAAACTAGAATTTTAGGGTCTTGTTTATAAATATATAGTCATGCTTTACATTCATAAAATTAATGAATAGTTTAGAACAGGAAACGGTTAAGTATATGCTTATTCAAATATCCGATCACACGATATTCTAATTTTCATTTATATTTTTGCAAAAGAAAACTGTCATGCGACGAACCTCCAACTCGAAAAAATCCTGTCCTAACATTAGGCCGTTATGGTTTAATCGATACTGATAGATGAAGTAAATCATTTCAGACAATCAGTCACTCGATTACAATATGTAAAAAACACTTACAAATAAGTTGATCCTCCAATAACCATGGCGCCTCTGGGTCCCGTAATGGTAATAATAGACGGCGCCATCCAATTGCACAGCGCAAGAGTCGCATAGATGATGGCCAAGGACGTATAGCCATCGCCCGTAAATGAAGGGTCATCCTGTGATATGCTGTCTAGTACAGTTTTCTGTGAACAATAAAAAAACACTTGGTTCAAAGTACTGACACTGTACTTTGTCTTACAAGATCAAGAGTCTCTAATGTTTAAGATATCTAATGCATATACATTTATATTTTTAAGATAGTAAAGCCACGCTGATTTCAGCACAAACAGGCCGGCTCGACCGGGACGGTACTACCTTCGCACAGACAATCAGCGTAAAATGACAGTGTTCGTGCTGTCGTGTTTCGTTGGCGAGTGCGAGACCGGAGGCCAAATAATGCAGAAACATCACTAGGCCATCATGGTGTGGGTCACCATGCTGCATCGTCTGCATTCGCAATGAGTATGGTGACCACCACTCTTGGATTTTGATTCTTTTTTTAATGGTAATAGGGGTAAATCGTATCACCTGATGGTATCGCCCGTAGACACCCGCAACACCAGAGGCGTCACAAGTGCGTGGTCACCCTTTGGGGGAAGGGGAGGGGTTGGGTGTCGGGTTTCCGGTATCCTCACTCACTCGGTGACCCAACGCACGCGCAATGTTACACCGGTTTTCTGTGAGGCCGTGGCCGTACTCCGGTCGAACCGGCCCATTCATACCGAAGCGTGGCTCTCCCACAGTAAAATTATGCTTTCCATCAGGCAAAGTAGAGTGATTTTGACAGGGGCATAAATTACAAAAGCTACGAATTTAGGTATAGTTTTAACTCCTCCTAACATACAAGGTCCGAAGCGAAGACAAAGCTGTCCAATTATGTCCTTTAATGTAACAGCTGTATAATACTTGCTATCTACACAAGTACAGATGCTTTATACACATGCTCATTCTGCATTCCCTAATGAGTATAAAACAGTATAAAACAATGTGACGGCGATATCCGTTCCTCGTAACTACAATAGTTACGAGGAACGGATATCGCCGTCACATTGGAAAATAACGATGAGTTATTTAGGAGAATATTGAAAAAAGATTAGAGAACAAGTAATAAATAATTTCAAAAAAATTATCCCTCACAGCGTATACTTTTATATTTTTTTAAATCTTGATGTACCCAATGTCACACTCACGACTAAGATGAATCTATTGACACCGCTCACATAAAAATATGACAAGCCGTTTACGCTCGTGCCAAAGAAATATACATACACTAGCTGACCCACGCAACCTCGTTTGCGTCTTATATTGCCCGTAGCGTGAAAATTTTCCTGTTTTTGAAACATTCTTCATTGGTGCTCCGCTACTATTAGTAGTAGCGTGATGATATATAGCGTATAGCCTTCCTCGATAAATGGACTATCCAACATCGAAATAATTTTTCAAATCGGACCAGCGGTTCCTGAGATTTGCGCGTTTAAACAAACAAACAAAGAAACTCTGCAGCTTTATTATATTAGTATACTCGAAAAACATAACCCGCCTTCTTTCGCAATCTGGTAAAGAGTAACCTAATTTGTATATGTAAAATAATATATCAGAAAAAAATTAAAACCAATAAAATAGTAAACACTAAACAATATTTGACTCAGAAGCAACAAAAAACGCGAGTAATAAAAGATTAATATCGAATCTGGTTCTAAAACTTAAGACGGATTCAAATGTTAACTTCTGTTAAAACTCATATTCACATCAACGTAAAAATTTATCGGTTTCTTAATGCAATACTCATAATAACAATCAGTGATAGCATGACTACTATCGATAGTAAACTACCTACTATAAACATATGCTTATAAACAAAGGCCTTAAACTAGTTTCCCATAAACAAAAGATCATGGACGAAACTGACGCAACTCCCGGGCTTAACATTGTCCAAACGACAACCCGAAATAACAATAAAAGGCAGCGAATTTATTATTATGGCGAATCACAATTAAAGAACAGCCGCTACATTATATTTAAATTTGGTAAATTATTTCACAATTTATAGGATTTCAAAGATTATGCGTAAAAAATCGAATATCGCAATATCATCCGGCCCTGAAAATGTCCTTATGTTATGCAATTTTGGATATAAATTTCGGATTCGGATCTTCCAACAACGTAACTCTTATACGCTGCGTGAATGCGATGTTGCTGACAATTGCGCAAAACTATTACACATTTTTACTTCATTGCACATCGTTGATAACAATAAGCTATAAACTTGGATCATTACTGATTTTTGTACACAGAATAAGATATTTTCTTTTAAAATTGGAAAGCTGGTATTGTTGCTCCATAATTTTATAACGGTAGTTTGTCCCAGAACAGAACTGGATCCTCCGTGATTTTGGAAAGAATAATATTTTCTTTAAAAATTTCTTTGCAATCAGAGTTCGTTGCACGACGTCTTTACGAGTGAGTTGTAATTTGCGATAAAAAAACAAGATGAAGTACTTATGGATCGTATATCTTTTTACAGTTATATGTTTCGTTTTACTTTTTCAAATTCTTTGTTGTATGACTGATATACATGTACGAGCATATTGTAATCACACGAATGCCTCTTTTCTAGTATCTTTGAACTCACAAATAATCTGAAAGCCACAAATTTAAAAACCTTGAAAATACATATTATCTTAACAGCGGATCTTTCTGACCTAAATCGAATGCAAATAAATCCTTGAATTTATCGAGTTGTAGACAAACAATGATAAATTAACCACTCATGTTGTTGATTGTGGAGTGGCACAAATAAATTAAGCCTGAGCATTACTTACATTTTGACCTTAAGTTTTAGATTACGTTGAAAACAATTGACGCTATCATACAATGAACTGAAACCTATTAGTATTTAATATTCGATATGTAATATTTTTTTAAGAAAATTCATGAATTGGATAACGAAGGTCATGCCACAACAGAGTAAACGAAAACTTTAAGACAGCTAAAATCCAATTAGTTTATTAATCAACTAGCGACCCGCCCCGGCTTCGCACGGGTGCAATGCTGATACTAAATTAAATACACTACAGAAAAACTATGAACGTTGTATATAAAAACATAGCGGCCCGCTCCGACTTTGCACGGGCATAAAATAGAAACCTCTAAAATTAGCAATGATGCATGTATTATACATATAAACCTTCCTCTTGAATCACTCTATCTATTGGAAAAAACAACATCAAAATCCGTTGCGTAGTTTTAAAGATTTAAGCGCACATAGGGATATAGGGACAGAAAAGGCGACTTTGTTTTATACAGTGATGACGAGCCCACCAAATTCGTTAATTACAAAATTTTGTATACTCGTATACGGTGTAGTCCTTTAGGTTGTCTTAAATAAATAAATAAATCTTGCATATTTGGATTTTAGTCTACATTGATACATACTTTAAAACTATCATACAAATGCCTACTAAGTTTTCAAGTTTTATTTTTAATCGTATTGAAAAGTCCCCGAGACTGTGACTTCTGTCCAGGTAAAAGAAGTATTTCTGTGTAATGGATGTAATTAAGTTTGTATAACAAAGAACAATTAAGTTATCTTCATCAACTACAACTACCACAGCTGTCAAAGAACACGTGACACATCATATTTGCAACAATAGTCGCTTGCATAACAACCATTTCGTATTTCCGACGATGATTTCAATTACAATTGCGTAATACAAATATAAAAGGTATTACGTACCTAACTTGGGTATCAACGCCGTTAATGTCAAAGTTATCGAAATTTCATCCTTACGACCCTTACATACTGTAAATTATGTTATTTAACGCTTACACAATTTATTACGAAATATCTGGGATGTACTGATATGGTAAACATTTATGCGTCGAATCTGTAAATTTGTGTGTTTTATATTACTACATTACACAGTTTTGTAGGTACTTGTCACTGAACGCCTGCACTTTTGCCAATAATAATTTTAGTTTAATTTGCGTTAAAGGCGCAAGGTGGTCCGTAAAACGGTCATTTGGTGAGATAAATAAGAGAGTTACTCATATTACCTATTGCTTCGATACGTATTAAGTAGAAAAGGAAAATATCGGATTTATATTCAAAGGTCCGGGAGCCAATACCACTTACGTCAATAGAAATGGAACAAAAAACAAGTGAACAGCACTTTCAAGTTCTGGTCAGCAGCATTCGTTACCAACATTGCTAATATGACTAGACTATAAAATTAGGTGTATATTATCCCCAATAGCGGGACTGGACCACATATTCTCCAGCTGCAAGCTAGTGTAGAAAAGTCCAGGACCAGGCTCTCAATCTTATATGGTATGTAAAAAACTTTTGATCAGATACAGGAGATCAGAAGTGTAGGTAACTGGTGTTTAAAATTAAATCAAGCATATTGGTTCACTTTAAACAAGTAGGTACCTAACAGTTTAAAACTGAAGTTTTAACGTTAGATAAAATGCACATTACTGAAAAAAACCGCGTGCTTTATCGCTTTCGCCGCTTCTACGTAGCAAGCGATTAAAAAACGGCTCTAAAACTACCGATCCACTGTAATCACTGTAAATTATGTGCTGTAGTAAATATGTGTGTTATTATACTAATTTTATGCTTGTTACGGTACTGACAAATTAGATTACACGTGTTGTACGTGCACCCTAATTTATGAATATAGTTTAGTTTGGAAAATATAACGACTTAGCAAAGCAATCATTGTGATCAAATGGAACTTTAAATTGTGCCAAAAATTTCTCTTTCTTTGTACAAACCACCGAACAAAATTTAGTAACATATATCTTTTTGTTGTTATGTTATATCAAGCTAATTTTATTGGTTTGAATACCTAATGCTACTTAGATTTTTTCTAATTTTATTAGGTACATATATCAGGTTTAACATACATCATTTTAATTAAAAATCTATTATATTCATAATAATCATACTTCTGTTTGCATTTCTTTTTACAATACAAATCTATTGCACTTTTCACTCTAGAAATTATTTAGAAGTGTATACCTGCTGCCTTTTTAAAAATGACTATTTTTATATATTTTAATCGTATGAGAACTGTCTTTATTGTTCTACACGAACTTTATCACTTGGTTCGAAGTACTACTGTTACGTACAATACCATAATACCATGATAAAGTATGTATACTATAGTAAATTGGGGGAAAGAGACACAAAATCAGATGAGCAGTCGTATATAAGTGTTGTAAAGTCATTTATTAAATATTCAAAACTACGAGGATAATAACTCCTCACACAGATCCAAAATATTAATAGCCTATGCTGATTTTTCAATATTTTGAATCCTACCCGTTTAAAGATATTCCAAAGTAAAAACTTGGCTAGCCAAGGTAGGTAGCTAGCCCTTTGTAAAACAGAAGAAAATCACTCGCAATATTTGATCATCAGATGAAGACACTCGAAGTATTAAAAGTATCATTCAAATAAAAAGACTTCGTGTGGTCTTCCTATTCCTGAGACCAACTACTAACTGACTAAACAAACCTGTTTATGGTAGATACCAGAGTTTATTTCTCAGCTTACATACTTGTACATAACACAATAAAATTGAAATGTAACTAATTTAAGTGGTTATTTTACTAATATTTTTGTAAAATAAATCATTATTTAGGTACTTATATATTTTGATAATTTATTGAGTTTATTTATATGCATGGACCCAAAAGATTTTGCTCAAAAAGATGCTATTGCCAAGATCTGCAGTAGCGTAGTTGGGTTTTAAATCATATACAATTTAGTGTCGTATTAAAAGACCATCTGAGAAATTAAGTGTAATGTTACATACATTGTTATTTGTATATGTACAGTGATTTAAAACTATGTATGCATTTATGGAACCATGTATTGATTGATTTATTTGCTAATGTTACAGTCACCGATGTCAAGTTCACTACTCATTAGTATTATCGACTGGTGCATGCTTTGTCCTCTAAAGATTGCGAATTGCATTTTAAATTGGCTATTAACGTATCGCCGTAGACGATGCCACTATTCTCAAAACCAGGAGCCCAATTTTTTCGCATAAAAAAATCGGTCCAAATTTAGTTCCGATCTAATTCTGATCTTAAAAATATCATGGAACGTGATTTTGCAGTAAAGAATCTATCCAACGTTGACTGTCATATGATTTTAACATACTCGTATTTTGATCGAAACTTGAATCGGAATTCTGCTAATCTTAGTAATACTTTACCTTAACTATTAACTACCAAAATGGCTTTACTTTGCTTAAAGGAAAGCATGAGCAGAATTCAAGAGAGGTGGTCACTATTCTCATTGGGAACGTGGACTATCCAGTATGGCGACTCACACTATGGCTTAGTTACTAGTAAGATGATATTTCACATCCCGTTTAAAGAGTCCAGGATCATAGTGGGAGGAAAACACCGTAAAACACGTACGCTGGTAGCGGGTATCAGGTTCAAAATAGATTGTAACTGAATTCTAAACGATTTCTTTATGGAGTTTGGCGTTCTGAACTTTGTCAAACAATATTCCGCAACTCAAAGTGCAATAAGAGGCTATGAAAAAAATTAATATCACAGATGGCGTAATGGTTTAAGATTTGCTCGTTGCTCTTTATGTCCGCTATGTTTGTAAAGTCTCCTTCGACACAGAAATATTTCGGTGTGCGGCAGCTGTCTTTCGAAATAAAAATAACTAAAAAATACGCTTACAAAAAGCCTGCCGAAGTCAGTCATAGTTATAATTCCACTGAATTATAAATATGACTTATAATTCGTGTAGGAGTATGTAGTTTCACTAAACTCGATACTCCTACACGAATTATGTGCTAATTCGGATTTTCATACACTGGCTTTTGTTCGCGACTCCGCCCGCGTATAATTAGTATGAATTATTACTAGCTGACTAATCGGAGACGTGGGAGAGCCACGCTTCGGCATGCATGGGCCGACCGGAGTGATACCACGGCCACACAGAAAACCGGTGTGAATCAACGCAAGGGAGGTGTTTCATCGATTGAGTGAGGATACCGGAGGCCCATAGCCCAACCCCTCCCCCATCCCTTTCCCCATCCCCTAAAGGCCGGCAACGCACTTATGACGCCTCTGGTGTTGCGGGTGTCCATGGGTAGCCGGGTCCACACCGGACTATCCATCGCGTTACGATCGAAATGCACAGGCGGTGTGGACGTGCCGATCCATGCTCACGAATTGGAGCGCGCGCACCCTGCTGCGCCCGATCCGTACGTTGTCGGTTTTTTGCCAGCCTCAAAGTCGCCTCGGTTGCGTGGCACGCGCGGTTTGGACGGCGTGTGTGGTTCGCGCGATCCACCACACCATGGACATCTCGCAAAGTCGCCTTCTGATATAGTTTTATAAGGAATATAAATGTTTATGGGACACAAAAGATGTTAATTATACCAATAATAACTAAGAGACGATGCTTGGCGTCAGATTTCTCGCGAAATGCGACACTAACTCTAAGTAAAGCCGAGTTCAGTACCCAGATTCCAAGCGATTTTTTGTATATTGTTGTTACCCAGAACCGTCTTTTTCTTTTTTTGTGATTTTTGCGCAAATACTTCAGCGAAATAAAGGTTGCTGCTGCTGCCGCGGAAAATTCGAAGCCGCCATTGTACGTATGACTCCATCTCCAGCAAGAGTTCGACTGAATCACGGATCGGCTATGGATCGCTTGGAGCGTAGTTTAGGATCGCAGTTTCACCTAACTGGATCGATACGATCCAATTTGGATCCTCTGGTGTGGACTCACTTAATCATGCTCGGCTCTTATTCTCCATCACGCTATCCTATCTTAGGCACGCTAGCAATAACACACATTTTAAAGAAAACGACTGTGATAGAGATAGTTTTGAAGTTCATCGTGAGCAACAACGTAACACGAAAATTATATACAGGGTCTGTCGTAAATAATGGATAAGTCGTAAACTGGAGTTGGTCCGGCTATGAGACTATTAGAAAATCGTATCTTTTTGCCAGGGTTTCTAACCGTATGGAAATGGCGTAGACTTTTATGTTTTTTTAAAATTTCGCTACTCTTTGCATTCATTCCGTTGCCATTTCGTTAAATTTAGGTATTTCTGTGTCATTTTTTTTGTATTATAGTCTTGAAGATGTGTATTATTTAGTTTTAGTACTGTTTTAGGCGTTTTTAACGTTGGTCATTTTCAAAATTGTCATTTTAAGATTTTTTATGTTTTTGTTTTACTTAGGGTCAACTTTTGATCATTTACTGTGTAAAAAAAAAGTACGGCGCTATAGCTGCCCATGATCTTAATAAATTATCTAGTATGTGTAGATTCTAAAAAGGTATAACAATGCATACTTCACAAGTAATATTAAGCTACATGAGCGAGATCAATATCAAGGTGAGAAAATATTTTTTTCATGTAATGTTGTAAATGGTTATAAAACTTCGTCATAATGATTTATTTCTGCCAAGATTCTTTACACAAACACTATGGGGTCACTATTAAGGATATTCAAAAGAAAACTAGGTTGTTTTAGTACGTAAAAATATTTATTCAACAACTTAAACTAAATGTTCGAAGTGTCCTCCGCCGGCAGCTATGCACGCTCTACATCGCCTAATAAACGATCGCTTAATCCGGCGCACATAACCGGCTTCTTCAATTTTTCTCGCTGCTACTTGAATGCGCGCACGCAACTCTTCTACAGAACTTATTGTTTCACTGTATACTTTTTCTTTTATACAGCCCCAGTAAAAGAAGTCCAAGGGGTTCAGGTCTGGCGAACGTGGAGGCGGCGTGTATTGTTGAGGCATGATATACAAAATTTTCCAAAATAACACGTGCAATCGATAGCACAACACGATGCCCATAAATGAGAGCTGAGTTGTCAATATCACCAGGTTAACAAGTCCAAATCACAAAGAAAATCTAAGTCCGATATTAGAAAGCAGTAACAAAATGACGACAGTAATGAAAACGAGAGCACATGCGATGGTCAAAATCACACTGAGAGATGTATCAGGAGTGCGCCCTAGCTAAACGCATGCTAACCTTTTCACACATCGTGAGTGTGAAAGGGACGGTGCATCATGCAGTGTGCCTAGTAACAATGTCCTTTTCACGCGGGGAGACCCTTTGTATTGCTGTCTTTGTTCATTTTTTTACCTGATGATCCTTTTTACGAATAAACTTGTAACATGTTTGTCGCATGTAACTATTAGAGCACATCAATTTTAAAATTAAACACCTTTATGAAATGAGGAGGCATGAAATTTTTTTGACAAAAAACTACCTAGTTTTCTTTGAATATCCTTAATAGTGGCCCCATAGTGTTTGTGTAAAGAATCTTGGCAGAAATAAATCATTATGACGAAGTTTTATAACCATTTACAACATTACATGAAAAAAATATTTTCTCACCTTGATATTGATCTCGCTCATGTAGCTTAATATTACTTGTGAAGTATGCATTGTTATACCTTTTTAGAATCTACACATACTAGATAATTTATTAAGATCATGGGCAGCTATAGCGCCGTACTTTTTTTTTACACAGTAAATGATCAAAAGTTGACCCTAAGTAAAACAAAAACATAAAAAATCTTAAAATGACAATTTTGAAAATGACCAACGTTAAAAACGCCTAAAACAGTACTAAAACTAAATAATACACATCTTCAAGACTATAATACAAAAAAAATGACACAGAAATACCTAAATTTAACGAAATGGCAACGGAATGAATGCAAAGAGTAGCGAAATTTTAAAAAAACATAAAAGTCTACGCCATTTCCATACGGTTAGAAACCCTGGCAAAAAGATACGATTTTCTAATAGTCTCATAGCCGGACCAACTCCAGTTTACGACTTATCCATTATTTACGACAGACCCTGTATACACAATAGAAATTGGGAGCATGTAATGAAAGGAACTATATTTAGTTACATTCAAATCTATAAGATAACTAATTATCAACATCTTTTCCTATTAGTGAAGTGCAATACAGTACAGTTTACACTTACGTGAACACCGATCATGCACTTTCTTTTCCTCTATATCATTAAACAGTTTATGTTCAATGATTTAGGGAAAGTTTTCTGAGATTAGAAAATTTTACTGGTCATACTGAACAAGTACATAATATTAGAAAAGTTGGGAGTGCATAAAGACGAGGTTCTATATTCCATTGTATTTATTTTTAAGATGTCGTAACGTGAGCAAAACAAGACCGTATTTTTTTTAAGATGACACATAAAATGTAGAAGCCTCTTATAAAAAAAATCTTTATTGAATTACGTATTTAAATTGTTAAATGAAATTAAATGTACATATTAAGTCAATTTTATTTCGTGAATTTCTCCACTTTTATTTTACACTAATTTATTGCCCTACATATTTGAAATAGCCAAAATTGTGTGAAGTTAGTGTTCCACTGCTAGTCTTATTGGATAACATTTTTTTTTAGTTTTTATAATTTCTTTTATACCGACATAATGCACTACTATTGCCCAAAATATTTCAAAAATGAAAGTAACTGTGCCTGTTACACTTTCACAGCTAAATCGCTGAACTGATTTGAATATAACGGAATGAAATTTACAATGGGGATCCTTTGATACTTAAATAATGACATGAGCAACTATTTACCGCAATAACCTATATACATGCGGGTGGAACCGCTGGAAAAAGCTAATATATTATAAAAACTTGACAGTTTTTTTTTAACAGCTATATTATGTATTTTAAATTAGTTTTTTATGCATAACACATTTGTTTTGTTTATTTCATTCCTGCCTCAAAAGTGGCCTTTATTAATCGCAGAGTGACACCCCTCCTACACTAAACTTTAACGGATGGCAAATTAGATCAATTCTGCAAATTCTGGCTTATCTGGAAATTTTTTGCAGAGTTCATCTAAACCTTCATCTTTCGGACCTTTAACAGAACACTATCTGGTTTAGGTTGAGTACAACATATGACCTATCCATTGACCCTGAGAGGTGATGATAAGGAGAGATTTCTATTACACAACTAAAAAGATATTCAAACCACCAATTTAAATAGATGATACAATATTGTAAAGACACTATTTGGCAAAATATTCATAATTTAGTCCTATTTATTCATGGCATATAAGAGATTATTGTAAATTATCTCTTTAACACTAATGTATCATTTAGTATATAGTGTTATATGTATATGCAGTGGTATTTGTTTGACATTAAAATCTAACATAGCATAGCTAATGCAAGGTTCTATGGAAATTTATGTGACACCTTTGAAATGCAAATTTAAACAGATTATGCTTATCACTTTGTTATTTACAATTACAATAGAAAAAAAAAACAATGTATGAAAATAAATAAACAATGAAGTAAACCTCAGATTAAAAAAACAAATTACAATAAACATTATTTTGAATGTTTGTGGTAACATTTTATATTAAGTTGCGTTTTATAGTAAGTATATACATATTAAGTATATTTATAATACACCAAAATATATTATTTACCAAATACACCAAATAAAACTTTAACAGAATCTTACAATCTTGATATTATAAACTCTTTTTTAAATTTATGTTAATATAAATAAGAAATACTTAATGATGGTAATAATTATTATAAAAGTATATAAAAAAAATATTGACTCACCTCAATATTACCCATAGTTTGAAACGCCGTAAAGACGAACATAAAACCAAACCCAAGTATAATAACGTTTAAAAATTTTCGATTCATTTTTGCTGATTTTACAAACAATACCTACAATTAAAATGTCAACGAACTAAGCGATTCTTTTATAAAATCGTAGAGTACTTAATGTTGTACATTCAAAAGAGAACTGAGTTGAGTTGACGACGTTATTTTACAATCAACTTTAACTCCCTCCACCAACCAACGGGACGAATAATTGAAACGTGTTGACTATTCTATCTTGTAAATAAACACACGACAGAAAAAAATCTTTGTTGTCAAATGTGACATTATAATGTGTGAATGTGACATTTTCTAACGTTTAGTTATTCTTCAAATGTGCATGCATGTTGATGTTGGTTTATCTGACTTATGTTATAGTAAATTCTCACTGACTATACGTTTAAGCCCTATAAATATGTTTAAAAATATAAAGCAGATACACATACGGTTTAATCATCAAGGCACATGTGCATTTAAAAGATCAAATCGGGAGATTCAGAAAACATACAGGTTAATATAGATTTAGTCATTTGTTTAATGGTATCGTGTTTTATAAAAACACAAAAATACCCGAATTAGGTCTTTCTTAGACAAAACGGTTCCGTGGAATCTTGAAACTGTGTCTATATCAGCAATATATTATATAAAACATATATATTTCGGACATCTCGCACAACACCATCTAGTCCTAAACTAAGCAGAGCCTGGACTATGTGTACTAGACAACTGTTTTAAATAAATATAGGTACACTTTAGCAATATACATTTAACATAACGTAGTATTAGTATAGTCAAATTTTAAGCCATTAATGGGCTATTTGGCATTTGCAGATCTGACAATATTTATGGCTGATAATGGGCATAACTTACTAAAACTGAGTTTTTAAATTCTTCTTTATGATTATTTAACACTAGCGACCCGCCCCGGCTACGCACGGGTGGATTTCAGATGCACCCAGCGATGACACGATACGTGCATTTTAAATCTGTAATATCTTCGAATATATTCATTTAAATTAGATACTGTTAGGGGCCATTGTGATCTGTATTAAATGCCCAATGTATTTAATGTACTTAATTGGATAAGGATTAATGCTGTATTGCTTAAAATCACTTCGTAAATAAGCCATTATTTTTCGTAAAAAGAAAAGAATAAAAAATGGTTATTGTGGGAATTGTGGGATGGATATTATGGATAGACATATGGCATCGCGGACTTTTTTGTAGACCTTTTTAAGGCGTACAATACTGTTGTACATTATTTAGGTTTATCCCATAAGGTGCAGCCAGCGTTTGCAATGTAAGCTCAAACAAATGTGTTTATTTACGACATCATAGTAGAAACCTCTAAATTTATCAGTGTTTCTCTACAATATTTTGCATGTATGTGGTTAATTTATACGCGTTAGAAGTAGGAGCGAGAGGTATACCAGCTAAATCTCTCTATAACCTTTTGAAAGACGTTGGCCTGTCGGGATCTGCAGTAAGTTCTATTTTAGAACGAGTATCCAAGGCTGCACTAACAGGTTCCTATCAAATTTGGCTAGGTAGGGCGGGAAACTCGAGCAGTGAAGGTGAGCGTTGATGCGCATCTTAAATGGGGCCTCTTAACCTACACCTAGATCGTAAGTTCTGGGAACTGCTTTGAGTTTCTCCCTCTGCCGCACGATGGACCCGGCACCCGCACGGTGAATCCATGGAGTGCTAAGAAGTTTGTCTCATATAAACCTTCCTCTTGAATTACTCAATCTATTAAAAAAAAACGGCTTCAAAATCCGTTGCGTAGTTTTAAAGATTTGAGCATACATAGGGACGGACGGACAGCGAAAGCGACTTTGTTTTATACTATGTAGTGATGACAGATGATGTAAAATTATTTTCGTTAAAGTTAAATCAAAAAGTTAGTATGTAGTTTATGAAATACGTTATAGCTCATTATTTGTTTTGTGTCACGTACTTGATCTAGGATTAGGCAATTAAACAGGACTGTATATTTATTGGGTCGAGAGAAAATTTAATACGAAATGAAGATGAAAATAAGATTCCAATAAGTAACACATAAAAAGAAAAAATATTTTTTGTGCAAAACATAATCTCAGATACAATAGAAAGAAACAAATAAAATAAGAAAACTTCAAAATTATAAGGAAAACAATATGTTGATTATAAAAATTGTAAAGATCCTGAAAATCATTTCAATGACACTATATATAAGTAAATTGTTTCCAATAAGAAAAGTTGGGCATTTGATTTAATGGGAATTAGGGAGTCGAATAACTTAACCTTATTTATGGAATCTCAGCAAAAACTAATATTAAAGTAAAATTTTCCGTATGATACAATTTTTAAGCAAAAAGAAAACACTTAGCTAAATGTATTTTAAAATGAACAAAAAACATATATTACCTCTTGTTAGTATTTAAAAATATGCTTTGTGGTTGTGATTCTTTACATTTTTGCGTTTCGTTATCAGGTACAGATTATGAGTGACTTTATGAAGTTGATTGTTGTCTGTGTTTATTAGCTTATTTTATTTTCCTGATTCATCGGGAGTATTTTATTGCCGATTCTAAATACGTAAAATTAATAAAAAGTGATGTGTATTATAGTGATATTAGTGGACAATGGAAATGTAGTGCCTTAATCGAAGTTCTGTGTATGAAATTATCCTATTTCAGTACTTCTGCACCGTTCTTGATGAGGATGATCTCATTGACGTTCTGACATTACGTTCTTTCAACGAAATCTTGATCGTTTTATTATTTTACTATTGGGTCCAATGACCTTGTAACTCGAAAATAATTTCATCTAAATCGATAAACGAAAATGAAGAAACAGTTCTATAGGGTTAAGCAACTCGCGGATCAAACATTTTCAAGGTATTTTATGTACTTTACATTATCTCAGCTATCAGATAAGATGCAGTTCTTTGTAACTTCAGTTCGTTGTTATTGTAATCTTTTTACCTTTATCAGTGTCTTTAGAACCGATAGAGCAGCAAGTTAAAATGAAAAAGTAATAATAAATTTAAAATTTTAATATTTCTTTAGTGTCTGTTTTATAACCATGTTTTCAATTTCAGTAAATCTGGAAAGGCAGCCGGCTTGACAGATGAGTTGCAGACAGCAGACAAAAAGGTAGAACACCTACGGAATGCTTTACAATTACTTACCAAGCGTTTGTCGACTGGTGCGGGGAGTACACAAGGCCAGGATCCTGCCGCTAGAGAGAAAAGGCTTAAAAAATTGCCTGAGTACCTTCTTGGACTCTGTATGTGTGAAGCTAGCAATTTTGATGATGACGATAGCATATTAAAATATATCTTGTTTGAATGTGGTGAGTAATGTGCTTTTGAAACATATATAGCTATATATTTTTCATTTAAAATCAAATAGTAATAAATTATTTTATTTATACATAGGTAAAACGGAAAAATTTCTTGCAAATGAAATTGCTGAACATGAACTGAAAGTGGAGCAGTTAGTGTGTGCTCCACTCTCAGCTATTAGTGAAACAGACCTCCCAGCTATCATGAAAGCCAAGAAGCAGTTAAACAGGCTTCTGAGTGAAAAGGAAACAGCAACCAGTCGATATAATGTAAGTTATTCCATAAAAGTGTCATGTCTACTATGCTTATCAATATTTATCACATTTTTTTTACAATTTTGAGATGAAGTATTGAAGGCTCGGCTATCTTGCTATTTTTGTGTCATACTAATATCTGGCATTTCAGTGTCACATCAGAAGATAGATTGTTTTAGATAAAAATATTACAATAATACTATATAAAAAGTTTTTCCAATCACAACAATACATGTGGTTTATTTATTATATTCATTTAAAGGGAATGACATTTTCCTTTACCAAAATAAACCTAAATCCTAATTAATACTAAAAAACTTTGTAAATGAATTGTTTGTTTGTACTTCTTTCTATGTTCATATAAATAAAAGAATTACATTTCTTTAATGATTTAGGAAACCTCTAATAACTTTATGACATATAAGAAAATGTTGTTGGTGCAAAAGAAATTAAATCACCCATACTTTTTAGCATCTAGAAAGACAGAAAGAAGAGAATCCAACAAAATTAAGTGCTGCCAAAGAAGAACTGGAGGAGGTTGGAATTCGTGTTGAAGCAGCGCGAGATGCGCTTGCCGCTGACATGTTTGCACTTGTTGCTAAGGAAGCCCAATTAGCACACACACTCCTACAGTATGTCAAGTTACAGAGAGCATATCATGAATCCGCATTGCATTCCCTACAGGACATTGTACCTGAGTTAGAAAAATTTATTAGTAAGTATGATTTATTTCTAACTAGTCAATCCTCCAAACAGTAACATATTAGTAATAGTTTTGACATAAATTTGTTAGAAATCTGAAAGCTTACCAATATTTTGCAACATTAGACCTCTACTGCAAAGTCATGTTAAACTATTTAAATACAGTCTTAAACACACAACCATGTCCAATAATGTCTAAACAAATACATTGACTGCACGGTTGGCCGAGTGGTGTCAGCGGTCGCCATGCCGCTTGCTACTGCGCCAAGTGTCGTGGGTTCAAATCCCACGCGGTACCTACAACACTTTGTGTGATCCACGAATTGTTGTCCCGAGTCTGGATGTTCTTTGTGTCCGTTTCATGTATGTTTGTAAAGTCCCCCACGACACAGGATGTTTATTCCTAATGTGGGAGTTGTCTTTTTAAAAAAAAATAAAAATACTGTCTGAATCACCAGTGGTTATATCATTGGGCTATCTCTGAATAAAAAGAATGTATAAATAGTAGAATTTTAACTGATCATGACAAAATAGTTAAATACACATTTCAGTTATTATTAATTGTGCGAGTGAGAATATTTAAATAACACTCTTTATCATTATAATAGGTTATATTGAAAATACCAAAATGTTATCCTATAAAACAATCAATACAGTTTACCGAATTCTGTGGATATTGTGCATTTTAAATGATTACATTATTTTAAAGTAATTACAAAATATACTTTAATTTTGTTGTGTTACAAAATACACATTTACAAATTATACACGGAGATGATAAATAATACAATTAACACAAATTAAAAATCTACATTCATTATAAAATAGAAATACGGAGCATTTCTTACTATAAATAAAGCAGAGCAAAAAGGCATTACTCAATTTTTTTTTGTTATTTTTTTTTTTACAAAGCCTCTAAACTTTTGCATTAAGTACTACTTATATATTAATAATGATATAATAGTGCTAAAATAACGAGAGCATGGGATATATTTGCCTATGTAGCAAAGATAAAAAAGATCCTGAAAATAATTTCAATGACATTAAATATAAATAATTATAAATATATATTTAAATGTATATATCCTACTACTATTATAAAGGCGAAAGTTTGTAAGTATGGATGTATGTATGTATGGATGTTTGTTACTCTTTCACGTAAAAACTACTGAATGGATTTGAATGAAACTTTACCACAATATAGCTTATACATCAGAATAACACATAGGCTACTATTTATAAAGATATAGCTTCGCCTCGCGGCGTTGCCCGCAGTTATCATCGTACCGCGGGTAGCACCGCGGGGTTCAGCTAGTATAATATAAATATATTTTTTTTCCAATAAGAAAAGTTGGGCATTGGATTTAATGGGAATTAGGGAGTTGAATAACCTTATTTATGGAATCACAGCTAAATTAATATTAAAGTTAAATATTTTGATGACAGAATTTTCAAGCAAAAGGCTTAGCTAAATGTATTTTAAAATTTTAAAAAAGTGATTCTATAAACAACTTAGGACGATTTTAATTATACAAAAAGCTGTGTCTTATTTGAATACAAGCTTTTTTAGATTGCTGTAAAATACATTCCGTGTTGTGGATAACAGTGTTGTTTTTTTTTGTTTAGATTGTAATTTAATATAAAAACTCGAAAGGTGCATGTAGGTATGTATTTATATAGGTTATTGGTACCAGTAATTTCCTTCTGATTTAATAAATACATAGTACACACAATTTTTTAGTTATCTGTTAATTCTGTAATAATTAAATGCAAAGAATGGTTTTTCATGGAACTAAATTTAAAGTGCTGTGAAATTTAAATCTCCTTACACCCGATAGACATAATAAATATTAAACTCCTAGCCTAGTTGGCCTTTAGCTTAGAGTATTTAATGTGTTTATATTTATAAAATTCATTATTAGCCCTTTATTTTTAAAGTGGGAATTACCATTTTTTCTTTAGTAAGTACGTCTCAATCGTAACGTAATTAACGACCGCGACGTACCAATACTCATCTCTCTCTAACAACAGGTAACCCGTATGAAAGCATTAATTTGCTTTCCCTTTCTTCACGCTAGTAAGAAGCTACTTTTTGAGAGTTGTGATGTTTGTGCATTTGATCTTTTTAACTGACTTTAAAAAAAGGAGTAGGTTCTGTGTTCCACTGTATGTTTATTTATGTATATTCATAGTCAATTTTATCATTTTCTTAAAATTATATAAAACTATAGGAGACTGAAATCGATTACGTAGTGTCAGTGGAAGAGTTCTATTTCATATATATGTACGTAATAAAATAACGAAGTTAATAAATAAACTAATATAGGAATATGCCTCCTGATATGTTACTGTTTGAAATTATTTAAAGGAAATAATAAGTTATCCTTTAGCAGGGTACTGAACTATCAGTTTGATTATGTTATTGTTTCTATTTATAAACCGTATAGAATGCATTAAAATAAACTTATAACTATTTTAGCATTACTACATTGTTCATTAAAAAAAATCGTAAAAAGATGAAAAGGTTTATTATATACAGATGACAACTGGGAATACCGTTATCCTTCACCAGTCCGCCTCGTTAGCTAGAGATGATCACAACACTCGTAAGAATGCTATTGTCCTTATTAGCAAAGTTCTTACGCCCACTCAACCACACCATTGTAGGTTCATTAGACTCTTTCCAACTAGCTAATAAATTCGAATGTATAGGCTTAAGTATTGATTACTCAAACACTATAAAAAGTATGAAGTACCTCTTGACATATCAGAAGTATGTCTCACCTCAACTGCACGAAGATTCATGTGCACTATCCTTGCTGGAAACAGGCCTCTCATACCATACTATGCTGACGAGACAGTTTTATTTTAAGTTTTCTTTCTCTTTTTTTTTTATTGAATAGGGGGCAAACGAGACGCATCACCTGTTGGTAAGCGATTACCGCCGACCATGGACACCCGCAACACCAAAAGCGTCACAAATGCGTTGCCGACCTTTGGGGGATGGGGGGAGGAGTTGGGGTATGGGTCTCCGGTATCCTCACTCACTCGGTGAAACACAGGGCAAGCGCTATTTCACACCGGTTTTCTGTAAGGCCGTGGTATCACTCCGGTCGAGCCGGCCCATTCATGCCGAAGCGTGGCTCTCCCACGGAAAAATCTTTGCAGTGTAGTTATCCTGCAGAATTTGCACCCTTAATTTACTCGTTGGCGCAGTGTTTGTGTGATCTGTAAATGTTTGTTTCGAATTTTGGGCGTTTCCTATCTACAATATGTATACAGTATTTATATCAGTTGTCTACTACCCATAATACAAGCTCTGCTTAGTTTGGGATTAGACTGACGTTGTGTGTTAGATGTCCGAAGATATTTATTTATTTATTAATCGGTCCTTTAACAGTATTAATTCGTCACCACACGGACAGATTCATGTCGTACTCATAAAATGTTTTGAACCTTTGTCCTGGCCATACCTTAAAAAAATTATGTTAATTTTTCTTTTGTATAATTTCGACGTGGGCATATCCGTCGTCATTATCATATCACCATAAAAATATAATGCTTCCGTTAGTATTATCGCTTTAGTGAGCTCCTATTTATATACAGATTATTATGGTTAAAATAATCCTATGAAGTTTAAAGTTAGGCTCGTGATTTCTTCCTTACTGTTCTTAAAATATAGCTAGATCTCTGTGAAATTTGTCGTGAGTGTCATTTTACAATTTACGAGGTAGGTACATTGTAGGTGTGAATTTTTATTTAAGCACTTCAACTATATATTGACTGCCTCGGTGGCGTAGTGGTAGCGTATGCGACTGCTAAGCAAGAGGTCTCGGGTTCGATTCCCGGGTCGGACCAAATGTTTGTATGATCTGCAAATATTTGTTTCGGAGTTTGGGTGTTTCCTATGTATAATATGTATGTATTTACAAAAAAAAAAGTATATAGGTATTTATATCAGTTGTCTAGTACCCATAACACAAGCTCTGCTTAGCTTGGGACTAGATGGCGTTGTGAGTTAGATGTCCAGAAGATTTATTATTATTATTATATATACAAATAAATAAAATTGAAGTTTTTCACTTAATTGAAATGAAAGTTTAAACGGTATTTACATAAAAAATCGTTTTTTTTTTGTCTGGCTGTCTGTTGGTTCCGCCTAATCTCTAGAATGACAGGACGGATTTTGACAGGACTTTCATTGGTAGATAGCTGGTGATATAAGGCGTAACTTAGGTTATTTTTTAGCCTAGCTTCGCCGTCATCTAGTTTGTGATATAACTGGCACATAAGGAATGAATTCACCTATACATAATACTAGTAAATATTTTACGGAATTTAGAATGGAAAGCATCAATATATTGTTTATTAATCAATTTAACAGTAAACTTAAATAGGTTTAATGATTAGTGTTTAGCAAAAATAATTGCTCTAGTGTTTTGCATGAATTGGAGAGATGATCAAATCGCGTTAATTGTTGTCTTGTCCTTATCCTTGGGTTGGCAGTAAATGGATTGCTATTCGAAAGTATTTAGTCGTTTAATATGCGTTTAACGTAGTTTTTTTTTCAATTATACGTTAAAACCAATGTCTTTTTGCATAATATATGATTGATCATTAACTTTAATTGCATCCTGAGTTATCGTCAGTACTAGTACCGAAAATTTGACCTTAACGTCATGAAAAATATAGCTGTATTTACTACTACAGTTTCCAATGTCATATGATATAATGTACGATTGTACGTTTTATTTACAAACTAGCTGAGGCCCGCGGTGTAACAACAACCGCCGGTAACGTCGCAGGGCAAAGCTAGTCTAAAAAAGTAGCCTAAGTTACTCCTTATATCATCAGCTACCTGTCAGTGAAAGCCGACAAAATCGGTCCAGCCGTTCCAGAGATTAACTGGAATAAAACAAAAGGAAAAAATTAAAAAAATAAAATTGTATACGTATATCGTGTATACATACGTATTTAGTAAAATGCGGTTTATTTAATACTAAAAACAGTCATTCCAATTTTATTAATTTGTATGGATAGATTAAAAATAAATGAACTACTGATAAAATATTCCATTGGATTATAAATATTATCAGGCTAATTATATAAATGTGTTATAATAATTACTTTTACATACTGTAAACGCTGCTAATTGACTGTAACACCAGTGCGGAGTGTTGTTATAAATAAGTTGAAACAAGTAAATAATATTCACATTATACCATACCTATTCGTAAACTAGTTCATAAGGCGTTTAGCATGCATGAAATAATGTAGACAAGTCGTATTCGACCCAATTGTTGCCAATTTGTCTGTTTTTTATTGGGTCATGTAATAATCAGAAAGAAGTATACCGAGAAACACGACGTGAGCCAAATGGTTTAAACAATTTAAATTAGACAGCTCTCACATCGGTAGAACACATGAAAAGAAGACTATTTAGAATTGGTAATTCTCCGTAGCAAAAAGAATAAACAACGAATCTTTTATACTTTGCATTCTAACGGTATTTAAGATGCCCACACACATCATGATCATTCTGTAGATATCACGGAGTTTTTACATGTGACTGTGAAAATTTAGGCTTGGATCTCTTAATCACTAGTATTTACAGTACAGCTTTTTATATTCTACTGCTGGACATAAGCCCCTCTTTATAAAGCAGGTTACGGCCTGCTATACCACGCTGACCACACGGGTTAGTACAGGATTTGTGTCAAACTTTCCTTCTCGTTGCAATTATGTAGTCCTGTATAATTTGCTATTAATCCTTTAGTCGCTTCTTACGACGCATGTAGGATGAATAGGGATAGCGACTCTGTATGCTTAATTCATCATCACGTAAATACTATTCTATCGCAAAACTTTTCAGAAAAGAAAATTTTCACAAGCAATGTTAAAAGTCATAGAATGGCAAAAATCTTTCTTTAAATCTTTAGAAGTGATGAATAAGAGTAATGCAATAGGCATGATACTCATTTTGAAAAACTATTTTATGATGTTCGGAAGTATCTCCTATTGTCAATAACAACCATAATAAGGAAAAAAAATGCGATTATAATTTTTAGGTAAAATTCACACCACACGCTTGTTGGTGTCCGCCTGTGTCAATTATAGCACATATAAACAGTAGTGATCGTCGATTATATCCAAACAAAATGACGATTACAGAAACGTGACGTAACTCGCTCTGATTGGTGTTCAAATTTACATGGCGGATTCCTAGATTTTGTAGTTGTTTTTATTGTTAATTAAATATTAATCTCGCTCTAAATATGAAAATAAATACGATTTATATACTCTATGAATCCCATTTCATCAGATAAAAACATAATTTTAGTGTATCTTAGTTACTATCATCATGCCTATTATGGGTTACAGATAGATACGTACTAATCTATTGTTTGAACAAAAACTCAACAGGTTTATTTTACGCCTATCTTATATTATGTATGGTACAAATGTTCATATTTTATCGGTCCGTTTTCCGCTTAACTCTACTATAAATAAAACAAACACCGTACCTACAAATGTTATTTATCAGCATGTTCATTTATTTTGCCAATCACGCTTAACATTTGTGTGGAAAATCATAATTAGATATCCATGAAATAACTGAAAAAACGTTGATCTTTTAATCTGACTTACCTAATACATAGCTCTATTCTTTCACAAAAGTAAATAATACTTGACGACTGGAATTAATCTGTTTCTTTTGAGTTTATGATTTTACTGCTACATAAAAGCAGAAGTATCTGAAATATCCAATTATCTATTTAAAGTTTAAATAACGTCAATAACCTACACTATCGTAAACACTGAACTTCTCCTTTCGAACTTTCGAAAAGGGATTTTACCTTTTACTGTTAAATTACTTGTATAAATTCACACTATCTTCACAACATTACATGAAGTCACAGAGACAATTAATCTCCATTTATTACGTTCTGACACCTCTTCTGCTTCGTGAATACTTCGTTTCACTTTTATATTCGTTCAATGCCTAATTTCAAAACTTTTTATGTAGAAATGGTTAAAACAAAATCAAGGCAATATTCATTCTGTTCATAATTGGTTATTTCTAGATATACTGTTTTCAAACTGCAGTAGTTTATAATATGTAAACTAGCTGATCCACGCCTCCTATTGCGCGTAGCGTGATAATTTTTCCCCGTTTTTAAAACTTTCTTCATTGGTGCTCTGCTCCTATTAGTTTAAGCGTGCTGATATATAGCTTATAGCCTTCCACGATAAATGGGCTATCTAACACTGAAATAGTTTTTCAAATCGGACCAGTAGTTCCTGAGATAAGCGCGTTCAAGCAAAGAAACTCTTTATATATTAGTACTAGCTTTCGACCTCGGCTTTTTGTAATACCTCCAAGAATATGTGTACAAAGTTTCATGATGATCGATTAAGTTGTTTTCGCATGAAAGCGTAACAGACCAACCTACATTCACATGTATAATTATTAGGATTAGGATAGATATAGATGAAAAATCCCGATGTAGGAACTTCCTTAATCTTTTAGGTACGATCAAGCCGATTAAACCGTTGTAATAAAAATCGTTTATTCATATTTATTACAAATATGTACGCTCCTAAAGAGCAGTGATAATTAAAACACCTTTCAGTCATATACTTTATTAAATTACCTGTAAAATTATCAACGTAAATATTCACAGACACACATAATTTTACACTTCTTCGAATTTAAATAAAAAGACACATTCTTACAAGAATTTCGTATGCGTTAGAAATTTCTATTGTCTTTAAAACTGTAGGACACAAGAAACTTTTGAATTACCAGCATAAATTTAATTTCTTCAAGTTTTTAGTTAACTTGTTGTTTGTACTCGTAACACCAAAAATCAAGCACTTATAATAAACGCATTTTTTTTTACAGACGACAGTTCCGTGAAACCAGTGTTCGGATATCCTTTGGAGGAGCACTTGCGGGTCACAGGGCGAACCATCGCGTTCCCGATAGAATTATGTGTGTGTACACTGCACGAACTCGCTCTCAATGAAGAAGGCCTGTTCAGGATCGCTGGCGGTACGTACAGGGAAAATAATACGTTATAACAAACAGGTTGACCAATCACCTGCCTTCCTGAATAACATACCTTGTCAACACATCACACACAAAATGTAGTTAGTAGAAATTTGAGCCAGATTTACGAAGTATAAAGGCTCGCTGAACTTTATATGAAAGACCTTATTATTTGGTATTAAACATGAAACTTGTTTTTTAGAGAAAGAACACGTTATTTTTTGTATAGAGAGCAAACTACAAGACGGGTCACACGATGATAGTGTATACATTTTTTTTGAATTCCTTCATTTGAAAGCACGATGCCAATAGAGTAGATGGCACCTTAGTCAAATTAGTAACTCGTTAAAAGATAACTTTGCATGAAAAATGTACTAAATACAAACTTGTGACGTCACTGTTTTGGACTACTCAATTGAGCAATATGTTTATTTGATTAGAATATGTAATAGAAATGAAAGCTGTGAATATTATATTTTTCGAGATGTTTTTTTAATATTCGTTTTAAAGATGGAGACATTGGTATTTATTTACGATACAGTCATCTACAGTTCGATTCCTGGGTGGACCAAAAGGACCTATTTGTTTCGGAATTATTGTGTTTTATTTGTACCTACATATAATTATATATGTAAAAGTATATATAAGTAAAAACTCTGCTTAATTTGAAGCCAGATGGAGTAATTTATTTATTTAACTGACTTGTAAGAGAGAAATTCGTACACATATTTCTATATTTTGTTACTCATAATGTTTTGCATTGTTTCAGGCACTTCAAAAGTTCGACGACTGAAGTTATCCTTAGACGCAGGCCTATTCAATGTTCCGTTGCCCGAGGCGTACAGAGACATGCACGTGGTTGCATCAGTTCTCAAATGTTATCTAAGGGAACTACCCGAACCCTTGTTGACTTATCGCCTCTACGAAACGTTTATGATCGCCTCTAGACAACCTACTGAACAAGCTCGACTTAATGCTCTCTGGGAAGCCATACACTTGTTACCCGAAGCCAACTTCCAAAACCTTAGGTATCTCATAAAATTTTTGTCTACTTTGACTCAAAACCAAAGTACTAACAAGATGACTCCCTCGAACCTTGCTATTGTAATTGCTCCCAACCTCCTATGGGCAGCAGATGAAAGCACATTTGACATGAATATAACAACGGCAGTCAACTGCATCGTAGAATTGCTCATCAAACACGCTGACTGGTTCTACAAAGACGATGTCAACTTTTTTGTTTCCTTTACCAAAGAGGATTTACTTCCAGAACACTATGACTATGGTTTCACACCACACTTCAATCACGGTTTCAATCAAACTGCTGCTATGAATCAAGAGCCAGCTAACGGTGACTACAGCAGCATGAGTAAATCCATGTTCGACTACAATCATCACACTCAAAACAAAACATCAGACACAGGTCGACATTCGAGAAGCAACAGTCACGATACTAGTTTAATTCTTCTAGACAACAACATGAAAAAAGCTCAATCAAATAGTTCACTGTCTGATCAATCTAGTCCCCCGCACGGAAGTCCAAAACCAATTTTAAGACGTAAAAATAAACCTTTAGCACCAGTACCACCAAATTTCACTCCTGATAAGAATAAAAAAGTAGAACCCGCGGCACCAGCAACCGACGTCACCAGAGACCAACTGAATGCCTCAAAGGTGGAAAACGACAAGCCTGCCAAGCCTCCGAGACCTCTTGTACCTGATTCAGGGAAAGTGATATCCGGTGTACAAACAATTAACCGTTCCACATATAGGCAAAACAGGGCAATGAAGGAAGAAGCGGCGCGCAGTGCCAGTCGCGAACATCTCGCGGACACACGCAGACAGAGTCTCGAGCTTGATAAAGATAAACTTGATATACTTAAGGTATCCGATGGTAGCAAAGACGCGACGACTCTTTTGGTCAAGAATATGACTGCACAGTCGGTGTCCGTGGGGCGCTTAAAAGTCGTCGGAGATGGAGGTAGTGGTCCAGCGTCTCTGGGAGTTGAGAGAACACTGACTTTAGAAAAAACAACACCAGCTCGTCAACAACCTACAACTAAACCGATCGGTCAGCCTCCGCCTAGGCCCGTAGCAGCGCCCCGCACTATATTACCTGTAGCGGCCAACGAGGCCGATGGCGAAGTCCAACTACGGCACAAACCTGCTGTACCTGAGCGGCCTGCAACTCTACGTCCGCAGAGTTTCCGAGCTCCGCGCTCTTCGCTTACCGACGCTTCCGAAGTCGCTCCCACGGTTCTGGAGCGAACACATATTTATACGGTTGACAAGCAACAGCCCACATTTATCCAAGTCGGGGGTGGGGCGACCGCTGGAAGCGAACAGAGAGAGAATGAGGAAATACCGCGGGCAACAGTTCAGCGTACCCATAGTTCTGGTGGTCGAGATGATGAATTAGAAGAGCCGAGGAGCTTGTGTGTTGCTAGTCGTCAGCTCTCTCAGTCGGAGGGCGATATCACGGAACCCCCATCCCCACGCCCGCAACTGGGGCGACCGCCTCGCCCGCTCGTGCCCGCGCCCCCGCCCCCGGTGCAGGCCCCGCTCGCCCCTCCACTGCTCTCCCCCACAGCGGCCACTGCGCCTGCCCCCGGCTCGGCCGCTCAGTCTGTACAGCCCACTCCAACAGTGCCGCCACAAAACGAGAGCACGGATCTTTAGCCGGTGTATAGCCCTGTGCCCATGCCACGCCTGAAACGACGACGTTAAATGACGTAGAGAGAAGTAAAGTGCCACTGTGATCATCGTGATCGGTATGTTTTTGTGGCGATAGTTCGGTGGTCGTAGTCGTGACTCGCAATGAGACTGATGTTCCCTCTTTTTTTTCTACAAGATCGATCTATCTCTCGGTTATGTAGAAAAGCAATTTGAGAATCATTTTTTTCTTTGCATAAAATGAGTATTATGTATTTATTTTTTTAAAAGAGTAACTTTATTAATAAGGATAATACGTGATAATCGAGTAAAATGTACTATCAATGTAGAAATTACTGCTTTTGCGAGTAATACACAAGTCTGAGGGCAAACGATTGACCCCAGGAGTTTATTCCAAAAAGACAATTTGACTAAATTGTATTTATGTAGCTTTTATATGCAGGCTAATTTGTATTTAAAGCTAAAATATTGTAAACTAGTATATATGATGAGTGAATGTTGCAATTAATACTTGTGATATTAGAAAAATATAATCAACAAACACTCCAGGTCAATGACCACTAGCAGGAGAATGCACAAATGTTAATGTAACGAACAGCCATATTCCAATGATATTTATGATGGTTCATTTCCGTGTTACACCATCTGTTGGTCGATGTCGTTGACAGATCAGGTAATACTGAACTGCTCGAATGAGGCCAACTGAACGTGTTTCGGCGACAGTGGATCATCGTGACTTGTCAATTGGATTAGATTTAGTACTCAACGCAATGCTGTTTCAGTGACTATATTATTTTAGCTATAAGTATGTTATGTAGTGTTTACAATCTTTTATGTGATATGCATTTTATTATTATATACTACAAGTATACCAGCTTCTGTTGTAAGTAAATTAATAAAATAGCCGAAACATTTACTACGTGCTTTTAATTTATTTCTCGAACATTCTGTTCTCACAAGTGTACGACAGTCTTAGTTTAGATAAGAACTTTTCAATAACTATAGTCTCGGTCTCGTCAAACCACTATGATCCCGGGTTCTCCAAGCTATGCGTGAAAAAGTAACTTTCCAGGCCGCCATAGTGGGAGTCACCAACTGCATTATCCACATTCGCAATGAGGATGGTGGCCACCATTCTTAGATCCTACTCTTTCTTTCCATCAAGCAGAGTATTCATTTTGGCAGCTATCGATATAAAAACCAATGGACTTAAACTGCACACTCGAGCTCATTACGTGATCGCCTAATTCTCGTAACGTAATTATGGAAACTAAAGTTTGAAAATTAAATAAGGATAGGCAATTCAGTTAGTTTATATAATAATAAAAGTTTACATTAATTAAAATATTTATTTATTTACGTTTGCCATTTGACAATATAATAGTTCCGTTTGCCGACCCTCAATAATGACAATAAATTGGGTAAAATGTGCGCAGACTGAGTTATCACTTCATCTATCTTCTTTATTTTTTGATGGTTGATGTAAAATCCACCTGCTTGTATTATTCTAATGGCATCACCTGAAAACAAATGACAGCTAAATTACAAAGTCTGACTCTCGCAATACAATCGCACAATTATTATTGAAAAACAAAAATTAAGCCTCTTCAGAAATTTGTTTAAACGTGTAGTTTATTTTATAAAATTCTTACTTTCAGTAGGGAAGCACTTGGCCTTCAGTCCAAGTTCCAGAACAGTGATGCCCGGGGACAGTAAGAGGCTCGTGACAGTCGCTTCGTTAAATATCTGCTCTAACTCGGTTCCACTGATGGCTACCAGCGACTTAACATCCTTGCTGTAAATCGCCTCTGTTGCCTTCAGTGCTCGTTCCAAGCCTTCTTCTATAATATTTAAACAAAGTTAATTAATAGATATATCATAACATATATACGCTTGATATGGCTTCTCTTCTGTCAAAGTATAAGCCCGAATGTGCCTACACGTTACACTGTTATGAAACGAACGTATTTATGTGTGCATGAAATTCTAAATGTTTTGTTTTAATTTTGATGTGTGAGTTCGTAGTGACAGGATATTGTTTCCGTATGTGAGTATAAAATGTTTATACTGTAATGATTTCCTCCGAAAAATGACAGAAACTTTAAAGATTAAAAAAATATACTTACTTCCATGTACTAAAGTCGTGAGTTGTTCGGCCAAACACGTTTGTGGATATCTTTGATCTGGATGTTGTTTGTGTTTGAACATTATATCCTTAATCTCTCCTAAGCTATAGAAAGTAAATAGCTTTAGTAATTTCTCCACTTCTGTATCTTTTGTTCTAATAAAGTACTGATATAAGCTGTAAGGGCTTGTTTTGTCCTCATCTAGCCAAATAGCATTTCCAGCTGATTTACCGAACTTGTCACCTTCTTCTGTTGTTACTAATGGTAATGTTAAACCTATAAGAGATAAATTAAATAAATGAGGACGTTTACGAAAAGATCTTTTCTCAGAGGCGTTTTCGTTAGATTTACAATATTATACCTAATATTATCTTACCGGATAGATATGTATTCAAAAAGACAATTGTTTCTTAGAATAAGAAACAACTTAAAAAAAACTAAATATCATAAGTTATTCAAATCAGTTTAGTAGTTTAGGCGCTACGGCGGAACATACATAGACTGCCAAAAGTATTCCTTTTTTCTTCGGCGTCGGTTAAAATTAAGGGAGTAAGGCCTTCGTTCGACAAATAATAATAATATTCGACAAATGATCAGTCACGAACCTTAGTAGTGACGAGAAAAACTGGACAAAAATGTATGTACTAGTTACGTTAATACTATATAATATATATAGTTACCGTAAACATTTTTCTTTACAGTCCTGCTAATTAGTTCATGTCCGGCGCATATATTTCCCATTTGATCACTTCCGCCTATCTGAAATGTATTTTTTTTAATTAACAGGAGCTTATATAGGTAGGTACTTGGACGTTGATCAGACTCCACCCCACATTGGATGGAACTAGGATTAGTTCACATCCTACTAATATTATAAACGCTAAAGTTTGTGAGTATGTTACTGAGTATGTTTGTTGGTCTTTCACGCAAAAACTACTGAATGGATTTTGATAAAACTTTTCAATAATATAGGTTATACATCAGAACAACACATACCTACCCGACTGCGAAAGAGGGTTATGTTTTTCGAGTGTACCTATTAGTACGGGATCCGGCTGCAGAATTAGTACATTCATCGAGTGTTTGCTAATAGTAAAAACCAAATTTTTACGCATATTTTTGATTAGGAGAATGTATCTATACTAATATTATAAAGAGGAAAACTTTGTTTGTATGTTTGTTTGTTTGTAATGAATAGGCTCAAAAACTACTGGACCGATTTTAAAAATTCTTTCACCATTCGAAAGCTACATTATCCACGAGTAACATGGGCTATATTTTATTTTGGAAAAAAATAGGGTTCCGTAAGATATTGGGGTTTTTCGGACACAAGGTGTAAAAAAAGTTACTTATTTTGCGTACGCTGCGTAAACTATAAAAGATAGAATCGTAGATCTTATAAATATCTACAAAAAAGTCCGCAACACACTATACGGGGGAAAATTTTTCGCTACGGGCAATAAAAGACGTAAACGAGGTTGCGTCGGTCAGCTAGTATCTACTAAGTTGCCTATCAAAATGTGGCCGCTAATGTGTTTAAATAAATTATTGCTAATTGATTTTTCGGAAAAAAAATCATTCGCTTGTTTTTTAAATAAGTTATCGTCCACTTCACGGCAATATACATAAACACTCTGAAAAATCACTTGGCCGCACCTCTTTGCAGCCATGTGGAAACAGGGTGGTATGATTTAGATATATTTATACATTCATAACGTACATTTATTATTTATATATCAAATTAAAGCAATTTTTTTTCTGTTTATAATGATATACGGTTGCTTCATTAAATCTGGCTGCAAATGAGGGTTGCTGGCTGTTAAAAATGGTAAATATTAAAGATAGAGTGAAAGAGAGCTAGCGCGTAACATCACTAGTCAGACGAGGATAGCGATTGCCAGCTGTACGATGCTTTAAAGGCATTGCGCATGCGGAATGCCAGTATTCTCAACTGAACAGCTGTGACATTTCTATTCTAACATAAGAACCACGTTGTTTTGGAGTTCGTAATACATTACGTTATATATATTGTTGTTTTATGTCTGCACCTATGAATTATCAAATTAATTAATGTAAAATAAAATTGATAAAGATGAAGGCTTGTTTTCTGTGTGACAAAAAATCCAAAGTACTTGACTTTAATAATGCATCATTCAAAAAGTGTTTACTAATGTTATTGTTTCGCCGTAAGAAAAAATATAAATATCATGACATTTTATTAACAATTGAATCTACTGATCATTTTGGATATCATACAGAGTGTCTAAAAAAAATTACAGTTCTAAAGCAAAAAGATAAAGAAGAATTCAAAGATTTTTGCAAAACACAAACCGTAAGTAAAATTTCAATTGAACATAAGAATAATATAGATTATAGATACGATATAAATAATACATTGCTAACTTTGAGATTTTTGTTAAAAATTGTTTTTTTTCCTATTTTTGTGGAAAGCTGTGATCTAGTAAGTATATACCTACAGCAGTAATAATATTAATTGGATATCAAAAAAACTTTTAATAAAAATTGTCTTTCAACGCATACATTTACTTTGCAGGATGAATCATGGGCTACATGGAACGATCAACAAAATACACTTTCAATAGACGTACAGCTTAGTATGACTGCTTCAAACGAGCAGCCTAGTTCATCTGCGCAGGAGGATGACCATTCTCAGTCTATTCAAAATTTGTCATCTGCTGGTACAATATCCCAGCAAGCTATTTCATCAACAACCAAAAACAAAAAGTCAGCCTGCCTTTTTTGTAATCATGTTGAGAAAAAAGTTGGTAAGAGACGAATTTATGTAACGTTTCCGCAATCAGAAGCAACGGTTGAAAAAATAAAATCAATGGCCGAAAAATCAAATGACTCAGAACTATTGGCGAAACTAGAAAGCCTACAATCTGTTGCTTATCATTCAACTTGTTTGTCATTGTATCAGATTTCACTGAAACGGCAATGTGAGGAACATCCAGAACCAAGATATTGGCACAAAAACCGCCAATTTCATAAGTTAGCATTCAATGCAATTTCTGAAATTATAAAGGTGGAAATTATTGAGAATAATCGCGATATGCGTCTCAATGATTTGTTATTTCAGTATAAATCATTGTTATTGGAATTTGCTGAAGGTCAAGTACGCGCTATAGTTTTACAGGAATATCGTGCTGAAAACTTAAAAAATAAAATTATAAAAGTTTTTGGCGATCAAATTACTGTAGAGTTTTGCGTCTTTGACTAATGCCAATGACATCTTTAACGAAACCAAAATTGATGCAGTTCAAGAGTTTACTTGCCTTATGTATGAACTCCCAAAGTGTAAAAATGTAAATGCCGCAAGATTTTTATTATTTAATAAAATGTACGCTTCAAAACAAAATGATGAAAAATTTTGACTCAACGCACATTCCAACGTGCTGGAAATCTTTGAAACAAAAATTGTTCTGGACAATCTTTGTTAATTCGATGTGGTTAAATGCCACTTTGCCACATTGTATCAAGTTCAGCGCGGAAAATAATGGCTGGCTGCTATTAGATGGTATTCTAACACCAACATATTTCAATTTTTTTTATTTGCTTAAATGTTTAATTAATATGTATAAGACGATTGAATACTTGAATAAAACAATATTTTTTCAAATATCACAGAACTTGTACAATAAAATTTTCTTTTACTTAAGTAACCTTGGAAAATATTTTTCACCATTTTTTGTTGTAATTTATAATTTTGTCATTTTGAAAAAGAAGACATTTCTTTTGGAGTATTTATTAAGTAGTCCCTACTATAATTTGAACCGGAGCGGAGGTTGAGAATACTGGCGACGCATGCGCAATGCCTTTAAAGCATCGTACAGCTGGCAATCGATTGAATTAAGCAATTGTATATCATAATAAACAGAAAAAAAAATAGCTTTAATTTGATATATAAATAATAAATGTACGTTATGAACGTATAAATGTATCAAAATCATACCTGTTTCCACCCGGCTGCGAAGAAGATTTTTCAGAGTGTTTATGTATATTGCCTTGAAGTGGACGATATTTTATTTAAAAACAAACGAATGAAATTTTTTCCGAATAATCAATTAGCAATAATTTAATTAAAAATATTAGCGGCCACATTTTGATAGGCAACTTGGTAGATATACAATCTCCTAATCATAAATATGCGCAAAAATTTGGTTTTTAGCAAACACTCGATGAATGTACTAATTCTGCAGCCAGATCTTAGACTATATGTATGTACGTATGTATATTTCTTTGGCAGGCCCTAGAGCCTAAACGGCTTGTCGTATTTTAAATGAGCGGTGTCAATTGATTTGCCTTAGTCGTGAGAGTGACACTGGGTACCTACATCAAAATTAAAAAATAAAATTAAATATATTAATAAAAAAACCTGAATTTAATAAAGATGCCAGATATTGAAGTCGGGATTTTTTTTAATAATTTATACTCGTTTACTGTAAACTTTACATACTCACTAAGTTTTGCATTATAATATCACTTGGCATAGGATTATAGAAACCTATAGCTTAATTTTTAATTCTATTAATCGTGAACATCATCAACGCTTTCAATAGCAAATAGCTATAAATAAACATAAATCTCATCTTTTTTAGATTTTTGCATACTATACCAGGCTAGATGGATTGACATTTTACCTGAAATCTGCAGTCATATTCTTTCAACAGATGTAACCAGTCGTAAGATTGGAATATCTGGTATGCAAATTCAGTGAAACTCATGCCTAGTTCTGAGTTGATTCGACCTTGTACACTTTGTTTCAATAACATTGTGCCCATTCTGAAATTACGTCCTATTTCACTTACAAACTGTATTGCATCTATATTCCTATACCATGTTTCATTATTTACTACTCTGAAATGTGAAAAAAAATATTACAATATACCAATAATACTTACAAGAACACCAATCTAAAGTGAGTTAATACGAGACCAGAGACTGAATAATGCAGAAGCATCTCAAAAGGCAAGCATAATGCAGGTCACCATGCTTCTCTAGAATTGCCAGCAACGCACTTATGACGCCTCTGGTGTTACGGGTGTCTATAGACGGCGGTAATAGGTGATACGCCTGCTCGTTTGCCGCCTATTCCATAAAAAAATTGCAATTGACAGTATGGTGATCACCATTCTTAGATTCTACTCATGCTTTCCATCAGGCAGTGTAGAGTCACTTTGGCAGGCTAATACATTAAAAAATAAATTGTGAATTTTAGTCTTACTTATTACTTTTAAACTGATTTAAATACTTGTGTATTTATTACTGCGTTTGCCTTGTGAAACCTTTTTTATCTAGCCATGTTTAAACTGACAGTGTTTTCTGTTATTTATCAATTTAATATTTACAATATTCAAAGCATCAGTAGTTTGATTTTGGAACAACATGATCCATGCAAAAAATTAGGCATATATAGCTAGCTTCACCTTGCAATGCAATGCATTGAAGGACCTAAAATGGGACATTTTAGGAATTAGTGAAATGAGAAGATCAGGAGAATGTATCGAAGAGCACCAGGATTTCGTATTATTCAATAAGGGAGTCATCGAAGGACAAGGAGGGGTCGGATTTATAGTTAAAAAGCACCTAAAAGAACACATAATAGAATTCATTGGAATTAATGACCGAACTGCCATACTCAACATCAAATTACCTAGCTTCAGAAAAACATGGACAGTTATCCAAGCCTATGCTCCTACGGAGCAAGCAAATGAACTTAAACATGAATCTTTTTACAATGACCTATCTCAAGCTATTATAAGTAATTACACAAAAAATATAATTATACTGATGGGAGATTTTAATGCGCAAGTGGGAATAAAACAGTGTAAAGAGGAATATGTGTTGGGAAACTTTGGCTACGGCAAAAGAAGCATAAATGGGCAAAGACTGGTTGAATTATTATTAGAACACAATCTAACCCTACTAAATAGTATTTTTAAGAAAAACAAAAACAACAAGTGGACCTGGATCTCTCCAGGCGGGAATCATAGAAACGAAATTGATTATATTATAAGCAGCCACCCAAATCTATTTACAAATACAACAGTCATATCGAAATTAAACTTTAATACCGACCACCGCATGGTAAGGGCGTCAATCAAGACTAAACCACCCAAAAGATCCAGAAAGTTTGCCATACATGACACACTCCCGACATGCAGCACAGAACTCAAAAAAACAATGGAGAATTCCCTGTCACTACTCAACAGAGAAATGTTAGAAATCGATGCAATGAATGTAAAAACAAGCTACAACAAACTACAAAATGAAATTACATGTCAAAGAGACCAAAAAAGAAAAGAACACAACATAAATACAATTTAAGTAACTCAACACTACAACTTATAAAAGATAGAGAAAGTTTACTTGACTGCAAAATAAGGAAACAGAACATCCAAAAAATAACTGACCTAAGCAAAAAAATTAAAGAAGGCATAAAAAAGGACAGGAAAGTCAAAAGGTTGCAAACCCTAGAAAAACATATAGTAAGGACAGGAGGAACTAGAAAGGCTCTAAAAGAACTCCGAGAATCCAACAAATGGATCCCGAAATTGAAAAACAACCAGAGAGATGTAACACGCCGAAAGAACATAAATAGAATAGCTACGGAATTCTACCGCAACCTATATTCCAATCAAGACACCACTACACATGCAAGTCGAGAAACCCTAAATTACAATCTGCCCTTACTGAACCCGGAACCTGACTTATTACCTGGTGAAACTAGGAAAGCCATACTGAGCCAAAAGTTAGACAAGGCATCAGGTCCTGATAAAATCACAAACGAGCTACTGAGAGGAACCGTGGAAGAACTGGTCCCCATCTTAACTAAAATCTTCAACGGCATCCTGAGATCGGGACAGGTTCCGGAACAATGGGAGACATCCCACATTATTCTCATACATAAGAAAGGACAAAAAGACGACATAGGGAACTACAGACCAATAAGTCTAATGTCTAACGTTTATAAAATTTTCTCCAAAATTATTTTAAACCGAATAAGCAACACACTTGATGAAAACCAACCGAAGGAACAAGCTGGTTTTAGGAAAAACTTCTCCACGATAGATCATATTCACACAGTCAAGCAAATTATGGAAAAATACAACGAGTACAACAAACCGCTATATATGGCTTTTATCGATTACTCTAAGGCATTTGACAGCATTAGCCACACAGCCATATGGGAAAGCTTACGAAGCCAGGGAATCCCTACAGTGTACATAAACACCATTAAAAACATCTACTCCAACAGCAAGGCAAGAGTACAACTGGAAACCTTGGGTGAGACTTTCCATGTAAAACGAGGCGTCAGACAGGGCGACCCGATGTCCCCAAAGCTGTTCTCGGCGGTGCTGGAAAACATATTTCGAAAGCTAATCTGGGACCAACATGGATTAAATATAAATGGTCAAAAATTAAACCATCTTAGATTCGCCGACGATATTGTTTTGTTTGAAGAACAACCAAGCATTCTAGAAAAAATGATACAGGATCTAAATAGGGAAAGCGAAAAAGTGGGTTTAGCTATGAATATAAACAAAACGAAGCTACTAACTAATACAAACAAATATGATATAGAAATCAACAACCAACCTGTTGAATATGTAGATGAATATATATATTTAGGGCAAATCATCTCACATACAGACACAACTACAAAAGAAATCAAGAGACGCATAGCCAACGGATGGAAAAGATATTGGTCGCTGAAAGAGATCATGAAATCCACAGATCTTAGTACTGGTATCAAAAAGAAGGTCTTCAATACCTGCGTTCTCCCATGTATTACATATGGGTGTGAAACCTGGGCGCTCACGAAACATCACAGAAACATGTTGGAACACTGTCAAAGAGCTATGGAACGAAGTATGATAGGTATTAAGAAACAGGATAGGATACGAAACACTATCATAAGAAGTAGGACAAAGGTCACAGACGTGCTTAATACAATAGACAGTTTGAAGTGGAGATGGACTGGGCACATGCTGCGCGGTACACAAGAGAAGTGGAGCAACATCATAACAGACTGGTACCCTAGAGATGGGAGAAGGAACAGAGGAAGACAGGGCAAGAGATGGGAAGATGAACTAAAACTGACGGCAGGCCCAAAATGGAGAAGGGTTGCTAGAGACAGGGTACAGTGGAAATTGTTAGAGGAGGCCTTTGCCAAGAGGCACACTGAACTCAGAGATATTTTGTAACTTAAGAAACGACCACAATTCAAAGAAA
The DNA here is from genome assembly GCA_916048165.1 of Spilarctia lutea. Classification (NCBI taxonomy): domain Eukaryota; kingdom Metazoa; phylum Arthropoda; class Insecta; order Lepidoptera; family Erebidae; genus Spilarctia; species Spilarctia lutea. Next base: position 14,640,670 of record OU696479.1, read on the forward strand.
GAAGAAAGCAGTTCAGGATAAGAGGCTTATTATTATTATTATTATTATTATTATAGCTAGCTTCACCTTAGCGGCTTCAGTTTGCTTGGATCTTTAGACCAGATATACTTCTGGTGATTTACAAACACAGTAATTAAATTATTATTGATAGAGGCAATGTTTTCTTGGATAATTTCTTTTTGAAGGGCTATTCGATCTGTACTTCTTCCACTTGGATCACCAATATATCCTGTGGCTCCGCCTAACTGAAATATTTAGAAAGTCAATATGGTGATGGATTAAGAATATGGAGTGTCGCTACCCCCACTCGCACGTCATAAGAGGTAACTATGCACAACAAGATCACTGATAAGAGAAGGAAAACTTGAAATAAACCCCACACTAACCTGTCTGGCCTCGTAGTATAGTACACCAAAATCTGCTTTCTAAGAAGAGCCCATGTCCAGCAATGGACTGTTATAGACTGTTGATATGATCATGTGACTCGAAAAAACATGGAAATTGAGAACCTCTTTCTTTTTATGAAGTTGGTTAAAATTGGCTTTTTTTTGGTTTGAGATGACTGCCTCGGTGGCGTAGTAGTAGCGTATGCGACTGCTAAGCATGAGGTCTCGGGTTCGATTCCCGGGTCGGACCAAATGTTTGTATGATCTGCAAATATTTGTTTCAAAGTTTGGGTGTTTTCTATGTATAATATGTATGTATTTACAAAAAAAAAGTATTTAAGTATTTATATCAGTGGTCTAGTACCCATAACACAAGCTTTGCTTAGCTTGGGACTAGATGTTGTTGTGTGTTAGATGTCCGGAATATTGGTGGGCGATTAAAATATCTAAATTAATTTATCTCTGGCTTGAAAATCTCTAAAGCAGACCGACATACGGTTAGTAATAGGCTTAGATTTAACTTAGTAAATCAATATAACATATGAAAGGTTTAATATAAAATTAAGTTGTGAAGGGAATTGACAAAATATAATGATATCTTACCAATGCAATTACATTATGTCCAGCTCTCTGCCAATGTAATAGGTTGATAATGACCAATAAATTGCCTACATGCAAACTATTTGCTGTTGGATCAAAGCCAGCATATACACATTGTGGAGCCTTGTTCAGGATGTTTATGATTTCTGAACTGAAACATTTAAAATAAAAAATATTTAAAAGACATAAGAGTTGTACATAAAATTTGGGCTCCTCTATTAGCGATCTTTTTACATCTGACTTATTTTTATAACAGATTTATCACTATTTTTTACTCACCCAGCAGTATTAGGAAACATATCCTGATACATTCCTCTTTCACTAAGCTTCAGAATATTTCTGCTAGCGTAGGAGCGGTAAAAAGGTCGTAGCCATGAAATTTTAGATAGACTGATGAATTGTTTTGGTAAATTCATGATGAAAATATGCCTGAAGAAGGCACCAGACTTAAACGTAACCTAAAATCTAGTATTAACGAAATAGTTTCTTTACACAATAGTATTAATTACCGTGTAGACCGTATAGATAATATTAGTTATGACAGTTAACATAATTCATGTTAGTTTTGATAACAAAAATCCCATTTCAGTTTTCTTTTAAATCTTGTACAATAATCGAGATCCCTGAATTGTTGATTGTAAAAGACAAAGTTAATAAAATAGTATAAGGTTTATTTTTGAATGTTGAATGACAGAGACAGACAAATAATCTTTTTTGAAACATTTGACATTCTTTGAACCGTTCAGAACTTAAAATAATTATATGATTGAGGGATTACTTTTTGCATAAAATAGTATTTTTAGTTGGTTACTTTTGTCTTGAAAATCACAGATGAATTTGATATTGTCATTAATTTTATTACTTAACAAAAGTAGCGTAGCAAACCGCTAGCGCGTGCTGGGCCGAGTCTTCACTGCAGTCGCAGTAGTATCAGACGGGACGCAGTTCCCTCCTAGCGACCGAGTGCAGTTACTTCCTGCAGCAACCATGTCCGGAAAGGATCTGCGCCAGTCGGAAGGGTCTCGAGCCCTACCCATTCGAGGCACACAAATGCAGAGAATGGCAATTTGTCACACAAGTCTCCTATACCTCTACAGATATCATTCTCACATAATTCAGTTTCAAAAAGTGATCCCAGGTAACTAAATATAACTCCAATATTGATTTATATTAAAGTACAGTCAAAGTAGGCTCGGTATCCTGGGCATGGATATTTTCCGGGATCTCAAACCGCGCGAATACGTTGAGAGTGTCACTAAGGCGACCGTTGCAGCGGCGAGAAATCCGCATTGTGGACAAGACAACTCGTGCCAGCCTTGGAAGACACAGCTACAGAGAGGTAGACATACATTCTCGTACTCATCGCTTTGGTTCTTCCTTTCTGTGCAGTGTTTCCTTCCCACTATAAACCACCAGGCCCCCATAATGTGGGTCACCATGCTGCATTGTCCTTATTCGAATTGAGGATGGTGACCAACGCTCTTGGATTCTACTCATGCTTTCCATCAGGAAGGGCACAGTCATTTCGGCAGAACTTTTTGATTGAATTCTTTAATAACAATAATAAATCTTTATTGTAACAAAAATGTATTACAAGACATTGAACAGCCCTGACTCCCAAAGTAGCGCTAGCTGTGTGAGTCAGTTCCTATACACAGGCAAAAAGAACACACGGTAGTTACAATAGTAGACAGTAAGTGTAAGATTGTATGCTTAGAAAATATATCTTTGTGTGTGTGTGAGGAAGTATGATTTACGGTGTATTTGAGGTAATGTGTTAAGATTTGTGTGTAGTGATGATGTGTGTGACATTATTCTTAAGCAAAGGTGATTTTGCCAAGAAACATGATATTTCTTAAATAGAGATCGAATCCATGGTGCGGCAGGGTGATCGCTAATCACTACACCATTAGTCTATTTCGCCTACGACAAAATATTATATTTTCAGCTGCAATACACGAACATCTTAATTTATGAGATTAAAATCTCAAGACAAGATTTTTTAAAAAGACCTCTCGCATTCGGAATATATATTAAGTGTCCTTTACAAACACACATGAAACGGACACAAAGAAAACCGTGCATTAATACATAGCTGGGTGCGTATCACGTCATCTAAAAGGGTTTTTAATTGAAAACTTTAGTCATGCCACAAAACATATTTATTTATTATAGTCTATTAGTAATACAAATTACACGGCGTAGTCTTAGCTATTTATTTATACATATATGTTTTACTATAATTCCAAAGATGTTGCACTTCAATTATATAATTTCATTCATCCTTCGACATACTCATGAATACAAAATAAATCAAAAAATATATATTTTCCAATTTGTATTTAGGAGTATCTCAATGTTTATAAGATGAATTGCTAAGCTATATAATTTACCTAATAACCATTCAATGAAGCTAATAGACATACATTAACAAACGGAAAGAATAGACTCAAATATTATATTAACATTATTTCTAAACATTCAAACTTTTCTTCTATTACAAACAATTCAGAATTAACAAGCTTTTCTATATTAGGTAACAAACAGGGGTTCGTAATTTCCTATTACTAGGTTCACATGTGTCAGGAAAACAATCTAACTGATTGTATTCATTTACAGCATTGCATTGCAAACAGCAAATATGTTAAGACATTTTATAAGTATGTATTGATTAATGTTCCGTATTGTACAGTTATCATTTACAGTAAACTTAACCTGATCCAGCTTAATATTAAACCTAAATTATGAAACTAAACTTAAATACTATTCTTTAATACGTGATTATACCATTGATATTGTGAGTGATACTTAAAAACTCTTTTAAATATTCAACAAAGTAAATTGAAAATTGACTACCTACGAATAACATTTCATAGACCTATAAGAATGGGTTTTCACTTAAAAAATGATTGACGTACGGAACACTAATAATATGTCGTATGAAATAATAAAATACAATTCTGAATAAATAGAATAAACTTTTTTAAAGTTATCATATGTTTATCTGTCTTAAAGTTGGTTTTAAAAACGAAAAAAGTGGCAATTTGATATCAAATGCTACTTATTATGTTTGGTACATTAAATTATACACAAAAAAGGAAATATATACTCATTCCTTGAGACCTTTATAATCACTGAGGTATAAATTCGTAATACTTATGGAATATTTTTCTGAATACAAAATACGAGTTTATTACTTAGACAGTACATCTACTACACTAAAGAATTTAGTTGTTCCACAACATTTAAAAAAGTTCAAAGATTATAAAACTCAAAGAGGAACATAATCGTAAATTAATACTTACAATTAAAACACGTAAAGCAAGAAACTAGTCTTCGAGGGTAACATTTTTAAAGAGATATGACATGGACTCCTTGTTGTGAATGCGGCGGATTGCCTCGCTTAGGAGTACTGATATGTCGATAGTTTTGATTTTGTTGCATTGCATCTTTTGAAGTTCATGTGGGACTGTGTTTGTAACGACCACCTCGTCGATCGGCGAGTCTTCAATGAGCCTCGGCGCATCTGAAGACAGCAGTCCGTGTGTCGCAAGCACGTAAATTTTGTAAGCTCCACATTCCTTGAGAACCTCAGCCGCAGCCACGAACGACTGTACGTCATCTATCATGTCGTCCTACAAACATACAAAAGCAGACAATGTATTGATAACCAGTGGCCTAGTTCATTTTAGTAGTATTCATGAAATTAAATTCTTACAAGCATTTATACTATACTAATATTATAAAGCTGAAGAGTTTGTTTATTTGTTTGAACACGCTAATCTCAGGAACCGCTGGCCCGATTTGAAAAATTCTTTCAATGTATAGTCCATTTATCGAGGAAAGCTATAGGCTGTATATCATCACGCTAATACTAATAGGAGCGGAGCAGCAATGTGGTATATCGATTATTGCTAACCTCAGGCTATAAGTCTGCTAGTTTTCCCCTTGTTCTATAAAAAAAGAAGGAATTTCTAAAATTGATTTCAATAAAACAATAGGATGCATTGCACTTACCACCATAATAGCTATTCGGCCACCTACATCACCAACTACGTTTATAGGTGGCTTTTCCTTAGCTGGATTGCCAGGTACACCAACAGACATATCCATGGTGCGTGACCTGCTACAGAGATAAATTACACATTAATACTAATATCACAACCAACTTATTTGTAACTTAATATGCTGAATTAATTTTGTAAGGAAATCTTACATATTGGACTTTACAGCTACAAGATTTAGTAGCATTTCCCAAGACACAAAACCACAGAGGTGTCTTTTCTTTTAAGTATGTGAACATTGATTAAATAACAACCTATGTGAGTACAGTATAGGATTTGGGTTGGCCTTTTGAAAAAAGGACCATATTATTGAGTTGGCCGGTCGTAGTATCATTCCTTAAAAAATGGTCCAACCAAAGGTCTCAAGGAATCAAATGTACAATGTCTCGATAACTATTGTTAAACTTTTCTGACTGCCTCAGTGGCACAGTGTTAGCGTATGCGACTGCTGTAATTGAGGTCGCGGGTTCGATTTCCGCAACCTTAGTCTGACCAAATGTTTATATGATCTGCAAACATTTGTTTCGGAGTGAAGATGTTTTCTATGTATGTATATATGTAGTATGTATGTATTTACAAAAAAAATGTATTTATGTATTTATATGAGTTGTCTAGTACCCATAAGACAAGCTCTGCTTTTCTTGGGACTATATGACATTGTGTGTTAAATGTCTGAAACATTTATTAAATATTATTAATAGAAGAGGTTTAGCTTGCTAAAGAGCAGTAAACATTTGTTAAAAATGAAAGAAGATTTGATAAATCATTAATCTTCTTAAATATAACATTTTTGGATACTTACTTGGGTAGACATGGGGGAGAATATCGTCCATCCACTTCATCACTTTCAGCTTCTTTCTGTTCACCGTGAATGACAGCTATAGCCAACCTTAACCTCTCTGCATATGATGTGGCTTTCTTAGCAGACCCTGGGTTACGTGCCACTATCACAGAGTTGCGATAATCTGGAATCTAAATAGTAATTATTTGATTACTGTACAGTTTTAATCAAAATGCTCCTAAACCATTGAAATGTATAGAATTCGATAACATTCTATTGACATGATCATTTGGTTAATCAGTTATTAAGACAACACAGCAATTCAGTCAATTATTTTATAATCCTGACTCTAAAAAGAATGTATTTATTAAATTTAACACCTGATTGAATTAATTAATTATTTCATGAGAAAAATCATAGGCAAATGTTACAACTCTCAATTGTTTTCTTTTAATATGTGGTATATTAAATAAATAATTACACAAGACAACTAATCAACAGTCAATTTTTCAATTCTAAGATGGCAAACTCGCCTCATTCATCATAGCAGTAAGCATCCAATTATTTTACAAACTAAACCTAAGTATCAACAATAATTTATAACAATTTTATCACACACTATTTATTTAGTTGTGATAGTGATCATTTGTCCAGTAATAGAGTAACATGGGCCATAGGCTATAGCATCTTTTTCCAATACAAAACAGTCTTGTAATTTTTTGCAGGGGGAAATTTAAACACAAATACAAACAGGAATGTGTTCCTAGAGACAGAGAGGAATGCCTGTATATGGCTACTCCCTATCATGTTACTCTTAATCAAATCTTACTTTTAAAAACTTTACAAGAATATAATTACCTTGTCATCACAGCCGATACAAGGTTATAGTTATACACAAATACATTGTTTAAGAATCAAATGTACAATTAAATTTGTTTAGCACTTGTAAGGTTTAAGTGTCACATTCCTAGTAGGATGTAAATTGTACCTATTTATAACAGCAAAAAGTATTATCAAATATAGTGATTTCCAAAATTGTACTTACACTTTCTTGAATATACTGAAGCAAGAAAGGAGATGCTCTTAAATTGTCAACTGGACATTCATAAAAACCCTGAATTTCCTTCTGATGCAAATCCATTGTAATGATATGTGTCAAGCCAGACTTACACATCATTTTAGCCAAGAGTTTAGTGACAATGCAACCTCTTTTCCTCATTTTACACTGTTTACTGTATGGCAAATATGGAATGACCCCTACAATAGACCGAGCGGATGAAGTTTTACAGGCATAGGCCATGATTAACAGCTCCATTATGTTGTTGTTAACATCTCTGCAAATAAACATGAGTGTAAGGATGAAATAAATCTATATTCTTATAAGATATAATTTAAATAAAACAGTTCAAATACTAATAGCTAACAGGCAACTGTAATTTCCATATACATTTAACATAGAGTCTTCTGTTGTTGTAAGGTAAACAAACCTACATTAGATTGTGATTGAGGAGTAAATAACACTCAGCAAGGTTCATGTAACTGTTTCCAGAAAACAATACTCACTTTGTTCCAGTCTGAACAATATAAATGTTCTTTCCACGAATAGAGTCAGCAATCTCAACCATAGTCTCTCTGTTGGTCTTATGGTACACTGAACATCCTCCATTCCGTACCCCAAGCCGGCTTAAATAAAAGAAATTGATATTATGATTGCGAAATTGCCTTATTTTAAGTTATCCCATTTAATATAATTAATATACTTCGAATGAGGTCAAACTACTTAACCTCTGCAAGTGGCAAACATTTAGTCAATATTTCCAACCTTGAAACTCATCAAAATTCTTTTTCAGAGGTGGAACTTACTTAGCGATTAAATCAGCCAATTCAGGGTGCGAATTGCCGCTAATAATCACAATATCTGACGTGGAGTTACCCTCCATATTGCTCTTGTGGGATCTATTAGTTATTCCCACCAGCCTGCAAAATAATCATACACATTTAATGAATGGTGGGCCAACAGGTTTTCATAAATATAACAAATTTTGGAAAGGGACGTCACGTTGGATCAACAAGAAAAACAATAAACCTGGTTTTGTTGAGTAACATAATAACCTGATGGCAATCTTGTGTATTTACTACGCAGATTAAGAAGTATAACCTCAGGTCTATATTTTATTAATTACTAAAGCGAGGAGAGTACTGATATAGCGTATAAAAGGTATGCTGGAAATAATTATTTGCAGAAATACCAGATAGAATTCGCAAGATCAGTTCAAGTTAGCACATTAATTAAATCATAGAGTTGCCAGATGAAAGTACTTTGTATGCACGATACTACGACTCTGGTGCGAAAAATAAAATTATTTATATCCTGCTGAAATACACACTTGAATGAGTAAGAATAAATTACCACCTAACGTGGTGATGCAATAATGAATTCTAATTGAATTACAGTTTAAATGATTCAGGTAGGTAGGTAGGTAGGTACAGCTTTGCAAAAAGTCGTGAGAATAATGGCACCGCCACTATCGTTCATGTGGTCACCCTATATAGTACGACAAAAACGGTTTTGATACTTTGATTTAAATACTATTTGTAACTATAAAAATGATTTCATTAAAACACTCTCACATTCATAATATTGTTTAAGGTATGAAAATAATTAATTAACTTCTGAATAGATGGTAATGTAAGTATTTTTATTTTATAATTAGAAAATTTGTATTCATATAACTATTATATAATTAATCAGAATCAAAAATGCTTTCATGTAAATATTCCACGCCAGATAAGTCTTCATCCACGCATTAACGCGAGCAATCTCCAATAGTTGGCTGGCTATCTTTGTGCCACTGCTGCTTACATCTTGCAGGTTTATAAGAGATTGTCCCCTTTGGAAATAATCCCTCTCTATTTTCATTACGTGTCGGCATGAATTTTTCCAGTTATCAGCAGAGATGCTATGAAACACTTGTTCAGCATGTGGCTGGCCTAGAACAATAAAATAAAAAGTATTTACATTATCTCTGCAATAACTTATTTTTACGAGGTTAAAAGTATTATTTTATAGTACCTTGATGTTAGGTGATCCTACATTGTGTGAGGCAATCTTATGTTTTGTAATGCCCCAGATAAGTTCGATCGGGTTTAGGTTACAGTGATAAGGTTGGAGCCTAACCACTATATTACCACACTCACTTAGGAGTTCATATATATTTCATAGACAGGTTCGGGTCCTTTAACAAGCATTAGCAGATTTGGTTTCACTGCTGTCTTCGAATAGTATATTGTATATTTTTCTGACGGATTTACCTTAAAAGATATTTATTGTTACCTATACAAAATCAAAAATTTTCTGTGCTTATACAATATCAACGAAAAAGTATCAAAATTAATAAATGACACAACACGTACTAACTTGAAGATATTGACAACCGTCAAACGGAGTGCTCTGGCAGCACTATGATCTAATTTTTAGTTCCATTTTACGACTTTTTCGCCAAGTTATAGGTAGTGAGTAGTCACAAAGAAAATTTATTTATTTCTTCAGCAGGTTTCTACGTATCGCACATGTTAAAAAAAATAACTATTAATTTTGTTATGTTTATGTTTAAAAAATATTTGCTATTAGCCAAATGACAATTACTTGTTAGTTGTTATCTCACTTAGGTTTGTTTGTCCAGTTTAACTATATTTCTACCTCATATGTACCATAAAAATGAATATTACTAGTGAACTGATTAAAACCTTTAATAAGAAAAAGACTATTTCCTTACACTTAACTGTATTGATCTTGTTAAATTGAGTTTTTTATAATTAATGTTTATTTTCGCAAACATCTATAAAAGGTCTTCATAGATACCGTGTGTAGATGACCACCTCTATGCATCAGCATGTCACAGATATTCGGTTGCTACTGCAGATGTCAAATTCTGTCAAAAATGTCAAAATTACAAGCAATCATAAGTCATAACAAACAAATGTGCCAGTGTTTGATTTTGAGGTTAAAGTAGTTAAATGTTGTAAAATATGGGTCTCACTAAGCAATATTTACGTTATGTCCCTAGTGGCACTTTTAACATTATAGCTAGTAGTGATTGTAACTCTACTCATGTTTCGCTGAACGGAGTAAGTGGTAGATATGTTGCGGTCGGAGCATGTGAACATGTTATTATTTGGGATATGAGACTTGGCGAGAAGGTAACGTGGTGTTAATTTACTATAATTCCTATTTTATAGAATGATAACTATTACAGACGTTATCACAGTTACATTTCGAGTTCATGATTGTTATTTTTAATTAACATGCTACAGCCATCCTATTCTTTATATCTATACCCATCTTTTAGTTATCATCAAGCTGGGAATTTCAAGTATTATTTCTAGAAGTTGAATAACTATAATAAATAGTATGAGAATATTGAGATAAAAATGGGTTGTAATTTTTTTTCCTCCTATCTTCTAGGCTTTTAAGACAATTTCTAAATTAAAGGTTTGGTTTGTCTATCATGTATTGCATGTGGAAGAGCAGTTGCAGAAAGAGCAATTTCTGTTATAAAGTCTTAGTCACTTATTGTCTGGTGTACATACATTAAGTTAAACAATGCATATTAGTCACCATCATCAACAGCATGTAATATGCCGCTGCTGGACCTAGGCCTCTTAGAGAGGAGGTTTTGGCCTACAATACTAAACTAGCAACTTCAAGTTTCCCTTCTCTTTGTAGTGCTGTATGGTGATACTTCACATTCTTAAACCATCACCATGCTGACTTGGATGGACTGTCACACATAATATGTTTTTATATTTTCAGGCCCAAGTTCTTCCTGGTGAGGATATTGTAGTATCACAGATCGCTGCTAGTCCTAGCGGTAATCACATAGCTGTTGGCTATGTAGATGGGAACATCAATGTCTTTGAATTGACCAACAGTGATGTTGTATGTGTATTTGCTGGACACAAATCTGCTGTTACGTGTTTGCAATACGATGAGCAGGGGCATCGTCTTGTTTCCGGTGCTAAGGTTTGTGGTATCATAATAATGTATTTATTTCTCTCATCACATAAGTAGTTACAATATATACAATCCATATGAAACTGTCTATACTATACTAGGGTCTAAGGTATACTATACTATACCTACATGACAGATCTACAGGCATATCCTGAACATATAAAGTTTACTTAAAAACAGTATATAAGTTCAACATAGAACATTATTATGACCAAGCCTGAATTTGCCTCTATATGGATTATACCATATTAGTACCTTGACTGATACTTCATTAATGACTTTTGAAATCCATTAACAAATCTAATTTTAATTTACAGGATACAGAAGTAATCCTCTGGGATGTAGTTGCAGAGACTGGTATCGCTCGCTTTAGCGGTCACAAAGGAGTCATAACAAGTGCTCTATTCATTAATGGCAAGAACTGCATTGTGAGTTCGTCAAAAGACACATTTGTCAAATTTTGGGATATTGAGACTAAGCACTGCTTTAAGACTCTAGGAGGACATCAAATGGAGGTAAATGAGTGTATTGATACTTGTCTATTGTGTTATTATAATATGCTGCATAGATGACAGTAATGAAAGCAGTCACATCATCACTTTCCACTGTTGTGGATTCAAGCCTACATTAGGCAACACTTTGTTTTGTGCTCTGAGTCTTTTAAGGCTGTATAGTCTCCCATTACATGTGACAAGAATATTCCTAGTGTGGGAGTTTTCATTTAAAAAAATGTACAAAATACACTTTATATCTTAACACCACAGTACATAAACCAAAATACCATTTTTAAAATTTTTGTCTTCTGCCTGTTGCTTTGTTCTGGATAATCTCTAGAGCGACTGGTCCGATTTTGAAGGGACTCACTGGCAGATTACTGATGATACAAGGAGTAACTTAGGCTACTTGGACTAGCATTGCCCCGCGTCGTTATCCGCGGTTGTTGTTGTAACGCGTTGATATGGCTGTGATATTGTTTATTGAGTTAACTTTGTTGTAACATTATAGTAATTATAAAATTAATCTATAATAAATTAATCTATTTTTCAAAGGTATGGTCAGCAGTATTACTGAAAGAGGAAAGATATTTAGTTACTGGCAGTATGGACAAGGAGTTACGTGTATGGAAATTGAACTGGACCAGTGATTCGAAGGATGAAGAGAAACTTGCGCGACAACTGGAAATAGTAAAGCTAGAAGAGACTGATAACATTGAAGAGTCATCGGTGAGTTTGATTGATTGATTCTTGACTAAAAATTTCTATGATGTTAAAGTTACATTGTGAAGAAAATAGATTAGATGTGAAATAGTATGTGGTATTACCGGACCAACACAACCTTCAAACCTTTAACAAAAGAGCATACTCTTTCTTAAAAGGCCGGTGACGAACTTGTGACGCTTCTGGTGTTGCGGGTGTCCATAGGCGGCGGTAAATGCTTACCATCTGGCGATACGTCCGCTCGTTTGTCACCTATTACACAATAAAAAATCTATCTATCTTGAATAAATAAATTTTTTTTGGAAATGTTTGTACACAACTTATTCCCTACGAAAGTTTTCAAAACCTCTTTTTCTTTTCAGATACTTCAATGCCATCAAGTAGGCTCATTAATGCGAGGCAGCAAAGGTCGAGTAGTAAATCTCGCTACAGACCCTGGTCAGAGCATATTGGCTAGTCACAGTACTGACTCTGTATTGGAATTGTTCTCGTTTTGTTCTGACGAAGAAGCTAAAATAAGAATGGCCAAACGTGTCAAGAAACAAAGGAAAAAATTGGAGTAAGTATGAACATCTCGACCTCAGTGATACCACCGTAAATTGGGGAGAGAGATATCTCCCGTCCCACTAAGAATCGTCGTTAAATGTACCTTATGTACAACGTCATCATCATCATGACCCTTTAATAGTCCACTGCTTGATATATGCTTCTCTTTAGAAAGGATATCTCTAACACAGGTGCACTCTCTGTTCCCTCTCTCTCATTATCCGATGGGACGGTTAAAAGACACGATCGGGGTGAGATCAGGCGTAGGACCGACAGCTTTACGTGCTCTTCGAGGCACGGGGGTTCAGACCCTAAGTTCTCATTAACACTTTAAGCCCGACCCAGGATTCGAACCCGAGATCTCTTGATCTACAGTCGCATACGTCAACCGCAAGACCAACGAGGCAGTTACCACAAGAATGACAACTGTGGTCACATAATTATGTCTTCAGATTGAGATTAGTTGTGAGTGTCCATGGGTGGCGATAGGCACTTCCCATCGGGTGACCCGGCTGTTTTTGCCCCCTATACCATAAAAAATATAACAATATCCTAAAAATTTAATAAACGTTACACTTATATCATTTATTCTTTTAGAAAATTAAAGGAGTCTGGTGAAGCGGATGCTGAAACCACAGAAGTACCTGAACTGTTGACACTAACAGACGAAGTTAAGCGACTATCTTCGGTAAGGCTGAATGCGAAATTGAAATCCGTTAGTCTATTACTGGGAACTACCGGTGAAGTACGTGTGGGAGTCACTCTAGCCAATAACACTGTTGAATTGTATAGCTTAAAGGTCGGCGAAGGCAATTTAGGTAAGTTTTAAAGTATTAATAGATATTTTATTTTATTTTATACCAATAGCCAATCGATCCGTTGGGAAATAGAATCTATTATAGCCATTACATACTTATACAAAAAAAAACTATGTGTAATTGTCGCCAAATTCTAGCAGATAATCAATAGATGTTTTGAAAATATTACAAACTAGCTGCACCCCGCGGTACGGTACAATAACTGCGGGCAACGCCGCGAAGCGAAACTAGTATCTTTATAAATTGTAGCCTTTGTGTTATTCTGATGTAGCTATATTATTTAACCGTGGGAGAGCCACGCTTCGGCATGAATGGGCCGGCTCGACCGGAGTGATACCACGGCCTCCCAGAGTGAGTGAGGATACCGAAGGCCCATACCCCAACCCCTCCCTCCATTCCCTCTCCCCATCCCCCAAAGGTCGGCAACGCACTTGTGACGCTTTTGGTGTTGCGGGTGTCCATGGGCGGCGGTACCATCAGGTGATGCGTCTGCTCGTTTGCCCCCTATTCAATAAAAAAAACAGTTTCATCAAAATCCATTCAGTAGTTTTTGCGTGAAAGAGCAACAAACATATTTACATACTCACAAACTTTCGCGTTTATAATATTAGTAGGATGAATAAATTGATTGCACCTTTTTTTGTCAAACGAGGGTAATTTAATAGAAAAAGTATTTACATATAAAATTATAGTTCTTAGATTTATGATTAAATCAAAACTTTTTTTCAGTGCATTGTTTGAAACAAATTACTCAGCCAGGCCACCAAAAAGAGCCGCGATGCGTGGCTATGAGTTCAGATAACCTTGCCATACTTTCTGCATCGTCTGATGCCATCAAATTGTGGAGCAGGTAAGTCATACCTTCTCCCAATACAGCTTTACCAAAGCTGTTACTTAATCGTGCAAGCGCAGGTGCACACATACCTACACGCATACATGCACGCACGTAGGTACACGTATATACCGTTTACCCGTCTAACCAAGCATTTTCTCCGCCCGAGACACAGATTCGATCTAGTTCGGGCAAATAACAATTAACGTACTATATTTATAAATTTAAGAATTTAATTGTAAATTATTGTATCTTTTATAACTAAATAAAATGAATTTGAATTTGATACAAAGATTAAATAAAGTTGTTCTATTTAGTTGGTGCATTTGTGGTGAAAATTTGTTCCTGAAATTTACAGTAGATTTTTATTTTCAGGGCAACTCAAACTTGCCTCCGCACAATCCCGATGCCGTGTGATCGGCCCTGTAGCTTATGTTTCGCTCCGGGAGATCGTCACGCGCTTGTGGGATGTGGGGATGGTAGCCTGTTATTACTGGACGTGGCAGCGGGCCGAGTTCTGGAGCAAGTGCCTGCGCACGTAGGAGAATGTGCATCCGTTGGACTTACGCCTGACATGGTTAGTAACATTTTACATATATGATTAGTAAGTAACATATGATTCCTAAGTTTAGCAATCCTATAGTCGTTCCAATCGTTTATTTGACTTTTGACAGCTCTAATACTTAATCAAATAGTGATACCCTGACCCGTTACCGATTCGATTTCTTTTATCAATCGATTTTATGCATGAAGACGTTTTAATCGATTTAACACACTAATTATTTTATAGATAATTTCGTACTTTTATCGATTATTAAACGGCAACAATGGACGCGCGACGCCATTTTGTTGTCAGTGTTAATCCACATTTTCATACGTCGAGTTGAGTATTTATATTCCTCCGTATTGATTTATTTGTGAATTCTCACGTTTGGTTGAGTTGAACGTATCGTGCCTCCCTTCGTTATTGTCAAAATGACAAAAAATAAAGTACTCAAAGGACAAACAAGAGTTTGTCTTGCGACTTTGTGAATACCATAATCGATAAATGATAATGGATTTATTTCAAAACCGTTTTTATAGTCTGTGGTCATTAATTACGAATGACACATCTCTAAGTGGGCGGAGCCCGTCCATGAAGTACAGTATTTCCTGTAGTACATTGAATCAAAAATTATTACAAAACTTTATGTGCGTGATCTGTCAAAAGTTAAATAAACGATTGGAACGACTATAGCTAGGTCAGACTATGGATGTGTGAAAATTATTAACACAATGAGACCCCTCCACGCTTACGCTAAGCAGTCGCTTAAGCACGTTAATCTTTGGCAATCGTAACGGTTAATTTGAGTCGTCCTATAAATGCGTATTAAAGCCACAACCTAGTTTGACGAAGTGCTTCTAGAAAAGACTTGCGATCGTTAAATTAATTTCGTGCCTTTTCCACAGGCATTAATTTTAGCCTATACTTATACAGGGTATAAAAAGACGACTACCGAAAACGAAAAGGGCTGATCCAGCACCCCAAAATTTATTTAAAAAAAACAAACAGTTGTCTTTAAAAAAATTGTAGCTTTGAAAAAACAATGTGTCAAGATTTTTATTAATTTCAGAAGCCAGCAATGTACAAGTTAACGCGCCCGCGCGCTCTGTCGCGGTCATTGCACTCACCCGGCCAGCTGTTTTGATATTAAAATACATTACTGTTTTATTGATTTTCTTTGTTTTTTGGTTTTCTAAATGAGATAATTAGGTGGTTTGGGTTATGTGTTACTATGTGTATGTAAGCAGAAAAAAACATAAAACGACTTAGATAAATTAACATTTTTTTGAGTTTTTTTTTTCGCTAAACCTATTCAGTATCATGGTCTGATTGCAACCCCCAAGTTTTCGGTAGTAGTCTGGTTACACCCTGTATAACTTTTCTCATAAAATAATGATGGATTTAGCTTTGTCAATGAATTCAGATATAGATTAATGGGTTTCCTTGACATGTATAATAAATAAAACTACTTCGTATTTAACCTCTGGGGTGCGGCATCGCGGATCCACGATTGTCCCGTCGGTGCGGCATCGCGGATCCGCGATAACCGCAGTTAACTTGCATTTTAATTAATTTTGGGTATTAAAGTTATTATAATGAAGTCTAGAAAGGTTTGTTATGCATTTGCTTTATACGAACAACATTTTAAAACATTCGTTTGTCAAGTGCGCTTCAAGAGCCGTAAAAAAAACGAGTTCCAATTTCAAAGTTGACGATGACGCAACGCGATCTGTCAAGTGCCTCTTAAAACTGATTTTTTGCCGATAAGGTGGTTTTGAAGGTAGTTTGTTATTATATTTTACTTATTATACTTATTTTAGGAACCACTATCAATACGAATTGAGGCATAAATCATGCGTAATTTTGAATAGTGTTACTCAAAAAGTTACCGAGTCTATTACCTATTGAAAAGGGCTTACTCATTTGAAGGTTTTTACGCATTTATTCTTATGTTTTTATTGATAAAATGATATAATTGCGATGAGAATCTTATATAGAATATAGAATAGCAACAAAAATGTGTTAGAAAAGCTAAATATTTAAATAAACACAAATTTTTTGCCTGACTAGCGAAATTAGACGCACACATACACAGGGCTCCCCAGCCATTACTGTTCTACATCATCATCAGCCTATCGCAGTCCACTGCTGGACATAGGCCTCTCCAATAGTACGCCACTTAAAATTGTATATCGCCGTTGATTCGTGTTTGCACGCAGCCTAGCGGGAAGTCCCGGAACTATTAACACCCACACATACACAGTAGTGACGGACAATGAACAAGACGTAAACTGATCTTTGTTTATGTTTTACTAAATTATTTTGTATTGACCATAGACTTTGTGTGTCACATAATGGAACGATCAGTTTGTTCTCTTTAGCATTCAGTCATTTTCATAGAGTTTAGAGAATTCTCAGAACTTAAAAATAATAAATGAAAACTGGTCTAGCAAACGAGTCCTTTTTTTAAATAACTTGATAAATAGGTTGTTTTTTTTATGTATTGTTCCTGTCTTTTGCACTAGTTAACTAAAAAAATAAATTATTTAACTAAAAAACACTATTTCTTCATATAAATACTACGTAATTTGTTTTTTGGCGCAAATAATAGTTTGATTGTAAAGTGACAAAATGGCGAATATCTCGACAGCGAAATGTGATTTTTACAAATATGTTTCTCAATGAATTTTTACTGCAGTTATAGTGTTTTTTATATCAGTAGATAGCTTAGTTATCGAACTTTATGAGGATAATAAGTAAAATGAATAATAAACCACATAAAATATTAAAATCATGTTTATTAACACAATAGGTGCGTAAATTAATACTTGGCTCAATTGTGAGTAAATAATAAAGCGATAACATTAGTTTAGTAATAAAATATGGCATAACCATACGCTTGTTATCCATCTTTTGAAAAATAATCACTTTTATAACCACCGAGCATTGTTTTTGAAAATATTTGATCATTTTCGTACACCATGCACCGTGTTGCAAAATTTTGCACTTTCGCCGCACGGTGCATGGAACCGGAAGTACCCGTTCCCGCATTCGAAAGATTAAGAAATTGGGTAGACAGTTCTTATTTTTTCAATAATGTTTGCCTTTCTGATATTTTTTAAAAATTTCTAATTATTTGTTTGTAGCGAGGTTGTTATTCCGGCGGTGCAGATAAGACTGTAAAACTATGGTCTTTTGAGCTCATACCGGATCAGACTGGAGAATCTAAAGCTAAGGTACATATCATTTTATAAATAAATTCATATTTTGAACTAACATATGTCTGAATTGAGAGAAGTATTCTGTGTACTTTAATTTGTTTTTATATTGTTTTAGTACAGACTTAGCTCAATTTAATTGGTGTGCTCCTTGGATTACCCTGTTGCAATTTCTTCATTTATTATTATTAAATACATGTATTTTGCAGGTGTTATCACTTCTACACACAAGAACTTTGGAATTGGAGGAGTCTGTATTGGCAGTTAAAATAAGTCCGAATAATAAGTTCATTGCAGTTGCTTTGTTGGACTCCACTGTGAAGATTTTCTTCCTTGACACATTTAAGGTAATATTTGCTTGAATGACGTTGTTGTGTACAACATATTTATTTTAACATCCTTTGTTTGTTGTACCTCTAATAGTATTGATAATTGGGTATTGGTAATTTCATCTATCACAAAGTGGTTCTTCTTAAAAAAAAAAATTATAATATGACTTACGTTACAAAACATTTTATTTACAGTTTTATCTGTCCTTATACGGGCACAAGCTTCCGGTTCTATGTTTGGACTTCAGTTACGACTCAAACATAATAGCCACCGGGTCGTCAGATCGTAACGTCAAGATATGGGGCATGGATTTCGGTGATTGTCACAAATCTATTTTCGCTCACAACGACTCTGTGACTGCGCTACAGTTTGTGCCGAACACGCATTATTTCTTCACCACTTCTAAAGATGGCAAAGTGAAGCAGTGGGATGCGGACACTTTCGATAATATTACTACTGTATATGTGAGTATTTGGTGTTACTTTAAAAGTACATAATATTTATTGTTTATTATCGCTTCAAAATGTTGTTGAATGAATATGTAATAGGAATACTTTTAGGCATAGATAATATCAAAATAAGAAGGCACACGGGAATATATTAATGTGTATGTATTTATGACGTGTGCATTGTATATGTGTGCGTGAGCTCGTGTATTTAGTGCGCATATCACTATTTTATATTTTTACAACATTCTAAGGTTGACTGGAAGAGAATACCTCGGGCATTAAGTTCGACGATGGACGAAAGTGCTTAAAGTTTGAAATAAATAAATAAGATATTCAAAATACAGTTTAAAATAGTTTTGAGCTCAGAAAATATGGCAGATGACACGTTAGTCAAATTAGTTACTTTTTATCATCTGTCAAAACGATAACTTCGTATGAAAAATATACTAAATACAAACTTGTGACGTCACCGTTTTAGACCACTAAATTGAGTAATGTATTTAAATATTAATTTGATTAAAATTTGTATTACAAATGAAAAGCTGTATAAATAATATTTTCCGAGATATAAATAAATAAATAAATATTCCGGACATCTAACACACAACGCCATCTAGTCCCAAGCTAAGCAGAGCTTGTGTTATGGGTACTAAACATCTGATATGAATACTTATATACTTTTTTTTTGTAAATACATACATATTAGGGTAAAACCGGGATAGATGCCCCACTTTTTGAAAAACCTTCATAATTTTAAAAATATTAATTTTAAATGTATAATTTCTGTGCATGTAGCTAGCTTAGTTATTTAAGTTGGATTATTATTTGTTTTTGCTGACCTATTAATTACAGATTTTGTAAAATGTAGGTTTCTGTGAAACCCTTTTTTTTGGGATAGACGCCTACCTGTATGGATAGTTGCCCCACCCATGGGCGTACCCAGGGTAGGGCAGGGGAGGGCAGCTGCCCCCCCCTAGATGTTGACGTTCCTACTATTTTCTTCTTTCGATTATATATAAAGCACACTCAGACGCGTAAAAACGTGACTAAGATCGACTATGGACAAAGACAGATTTATTTTCTGTGTTGTTGTAAGATCGGCAATCGGCATCGGAATCGGAATCAGTTCGAGCGTAGGGACGATCAGAGCGTGCTCTTTAGCGAGGAGAACTACTCATCATAGTCCTAAGATATCAAATCTTCCGAGTCGGTTTATGTAGTTTTTATGGACAGCTGACATGCCCATTCATTTGGAATGTATTTTAGTCACTACAAATAATTCTCGGAAGCAAAATATTATCGTCTGATAGGTATATCAGAAATATGTTGTCCAGTAATAATTTGTAGTTTCGTCCTAGCATCCAGTACAGGTTTTTGTGCCGCCTAGATATATCACCTTATTTTGCTTTGATATGGTTTTTCCACCGGTCTATATGTAAGCCCACATTGGCTCGCATTCGAAGGTCGATGGAACACCATTTTCGAAGTCTGATGCGTGTCTGGCGCGTGCTTGGCTCGGTTGCTGCCAAATATGAGGGGGCCCGATAACTCCTGCAAGAGACTATACGCGAGCGTTGTGCGGTCCCCAGTATGGGCTGAGGTCCTGAAGGCCAGCAATATCGGTTTATTGCTACGTCCGCAACGAGTGCTGACCTTCAGGTAGGAGACCTAAGACTCGAGAAAAAAGAAGACCAGAAATTTCAATTCCACCAGGTTCTTGTAAAGGAATGGAAGGAACGACTTGGGCAACCGAGTGCTGGGCACGCCGTTATTGCGGCGGTAAGACCCGTTATGGAGGATTGGCTCGAGAGGCATCGCGGCTGACACAGGTGATCACTGGGAAAGGATGCTTCGGAGAGCACCTGTGTCTGATCCGCAAGGAGCCAACGTCTGAGAGCCACCACGACGATGACCAGACCGTAGACACGGCATTCCACACACTGGCAGAATGTCCGGAGTAGGGCGAGTCGAGGTGGCCATCGGAGTGGGGGTTCTCTCGCTTGGTAACATTATTGCGATAATGTTGCGTAGCGAGAGCGCGTAGAACTCTGCCGTCTTTTTCAGCGAGCAAGTTATGCTTGCGAAGGAGATCTTACCGTCCGTCAGGCCCGGGAACGGGCCAGGTACCGCAGACGACTCGGGCGCCGGAGATCGCCAAATGATCTCCGTCCTCCACAAGCGCAAGCTTGGGGGTGACAGGTGAGGATCACCCTATTTTTTTTTTAACATGTGGATACCCCCTCGGGCCGTCACCCCATCGGGGTTTGCGGCGGGGTGGTGTGTCGGAATCGAACCGACTAAAACCACACGGTGTGCCAACTCTGCGCTTGAGAAGGGAGGGGTCCGGGAACTGCAGTTATTAACACGACCGGACCCCTCCCAGCGCCTGCGCGCACTGAAGCGGGCACCGTCTGCTGTTCAAATCTCAATTTAGGCAACGCACGGCACACGCGTACGTCGCCTCCTCGCGGTTGACCTGTATTGCAGATGGAGAGGAAACCCGTCCCGTCCATCCGTGGCCACACTTAGGGCGGCATGGGGCGCTGGTATGCGCGCCTCCGCCGCCCGGTTCGCCGGCGGCGGATCGGGTCCGAGTGAAATTCGTCCTCTCGGGTCATCGTCGCCGCCTTGTTCTGCGAAATTACGTCTTCGCAGAAGGATGCGACCGCGGTAAAACTGCAATCGCTACCGGCCATAGATCGTATAATGGCCGATAGCGAGAGATCTCCTCCTATGGCAGTGGTGGCAGGCGGGACTCAGTTCCCTCCTAGCGACCGAGTGCAGGTACTTCCCGAAGCAACCGTGCCCGGAAAGCACCTGCGTTAGTCGGAAGGAAAGAGTCCCTTGCTGCCGCCCTGCCCACTCGAGGATGACCGGCTGGAGCGCCTCCACGGTGGCAAAATCAGCGCTTGGAGCCTCAGGCCGGGACGACCAATAGCCATGGTGGCTCGACGAGCGGCTTCATGCCACTCGCGTATCTCTTCGGGCGGAGGACGAAATCCGTTCTCCGCCCGATATTCAGCCGCTCGTCGATAAACTTCGGCGAGTACTTCCGCCTCAAAATCCCATGGGGGTGTTCCGGCCAAAGGTGAGTATCACCCTAGCAGAAGCAAGCCGGTGTAGCGGCGCAACCTCAACAAAGTGCTCGCGCCCCTTTTTAAAATAGAAAAGGAGCATCAGGGTTCCTACACAGGAAGGGGCCATCTACAAATCATAGGTGGACCGATGTACGTCGGGGTTCTAGGGATTTCCTTCCGAGGGTGCACCTGATTCCATGCCAATGCCTTTTTCATATCCATTTATTTGACGAGGTGCTTTTAAAAAAACCCGATTTGCCCCCCCCTGGCCCCGAACCTGGGTACGCCCATGGCCCCACCATAAAAATAACAAGGAGGATAGATGCCTGCAGTGCGGGATAGATGCCCTTCATACTGTGTAAAACAGCAATTCTCCAAGAAACATGGTTTGAATTACGAAAAACATTTATTTTAATATGATACAAACAACCATAAATAAATTTTAAAACTTTTTTGTTCAACAAAAGTATTAAATCTTAGTTTTTAATATTAATTGTTAAGTTTCAGCAAACATACTTATACTTTTTTTAAATTAAATAATATTTATCACTAAGAATAATTGTGGTTGGCTACTAGTTCTTTGTGAAATAACTGTATATCAGCTATTATATGGAGCGACTGGCATCAGACCTCCGCAATCCTGCGGGTGAACTGAATTTGAAGGTCGAACTAGTAGACATTATATTTGAGGGCACTGACATCTCAATAACGATTGTCCTAAGGTGTTCATGACAACCGGTACCGATGGCTTAAAGTGTTCCGAGGCACGGGTGGGAAACACCGCCATCTTCCGTTAAACTTTTATAAGAAATACCCAACAGCAGTCCGACAGAAATTCGCACCCGTGACCACTTGATCGGCAGTCGCTTGCGCAAACCGATAGATCAACGAGGCAGTCCCAAAATGTGAAGATTTCCTAAATAAAAATACCTAATGAGCTAAATCAAATCTCGTAATATTCTATTGTATTTCTTAATGACGTTATATTTTTAGCAACAAAACGCCTCCGCATGATTCTAGAAAGAATACCAAATCATCAGAATATTTCGTTTATCCCCAAGGATTTTTTATTCATTTCATCGAAAGCTGACTGTAATTGTACAAGAACATATATGGGTACACATGGTGTATGGAGGGATAGGTGCCCTTAGGGGCATCTATCCATCCTTAGGGTCATCTATCCCTCCAAAAAATTAGGGCAACTATCCTTTTTGATAGGGATAGATGCCCAGCTATTTTTTAAAAGAAATTGAAAACAAAATAGCAACTATTTACATTTAAACGCATCCTTAATCTTTCGGATGCGCGAACGGGTACTTCCGGTTCCATGCACCGTGCGGCGAAATTGCAAAATTTTGCAGCACGGTGCATGGTGTACGAAAATGATCAAATCTTTTCAAAAACAATGCTCGGTGGTTATAAAAGTGATTATTTTTCAAAAGATGGATAACAAGCGTACATGGTTATGCCATATTTTATTACTAAACTAATGTTATCGCTTTATTATTTACTCACAATTGAGCCAAGTATTAATTTACGCACCTATTGTGTTAATAAACATGATTTTAATATTTTATGTGGTTTATTATTCATTTTACTTATTATCCTCATAAAGTTCGATAACTAAGCTATCTACTGATATAAAAAACACTATAACTGCAGTAAAAATTCATTGAGAAACATATTTGTAAAAATCACATTTCGCTGTCGAGATATTTGCCATTTTGTCACTTTACAATCAAACTATTATTTGCGCCGAACACCAAATTACGTAGTATTTATATGAAGAAATAGTGTTTTTTAGTTAAATAATTTATTTTTTTAGTTAACTGGTGCAAAAGACAGGAACAATACATAAAAAAAACAACCTATTTTGATAAATATATATATTGTTATTTGATATATATATTATATATTATATATATTATTACTTGATAGTTATTTAATAAAAGGACTCGTTTGCTAGACCAGTTTTCATTTATTATTTTTAAGTTCTGAGAATTCTCTAAACTCTATGAAAATGACTGAATGCTAAAGAGAACAAACTGATCGTTCCATTATGACACACAAAGTCTATGGTCAATACAAAATAATTTAGTAAAACATAAACAAAGATCAGTTTACGTCTTGTTCATTGTCCGTCACTACTGTGTATGTGTGGGTGTTAATAGTTCCGGGACTTCCCGCTAGGCTGCGTGCAAACACGAATCAACGGCGATATACAATTTTAAGTGGCGTGCTTTTGAGAGGCCTATGTCCAGCAGTGGACTACGATACGCTGATGATGATGTAGAACAGTAATGGCGTGGGAGCCCTGTGTATGTGTGCGTCTAATTTCGCTCGTCAAGCAAAAAATGAGTGTTTATTTAAATATTTAGCTTTTCTAGCACATTTTTGTTGCTATTCTATATTCTATATAAGATTCTCATCGCAATTATATCATTTTATCAATAAAAACATAAGAATAAATGCGTAAAAACCTTCAAATGAGTAAGCCCTTTTCAATAGGTAATAGACTCGGTAACTTTTTGAGTAACACTATTCAAAATTACGCATGATTTATGCCTCAATTCGTATTGATAGTGGTTCCTAAAATAAGTATAATAAGTAAAATATAACAACAAACTACCTTCAAAACCACCTTATCGGCAAAAAATCAATTTTAAGAGGCACTTGAAAGATCGCGTTGCGTCATCGTCAACTTTGAAATTGGAACTCGTTTTTTTAATGGCTCTTGAAGCGCACTTGACAAACGAATGTTTTAAAATGTTGTTCGTATAAAGCAAATGCATAACAAACCTTTCTAGACTTTATTATAATAACTTTAATACCCAAAATTAATTAAAATGCAAGTTAACTGCGGAAAACATGGATCCGTGTGTGCCGCACCGACGGCACAAACATGGATCCGTGTTGCCGCACCCGAGAGGTTAATGAACCAGTGTATTGACGTAATAAAAAATATAACATAATTTATTACTACTTATAAAGTTATACAACGTTAAAATAGTAACTTTGAAAATTTCTACGTGTTAGTGAAGCTCATTTCGGATATAAATATACATATGAGCAAAACAAGTCCTCAAAGCACAACAGCTCATGGATAAATTAGGTACAGGATGACAGAGGATCCTACTTATACTATTAATTCTTAGTTGCGATTTTGGGAAGTTAGGTTTCTTGGATGTGAGGCATCTATCCCGTTGCGGCATCTATCCCGGTTTTACCCTATACATAGAAAACACCCAAACTCCGAAACAAATATTTGCAGGTCATACAAACATTTGGTCCGACCCGGGAATCGAACCCAAGACTTCTTGCTTAGCAGTCGCATACGCTATCACTACGCCACCGAGGCAGATGTTTTGTTATATTTGTTTTAATGAAGAACGTTAGAATGAAATGTAAAAATACATAGTGAATAAAGGATCGATGTTAACCTACGCCCCCAGGGCCACGCGGGCTCGTGCAGCGCGCTGGCGCTGGGCGCGGGCGGGCTGCAGGGCGCGTCGTGCGGCGCCGACGGGGCGCTGCGCCTGCTCGCGCGCAGCGACGAGCCGCTCGTGCTCGGGGACAGCGACGAGAAGGACGAGGGGCTCGCCACCGGGGAACAACACGTATGTCACTCTTTGTTTTATACCTCACCCGTAAACTGTTTCGTGTCCTCACGAATTAAGAATACAGACTATCACCGACACCAGGGCGCAAATAACTAGTCTACTAAGTGTGGTATAGTATGGCGACCTGCACATACAGCGCAACGACAACATAACATACTACGGCGCCATCTACCGAAAGTACACTGAACTATGGAGTAACGTACGATACGAAGAAACTACCAATCCTGAATCGCGCAATAGAAGTTCTCGCGCCGATTATCGTATGGACGACATCCCATCACCAACTGTTGGGCAGTGACCCGCCAAGCATGATCACCTAGCCTGGTCGGAGGATCCTCCCTTTGTGTTGGTGGAACATGATACCCGTTTCTCTACAATAGTATTCCAAAATCTCCTTTTCAAGAATAAATCAATAAATATTTTCGGCCATCTAAGCTGAGCATTCAAGCTAACCGAGCGAAGCATAGCTGGTGTTACGGGTACTAGACGACTGATATAAATACATATATACTTTAACAGCCAAACTCCGAAACAAACATTTGCAAATCATACAAATATTTGGTCCAACCGGGAATCAAACCCGAGACCTGCACAGCAGTCGATTATGCTACCACTTGTGCCAGCCAGGTAGTCAAGAGTCCTATATCCAGCAACTAACACTCCCTGATCGACTACAACATATTATTATATTTATTTCACTATGCTACACAAAATAGTTAGCGACTGACCATTATTGACTCCATTACCAATATGGCCAGTTTGAGATACGTAGTAGCCCAAAACGTTTCTAAGGAGAGGTTTGTGTCCAGCCGTGAACTGTTAAAGGCTGTTGATGTGATGATATGAGGCATATGTAAGCAGTGTGGCAGCCAAAAGTAACTCAGACCTACAAACATATAAACAGGCAGTTTTGATTTTTGAAATATGTAAGTGCAGGCTTTCGAATTTATAATATTAATATGGATATAAAAAGTAAAACAATTACTATTTTTATAGTAAGGATACATATTAAATGTCATTCGAAATGAGCACTTTCATTAATTTTTAAATTTGTTTTGCAGGCACCTGTTCCTGGTCTACCGGGTATAAACATACCGACGAAAAAAACTATTGGAGCTGAAAAAGCCGTAAGTATTTCTTCATCATATACAAAAAATGGAAACTTTAACTAAACTTTATAGTCTTTCTACACTTTCTCAACAATTAAGTTTTGCGGAATGTTTCCATTCCTTTGACTAATCACCATTCTAGTGTCTAAAGGTTTTTTACACTTTTTCGACCATTTAAAAAAAAACAAGTCATTACGCGAGTGTTGCCAACCTATACAAATAAATTTTAAAGTTAACTTACGAGTTTAAAGCGCTTTACCCAAATAAAAAACAAAAGTATTTCTTTACTTACCATATTTAAACAAAGTTTCTTAAAATGGCTACGGCGTTCATGTTGTTATTTTCATAAATGACATTCTTAGTTATTTATGTAAACTTGCGTTGTGTACTTGAAAATATATTTAATTAGTAATTAAACATGATAAGACCGATCGTTGTAGAGGCAATGGACGTTCTTCTATGATGATGATATAATAAACATACGTGTTTTGTGTTGTGTGTAGGCGGATTCGATAATGGAGTGCCTGTCGGTGGGGGCGGAGCACCGGCGCGAGCTGTCCGAGGCGCGCGGGGCTCCGGTGCAGGTACCGCTGCTCATGGCCGCCTACAACTGCGCCACACCTGAGGACTTCCTCGTAGAAACTGTCAAGAGGATACGCTCTAGGTACGTCTAACAGCCTAGTGACCTACGCCTGTCTAAGCAATTCATGCTCACTTTTTAACCGACTTCAAAAAAGGAGGAGGTTATCAATTCGACTGTATTTTTTTTATTTTTAAGGTTTCTTATAAATTATCTTCTATACTCTTATGAAGGAATTCAATCTTTGAAATTTACAACGTCGTTGAGCAGGATAAAACCCACCTTTAGTGGTTTGTAATTCAGTTTAGAGAACAGAATTAGTACCATTAACTTGTCCAAATTTAATTTATATCCTCTATCGTAGCCGAAATCGGGCAATCAAATATATCTAATGAATAGAATTAACTCGTGGTTAAATGGTAATCGAGTAGGTAAACACGTTGCAAAGTTAAGCAATCCTAGCCAGGTCAATCAATGGATGACTGAACATTCTTAACCTCTGGGGTGCGGCATCGCGGATCCGTGATTGTCCCGTCGGTGCGGCATCACGGATCCGTGATAACCGCAGTTAACTTGCATTTTAATTAATTTTGGGTATTAAAGTTATTATAATGAAGTCTAGAAAGGTTTGTTATGCATTTGCTTTATACGAACAACATTTTAAAACATTCGTTTGTCAAGTGCGCTTCAAGAGCCGTAAAAAAAACGAGTTCCAATTTCAAAGTTGACGATGACGCAACGCGATCTGTCAAGTGCCTCTTAAAACTGATTTTTTGCCGATAAGGTGGTTTTGAAGGTAGTTTGTTATTATATTTTACTTATTATACTTATTTTAGGAACCACTATCAATACGAATTGAGGCATAAATCATGCGTAATTTTGAATAGTGTTACTCAAAAAGTTACCGAGTCTATTACCTATTGAAAAGGGCTTACTCATTTGAAGGTTTTTACGCATTTATTCTAGTTTTTATTGATAAAATGATATAATTGCGATGAGAATCTTATATAGAATATAAAATAGCAACAAAAATGTGTTAGAAAAGCTAAATATTTAAATAAACACTCATTTTTTGCCTGACGAGCGAAATTAGACGCACACATACACAGGGCTCCCACGCCATTACTGTTCTACATCATCATCAGCCTATCGCAGTCCACTGCTGGACATAGGCCTCTCCAATAGCACGCCACTTAAAATTGTATATCGCCATTGATTCGTGTTTGCACGCAGCCTAGCGGGAAGTCCCGGAACTATTAACACCCACACATACACAGTAGTGACGGACAATGAACAAGACGTAAACTGATCTTTGTTTATGTTTTACTAAATTATTTTGTATTGACCATAGACTTTGTGTGTCACATAATGGAACGCTCAGTTGTTCTCTTTAGCATTCAGTCATTTCCATAGAGTTTAGAGAATTCTCAGAACTTAAAAATAATAAATGAAAACTGGTCTAGCAAACGAGTCCTTTTTTTAAATAACTTGATAAATAGGTTGTTTTTTTTATGTATTGTTCCTGTCTTTTGCACTAGTTAACTAAAAAAATAAATTATTTAACTAAAAAACACTATTTCTTCATATAAATACTACGTAATTTGGTGTTCGGCGCAAATAATAGTTTGATTGTGAAGTGACAAAATGGCGAATATCTCGACAGCGAAATGTGATTTTTACAAATATGTTTCTCAATGAATTTTTACTGCAGTTATAGTGTTTTTTATATCAGTAGATAGCTTAGTTATCGAACTTTATGAGGATAATAAGTAAAATGAATAATAAAACACATAAAATATTAAAATAATGTTTATTAACACAATAGGTGCGTAAATTGACACTTGGCTCAATTGTGAGTAAATAATAAAGCGATGACATTAGTTTAGTAATAAAATATGGCATAACCATGTACGCTTGTTATCCATCTATAGAAAAATAGTCACTTTTATGATCAAATATTTTCAAAAACAATACTCGGTGGTTATAAAAGTGATTATTTTTCAAAAGATGGATAACAAGCGTACATGGTTAGGCCATATTTTATTACTAAACTAATGTTATCGCATTATTATTTACTCACAATTGAGCCAAGTATTAATTTACGCACCTATTGTGTTAATAAACATGATTTTAATATTTTATGTGGTTTATTATTCATTTTACTTATTATCCTCATAAAGTTCGATAACTAAGCTATCTACTGATATAAAAAACACTATAACTGCAGTAAAAATTCATTGAGAAACATATTTGTAAAAATCACATTTCGCTGTCGAGATATTCGCCATTTTGTCACTTTACAATCAAACTATTATTTGCGCCGAACACCAAATTACGTAGTATTTATATGAAGAAATAGTGTTTTTTAGTTAAATAATTTATTTTTTTAGTTAACTAGTGCAAAAGACAGGAACAATACATAAAAAAAACAACCTATTTATCAAGTTATTTAAAAAAAGGACTCGTTTGCTAGACCAGTTTTCATTTATTATTTTTAAGTTCTGAGAATTCTCTAAACTCTATGAAAATGACTGAATGCTAAAGAGAACAAACTGATCGTTCCATTATGTGACACACAAAGTCTATGGTCAATACAAAATAATTTAGTAAAACATAAACAAAGATCAGTTTACGTCTTGTTCATTGTCCGTCACTACTGTGTATGTGTGGGTGTTAATAGTTCCGGGACTTCCCGCTAGGCTGCGTGCAAACACGAATCAACGGCGATATACAATTTTAAGTGGCGTGCTATTGGAGAGGCCTATGTCCAGCAGTGGACTACGATACGCTGATGATGATGTAGAACAGTAATGGCGTGGGAGCCCTTTGTATGTGTGCGTCTGATTTCGCTCGTCAGGCAAAAAATTAGTGTTTATTTAAATATTTAGCTTTTCTAACACATTTTTGTTGCTATTCTATGTTCTATATAAGATTCTCATCGCAATTATATCATTTTATCAATAAAAACATAAGAATAAATGCGTAAAAACCTTCAAATGAGTAAGCCCTTTTCAATAGGTAATAGACTCGGTAACTTTTTGAGTAACACTATTCAAAATTACGCATGATTTATGCCTCAATTCGTATTGATAGTGGTTCCTAAAATAAGTATAACAAGTAAAATATAACAACAAACTACCTTCAAAATCACCTTATCGGCAAAAAATCAGTTTTAAGAGGCACTTGACAGATCGCGTTGCGTCATTGTCAACTTTGAAATTGGAACTCGTTTTTTTTACGGCTCTTGAAGCGCACTTGACAAACGAATGTTTTAAAATGTTGTTCGTATAAAGCAAATGCATAACGAACCTTTCTAGACTTCGTTATAATAACTTTAATACCCAAAATTAATTAAAATGCAAGTTAACTGCGAAAAACATGGATCCGTGTGTGCCGCACCGACGGGACAAACATGGATCCGTGTTGCCGCACCCGAGAGGTTAATACATTTGAGACGCCTTCGTGCCTCACTAGATCTCTACACCCCCCCGAAGGTTGGTTGGTAGAGAATGCCCTAGGCATTAAGTCAGCCGATGTAGTATACAAGTGCATGAAGTTGTAACATAAAATAAACCGTCAGTCCCGGTTGTACAACACATAATATATCTGTGGCAATCGAGCCTTAAAAAATCTAGTCTATTTCGGGCAAAAGGCTCAGAGAAAGATAAATGAGAATATAAGTCGTTTTAGCCTAGAGCTCCATATATAAGTTATTTTACTATTTATCATCTTTTTAGTGATTTGGAAGAAGCCCTTCTACTGATACCGTTCAGTGTCGCGTGCGACCTAGTGAAGATGCTACCGAAGCTGCTGGACCGGGGCGACAACGCAGAGCTGTTCTGTCGCCTCGCGGTGTTCCTGCTCAAGGTGCACCACGCGCCGCTGGTCGCCAACCAGGCCTTGCTCAAGCACATCATTCAGATACAGGCCAAAGCCGCCATGAGGCTCAACGAGCTACGGGTAACTTGAAACAAGATTCATTGAAACCTGCACTTCCCCTCTCATTATCACTACATGTTATAAAACAAAGTCCTCCGCCGCGACTCGCAATTCGCAATAAATTCAAAAGCTAAGCAAGGATTTTTATGCAGTTTGCTGCAACAGACAGTGATTCTTGAAGGTTTTCGTATATAATGTTTTTTTAGGAAAATGGCTAAAATATTAAGATATTTGTTGAAGATGTCGGCAAAAAGCTAAGCCACACACCTCAGAGCAACGTAGGCTATATTACATTTTCCGTAACCCGTGTGAAACTGGGGTGGGATGCTAGTGAATTAATTAATAACGACTAAGTAATAAACATACAGTTTTTGTTCCTCTTGATTACATTCTCCTAAGGTTTAGTCTGGTCACTAAGTAAATTGCTGATACTGTCTGGCTAAAACCTCATTCTACAGACCGCTATGACTTTTGAAAACAGTTGATTTAGTCTTATCATTTCTTTAACTTACCCACTCTTACGCAACAATTGAGTTGAAACAGATTCAGCAGTCGTTAACTATTAGCTAGCTAAATAGGTAAATATTAAAGTATATTTAATTTTTCCAGGACATGGTTGGATACAACTTACACGCACTTCACTGGATGAGACGTGAAGTAGAGGCGGCCGATGCGGAACAATTGTTCAGAGAAGCAACAACTGAGAAACGTGCAAAGGATAAACGCAGACGAACAAGACAGGCGATGAAACGACCTATAGTCACTGTTACCTAGATGTATTAATATATTTGTACATATTTAATAAGAACTTGTTTTATTTGTCTTTATAAAATTTAACAAAAATCCAAATATTTTTTGAAGTGAAACTTCTTTATCGGGGTTGTCAAAAAATTTAGTGTAACATTTTTTCGTTACGCGTAACATTTATTCGTTACGTTACGTGTAACATTTATCCGTTACGTTACGCGTCAAATTTATAAAATAAAACAAAAAACATTTTCAAACACAAACAGTACCAAATTAATACTACAATGAAATATCACATTACAAACAATATTATTTTATTTAGTCCACAATGTAAATAACTACACACATCACATTCCACAAACTTACTTCATTCACACCACAGATGGCGAAATATTTACTCAGGTCTCGCTCCTTAACTTTTATTGCACTTGAAATAAGAATTGTCACGAATATTGCTGGTTTATAAGTATTTTGTCGTTATACCTTACGTCGACATATGATATTTATTTTTTGAAAAATAACGTCATAAAGAAGTTTCACTTCTTACGAGTGTACGGTAGTACACGCAACTTTTTTTAATCTATATTCTATATAGTATAAAATATAGTCGTTTTTGCTGTCTGTTCGCTTAGATTAGATAGCTCTAGAGGATGGTTTTAACTAGCTGCGCCCCGCACTATTGTTGTATTTTTACAACGCCAAACGCGGGTAATATAGCGGTGCGCGACTGTTTAAAAATAAATAAATATTCCGAACTAGACAACTGATATAAATACTTAAATACTTTTTTTTTGTAAATACATACATATTATACATAGCAAACACCCTAACTTTGAAACAAATATTTGCATATCATACAAACATTTGGTCCGACCCGGGAATCGAACCAGAGATCTCGGCTCGGTGGCATAGTGGTAGCGCATCCGACGGCTCAGTCGCATTCGCTACCACTACGCCACCGAGGCAGTCAGTTTATCATATAACTGTGTAAACATCGAGCTGATTATGATTTGATAAGCAGCAAGAGCAGTGACTGCTTCGGCCATGGACTGCTCGACAAAGACTACCCAAGTATTTTATAAATATTTTATTGCAGAAAAACTTTAAATGCCAACAAAAAGTTATAAAGAATGATACTAAATTCACATACCTTACTCGTTACACAGCCGAAATCGGCTGTTTGATTAAGATTTTATAATGAAACAAAATGATAGCTGCTATAATTTATTTGTAAAAAAATATTCTACTCACTACATAGCCAATATATCAGTTAAAACTTTAATAATTTAAGTATCCATCCCTGCGTAAGTCACATTATTTATCATCTATACAACAATAACTAATGTTTTCACAATGAGTATTCCGGCCACGTGTTCATACCAAACAATCTCAAACGAATAATTTATGCTGAAACTTACTAATACATAGTTATGTAATTTGACAACAACAAATGGTCCTTCAAGCTTTCTATATTGGAAAGTATCGCTTACACCACACTATATGTCCACTATGTCAATTTCAATCCGATTATACATAATTACATCAAGTTGAAAGTTTGATTACTAGACAAGCTTATCGATATTAATGTGTTACTTCTAGACGGTCCAGCTCATAGTTTAGTAGGTTTATACGATATTTAATTCCTTAATTTTAATTACGTCTATTTCTATTTAGCAGAAATGTAAGGCTATTCGACCAAAATGGTCTATTGCTTTCGTGTTTATTTCTATAAATCACTACTTGAAGTTTTAGACACAAAGCGAATCTCTATCGACTATGAGCTTCACCGTCCGGTGCGCATATAATTGACAAGATTGATTTCTACATTATATATAATTATCTGTTCCATTACATACAATCATTGCTCATCATCATTTATCACAATGTTATTGCTTTTCGAAAACACACATCTACATTCTCCAAAAAAAATATATCACAATGAATAAAAATACTTTTCCATTTATCTTTTATCGAATATAACTCGAGTGAAATACGTATAGCGCGTTCAGGTATGCGAAACAGAAGACGTTTTAGAACTCTCGTCAGTCTTTAGTCTTCCAGAAATAATTGTACACACAATGTCGAATGGAATTCTTTACATTTGATACTGAATTCATATTCCAGCATAAATTATAATAATATACAATAGTATTGGTGCTGTCTGCATCAGTGTCAGACGCTATAATAAAACAAAATCACAAACACATGCTTGTTAGAGCGTAAGCACACACAACACAACCGGTTTGTTAGTAACTAAACGACGATATACGAGTACATTGTTCATCAACTCTTAATACCAATATATCCATAAATTATCCTAACATAATAATAAATAAAAAATTGGAAGATCTATATCATAGCTGCATTCGGTTGTAACGGCAACGAAACATGAATATAGGTTGAATACAGATACGATGTTCACGTGACAATTTTGCAAATATGCACCTACCTATCGTAACTACTATTAAGAATTTAAATTCGGAAGTCAAATTATATAAAAACTATAAAATTACAAAAATAATAAACCTATTAGAAATGTACATATTAGAGTTCAATAAAATAATACTGTATTATTACCGCGAACAGCAATATTCGTGGTGATGTAGAACACTGTTTCAGCGATCCGACGAGGACTGCTCCGGTGTGCTCAGAGCCGAGTCTCTCCCGTAAGTACACAAACTACACATGTTACTGGTAATCATTGCGTGACGCTCACTTATATTACATATTTGCGTCAGAACAACCCTGTGCATAATCTCGTAACTTTGAGTATCAACGTTTCTGTTACACCGTTATATAGCAATATCCTTAAAATCAAGATCTAATTCAGATCTTTATCGACACAACCTACCACTCATGGCTTTGTTTAAGTCAATTGCAAGATTAAAATTCGATCAATTATATATTATTTTAGAAAAAAATAAACCCGCCCTAGTTATAATATCATGTTAATAAATAATCATGGATAGATCGTTCAAATTTCTATTCTATATCATCATACAGAGAGCTAAAGTTGCATAGAGAGCGAAATAATTTCAAAATGTACGTAACGTACATACATTACAATTATAGATCCACTTTAAACATTGACGAATCATTATTGTCAAGGTAGACGGCTACTCCCAAATAATATAGCAAGCAATACTAAACAGTACACGCTATACCGACACCTAAACAGTGATCCCAATAAGAATGAATAAATAATCTCAAATTTTAAAGCTTTTGAAATACGATAAGCTTGACGTAAACGTTGAAGGATTAGCTGCAACAGAATCACATGATCGAGTCTCAGCTCCGCTACGGCCGAGCTTTCTCTAGCTAAATATTATCACAATGTCTTAAAGACTGCTGTATTTTACTGGCCCGAGGGGTTTCGATAATAAAACGAACTAACACTAAATTAAGTAGAGACGTCAAGTAAAGGACGGTGACAGAGTTCACAGCTAAATAAGTCGAATGGAAGCAATAACAAAACAGCCCAGTACAGAGTAAATGCTTTCTGCTATAATATACACATAACACTGACCATCATGAGGTGAACCCGGTACTTGTTTGTTGTAATATGTAATTACAAAGTTACTGTTATATGATTGTTCTAAGTCTTAACGATCAAAAATGCCCAATAAATATGGATTGAGAAATTAATTCCTTAAATTAAATCTTTCACCTATCATTTACATATTTATATCTATTTTAATAATGCCAGAAATTACAGTGTTTAGTATAAGTAGTACATGTGTAAAGGCAACAATATGGAAATATTTGCTAACTTTGATAAGAAAAACATTCAAATTTTATTGCTTGGGGAATTATTTTTAAAAATATGTATGTTAAGCGTGAAAACGTAAAAAAAAAATCACTAAGAATGAGCAATACGATGCCTTACTATGTCCCTACGTTCATATTGTATGAAGATTCATTTTTATTCTAATGCTTGTTATTATTGCTTCTTCTCATCTCGTTATCTTAACATAGAGAAATACTAGAATGAAATAAAAAAAAATACTTACATTGTAAATACTGACCGAAGTGGGAAATAAATTAGACACTTATAATTTAATGAATTTAAGCATTATAACTATTACGTAAATAATAACATTTACAATATGACCTACACCTAAAAGAATACTTGCGTCCTGCATTAGGTAACCGTAATTATAATTTCAATAATATCAAGAGAGCATTCGAGGCAATCGCCTAATAATAATAATTAAACCCGATATCTTAGTGTCATTAGCTTTCTGAGATTATAATTTCAGATCTAAAATGTTTGAAATTTGTAATGAACAAATCCCAATTTGTTAAAAGCGACTAGGAACGTCACGTAGGCATTGTTCCGAGCCGCCGCATAAGAACGAAAATACACTAGTCATCCACACATAAATACAGCTAGTGTATTTTGGCCTTAACGAATTGCACGATTCTTACAAATGTATGAATGACTGCAACCATACATATCACAAGTCAAGAAAATATGTACACTCTGCCGCAGAATATCACTGCGGTACCACGTCTCTATACATTAAATAGGCACTAATCAAAGAATGTATTGTTTCCCGCGACCAAGTAACCCAGTTTACATGTGCAATTATCAGTTTTTTTTTATCAATTTCATGCTAAACACCTTTTGAAGTATAGGCCGTCCGTTTATCTGAGTCCTCGCCTGCGCGGTAACAGGGGCGCAGGGGTATGACGACAAAGGGGACTGAGACAGGTGCGGGCGGCGGGGGCGCTTAGTGAGATACAAAAATTCGCCCGCCGCTCGCACCTGTCTCAGTCCCCTTTGTCGTCATACCCCCGCGCCCCTGTTACCGCGCAGGCGAGGACTCAGTTAAACGGTCGGCCTATAATAAAGGTATAATATAGTTGTTTTACATTATAGTATTTTGATAAACGTCTAAAAAGCTATATCATTATACATATTTTCGGTTGTGTTAAGGAAGTTAGAAGCGAACGTTACACAGTGAGAGTAAACTTTTGAAATATTGTACGATGTATAAAAATAAACATTTGATAATACACTAAACGATCAGACAAAAGGAGTTAAATATTAAAATACTTTATTCACTATTGTCTGCAAACACTGGCCTCAACTATCACTATAAGTAGGTATATTAGTGTTATATAACGTTATACGGTCGCTCTTTTCAATATGGTTGCGAAGTGTTTAAACGAATGTTTTACAAGTCGTGTTTATTTCAAGATCTTATTACGTCTGTTGAACATTCGCAGCAACACCTCGTTTTACCGCATCGCACGCTAGCTTTTTTCAACGGGTTCATCTATTACGGTAAAGTACTCGGCACATGGTATCTATTACCGATATAGTATCTATTACGATATTATACGACCGACGTATACTATGTAAAATAAGTAACCGACTTATATGTCGGTGTATATTGAGAACAGGTGTACAACAGGTTTTAAAAATCACTAGTAATGGAATATTAGTAGGTAGCGAGTTCGGTGTACAGGTATGGAGCTCACTGAGATGTTAACTAGGCTAGGGGTCATCTCGGGGGTTTTATGAATGTTGCGGTGTTCGGGGGTTTGGTGAATGTTGAGGTGATCGGGGGTTTGGTGAATGTTGAGGTGATCGGGGGTTTGGTGAATGTTGAGGTGATCGGGGATTTGGTGAATGTTGAGGTGATCGGGGGTTTGGTGAATGTTGAGGTGATCGGGGGTTTGGTGAATGTTCAGGTGATCGGGGGTTCAGTGAATGTTGAGGTGATCGGGGGTTTGGTAAACGTTGAGGTGATCGGGAGTTTGGTGAATGTTGAGGTGATCGCGGGTTTGGTAAACGTTGAGGTGATCGGGGGTTTGGTGAATGTTGAGGTGATCGGGGGTTTGGTGAATGTTGAGGTGATCGGGGGTTTGGTGAATGTTGAGGTGATCGGGCGTTTGGTAAACGTTGAAGTGATCGAGAGTATGTTAAACGTTGAAGTGATCGGGGATTTTGTAAACGTTGAAGTGATCGGGGGTTTTGTAAACGTTGAAGTGATCGGGGGTTTGGTAAACGTTGAAGTGATCGGGGGTTTGGTAAACGTTGAAGTGATCGGGGGTTTTGTAAACTTTGAAGTGATCGGGGGTTTGGTAAACGTTGACGTGATCGGGGGTTTGGTAAACGTTGAAGTGATCGGGGGTTTGGTAAACGTTGACGTGATCGGGGGTATCTTGAATCTTGAGGTGATCGGTGAGTGGTAGCGGGCGGTGTTGTTCAGTGGGTCTCTTCGGTGGCGGCCACGTGCGACGCGACCAGGTTCAGCGGCGCCTCGTCGTACTCCGGGGCAACCCCCACCTGCACCAACACAACAATAATATACTCGTATGATCAATTTTAAGAAAATAAATTGTTAGCTTTAAGGCTAGAAAACGAACGGTGTTAAGCAGTTATTTAGTTACTTCACTCTCTCTATTTCTAGAAGGTATAGGGGAGAGGGTACTCAAAGAGACACAATGCGCACACATAAGTTTTTTAAGTTAAGTCTAAGTAAGTTTTCATTAACGGCTGTAGTAACTTACCGTCAAGTTTAAATTTAAATAATAAGCCGTTTAATAAATAATTGCTGGAAAATAAATCTTTGTTGTTTTGACACAAAATTGACTATTAAAATTTTGTTTTCATATTATAGAACGTTCGTACGTTCAGCAGAAAGCATTCCTTGGGCACCTTTTCAATTAGTGAACGGGATGGCCTTTATAAATTCTAGGACGTAGCATAGAGTTAGATTGTCATTATCCATTTAGAGTATACAGGGTCTGTCGTAAATAATGGATAAGTCGTAAACTGGAGTTGGTCCGGCTATGAGACTATTAGAAAATCGTATCTTTTTGCCAGGGTTTCTAACCGTATGGAAATGGCGTAGACTTTTATGTTTTTTTATAAATTTCGCTACTCTTTGCATTCATTCCGTTGCCATTTCGTTAAATTTAGGTATTTCTGTGTCATTTTTTTTGTATTATAGTCTTGAAGATGTGTATTATTTAGTTTTAGTACTGTTTTAGGCGTTTTTAACGTTGGTCATTTTCAAAATTGTCATTTTAAGATTTTTTATGTTTTTGTTTTACTTAGGGTCAACTTTTGATCATTTACTGTGTAAAAAAAAAGTACGGCGCTATAGCTGCCCATGATCTTAATAAATTATCTAGTATGTGTAGATTCTAAAAAGGTATAACAATGCATACTTCACAAGTAATATTAAGCTACATGAGCGAGATCAATATCAAGGTGAGAAAATATTTTTTTCATGTAATGTTGTAAATGGTTATAAAACTTCGTCAGAATGATTTATTTCTGCCAAGATTCTTTACACAAACACTATGGGGCCACTATTAAGGATATTCAAAGAAAACTAGGTAGTTTTTTGTCAAAAAAATTTCATGCCTCCTCATTTCATAAAGGTGTTTAATTTTAAAATTGATGTGCTCTAATAGTTACATGCGACAAACATGTTACAAGTTTATTCGTAAAAAGGATCATCAGGTAAAAAAATGAACAAAGACAGCAATACAAAGGGTCTCCCCGCGTGAAAAGGACATTGTTACTAGGCACACTGCATGATGCACCGTCCCTTTCACACTCACGATGTGTGAAAAGGTTAGCATGCGTTTAGCTAGGGCGCACTCCTGATACATCTCTCAGTGTGATTTTGACCATCGCATGTGCTCTCGTTTT
Organism: Spilarctia lutea; assembly: GCA_916048165.1. NCBI lineage: Eukaryota > Metazoa > Arthropoda > Insecta > Lepidoptera > Erebidae > Spilarctia > Spilarctia lutea. The sequence goes on from OU696479.1 coordinate 14,680,216, forward strand.
CATTACTGTCGTCAATTTGTTACTGCTTTCTAATATCGGACTTAGATTTTCTTTGTGATTTGGACTTGTTAACCTGGTGATATTGACAACTCAGCTCTCATTTATGGGCATCGTGTTGTGCTATCGATTGCACGTGTTATTTTGGAAAATTTTGTATATCATGCCTCAACAATACACGCCGGCCGAATACGTAAACATGCATTACATTTATGGTTTATGTGATGGCAACGCCAATAGAGCTGCTAGAGTTTATCGGGAAAAATATCCAAATGCCCGGCATCCTGACTATCGTGTCTTCATAAGAGTGCACAACACATTTTTGGAAGGACGATTTCCTGGGACCGGCGTAGGCGGGGCGAGTGAAGGACGACCACAACGCCACAGTGCAGCCGAAGTACTGGAAATAGTTGCAGAAGACCCTGGTACGTCCATAAGTGTAATTTCAAGGCGCACCGGTATACCTCAAAAATCTGTACACAGGATTTTAAAAAGGCATGAATTATATCCCTATCATTATCAAAGGGTCCAAACATTAATGCCAAGGGACGCTGCTGCGAGAATAACATTTTGTCGCATAATGCTGCGAAAGATGAGGGAAGACCAAAGTTTTTTTAATAAAATTTTATGGAGTGACGAGTCAACGTGTCGAAAAGATGGTTTTTTGAATCTTCACAACATACACAGCTGGCAACTCGAAAACCCAAGACTTATCCGAGAAGACCGATCGCAATATCAATTTAAAATTAATTTATGGACTGGCATTATTAATGGCAAAATCATTGGTCCATTCGAATTGCCGGCAATATTAAATGCGGATATGTATTTGAATTTTTTAGCAAATACTTTACCTAGTTTACTGCAAGACGTCCCACAAGAGATAAGAAATGAGATGTGGCTACAAAATGATGGGTGTCCAGCACATTACGCTGTTCGTGTCAGGGAACATTTAAATAATACTTATCCAGATAGATGAATAGGGCGATTGGGGCCAATTTTATGGCCTCCACGTTCGCCAGACCTGAACCCCTTGGACTTCTTTTACTGGGGCTGTATAAAAGAAAAAGTATACAGTGAAACAATAAGTTCTGTAGAAGAGTTGCGTGCGCGCATTCAAGTAGCAGCGAGAAAAATTGAAGAAGCCGGTTATGTGCGCCGGATTAAGCGATCGATTATTAGGCGATGTAGAGCGTGCATAGCTGCCGGCGGAGGACACTTCGAACATTTAGTTTAAGTTGTTGAATAAATATTTTTACGTACTAAAACAACCTAGTTTTCTTTTGAATATCCTTAATAGTGACCCCATAGTGTTTGTGTAAAGAATCTTGGCAGAAATAAATCATTATGACGAAGTTTTATAACCATTTACAACATTACATGAAAAAAATATTTTCTCACCTTGATATTGATCTCGCTCATGTAGCTTAATATTACTTGTGAAGTATGCATTGTTATACCTTTTTAGAATCTACACATACTAGATAATTTATTAAGATCATGGGCAGCTATAGCGCCGTACTTTTTTTTTACACAGTAAATGATCAAAAGTTGACCCTAAGTAAAACAAAAACATAAAAAATCTTAAAATGACAATTTTGAAAATGACCAACGTTAAAAACGCCTAAAACAGTACTAAAACTAAATAATACACATCTTCAAGACTATAATACAAAAAAAATGACACAGAAATACCTAAATTTAACGAAATGGCAACGGAATGAATGCAAAGAGTAGCGAAATTTATAAAAAAACATAAAAGTCTACGCCATTTCCATACGGTTAGAAACCCTGGCAAAAAGATACGATTTTCTAATAGTCTCATAGCCGGACCAACTCCAGTTTACGACTTATCCATTATTTACGACAGACCCTGTATGTATTGTTTATTCAGTGGTATATAATTGAAACAGTTAAAAGCGTTAGCAAGGTAGGCCCGTACCTGGTCGCGGATGGGCCTGAGCGCGCGATTGTTGTGCGCGTGCAGGGCGGCGAGTAGGTGCGGCTGGAGCTGGCGCCGCAGCGCCGCCAGCACGGCCTCCTCCGCGCCCGCGCCCGCCCCCTCGCCGCCCTCCCCCGCCCCCGCGCCCTCGCCCGCCTCGCCCAAAGCAGCGCCGCCCCCGCCGCCCCCACCGCCGCAACCCCCGCCGCTACCACCACTTCGCCTAGATTCTGCAATAGATTTACATGTTTACGGTCAAGAGGCAACAGAAAAATTTCTCTCGACGTTCAGAAGTCTTATCTCGCTATACGAAAACTTCTCCAGGCATTGCGTGTCCCTAGAATAGGCTATTTTGAGACGAAATGACCGTTTACTAGCCTATACCAAAGTTTCCAAAGATTTTTAGTTACGAGTATATAAAAATAGAATGTTACTTTGCATATTTCGTCTATTGCGATTCTAAATCGATATAAAAGAAAATTCTTCTAACTCTGTACATAAACATCCTTATTTCGACGCTAAGGAAATCATTTTTAAACTATGCTGACTACTACAGAAACGAATGAAAAGATTTGAAAGTTTCATGTTCGGTTTTGTCAGATTCAACTGAAAAACAACTTTGAACTAGACGAACCCACCGGCACTTTCCGAAGCAATAGCACGCCGAAATTAATTATTTTATTAGCATCGGAAAATTTCAAAGTTAACAAAGTCGAGAAGTTTATATTGTTTTGCTATAAAAGTATAATAAGGAAGCAATTTGGTTATACTACTTCTAATATATAAAATTCTCGTGTCACGGGGTGCGTAATAACTACTCCGAAACGGCTTGACCGATTTTGATGAAATTTTTTGTGCTTATCCGGTATCTATGAGAATTGGCCAACATCTATTTTTCATCCCCCTAAATGTTAGGGGTAGTCCACCCCTAAAATTTTTTTTTTATTTTTAGACAAAATTTTTAATTTCTATTTTTTTATGATACAGCATTAGTAAATACATACAACCCTAAATTTTCAACCCTCTAAGATCAACCCTTATTTTTCCATCGCGATTTTTATTGACCCACCTCTACAACATATATTCCCTTTTATGGCAAAGCAACGTTTGTCCGGTCAGCTAGTAATTTATAATTAAATGATCAATCGTTTGATCAAACTTGGTAAATTATTTAATTAGACTTTTGTTCGCACTATCAGACACGCCATCAATCTTCTCACATGTCATAAATTACATTTCTAATAAAAGATGAGAGTAGAGCGACTGTTTATTTTTGGTATTGTTTTTAGGCCTATCATGCACGAACTTCGTTTTGCAAGGTAGTAAACCTACACTGACTTCACCACGGTTGGCTCGACCGGGACGGTATTACCCTCTCATAGAAGATCAACCTAATATTACACATTCGTGCAGACGTGTTTCGTTGGTGAGTGCGGAACTGGATGCCCAACCATATCAGGAGCATATCAATAGGCCGCTATAGTGCTTGTCACGATGCTACATCCTTGCATTCGATACATATATCAATATGGTGACCATCACTCTTGGATTCTGCTCATGCTTTCCATCATGCGAAGTAGAGTCACTTTGACAGGCTCAAACATAAAAAAAAGTAACTCGACTCTTAGAGGCACACAGCTTGTACGTCGTGCGTCATTTCTGGTTACAAAATTTAAATAAGCTCTAGTACATAATTATTTCTGGACTTTCATGCAACATTTAATTTTACTTCAACTTTTGACATTTTCGGACAGTTATTAGCCTAGTTACATAACTATTATAGATAATTTTATTAAAATGTAAAAAATATTGTATTTTATTTACCTATTATGTCTGTGTTTTCCGAGCTGCATTTATATAAGAATAATAATTAATACTATGTGCTATAGAAAAAATGAAAATTCTAAAATAATTATTTCTTTAATATTAGCATAATGATGTATGCCTATTCTGCACTACTTAACTACAGTATAAAATTTACATTGACACTTACACACACATGTTTACATGCACGAACATGGCCCATACATACACGTACACACACACAGCGTATGATCGGAATGATCATCATTGCAGATTGACCCTGTCACTAAATCCATTCCATTACTATCGATATTCTTTGACCGTTTCTCCGGTCGAGACCATTTTAAAAAATCAATTACCTTTAGAAAAAGACTGCCATCTTATGGTATATCCATGAAGCATTAATTATACTGGCACATTACCATCCTTAAAGTTTTCCGACAACATCTCAGAGAACCAATCGGGACACGAGAGGCCACGGTCACGAGTTCTCCGATAAACTCACTCTCACTGCTCTGTTCCTACTAATTTGTAGCTAGGATTACATTAAACTCACTGCTTTTGTTGTGTTTAGCGTCGTGCCGCGGCCGGCGACGGCGCGTGTGTATCGTGTCGCGCCGCATGGCCGTGGGTCGCGGGACGCCGTGCAGTTTGAAGTACAGCCCGCACGCGTTGCACACCATTTCACCACGAGCGTCGCGTCTCCATATCGTAGTCGTGTGAGTACCACAATTACTACAAGACAGTTCGACGCGGGAACTCCCCTGCCGCGTTGTTCCTCCACCCGTTGATGATGTCTCTGATGGCTCCTGCTGTAAACGAAATTATGCTTTGTATTATGATCACAAATTTTAACAAATAAAAAAAGATTTCAAGAACTGGACCGAACTGAAATAACACTACACGAGAAGCGCCAACTTTCGAATAAAAAAATAATCATCAAACTCGGTGCACCCATTCGAAAGATATGAGGTATCAAACATAAAAATACAGTCGAATTGATAACCTCCTCTTTTTTTGAAGTCGGTTGATAGTTTAGTTTCGTATGATTTATTTTCACATTTTTTCTTCTAGTCCTAAAGTGGACATCGACAACACCGTTTGTCATTATAGATATTTACTATTAAAGCATTCTTCGGAGAGGTACTTAATTAGAAATTGAGATAGGATAATAAATCATAATCGTTAGTTTCGATACCCTTAGTTTTAAATTAAAATATTATAGTGATTGAAGAATTATGGCAGTTTTATTTACAACTGAAAATCACAAATTACAGTCAAGTGAATAAATCGAATAAAACTAAAGGAAAAAACTTGAGAGATGTCAAGGGACACCCGGATGGAACGAAGTTCGAAATAGAAAGACGAAACGAAAATATCTGGCTTGCTTTCTATAAGAGAGATAGAGAGACAGACAGAGAAACATGCGCACGCCGCACGGCTTACAATAGCTTACTGTAGCAAAAAGTGTCGTTACCAGCCTATCGCAGTTCACTGCTAAACTTTGATATATTTTGTATTTATATTTGATATACATAATTTTAAAAATCAATAATTTACAGCGACATCTATATTATTAATATTAAACTACTGGCAACGACAACTATAACACGTAAATGTAAGTTCAGTTTCTATTCAAAAGATGACGCTATATATAAAATGGAAAAATGTTTTTCACCAATTCTTTAAAAAATAATAACAAAACAATATTTTCTTAATAAAAAAATATTAAGACTTCGTTCCCATAACAAAAATAGTGAATCAAGCAATGAAAAATAAACTAATAACAAATATAATTTAAAATAGCAAAAAGTGTCGTGACAACAAAACGTGTCGTGACAACTTTTTCGTATGATTTTTTTCCGTCTAGGCCCATTCACAACGCGCGATAAGGAACTTCGTTCCAAAAATACATCTGCATTCAAATATTGTCTAGAAAAGAAATATATATTTATGTGCATGGAAAAATCCAAAGATCATTAACAATAGAAAAGGTGCTGCAGGTGCAGATAAGCCACGCGAATAACAACACATTATAGAAAATGATAAGGAAAACAATTGCACGGTTAACGTGTACAATGTTGTGATGAATCGTCAACGTGACATATGGTATTATCAGAAAGTAAATATTTATACAAATTATATATGTCCTTAACTTGTTATTTAGTGTTCCTGCGGTGATTTTTCTATTGTAAATACTAATTCTCCATAATAATTAATATTTAAAACCTAGAGTTTGTAACGGTCACGGATTCCATAACATTATGTCTATAATAATACGAGTATTATCTTAATATACAGGGTCTGTCGTAAATAATGGATAAGTCGTAAACTGGAGTTGGTCCGGCTATGAGACTATTAGAAAATCGTATCTTTTTGCCAGGGTTTCTAACCGTATGGAAATGGCGTAGACTTTTATGTTTTTTTATAAATTTCGCTACTCTTTGCATTCATTCCGTTGCCATTTCGTTAAATTTAGGTATTTCTGTGTCATTTTTTTTGTATTATAGTCTTGAAGATGTGTATTATTTAGTTTTAGTACTGTTTTAGGCGTTTTTAACGTTGGTCATTTTCAAAATTGTCATTTTAAGATTTTTTATGTTTTTGTTTTACTTAGGGTCAACTTTTGATCATTTACTGTGTAAAAAAAAAGTACGGCGCTATAGCTGCCCATGATCTTAATAAATTATCTAGTATGTGTAGATTCTAAAAAGGTATAACAATGCATACTTCACAAGTAATATTAAGCTACATGAGCGAGATCAATATCAAGGTGAGAAAATATTTTTTTCATGTAATGTTGTAAATGGTTATAAAACTTCGTCATAATGATTTATTTCTGCCAAGATTCTTTACACAAACACTATGGGGTCATTATTAAGGATATTCAAAAGAAAACTAGGTTGTTTTAGTACGTAAAAATATTTATTCAACAACTTCCTCCGCCGGCAGCTATGCACGCTCTACATCGCCTAATAAACGATCGCTTAATCCGGCGCACATAACCGGCTCTTTCGGCATCTTTCGCAGCATTATGCGACAAAATGTTATTCTCGCAGCAGCGTCCCTTGGCATTAATGTTTGGACCCTTTGATAATGATAGGGATATAATTCATGCCTTTTTAAAATCCTGTGTACAGATTTTTGAGGTATACCGGTGCGCCTTGAAATTACACTTATGGACGTACCAGGGTCTTCTGCAACTATTTCCAGTACTTCGGCTGCACTGTGGCGTTGTGGTCGTCCTTCACTCGCCCCGCCTACGCCGGTCCCAGGAAATCGTCCTTCCAAAAATGTGTTGTGCACTCTTATGAAGACACGATAGTCAGGATGCCGGGCATTTGGATATTTTTCCCGATAAACTCTAGCAGCTCTATTGGCGTTGCCATCACATAAACCATAAATGTAATGCATGTTTACGTATTCGGCCGGCGTGTATTGTTGAGGCATGATATACAAAATTTTCCAAAATAACACGTGCAATCGATAGCACAACACGATGCCCATAAATGAGAGCTGAGTTGTCAATATCACCAGGTTAACAAGTCCAAATCACAAAGAAAATCTAAGTCCGATATTAGAAAGCAGTAACAAATTGACGACAGTAATGAAAACGAGAGCACATGCGATGGTCAAAATCACACTGAGAGATGTATCAGGAGTGCGCCCTAGCTAAACGCATGCTAACCTTTTCACACATCGTGAGTGTGAAAGGGACGGTGCATCATGCAGTGTGCCTAGTAACAATGTCCTTTTCACGCGGGGAGACCCTTTGTATTGCTGTCTTTGTTCATTTTTTTACCTGATGATCCTTTTTACGAATAAACTTGTAACATGTTTGTCGCATGTAACTATTAGAGCACATCAATTTTAAAATTAAACACCTTTATGAAATGAGGAGGCATGAAATTTTTTTGACAAAAAACTACCTAGTTTTCTTTGAATATCCTTAATAGTGGCCCCATAGTGTTTGTGTAAAGAATCTTGGCAGAAATAAATCATTCTGACGAAGTTTTATAACCATTTACAACATTACATGAAAAAAATATTTTCTCACCTTGATATTGATCTCGCTCATGTAGCTTAATATTACTTGTGAAGTATGCATTGTTATACCTTTTTAGAATCTACACATACTAGATAATTTATTAAGATCATGGGCAGCTATAGCGCCGTACTTTTTTTTTACACAGTAAATGATCAAAAGTTGACCCTAAGTAAAACAAAAACATAAAAAATCTTAAAATGACAATTTTGAAAATGACCAACGTTAAAAACGCCTAAAACAGTACTAAAACTAAATAATACACATCTTCAAGACTATAATACAAAAAAAATGACACAGAAATACCTAAATTTAACGAAATGGCAACGGAATGAATGCAAAGAGTAGCGAAATTTATAAAAAAACATAAAAGTCTACGCCATTTCCATACGGTTAGAAACCCTGGCAAAAAGATACGATTTTCTAATAGTCTCATAGCCGGACCAACTCCAGTTTACGACTTATCCATTATTTACGACAGACCCTGTATATAAATCTCGTGTCACAATGTTTGTCCTCAATGGACTCCTAAACCACTTAACAGATTATAATAAAATTCGCACACCATGTGCAGTTCGATCCAACTTGAGAGATAGGATAGTTTAAATCTCAAATTATAGTCGCAATTTTAATTTATTGCTAATTATTTGTCTGTTATTATTTGACAGTCACAATTATCTGTTAACTCCAAATGATTCTAACAGATGTCGATACCTTTCGACTGGGTTGAGTAAGTAATCAATAGATGGCGCTGCTATGGTAAATCTATAGGCTATATTTTATTTTGGAAAAAAATAGGGTTCCGTAAGATATTGGGGTTTTTCGGACACAAGGTGTAAAAAATCAACCCTATACGGGGGAAAATTTTTCGCTACGGGCAATAAAAGACGCAAACGAGGTTGCGTCGGTCAGCTAGTTATATTATATATTTTTACATGGCGTCGTCAAGCTACACCATTTAAATATGCAACAGAGAGGGATGTCATACGCCTATATTTATGCGTGCTACCTGACACACTCTCTTCTTAATATTAGTATAAATACTGGTGTTGTTTTTGTATATAATTAGTCATTATTCATCAGTCATCTTTTGAATACAATCCTTTTACATTCATCCCGCTGTTTTACTCAATACATTCTTACGGTCGTCTACATTAATAACTGGTTTGGTTTTAACACTGGTGACGGACACAACATTTGTTAGTGGTTTTGGTTACCCGACCTTAACCACTACAAGTTCATTAGGATTCGATTATTTTTCTATTTTGAAGTGAAACTTCTGTATCGGGGTTGTCAAAAAATTTAGTGTAACATTTTTTCGTTACGCGTAACATTTATCCGTAACGTTACGTGTAACATTTATCCGTTACGTTACGCGTCAAATTTATAAAATAAAACAAAAAACATTTTCAAACACAAACAGGACCAAATTAATACTACAATGAAATATCACATTACAAACAATATTATTTTATTTAGTCCACAATGTAAATAACTACACACATCACATTCCACAAACTTACTTCATTCACACCACAGATCGCGAAATATTTACTCAGGTCTCGCTCCTTAACTTTTATTGCACTTGAAATAAGAATTGTCACAAATATTGCTGGTTTATAAGTCTTTTGTCGTTATACCTTACGTCGACATATATTTATTTTTTGAAAAATAACGTCATAAAGAAGTTTCACTTCTTACGAGTGTACGCTAGTACACGCAACTTTTTTTTTTAATTATATAGGGGCAAACGAGCAGACGTATCGCCTGATGGTAAGCAATTACCGCCGCCCATGGACACCCGCAACACCAGAGGCGTCACAAGTGCGTGGCCGGCATTTTAGGAAGGAGTACGCTCTTTTCTTGAAGGTTTGAAGGTTGTATTGTTCATGTTAATCTTGATGCCATCGAAGATTTGAGTCATACATTTTATAGAAGTGGTAAACTATTGAAAGAATAAGTCTCTATACCATTGACATATATATTGTTCTTCATTCCCGTTGTCAGTATAATACATTTTTAGCTAAATGAACTTCTATTTTTCTTTGTCTAAATTGGCAAAATAGGCGATATTTATTCATAATGAGTAAACAATTAGATTTTATTGTGTCTTTTCAAGTTATAGCGTGCAGCCTGACACCGATTAAGCTAACCCGCTTTCAAGTTAGTTTTTTATCAATATATTCAACCACAATATGCTACAGCGAAGTGCTGTACGTTAATGTTGGACTTACATTTTCAGAGACAGCCGGCCATAGCGGATTATTTAAAGGTGGATCTAATGCAATGGTTTGCGCTCGCGCCGGAAAACTTTGTTTTCTTCGTCCAGTGCCCGCCACGTTTGCACCCCGTCCTGATCCCTGCCATTCGCTATTCTGTAAATAAATAGAATAAAATTACAATCAACAATTATTTTAATTTCATATAAAATATAATTTACTAGCTGACCCACGCAACCTCGTTTATGTCTCTTATTGCCCGTAGTGTAATATTTCCCCCGGTTTTTGTAACATTCTTCATTAGTGCTCCGCTCCTATTGGTCTTAGCGTAATAATATATACCCTTCCTCGATAAATAGACTATCCAACACTGAAATAATTTTTCAAATCGGACCAGTGGTACCTGAGATTAGCGCGTTCAAACAAACAAACTCTTCAGCTTTATAATATTAGTACAGATAAAATAGGAAGTTTAGTTTTAAACACTAAAATCTTCCATCTAATTATTTGTTCTATCCGCTACAAGTCACGTTCTTCAAATCGTCGGTCCATTGTGCTGCAGAGCGCCCTACACTACATTTGCCTAATCATAGGATAGTTGGCGCTCTTTGGTCTCCGACCTTGGTTTAGCAATGGACGGCGATAGGTTGATGAATAAATAAATTCTTAGATCTGGTGTTTGCCGTAGTGCTTGTTCTAAATGACACTTCCGTAAAACCAAGGGTAGTATTTTAAACAATCAAACTTTTACATTCAAGAGTCATAAACGTAGCCCCACCGCCACTTTCATATTTGCATGCCAGTTCAGTGCCTATATTTGTATATGTGATGTTTCAATGCTGACACATATTATAACCAGATTTAGACTACGTGTGTTCTTTTAACATTCTATTTAAACTTTAATTTTAAAAGTAATTTAATGTCTGGTTCTATTAAAACAAATTAGTTCCACATTAATGACTATGCGAATCTCCTCGATGGAAACAAAAGAAAAGGATAGTTATATCAAGACACATTGCATTTTGTATCAGTGAAGTTGAGGAAAATCATGCCGTAAAAGAAAATTACCATAACATTTGAATTGACAATAAGGAGATAAAATTCTGTCATGTTCTATATTTAATTAATAATCGTTATTCGAGTCTTAGACCTCGTCAGTGTCGTCTCGTTCAAGTTTCCATCCTAAAGATTTCTGTGCTGTTTATAAAACAAATTATTCGAGTGTTATGAACTTTGCAGTAAGTGATATACTTTAACTCATAGTTATTAATTTTATACTCGTTTCTGTCGTCGTTCCGTAAGTTATTTTTAGCTCATTCTTGGTTTATGCAGTTTCACTGACGCGGACGCTCCAGTCCAGTTGATTTGTGAGACAGATATGAAACACAGATGAAAATGAGTTCATACATGAATGGTGACATATTTTTAAAGTAATTTTCTCTATGCGTCGTATCACACGACACCAGTATTTCAGAATTAGATATATCATTCGAGAAGATAAAATACGTTGATAATTCACTATGCAACAAATTTAAAAAAAAAAAATTTCACTGGGTTCACAGTATGTAATTATGTTTTGCCACCTTAAAACTATGTGAAAAATCGAAATAAAAATTTTCTATCACATCAAGTTTAATAGTGAAATGGATTTATTAATTTTACTTAAAATCATCTACATAAATTTGTTATTCTACATTATTTTTTTTATTTTTCTGACCGACGAGCTTTTCTCTTATAGTCAGTAGTGGCAGTATCCCTCTGGAGGCTCCAACAGTAGTCTGCAACCTTTGCTGGCTCTCATCTTCCCTGGTAACGGTTTCGTATTCTGCAATTTCTTAATGAAATCTTTCACCGTGTTCATCACTTACCGAAACCATGTTATCAGGAAAGTAACTTAAAAGAGAGTGTAAAAATTAATTTTTAACGACATATTGCATCCTAGTTTCTGATACGCATCCAGCATCCGATTAATTTTTTCATGGAAATCCGGTGATTTGTGATTGCCAAGAATTTTTTTGTAACATCGATAAAAGCCAACCATGCATTTTTTTCAAAAGGTCTGAGGCTCGATAAAAAAGCAGGATCATTGACCAATGTTCTTATGTCAGGACCGTTGAAAATACCTTCTTTAATTTTGCCCCACTTAGCATAGGAAATTTTGTTTTAAGAAATAAAAATCCAGGTCGGTCCGTCCAGCTTGAAGAACTACAAAATCTTTTCGGTACTGGAATATCTGGAGAATGTGGTAGCGGCATTGACACTGATGACACAGTAGCATACTTCACCGAATGTTTTGACTTTTTGAAAACCCTTTCACAGTTGTTAAACAAAAGTAACAGTCATCTACGTGATTTTTGGGTTCACGCCACTGCATTGGTACATCAAAAGGCATCTGTTTAATATTACCCTTGTACAACCCGTCAAATATTTATAACATTTTAAACAACGCATTTTCTATGATTTATCTTGATGTTTAATGGCAATTTTAAAATAAGCTTCATAACACTTCTCAAGCAGAGGCGAAATTGGCTTTTTTTTCACTTTTAGGTGTAAATTGACCACAAAAATTAACAAAATAAGCTAAGAGAATTAACACAGACACGCGGCATTTTGTAGATATGAATAACATAAATGTTCTGATGTCTTTTGTACACATCAATGATATTAATTTATAACTTCACTCAACTAAGTGTAACAGAAAGTAAATTCAGTAAGATTAAAATCTTACGTTACGAATATTACCGTTATTTTTGTTCTGGGACGTGATATCTAAATATAAATTTGTTTTCTGTTGTTTACTAAGCATACCTAATACAAATCATCACCCTAGATATCAGTGATTTTTTCGATGTTGCATAGTGTATAATTAAAGAACAATCTATATATATATAAATGTTATGTTGGTTTGTGTACGTTTCAAAAACTCAAAAAGTTCTGCACCGATCGAGCTAAAATTTTAGAATGATATACAACGTGTCCCAAAATTCAACGATAAGCCGGTACCAGAAGGTCGGCCTGCTCGTGACTACTCGTGAAAAAATGTTAAAAAATAATTATCTTTTTTTTTTTTTTAATTACGAAAGAAAAACTAAAATTCTTAAAAATTTACACCTCTTAAGATATTTTTAACTACCATCTCCACAATTTTCCAAATATTTCAGATTTTTTTTTGTATCAGCATCCTAAGTAACACCGTTACCCATCACAATCCTTAGAAAACCCATAACACCTGTAGATTTTACACGAAAATTAATGAAAGTTTTTTCTTTTCTTCAAAACTCTAAAAGATTTTTCTTTAAGGGCAATTTAACTCATCGTGGTGTAAAAAAAATGTATGGTCACTACTATGGCAAATGTTTTAAAAAAATTACGCATCTAAACATGAATCTAAAATGGTACAATACTTCTTGAAAACCAACCACAAAAAAAAATGCAAATTATTTATCTAAACATAAACCAACATTCATGAATTGTTTATAGTACTAAATTTTTGACAATATTTAAGGTTTTTGTCGAATTTTCCGTCTACCCTTATTTTGGTAGTAACTTATTATACATAACTAGTTAGATCTCATCTAGATCTACCTAGTTTACAGCAAATTACATAAGTCCGGTAAATAGAAGTTTGAAATTTTTTATCATCGGTATTGTCTAAATATGTTAATTTATAACAACACACATTCATAAACATGATAGTAAAAATAACTTTTATGGCGTTTGTCATAAACAAACATACTTACACTACTCATTTACGTGATAATAAAACGGGAACTACTCGTATATTATCTGTCATCAAAGTTTAGATTTATCGCTAAATTCAATACTCTATTTAATTTATATATCTGAACTTAAGGCATTTATTTGTCATTAAATAAAGCAAACGATCTCTAAATATGAAAAATTATATTAATTATTTTTAACTATTTGTGAGTGTCATCCTACTCCTAGAGATTTAATTTTGGTGACAAATCTATTATTCAAGGCACAAATTTATTTTGTTAGACCATTGAAAATACATTTATATAGTGCGGGATAAAATCATCCATACTAATATTATAAATTCGAAATTGACTCAGTCTGTTACGCTTTCACGACTAAACCGCTCCACCAATTTCAATTAAATTTGACATGGATATACTTTGATTCTTGAGGAAGGACGTAGGCTACTCTTTATCGCAACAACTAACATACTTTAAAAAAGAAGAATTATCAATTCGACTGTATTTATTTTTTCTTCTGTTGCCTGTTTGAGATTTATTAAGAATTATTTGTTGTTTAACAACAAAATTGGTTGTTTGATGTAAATTCAAAATCATTTATTCAATTAAGACACAGTGATATTAATGGACGTTAAATTGAAAGCTACAGTTAAAAATCATAGATCCACACAAACAGACGCCATAGGATGTGCTGGATTGTCAAGGTAAATAAGGTGAAAACCCCAAAGTCTACTGCCTGCTTGTGTCGATCTATAACTACCAGTTTCCGAAATGCGTAGAGCCTTATGAGAAGAATACTAGTCAAGAACCTCATGGCCACTCTTTTTAAAAGTCAGATCTTCAGGTACAACATTTAGGCGTAAGTACCGTATATTCTTTCATATGCATTTAGTCAAAGATGGCGGTGTTTCCTGCCCGTGCTTCGGAGAACACGTTAAGCCGTCGGTCCCGGTTGTCATGAACATCTATGGCAATCGTTATTGGGAAGTCAGTGCCCTCAAATATACTGACAACTAGTTCAACCTTCGAATTCAGTTCGCCCTCAGGGTTGCGGAGGTCAGATGCCAGTCGCTCTGTATAAAAACTGATATTCAGGTAAAACCGGTTGAACTGGTAGCCGACCCCAAATATTGGGAATAATAAAGGCTAGGAAGATGATGATGATGCATTTAGTCAAAAGCTGTTATTTTGAAATTAAAACAGACAAAGGATATAGCAAGGGCGAAGTCGGAGCACATTGCTAGGATTGGCGAGAGGCTTGAGCGTCTTCCTTCGGGAACTCGGGCGATATGGTCTCTTTCCAAGGCTATCGAAGGGAATTTCGCCATCCCCTTTCACCTCTGCACTTGGGAAATAATCAGTTGGCCTATGACGCAAAGAAGAAAGCCGATCTTCTGGCAAAACACTTTGCGTCCAACTTGACCTTGGATGTCGGGGAACAGGAGCTGCCCACCATGCCATGGTGCGAGAGCCGTAAGATGGACATCCAGTTCTACGAATGCTCAGTGCGTTTAGCACTCTCGTCCCTGGATATCCATAAGTCCAGTGGCCCTGATGGAATTCCTCATATAGTGTTGAAGATGTGCGCTCCTGAGTTGGCATCGGTCTTAACGCGTCTTTATAAGCTCGAAGACGAAGTACCGTCATCATGGAGGGCAGCATTGGTCACCCGATCCCGAAATAAGGCTATCGCTCTAATACGTCCAACTACAGGCTGATAGCATTAGAAGTTCCTTCTTCTCGAAAATAATAGAGTCCATTATCAACTTTCAACTCTTGCGGCATCTGGAAGGTCATTATTTGCTTAGTGACCCGCAGTACGGCTTTCGTAAAGGTCGATCAGCTGGTGATCTTCTAGTATACCTGACACATCGCTGGGCACAGGCGATTGAGACTAACAGGGAAGCCTTGGCAGTTAGTTTGAACATTGCGAGGGCCTTCGATCGGGTCCTATGGGTTTCCCGAGAAATTATGCGATTGGGTCACTAACTTTTTAGGTGATAGAAGCATAAAGGTCGTAGTCGAAAGTGAATGCTGTGACTCAATATCTGTGAATGCTGGTGTCCCGCAAGGATGTGTGCTATCGCCTAGTTTGTTCCTCTATCATATCAATGACACGCTGCCAATTAGCGGCATTCATTGTTAAGTGGATGACAGCACGGGCGATGCTCTCCCTACCGGCCGCGCCAATATTTCTCGGAAAAACGTCATTGAGAGTCGAAACAAACTTGTGTCTGAACTTGAGACCTCTTTGCAAAAGGTCTCAGATTGGGGTAGACTTAATTTAGTCCAATTCAACCCCAAGACACAAATTTGCGCGTTCACCACTAAAAACAGCCGTGGGTATGTCCTCGTTTTGAAGACACTCCCCTATCTGCCTCAGCCAATATTGGAATACTCGTAGTAGACGTATCGAGCCAAGTCCAGTTTCGTGGCCATTTGGAGGGTGAGACCAAATTGGCCTCGAAGAAGCTTGGTGTGCTCAACAAATCGAGGCAGTATTTCACTCCGGCCAACCGCCTTTAGCTTTTTAAAGCGCAGTTTCGGCCTCACATGGAATACTGTCCACATCTTTGGGCAGGGGCACCACAATACCAGCTTCTCCCTCTGGACCGCATTCAGCGGAAAGGGACTCGTATCGTCGATTGCCAAGAACTTCCAATTCGGTTAGACACTCTGGGGCTGCGTCGAGATGTGACTAGGCTGTGCATCTTCTATCGCATTTACTATGGGAGTGCTCTGAGTAATTGTTCGGACTGATCCCTGCCGCATTCTGCTATCGTTCTACGCGACAGAAATTTCATCCTCATCATCTAGATGGTCAGCAGTTCACAACTGTGCGCTTTTCCCGAAACCTTCTGCTTCGCACAACAAAACTGTGGAATGAGCTGTCGCCTGCGGTATTCCCGGACCAATACGACATTCAAACCTTCAAGAAAAGAGCGTACTCCTTCTTAAAAGACCGGTAACGCACTTGTAACGCCTCTGGTGTTGCGAGTGTCCATGGGCGGCGGTAATCGCTTACCATCAGGCGATACGTCTGCTCGTTTGCCCCCCATACAATAAAAAAAAACACAATTTTATTATTGTAACTTGTATAGATAACGTGCAGAAAAAAAGTAGTGATTTGTAAAGATTTACCATGAGAAAGCCACGCTTCGGCATGCATGGGCCGGCTAGACCGAAGTGATACCACGGCCACACTGAAAACCGCTGTGAAAGAGCATCTGCGCTGTGTTTCACCGAGTTAGTGAGGATACCGGAGGCTCTACCCCAACCCCTTCCCCCATCCCCCAAAGGCCGGCAACGCACTTGTAACGCTTCTGGTGTTGCGGGTGTCCATGGGCGGTGGTAATCGTTTACCATCAGGCGATACGTCTGTTCGTTTGCCCACTATACCATAAAAAAAGATGATTAATTGTTAAATTAGTTATAACTTAGAGAGCAGAGCAGATATAGAGCAGTATTGACTTGGTTAGAGTATTATCGTGCTTAAAAATGTCGAAACAGTAGTCATCGTTATATTTATATAGTTTAGCGATGACTAGTGCTGTGATTTTCAACTTAAATTAACATTTGCTATAAATATAAATCACTGAAATATTATCTTTTCTAGAAACAGTAGTGATTCATTTAATTCTTTTATCCTATCAGACTGTTTTTTTAATCATTGAATTGTGTTAATTTTAATTATAGACGCTCAGCAGATATAGACTATTTAATTGTACATGAAGAGGTAATTTATCAATAGCATTATTTACGAACGAGCTGGTTCGTCCGAGGCGGTACTACCCTAGCACAGAAAATCAAGGTAAAATGACAGCCCTCGTGCTGTGTGCGAGATCAGAGGCAGAATAACGCACAAGCATGAAAAGGCCAGCATAGTGTGGGTCACCATGCTACATATTTGCATTTGCAATAAGTATGGTGACCACCACTCTTAGATTGTACTTATGCTTTCCATCAGGCAGAGTAGTATCAATTTGACAAGACCATACATAAAAAAGTATTTTTTTTAAATTACACATATCACATCATTACTAGCTTACCATTTGTGAAAAAAAATTGAAATATGTTTAGTTGTTTAAGTCTAAAAGCGTAACAATAAACAAACTCACATTTGCATTTCTAATATGTTTTAACTTTTGCCCGTGGCTCTGCCGGCGTGTTTGTCGGTTATCCCTATGTGTTATTCTGATATGTACGTTATTTTAGTTAAGTTACACCTAACTCTGTTCAGGAGTTTTTGCGTGAAGGAGTAACAAACATCTTTACAGACTCACAAACTTTCATCTTTATAAAAAATTAAATTGAAAAGTCTGTTTGTAATTTCATATTAACAGCCTTTTACTAAATGCATATGAAAATTTATACGCAATTTATAAAAGCATTTTTTTAAATTTTAGTCTGTACGTATGTTTGTTCTGGCTAATCTTTGGAACGACTGAATGAACATACGATCGTATCAACGTACCGGGGATACAGCGCCATTGTTCGGCTGTTGTAACGTGGACGATAGTGGAGAGGCTGGCGCTCGTAAGGGTGACACTGTCATCCCTAGCTGCTTGCTGTTGATTAACCGCCTTAGTAGCTGTGTTGCTTCACCGCTACGACCTGTTTGCAAATAAACTCATGTTTATTACTACTGCGCTAAAGAAGAACATATTCAGCGAATCACATATCAAAAGCCTTTTAATAATAAATACATATTTCGGACATCTTACACACAACGCCATCTAGTCCCAAGCTAAGCAGAGTTTGTGTTGTGCGTACTAGACAACTGATATAAATACATATACACTGTTTTTTTTTAAACCTACATATTATACAAAGAAAACACCCAAACTTCAAAACAAATATTTGTATTTCATACAAACATTTGGTCCGACCCGGGTATCGAACCCGAGACCTCAAGAACAGCAGTCGGCATACGCTACCACTGCGCCACAGAGGCAGTCAACAAAACTTTAACAATTCACTGCTACACACATAATCTCCCTTTAGAAAGAAGATTTTGGCCTAGTACACACATAATAAATGTATTATTTTTTTCGTTACTAACCCCTTTCAGAGTGAGAGTCTCATATACTGTGAATGAAAGAAATAGAACGCTCCGTCTCACTCTGACACGTTAGGACGCCGAAACAGTTAACCTGCAGAATTACAGCTAGAGACAGTCTACAATGTTACTTGTGTGGGCTGGCTTGTTCAGATAAATTATTGCAATTCCTTTGCATGGTATTCTGATTAAGGTATTTTATTTGATTAATTTTCTAAAAATTAAATCAAGCAAGATCGATTTATCGCCCCCGAAACCCCTACTATATTAAATTTAAAAAAATCGTTAGAGCTGTTTCTAAGATACAGATTTTATATATATTTATATGTGTGTGTATTAGAGAATAATTATTTTGGTCATCTGACACATAACAAAGTGAGCGATAAGACCGCCTATTGTTATATATTTTTCATATTTTGTAACTGAACCTATGTTTTTTTTGTATTTTTGTATGTTTACAATAAACATATAAATAAATAAAAACAGTAACTTGTAACTAAGCAGAGTTTATACTACGCATCTGGTTTGATGGATAGAATACTTAAGAAACACCCAAACTCCAAAAATAACATTTGCAGATTATACAAATATTTGGTTCGATCCGGGAATCTAACCCGTGACCTCAAACACAGCAGTCGCATACGCTACCACTGCGCTACCGAAGCAATAAAGACAAAGGCATATCAATAATATAATCAATATCAATTCAGCCACTTACTATTTACGAGAGACTACAAAAGATCGACAAATTTTTGTTTTTATACCGATCAAAAACCTTTTTTTGGCTTCACCGCTGTCGGTTGAGAAGTTATAGTTATAAAAATAATACCATTTTGTCTATGAAGTGCTTGCCAGAGCGATTCCTTATCCTGTTCGTGTTCTTGAGGAGGTTGTGGAGACGATAACGCAGAACGAGCTGATTGGGTCTCTTCAGGGTCATCCTATAAAAAGTAACATGGATAACATGAATGTTTTCATACAAATCAAACGGGCATTATGTATAAGTAACAAACAACCTTGCTCGATTCTATTGAATGACGGTAGGCCATCTTGTTGATGACGTAACGTGTTGACTAATGTGTTGTTCATACTTTATCTCTAAGGATGATGTTGATACAAAAATTTTTACCTGTGACATTTGAGATATATCCATCTGCAGCCTATCTGGGTCCGACCCACTACTGCTTTGACTGCAGTCCTCATAAACAGAAGAGTTCTCTTTCATCGATGCTCTCATCTTATTGGTCGACCTTCCAAAATTGTGTTGTTTGTATTCTTCCCCGCCAAAAACATGTTGCTTGTACTCATCCACGAAGGTTGTAGACTTGTTGCGTGTCAGTGCACTGTGGTAATATGTGTTTGTGTGTTCTTGTTGTTCGTTATGTTCCGCCGGTTCATTTTTAACTGAGCTGTATAATGAGAGATCCATTTCTTTGTTGTCATGATCTTCGTTACTGCATGGACTTGGCGCGTTCTGCGTTCCGCTGTAAGTGTTGTACTGATCTTCCGGGTAGTCGTGAGGGTAGACGTCAGCGTTACCGGTTGCTTGTGTTCTATCGATTACACTCGTGTAATTCGATGGAATTTTCTGAGATTCTTCATTTTCCCGCTGCGCTACCGCTACAGCTTTACTTATAATATCAATGACAGTATTGCAGTGCATCACCTCTCTCGCTCTATCCGAAGGCGGCAGACTCGGCACACTATTGAATGTTATGTGAGATTCGTCTTCATTTTTTATCGTATATTTACTTGGATCGTAATTTTTTATTTGTAGTAATGTGACCGCCGCCTGCCTACTTTCTAAGTTCTTCATTTCCTCTGTAGAGTCTGGTGAGCCAATTTCCGCATATTTATTCTTTACTTCATGCTCGAACTCGCTATCGGTTAATGGTTTGATAATCTCTTCTAACTTTGCCGCCGCTATGTTCAAAATTTCCTTAAAAGAAAAAAGACAATGTATGAACATCATTCACTATTCATGTTAGTCAGGTGATAACACAAATCAACATCGACCAATGAGGCGCTCACTTACTTCTTGACACTTGTGATATCAGAGCTCTCAACTGATAAGATAAAAATTCTATTTCTAATCTGAGGTAGTCAGTATCCTTAATAAACTCTAATAAAAATGAACTTCCAAGCGAAATATAGCGTGAGTGAGCGTGATGACCCAGTTATTTGGACGATTGCTTGTGTACTAAGATATAAATAATGGTGTTTCTTTGTTGTAGGTGTTAATGTTATTATGCGTCCTAGTTTCATGGAACCTCGCCCAAGAAAGCAAAGTAGAGAGTGCTCCGTGTGATATTTCAATACAAGATGTTAACAGTATTACATTGAACTGTTCACGGCGCAATATCGACGAGATTCCAGATAATTGGCCGGAACGCATTAACAGCGTAGACAAAGGTAACGCTGCCGAAAGCAGAGCGGGCTCATTTATCGAACTGCACTATCGTGCAAAATTATGACGCAAACAAAACAAATATCGCCTGCATATCATCTTGTTTTACGTTTGTGTTCTAAAATATCTTTGAAATAACCTTAATGCACTAACCTATAGTCGAAGACAATACATTAACTATGTTATAGTATGTATGTACTGCCAAAAAAAAGATTATTTACAGTAATAATAAACACTTATCGTTAATGGTAGCGTTACATAGAAGGTAGATTAGATATATCAATAATTAATTAATTAATTAACGGACTTTTACATCAACAATTTCGCATTCAGAATATCAAAAAATAAATGTACTTGAAATTAAGGTTTAGGTTAGGACTAACGAATAAATTTCCTACTTTTCAGATGGGCACGTCTTGATAACGTTTTTCAACAATTCGGTAACAAACCTGTCACAATTGCCTGCTGTGCCGGGCACAAGAGTAGCCATCAGTTTTAAAAGCAACGAGATAGTGGACATAGAGGATGGCGCTTTTAGCAACATCGAGGGACTGGTTTATTTGGACTTAAGCAATAATAACATTACTGGTAAGTACTATTCTATCTATCAGACTGCCTCTGTGGCGCAGTGGTAGCGTATGCGACTACTGTTCTTGAAGTCTCGGGTTCGTTTCCCGATTCGGAATCGTACCAAATATTTGTATGAGCTGCAAATACTTGTTTCGGAGTTAGCGTGTTTTCTATGTATAATATGTACGTATGTACAAAAAAAAAGTATATACGTATTTATATCAATTATGTAGTACTCATAACACAAGCTATGCTTAGCTTGGGACTAGATGGCGTTGTAATATTTATTTACATAATATCCTCGTTACTTTTTCCTGATACCTTTTATTCATAAGTAAAATAAGTATAATATGCAGTCAATTTGTTTTAGAAATATACAACAAAAGGCATTGGTAGGCTAATCAATAGGTCCACGATATCTTTCTATTCAAAATAGAGAGAAAAGTTTAGGACATAGGCACTAATTTAAGAATAGATGATAGATAGAAGATCCAATGATTTGAGATGCATTTGTTTAAACGTCTAACAACCTTTATTAGATTATAGCTGAGAACACACAAGTCACCATACTTAAAAAAGTTTAATTAAAAGCCATGAGACAGATGCACACATAAATCGTTATCACATCCATTTGTCACAATCATATTTTTTGTATAATCGTAACAGATGGAGAAATCTAGTAGGAAGATAAATATTGTATTATATTTACTTAAGCTAATGTAATCACTGCTAAGTATGCTTGTCATGTGTATAATAATATTATGTACACAAAAAGAGAAATCACATCAATTCACTCAGTCATCACCGCATTTTAAACCGTAAATACGATAGACGTTTTAAATTTATGATAAACCATATAATTTATAACCCAAAAGAGGAAAAAACATATTATTATTGTGAATTTGATTACCTAGGACGTTTATCATTAATTTATTATCTTTAGTCGTCTGTCAGTACTGCAAACACAACAATAAATATTATACAAGATGAGATTATTGATCAGAAAACTCATGTAGGTCAGATATTTATGTCGACATCCACAAGAAAAGCACGACTATTTATACTGTATTCAAAATGACAAACTTGACGCCGTCGGACATTTATGTACTGTTTTAGATGTTGATATTGATAGTGATATGAGATAGTTCTTTATTACTTCTTTGGAATCATGTGTGGAAAAACATTTTGTCATATTTTCAGAATTATTTTACTCAGATGTTCTTTACTTATCTGTATATTATTTACTACACTTTCTATCAGTATAAAACCCAGATGTACTAGATTAAGGCGATCGTTTATATCTGACGTAAATGGCTTTAGGAAAAAAGTGGTATGTACATATTTACAAAAAAAAAGTATATAAGTATTTATATCAGTTGTCTAGTACCCATAACACAAGCTCTGCTTAGCTTGGTACTAGATGGCGTTGTGTGTAAGGTGTCCGAAATATTTATTATTATTAATTCATTGTCTGAACTTGCAATACTAAAATGAGCCTACGGGATTGTTTTTAGTCACTCTTTCGTGCTTCTTATACTAATCTAGCGACCATAAACTTATTATTATAGGTATAGAAAAATATACGAAGTGACTTTGATCCTGGCAAAATTACTGTCCCCAAGAAAGGAGTATCTAAATAAACAATTTCGATCTACCATTATTTTATAATTCTTGCTTAATGTACCTACTGAAATGAACACGGAATATGTGACGTATCGGTCCCGGCAATGTTACATTGATAGCAGACCATGGGGGAAATCATCTAAAATAGTCACTATCAACGTTTCTGATATTTTATTCGATGTATATGATGTGCGACGGACAAATATGAATTTCGATGTTAATCACAAACAACTAATCACACAGAATCACTTGACTTCCATATTGAAATAAGTATGATGACATAAATATAAGAAGATTAAAGCAATCCCAGTCGAATTTACACGTGTCTTGAACAAAAAAAACTCAAGAAGTAAGAGCCGACAATGGTACTCTAGTAATATTGTATACAAATCAAGCAAAGTTGTTGTTCATTAATCTTACAGAACCGGTCTCGATACAGCGATAAAATTAACGACGACTTCGCGGAGTAGTTTCCGATAAAATTTCTTATTTCTTTACTTAATTATAAATGTGAAACAATCAGCGGATGATTTTATCTTATGATCCGGTTAACTAATTTAATAACATGGCCATAATTCTAATATTTACTTGACATTTATAAAAAGTGTAAAAAGAAATATTCTTTTGAGGCTTTTTTTGTTTAAGTGACCGTATTGTTGTACTAAATGTATTTTGTAATGGTTTGGTAGTAATACAATAAATAGTTTATATCGATCTCTAAATCGATACCAATGTATAGTAAATATCTGTCATACATAACATTAGTCATCGGGTGTGGTCCATTTATTACAGTTTCGAAGAACAGTTACATGTAGTATGTTAAGCATTTGGATTCACAAAAATGTCGTAATCATACTAATCACATATCACAATAAACCTAGTTTCATTCATGGTATTAGTCTTATCTGTTTATTTCAATATTATGTTAGATTATCTGTACTACGCTGATCTCACTTGTCCGTTAAGATGAAGATAGATCATCGTGGTACAAAAACAGAGTACAGTAACTAAGTTGCAAACTCTGCCTCTATAACAAAAATAAGACTTTCTTGATGTGTAACACATTCCCTGTTTCTTTTCTACACTGTGTGATTACCTACTTAAAATGGGAAGACAGTTTGCAACAGGAAGGCAAAATTGCGTGTATTTTAATTTATAAGCGCATGCAATTCCCGAATTGGCCGTGAGATATCAAAAATGACACATTATATTCGAGTGCTATAAGCTCACTTGTTTTTTTTATATAGCATAAATTAAAATATCATTTGATTATGTGAATCTAACTGCTCATCTATAAAAACCATAATGTTTTAAGGTCACCTGGTTTTCCTGAAATTTAATGACTAACATAACAACCTACTTGTAAATGCTTTACGAATACACATAAACTATGCAACAAAACGGTAATAATTTAATTAGTAACCTAAAAAAACAATTGGAAAATAAATAGATAAACAAACGAAAACGATCTTAAAGACCTCGGTTCAACGATCTGTAATTAAAGTTTCGTAAGATAATCGTCTAATTTAATATTTCCTTATGTTAAACCGACAAATGGAATTAAATTTTGACACGCCCTTGTGATAAACAAGTTCTGGTAGGAGTAAAATAATCTTTGCAAAGAAAGTAAAGAGCTACAGAGATAAACTACTTAATAGTTATCTTTGCGTGAACTTACTCTCGCGAATATAGAAGGAAATAAAAATTTGTACATAATGCGCATGAAATACATGAATTGTTAATAACATACAGAATAATCTCTCGAAGTTTCCTGATCGAGCATTTAAACAGTAAAAGAAAACTGGATTGTGGTTGCGATCTTATTTTAAAGGCCTTAAATGTAATGCAATTCAATTTATTTTTTATCTAGCTCGATTAAGACAAATTTTAAGCGCCAGGAAATATATTTATTTCGTACGATATCCTCTTGCTCTTGCTGCGCCGGGTTTGTTTATTCTGTTACAAAGAGTCATTTGAGAGATTCTGGGTCACCGAGGTACTTATCTAGAATAAAAGCCTATTTTTATAGCTCTTGCTTCTATGAAGACGTAACGACTACTGAAATCATTGTGAAACAACTTTCACTACGGGAAAGGTTCTAATGTTAATTGTAGTATACATTTTCACGGTATAATATTTTGATTATTCTTTTAAGGAAATTATTTACAGATTAGCTGATCCCAGCTGTTTAACATAAACCGCAGGTAACGCCGCGGGTCTAAGCTAGTTTAAACATATATCCTCCTTACATCATTAGCTATCTGCCAGAGTAAGTCCCGTCAAAATCGGTCCAGCCGTTCTCGTTCCAATGATTAGCCGGAGCAGACAGATAAAAATTTAAAAAAATGCTATTATGTTAATGTACCGTGTATACATACATATGCATATAGTAAAAAGAGGTTATTTTAATATTAAAAACAGACACTTCAATTTTATTTATTTGTATATACATATAAATGTAATTAGACTAGGGTAAGCACACTAGTCTACAAAAGATGACGTCAAGTACTTTCTCGAAAAGAAATAAAAGATGTAACTCATATGTTTTGAGTATGCTGTAGATTTAGTAAACAATAGAGGCGTTATAATCTGACTGCCTCGGTGACGTAGTGGTACGCGTATGCGACTGCTAAGCTTGAGGTCTCGGGTTCAAATCCTGGGTCGGACCAAATGTTTGTGGAATCTACAAATATTTGTTTCGGAGTTTGGGTGTTTTCTATGTATAATATGTATGTATTTACAAAAAAAAAAAAAGTATATATAAGTATTTATATCAGATGTCTAGTACCCACAACACAAGCACTGCTTAGCTTGGGACTAGATGGCGTTTGTGTGTTAGATGTCCGGAATATTTATTTTATTTATTTATTTATTTATTATAATGGTTTATAGCCTTATATTTTTATATCCTAATTATTTAATGTTTTTTCATACAAATTTATTTTCAGGTGATGTGTTAAGGAGTGAGATTTTCCAAGGTCGCTACATAGATGGGTTATACGCCACTATTGCATTGGAAACACTTAATCTCGCTTACAACGACATCCATTCGCTGGATCGATACCTATTCCAACATACGCCAAATCTAACGAGATTGTATTTGAACAACAACCCTATCGAGATCATTGATCATGTCACCTCATTGGCTTTATCTAGTGCTACAAATTTGGAGGTGAGTATCACGTTATAATTTTTCTACATTCACAAATTATTCCGTTAAAGAAATCCGATATGACAGGACAGATGTTTGACATTTACATTTATCTAATTTGTCTAATGATCATAGACTCCTTTAGATGTTTTTATATGGTTCTAATAATTAAAGATTATGTAATTAATATTGAAAAGCAGTTCATTGGCATTTCGAATCGGCAGATGTAGAGGAGGCCTATAAAAATGAGTAGTTTATCACATCAATGTGCAATAAATTACGATTTATAATACGCGATCCGACGACTATCCATAACTATTCAGATAGAAGTTCGTTTAATTTGAAACAAAATTTTGCCCGTGGTTTTATTCGCGTCAAATTATTATTCCTTACCTCGCGAATACTTTCTTAATGAAGAAAAACAGACAAAGAAAGTTGTTAATTATAAGCTACCAATTTTCGCACAACTCGAAGTATTAACTTTGATTTTATGATCGATGATAAACAAATGTCTTTGTTTAACATTTATACCTATAGGTAACCTGTAGTGAAAGTAATGAAGTTTCATTCGATTTATGTATTTAGTATAATACAATAATAGTTTATTGGCACGTCTATTAATTCAGTTTGACATCCTTCGTGCATATTCACATTTTAAATACGAAACAAAAAGTTTACAAAATATTTTATTAGCTCTTGACTAGTTTTATAAAATCCTAGGTGATACAATTCATAGATTACGAAAGTAAGTAAAGGTATTCCACTTTTTTGTCGACCTTATTGGTTTTTTTCTTTAATGAACTTTTAATGCGCGCCTACACCTAATACAATACAACGTTTTAGAACCAACTAATATCGACGGTATAACCCTAAATTCAATTAAAACACTAAGTGACATTTATGTACGTTAAATTGAAACTACAGTAAAAAAAATCATAGATCGA
Source organism: Spilarctia lutea (assembly GCA_916048165.1). Lineage (NCBI taxonomy): Eukaryota > Metazoa > Arthropoda > Insecta > Lepidoptera > Erebidae > Spilarctia > Spilarctia lutea. The sequence goes on from OU696479.1 coordinate 14,707,692, forward strand.
CACAAACAGACGCCACAGCATGTACTACATTGTCAAGGTAAATACTCGTATGGTGAAAACACCAAAATCTACTGCCTGCTTGTGTCGATCTATAACTTCCAGTTTCCAAATTCATTACGTATACGTACTTTGAAACCAAGTACAAATACTTTAAACATTTTAATTTTTTATGTTTTAAACAACAGCATTTTTCTGGGTTGTTACTGTTTACTTGTTTAATTATAGGCCCCTACTACCTAACTACTCAATATAACTTACGAAAGTTATTAATTTTTATTATAATTCTTACACCTGTTGTACATATTCAAAGAAGGTACAGGTGTATTACATTACAAAGAGGGTTTCCTTGTTGATACCTATTCACGACTTCCGAGTTCCAATATTTAAGGGCAATCGTAAACTTATGCTAAGGCTAACAAGGATGTACACAGTAAAGAGAAAAATGAATTTCATCTCCTAGCCTTTTGCACAAAATAGGTAGGTGTTGGCTTTGGGGTGGAATTAAATTTACTATATCGATGGTCTAGCGGTTAACGTATGCAACTGATGATCATGAGGTCTCGGGTTCGAATCCCGGTGTCCCGAATCGAGCCAAAAAGTGTTGTTGAATTTTTCTGATTATAGAAATGAATAATAACAGCTAAGAGTTTGGAAGTTGTAGTCTTAGCCCCCGTGCCTCGGAGAGCACGCAAAGCTGTCGTCCTGCGCCTGATCAGTACCCGGTAATTTCGGATAACCGTCCTATCAGATTATGAGAGTGAGGGAACAGGAAGTTCACCTGTGTTTGCGCACACTTTTGTACTACAATATTTCCTATGTAGTTGGTTGGTCTCTACTCTCTAAGGCCGAAACCGGCTAGGAGGACATCATTTATTCTTTTTACTTCGATTTTTAAGCCTATACAATTTTCAGGTATTGGACCTCAGTAATACCGACATTGACCACATTCCATTGGATACGTTCAGAGGATTGAACAAAATACAAATGATTGATTTATCGCACAACCGCTTTGTAACTGTGCCGGAGAGCTTGAGCCTGGTTGGTTCTACTCTACAGTACCTCACTTTTAACGATAATGATATCGTCGAATTGAATGACGACAGTTTCATAGGTACAGTATTATTTTTTTACTATATAAGTTGCTTACCAAGTATTTACGTATCTCGAAAACGGCTTTAACGATTTTTATCAAATTTTGAAACATTTATGGTTTTGTTTTTTAAAGAAGTGAAGGATGAAGATCAGTCGTTTTGAAGGTATGATAAAAGGTATTTTGGTTTTAAAGTAGCTAACGTGTTACTAATACTAATAGAATACCTAGCACATTACATTAGAATTACTTTTATAATATTTTTGAGATAGGAACTTAATGTAGTACGAATATTATTATGAGAAATTGATTTTGATTGAAAAAAAAAAAAACTAAATTATACATTATTTATAATACAACTACCAGAATTGACCTTCTAATATTCTATACCAACTACTGGCTCGCGTCTGTGTCGGTTATCTCCGTAAATGGTATGTTTTATTCTCGACGTATAATCCTCTATTATTGAAATATTTCATCTAAATCCGTTAAATAAATTTATGTAAAAGAGTAACAAACATTCATACATAAAAAAAATCTATCGCATTTATGATATTAATAGGATTAACATTTAGATAAAGCTAAAGGGTTTCTTCTACTGTATCGTTAATGTCTACACCTCCCCACGTGTTCGATGCAGGTTCCACAAATAGTTTTACCGAGTCTGAATGTTCTTTGTGTTTGTTGTTTAAATGTTTATAAATTCTCTCGTGACAAGTATCATTAATAGGATATAATAAGGAATGACTTGCCTAGGAATGAATAATTGGTGTGAGGGATATGTATTAAATAGTACGTTATTTCTGTTACAAAACGACCATGTGCATGTAAAATAAACGGTTTTACCCTTTTTATTCCCCAATCAACGAGCATACAACTTCATTGGAATAAAGGTTACACTGAAAACTGCACGTGCAGATAGTGGCTAAAGCGGTCGCCATGCGTTCTACTGAGCAAAATGTTATGGATTCAAACCCCACATGGGACAACAATTTGTGTGATATACAAATTATTATTCTGAGTTCTTTGTGTTTATTTCAGGTATGCTTGTAAAGTCAAGTCTCCTTCGACAGCATAAATTTGTAATGCGGGAGTTGTCTTTAAAAAAAAAGGTTTTATGTCCGGTTTCTAAGATACGTTTTAGCAATATTGTACTAATAGTTTCGGTTTTTACCGTTATTTAGTGTTTTATATCAATCAAACCGATCATTACTAATATTAGCTAAAAATAAAAATATATGTTACTAAATCAGTTGACTCTTAATATTAGGGTTCATATTATTTCTGTCCTATAAAAAAAAGTAAATTCTCGATATATTTATTGATTACATAGTTATTAAATGATCTCTTGTCTATTCAGAAACGCAATGACTACTATACGGGGTTTATATAATACATTGATCTTTACTAAAGAGATAGTTACAACATCAACAACCCATAACGTCCCACTGCTGGGCTCGGATCTCCTCTCAAAGAGATAGTTAAGTGCAATTTAATTGAGAACGCCAGAAACCGAGCATTAGTGAGGTATTATGCAATATGGCCGTGTTGTATTTATAGTATTTAGTCTAGATATTAAATAACGCACTGATAAAGAAATAAATCGTAAACTATGTAGGGAGGGCTATAATCAGCCAAACTATATTCATAGCTAACAGCTATATTTGGGTTCGATGCAACGCGTAACATAGCACCGAATTTCTTACGCTAACTAACATTGAGAATGTATTCGTTTTTAAAGAGGATCATGGGAAAAGCTATAATAGTGTATGGAAAATGGATAACTTGGGTAAGGAAGAAAGCCGCAAGACTCAGGTACGGGACTGAGATTGCAGTAGTTTGTATAGGTCAGGGTCACGTACATATATGTATCGTACGTCGTTGGAGAGAACACTGAATAGGGACACCAACTGAATATCGAATAAATAATACAAATGTTAATATTAGAGCATGCGTTTAAATATTGCTACTGAAATTTATTTTCGTACTTAAAAGAATGTATTGTTAAATTATTCACTAAATTTATAGGATAGAGTTCTCAAACCTTGCCATGGTTCGAGGAGTGAGCAAACGTAATAGGGTAAAAAAAACTTGGCGCATGTTGTAGATCTATATGATAACGATATGTATGTACCTACTCACCTCGTGGTGAATACGGAAGAATATAATTATAATAGAATATATTTTTTGCAGGCTTAACGAACTTGATCGAATTGGAAGTCGGCGAGAACGACTATTTGGATGAAGTTAAAAGAAGCACGTTTACTCCACTCAAGAACCTAAGAGTACTTCACCTTTGCCACAATCAAAACCTGAAGTACATAAGCCATAACGCCTTCCGAGGACTAAAAGACCAATGGGCTTTGAAGGAAGTGGGTAACATGATATATATATTATTTTTTTTCGTTATCTAATATCACATTAGTAATGGTCGGTAATCAAATCCTAAAAACGCACACCAACACACACTAACAATAAATATTTCGGACATATGACACAACGCCATCTAGTCCCACGCTAGGAAGTGCTTGTGTTATAGGTACTAGACAACTGATATAAATTTTTTTTTTGTAAATTCATATATATTATACATAAAAAGCACCCAAACTCTGAAACAAATATTTGTAGTTCATACAACTCGGAAATCGAACCCTGAGACCACAGCAGTCGCATACTCTACCACTGCGCCACAGAGCCAGTCATTTCTAATAACTTTATAAAAACTGATGTATTTGATAAAAATCAATATTAATAAAATCAAAGGTAGGTAAGTGATAATGATGGTAAAATAATTATTAGTGCATAGTAACATTACTTTATTAAACATATTGTTATTATTTACATACATGTCAATAAGTAAATTTATCAGAAACATCACATTATAAAATATTACACATCACTTTACCCTACTTTTGAAATGCTTACATGACAGTCAGAAAACAAGGTCAGCTTAGTAATCATTTTTCTCTTATGTTTTGATATACAATCAATCAATGCATTGCAACATTTATCCTAAGATTAGCAGTAAATTAAAGATGAAGGTCTCATGGCCTCTTTACTGAAAACTCACGGCATAGTTTTGACAATTCTTGAGGTCTTTCATAAGACTATTCTAACCGATTATTAGGAGGTTGGATAAATGACCTCTCACTACTTATCATTATTGCTTAATTAATTCAATGCCACTAGTGATTCTGATACCACATACTCGTAAATATCACACCTTTTATTTTTTTTATTGAATAGTGGGCAAACGAGCAGTCGTATCACCTGATGGTAAGCGATTACCGCCGCCCATGGACACCCGCAACACCAAGGGCTTCACAAGTGCGTTGCCGACCTACCCATTACACCTATAATAAAATAATTTACATAATGCTGGAGAAACCCCAAAACAGAATTTTACTTTGATGATATATTTAGCTTACTGATGCTTTATTTTTAACGAGGTTTTTTTGCTTCACCTGTATGTTTGTAAGGGTGCTTTTTAAACTCATATATTCATTAAAAAATCATATTGCTTATCAGGTGTACTTGGATGACAACAATTTAAGTGAACTATCTACAGATTTGATGCCATGGAACAAACTAGAAATATTAGGAATGACTGGTAACAACTGGCTGTGTAACTGTGATCTAGTTGATATTGTGTCTAAAAAGGGAGCAGGACAAAAGTTTAAACCTAATGAGATACCTTTGTAAGTATAAATAATATAATAAAATAATAAATTCAATCCCAATAAATACTCTTTATATAGTAAAGTTATATTCTAAGTAGAAAAGAATCAACTATGTAGGAATGAACAAGTTTTTTCTGTTATCATAAACAGGTTTTAGGGGTTACCCCAAGGCAAAAACAAAACAAACATTCTCATAAAAGGCATGTTGATCTCAAAACATATGCATATCTGATTATACCAGTGATACACATACGTATGCTATATAATTTATATTGCTCTCAACTTTTTCCTCATGTTTTGAAAACAATAATTCTAATTTCAGCTGCGCAGCCCCTATGCGGTTTAGTGGTACATATTTAACAAATGTTACTTTAAATTACTGCCCAACTTTTGATTCAACGACAACTCCTAAACAGAAGTATAGTTTATCAAACTTGAAACCAAAACATGTGCTTTGGAGCATTCTGGGAGTAGCAGCAGTAGCCTGCTTTGGTATGCTATTAGGACTGCTGATCAAATCAGTGAAATCAGTTTACAATAAAAGGTTCAGAAGTCAGCCAATACAGTATATCAATATAAATTCAGACTCAAGTTATGCTTAAACACTTTGGCTTATGTATTGTCAATTATTATTAGTAGTTTATTTATGTAACCTTATTACAAATTTTCATTATTTTAAATGATAACCTGTAAATAAAAATTGTATTTATAAAATATTGTGATATTTTCTTTTTTGTGACAGAAACTCACCTCTTTTGAACCACATAACGAATCAGCATATTGCACAAACTGTTCCAAGAGTCGCTCGGATTTATGTGACAACTCTCTGAATGTATGAAATTCATCAAGTTTGTGTGCACAGCTTCCACATACTACTTGTGGTAGTAAGTCTTCTGAGGACACCTAAAATATTGTTCATATCATTAGTAACATGTGTAACGCAGTTCGACAATACCCTGTCATTAAGAGAGTTTATGTGGCCAGTGACCTTTTGCAAGTGTAATCATAGATGATGAGTCATTAGTGGCAATCTGATAACAAACACATTAAGAAATCTACAAGGTTTTTCTTACAGCTATAGGATACACTTCAAAGTTTATATTGAAGTACACAGTCCCCCCTGCAAATTGATTCCCTTAAAATACAAATCTAAATTTAGATAATATTGAAATCTCAAAATAGCAGAGCATAGTATAATATGGATAGGCTTAGTAAAGGGAACATTTATTTTAGTAATGTATTTGTGGAGAACGAGGGGGGCCAGGAGCCGTGGGCCGGCGCATGAGGTGTGACGGTCGGCGCAGAGTGCGAGGTGATCTCTGTGCTCCTTTGTTATCAGCGACGCGGCCGCCGCTGATACAGCGCGCCTGCCACACGCTCGTATATCACTTCCCCGAATGACATTAGTCATACGGCCGAGCAATCGACGCGTGGGCCGTAATATGATATCACAATGCGAAAATACCCAACACCCGCGAGAAAGTTAATGGCGCTTATCAGCATCCACAATCTCATACGCTTACGCTAAACTTTCACACGAGAAAACTCCTCTTTTACAATGACCATTGCTACAATAATTTTTAAGTTTTTACCATTATTGACAAATTTTCCATTATTATCTCGGAGAGTCGTGATTTATCCTTATCACGGTCGAATATTGGAAGTTTAACATCACTGCAATTATCGCCACAGAATGATAAACAAAGGCGACACACTGAATGGAACTTCGGCGGCAAATTACACATATTTAGAAATTAAAACAGAGAAAAGTATTCACAATAAAAGGAAACATTTAGAAATAAACCAAGTAACTTAGTTAAAAATGAAAAGGTTTTGTTGAAAATATAACTCAGCATGCGATGATGTATGGTAGAATACATCACATCGCGATTGTCAACCAAACGAACGAACAAGCTACACACACATTGACAATCTCTATTGTTTACGATACGATGAACGCGTCGCATGTGTGAGCTTCAAAAGTTTGTTCTAGTTTACGAACTGATAAAATGATAACATTATCATTGAAATCAGTATTCATATTAAGAAGATTTGTTATCTTAATTTCAATGAAAATTGTTACTAATGACTGAAATTAAGGTTTTCTTAAATATTTTATTCGACTTTATGTCACATTAATAAGAGAGTCTAAGATTTTATGTATTGATTTGTTATGAAATTATTGATAAGATTAGCTTGCTTATCATGTTGAGTTATTATTAATTTATAAAATAGTATAAATTAATAGTGCATATTAAGATACTATAGTATAAGAGCTATAATGTTTTTTTTTGGTGTGCAAGGATTTTTCATTTTGATTAAGTTCTGAAAATCCAAAAAAAAAAAATTTAATAATATTTGCCAGCAAGTGCATAATGAGTCATTAATTAAAGTCAAAATAATAGATTTTAGTTATCATCTACAAATCTACAAGATAAATTTAATTGCTGAATAATTATCGCTGAACCTATCGAGAGTATCAGCGCCTTTACTGTGTTTAGAAACTTACATGAAGTAGATGTGTCAAAATAGGCATGGGAACATTAGGGGCGATCAAATTATTGTCATTGATATTGAAAGATAAACAAAGCACAGTGTTAGTGTTATAAAAGTGTTGTGGTGCAGTGTGACAAAGTTTAACTGCAATCTAATTCATAATAATTTATTGGAGCAAATACATTTCAGTGGTACAAATACGGGAAGACTTAAGTAGAACTGAGCCATTACACAATTGAAAATGATTATTTTCCAAATATATATAAAGAAAATCTAAATAAATGTTTTATTATTTTGTACGTAAATTAATATAAAATGAGTCAATCGTCGAATTCTCTAGCTGATGGAAGTGCCAGTTCTATAAGTCATGTAGAAACCACATCAGATACAGCTCAGTTGATAAGTAATGAAGAACAAGCCAGCACATCAAATCACCCATTTAACAAAGCTATAAACTTCGAGGTATTAATTTATTTCTATTTTAATTATTACAACAACCTGTGTTTTCAACATTTACATAGACATTAACTAAAAAAACATTTTATGGTTCAAATAGTTGAAATTTTACAATAATAAGGGGTTGAAATATGACTAACAAAATGTCTTTGTTGTCATTTGTTTACTGTTGTATTTTGGACGTTAATAACTAATGTGTGCCGTTGTTAATTGTAGGATTCTGATGATGAAGAAATACATGGTAGTCATGGCATCAGAAGAAGACGACCTCCACAAAAAATTGAGCCGGGCTCTTTAAATGTTCTTTCAGCTAAATATGAAGTTAGTAAGAAGTGTCTATCACTAACAGATTAATATTAACAGTGACAATAAGATAGTACTATTAAAATATTTATATTGTTTGCTTAATTTGTTTTTCTCTATGTATTAAAAATAAATTTGTTAAATTTTTGTACATGTGTTGCCGTATTGTTAATTATCTTTGTTTATGTGAATGAAATCCATAATCCATTATTATTTTCAGAGTTTAGACTATGATACATGTGAGAATCATTTACTTCTTGATGAGGAGCGGAAACGTGGATATCCTTTTTTCGTATGGAAGGATATAGCTCGGTGGTTCATTATACTGTTGATTGGTATAGTGACAGCTCTTATAGCATTTTTTATTGACATATGCATAGAAGAATTCTCAAAGATAAAATACAGAGAGCTGAAGAAATGTATCCTTTACAAAAAACAAATACATTATATTTTATAGTTATATAGTTCACATCACATGATCAACAGCCTTTAACGGAGCTAGACATAGGCCCCTACTTAATCGGGAGGATTTGTCTACAATACCACACTGGCCAAATAGTATAGGAATATTTGCCTATGGGATGTGAATAGTGTTCTTATTCTGTCCACACAGAGAATTTAGTTAATACAGCTGTATTATAATTATTACAATCACACATTATTTTAAACTATGGTCACATTTAAAAAATTATAAGTGTTTCAATTTTATCCTATAATAATATTATAAATGCGAAAGTCTGTAAGTATAGACTTTTACATAGTCTTTGTGTGAAACATACATTCTAACATACATCTTGGATGGATGTATGTTTCTCTTTCACGCAAAAACTATTGAATGGATTTTGATGAAACTTAACAATAATATAACTTATACATCAGAATAACACATATGCTACAATTTATAAAGATATAGCTTCGCCTTGTAGCGTTGCCTGCGGTTATTGTCGTACCGCGGGTAGCACGGCGGGGTTTAGCTTCTATAAATATAATATTTTTATCTGGCCAGTAATAAAAACAGGAAAGATGTTGAATGGTATATTATTTTGCTAAAAATGTTATTTCCTTAACTACTGTTAACAGCTGTGGATGAATATGTACTGCAGGACAGACTGTACATTCCATATCTACTGTGGGTGTTATCAAACATATGTATTGTGTTCATTGGATCTATGCTAGTTGCATATGTGGAGGTAAGATGTTATAGGCCTGCAACACACTAGTGACGTCGCTGGTGTTGCGGGTGTCCATGGGTGGCGGTAATCGCTTACCATCTGGCGGTCCGTCTGCTCGTTTGAACCCTATCCCATAAAAAATAAATTAAATAATGTTTAATAGGGGTACTACAGCAGCATGATAACACTAAACTAACATTTATTATAAACAGTTTTGGGGAATCCCAAACCATACACAATAGGCAGCAAGTAATATTCCCAAATGATTAGAGGAGATAAAGCATTCAAATGATAAGACTGAGGAAAAACCTTAAGGAAACATGATAGTATTCATTATTTTACCTTATTTTTATTCATTTAATTGTAATCTATACTAATATTATAAAGCTGAAGAGTTTATATGTTTGTTTGAACGCACTAATCTCAGGAAGCTTTTGTCCGATTTAAAAAATCTTTTAGTGTTGGATAGTCCATTTGTCGAGGAAGGCTCACGCAAAGACTAATAGGAGCGGAGCCCCAATGAAGAATGTTTATAAAACGGGGGAATATTGGTTGCGAGGGTCAGCTAGTATGTTTGAAAGGGACTAAAAACAAATATTTACGTAATCTGTATCAATTTGAGAGGATTAATGCTTATAACTCCACATTGCTGAACTGAAATTTGGTACAGAGATGAGAATCGTCATTGGCTATTATTTATCCTAAAAAATTAATTAACCTAAATCTATATCAATGCATGTTTTTTTTTAATGTAATAGGGGGCTGACGCATCACTTGATGCTAAGCGATTCCATGTGAAACAAAAGCTAGTTTTTTTTTAAAACAAATTTGTCTCTATTTACTTATTTGTAAGTGATTGCAACCTAAAAGATTTATTTAGATATTTTTTTAATAAACTTTTTATATTTTAGCCTGTTGCGGCCGGAAGTGGTATTCCCCAAGTGAAATGTTACTTAAATGGTGTCAAAGTACCCCGAGTGGTACGTATCAAGACTTTACTGGTGAAGGCAGTTGGTGTTATCACTGCAGTTGTCGGTGGACTTGCTGGTGGCAAGGTAACCTATTTTTTTACCTTATTTATTTATAGGGTATTGTGCTAAGACAGAATGTGTATAGTTTATATAAAAGCCCTAGAATTATGTTGTTGATTCCCAACCTGTGCAAATTATTAAATGTTGCGCATGGTCATTAGTTAAGTGGGTAGTTTATATATCAACTATAACAAGTATACATCACAAATGTAAAAGAATATTGTATGAATATAAAGTGCCTCGTTGACGCAGAAGAAGCGTATGCGATTGCTGTGCTTGAGGTCTGGAGTTCGATTCCCGGGTCGGACCAAATCTTTGTATCAACTGCAAATATTTGTTTCTTAGTTTGGGTGTTCTCTATGCATAATATATATGCATTTACCGAAAAAGAAGTACATAAGTATATGTGTATTTATAGCAGTTGTCTAGTACCCATAACAAAAGCTCTGCTGAGCTTGGGACTAGACGGCGTTGTATGGTTAGATGTCCGATATATTTATTTATTTTTAATATTTGAATATATATTAGATATATGTTTACCATAGTACACGCTCTGTCCAGTTAAGGAGCAGAAGTCCGTCTGTAAGACGTCTAATATTATTATTAGAGAAATGAGTGTATAACATTGTTCTAGGAAGGCCCTATGATCCACAGTGGCGCTGTAGTCGCCGCAGGCATATCGCAGGGTAAAAGCACAACGTTTAATAAAGACTTCAAGATATTCCAATACTTTCGGGAAGACCATGAGAAGCGTGATTTTGTATCGGCTGGTGCAGCCGCAGGCGTGTCTGCTGCTTTTGGGGCCCCTATAGGTACTAGCTACTTTTATTAATGGTTGAGTTATTACAATGGCCGGTTCGGCAACATACGATGCCGAGTATGGCTTTGTTGATTCCCACACGGGCATATATGTGTGGGAATCAACACATATATGCCCAGAAGCTATTGTATACAAAGCTATTGTATACAAAGCTATTGTATACAATAGCTTCTCCGAACTCAGTTGTTCTTATTTTGTATCTTTGTGCTGTAATCCATGACTGCCTCGGTGGCGCGATGGTTAGCGTATGCGACTGCTGTTTTTGATGTCTCGGGTTCGATTCCCGGGTGAGATTAAATGTTTGTATGATCTGCAAATATTTGTTTCGGAGTTTGGGTGTATTCTATGTATAAAAGTATATTACATCAGTTGTTTAGTACCCATAACACAAGCTCTGCTTAGCTTGGGATTAGATGGCGTTGTGTGTTGATGCTCGAAATATTTATTTATTATTTATTTGTGAAAGAAGAAATTCTGCTCCATCATCAACAACAGCCTATCATTATCTACTGTTGTTTGTATTACACTATGTGTTGCTTTTATTTATGTAATGTGTAAACACTATCTTAATTTCCTTTCCACTAACAATACACCAGCAACTACCATATACTTTTTCATCCCTACTCTTCTTTCCATCCCATGGTTGGCTGTAGGATATTCCATGGAGCGATAAGGCCGCCACTTGTACACACTTCATAATAGTTTTAAGTTTACTATGTAATTATATAAGCTGGTGTACAGTAAAGAGATTTATTATTATTATTATTATTACACAGGGCTCTCATTAGAATTTGTTCCAAGTTTTTTTTTATGTTGTCCTGATAATTTTACTCCCTGTTGGCTCCTACGACACTGGGTATTCTTCTACCGGCCCAGCACTGATACTACGATTCTGCTTAGTTCGGTATTTTATTGAACTTAATTAAACAGTAATGGTTTACCTCCCATGCGATCCTAGTAGGTAATATCTAAAAGGAAAATATATATAAATAATAATGATAAAAATAAAAAACCCTCGCCATTGTTTTTATATTCGACTACAATGATGCCAGGTTGATAACAATACGTACTAGCTGAGCCCCGCTGTGTCACCCGGCGTTGTGGTTGTACCTTTAGAACGATACGAATACGATACGATAGAACGGTAATGCCGCGGGGTGAAGGTAGTCTAAAAAAGTAACCTTAGTTACTCCTTATATTATCAAATATCTGCCTATGGAAGCCCCATCAAAATCCGTCCAGCCTTTCCGAGATTAGCCGAAACAGACAGACAAAAATTTTAAAAATCGAATGTTTATGTATGTGTCGTACTTTCATTTATATTTAGTGAAAAACTGTTAATTTAAAGTTACAAACAGACTCCTATTTTATTTATTTGCATATGTTTTAAATGTCTAATAAACCTTTGGTGAATTTTATTAAAATTAAATTTTAAATGTATCACAATATGTTGCCAGTTTGTTCTCGCCAAAAACTTTTCATGTTCTGTATTGGTTTATTTTTTCTTAAATATTTCAATGTAGTTTTGTTTATACAGCTTAACTGAATAGTTTAGATTAATAACATGTGATAATTAAATATAAGAAGGTCAGGGATGTTAGACCTTGAAAAACACTTGTATCATAATAAATACCTACTAAACTAAACACGTCTCTTCCTAATTGTTTGTTACGTCTCGGTGTCGTAACCACAATACCAGTAACAGTAAGACATCAGATTGCTATCAATTATCTACAAAGTCAAATTAACATTCCCAAGATTATTTGGGGTCGGCTACTAGTACTAACTAGTGCACAAATACTACTCACTGGTACCCCAGAGATGGAAAACGCAACAGAGGACGACCTGAAACTCACAGCAGGACACAACTGGAGAAGAGTGGCACTAGACAGAACACAGTGGAAAATGTTAGAGGAGGCCTATGTCAACAGGCACACTGAACTGCGAGATATTCTATAGAAAAATCATAACATTGTTATTTAAATTTTTGTCAGAGTTCAGAATAAAAGGCTATTTCATTCATTCATTCATTCACTAGGTTAACCAGTTTTGTCTGAATATCAGTTTTTCCACGGAGCGACTGGCATCGGACCTCCGCAATTTGAGGGTGAACTGAATTCGAAGGTTGAACTTCCCTTGCAACTAGTAACTCTAAAAATAGATTTTACATCTCATAAATAGTTAATCTGTTACTTACTGTTCTTGACGGATATGGAATGTCACCACCCTCATTCATCTTGTGGGCGTCGTAAGAAGCGAGGCGATAACTAGAAACAAAGTCTATACAAAACTGTCTGGTCAGCTTAGTATAGTAGGCCTGAACTTGTTTTCTGAGAAGAAGTTTATGACCAGCAGTAGATTACCGAAGGCTGTCGATATGATATTTTTTTAATTTTCTCCTAGCCGATACCGGCTACGGCAGCCGGTCTGAACCAGCCAACGCAGGAGATATTATAGTACACGAGTGTGTGCGCGAACAAATGGTGCACTCTCTGTTCCCTCTCTCTCATAACCCTATGGGACGGTTAATCGACACGACCGGGGAGAGATCAGGCAAAGGACCGACAGCTTTACGTGTTCTCCGAGGCACGGGGGTTCAAACCTCAACTTCCAAACTCCGAGCTGTTATTAAATATTTCTATAATGAGAAAAACTCAATAACACTTTAGACCTGACTCGGGATTCGAACCCGAAACCTCTTAATCAACAGTCGCATACTTCAACCACAAGACCAACGAGGCTGTTAGATATTACTAGTTACTAGGATTGATATGATATTATTAGTCATTGATATATTATAAAAACTTATTTATCTTCTAACTTACAATTACCAGGTGGTGTCTTATTCTCTCTCGAAGAGGGTACAAGTTTCTGGAATCAGGCGTTAACATGGCGGACGTTCTTTGGAACTGTAGTGTCGACGTTCACATTAAACTGCGCCCTCTCCGCATATCATGGACGGCCTGGAGAGCTGAGTTATCCAGGTAAATAGCTATCCATATTAAATAGTAAAAATAATAATTGTGTTCAGACGGACATATATTTGAAATGAGCAGACATTGCAGTTGTACAACCAAGGGTCATAAATGTAGAAACTAAGCCCCGCTATATTACCCGCGGTACAAAAACAACTTCGGGTAATGCCGCGGAGCAAAGCTAGTCTAAATTACTCCTTATATCATCATGCCAAAATCAAGCCGGAACAAACAGACAGACAGACAGACAAAAAAAAGATATTTTAGTTGTGTACCGTGTATATACATATTCATATAATATTACGAACAGACACTGCAATTTTATTTATTTATATAGATTGTATGTTCTACTATTTGTGCAAATAAGTTAATATTAGGTCTAATTTCTAGGTTTGCTCAACTTGGGCAAGATGGATCCGTTTCCGTTTCAATTCTACGAGTTGCCAGTTTTCATGTTCTTTGGCATGGTCGGCGGTATGCTCGGCGCTCTGTGGAACTTCATTAATTATAAACTGGCCGTTTTTAGAATAAGGTACGCTGACACTGTCTGAAAATTGTTATATTACTTTTTATTTCTTATTATTAAAATTCTAATGCAGGCTAAACACATTTTTTTCAGACGTATAATTATATATTGTAATCCTTACATAACTATGTTGAGAAAAATCAATAATCACTAACACTTAAAATATTTTGTAAATAGGTACATAGGTACCCCTTGGCTTCGGGTAGTCGAAGCTTGCCTAGTCGCAGCCGCGAGTGCGACCTGCGGATTCCTCATGATGTTCTTGTTGAACGACTGCCGACCACTTGGAGAAGATCCTACGAAAGTGCCATTGCAGGTGATCTCAACTTAATGCCTTCTTTAATTTGAATTATAATCTCCATTAGACGGAGTAGAGTCACTTTGACAGGCTCATATATATATATATATTAGGGAGTTCCACAAAAAAAAACTAGAAACCAGCCTTGAAAGTTTCGTTTAGATGCCAAAATAGGCCTCGGAAAATATGAACCATTAATATTAAGGTAGTCCGCATCGCTCTTTTTTATTTCTTATAAGATTCTTTTTCTATTTTGGTATCTAAAAGAAACTTTTAAACCTGGTTCCGAGAAGTTTTTTCTTTTAAATCCCTTTATTTATATATATTATGGAATTGGGGGCAAACGAACAGACGTATCGCCTGCTGGTTAGCCCACCCATGCATGCCGAAGCGTGGCTCTCCCACGGTAATAATAAACAGGTGATAGATTAAGAATATGGAGTGTCACTATTCCTATTAATTCTGTGGGTGTATATGGGCCGACAATGATAGATAGATAGAATAACCGAGGGAGAGCTATGCTTCGGCATAAATGGGTCGGCTCGACCGGAGTGATACCACGGCCTCACAGAAAACCGGTGTGAAAAAGCGTTTGCGCTGTGTTTCACCGAGTGAGTAAGGATACCGGAGGCCCATACCCCAACCCCTCCCCCCATCCCCTTTCCCATCCCCCAAAGGTCGGCAAAGCACTTGTGACGCCTTTGGTGTTGCGGGTGTCCATGGACGGCGGTAATCGCTTACCATCAGGTGATACGTCTGCTCGTTTGCCCACTATTCAATAAAAAAAAAAAAGATAAACTGCGCAAAACAACACCACTACAAAGAGAAAACCTAAAACTTGACATTAACATTTCTGGACAGCAAAAAATTTTAAAGGACACTTTGCCCTACTATACCACACTTCTTGGGAAAGGCCTAAACTAGCAGTGGGCTGTTAAAAGCTGCTGATGATAATAACTTCGAATTTACTTAAAGCACCATTCTGACTCAAAATGTTAAAACTGACTTGCAACGTCGACCGCAATAACTTTTTTTTTCTTGCAGTTATTCTGCGCAGACGGTGAATACAATGCTCTAGCCGCTATTTGGTTTCAAACCCCTGAAGCTTCCGTCCGTTCGTTTCTTCACGATCCTATGGGTTCGTACAAGCCGTGGTCTATCTTCGCTTTCGTGATCTGCTACTTCTTACTGTCTACTTGGACTTTCGGCCTCTCAGTGTCTAGTGGGCTCTTCATACCCAATCTGTTGACGGGAGCAGCCTGGGGTAGGCTGTTAGCTATTCTAATTCAATATATGCTGCCTTCCAATGTGAGTATAGCAACATTTCATTTTAGAAAATTTGCTTATTAAAGAAATACAATAGTTTTAAATCTATACTAATATAATAAAGCTTAAGAGTTTGCTTGTTTGAAAGCGCTAATCTCAGGAACCACTGGTCCGATTTGAAAATTCTTTCGGTGTTAGATAGTCCATTTATCGAGGAAGGCTATAGGGTATATATCATCACGCTACTACGAATAGGAGCGGAGCAACAATGAAGAATGTTTCAAAAACGGGGAAAATTTTCACGCTACGGGCAATATAAGACGCAAACGAGGTTGCGTGGGTCAGCTAGTCAATTAGGTGAATACGGTTTCAGTTTTCCGCTTAGAGGCTGATGACCGGTGACGTAATGTTCTATTATAATTTAATAGTAGTACGTAATCCGTAGCGTAAAATAATACCTATTATGTACAAACTCTGAATTAGTTGAAACACTTACAATTGTTACCTCATTACCTATACTGTGAATGTGATTTTTCTAGTTCAAGACATTATTAGGAACTTTCAATATTCCGATAAGTACAGTTAAATATACAACACGTATGGCGTAGTGGTTTATGTGGTATTTGTCGCTTCGATCCTCACATGGAAGATCGTTTTGTATGATCTATAAATTACTGCTCTATGTCTGTCTAGTTATATATATATATATATATATATAGTATATATATATATATATATATATATATATATAGTATATATATATATATATATATATATATATATATATATATATAGTTACTAGCTGACCCTCGCAACCTCGTTTACGTCTCCTATTGGCAGTGTAATAATTTTCCCCCGCTTTTGTAACATTCTTCATTGGTGTTCCGCTCCTATTGTTCTTAGCGTGACGATATATAACCTACAGCCTTCCTTAATAAATGGGCTATCTAACACTGTATTTTTAAAATCGGACCACCGGTTCTTGAGATTAGCGCGTTCAAACAAACAAACAAACTCTTCAGCTTTATAATATTAGTATAGATACTTTGGTTACCATAACACAAGCTCTGCTTAGTCAGGGAACAGATGTGGCAATGTGTGAATATTATGTGTTTACTATTATATGTTCAACCGTTCCACCAACAGACGATAAACCCGGCTAAGTATGCGTTAGTCGGCGCAGCGGCACAACTCGGGGGAGTTGTTCGTATGACGATATCGCTCACCGTCATTATCATCGAGACTACGGGACAGATCTCCAACGCGCTTCCCATCATCATCACGTTAGTCGTCGCTAAATGGACCGGCGACTTCTTCAATGAGGTATGCCGTTTTTGAAAGGATTTTATTATATTGCCTGCTTCGTTGGCGCAGTGATAGCGTACGCGACTGCTGTGCACGAGGTCTCGGGTTCGATTTCCGGCTTGGACCAAATATTTCGGAGTTTTGGTGTTTTCTATGTATAATATATATGTATTTATAAAAAAAGTATATATAATATCAGTTGGTTGTGTTCACGAAACCAATAAATATTTTTTTCTAACGCTGGAGCAGACTCCCCCTAAGTAGCTTACAAAATTTCTTGAGATTCCTTGAAGTTTAACCCTCGTTTATAATCATAGAAAATCACAGCACGGCAAGAAGAGTAACAAATAATCTTTATATATATTAAAAATACTACACATAGGTGGCCAGTAATTTTCATAAAGGAGGTTTGTGTTAAAATTAGCAGACAATCCAAAACAGTTTCATGAAAGAAGGGATTGTCATTTTTTTTTGTTTATTCTGTGACTATCAATTTGCGGAACAACCTAGGTATCTATTTACATCAATTGTCTAGTATCTAATACAAGCACTTCTTAGTTTGGGACTAGATAGAGTAATAATTTTCAGACATCTAATAAGATGTCTGAAAATTATTACTAAACTTATTATTTTCCATATACAGTTTTCTTTGTAGAATTTGCTAAAAAAATTAGCTCAATATAAGTAAACAATTTTCTTTCCTTAGGGTATCTACGACATTCACATACAACTGGCTGCTGTACCCCTACTGCCTTGGGAGCCTCCACCGTTGGCTCACAACATATACGCGTCAGAAGTAATGTCTCACCCAGTGTTCACTCTTCGTACAGTTGAGAATGTTGGGCATATAGTTGAGTTGCTCAAGTTGGTATCATATAACGGATTCCCAGTTGTGGACCCACCTTTGGCTGATGACGTAAGTATAAAACAACACACATAATTATATCTAACACTTTGTTTCATGAAATTTACTTCAGAGACTGATCAATCAACTGCACGGTTGGCCGAGTGGTTTCAGCGGTCGCCATGCCGCTTGCTACTGCGCCAAGTGTCTTGGGTTCAAATCCCATGCGGTACAACACTTTGTGTGATCCACGAATTGTTGTCCCGAGTCTGGATGTTCTTTGTGTCCGTTTCATGTATGTTTGTAAAGTCCCCCACGACACAGGATGTTTATTCGTAATGTGGGAGTTGTCTTTAAAAAGAAAAAAAAAAGAAATTGATTAATTCAATTTTTAAATATTTAATTATTTCGTTAATTATCTAGTTATAAGTAGGCCAAAACGCACATGTAATCTCGTTTTTTCCAATGGAATTACAATCAACTACCATGTTACCACTCGCAATTTGCTCGCTTTTAATACCCAGTGTTATTGTGGACGGCAATATACTATCCCAAGAGTGGAACCAAATTTTAGTATGTATATAGGTTTCTAAATACCTCTTGTAGCTTTGAGTGTGTGGAGGAACGGGTGTTAGGTCCCTCCAACACAAAGGGAGGATCCTCCGACCAGGCGAGGTGATCATGCCTGGCGGTCTACTCTCCCTTTAGTTGATGTTGGGATGTTGTATATATGATAATCAGCTCGAGAACTATTTATTGCGCGATTCAGGATTTGTTATTACTCCGTGTAGTGCGTTACTTCGTAGTTCAGTGTATCTTCGGCAGATGGCGCTGTAGTAGGTTATTGTTGTGTTATATGTGGAAGTCGCCACAAGTGTATGTTTATATATTGTTGTTGATGTTATTGCTATGGTTAGATTATATTTGATAACATACCTATATTCTTGGCGTCGTGAAAATAATAAAAACTATTTTTAGGTGGAAATAACAACATACAAGCGTCTCCGTGGCATCATACTACGGTCTCAATTAATAGTGTTATTACAAAACAAAATATACAACGAAAATGCAAACACCACATGGTCTAATTTAAATGTTGATATGGACATGTTCAGGTCGGAATATCCACGGTACCCATCTATTGACGAGGTAAGAATTACGATACGATATTACGATTATCAACCGCCTTTATTACAACATTGTCGGACGTAAGCCTCTCGTTAAAAGGTAGATTTTGGCTTACACTACACCACGCTGTCCAGAGGGATTGATTTAGTGTTTATTTCAAGTTTTATCTTCTCTTTGCAGTGTGTTATTCTGCATAGTTTGCCCCCTTAGTCGCTTCTTACGACACACATGGGATGAATAAACAAGGTGACACTCCGTATTCGCATATGGTGACGCAGTGAATGCGATTGCTGTGCTTGAGGTCTCGGGTTCAAATCCTGGGTCGAACCAAATGTTTTACACTAACAAATATTTGTTTCGGAGTTTGGGTGTTTTCTATGTATAATATGTATGTATTTACAAAAAAAAGTATACATGTATTCATATCAGTTGTCTAGTACCTATTACACAAGCTCTGCTTAGCTTAGGACTAGATGGCGTTGTGTGATAGATGTCCGAAATATTTATATATATATTTATATTATTATTCATAATCCGTAACCACATTACTTAATGTTAATAATTTCGGAATATGACTTTCGACTGCATTTATGTATCTGTATCTATACAGTGAAACATTGTACATTCTTGTATTTTATGTTAATAGGACTATCGAGTGTGTGTGGTTAGTGATTAGTGTTCCTCACTGCTATGCCAGAGAGGTTCAATTCTTGCCCTAGAAAATACTTATGAGATTAACACAATCTTTTTCAATTTGGTAATATACATATGTATGTATGTTTATCAGCAGTCTAGCACCATAGCACAAGCTCAGCGTAATGTGAGATTACCATGAACAACCATTATATGATAAATGTGACCTTGACAGCCTTTGAGTTCATTTATGTCAAGTATCTCCTTAGAAAAGTGAGTTCGGCCTATTATATTATATGACGACAATTTATTATTATATTATACAGTTGGAAATCGCAGACTGGGAGAAAACTTGTACAATTGACTTGCGGCCGTTTATGAATCCGTCTCCATATACGCTGCCGCATAGAGCATCGCTGCCGCGCTTATTTCGCTTGTTTCGAGCGCTCGGCCTGCGACACTTGCCCATAGTCAACGATGTCAATGAGGTAAGACTATATGAACTAAACATTCAATTTAAATTGAAAAATGTTTATTAATTTCAATTTTTAATCCTGTTTTTATAGAATGGTAATATTTTTTTATTTTGACATTAAAAAAAAACTTACAATAAATAATAAATAAGTTGTATATCACACTATTAGTTTCATTGAAATTTAATATCTCTACAATGAATTTATCTACATAGGCCTTTATCTGTTAACAGGTGGTTGGTATGGTCACTAGAAAGGATATTGCAAGATACCGTGTATGGCGACATCGAGGTCACATGGGAATGGAAGAATTAATACTCTCTAGTGAAATTTAAAAACCAAAGCTGACAACACTAAATATACTTAGTTTTTTTTTTAAATATATTATATGTATATACTTGTGAATAATCTTCATTGGCTATGGTATCCTAAACACCATGCCGGTGACTGCACGCTGCTGGTGTTGCCGAACGAATTGCCTGTGCCAGCTACCTAAAACGAACCATGCCCCTAGAATGGTGTGTAGGTGGTATAAGTATTTGTAATGTCTGTTTTATATTATTATTGAACAATATTTAAAAGCCTAATTTCCCATATTCTATTAATTAAGTTTAGTTTAAGGTTCAATCAAATGACAAAGTAGAAGAAGCATAGACGAATTTGGCTTAGAGCACATTATTATTTATTGTATTAGAAATACCAAATGTAACATAGATAAAATAATTAAACAATTATTATTTTATTTTATTATTGTGTAGGAAACTTTAATTACGAACTTGACATTTTTTAACTTAATATATGATTTTAGATTATTAATTGATAGTGTATATTCAGAATAAATAATTTCAATAATCAATCATGGCTTTTGTAAAGATAATTTTTATTTTTATAATATTTATTATTATTGATATGACCTTTGATATTGACTTTAATAACAATACTATGACATGATAATAAAATAACCTTTGAAATATGGAGTAATAAATTGTTGGCCCATTGTTGCCCACATGGTAACAAACTCCATACTTCCTATATGAGTAAGAACAGTAACTTAAATTCTGACTATTTTTCTACCAATGTGATATTTCTATTTAATATAACATTTATAAAATGTCCACCTTGCAATTGTTATGAAAATATTATGAATTCTAGACACTATTGTGATAATTATAGTACCCTAAGTAATATTTTATTATTGTTCTCAATTAAAAACGCTATGAAAATATAATAATTGTTTTTAATTCATCTCCAATTCAATCTTCTTTATATTACAATTGTCTTATAATTAAAGTCTCAGGAATGCGTGTCAAATCTGTTTGTGATTTCAGCATCATATCTTGGCTAATTTTCTAATTGTTTTCAAACAACTCCCATCCGATACCAGCCCATAAGTTGAAGAACAATAGTACTGGTAGTATAACTAGTATCAGCAAAAGATAGTTCACAAATTCATCCATAGTACCTACTAATTACCAATATCTTCTTTCGATAAACCTATACAAATTTTTCACAACGTCATATATTTTATTGCCTCTTGTTTTATTCACTTAAAACATAACCCATAACCTCTAACAAATGACTGACACATGACATGTTTGACACTACCCACGCCAATGACATACGGCTATGAAGGGTAGAGATAAGGAGTGTTATCTCATTTGGTAGAAAATTGAAAAGTGTCCAGCATAAGCTGTAAATAATAGTTCAAAAACCTTCCAGAATGGCGCTGGTGTAGACACAGGGTATGGTATGAATGTAGCAATTGTGAACGAATTGAAGTACGCCGAGTTAAAAAAATTAACATTATTGTCACTACTTGCGTATTACAAAATAATATAGTAAATATATTTTATTTTCTGAACTGTGAATAGTACGTTTATTGATTTTTTATCATTCAATTTTATGAAAAAGTGTGTGTATTGATTTTAAGAAGTTTACTCTGATGCTAATGTGGCGCCACCCTAATTTAATGCATTTCAACGGACACTTTTCATATACACAGATGATACTCCTTACCTCTACCCTCCATACATACGGCAAAAGTACATGAATTTTGACATATTGCATAACGTTCGGAATTAGAATCTCTTCACACAAACCTCACCACTTTAGAATATTAAGACCCACGAACATTACTTACGAACGGTTTTAAGATTCAGAATTGACTTTTATTTATATTCATTCAATAAAGAACTCCATACATCGGATTAAACGAACTACAATGCCCCTGAACAACCAAGGACATCTTTATATATTAGTCAAAAGTACAGGGAGCCCCAACAACAACACAAAACATTAACTTGCCCGCGCTGAACTAGAGTTCTAGAGAACCACATTTAGGCGGGACGTACTACGGCCGACGTATCTTGGCGAGTCTTAACATATGCTCTGCTAACTTAAGCGCATGTAAACTAGTATTTTTTTATTTACCAATGTACGAATAAATTTCCCTAATGCAGTGACCAATTAGTACAAATTAAATAAATATCAAAAAAGTTATTGCGCAACTTTCTGCGCAAAGTTTGGACTCGCCAAGATACTTCGGCCGTATAGTAATGTGTCGCGGTAAGAAGCATTTTCCTGTCGAATTAAGTCGAAGAGCGCGTTTTGTTGTAGCACAAACTGTAACTGAATGGACTACCATACCATCTGTGGATCTGGAGAACGTACAAGTGACCGCACCGTATTGAATGTGTAGCAAATTTTTTTAGCAGTTATTTTACTAACGATTCGGGGGCATTCATCCTCTATGTATAAAAGTCCTTGTCTGTGTAGGATTAGGCAGGTAAAAATACCTGGAGTAGATTCGAGGCGAAAGGTTGAAGACCGAGAGCGCATGTTAAGCAATGGGTAGGCTGACTATTCTAACGATTTTTAGATTAGACCATTTGATTTTAAACACAGGTTAAACAATTATATTATTTCAATTCTAAATCATAGAATTTCACATGATGCATGATAAGTTCCATATTGTTATTAGGTCTGATCCGAGGACTAATAACAAACAAAATGTGAATTATTATTTAACTATCTATTGTTACGATATATACGACAACGTGTTCAGTATTTAATGTTTCACAGGGATGGATTTCCGAAACTGTTTTGAATTTGAGGAATAAGACGAAGTGCTGAATTAATTTCCTATAAAGAAACTGCTGTAAAGTTGGCTCTCCTGATAATTTACGGGACGGTATTATTAAAATCCTACGGCTACCTAAAATTAGAAACTGCGTTTTCCGTTACAAAACCAATCTTACTGTTTACAAAAATAATAACACCCGTCTAGGCCGTCTACATAGGTACGACGCTAGTTTGGTAATTTTTACGTCTCTTCGCGTAAGCACTGCTAGTACGTTTCTCTTTAATTCTATGGCACTCTTCTGTATAATTTCATCATTCATTTACTTTTTTAAATACTAAATCTCAACCTGTTTACTAAAATGAATTTTTTTATGTTTAATATATGTAGTTTTATTACCTTATATACATTACAATTAAATAATTAACAGTCCATAATAGCTCATAATACAAGTAATATAAATGGCATTCATTAATTAGATACACTATTATAAACAAAAACAAATATCAATCACATTTTGGCTTAACGAGACAAAGAGTGACCTATGTCAGAATTGGATCTATTTTATACCTAAACGAAGAACATTCCACAAATTGTCCTACTTTAAATGACGTAAATCAAAGTGTCAAAATGGTCTTACACAATTTTGCGGTGCCATATCCCATTAATTCTATAAATTAAGTCACGATACAAATTGTCGAATAATTATTCAATTTTGAACAGCATATCAATACACTACTTTGTTGAAAAACATTATATATATTATAAAGTATGTTTTAACTCATGAAACAATGTACTAACTAATTTAACATTTTATACTTCGCGATTAAATTAATATAAATAACAAAACATAATCACAACTTATAAGTAAGGAATAAACAAGTGATGGCTTCTTGGGCGTCTTCAAAATATCTTGGTTTGTCAACTCGTATAATGCCGTAATCTGGTTCTAAGGCGGGCAACACAATACCGCCATTTCCCATACTGCAAACACTCATATTCATAGAATGGATCTTTGATACGAATTTTGAGGTTTGCGGTGTATGAAACTTATTCTTCATGACATTTGTCGACATTCTTTTACTTCTATCAACGTTACCTTTCATTGTTATCAGCATTCTGTGATTATCAGGTATCTTGAGAAGTTCGGTCAAGTCCTGTAAATACAAATTGTATTTCGAAATTTATATTTAGCAGCATTTAGATAATATGTCTTAAAACCGAATGAGAACTGATTTTTAGAAATCTTACCTTCTTGATGTTTTCATATTTAGAGAACAACCATAAATATGTCGCCATTATACAGAACAACTGTGTTTCACTATTGCTGAACCTCCACATAAACTTTAATATCGGTGGTATACGATCTCTCTGTAAAAAAAAAAGTATTTATGAGTGATTTCCATGAAGGACCTGTATCAACCGGTAACTGAGCAGGTTTAACGTTAACATATTGAAAAGTTGAGCAATCGTAGTCAGATTAGCATATGAATGGGTAAAGAGCACGTAGAGCGGTCGAGCGCAAACGAACATCTTTGCCAATCGTAACAGGTTGTTTAAGCTAATAAAAGTCTCTTTACAGAACTTCGATATCATAAATAAAGATATTGTTTTGTAATTGCGTTACAAACCAACGATTGCTATCAGACCTCCGTTTGGTGGCAGTCGCTCTACGTAAACATCAAAGTTCAGCCGTGCTGTAGTAGACTTACACTGTACTCTCGAAGAAATTATTATTATATTTATTGATTTGGTCAACAGTTAATAGGTAAGATGTCAAATGTTATGTACGATATCCGTAAGGCCACGTCTCTACGGGCAAGAGAATAGCGGTGATAATATCTTTATTCCCCGTATTTCTAGGCGATGCCGTTACGAGTCGCTACGATACGCTAAAAGAACAATCGCTCGATCACGAAGATTATCTAGATAGAAAGGCGGATTCGTCGCGATTCTCTCGATCATGGTGACGGCCCTTACAACTTTTTCGTTACTTACCAAATAAATTTTTGGTCCCGTTACTTTATACCGAGTAAGGTTAACGAGAACTGCTGCCGCAGATTTCAACACTTCTATGCTAGAAATTGATCTGTTTGTCACTGACATGTATGTGTACACTCTGTGCACAATGGCCGATGCATTGTCGTTGTACAACATAGGAAATACTTCAGTAAGTAATTCTAGAAAAAAAGAATTTTATTGCAGATTATTAATATATTAATTAGAACAGTTTATTTATTTCTTTGTTAAAAGAGTTTATTAAACAAGTCTCACCGAGAGATCTAAAAGCTTTTATCACAGTTTCGATACCACTAATATTACGCAGCACCTCCATTGCTTCCTCGTTGCGCTCTTTCATCGACTCCTGAGTTGATTTCAAACCACCATCACGCCATCTACGGCGGAGTTCCGACACTCGGTTATCATGAGCCATACTCTTTCTTGCCAAATGGCCGCGACAAAGTGCCTAGAAAAAATTGTTAATAGAAAATATTAAATTTTTAGACGTAAAGCAGGCTAAACTAAATAATAATAATGAAGGTTTTCAACAAGGCTTCAAGAGTTTTCAATATTTGCTAATGGGTATCAACAACAGAAACATTCAACTACAATCATTCAATTAAGGTTTCCTCTATAGGACAGACAAATTATTGAGATTTTTGTCACAGATTTCACATTCATGGAATTGATATAGAATGATATTGAAAAAGATGGCCAAATTAGTACCTGAATTTTGGAAGCAGCTGCATGACGTTTTTGCTCCTCCTTTTCTTTTAAGATAACTTCTTTCTTCGCCTGAATGTGTTTTCTCACTAAATACCCTCTTAAAATAGACTGGAATTTTATAATAATCCTTTTCTTCTGTAAAAAGTCGCATCGAATCATGCGTGTTAGCAATTTTCCACGCCATAATCTTTGTATGTATATTACTTTTTCTAGATATTTTACATATTCCGAACGAACTATATATCGTCGAGTATATTTTTGTAAACATATTACTGCTTCTATTCTACGTTGCTGCAAAGCTTTCATTTCTTTTTTTGCTTTAAAAGCTCTTTGTAATCTAACCACAACAGAGCGCAACTTGTAATAACGTTTTCGTGCAATAAAGCTCCTGATAAAACTTTGCAATTTTATTATGGAGGATTTTATATGAAGATAGTTTTGTCTCTGAGTCTTTACAACTTTATAAGAGCGGTAATATCTCTGTATACATAATATGGCTTTTCTAGTAACAATAAATTTCCTGCGAACGATACGCATTCGGACTAAAGACTGTGTGAACGTTACGGTTTTTTTTAATAATATAAAGTTTTGGCGACACATATCACGCTTTTTAATAGCTCTATACCACTGCTGTATTTGAGTGGCAGCTTCATTCTGCTTCAAATGCTGGATGTGTCTTGTAAGCAATTTGTCTCTCCATGTTCTCTGTATGTAAAGAACTTTCTGTAGGTATTGTAGGTAACGCGTCCGCACTATGAATCGTTTCGTATATTTCTGTAAACATATTGCTGCCTCCGTTCTACGTTTCTGTTCTTGTCGCCTTTGTAGTTTAGCTCTGTATGCGGTTTGTATTTTCATCACGGATGAGCGTATTTTGCAGAAACGTTTTCTTGCAATAAATCTTCGTATGTAGCTTTGTACTTTTATAACATAATGTTTTGTTTTAAGATATTTTTGTCTCTCTAATATTGTTAGTTTGTAGGAGCGGTAATACCTCTGAATATACAATGAAGCTTTTTTTGTAGTAACATACCTATTGCGAACAATACACATCCTGACTTTTGATTGTATATATGTGACGGTCTTTTTCAGTGTCATAAATTCTTGGCGACATGTATCACGTTTTTTCGCAGCTTTGTACCAATGTTGTATTTTACATGCAGCTATGTTCTGCTTTAGAATACGGAGTTGTCTTATGAGCAACTTTGCTCTCCATTTTTTCTGTATCAAAACAATCTTTTGGTAACATTGCAAATATCTTGAACGAGCAAGATAACGTCTCACGTATTTCTGTAAACATATTGCTGCGTCCCTA
This sequence comes from Spilarctia lutea, assembly GCA_916048165.1. Lineage (NCBI taxonomy): Eukaryota > Metazoa > Arthropoda > Insecta > Lepidoptera > Erebidae > Spilarctia > Spilarctia lutea. Next base: position 14,735,309 of record OU696479.1, read on the forward strand.
TTACGTTGCTGTATAAGTTTCCTTTGCCTTTTAGCTCTATAAGCGGCCTGCATCTTTATTGCAGTAGAGACTAATTTACAGTAACGCGTTCTTTGAATGAAGGCCCTAACATAACTTTGTACTTTTATAACAGACTGCTTCTTTTTAAGATAAATTTGTCTCTCGATTGTCATTAGTTTGTAAGAGCGGTAATATCTTTGAATGAACAATGTAGCATTTCTTACAATAACAAATCGCTTGCGAACAATATGCATTCGGACTAAAGATTGTATATATGTAACGGTCTTTCTCAGAACTAAATATTCTTGGCGGCAACTGTCACGTTTTTTCGTAGCTAAATACCAATGTTGTATCTTACAGGCAGCCTTATTTTGTTTAATACTGCGGAGCTGTCTTATGAGTAATTTTGCTCTCCACATTTTCTGCACGTACATAATGTTTTCTTTATATTTCAGGAACCGTAAACGAGCTACATACTGCCTTGCATATTTCTGTAAACATATTGCTGCTTCTGTTTTCCGTTGCTGTAAAAGTTTCATGTGCTTTTTGAATCTGTAGACAGCTTGAATAGTTCTTACAACAGAGAGTAGTTGGCAGTAGCGTTTTCTGACAATAAAGCTCTTTGTATGGCTTTGTAATTTGATTATAGAATATCTGATTTTAATATATTTTTGCCTCTGAATCTTCATTTCTTTGTAGGAACGCCAATACGTTTGTATACACAACGTAGCTTTTCTAATCGTTATAAATCTTCTACGAACAATGGTCATTCGGATTATACTTTGTATAACTGTTACGGTCTTTTTTAGTGTCATAAACTCATGTACACAATCATTACGTTTTTTAGTAGCTTTATACCACTCTTGTATTTTACGCGCAGCTTCATTTTTAACATGAATGTGTTTCCTTGCTAAGTATCCTCTTACGACAGATTGACATTTAATTGTAAGTTTTCTGGTGTGTAAAAATTTATCACGGATATTTCTTGTATAAACTTTTTGCCTCCACGTTTTCTGGACGTATTTAACTTTTTCTAAATATTGTAGATATTGTGAACGGGCAATATATCGCCTAGTATATTTCTGTAATGTTATTGCTGCTTCCATACGACGTTTCTGTAAAAGCTTGCATTGCGTTTTAGCTCTGTAAAAAGCCTGAATCGTTTTTACAGCTGTGAGTACTTTACAGTAACGTGTTCTTGCAATAAATCTTCTGATACAACTTTGTAATTTAATAATGGAATCTTTAGTTTTAAGATATTTCTCTCTCTCAATGGTGGTGATTTTGTAAGCACGGTAAAATCTCTGAATGCACAATGTAGCGTTCCTCACAATAATAAATCTCCTGCGAACGATATACATTCGGACTAAAGACTGTATCAATGTTACGGACTGTTTTAAGTTTATGAAATTTTGGCGGCATTCGTCACGCTTTCGTGTAGCTACGTACCAATGTTGTATTTTACGTGCAGCCTCGTTTCGTCTATTAAGACGAGCTATTTTGTTCTCGCGATATCTACGTTGGACAAAAATTACTGATTTCTTCAAATTCTGATAGGTGTTCTGTATTTTTCTCCCTTCTCTAATAAATCTAAAACGTTTTTGAATAATAACAGCAGCTTCAGTTTTCTTTTTGAAAATGACTTCGTATTTCTTTCGCCACCAAGTTTGAATAACATTCGCAGCTTTCTCGAAAAGTGGAGCGCGGAAAACGTGAATAATTTGCCATAGTAAAGACAATGTTTTTTCTCTGTGTCCATCAGCTATGTCTGTAGCTGTGATATCACCATGAATGACAAAATTTGCTTCCTTCAGTGCATTTAGAGCGACTTGAACATTATGAATCTTTTGCAGTCGCGATATCGCAGGCGTCCGCAGTTGACCCAGTAAGCCTACTTTAATTAAAATTATTTCCATCACTTTCGTCAGTCTTACTCCATCTCTTATATCCAAAGCTATGTTGTGAACTGCATATTTGTATTCGTCTAAATATGATTGTTTATGGCTTACGATGTAACCAAGTGGTCTCAAATGTCTTGTGATATCACCAATACCGGCTATCACTTCCCTCGTGAATCTTATTATTATTTCCCTGCTCTCTTTGCAGATAGCATTTCTACAAAAGAGGCAAGGGTCGTGCCATATAAGTTTCTTCTGTTTGGCTTGGTCTAAAAAGTACACTAACATAAAGAATTTCTTTAAAGTAAACTTCTTTATAGCTTCCATGTAAGCGGGGAGTAACATGTTTGGCGCACTTGTTTTCGAATGTTTGTTCTTGAGGAACGGATTTTTGAACATCCTCTGAATAATGAACGTAGTGAGACCTTCTATATCACTGTTTGATTTCAGAGGTAAAATAAGCCCGTAAATGGCTTCGAGACCGATGCGGAGCCACAGAGGGTTATAAGACAATAATAACTCCATAATAATCTTCTGCAATCCTACATCCAAGTGGAGATTTCGATCGGTCCGGATAGCTATTAGTTTCTTTTCAATCTGCATGGTCAATTTCTGAAAGACTTGAACGATTTCAGGACTCATGAGTAATGCCCTGGCCGATCTTCTCAGACTCTCAAGTCTATGACTGTTGTGATATAAGCTTGAAACTTGCTCTTTTGTGGGCGCAACTGGAACTTCTTTATTTCTATTTTCTATCCAGGCTTTTCCAACATCAATTTTTTGTTCTATATTACTGTCTAGATCGGCAGGTGGTGTTAATATGCAGTTCAACCATCTCTTAAATTCGGATTCAAATTTTTCCACAGCTTCTTCGTCATAAAAGTACGTAGAAGACACAAATGGGTCCACAGTTGAAGATTGAGAGTAAACATTTCCAATTTTATTTACTGTCATATTTTGTATGAAACTCTTGTTCGTCTCAAATGTGGTATTGGATATCTGACCACTACTACAATCTTTATTTTTTGTCGCCAGTTTGTTCTTTGCAGATTTCTTAACATGAGTGATGGGTATTTTCCAGAGGTCCGGTTCGGCCCTAACGGCTTTCTTAGACCACGACTGTCGACTGTTACTATGTGCTGCAGTGAAATGATCCGTCTTATCAAAAGTACGATTTATAGTGAATGTATTTTTATGTCTATCAGTTTTGTCTAAACCTTGAATGTCAGAAGAAAACTGTGCACTCTCCTCTGGGATTGATTGTAGAGGTGGTGTTATTGACCTAGGAGGTGACCTAGCATCTACGCGAAACTCACTTTGCCAAACATGATGTTCGTATGGACTGAGTAAGTTCTTTTGATCAAAAGCTTCCCTTTGATACTGGTATTCTCTAAAGAGAGCCTGTCTACACATTTTCGGTTGATCTTTCATAAAGAAGTGAGGAGGTCTTGATTCCTGTACAATTTTGAAGTTCGGTTCCATTGGTGTGTTAGGAGAGTCTTTTGTGTAAGTATCGGAACTCAGTTTAATAGGATCATCTAACAGATCGTGAGTTTCATTGTTTAATTTCGGAATATATTTCCTCTCCGTAGAGAACCTTTGAGGGAAAAATGATAGGTCACTTATACGAGAGAATTCTGTATTGATAGAGAAGTTAGGACTGTTAAGTTCCTTAGGCGATGATGTATTCGGTTGCTTCTTAGTAACTACGTTGGGAGTTTCTACGTGACTGTCATATTGTGTTTGGTGATTAACCGTTAACCACCTGTTTGGTGGTTGAGATGATGTTATACTAATGATGGAATGAGTTTGATTTTCTTTTTCCTCTGTATTTTGTATATTTAAACTGTCGTCAAGATCACTTTCGGAGTTCATACTCAGTATTATTTTCGGTCCTTTATCTAACTTTTCCGTTTTATCAGTCTTCGTTTTTAGAGGAGTGAAAGTTATATCATCAAATAATTCTGTAGCTGAAATATCACATGTTTGTTTGTTTGATTGTTTGAGTACATTGTATGGCACATTTAATAAGTTGTTAGTTGTAAAGGACTTGTCATATGTTTGTTGTAATACATCAGGCTTTCTCATGTTTGGAAAAACTTCAGATGTATCAAAATGGAAGTCAATGCTGGATGGAGAATCAAAGGGGCATTTTTCAGGTCGCGACTCGAAAGTGTTGTCAATAATACTCATATTTTCTTTATTGTACACTTGGCAGGATCTTTGCTTAGATTGAATTTCAGTGTAGGTCTTTTTAATCTGAGTAGTATTGTATACAATTTCACATTTCTTCTTGTATATTGATACAGGTGACTTCTTACCAACTTTTTTCTTTACTTTACCAGGAGATATTTTGAAACCCTTGGTTAGAACACTTTTCCCTTTAATACTCTGTAACAACATATTTATTAGTCTACATTAGTCAAATTATTAGGCTAAGAATAATAAACAAATATTTCGGACAATTATCTCAATAATCAACGCCATCTAGTCCCAAGCTAAGCAGAGCTTGTGTTATGGGTACTAGACAACTGATATAAATACATATATACTTTTTTTTTGTAAATGCATACATATTATACATAGAAAATACTCAAACTTCAGAACAAATATTTGCAGACCTTACAAACATTTGGTCCTACCCAGGAATCGAACCGAAGTCCTTAAGCACAGCAGTCGCTTACGCTACCACTTGTGCCTCCGAGGCAGTCAAAGAAAGCCAAAGAATAACTTCAAAGTTACACCATTAATATCAAAATATGACAAATTCGTCTACTCCACTACCTATCAGGATATAGAACGTATCGCCAACGACACACGAGTCACGACCTGTTTTAACCAACCCTCTTACAAGAAACATCAATTTTTTATTTAATTCGTGGTAAATTAGATTCAATTCAAATCAGATTTAAATTCAAGTTCAAGGTATGACAATGATGTTGAAACAACAAAGAAGAAAGGGAAGGGTAACAACATATCAAGGGATGAAAATAAACAATAACATACCGAATTTAAAAATACTAGTAACCCAAAACACGTTTTTTACAAAACTTACTTTTACGGTTTCGACATAAGCAGTTTATACTATGCTAACTCAAAAAACTATTCTTTACAGAGGAGGCGTTTGAATTAAAAAACCTGATAATGCCTAAGACTGGGAGGTCCAAGGGTTTATCCCTCACTGTTACTCAAATAAAACTTTATTTAATAACTTTACATTTAAATTTAATTAAAATTAATTTAATTTGATTACTAAATGTAAATTAATAGCATTTATAGAACTAATTGTGTAACCGCAGAAACTTAATTTAGAGAATCCTGCATTATGATTATACAATCTGTGTCACGATGAACTTTAAAACATGTAGCGGTCACAAAGAACACCCAGATTTAGGACAACAATTTGTGGATCGCACAAAGTGTTGTCCCATGTGGGATTTGATTCCATGACACTTGGCGCAGTAAAAAGCGGCCACTTAAACCACTAGGCCAACCGAGTAGTTACATTGTATTTAACGACAACTCACACACTAAGAATTTATATACATGTGAGGTGAGGAGACTGTTTTAAAGACTACCATCACCACTTTTTCCCCAATGTCAATTTACTCCCCATATAAATTTACACTTTGCACTATCCACAAAATGTTCTTCTGTCTGGGTGTTCTTTGTATCCATTTTATGCTTGTAGTGTTCCTAGTGTGGGAATTGTCTTACTTTAAATAAAACTGGTCAACTATGATACTTACCAGAACAGATTTCAGAACCACAATGACATCATATCTGCCTCTATTTTCATTTGTAAAACGTATAGATTCTCTGGTGGCAGTGGGCTGTGTAGGGGTCCATGTCATAGTAATGCAATAACAGGTTTCTGGCTCTAATAGTATCCATTCTTGGGGTAGCTGAATATCTAAACCAAGAGGTAGTGACTTCCCAAGAGTTATCTGAGAAACAAATTTTAGTTTGAAATATTTTAATCTAATCAAAAACAATTTACTAGTTAAAAAAGTTTTCTGCTTTTGGTTTATTCTAAAGCATTGCCAAGGGCCAAATTTATATTATTTATTTTTAATTAGGTGAGTGTAATAAATGAAAATTATTTCTTTTTTTTTAATATAGTAATAATATTAACAACTAATACTAAGAATATCTACAACTTATGCTAGTCGACCCTTGCAACTTCATCCAAATCTCTCAAAAGACATAATATCTTATTATTACAACCTTTTTCATTGATACTCAGTTCCTAGTTCCTTTATAGCCTCTAGCCTTCCTCAATAAATTAATTATCCACTAAGAGACTTCAACCCAACAATAATTTAAGTATATTGATAAATCAATTTATTTATATACAATTGATTCATAATGACATAGTAAAACTTAAATTATAAATAGACTACATTATAGGACTTTATTCAAACAATTACATACGCATTTAATAATTCTTATTTTCGTCTTATAAGACTCATAGACGCGTAATAAAGACGCTACTTGTACCTGTTGAATGTTCTTAGATGGATTGAAAATTTCCAAATTTCTTTCACAAGTTGAACCAACAAGGACATTATCAAATACAACTTGGGGAGGCCGAGAAAATGGTGCTAAAACCAGTCGGGGACATTCTTCTTTCGGTGATTCTTTGGCCACAGGAACGGGGCGGCGAGCTCGTCGTATATGCTCAGGAGTGTTTTCGATCTAAAATTATTTAAAACAAATGAGTAAACTGTTTTGTTTTAATCCTACTAGAAAACACATTTTATAGATCTAAGAAGATAGAGGACAGTTCAAAGTAATAAAGATAAAATAGAAACAATTCCGTATTTCTTTAGACATACTTGAAAATACATCCTTGGAGAATATTTTGTTAGTCACAAATCACTCTTTCTTGCACATTTCAATATTATAAGAGTTCTCTGAACAGTGAACACTGATTCCAATTATTACAACAAACGAACTTTAAAATGAATTTGAAATCTAACAACGTCTCATCAACGATTTCGTTCAAACTTCAAAGTTTCAATTCAAACCGTTAGCAAGTCTTTTTTTTTAATTTTGATCATGACCACAGATTAAACAGATAGATAAACACAGCCACACAATAGATTCTAAAAAAATAAATATCATTATTATTAAATGGTTTTTATGAAATAACCAGAAAGGTTTTCCAGGCACTTTTTTCGTCTTTTATTTAACTTTTTCTTTTTTAATAACGCTACTGCTCGAACCTAAATGAATCACCAGAACTGTCAAAATAACAGACGAAATAAAATAAAACATGACATTTGGGGGAAACCCCCAAACGTTAATCGTAAACACGTGCGGTTTATTTACTACCAGAAAAAAACATTGAAAATGTCCATTGATTTCAGATAAAGATATTAAAAATTGCTTTTTTGATATATTTCAATTTGAATTTGATACATAAAAAAAAGAAAGAAAGGCTACTAGAGTTTATGCAACCAATATCTTTAAAACTTTAATAAAACTAGTCTTCTAGCAGAGGTGTAAGAAAAATATTACATTAAATTTTATATTTAAATAGAACAATTAAATAAATATGATTTAAATACTGTACTGTACGTGACATTGTAGACGTATACAGTTTATGGATAAAGTATTTTGAACAGGTATAAATAAGGCTTAAAGCTTTTAAACAGCTTTTATAGGTAAAATTATCAACACTGTATATCTGTCAATATTGACTACATACAAGACAGTTCCTAGAAATAAATTAAGTTATAATATGGATACTGTTAAACATATATCTTGAAAAAGTTGTGTAAGTGCGTGTATACTTGAACAACATTTATATGTTAGTGATATTATGATCGTACAGTGGTAGACTTCATTTCCTCACAAAAAGTTAGTCAAGAAAAATTACGAGAGCGTTTTTAATGTTATGTTATACCTACTCTATGTAAATATTTGGATGAGTTTTTCAACTTCCAGTATGCTATTACAAAGTGAAAGGATATCGTGTTGCTGAGTGACTGTATCGTGAATGTATTTAACGTTATTATCGAGCCAGCCAAGTAATCAAAATCATTTATTTATTTATTTATTTAAGCCTTTTTATTTCCTGACACATTTATAAAACTAGGTATATTTCACTTAATCTTAATACATTTTAACTAAACCTAATCTTAATTATATAATTTTACTGTGTTTACATTTAGTATGTATCAGGAACGCTCTCCGGTGAAGGCCTCCTCCAAGGCTTTCCATCTTCCATCTTTCTCTATCCCGAGCTATTTTTTTTTTTTTTTTTTTGATGTCATCATCCCATCTAGCGTAAGGTCTGCCTCTTTTTTGTGCGTACCTTAGTACATCAATTGCTTTCGTCTCTGATCTTATTTTTGTTCTAGCGCTTTCTCTATTTCCAATGTTCTTTTATAGTTGTAGGTTATTTTATAAAGATGATCATTCTCCTTCGTTGCTTGTTTTATGTGGTATGATGATGTCCTTGGAGGGTTGTGGTCATAATCTCCCGCGGTGACCAACCGTCTTGGAAGATGAGTTTTATGTATTTTTGTAAGTTCTTTTTCAATTTTTTCGTGGTTATTTGAGAGGGGCTGATGTGTTCGTTGCTATGTCTTCTTGGTGTTGTCTTGGATGTTCGTGTTGTTATTGTTTTTATTTATTAGGAAATTTAATATCCCCGGTTTCACAACACTTTCAGAACAGCTTGAAGATCTTTGCTTTGTGTGAGCTAGAGATTTATTCTTTTTGTTAGCATGGGGTCTCTGTTCTTCGTAACTGTTTGTAGCATTTTCCGGTGAATTTGAGGGCTTTCTTTTTTTATTTTTAGAATTTGTATTTTTAGAATTTGTATTTGTGGGCGTATTTTTTAATATGACAAGCTTGTCGTATTTAATTATGGCTGTGTTTCCCTTTTCTCTTTCGGCTTTTACTTGCTCTTGTAGCTCTTTTCTTATTTGTAGAATTGGTTGGGGATAGTCCTCCTTCACATAGTAAGGTGTTTCTTTTAGAGTTCCTTTGTTTTTGAGGATACATATCTTTCTACCAAGTGTTCCAAATGTAACAACTATAGGTCTTGGTTTGTCAGCCTTTTTTCCTATTCTTCTGATGGCTTCTAGGTCTGAATAATCTATTCTTATCGAAAAATAGTTATGTACGAAATCTATTATTTTATTTTCCAAGCTGGTGTAGGACTTCTCATCTTCTTGCAACCCAAAAAACACAAGATTGCGTTGCCTTGCCTATTTTTCCAAACAGTATATTCTTTGTTCTTGGTTTTCCACCCTTAGTTTGAGATTTTTATGCTTTTCTTCAAGAACTATGAGTTTTTTTTCTAAAATTTTATTTATGTTCAATGTTACCTTTTCTGTCACTTCTTCGCCCTTTTTAGTTATTAATTTTTTCTGTTCAATCAAAATCATTATAATATGTTAATTGTTTTAAGTTTTAAAATTATTTTTCATATAATATTATTATGATATTTTGTGGCAGATATTTTATAGTAGATAAATAGCCTTAGACTCAAATATGATTTAATTTAGATGAGTAGAAAATAAATTTGAAGTGTGGCAACAACAAGTTTTTGCTGTCACATAACTACACGAAATTTTCGGTCGTCTTTCCTTTTCATTTTCTTACGTATGTACGTATTATTGTTAAAAATATATCTATGTTTGCAATATAACCTTTATATTCATAATACAAAGTGTAATTTTTCAGAACTCTGTTGGAAACCATGGCCGACTCGCAGACTAGTGAAAATACTTGCGTTGTTTGTTTCAAGAACGTTTTGTACTATTCAATTGGGGAATGTGATCATCCCGTGTGTTTCGAGTGTTCTACGCGAATGCGAGTGCTGTGCCTGCAGAATGAGTGCCCCATTTGTCGACAAGACCTTTCTAGGGTAAGATATTGCTATGCGTAAGTAGCCAACGATCTCTGGATCATTTTTTACACAATATAATTATCATTGTGTAATATTGTTTATGAAACAGCATGAGGTCTGCTACCACATCTGTTTGCTGTAGGTAATCATTAAATAAATAGTGACAAACATTAGACACTAGGTAAATACATGTGATCTCAAATCATACGCAAATTTTCTAAACAGGTTCATTTATCTTAAGGTTACAGTACATGTTGCAATGATAAATTCTCAGTTATGAACTCATTAATTGTTTTGTACCATTTTAATTTGTTAATTGTCTTTAAAGCTAATGCAATTTAAATTAATTAAGTTATTTAGTGTGTCTATCATCAACACTATTTAAAAGTATCAATACTGCAAAATGACTATTTAAAAGTATTGAATTAAAAAGACCAAAATAGCATTAGATCTGACATAAACATGATCTATTTTATGATACTGAAAAGTTTTTAGACTAATTTATTATTCCTTAGCATATTTTTTTGTAAAAAATCTCAAATTTACGTTAAATGTTATTGAATTTGAAACACTACTTGACAGGTAAGGTTAATCTGTTTTATGACACTGCTAGTTGTGTCCCATGGTATGCCTGCAGACTTTGTTGTTTTTAATCAGATATTATTCACTATTTCATTGGTTTCAATCTAATTTGTATTTTTTTTGAGATATAATTTATCCATGGATAAATCTTTTTAGTTAGTCTTTTGCCAGAGATTAGCAGAATGAAAAGACAAAAAATAAAAAATTAATATTCAAAGTCATGTAACACAGAGGTCCTTGATAAAAAAAAAATCCCTCTTGCCAGTCCCCAACCTGCACTAGGCCAGCATGGGAACCTATGGCCTTAACCCTTTCCTGAGAGAAGACCTGAGCCCAGCAGCGAGACATTATGGGTTGTTGACGATGATGATGATGATGAAAAATACTTCTCAATGCATTTAGTGAAAAGCTATTTATATGAAATTACAAATATAAATTTATTTATGTGAATAGATTACTATTATATATTACTATATTCTATTACCCAGAATCCACCATTTACTTTTACCTTTGCAAAATTCAACACTTGGATGTTTGAAACCAGTTAAACAATACCTTAACTGTTCAAATCTATAGCTGTTTTAAGATATGAAGGTCATTTACCATCAAATGTAAAAGCTATAAGATAACCCTTTTCTGAAAAAAATAAAACACAAGTTATTATCTTTACATGCAAAAAAATTAAAGGTGATCTTTGCCAGTAATTACTTTATTATTTTCCTTAAGAGGACCAATTATAATGCTATAAATTGTTATGATTTTTTTTTTTTATTAATGTGACATAATGAAATTCATGATTAATTAATAGGCTTTAACTAATCAATTTGACTGCCAGTGCGGCAGTCATGGCATATGCAACTGCTGTGCTTGTTTAGTACCTATAGAACCTGTAGAAGCTTTTTATACAGTTTGGGAATGGGTCTTTTTCATTTAATTTAACTTTTACATTCCAGGTTGTATTTACGGTTTCTATCCAACCTTACAAAGAGCTTCGTAATTGGGCCTTCACTGATAGGCTCTTTGAGAGACAATTCAAAATTGGATTCTGCACTGAAGAAATCAAACAGGCTTATGAAACATTGTTGGAGAACTGTTGTAAGATCTGTGATAAAATACCACCATTTCGTACGTTTAGCATGCTCAGTGAACACATGAGGAGAGTACATGAAAGATACTTTTGTGACCTCTGTGTTAAACATTTGAAGGTATGTATATGTTAATGTTTATTTTCTACTATTATTTATTGATGGGGGATACTAGAACTAAGTAAATGACAGGCCTTTGTTTTTGTTACCTTGGCTAACGTTAGGGAGCGTTCAAGTATTACGTAACTCAATTTTTTCTCGTAAAACGTTACGATGCGTTACAGGGGCGGGAGGGGGTCTTTCTTATAACAAGTTACGTAACACTGTTTTTTTTTTTAAATAAAAAATTAGGGAATTAAAACTTCCAAATTGGCAACCCTTTTCGTTTACGTTTTACGGGGAATCTTCGATTGGTGTCGATGTGAGTTGGTGTTATTAAAGTTAGTTCATAGTGTTCATACTGTAATGTCCTCAAAAGAGGGAGATTTGTATCATCAGCTGTTCTCGGCCTATAAAGGCTCTCGTGCTAACTTGCCAGCGCAACTGTGTCAAAAAAATGCCAATGAAATTTGGAAAACGGCTAAATAAAAACTAAAAAATAAAGAAAAGTTTATAGAACATATAAGGGAGCGTTCAAATATTACGTAACGCAATTTCTCTCGTAAAACGTTACGATGCGTTACATGGGGGGACGGGGGGTTCAAAAATCTTCAAAAGTTGCGTTACGTAATACTTGAACGCTCCCTTAGTATGAATATGGAATAACAATTTCATAATATATCCATTATTGTGTAAATTTGAAGAAAATGACTACGGACTTGAAGGCACAGAAAGAAGGACTGGACGCTCGAAGTCCGCGCTTTACACGTGTGTAAATAAACAAAAAGATATGCTGTAAACATAGGTACAATGAGAACATAAAAACAACGATTCGCTAACTGAATTCGCATAAACACAACTACGTGTAGTTGTGACACACACAAACTGACAACATTGTACCCATTGATACATTCATTCAGTCACTTCTTGAGATAAATAGGTACGGGCAAATTATGACCATTTCACGAATATTTGGCAATTCCTTCACACTCAAGATGTATTCTTAGTCAGATTAGTTTAGTCAGTCATTAGTTAGTTGAGTCAGTCATCAGTATTAGTTAGTTGACAGATAATGTAGAATTGTGTAGATGTGAAATGTTAAGCTATGCTATATCTCTTATTTCTTTATAAATTGCAACCATTACTCATAGTAGTAAAAGGATAACTAAACAAATTATAAGCTCATTATTTTACGTCAATTATAAGGAAAATCAATAAAACCAAAACGTTAACTGAAGCAAACAAAGGTATAAGACATGTTATATTGACACTCTTAATAGATAAGTCTTATAGACATAACTATATGATTATTACTATAACAACTATTGTGTAATATGTAAATTTCTAATGAATCTAATATTCAGTTATAATTGTTTTTTATTTTTATTTATTGTTTCCAATACACATACATTTACAGACACAGTGATGAAAACTGCACCATGAAGACCTTGCAGGGTCTATCTGGGTGGCAGTGATGAAATAGGTAGTCGAGTCGGTAGTCAACCAGGACAGTATTACCCTCTCACACCACCAATCTAAAGTGGCAGCATTTGTGCTATTGTCTATGACTGTAAATCTGGAAGCCTAATGATGCAGAAGCATCACAATAGGCCACCATAGTCTGTCACCATGCTGCAATGTTCGCATTCCAATGTATATGGTGACCACTGCTCTTAGATTCTACTCATGCGTTCTATCAGGTAGAGTAAATTCACTAGCAGGCTCATTAATAAAAAATAAAGTAAATCTAGTAGTTTAGTTTGTAAGGCAAGAATAAATATACGATAAACAAATCCATAAGAATCCATGTGTTTTTGTTTCTTTTTCTCAGATCTTTACAAGTGAGCGCAGGTGTTACACACGCCAAGAGCTTGCTCACCATCGACGGAAAGGGGATCTCGACGACACATCACACAGGTAATGTGATAATTTATAACACACACAAGTCAAATGCAGGTAATGCATGTTTGATCAGTTCAAAGCATAACAATATGATGTACTTTAGAAAAGATAGGGAGTCCCTACTCCTTGAACACGCTCGGAAATATGTGCCCTTTAAAATGGGAAAGTCCCTGAGCTGTAACGGTCAGATTGTAGACTGACATCTCCCAAGCTGTTTTCTCTTTATAAAGATGATTTCATAAGAGTTTCATAGCAGTGCTGCTAGAGGGTGATTGATACTTTATTTTTCCGATATAAAAACTTCATTAATATTAAGTAACCTTATTATTATTCAGAGTAATCTATAAGTGTCAGTTTGTATTGTATGCACGACTGTCTGTATAAACTTCCAGAATAAAACAAATAGTTAAATCAAAACCTTTATTGCCAATTGAGTGTTCATAATGCTCTTATTAATTATAATGCTCTTATTATTAATTATATATGGGCATTGTGTATTATAAACATTGAATACCTAATACCTAGTTACATTACTATATCATGACGTAGTTTTTTTACCTTATCTCTCCATTACAAGATTAAAGTTTTATCGAAACTTGTTAATATGGGTGATTGGAAAGATTATTTAAATGAAGCAGCTAAGTTATCGACCGCGCTAAACGTTATTTGTAGCTAAAAGTAACTATTACTACATTCTTATGACTTTAAGTTACGAAAGCGTAACTAAACATGCAATTTTCTTTTTTTTACTTTACATTACTACATATTATATAACAAAGTTTTCCACCGCGTCTGTCTGTCTGTCTTTCTGTTCGCGATGAACTCAAATATATATTAAATATATTAAAATTAACCCGTTTGCATAAATACGAGTATTAATAAGTTCCCAACATAATCAAGTGATAGAAAAATCATTTCAATAAAAGTCAGTAAGGAGTACGCTATTTGATCGACTCTGTGTTATTTTGAAGTAATTTTTAACACAAATTTTATTTTTTAATACCTACAGAGGTCATCCACTATGCGAGTTCTGCGAAGAGCGTTTTATGGATGCTGATGAGTTATACCGACATTTACGCAAAGAGCACTTGTACTGTCATCTTTGTGATGCCGACGGACGCAATCTCTACTATGCATCGCACTCTGCGCTTGCGCATCACTTTAGAACAGACCATTACTTATGCGAAGAAGGAGAATGTGCTGGCCAACACTTGACAGCTGTATTCAGGAGCGAAATTGATCTGATAGGTTAGTCAGTCGACGATGTCTTTGTCATTAATGTTTAGATTAACAAAAAAGTGCGTGCGAACAAAGTACACATGTCATAAGTGAAACTTCTTTGGCAAACTAATTATTAATAAAAATAAATAAAGAGAAATATTAAAATACATTTATTTTATATTGTTTAAAAAATAATATAATATATTTAAAAAAAAAAAATATTAAATAAAAATTCGCCCTTTCTCACTCTCTCTCAATCGGTCTCAATCGCTCTCTCCCTCTTGTTCGCTAAAAACGCTGCACATCTACGTGACGCGTTTCATCCGTAAACATTTTACCCTCATGCACCTAAAGAAGTTTCACTTCAAAATACAAGTTTTAATATTTTAGAAGTGGAAACAACATTAAAATCTTCATATTCCTTGCCTCTTTTAATCCCAATATTATTTGGAGTCGGCATTAGTTCAATCGTTTTTACTAGAATATCAGTTATTTTCACTTTAAATCGTAGTGTAAATAAATTGTATTAGAATACAATTTTTTGTTAGACATTTATAACGATATAGTTTTATTTGCGGGGTGAGCTTTACACCGATGCGGAAAATCGACTTCCACTATCTATAAAGATCTTCGTTGGCCCCGGAATTAGTTGATTAGTTTATTCTTATTATCTTCTTCTTCCTAGCCTTTATTATTCCCAATATTATTGGGGTCGGCTACCAGTTCAACCGGTTTTACCTGAATATCAGTTTATACACAAAGCGACTGGCATCTGACCTCCGCAACCCTGAAGGCGAACTGAATTCGAAGGTTGAACTAGTTGTCAGTATATTTGAGGGCACTGACTTCCCAATATCGATTGGCATAGATGTTCATGACAACCGAAACCGACGGCTTAACGTGCTCTCCGAAGCACGGGCGGGAAACACCGCCATCTTCCATACTCCGGGCTGCTATTAGGAATTTCCTGTAGGAAAAACCCAACAGCTGTCCGATCCGGGAATTGAACCCGAGACCTCTTGGTTTGCAGTCGCTTACGCTAACCACTAGACCAACGAGGCAGGCATTTATTATCTTCAACAAGAAATAATAATTTAAAATATGTTGTAGCTCACAAGGCAACTGTGCACGGCCGTGGCATGGCCCGCGGGGCGGCTCGCCAGGCGCGGACGCTCGAGCTTCAGTTCAATATAACACCGCACCCTGTCGTCAATCAGAGGATTCCTAGGTAATTTACACTATTTTGCTTCTAATTCGCTTCTTCATAAAATAGCACATTCCGGCGGACCGGAGGGGAGTAGCCATAGTGTCGTTTTCCGATATAAAATAGCCTGTTATTATTCACGATGTCACACATACATAAATACAGTGTATCATTACAGTGTAATGGGTAGGCCAACCTACGTATGGGTACCCCTATCGTCTTGCTCTATGACTTTTTCAAGTATGTATTTATTGAGTAATTTCACAATCATTAATCAATTCTCTCATCATCTCAATCTGCTCAATTAAATAATCTACTGTTGAACATTGTTATTTTTTAGGAACAAGATTTTTGCTTACCATACCAGAACCAATATTGTGTAATGAGAATGATCAGTCTAATGTGAGTGTAATTTACCTACAGTATGGATGTCTTTATTATAAGTATATACTTACAGTACTGGGTAAGAAATAATGCATATCGACCTCTACAAAGAGACATTCGACGAATTTTGGGCCATGTTGTTTTGTAAAGAGAAATAAATAAATATTATTATTATTATCATGCCAAGCCAATACGGCTTTGCCTAGTTCGGGGTCTAAATGAAGTTACGATGAACCACGGTAGGGAGCAACGCGATCGCGTGCCGGAGCCCGAGCCGTTCCCGCCGGCGGCGGCCCCGGCCCCGGCCCCGCCCAGCATCGACACGCACAGCGCCGTGCAGTTCCCCGCGCTGTCCGCCGCGCCGCCCGCGCCCGGCCTCGTGCTCGCCCACCATCGCGTCTACAAAGGTATTACACCACCGGGACCTACTTCTGACCAGTGCTGCCGAGGTCGCACCGAACGAATATCTTCTTTTTACAAGGTAGTAGAGCCACGCTGATTTCAGCACGGTTGGGCCGGCACAGGTCGTGTTAATATCGGCAGTTCCCGGACCCCTCCCTTCTCAGGCGCAGAGTTGGCACACCGTGTGGTTTTAGTCGGTTCGATTCCGACACACCACCCCGCCGCAAACCCCGGGGGGGGTGACGGCCCGAGGGGACTTCCACACGTTAAAAAAAAAAAAAGGCTGACCGGGGCGATACTAACCTCGCACTGAATATCAACGTTAAAAACAGCATTCGCGCTGTCGTGTTTCGTTGGTGAGTGCGAGATCGGAGGCCCAATGATGCAAAAGCATCACCAGGCCGCCATGATAAATAATAATAAATAAATATTTCGGACATCTAACACACAACGCCATCTAGCTAAGCAGAGCTTGTGTTATGGGTACTAGACAACTGATATAAATACTTATATACCTTTTTTTTTTTGTAAATACATATTATACATAGAAAACACCCAAACTCCGAAACAAATATTTGCAGATCATACAAACATTTGGTCCGACCCGAGAATCGAACCCGAGGCAGTCAGTGATGATGTGGGTTACCATGCTGCATTTGTTACATTCACAATTTGTATGTTGACCGACACTGAATCCAGCTTATGCTTTCCATCAGGCAGAGAAGACTCGTTTGAGCAGGGCCATACATAAAAAAAAACTTGGATGCATGAATGGCTTCACCTGTATGTGTCATCATTTCAGAAAAGTGAAAGATATAGAGGATAAATAAGAGTAAGTAGAGTTTGTATGATCTGCAAATATTTGTTTCGATTTTCATGTTATATATGGAAGATATGTATGTATTTATATCAGTTGTCTACCCATATAGTGTGTAGTACCCATAATAACTCAAGCTCTGCTTGCTTGTTGGGGCTAGATGGCGTGGTATGATAAATGTCCGAAATATTAAAAAAAAAAGTGTTTCCGAGGTCACACCGAATCAATATTAGAGACAAACCTAGTTTTGCCCTATATATTTTCAGGAATGGATGGGTTGGCGCGTACCGACAAGAACTTCCCGACGTTGGGAGGTGGGCCTGCAGTCCGCCCCGCCCCCCGCCCCTCGGGCTCCTCATCGACTCCCGTAGCAGCTACTATCGTTAGAAATTGTACGTATACTCGTGTCAATGGGCTCCTCCTTCATATATAGTCGTTCCAATACTTTATTTAACTTTTGACAGATCACGCACATAAAGTTTTGTAATAATTTTTGATACAATGTACTACAGATAATACTGTACTTTATGGGCGGGCTCCGCCTACTTAGGGATGTGTCATTCGTAATTAATGACCACAGACTATAAAAACGGTTTTGAAATAAATCGATTATCGATTATATTAATAAAACATACAATAAAATTATTGTGTTTATATTTTATATCAAATCACGTAAAAAGCTTTATTATTTTGCATTAAAATGCCCTAAATGTCTCTGTTTCAATGCATAAATAATTTGCGTAATGAAAACAGTTCCATCGTACTCGTACCTAGTAATGGGATCGAATGTATTCGCCGCA
This sequence comes from Spilarctia lutea, assembly GCA_916048165.1. Taxonomy (NCBI): domain Eukaryota; kingdom Metazoa; phylum Arthropoda; class Insecta; order Lepidoptera; family Erebidae; genus Spilarctia; species Spilarctia lutea. The sequence continues at coordinate 14,753,570 of OU696479.1, forward strand.
AATTAATGAATCTAAAATAATTGTTTAGACTTACTATAGTTGGTTCAAATAAAAACTACCTGCGGTACCTACTTGTAATGAACAGGTACAAAATGTTGAAATTCGTAGTAATTTACGGATTAAAAATAAAACAACCAAAAGAGGTACTGTAATACTAATTTTAATTATAAAGAATCGTCTTCTTCGTATGACCAGGAATCATCATCACTTGAGTTCTCAGTGATATTGATTATCATTTCTTGGATAGATAAATTGTCGAATGAAACATCCCGATCCCAATCCGACATTATCACCTTCTTTGTTTTTTCTACAACATTCGCCCAGTTTTCTGGAGTTACTTTTTCACACGCATTTTTCAGTAAATTCAGCATTTTTCTTGCGGTGAAAGGAGGAGTTGTATTGTTCCTCGTAGCATATCCTTTAACTTGTGCCCAGATCATTTCAATTGCATTATATTGGCAGTGATATGGGGGAATTCTGAGGACGGTATGCCCATGCTCTGCTGCCATTTCATCTATGACGTATCGTTTTGGCAGCTTCTTTGTTTTTAATATCTTTACTAACTCTACTTTTAGTAGGGACTCATTCACCTCTTCGCCATTGTCACGATAATTTCATGTTTTTTGTTGGCCTGTGTTGGTATTTTATTAATTTGACGAGAGTGATAAGGTGCATAGTGATAATATTTATTATTGATGGCTCTTCGAGTGATGTAAGCATTTCTCTGAACCACTTTTCATACACGTTCGAATTCATCTCCTCATGATAATCTCCTGTTTTCTGGGATTTAAAAGCTAATAGAGCGCCTGGCACAAATCCTTTTACTGTTCCTGCATGACAAATAATCAGTCGTTCGCCTTTTCCCATTGGTACTGTAGAAGTGGAGCCAACGGTGTTGTCAGTCCAAGTTTTTGACAGCGTATGATTCGCATTGAGCCAAGTTTCATCTGTGAAAACAACATTCGACCAATCTTCTATTTTTTTTGCTTGTCTTAAAAAATCGCATCTATACAAAGCAATATCATTGCGTTCCATTAAAATTTTTCGTTTGTCACATTTTTGGAATAACATTCCAATGTCTTTCAATACCTTTGTCAGAGAAGATTTTTGACCACGGAACAAACCACTATTTCGAAGAGATTGTGTTAGTTTTTTTAATGTTGGAATCTCTTTTCTTTGGTAATAGTCGTATATATGACGACGAATAGCATCAGCGTCAAAATTGTCAACGGCTGTAACTTTACTAGGCGGACGTTTTTTCTTAGGTGTAGATAGCTTATTCTGTTCCATGCCACTGCTGCCGTAGCCTTCTTTTGTTATTTTTGCCACTGTTGGAGCACTAATACCTAATGCTGCTGCAACACGGTCTCTAACTTGAGTCACTGGTATAAGAGGCCCACCATTACGGCTTTCCTTTTCAAAGTATTCACGAAGTCGCAAGACAAACTCTCTTGTTTGTCCTTTGAGTACTTTCTTTTTTGACACTTTGACAGTAACGAAGGCAGGAACGATACGCTCAACTCAACCAAACGTGAGAATTCACAAATAAATCAATACGGAGGAATATAAATACTCAACTATGAAGGTTACTCATTGAAATACTGTAGATTATTTTAAAATAGACATAGAGAGATTTAATAAAGATCATCAATAGTTTAACAAATACAATATTAACCACTGAATTACAACACAATACAATAATACATTTTGAAAATTCAGTTCCTTTTATATATTTTTTCATGACATAGAACCGTCATATTTGAACAACATTCTTTTAATCCATTTCTTCTTTATTTTGACAAAGGAGGTCGCACATTGAAACACATAGAAATATGAAGTACGAAATTATCTATAAAATAATGAGTTTGTTAAATCGATTAAAACTTCTTAATGCATAAAATCGATCGATGAAAGAAATCGAATAGGTAACGGGTCAGGGTATCACTATTTGATTAAGTATTAGAGCTGTCAAAAGTTAAATAAACTATTGGAACGACTATAAACACAACCAACCCATGCACACACACTTACACATATACACGCACACACATACATTCACACAAGCATAAAAACACAATCTATTTAAGAGGCTTTAGTCGTGACAAATATAAAAAAAATTAAAATATATTGTGTGTGTAAAAAACATATTTCCTCTGCCATCGTAATAATCGTCAGTCGACTAATGCCCGGTTCCTATATTTAACGAATCGTCATCGTGTAAAAATTTTGTACAACCGACTACGAGTCGTAAATACCGTTCCTCAATTTATTTTTTATAGGAACGATTTTAGCTTACGCTCCGTTTTTCAAATATAGGAACTGGGCATAAAGGGAGTTCCAGACGAATCAATCATTACAATGAGAGAAAGATTCACTGTCTACTTGGGAACTTCTAGATAGGTATGAAAATACCTTATTAATATCTGTTTTATGACAGCTAAACCCAGTGTGTCGATCCAGCTGCACAGTCAACCGGCCTCAGCTAGCAACTTCCGCCTCACCCAGACGAGCGGGAACCGCGGCATAACTATTACGCAGCATAAGAAAGCCTCGCTTACCGACGATGACTTTCCATCGCTGGGATTGGCCAGGGATAATCAACCGAGTATTGGAGCTGGCACAATGCAAGCACCTAAGGTATTTGTTAAAACCATTTCAATGTTAACTTTAGTCTTTATGAAATGCAATTGTAATTGTTAAATGCAATTGGGAATTTGAAAAAAAAAACTATTGATTTTTTTTATGTATTTTAAAACTTTATTATTAATAATATTGATAAATGATGCAAGAAACTTAAATAAATATTTTTTTCAATAAATTATAAACAATTAAAAATTGATAAAATTTCAATAAAAATCACGTGACTATAAACGCGTCAGAATTGGTCACCGTCGTTGTGACGTCATAACGTTATAGCTGTTACCGGAAAATAACAAGATCCGTAAGTTTATCAATCTACTAGAAAATTTATAAACTTTCGTAGGATTCTAAACAGAAGATAAATTGTAATATTTTACGTCCACATTTTCGTAAATTGATAAACTTACTGATCTCACTCGTAAAATAATAAAGCTAGAACATTTGTTGAAGAAGTAAAATTTACCACAGAGCTACGAAAGTTTTATAGTTAGTTTTATAGTAAACTAAATAATCTTTTTTTTTTTTATCAGAGAGCAGTGTGTTATTTTACGTATTTCAAAGATGCGTATATTTAAAAGTGTTTCTGTGATTGGTCGAACCATATAAAATCTTACGAATAGATATCCGTTAGTTTATAAATTTACCGTGTGACGTCGGAAATTGATAAATTTACGAAAATGTAGACGTAAAATATTACAATTTATCTCCCGTTTAGAATCCTACGAAAGTTTATAAACTTCCTAGTAGATTGATAAACTTACGGATCTTGTTATTTTCTGGTGACATAGCGACTGTGTTTTATGACGTCACACGCACTCGGGTTTATTCGGGAGCTGTCGGCGCGTCTTCGGTACTGGATTCAAAACTTAATTTTTATTTTGAAATAACTTTTGAATTATTGCGAAAAAAAAATAAAAAAAATAGTTTTGTTATAAAACTTATATATGATCTTTCCATTTATCACAAAACATATTTTTTTTCAAATACCCAATTCTTAACTATTTATGAAATGCTCAGTGTATGTGATAACATATGAAATAATATTTTATAATTTTTGTGCAGGTCAGTCTAATCAATAGCCAAGAAATGCAGGCACTCAAAAAACCCCAACACAGTACCCAGCAGAAGAAAACGTCTATGAATTCCGAGGCGTTTCCAGCTTTATCTTCGACGTCGGCACCGGTCGCCACCCCTCAGTGGATCACCGTTAAGTCTAAGGATAAACAGAGACCGGTTAAACTCGAGCCGCCCCCACAACCGAGGCAAGTATCGTTCAACGCTGTAGTCGATTTCCCTACGCTTCCCGTCAATAATGTGAAATCATCAAAACCTAAAAAGCAGCAACAGCAAGCTCAGTCGATTCCCTTAGAAAATACAAAATCGAACAAAAAAGAAAAAAAGAAACAAAACGGTAAAAAGGAAAACGTAGTCGAGAGTTTCAACGTGAACGGGATGAACGATAAGAAGTTATTGAGAGAGTCGTACGCTTCCGTGAACGTCAACAGCGCGCCCGCCGCGGAGCGCGCCACGAAAATTAAGACCGTAGAAACTCCAAACGGCCCGGTCGGAACCGACGACAATAAGAACGGCGGCACCGGAGACTTCAACTTCGCCGCCGAGGACTACCCGCCGCTCAGCGCTAGGAGCGAAAACTGTTTACCGTCGAAGAAAACGCCAAACGGCAGCGCGCCGCCGGGTTTCAAGTCTCGACCGGCTTGCGACGGAATGACCTTCACGAACTCCGCCGGACAGACGTTCTCGGCGCCGCTCCACGCGTACGTCCCGCCGCCGGACTTCGAGAACAGGAATCGCGCGCTCGTGAAGAAGTTCACGGCCGCCCTCGGGTCGGCCGTCGACGAGTTCAAGGTAGCGTCGCGGGCGTTCCGCGACGGCTCGATCGGCGCGGAGGAGTTCCACGCGCACTGCCGCTCCGCGCTAGGGGAGCGGTTCGACGCGGTGTTCCCCGAGCTGGTGGCGCTGCTGCCCGACATCGGCAAGCAGCAGGAGCTGGTGGCGGGGCGCGGCGCGGGCGAGCTGAGCGTGTGCGCCACGTGCGGCCAGCTGCTGGCGCCGCGCGACCGCCACGCGCACCACCAGGCGCACTGGCCGCCGCTCGCCCCCGCACCCGCCCCCCGCTAGACCTTTATTGTGTTCACATGTTTCGAAATAAGCTCAGGACTTGACTAAGTGATCGACCGGGTGCTGTGTTTTAAACGGATTTCCGCGTCTCAGAGCGCATACGGCTGGACAGACTTTACGCGCCCCTCTGTTGACGTGTACCGAGCTAGTGTTGCCTACTATAAAAATTTCTAACGGTGTCGTTTGTTCGCGGTTCTTTTACCGCGACCGAGTTTGAACTCTATCTGCCCGTAATTGTAAGTGTTTCGTGGCCGAATATTTAAATTGATCACTTAAAAATATTTTCTATCGATCCATGGAACGGTATTTCATTATGGTCATTTCTCATCGTGGTTATCGGCACGAGGACGGTCGCCGCTCTTATTGATATTGATTTCACCTAAAGTTTTTAAAAACTATCTGTTCTTACTCTAGTAGATTTTTGATATGACTTTATCTTCTGTTTCCACATTGATATTCGCTTTAGTAACAATTATAACAGTAATAGCGGCGCTGCTAATTGAAGATGATGTAACTATTTTACGATATGATCGTACAAGAAATCTTTATCTGTGCATATTGTCAAACATTGATTATTCATTCATTTGGTCAGACCATATCATGATGAGACCAGTTTAACCAGCTTATATTTACCGCATCCTGAAGATGATACATGTTGAAGTGATCAATTCTAAATATTAGCCTCGTCTTATACAGTTATCTATTAGTTGATTGTTACGTGTATCGTATAATATTTATTAATGTGAGGTATCAAACCTCAATGTTAGGTACATGACACTTTCGTTGACGCTAGCCTCAGTTCAGCCATTGGCTGTGCATATATGTATGTATGTGATCCTATTAATCCACAGTATCGCTATTGTTACACTGAAATGTGATTTAATAAAATGTAAATGGCATATGTTGTAAAATATATTGTTTAAAAGTTTATTATATTTTTGTACTTCAAATGACAGATTCTTTAGTAATTTTGTAATTTATTTCTGTTAAACACAAAATGCTGCCAAGTAGAAAAATAAATATCTACAAATATTTTCAATGTTGTCACAAAACTTGTGTGCTAAATTTGAAACAATTTCATTTGAATAAGTAATTTTTCTTACAAATTAATAATTGTGAATGTATCTGATGTTATTTTGATTTAGTTAAAAGAATATTTGAAGACAACATTACAACATTGGTTATGTATAAAGTATACTTATATACAGGTGTATTGACAAGGTATATTATGTTTAGGGACATCCATTCTTTAAAAAAGTACCTATTTGATGGAAATTTAATAAATAAATTTATAACCTTTGCCAAGTAGATGGTTATAATAAAAAATAAACTTCTATAAATTGTTTTACTTCGTAATAACAGCAACCCCGGTCTGATTAAGAAACAGTTTCTGCTTCGATTATTAAAGTTACATCGTTCCAAGACGATGGGAGGTTTCTCCGATTAGGCAAAGAGATGCCTAGCAGATGTGGCATGTTCAATGTTCGAAATCAAAACGAGAATCTTCATTGCGCGATGTAGGACTAATAATTTAATGCCGAGTTTGGTGTGCTTTCGAACATCTAACGAAGGCAAAGATACGACTTAAATAATCAGCTCTAGTTCCAAAGTATCATGGTGGATCAATTTAATACTCGCTATAGATTAAGTCAATAACGAACATTAAGTGAAGAGCAGATAATTTTATATCAGATACTTGATCGTGGTGGTTGATACCCAGAGATATTTATCTGTTTATCTTGCCCCCATATAAAGAATATGTTTTCGATAACATGTTAGTATGTACCTACTGGTTTAAACCAATGCCATGAAGCTCTATCTGGTATTTCTGTGGTAAGTTTTTTTATGTCAACAATTAGTTTTGCTCGTATCTTAGTTAAAGTTAATTATATAGATGTAGTAAACAAACACATTTGCTATTTGATTTTTTTATATTGTTAGTCTTGGTTTGGACCACAAGTAATATATACGAGTAGATATGTATATCTACTATAAATGCTTTAAGATGAAGGATTCCCTACTAAGCCACGTATACAAGCTGTTCTCAAGAGTCATCACGAACCGTCTTGGCGAATTTTAACCACCGGAACTCGATCGAGATCTGGTCTGTTCTGGGAATCCCTGCAGTGTTGCAAGGGCGTGTCATCAACATCAATGGCGAATACACCTCTCAAGGCATAGACACCGCGGGACTTACAACAGATACTGAACTATCTGGCTGACTCTTCTGTACGTATCGGCCTAGGGATGAACTTGAACTAAATCAAGGTCATGTTTAATGAACGTTATTACTGGAACTGGTCGCGGTACACGGTGCCGTTCTTGAAGTAGTTCAAAAATATGTGTACCTCTTGTAGATTTTTCAGTTTGCTAGAAACAACTTCGAGGACGAGGTGCCCAGAAAAGTTCGGATGGGTTCCGGAAATATCGATAAATTCATAAGTGTACAACGTTAGCTTCAGAGTGTAATAATCTAAATTCTAAACAAAAAATATTAAACCTCTAAATTAGCTAAACACCACATTGCACTAATTAGCAACTTTTCCAAAAGTTATCTACTCGCATAAGTACCTAATTTACATACAATAAAATTAAAATAGAATAATAATTTGAACAATTTGTGTAAAACAATATAAGCGTAATATATTACAGCACTTCTGTGGCATGTGGCTATGCTGCAACCACAAAACAAGTAAGAAGATTTCCAGATGACTTTATCTTTGGAGCTGGCACTTCGGCTTATCAGATCGAGGGAGCATGGAATGCACACAGTAAACCTAAAGCAATATATAATTTCTAGTGAAAAACTTAACTTGTCAATATAAAAAAACTTGTATTTTATATTCTTTGTTAATGTTTTTAGACAAAGGCGAAAGTATTTGGGATTTTATGACCCACAATACACCAGAAGTAATAACAGATCATAGCAACGGCGACGTAGCAACAGACTCATATAAAAACTACAAACGAGATGTTGAAATGGTGCGAGAACTCGGTCTCGATACTTACCGATTCTCGATAGCCTGGTCGAGGATCTTACCTTCAGGTACACCGAACTACGTGAACGAAGATGGTGTCACGTACTATAATAATGTTATAGACGAACTGCTTAAATATAACATTCAACCAATGGTTACACTCTACCATTGGGATCTTCCCCAAAAGCTGCAAGAAATGGGTGGTTTCCTGAACCCTCTAATCGCTGACTGGTTCGAAGACTTCGCACGAGTTGCATTTGAACGATTTGGTGATAGGGTGAAAAGTTGGATCACATTTAATGAAGGATATCAAATTTGCTATGAAGGTTATGGTTCTGTCACAAAAGCTCCGAGGTTGAACGCAACTGGTGTCGGCGAATACTTGTGTGCCAAAAACCTGGTCTTAGCCCACGCTAGGGCGTACCATGCCTACAACAAAGATTTCAAACCTACACAGGGTGGAGTATGCGGATATACAATCTCCATATCTTCTGTTTTGCCTCTAGATGACACCGAAGAAGATAGGTTAGCAACTGAGTTATACAAACAATCTGAGGTAACTATTTTCTTTAAATTTGCAAAAATGAAAGGATGTACATCCAAGTGATTCGTGTCTCCTTTTTTTAGAATCTATTTTAACTGGTGATAAATACCTTAGCAATTTCAAACAGTCAAGGTTGGTGAAATGGACCACCGTTTGAGAAATTCGCCATAAATAGGCTAGCCCGACCTGAGCACGGCCTCACAGAATAAACTTAAACAATTCTTGCTTTAGGTTTCAAATACTGGGTGAGATTACAGAAGCGCTTAACCCTTAGCGCTTTGATTGACGCCCCGATTTCGATTTAGGGCTACAATGTTACAGTATCTGACTGGTACTTATTACAGCTTTAATTTTAAGCGTCCAACATTATCCGACATTCAGTTTATACAAGATATTAAAAAAAAATGTCACTAGGTATATTCAGAAGATGAGGTCGTAAGGAATAACTTATTTTTGCTTTTCAGTGGGCTATTTATACGGATCCAATATTTTCGAAGGATGGAGGTTTTCCTACAGAACTTTTAGAGCTTGTAGCCCTTAGGAGTGGTGAACAAGGATATCGTAGATCCCGTCTAGTAGACTTTACTGAGGAGGAGAAGAAATACATTCATGGGACGAGTGATTTCTTCGGGTTCAACCATTATAGCGGCGGTTTTGTATCTTTTTCACTTTATAACGGACGGGGTATTGCTGTACCCTCAACACAAGACGATATCAGAGTTGGAATGGAAGTATCTAGTGATTGGCCTGAGTCAGTTTCATTTTGGTTAAAAGTAAGTATCTCCCTTAATTATCTCATAACACAAAATAAAAAAGTATATATAAGATCTAATTTTGATTTTACTCTGCCTGATTGATAATATGAGCAGAATGCAAGAGTAGTGGTCACCGTTCTGAACGTAGTGGCAATGCAACACTGCAGCAAATTAATCAACACGATGGCAACCTATTAAAACGCTTCTGCGTTATTGGCTATCGGGTCTCACCACAATGTATATAAATTCATATGACCTGGAACTGATAAACTTCGCCGGAAACTCAGGCTGTTGTGGTACTTAATTAAAGTAATTATTTCGTTCCTTAGCAAATGCCAAACAGCTTATATATAGCATTGAAACTTATCCAAGAAAGGTATGGCCGTGAAATTCCGATTTTCGTCACGGAAAACGGCTGGTCCACGCTTGAAGGTATTGATGATGACTCAAGGGTCGCATACTTCAGAGCTGCTTTACAAGGAGCTTTGGATGCTTTAGAGGAAGGCATCAATCTTAAAGGATACATTGCATGGAGTTTGATGGACAATTTTGAATGGATGCCAGGTTATACGTAAGTCTGTTTTTTTTTGTTTAAAACTTCTTAGCCCAAGGAAACTTTTCAACATATAATAATTTTAACCGCCATTTTGTCTTTTCAGAGAACGGTTTGGATTATATGAGGTGGACTTTGAAGACCCAGATCGAAAGCGTACGCCGAGAAAATCTGCATTTATTTATAAACAAATTGTCAAGACTCGAGAAGTGGATCCACAGTATGAACCCGACAATTATGTTATGACTATTAACTAACAAGGAACACCGTATTAAAACTGATAATTAAAACGGTGATGTACAGTCAGCATCATAATTATTTGTGCTCTCAGAGTGCTCAAAATTATGTGACTGTACCTATGAGCTATGTGTTTTTTTTTATTGTGTCAATTGTTTAATGTTACAATTACATAAAATTAAACTTAAAAACGAATAGTTTATTGTATGAAATCATTTTCAGGGATTATTTAACCACGTTACAGTCTTTGAGGGGTCAAGTACGTGTTTGTGTCATATGCTCTTCGGTAAGCGTAATTAGTGATGATAATTGATGTAGACTTTCCAACTTGGAACATTTATGTGATAGATGTCATTTTTATATTATAAAAAAGGTCAGTACCAAAATGCTACCCTGCAACATTCCATAATCTACGATCAGTTCATGAATAAGTGTCTCAATTTGGAGCGGTTGGCTTTACAAATTAAATAGCAACGATATATATAGATGTATATAATTTGAACCTTCGAAATAAAACAGTAGGTATACCGGATACTAAAATCATTTGTAAATGTTTTCTTCACTTGTCACTTTTACCCCACCCAAGGAACCCTTTGACCAATCCCGTGAGGCCGGCGCCTTGTTTCTTATTATCGGCCGCGCCTGTCTTGTCGTCCAAGTTCGGGAACTCCACAAAGTTGCACGCCAAGTCAAAGAACAACGGCTTGCAAGGGATAGCGTCCATCGATGGGGGCATTTTGTAGATATTAGGGTTTTTAGTAAGGACCTGGGTGTCTTCACGGTACTCATCCAAGCGGTCTACTAAAGGTTTCTTATCTTTATATTTACCGCTTGTATACTTCGTATCTTCATCTTGTTCGTCATCATCTTCCAGAACCGAGTCGGCGTGAACTTCGAACTTGCAGCTTTCTATATCCTTTTTGAGGACTTGCAACTTCTCAACCAACTGCTTGTCATCGAGCTTACTGCCCAGTGCTTCTGTAGTGTAATTGCTACACCTCTCGAGCATAGCGAGTGCTTCCCTGAAACGTCTTAAAGTGGTGAGCACTTGAGCGATATAATAACAGCGGAATGCTCGGTATGCCTTTGTCTGTATTTCTATCTCTTGCTGATAAGCGGCGTCGTTTTCAAAGCCTGGTAGTTGCTGCAGTTCAGTGAAGTTCTGCAAGATGATTTCGTACAATCTTGTCAAATCATGTGGACGCACCTTTTTGCCGTCTATTTGAATGTTGTTCTTACGAGCTTCCTCAGCCTGCTGCACCAGGAGATTGTTCCTGTCGATGGTGCGCATCAGACGCAGGTACATCAAGTAGGAGAGCAAGTAGTTCACGCTCGACATTTGAGTCTCCGAAGCATTTTTCAGTTTTGGATCGCTTTTGATTTCGTCTTTAAGTGCTGAAATAGCGTCCTTGGAATCCATGAGAATGTTTTCCAAGATATCAATCTTGGCCTGGATCGTATCAGCGTTTGCGACTGACTTATCAAAATCTTGCAAAGCGATAAGGAAGAGTCTTACTTTTTCAGGCCTCACTGTGACCCGACGACCGCGCCATTCCACTTCGTGCATCACACCAGAACGGGATTCCCTAGAAAAAAAATTAGAACAATGTATTACGAATAATCATGTTTGTATTGCAATTAAATTACAGTTATTAGTTTAAATATCGTCGTTAAAGTTTCCATTGTTCGATATCCACTTTAAATGTGATAACTATCAAAACAGCATTGAAAATATTTTATGTCTTTATAGTAGATTTAAAGCATTAAATTGTAAGTTAATTTTATCAGTGGCATAACATACATTAGACTTTAGTTAATGTTATTTGCGTCCAAAATCTACCTCCAAATAAATACATTTCGGTAGATAGCTTGTTTACACTTCAATTAATGCAATTCAGTAAAAGTGAAAAAAGGCGGCTTGTTTTAGCAATCAAAAAAGCTACTCACTTGGCTTGAGCCATTAGCGAGTCCAAGTTCTCAATGAGGCCCTGCCCTCGCATTGCGACGAGGTCTCCGGCCGCCGACTCGTCACCGATGTTATACGCGCAGAACCGTAAGCTTGGCTTCAACTCCTCCACCTAATAACAAAAATAATGACGTGTACATACTACACTATCATATTTTAATGAAGTCTGTGTGAAATGGTCGGTGTGCTGACGGACTAAGAACACGAAGTGTCACCACGCCCCCCCATTCATACCGTAGATGTCGTAAGGAAGCCAATTACGAAAGACAACACTACAAAGATGAGGAAAACTTGAAACAAACTGTATACCAACTCTTTTGGTCAACATGACACAGTACACCACAACCTCTTTTCTGAAAAAAAAACCTTATGTCCAGCTGTTGATGATGACAAATTATCCATTGAACAACATTAATACATAGTACAGTTTCAAATGTGCCGTCTATCTCTGCTGAACACTTCCGCACTAGGAACGTTCCTGAGTCTCAAAAGATTTTGCAAGTACACATGAAACATTCAGACTCAGAACAACAATTTGTGGATCAAACAAAGTCTTGTTTTCATGTAGGATGCCAAGACAGTTTATTTATTCCTGGAATTTTCCGAGTGTGATAACTCGGCGTGTTCGTAGGAGGAGTTACAGTCGGAGGCGTCTCGTCGTCCGTGTAATGTTTTAGCGCTCGTTGGTACCCTTTAGTGAAGGTTGGAACAAGAGCAGGGCGTCACCTTCTGGCGGTAGACGAGGCGCTCGTCGTCGGGCAGCGCGGCGCAGAGCTTGTCGAGCACGAGCTGCGCGCGCTGCAGGCTCTCGGCGGCGCGGCGCCACTGCTGCAGCTCCAGCAGCAGCGCGCCGCCCAGCCACGCCGCGTACGCGCCCGCCTCCAGCTGCGTGCGCGCGTCGCACGTGCCGCTTTGCTGGGAATGGGAAACTAATATATTATTTCATTTAATCGTATTCAATAACGTTTTCTTTCGGAGAAACGCAGTTGGTGTTTCTCTAAAAGTCTTAGTCGCGGTAATAAACCATATATATATATATATAATAAGGTCTTTAACACGACCGTCTAATCTGAAACTAAACAGATCCTGTACTGTAGATACTAGACAACTGTTTTAAATACATACACTTTTTATAAATATAGAAGTTTTTTTTATAAATACATAACATACACAGAAAATTTCGAAACAAATATTCGCATTTCATACAAATTTTTGATTCGACCCAGGAATCGAACGTGAGACCGGTGTACAAATAAACTTAAGTAAGTAAAAGTCAACTTAAGGTAAGTAACTTAACACTACTGCCTAATGACTTACCTCACATAACTGCAAAAGAGTCTGAGCATGAGCACAAGCCTTCTTTAATCGCGACACTAGATGAAATTTCTTCCTTGGTTCAGTGTTAGCCTCCTGTCGCAATTGCATGGCGTGAGCCCAAGCCCTTTCCGCCTGCAAAAGCGGCACACACAGCAGACGGTTTTCAGCAGCGGCAGCCGTCAGATGGACAGTAGTAACATCACGACGACGGTAATGACGCCTGTCGCCCTAAAAATGTACAACAGTATTTATTGTAAATATATTTAACTATGTCTTTATTTTTCTATTGTGTTTGTATTATTTTTTTAAGACAACCACCGCATCAGGAATAAATCCTGTGTCGCGGAGTTCTTTACAAACATATGTACATGAAACGGACTCAAAGTACACCCAGACTCAGAATAACAATTTTTGTGTGAATATGGACAGAGGGCCCATTTTTTTAAAAGAATGCGAAACGATATAAAATTCAAAGAGGAATTAGTTAAAATTAGTAAAAACCTAGAGCAATGGGTCATAAATTTCTTAAACGTGAAATAAAACTGTTTTGTTCCAATTACTTGGGGCCTCAGTTCAGATGCTTGGAAAACATGACATAGCCTAGATCTCAGGATGAACTGCCTTTTAGGTCAATGTTTTTCTTTTAAGATTTTCTTTAAGCTTTTAAGAAAATACCAAAACTGTAGAATACGACATTACGGATTTACGGCGCCATAATATAAGGCCCTCAGTTCAGTATTAACTCTACGGAGATATCTGTAAAAATGCAATTATCTAAACAAATACGTAACTAAGACTAGAATATTATAGTTAAATACCTCTGTGAATTAGTTAAAAAAAAATTGAGGCAGAGATTGAAGCAAATAAAATTGGATTTTACTAAAACGTTTGAAACGAGCCCCCAATGTATTTCGCCTTTACTGGTGTATGGTAGATGGCGGTGTTTATATAAATAAATAAATAAAAAAGGCTAGGAAGATCTTTTAATTTTGTTTGTTTATATACTGTTACTTAATATATGCTTACCTGTGGAATCTTGAGCACTTTACGCAACCGCCTGAGCCGCCGGGAACAGTAGCCCCTGTACCTTTGGAAGTCCGCATGACGTAAACCATGCTGCTGTTGAGCATCCTTGGTGATACGGAAAACTGATGATAGAGTTAAGGAGTTCTTTTGTTGTTATTGTTTTACTGCCTCGTTGGTGCAGTGGTAGCTATGCTACTGATGTACTTAAGGTCTCAGGTTCGATTCGCGGTACTTCACTTTGGTATAAACTTTAATTGTGGCAAATTTCATACTCCTCCGTTTAGATAATTTTCATAAAAAGAGGTAGAAAATTTTAGCTTCGCAGTTTGTTTTTATAATTATCTATTAATATATAGATTTTTAAAAATAGACAAATTATTGGCTTGTCGAATTATCTCAGGCAAGTGGTTCCATAGTCTTACAGCTTGCACAGTGAAAGACGTGTCCACAAACTGAGTTGAATGTTTTGGCATTTTCAATATTAAATTCTCTGATGACCTCAGGTCCTGCAATGTGTGTTTTTTTAAAAACTGAAAACGTTCTTTGAGATGAACAGGTTGTCATGAACAGCTATGGCAATCGTTATTGGGAAGTCAGTGCCCTCAAATATACTGACAACTAGTTCAACCTTCGAATTCAGTTCGCCCTCAGGGTTGCGGAGGTCAGATGCCAGTCGCTCTGTGTAAAAACTGATATTCAGGTAAAATCGGTTGAACTGGTAGCCGACCCCAAATAATATTGGGAATAATAAAGGCTAGGAAGATGATGAAGATGATGTTCTTTGAGATAAAGAGGTGTGTGTGAGGAAGAAACAACACTGTATGAAAGAGAAAGAATGTAGATTCCGACGAAAGCCTATTGGTAGCCACTTGAGCTTAGAACGAAACTCAGAAATATGATCATATTTGCGTAATCCAAATATGAATCTAATGCAGAGATTTTGAAGTTGCTCAAGTTTATTGGTAAGCTCACCGAAGACCATCAATTGGTCTTCGGTGATCAATTGGTAACCGAGCCGTTGCAACAAACATCTGGTATCTGCTTAAAATTTATTGGCCAGAGTAACCTGGAGCTGCCCACTATCATTACTTGTGTTTTTTGTGATTTTGAACTTAGAATACTTGATTTACCTTGAGTTTTAGGTATTGGAGGTGGAGACATATTTAGATTGAATTTTAACACAAAGACCTATGACTTATTTAATAAGTACTAAGTAAGTTTTTCTTAAAGTAACTTGGTGTGAACTTCTTATTAAAAAGTTTACTAAACTGAATTTATTACATTCTTGTAAGTTGCAAACTTATTTTTTGCAAGATTTAGAAACAGAAATGATTTTATATGATGATTAATTAAAAATAAATATGGGTAGTCCAGATAACCAAAAATTTGGATAAACAATTTTAAAGTTAAATCAAACTGCATAAAAAAAAATATTTATATTATTTAATTTTTTTTTATATGCTATTGCAGTAATGAATTAAATAACACCCATGATATTTTAAATTTTGATTGGAATTTACTTGTTTTTCAACTTTGGTATAACAAATCATATTTTTTGATTGCTTGTAGCACAAACATGTTACTTTAGATTAAATAACTGTAATTGTTTTAGTTTATTTATTAATTTAAAAACTATTCTTTTAAATATCATAAACTTTTTCAGTTGATGCTTGAGCTCAAAATTTATGTTAACAACACTTCTCTATCATATCTTTTACCTTCTTCTGTCTGGGTATTTGGAGGTACATATCAATGGTTAACACAAGAACGAGCTATATATTCTCTACTATTAATTTATTCATAGTAATGCAAAGGTGCCGATACCAGCAACTTGCCAGTTTCTAAATAAAATTATTAAGTCTTTTATACTCTATAAACATATTTGGTAAATTGGAGACTTATTAATTGTTTAAGTTTTTAAATATTGATGAAAATCAAAGTTATTTTCCCAATCTCAATCTATGTTTAATTCATTGAATATATTTCTTCCATCATTTCATTGGTAATGGCTTAAAAGTTACTTAAATATCTATGCTCTATGTTAAGACCTTAGTTAACTATTTGGAGATTAACCACTAAGGATTATTTGAAGGACCTGGAATCACCAGATTGTTGTAAACCATATTTTATAATTTGCTGTATGGAGGTGACCGGTTACTCATATGTAGTTCTTTCAACTCACGAACTGACTCTTGCATACGTTTTTATTAATTACCAGTGAAAGCACTGAAAAAATAAATTATTTACGTCAGACAATTTATAAAAGGATACTTTCTAATGTAAGAAGTCTGGGTGACTTAACATTTTCTTTAGCTGTCTCTTCAGACGCTATAGGCTTCGCGTCACCAGAGTCACCTTCTGAAACTACCATAGCTTCTAAAAATTATTAAATTACTTAATTATAATAGACTTTTTGAAATCCAATTGTAGATCACGACACGATGGAATTGGAATTAGAACCTGACAGCTTGTGACTCTGACATTGACAACACGACACATCAACACCACAGACGAAACAGACCACAGAATACATATACTCCTAGCGGTGTCCGAACTTCGCGCATAAAGTACCTATACCTAGCAATAACTTTTTTGATAGTTCTTTAATATTTATTTAATTTGTACATATTGTTCACTAAATAAGGGCAATTTTATTCGTACATAAGTATATAAAGAAAATGACTAACAGTTTTCTTCACGAGTGTACATGCGCTAAAGTTCGCAGAGCCTATGTTCGGACTTGCACGGGTATATAGTACGTATAAAATAACTAAGATAGTTTCCACTGACGCTTACACTTACTTAGTAATTAGCTGCGCCATGCAATGTTACCCTCGGTGCTAACTAAACTGTGAGGCTAGTCTAGAAAAAGTAGCCTAGGTTACTTCTTATATCACTTACTATCTGCTATTGAAAGTCCCTTAAAAATCACTCCAGTATCTCTGAAATAGTTAAACGGTCGGAACAAATAGACAGACAGTCAATTTTTAAATACGGCCTTTTTCATTTCAGTACGCATTTAATGAAAGCTGTTAATTTGAAACTAGAAACAGATTTTTTATTTATTTTATACACTGTTGTATTCGTCATGCATGCTTGCTCCCCATTTAGTTAACATTTTTTTGCCTATGTCTGATCAACTCAGTCCGCTACGTCTAAACAACTAGCTAAGCAGTCGGTATAAAGTTTATGCAAATTATTATTGCACAAATATAAAATATTTTTTAAATGTGAAGTACCTATTTATAATAATTAATAATGTAATCTACTGTAACAATATGTGTCACATTAATTTTACTTTTGTCTCTTTTCATGTTAAGGAAGTGCTTATTCGTATTTACCTAGTATCCAGGGCAAAAAAAAGTTCATCCATTTTAACAGCTGGAAGGATTGCACTTCTTTACACAAAATTATGAAATGTGAGAACAGGATAACAAATTGATGCTATCTAACGTGTGACAGAGATAGCACTACAAGTCAAGCTAAAAGTCTGTTAGAACGGTTGTCATTTGAACTCGTACTGAAGTAAAGTGTCAAAACTGTGAGTCCTCTTTTCTTTTTCCTTGCTGTGATAGGTTTGTGTCGAAGTTTTTAAAAGTATTTCTAAAAATATCTGATAAATCATTGGCTAATAATTCAGTTTTAATATTATTTTTGGAAGGATACGTGTTAACTGTATTAATCATAAAAATATTTCTCTTTTAGGAATAGTATATCAACGAAATGGCAAAGTCAAAGAATCACACGAATCATAACCAAAGTGAGTAAACAAACGATATTTTAATTTAAACGTTGATCATTTAAAGTGTGTGACTGTACTTAAAATAGAATAAAAAAAGTATTTACGTGTCATGTGTTTAAGTATTCAGAAGTGTGTGTAAAAGTTTGAACATAACATGTAAACAGCAACTTGTTCTTTTTTCAGACCGCAAGGCTCACAGAAATGGCATCAAAAAGCCACGAAAAGGCAGGCACGAATCCACTCTTGGTGTAAGTACAACATAATAGAACTATGTGATAATATAATTGGAAATTTAGAACAACACCATAAGTACTTTCTGATAAGCTTTATTTAAGAAACAAATAAATGTTAGTCATTAATTATTTCAATATTGTTTCTTGAACCTGATGCAATATTGAACATTTTTAAAGTTAAAAAAGTTCATAAACAGTATAGTTAATATTGACATATTTGATTTCAGAATCTGTAAAAGGCTGTATAATAAAATCTTGTACCTACGAATAAGTGTGTTCTAACCTTTAAATTATTTATGATTTTCGCTGTCTTAGTTTTATCATAGGTATTTTTAAAACAATGTATTTTTTAAGACTGTTGATGTGATGATATATTTAATTTGAACTAAACATTGAAGTCGTAACAAGAAGTAGGAATCTCTGTCTAAAGATGTTTTAATCAACATGTTATAGCTAAGTTAAAGAATTGTTAACGCAAAAATTTTAAATTCTGTGAATTAAACTCTAGTTTCTAGTTCTGTTTTTTCTCTTTCTGATTGTGCTATAAGATAGTGTATTTGTTGTTTCTAGATGGATCCTAAGTTCCTCAGAAATCAGAGGTTCTGCAAGAAAGGTAATCTGAAGCCCGCCAAACAGATTGCACGTGCAGCTGAGAGGAAAGCAACGCGCGAAGCCAAGGCCAAGAAATGAACACCTAGTTTTAAGGAAATAAAAAACATTTAAACTAATGTATGTTTAATTTTTCACACGTAAATAGTTATTCAATATCTTTATATCCTAATATTTATTTATTAAATATTATTAAATATATTTATTAAATAAATATTACAATCTAACAACTGAACTTAATGGCTATGTGGTTAATTTATATGCGGTACAAATAGGAGCGAGAGGTATACCAGCTAAATCTCTCCTTAAACCTACGCCTAGGTCGCAAGTCCTGGGAACTGCTTTGAGTTTCTCCCTTTGCCACACGATGAACCCGGCACCCGCCCGGTGAATCCATGGAGTGCAGGGTTGTCCAAACCCTAAATGATCAAAGCCAATGTTAGTAATTAGATTGGGAGGGCTTCAAAATATATTTGAAGAGATAAAAATAAATTTATATTATCAACAAACCATAATGTCCTACTGCTAGGCTTGGGTCTCCTCTCCCATCCAAAATGTTCACAGTCCAGTCAGTCCACTTAATTTTGCTATTTGACGCAAAGAATAATATCTTCGAAATTCTATTTGTTATCGGAAAAGCGTTACTTTGTTGTCTAATCGCCAAAATCTGGGGTTACTTCCCCAGCTGAGCCATGATTATATCTCGACAACTAAGATTCAGCAAAGATTCTTTGAACTATTGAGTAAGAATTAAAATTATTTTTTTAGGCACAGTCTAATTAAATGATCATGACATGAAAAAGGATATTGGTATTCTTTAAAATAGCTATTGGATTCACTATTTGTATAAGGCGAAAAACATTGGGCACTCAGTTCAAACTTTTAATAAAATTCAACCTTTATTTACTTAACAACTGGCTTGTCTCAATTTTTTAACTAATTCACAGAAATTTAACTCAAATATTCCAAAGTCTTAGTTACGTATTTGTTTAGAAAGAGTAATTTAAAGCAGTTTCCTCCTTAGAGACGTTACTATGCCCTTTGGCTCTATATTATGCCGCCGTAAATCCGTAATGTCGTATTCTACAGTTTTGGGATTAAATTAAAAGTTTTAAGAAATTCTTAAACAAAAAATATTGTCTTAGGGGCAGTACTTCCTGAGATCCAGGCTGTGTCGTTTTTGCAAGCATCTGAACGGAGGGCCCAAGTTATTTGATCATAACGGCTTTATTTCATGTTTAAGAAATTTATAAATAAATAAATAAATATTCCGGACATCTAACACACAACGCCAACTAGTCCCAAGCTAAGCAGAGCTTGTGTTATGGGTACTAGACAACTGATATAAATACTTATATACTTTTTTTTTGTAAATACATACATATTATACATAGAAAACACCCAAACTCCGAAACAAATATTTGCAGGTCATACAAACATTTGGTCCGACCCGGGAATCGAACCCAAGACCTCTTGCTTAGCAGTCGCATACGCTACCACTACGCCACCGAGGCAGTTAATTATATTTATGACCCATTCATTATGTTTATACCAATTTTTAGGCCATTAGAACATTTTTTTTAATGCAAATATGTTTTTGAAGTAAAACTTCTTTAGAATCGTTGTGATTTCAAACCCGATGCAACGGAAAAAGCGACAGGTAAGAGACAAATACAAAAAGTCGCCTGTAATTAGTGAGCCAGCGAGAGAGCAAATGTCGGAGTCATTCTTTTGTCGATTTACTGAAGTTTGATTTCTATCGTGTGTGAATCGCACACACACCTTTTTATAAGATAGGAAATAAAACCTAAAAAAGGACTTTCTGACTCCAAGGACAGTATGACTGGTTTTAAAAGCAGATCTGTTGGCCACTTTTTAGCACTAGATTCTATAATGTACCACATTATTTATTTCTATGAGAATCGCGAGTGACTCCGGCGTCGTGTGCGGTTGCCTAGCTCGGCACTCTCAAATTGTTACACACACATACACACTCGTTATTTACGTTTAAAGAACAATAAATACTAATGAAGCTTTTATTTTTTTATTAAAACCATTAGGGATACAATACTTACTACTAACAAAAAAACTATTTACGGTTTTCCATATACCCTTACCTAAAATTATAGAATATATAAAATACACACGAAGCGTAAAGATGGAAAGGATTTTCATATTTCACTGCGTCGATTTACTATTTCATAAGAATTCTTTTTTTAAAAGATTATTCCCGCATTAAGGATATACATCCTCTACAAAAATACATGAAATTGAGACGAAGGACACCCAGATACAGAACAACAGTTTGTAGATCAAACTCAAAGTTTTGTCCCATGTGGGGTTTGAGGCCACAATACTCAGCGCAGTGGAAAGCGGCGACTGCTTAAACTACAAGGCTAACCGTGCAGTCGATGAAATTAAATCCTTGTCTCTAAGAAACATTTCGTACGAATGATCGTCCAGATATTATTTGAAACACTAAATTTATATACAACACTAAAGAAACACTAAAAACCTTCTCAATCTGGAAGTGTCTTTGTAAAGGTTAAAAATTAATACTGGACATGAATTTACCGTAGGAGAGCCATGCATGCCAAACCGGTGTGAAACAGCGCCCACAAATAATAATTCAGTAAAGTTATTTACCAAATGTTAATGTCATATTAACTACACAATTTAATTTTATAATAGTATACAAATTATTTACTAAATAATTCAGTTTGTGACCGTATTAGCTTTTGAGCTTTGGGTCCAGACGCGTTCTGACTTATTTTTTTGCCTGTCTTTGTTTGGTCCAGGTCCTTTTGGACCTGGCGGCCTATTCTTATTGCCATCACCTTTGTTATTCTTGTGCTCGGTGGGAATTCTCTCTATAAAGAACCTAAAGTATAATTTTTTGTTACTTATGAAGTGAACTAACACATCTAAAGGCAGAACAGCACATTTGCCCGTACGGAACATTTCGTCCGGTTTTAAAGCATCGTTGAAACAATGTTCCGTAAATACAACTTTTCTCCTTGAATTTTGCTTGCTTATCACGTGTATCTCGTAGATATGATCGTGAGCCACCTTCTTACTCCCGATATGCTGTATAGCCCAGTAGGCCATTTTTTGAAGTGTATCAATTTTCATGGTAATTACAAAAAGCATTTTACTTTGTGCTACCAAATACAGATGACGATCGTCGACCTTGATGTCCACATTAGTCAACTCCACTTCTTCGTCAGTAGTAACGTTGCAATTTTGTGCATGACGCTCTTTAAAATGATCCATTATGTCTTTCAATTTACCTGCAAAATCAAAACGATTTTTAACTAGTGGAATAATATGATGACTGATTGTAGAATACGGGAGTGTAAAATTTGGAGGAGAAAATCATATCAACCCTTTGAGTGTTGACACTATGCTTTATTTTTCTGATATTATAAATAAATATTTCGGGCGTTTAACATCTAGTAGGTACTCGAGACGGCGTGCGGTTTTAGTCGGTTCAAGTTCGACATGCCAGGTGGTATTCGAGGGGATTTCCGCACAAGAAAACAAAAAAAGGTCGTTAATTCAGTCGTTATTCCTACAGCAGACGGAGAGTCCCCGAATACTTGCTATCGACTAATGGATCAACATGTGGGTATTTCCCTCACACGATCTAGCAACCAATTGCATCCAAAATAGTTATCAATAGGCATTCACGTAACTACGTGGAGCGCGCAATACTATATTTTCGCCGCCTATAATTTTTTAAGGTCAACTGATATTTTTAAACGGGTTTTAGAGTGCTGAATCAGCCCCTTATGTTTTCGGTAGTCGTATTTTTACACTGTATATATATATACAATAAATGCTCGTTTAAAGATATTAGATTAATAGATAGGTATTACCGGCCCATGTACATTTTCCAAAAGCAACACCGTACGGACAGTGCATCTCCCTGAAGATACATTCTTTGAGATGTTCTTCCAGGTCTCTTGAAACCATGGTGTAAATGCACCCGGCTGCTTTGTTAACGCATGGCACTTTGGCCTGAAACTAAATAGAAACAAAACTTAGCTGTGACTGTGAAAGCCTGAAACTAAATAGAAACAAAACTTAGCTGTGACTGTGAAACTAAGTTAATTGTAACTTATTTGCGAGTTAAATTTAAGAAAAAATGATTTAAAATGTTTTAAAATTTCATTGTGTATTATATAATTGTAAGAGGCCCATCGAAAAACTAATGAAGTGGCCTTAGTGGCCAAACGTACTGAGGCGCCTTTGAGCATCGGCAAAAACCGACAACGGTCGGCTCGGGCCGCGGCACGCTCGGGCGAGGCAGCGCGTGCGTTTGCCTCGGGCGAGGCACGTCTTGACCGACCGAGGATTTGCCTCGCGAGGCTGCTCGCTTAATCAGTACGCGGCTATAAGGCAGGACACACTGTTATAATTTTCATACATTACACAATTTTATTTAGTGGTTGCCCAGGTGACAAAATTAAACTATAATCCTTTTTTTTAAAAAGGGGTACTAAACCTCTATAAATTAAATTAGAATGGATATTGATTTAATTAATTGAAATATAAGAAATAACTAGGTACCTTTGCAATAATATCTTCCAATTGCAAGTTCCGCATTTGCGTGAGAGGTTGGCGGCAGATCGGACACGTCGGTGGCATTAAGTTCTGCGTGCAGGTATTGCACAAACTGTGCCCCGACTGGCACTGGAAGATCGGTGCACTCATAGTCTCCATACAGACGGGACATTCTGGCAACTCCACTGCCACAGTTGCTGCCCTGCAGCAATAAATGTTTAGTTGTTTTATTACAAATAGATTAGAATATGGCTGGCAGCAGGTGAATGCGGGCTGACCGGGATAGTTGGCGATTCTAGGGAGTACCTTCGTTTAGCAACGGACGGCGTTATCTATACTAATATTATAAAGAAGTAAAGTTTGTGTGTTTGTATATTTGTTAAATTGTAAGGGGTAATCTCGGGATCTACTAAACCGATTTTAAAAATTCTTTCACCAATAGAAAGCTACATTATTGCTGAGTGTCATAGGTTATATAAAAAACCGAAAAATAAAAAGGCTTTTACGTGGTAGTCGGATTTGCAAAGTGAATCGGAGAAATTTCAACGTAAGGCCAAAGCAGCGGACGGCGCGCGATGGCATCGGGTTTAATTCGGTTTGCGTTCGTGCTCGCTTCGGGAGAAGGAGGCGTGGCCTTTTACATCTGAGAGGTAGGTACCCGCGCGGCTCAGTCGGCTCCTTACGCAGCGGACGTCTCCGAAATTGATTTTTTCGAAACGTAATTAGTACACTTTCGACATTGTTTAAATAAAAGGTTCTTATCAGAACTACTTTCTGTCTTATTCTTGGCAGTTAGAAATTAAAACATAACACTCTGTACTAAAAAAGGATTATTAACATTATGCCCAACGAAGTGGGCACGGGTCAGCTAGTTTATTATAAAGTCTTGAAATAGCTTTACAGTCCTTAAATCATGATCATCAGAATCATGTTCTCTGTAACAGTGATCACTAGCGCCTCTTTAGGTAAGTCCGAGGTACATTTTAGAAGCATTTTTTTATATTTTTAATGTATTTGTGCTCTTCATTTGTAGTAGGTACGTAAAGAAGGAAAATATAGGTGATACAACATAAAATCGCTTGTACAAAGCTACTTCGTTGATTCGTAGCCATTTGTTACAGAGATCAAGGTATATTTAAAGGCCTGTAGATGTCACTTGATTATTTCAAAAACATACTTTTACATTACAAATAAATAAATATGGTCAGCTTCGTATACTGCAAATTTCTTGTTTAGGTCACACAAATAGTTTAATGGGCCACCTGCATTAAGAAAAACTGGAACGGTACAAATATATTGTAGGTTCGATTCATTTTAACAATCACGGTTGATAGTGTTAATCATCAGAAGGCGTAAAATTCCTGACAGTGTTAGACAAATTTTAATTTAATAAACAATTAACGATTAACAATTGATTAATTATGAAATGACATAATAACAAATAAAAATTGATCAATTGTTAGTTATTTAAAAAAAAAAAAAAAAAGTAACAATATTTTTTTTATTACGTATCAGTTTTGATATTGTGCACTTGCGTGTGTGTCAAATATCAAATATATTAAATAGTCAAATATATTTCTATACGGGGCGCGCCTGTCTCTCTCAGCGCCATGTCATTCGTGTGTACGTTTGACAAGATTTATATGTTACTAGCTTCCTTCCGCGGCTTCGTTCGCATTCAATAGCAAGTATCCTATGTTACTTTGAATATCTCCAAGAATATGTGTACAAAGTTTCATGATGATCGGTTTAGTAGTTTTCGCGTTAAAGCGTAACAAACTAACTTACTTTCACCTTTATAATATTAGTGTGATTTTAAAGGTGATTTAAAGTTTTATAATTAATGTAATTTAATAGTAAGGAATGTATATAATATACATAATATTGACAGTCAAAATGTATGATAAATAATGATAATTTACATAATAAATACAAATACGTGTACTAAGTACTTTTATTTGTAATTGCAAACGTTTATTAGGTTACAAACAATTAAAACACGTATATAAAAATTATCAATGGTATTTTAATTATCACTTAATATAATAGTTAAAATTGCATTTTAACTCAACCGTCTTTTCAAATATACTGACAGACAATTTGTGACTCTAAGGTAGATTTGTCATTGTCGCAAAAAAATAGTCGGTAGAAGTGTATTGTTAGGGGGTATGGGCTTGCTGGTTTCTTACCTCGTAGGAATTATGGCAAAAGCATGTATATTCCACAGTACCTTCATAAAAAGGGTACTTATATACGTATGAAGGGTGTAAAAGACTAATTTAACGTTTAATTGCCAGAACTTCATATTCTATTCAGACCATCGTTCTCAACAAAATTCCCCAAAAAGATAATTGTTAGTTTTGATTGTATCATAAAAAAAAAATGTTAATTGCGATTATTTTAATTGTGTTTTACAATTGATGAGCATTAATGTAAATAATTTAATTGTAATACGCAATTAAATGTTTCATTGCTAATAATTCAATTGCAATTAATTTAATAACAATAACTTTTTATTCAATTAGTTAATTAGTTAAATAAAAAAATGCTTAATGCCCAACACTGAGTCCTGGTTGTCTATAAATAGTATGCCTTTAGAAGAGGTCTAAGAAACTTATTTCAGTGGCATAGGAATACTGATTCTATTGCTAAAATTTAAGTAAAAAGGTTTCAGATCTAAAAAAAAAGGTAATGTTCTTAGTATAGTTAATATACCATACGAAATGTCTGTTTAAAGCGGTGTTCAGGCGATTTATATGGTCGTATGTCTTAATTGGAATAAGTTAACTATTCTGAAATCTTTTAATGATTATGCAGAATCCAGCTACCTACCTCTACATTAAAAAGTGTTATAGTTAGTAATAATAAAGTACTTACTTTCTATTAGCCTTTGCTGTTGCCATTTTTAGTTGTGCACTGTAACAGAAAAATATTTGTAAAATGTAGGAAAATAACCCTCCCTTGAGAGGAGACCCGAACCCAGTAGACGTTATGGTTTGTTGATGTGTAAGAAAATGAGAATGATGCTCACTATTGTGCCTACATACTTAATAACATTATGTACCTACCTACGTTATTTGTTATACGTTATAAAGTAGGTACCTAACAACAAATGCTATTGGATTATTTTGTCATTTATATAAAGTGGGTAGGCACCTACTTAGTAAACAAATACCATAAACAGTGATAACAAAAAGAAGAAAAGGCATAATTTTCCTTTCTTTATTTTGTGAGGGCAACGGTAATTTTTTTTTGGACGCGACGTAATCTGTATCTCAATTTTGTATTATTTTTTGTAAATATCTTCAATTAAATACTTACAAGCTAGTTGAACTTAATATGCATAAAAAAATCAAGCTCTGTTTAACGTCATGTTGCTGTTTTCACTAGTCCGATCATAGTTGAATTTTGCATAAACGAGTACTGTTTATCGTTTTCAGGTGCACCCTCGAAAGGAAAACCCTTGAACCCCGACGTACCTCGGGTCACCTACGATTTATAGATGCCTCCCTCCTGTGCAGAAATCCCGGTGTTTCTTTTCAGTGTAGAAATAAGCGCTTGCGCTAGGCATCATGCCTAGCGCAAGCGCTTATTTGCCTAAGGCATGCTTGCGGATAGTTACCCTTACGAAGAGTGAATGTTATTTGGGCTAATTTAGCGGCACTTGCTTTTATCCTCCAGTCCTGTAGCCAATTGTGGACTTCAAGAAATAAGTCCGAGGCTCATTTTGGATCTTTGTAGCTCACAAGCACCGCTGTGAATGTTGATATAGTGACACTAGACCAGACAAAGACAGAATAAATGGGCTTTCTTGATCAGTATACAAACAATTTTTTAATGTTATTGCACTGGAAACATCTTGAAAGGTACTTTTCGCTACTTCGTTACTTGGCTAGGGAACAGGATCTGAGGCACTTACAAACTGTAGGTGGTCCGAGGTACGTCGGGGTTCCAGGGTTTTCCATAGTAGAGGTGCACCTGGTTCCCAGGCTCCTAGTATCCAATACGGCGTTTTTTTTTTTATTGAATAGGGCAAACGGGCAGATTTATCGCCTGATGGTCATCGATCACCGCCGCCCATGGACACGCGCGACACCAGAGGCGTCACAAGTGCGTTGCCAACTTTTTAAGGAGTGCGTTCTTTTCTTAAAGGTTTGAAGGTCGAATTGGTCCGGGAATACCGCAAGCGACAGTTCGTTCTAGTTTTGTTGTTCGAGGCAGAAAGTTTCGCGAAAAGCGCACAGTTGTGGACTGCCAGCCATCCAAGTGATGGGTATGAAATTGCTGTCGCATAGGACGATGGCGAAAAGAGGCGGCAAGAATCAGTCCGAACAATTCGTCGGAGCACTCCACATAGTAAATGCGGTAGAAGATGCATAATGAAGCCATATCTCTACGCAACACCAAAGAGCCAGCCGAATTGAAAGTTCCTGGCAGTCGATAATTCGCCGCTTTCCGTTAAATGTGGTCCAGAGGGAGGAGATAGTACTGGGGTGCTCCGGCCCAAAGATGCCTACTCTGGAGCGCACATCTTCAACACAATAGGAGGGATTCCATCCGGACCACTCGACTTATGGATATCAAGGGATAAATACGTTGGTGGAACTGGATATCCAGCATACAGATCTCGCACCGCGGTATGGTAGGCGGCTTCTGTTCCCCGTCATCCAAGGTCGAGTTGGACGCAAAGTGTTTTGCTAGAAGATCGCCTTCTCCTTTGCGTCACAGGTCAACGGATTATTTCCTATGTACAGCGGTGGAAAGGAGGGCTTACAAAAATACCCTTCGATAGCTTTGACAAGAGACCTAAATGCCCGAATTCCCGAAGGAAGACGGTCAAGCCTCACGAGCCATAAGATGGAGGGGTCCCTACCTTTAAAATTGCTGAAGCGACGAGAGCTGATATCGTCTCTGACGTACACGCACACCGGGCGTCTTCATCCTTAGAGATGAAGGAGTGTTCTAAACCGTACCCAGGGAAAATAGATAGGAAGTGTCTGCTGAAGACAATATCTGCGTCTCTGTGAGCAAGAGCAAGGCTGGTTTTGATGTCTCGAGGTGATGATGGACAGTGTCAAAAAACAAATTTGATTTCACCTTTAGTCGGAATTCAAACAGAGAGACTTTAAACAAGGTTATATATCGCTACTATTTATTATTTTTAATGCTACCTGCAGCGAGAGGGTTTATTCCTGCACTGCTGCTCGATCATGAAATCATAAGCGGATGACAGTGTCGACAGTTGACACTAAAAGTTTGTCAAAATGATGGACGTAATGAAAACATGGGTAATGCCGGAACGTAAAAACCCCCGATAAGTATCACGCAGGAAAGGCCGAATAACACGAGCTATTGCACGTCTATATGTATATATCTGCATGTCTAAAAGTATACAAAACCATAAACCGGTAACACCAAATTTTACACATGTTAGGCCAATAGAACCTATTTTTTAATGCAAATATGTTTTCTCTATGAGAGCCGCGAGTGACGCTGGCGTCGTGTGCGGTTGCCCTGCTGCGCACCCTCAAAGGCTGTCACTGTCAATATTTTTCGAGGATGTTTAGGTTTAAAGAACAATAAATACCAATGAAGCTTTGATTTTTTTATTAAACTTTTAGGGATACAATACTTACTTACTAAGAAAAAAAAATTACGGTTTTCTATATACCTTCCACCCAAAATTATAGAATATATTAAATACACACGACGCGCAGCTACATTAGTTACTTTCTTATATGAAACAAAATATAAAAGAAATAAGAATAGGTCTTGTCCTGCTTTTTTATACAGGGTCTGTCGTAAATAATGGATAAGTCGTAAACTGGAGTTGGTCCGGCTATGAGACTATTAGAAAATCGTATCTTTTTGCCAGGGTTTCTAACCGTATGGAAATGGCGTAGACTTTTATGTTTTTTTATAAATTTCGCTACTCTTTGCATTCATTCCGTTGCCATTTCGTTAAATTTAGGTATTTCTGTCATTTTTTTTGTATTATAGTCTTGAAGATGTGTATTATTTAGTTTTAGTACTGTTTTAGGCGTTTTTAACGTTGGTCATTTTCAAAATTGTCATTTTAAGATTTTTTATGTTTTTGTTTTACTTAGGGTCAACTTTTGATCATTTACTGTGTAAAAAAAAAGTACGGCGCTATAGCTGCCCATGATCTTAATAAATTATCTAGTATGTGTAGATTCTAAAAAGGTATAACAATGCATACTTCACAAGTAATATTAAGCTACATGAGCGAGATCAATATCAAGGTGAGAAAATATTTTTTTCATGTAATGTTGTAAATGGTTATAAAACTTCGTCATAATGATTTATTTCTGCCAAGATTCTTTACACAAACACTATGGGGCCACTATTAAGGATATTCAAAGAAAACTAGGTAGTTTTTTGTCAAAAAAATTTCATGCCTCCTCATTTCATAAAGGTGTTTAATTTTAAAATTGATGTGCTCTAATAGTTACATGCGACAAACATGTTACAAGTTTATTCGTAAAAAGGATCATCAGGTAAAAAAATGAACAAAGACAGCAATACAAAGGGTCTCCCCGCGTGAAAAGGACATTGTTACTAGGCACACTGCATGATGCACCGTCCCTTTCACACTCACGATGTGTGAAAAGGTTAGCATGCGTTTAGCTAGGGCGCACTCCTGATACATCTCTCAGTGTGATTTTGACCATCGCATGTGCTCTCGTTTTCATTACTGTCGTCAATTTGTTACTGCTTTCTAATATCGGACTTAGATTTTCTTTGTGATTTGGACTTGTTAACCTGGTGATATTGACAACTCAGCTCTCATTTATGGGCATCGTGTTGTGCTATCGATTGCACGTGTTATTTCGGAAAATTTTGTATATCATGCCTCAACAATACACGCCGGCCGAATACGTAAACATGCATTACATTTATGGTTTATGTGATGGCAACGCCAATAGAGCTGCTAGAGTTTATCGGGAAAAATATCCAAATGCCCGGCATCCTGACTATCGTGTCTTCATAAGAGTGCACAACACATTTTTGGAAGGACGATTTCCTGGGACCGGCGTAGGCGGGGCGAGTGAAGGACGACCACAACGCCACAGTGCAGCCGAAGTACTGGAAATAGCTGCAGAAGACCCTGGTACGTCCATAAGTGTAATTTCAAGGCGCACCGGTATACCTCAAAAATCTGTACACAGGATTTTAAAAAGGCATGAATTATATCCCTATCATTATCAAAGGGTCCAAACATTAATGCCAAGGGACGCTGCTGCGAGAATAACATTTTGTCGCATAATGCTGCGAAAGATGAGGGAAGACCAAAGTTTTTTTAATAAAATTTTGTGGAGTGACGAGTCAACGTGTCGAAAAGATGGTTTTTTGAATCTTCACAACATACACAGCTGGCAACTCGAAAACCCAAGACTTATCCGAGAAGACCGATCGCAATATCAATTTAAAATTAATTTATGGACTGGCATTATTAATGGAAAATCATTGGTCCATTCGAATTGCCGGCAATATTAAATGCGGATATGTATTTGAATTTTTTAGCAAATACTTTACCTAGTTTACTGCAAGACGTCCCACAAGAGATAAGAAATGAGATGTGGCTACAAAATGATGGGTGTCCAGCACATTACGCTGTTCGTGTCAGGGAACATTTAAATAATACTTATCCAGATAGATGGATAGGGCGATTGGGGCCAATTTTATGGCCTCCACGTTCGCCAGACCTAAACCCCTTGGACTTCTTTTACTGGGGCTGTATAAAAGAAAAAGTATACAGTGAAACAATAAGTTCTGTAGAAGAGTTGCGTGCGCGCATTCAAGTAGCAGCGAGAAAAATTGAAGAAGCCGGTTATGTGCGCCGGATTAAGCGATCGTTTATTAGGCGATGTAGAGCGTGCATAGCTGCCGGCGGAGGACACTTCGAACATTTAGTTTAAGTTGTTGAATAAATATTTTTACGTACTAAAACAACCTAGTTTTCTTTTGAATATCCTTAATAGTGACCCCATAGTGTTTGTGTAAAGAATCTTGGCAGAAATAAATCATTATGACGAAGTTTTATAACCATTTACAACATTACATGAAAAAAATATTTTCTCACCTTGATATTGATCTCGCTCATGTAGCTTAATATTACTTGTGAAGTATGCATTGTTATACCTTTTTAGAATCTACACATACTAGATAATTTATTAAGATCATGGGCAGCTATAGCGCCGTACTTTTTTTTTACACAGTAAATGATCAAAAGTTGACCCTAAGTAAAACAAAAACATAAAAAATCTTAAAATGACAATTTTGAAAATGACCAACGTTAAAAACGCCTAAAACAGTACTAAAACTAAATAATACACATCTTCAAGACTATAATACAAAAAAAATGACACAGAAATACCTAAATTTAACGAAATGGCAACGGAATGAATGCAAAGAGTAGCGAAATTTATAAAAAAACATAAAAGTCTACGCCATTTCCATACGGTTAGAAACCCTGGCAAAAAGATACGATTTTCTAATAGTCTCATAGCCGGACCAACTCCAGTTTACGACTTATCCATTATTTACGACAGACCCTGTATAACAGAACAGGCAAGCGAACACTAAACTACCTATTAGATAGAATAAAGGTGAAGTGAGAAAAAAGATAATATATTTTAGATATATTTAAAATATTAAAAAATTATCTTAAGGTACTAATAACACCAAAATCAAATATCTACTCCTTGATAAAAAAATGATAAAACAAACATTTAATAACTACAATCAAGTTTTAATATTAACATCGAGGTATGCAAAACACAACCATGCCAACATGGCTGCACTGGCAATACTGGTTGCTATATACCCATAAAATTATCAGATACATAAAGAATATAGGTATGTTAATTTAATATACCTCCACTGATCACTAGCTGTAGGTGTCCAAATAATAGAAACCAAAACTCATTTTTCATAGCTAAATAGAAAATTACAATAAATACTTATTTCTTGAAGACGAAGTTGAAAGCGCTGAAGTGATTCTTCTAAGAAATCCCGAGGGAAAGTCTGCAACCGCACTGGAGAAAAATTTAAAGTAAAATGAAACTAAAAAAATTTTGTTTAGTTCAGGCTTTACATTCAATTGTGAAAGATTAAAAGGATTTTCATGTTTCACTGCGTTCATTTGCTGTTTCATAAGAATTCTTAGTTTTAAAGACAATTTCCGCATTAAGGATGGATATACATCCTCTACAAACGTACATGAAATGGAGACAAAGGACACCCAGATACAGAACAACAGTTTGTAGATCAAACTCAAAGTGTTGTCCCATGTGGGTTTTAAGGCCACAACACTCAGCGCAGTGGAAAGCGGCGACTGCTTAAACCTCTGTGCTAACCGTGCAGTCGATAAAATGAAATCCTTGTCTCTCAGAAACATTTCGTACGAATAATCGTCCAGATATTATTTGAAACAATAAATATATAGGTATGCCTATGAATTATGATGATTATACATAGAAATACATAGGTAAACCCAATAAACTTTTGGAAACACTAAAAATCTTCTCAATCGGGAAGAGTCTTTGCTATTTTTTATAGGTTAGAAATTAATACTGGACATAAAACTTTATAAGTCTTGCTATTGAAAAGTTATTTGTATCTGTGAATTGATTGCATGAATAGAGACAACATCGTGAAACAGACTAAAAATATAAAAAATAATCTGAAACACAATGTGGAGCAATCATCTGAAGCCTTTGAGATTCTACAAGTGATACTCCAAAACTAACAAACTTGGTCTTCACAGGAATGAAAACATAAATACATTGATTTTTATCAAATGTATTTTCTATTCACCATTCTATATTTATGTCATAATTCCTACTGTAGCATATGTAATCATGAGAATTCGATTATATTATGACACCACTAGAAATAATAATTCAGTGAAGTTATTTACCAAATATTAATGTCATATTACACAATTTAATTTTAACATAGTATATTGTGTGACAAATTATTTGCTGAATAATTTAGTTTGTGACCTTATTAGCTTTTTGAGCTTTGGGTCCAGGCGCGTTCTGACCATTTGACTTATTTTTTTGCGTGTCTTTGTTTGGTCCCTTGGGTCCAGGTCCTTTCGGACCTGGCGGCTTATTGTCATTGCCATCACCTTTATTATTCTTGTGCTCGGCGGGAATCCTCTTTATAAAGAACCTAAAGGATAATTTTTTGTTGCTTATGAAGTGAACTAACACATCTAAAGGCAGCACAGCACATTTGCCCGTACGGAACACTTCGTCCGGTTTTAAAGCATCGTTGAAACAATGTTCCGTAAATACAACTTTTCTCCTTGAATTTTGCTTGCTTATCACGTGTATCTCGTAGATATGATCGTGAGCCACCTTCTTACTCCCGATATGCTGTATAGCCCAGTAGGCCATTTTTTGAAGTGTATCAATTTTCATGGTAATTACAAAAAGCATTTTACTTTGTGCTACCAAATACAGATGACGATCGTCGACCTTGATGTCCACATTAGTCAACTCCACTTCTTCGTCAGTAGTAACGTTGCAATTTTGTGCATGACGCTCTTTAAAATGATCCATTATGTCTTTCAATTTACCTGCAAAATCAAAACGATTTTCAACTAGTGGAATAATTTGATGATTGATTGTACAATATGGGAGTGTAATATTTGGAGGTGAAAATCATATCAACCTTTTGAGTGCTCACATTATTCATACTATGTTTTTCTGATATCCTACTAATATTTTAAACGCGAAAGTTAGTGAGTATGTAAGTGAGTATGTTTGTTGCTATTTCACGCAAAATCTACTGAATGGATTTTGACGAAACTTTACAATAATATAGCTTATACATAAGAATAACACATAGGCTACAATTTATAAAGATACTAGCTTCGTCTCGCGGCGTTGCCCGCGATTATTGACGTACCGCGTACCAGTAATAAATAAATATTTCGAGCATCTAACAAACAACGCCATCTAGTTCAAAGTTCCAAGCTACGCAGAGCTTGAGTTATGGGTACCAGACAGCGTTGGGCATTAATCAATTAATTTTTTATTTAACTAAATAATTGATTAAAAAGTTATTGTGATTAAATTAATTGCAATGAATTAGTCGCAATGAAACATTTAATCGCGTATTACAATTAACTTTATGGGGAATTTTGTTAGAACGATGGTCTGAATAAGTCCTGGAAGTTTAAAGTTAAATTAGTCCTTTACACCCATTATATGTAGGCAGACCTATACTTGCTACCTTACATATTTTTAAAGCCCTATGGCAATATATTCTTTGGCCAAGTCTGTACTTGGCCAAAGAAAATATTTTTACTACCGTTAATGTCGTAAATAAATTTGTTTTGGCGAAATCCAACACACGCAAGTGAACAATACTAAAAGTAATACATGGTAAAAAAAATAATTGTTAATTTTTAATTTTTTTCATATAATAACTAACAATTGATCAATTGTTAATTAATTTAAAATTTGCCCAACACTGGTACTAGACAACTGATATAAATATACGTGTACTTTTTTTGTAAATACATTCATATCTATACTAATAATAAAGCTGAAGAGTTTGTTTGTTTGTTTGATCGCGCTAATCTCAGAAATCGCTGGTCCGATTTGATAATTTTTTTCAGTTAGTTACATATCATCACGCCACTACTAATAGGAGCGGAGCACCAATGCAGAATGTTTCAAAAACGGGGGAAATTTTCACACTACGGGCAATATAAGACGCAAACGAGGTTGCGTGGGTCAGCTAGTTATACATATGTATCGCCTCCGAAACCCACTGTATATTAAATTTCATAAATATAGTTAGAGGCGTTTCCTTCCAAGATTTAGATTATATAAATATACAGCAATTGCTTATTTAAAGATATTAGATTAATACATAGGTATTACCGGTCCATGAACATTTTCCAAAAGCAACACCAAACGGACATTCCATCTCCCTGAAGATACATTCTTTGAGATGTTCCTCCTGGTCTTTTGACACCATGGTGTAAACGCACCCGGCTGCTTTGTTAACGCATGGCACTTTGGCCTGAAAATAAATAGAAACAAAACTTAACTGTGACTGAGAAACTAAGTTAATTGTAACTTATTTGTGCGTTAAATTTAAAGTCTAAAATAAAAAAAAATTTAAACTACTTATGTGTAATAAGTAGTTTAATCAATGATATTACATAAAAAGAAAGAAATATTTAATTTGTTTTTCGATCGGCCTTATCTACACTAATATTATAAAGAGGAAAGATTTGTATTTTTGTATGTAACGAATAAACTCAAAAACTACTGGACCGATTTTACAAATTCTTTCACCATTCGAAAGCTACATTATCCACGAGTAACATAGGCTATATTTTGTTTTGGAAAAAATAGGGTTCCGTAAGATATTTGGGTTTTCGGACACAAGGTGTAAAAATCAACCAGAAATGTTACTTATTTTGCGAAAATTTTCATGCTACGGGCTATATAAGACGCAAACGAGGTTGCGGGGGTCAGCTAGTAATATAATAAGGCCGATCTAAAAACTAATGAAGAGGCCTTCATTAAATTAACAGAACTCAAAAAACAAGTTTTAAGAATTTTTGCACGCTTATCTCAGAATTGGATTAACAGATAGGTATTTTCCTTTGTGTTGTGGTAACCTTCACCTACTCAATTTTTTCCTAAAATATAAGAAATCCCTACCGTAAGTAAACGTCGCAATCCTCATATCATTATCAGGACTGCGCGATTTACTTACGGAGGTCCTTGCAATAAAAATTAAATTAGATGTCTAATTTGCTAGGTATTTAATATGAGCTTAAACGTTTTAGTTCAGTTTCATGATTACCTGACAATAACTTATTGGTGTTAAAATAAAAAAAAAACAATCGGAACCGAATTTCACTGAAACACTTTTAAAGGACCTACACGTTTATTTTTTCTTTTCTGATTAAAAAATTAACAGTGTGCATTTGACGGCCATTCAGTTTAATTTCAATTTTAACAGTGTGATTATTGTCATTAGGGCAGGACACACTGTTAATACACATGTTACATTACACAATTTTATTTAGTGGTTGCCCAGGTGACAAAATTAAACTATAATCCTTTTTTTAAAAAGGAGTACTAAACCTCTATATATTAAATTAGAATGGATATTGATTTAATTAATTGAAATATAAGAAATAACTAGGTACCTTTGCAATAATATCTTCCAATTGCCAGTTCCGCATTTGCGTGAGAGGTTGGCGGCAGATCGGACACGTCGGTGGCATTAAGTTCTGCGTGCAGGTATTGCACAAACTGTGCCCCGACTGGCACTGAAAGATCGGGGCACTCATAGTCTCCATACAGACGGGACATTCTGGCAACTCCACTGCCACAGTTGCTGCCCTGCAGCAATATACGTTTAGTTGTTTTATTACAAATAGATTAGAATATGGCTGGCAGCAGGTGAATGCGGGCTGACCGGGATAGTTGGCGATTCTAGGGAGTACCTTCGTTTAGCAACGGACGGCGTTATATATTATAAAGTCTTGAAATAGCTTTACAGTCCTTAAATCATGATCATCAGAATCATGTTCTCTGTAATAGTGATCACTAGCGCCTCTTTAGGTAAGTCCGAGGTACATTTTAAGAGCGATTTTTTATATTTTTAATGTATTTGTGCTCTTCATTTGTGGTAGGTACGTAAAGAAGGAAAATATAGGTGATACAACATAAAATCACTTGTACAAAGCTACTTCGTTGATTCGTAGCCATCTGTTACAGAGATCAAAGTATATTTAAAGGCCTGTAGATGTCGCTTGATTATTTTAAAAAAATACTTTTACGTTTCTTGTTTAGGTCACATAAATGGTTCAATGGCCCACCCGCATAAAGAAAAACTGGAACGGTACAAATATATTGTAGGTTTGATTCATTTTAACAATCACGGTTGAAAGTGTTTATCATAATTTCAGCCTAAGGTTCTAAACAACCGGTCCTAGAAGGCGTGAAAGTCCTGGTAGCCTCTAACTAATATGCCTTTAGAAGAGATCTAAGAAACTTACTCCAATAGCATAGGAATACTGATTCTATTGCTAAAATTAAAGTAAAGAGGTTTTAGATCTAAAAAAAGGTCTATAATGTTCTTAGAATAGTTAATATACCATACGAAATGTCTGTTTAAAGCGGTGTTCAGGCGATTTATATAGTCGTATGTCTTAATTTGAATAAGTTAACTATTCTGAAATCTTTTAATGATTAGCTACCTACCTCTACATTAAAAAGTGTTATAGTTAGTAATAATAAAGTACTTACTTTCTATTAGCCTTTGCTGTCGCCATTTTTAGTTGTGCACTGTAACAAAAAAATATTTGTAAAATGTAGGAAAATAACCCTCCCCTGAGAGGAGATCCGAGCCCAGTAGACGTTATGGGTTGTTGATGTGTAAGAAAATAAGAATCATGCCTATTGTGCCTACATACTCAAGATTTAAAGATATTCAGTAACGACACAGTACTAACAACTATGAAACAAAGAAGCTAATAAACTGACTAACAGAACAAAGGAATTAATGTTGGAATTTATTATTTTCTCTAGTTTAATAAACAACGCAAATCTCATCAAAAAATTTATTGCGCAAATTCCAAGGTTTATAAGATCTGTTATTTCATGAAGTTATCAACCTGAACACTTATAGTAGGTACCTACCTAATAAGAAATGCTATTGGATTATTTTGTCTTTTATATAAAGTGGGTAGGCATCTCTTAGTAAACAAATACCATAAACAATGATAACAACAAAAAGAAAAAACATAATTTTCCTTTCTTTATTCTGTGAGGGCAACGGTAAATTTTTTTTTGAACGCGACCTTAACTGTACCTAAATTTACATTGTCTTTTTTTTGTAAATACATATCTTCAATTAAATACTAACGAGAGAGTTGAACTTAATATGCATAAAAAAATCAAGCTCTGTTTAACGTCGTGTTGCTGTTTTCACTACTCCGATCATAATTAAATTTTGCATAAACAAGTACTTTTTTTATCGTTTTTAGGGTGCCGTACCCAAAGAGTAAAACGGGACCCTATTACTGAGACTGCGCTATCCGTCTGTCCGTCCGTCTGTCATCAGGCTGTATCTAATGAAACGTTATAGTAAGACAGTTGAAATTTTCAAAGTTGATGCATTTCTGTTGCCGCTATAACAACAAAATAAATACTGAATAATATAATAAAATTTGTGTCCGATCGAAACTAGTTTTTCAACTGACTTTCGGCCTAGCTCCTTGTATCGAACGACACCAAAACTCGCTTAACCTTGAAACAAACGCGAGCCGGTTCCCATTTATTTCAAAAGCTGTCTTGCATTTTCGGTAATTAGGTAGTAGGTAATTTTGTATCTTTTAACAAAATTTAATTAAAAATATCTATGTAGAACCACAAAATTTACCGTGTTGTTGGTGAAATTGTGACCTTTGTACGTACAATTTTTTTTTTAATTCCTTGGCTAGAGAACTCCTCTTGGGTCAGTGTCTTGTAAATTAACATGTTGATTAAATATTATAGATATGTATTCAAACTCACGCCTTACGTATCGATTTACCTACAATAATTTTGAACTACTAAATCATAACAAATAATATAGGACAAAAATAAGTCTACGTACCTCAAATCTCTGTGTATTTATTCATACTTTTAGTAAATCTCGAAAAAGTCAAATATCTATCAACACATGCTTATCAGCACAAGATAGTACCTATTGCTTCTAGTAAAGAAAACATTGTCAATTTTGATGTTGATATGTTATCTCTCCGTAACCACTTAATATTTCACACGTTATTATTGAAAGATGTGGCTTTATGCATTCAGAAATTTAGGTGTTAATCATAACGTATTAATGATAGCCAACATAATGCAATAATAATTCATAACACAGGTTGCCTAATAACCTAGTAAGGCATACAATGCCTTAACCACTTCAACTGTAGTTCTAATAAACCCAGACACAAGTTGAAAACTTTGTATATTTACCATATTCTTCAATTTTGATAACGAATAAAAGTTATTAATACATATTTAGTTTTAGATATTGCCCGATTCTTTGAGGAATGTGGAAACAGCTAAAAACGATTTTTCGAACGAACGACAAAAAATCTCGGACGATTCATAGACTACAGCAATGCTAAATATCCATAATCTCAACTATTCAGGTAAGGTGGATATGATTGAAGTACTGCCTAAGTATGCTGCTATTATTTATTACATAGGTACATTTCTTGTTTGTTTGTTTGAACGCGCTATTCTCAGGAACAACTGATCCGATTTAAAAATTCTTTCAGTGTTGTATAGTCCATTTATCGAGGAAGGCTATAAGGCTATATATCATCACGCTAATACTAATAGGAGCGGAGCACCAATGAAGAATATTTCAAAAACGGGGGAAAACTTTCACGCAAACGAGGTTACGTGGGTCAGCTAGTCATATTATAAAGATGAATGACCGAATTAACGATAACACTCTGGAACGGGACACAAGCGAGTGTTTGTTGCACTATCTATAAGGTAAGTATGTATTATACCTATAGTGTCTTGTGTTCTTTGACTCCGATTAAACAAATTTAATGCTCTGTTCTGTGTCTCGAACTCAATGTCCTTGATCGACGCGAGAAAGCGAGTAGGAAGAGTTATGGGATAAGATAAAACGCTATGTACAATTTGACCTGAGTATTTTGATCAGATTTATCCTACTAATACTATAAACCCGAAAGTTTGTAAGTATGGATGGATGGAAGTTTGTTACTCTTCCGCGCAAAAAATACTGAATGGATTTTGATGAAACTTTACAATAATATAGCTTACACATCACATCAGAATAACACATAAGCTACAAATTATAAGGATATAGCTTCGTCGTTGCCCGCGGTTATTGTCGTACCGCGGGTAGCACCACGGGGTTCAGCTTGTTTTATAATAAATCATCTAATAGTGACTGTGAACATCGTGATTAAATAAACAAACTACACACAACTAAAGATGTTAATATTAGTAGAAAATTGATAAGTATAGATCTGATAGGCACTGCTTGTATGTAGAATAGTATTTAAATTCACAAAAAAAAAACAATTCATAAATGAATATTATTTTGATATATATTTCTACTCTTTAAATGCCTACTCGTAAAAAGCCCACTTGTTTGTAGTGTAATAGAAAAACTAAAATTTTAACAAAAAAACCGACTTCAAGAACTGGACCAAAATTACATATATATTAAAACATCACTATCTATATCATTAAATAGGCCAAACCTATGTCCATAGGTTACTCCTTAAATGAAGTTGTTTATTTGTTCGTAAGAATAAATACAGTCTACAAACGGTACATTCATCATATGAGATGCGCCATATTGAATGTCGCGGCGGGGACATGGGTCCAATAACCGAATGTTTATTTCTAAAAGTTCACGACTATATATCATTATCAGTACTGTACAGTGATTGAGTAATCTTATCTTCGCTTCTGTCGGTAGAACATATCGATCCTAGGCGTATTTCTTTATTTTAGAGACTAAGCATTTTGTTGTGAAACTAGCCATTATGTAAATTCATCACATCTTACCGGCGCGGTACCGGGAGGCGTTATAATACCTAGATGCGTTGATTACGTATCAAAATAATGTAAAGTATAACATTGGTTTATCGAAAATAAAATCACAACTTTCCAATTCGAAAATCACAATGATAACAAAATTTATACCAAAGTATTAATATAGATTAATCAGGTACTAACCTCAAACTGGAAGTAATGAAGAACTAGTTATGAGCAAAGTAAATAAATTTAGGATATACAAAAGCTTGATTTTACACAACTGACTGTGAGACAATGGGTTGGTTCATCTACTTTATACTGCGCACTAACGTGACGTGGTTCGCGAATGGCGTTGAATTTATGGAATGGCGGCTCCGCGGCTCGAACTTCGGAGTAATGGTTAGTGCAACTCCTTTTAGCTGCAAAAGGTAATAACTTTTAATTTACAAAGACCACTTTACCGCCATCAAAATACAGATCAAACTGCATTAATCGAATAATTTATAAAAAGGGAATTCCTGAGAAATAATATTCCAATGTTGCCCGCCTATAAAATAGAACACGAAGTCTTGTCTAAAGTTCAAGAAACCAACAAAAAATTTAGACTTTCTGATAAATAGGTTTAGCAAAATTTCAAATTACTCAAAAATCGTTAAAAACTGATATCTATCTAAATTGTTAAATCTTTTTCATCGAGTACGGAGGTATT
The DNA here is from genome assembly GCA_916048165.1 of Spilarctia lutea. NCBI lineage: Eukaryota > Metazoa > Arthropoda > Insecta > Lepidoptera > Erebidae > Spilarctia > Spilarctia lutea. Next base: position 14,795,169 of record OU696479.1, read on the forward strand.
TTGAGGCATTACTATATTTGTCTTCTGATTACAAATAAAATGTGTATTTCCAAAAGGTCGCTTGTTAATTGTTAAACGGCCACGTATTTATTCGGAACAGGGATAAAACTGTTTTTACTTTGAATTTTTCTAAACTAACCAGAAATCTTTGAGTTTTTTTTTTAAACTTGTAAAAAAACTATTTCCTTGAATTAAATTAGTAGTTATTGACATGCTAGTTAAAAACAAAAGGCAACTTCAGTTATTCTGAACCTTGTTTTGATACTTTTTCTTTATTTTTCTGGATTTAGTAAATTTATTAAAGGAAGCCTATGCTCAACACACAATTTTTTATTCCAAAGTTACAATAATCATTTTCCTAGACTATACTCTTTCCCAAGAATACATATTTATGGTCAGAAACTAACTAGAGCGACTGACATCAAACCTCCGCAACCCTGAGGACGAACTGAATTCGAAGGTTAACGTTAAACTAGCTGTGAGTTTATTTGAGGGCACAATAAGGCTAACTACTGCCATCTATACCAATAAATAAAATTGGAGCGTCTATTTGTAATATTAAAATAACCGCTTTCTACTACATGCATATGAATGTATATAAGGTACACATACCAAAATATATATTTTTAATTTTTTGTCTGTCTGTCTGTTTGTTCCGGCTAATCTCTGGAACGACTGGGCCGCTTTTGACGGGATTTTTAGTGGTAGGTAGCTGATGATACAAGGAGTAACTTAAGAAAATTGTTTTTAGATTAGCTTCGGCCCGCGGCGTTATCAACGGGACGACAATAACTGCGGGTAGCATCGCGGGGTTCAGCTAGTTTGAAATATAATTGATTGATTGATTTATTTAGGATACTCTACGGCTGAGCATGACACAATTGTAGTCTGTGACGGCTATGGCGGTAAGAATTATGGAGGGTAGAGATAAGGAGTGTTATCTCATATGGTAGAAAATTGAAAAAAGTGTCCAGCATAAGCTGTAAATTATGGAGGGTAGAGACAAGGAGTGTTATCTTATATGGAAGAAAATTGAAAAAAGTGTCTAGCATAAGCTGTAAATAACAGTTCAAAAACCTTCCAGAATGGCGCTGGTGTAGACATAGGTTATGGTATGAATGTAGCAATTGTGAACGAATTGAAGTACGCGAGTTAAAAAATTTAACATTATTGTCACTACTTGCGTATTACAAAATAATGTAGTAAATATATTTTATTTTCTGAACTGTGAATAGTACGTTTATTGATTTTTTATCATTCAATTTTATGAAAAAGTGTGTGTATTGACTTTAAGAAGTTTACCCTGATGCTAATGTGGCGCCACCCTAATTTAATGCATTTCAACGGACACTTTTCATGTACGGAGATGATACTCCTTATCTCTACCCTCCATACTGTAAATAACAGTTCAAAAACCTTCCAGAATGGCGCTGGTGTAGACACAGGGTTTGGTATGAATGTAGCAATTGTGAACGAATTGAAGTACGCCGAGGTAAAAAATTTAACATTATTCATCAATCAATAAACGTACTATTCACAGTTCAGAAAATAAAATATATTTACTACATTATTTTGTAATACGCAAGTAGTGACAATAATGTTAAATTTTTTACCTCGGCGTACTTCAATTCGTTCACAATTGCTACATTCATACCATAACCTGTGTCTACACCAGCGCCATTCTGGAAGGTTTTTGAACTGTTATTTACAGCTTATGCTGGACACTTTTTTCAATTTTCTTCCATATAAGATAACACTCCTTGTCTCTACCCTCCATACCTCCATAGTAAGAATATATCGATAATGTCAAAGAACTGCTGGTGGATAAAGAATCTTCAACCACGCGGAGTTGACGTGGATGGCGCGCACCGATGAATCAGACAGCCTGTGACCATGGTCAAAATATAATTATCATTATACAAAAAAATTAAGTCGTTCTACCTGATTTAAAGCGACGAAAGCGACCTCATTTCATTTTTATTAAATTGTCGGTGTGTGCTTGAGTTTTCTCTCTATTTTATTTTTGTGCCTTGTTCTGGTAACACTTCGTAAAATGTTGATTTTTTGTTTGATGTTTCATTTAGTGATGTGCCAACTCGGAAAAAACTAAACTCGATTTAACCCGAGTTAAAATCCACGTAACTCGGGTTGAACTCGAGTTACGTAACTCGAGTTAACTGGATGGACAAGTTGATGAATTTTTGAGTTTTTACTAATTTATTCCCTCAGCTTTGCATTAATAGTTTAAAAAATTGGAACAGACAAATTATATTTTTATCTGTTTCAATTCTTTATTTTTTATATTATTCAGATTTTTTGCGTTATTTTTTTTGGCACAGCAAGACGGGTTTGGGTGTGCCCTAACCTTTTTTGAGGAGGGTCAACATTCAATGTGGTTGTCGATACCAGTAACTGCGATGAAGATGAATCGAGATCGACCGAAGTACTCGTATTACTTTCATTTCTTGATGATGAACAATGACTTTCCTCGATGGCAACATTGGTAGGATGCTTTTCTTTTAATGTGGTTTAATAATGTGGCCGTATTTCCACTATATTTGAATGTTCAGAGTGAACACTGTTTACACGTAACACGTCCACTCACTGGCGATTCGAATACATCCCAAACTAAAGATTTTCTTTTAGGACCCGGCATTTGTCAAAAACATAACAACGCGTAACACGCAAAAACTAAAATAATAACCGGCACTTTAAAGATAACCTCAAATCTATATGTGATGACACTTGTTTGTTTGTTATGAATGAATGAATATAGTCTCAAATGATCGGCAAACTTCTCTCCATGTCGGTTCCATTCGGTTTTCGAACTCGAGTTAGAGAGAATTCAACTCGAGTGGATTCGAGTTACGTCCAACTCGAGTTAACTCGAGTTAGTTACTCGAGTTGACCATCACTAGTTTCATTGTCACAGAGTAGACATTGTTTAATACAGAAATTCATTGTATTTACATTGGACTCATCGGAGTCTTGGACCCAAAAAACCTATTTACAGACAATTTTAACTCATAGTTCCATCTTTCATCCTGTAAGTTATTTATACAATGTATTATTAAAATTAAATGTAAGGAATACGCCATCGCTATGGGCACCGGCGGTGTTTCATTTTGAAAGATTTTCTACACACGTTGACTAAATAGTTTATATAGCCACTGTTTTGTTTTGGGATTAGAACAAGGGTGAACTTTTAAAGACTCATTATACTTTTTTATATTGATTCCTTGAGAACGTAGTGTTCTGTTTCTATTTACAGTCATCGTAAATAGTTTTAAAGAATAAATACATTTCAAATCGTTTCTTTTCATTCTAAGCTTAACAATCTGAATAAATAATGCCGGGATTCATCAATCAATCAATCAGTGGTCAAATCAAATTGTAGCATATTTCTTTATGTCTAAATAATGTATTAATATTATGATTTCAGAGCTCATGTTATTTCTTTAATTAGTAAGTATATGTATCATTCATTGAATGTTAAGAAGTGGAATTGATAACATATTTCTGCTTGTGTAAATTCAGCTATAAACATGAGCGAAAACATGACTCAAAATACAAACTATAACCTACTTAAAGAAGATTCGGAGCTGCAATGGGCACTTATTGATAAATATGTTAAAATACGAATGATTAAGAACTGCTGTCATACAGGATTCGTTCACTCTATGGATCCAGTCACTCACAGGTAAATTAGACCAAAAATATTTAAAAAAACAAAACTTTAGGCCTCACTACAGTTATCACCTTACCAACAGTCTTTAACAGTCCAATTCTAGATAAATCCTTAGACTCTGATCCTTTAGAATGCTTAGATTTGCCCCTACTATACCACTTGTATTGTTGCCGAACAGGTTGTTTTAGTGCCTGTTTCAAGTTTGTCTTCTTTTTACAGTGATGTTGTCTTGTATAGTTAGCTTCCTTAGTTACCTCTTATGACACCCACAGGATAAATAGGGATGGTAATCCTTATTCTTCATCCCTTGTTGGACAGACAATCCTCATATTTCATCAGGTATTAAAAATGTTTTAAACAATACTTTCAGCGTGATTTTATTAATACCTCAAGAGAATTCATATACAACTACCATAATCCCTGGCCACACTATTTTGGAAGTGACTGAAGAGGTTCTGCCAGCTGATATAAAACCTCCACAACATAAATTAATTGAAGCTGATTCCGAAGAAGGCCTTCAAAAGAGGAAAAAGAAAGTCATTGAATGGTTTAAGTTAAATTTGCTGCCAGTGTCGGAACAAGATAATACAATTACTATTGGCAATGCCAATTTACTTCCACCTTACAAAAGTTTAGATTTATGTACTGATAATCCTATAGTGGCTTTGCAAATAAAAAAAATTTTGGAGCAAATGCCAGAAGATACAGTTTAGCTCAATTGGTAAGACTGAATACAAGTTTTTATATAATAAGTAGTATTTTAAATGAATAAAGACTTTCTACTAAAACATTATGCATGAACATAAGATAATGATTTAAGGTGAAATATAATAATAATGATTTTTTGTTTCCTATCAGCTTTGTGCACTTTTATATATTATTTTATCACTATATATAAAAGTGCAGATGCATTGTTAACCTGAAGATTTATTAAAAGTCTTTTTACTAATACATAAATATCTGTCAATGGATATAAAAACTTTTTGTCTAATATGTTTTTTTGTTAAGCAATTTTATTATTAAACATCTTGTAAAAATAAATGAAATTTACTTTTTTTCATATAAGCAGTGTTGGTATAATAGCATCCATTATGAAAGTGTTGAATATTAAATGCATTTCTCTTGTTTCATAACTTTTTAATCACCTTTAATAGGTACCTTTTTGTGTAAATAAACAAGTATTTCTTTCTTTTTTTATTTTAGTTTAATTGAACCTTAATATAAATTAATGAACCTTTTTGTGTTTGACTAAATTCACACAGGTTAGATAGAGGCCTCTTCTTGGAATGAAAGTTAAAGCCTACTTTATCATTATATACTCATTTATCTATTTTTCATGTAAGTGGATGTGTTTTAGTTTTTCTATACAAAATGACAAATCAGTCATTTATTTATTTTATATACCAAATTACAATAACATTGTTACACTCAGATGTTATTCCTCTAACTCTTATTTATAATGAAAACAGATAAAGTATAATGTGTAAAGTTAAATATTTTTTTATTTTGGAATTATAGTTCCAATTTAAAAAAAAAATTTTTTTATGCCATAATAATTATGATCTTAATTACTTAAAGATTAGGCATATTCCAATAAAAACAAAACGCTTAAAAGTAGAATTTAAACTTATTTTTTAAAAACATTATATATAATATTTATAGATCATACAAACATTTGATCAGATGATCCGATCCAAATCGAACCCGAGACCTCAAGCAAAGCAGTAGCGACTACTGCACCACCGACGCAATCAAGAATGATTACACACATAAGTTAGATATTTTTTTCAAACTCAATGCCTTTGTACTCTTAGATCGATAACCCTAAAAAGAACAGGTCCTGTCTCCATCCATCTGTTTTTTTTGGATTTAAATTTATGAAAACAATTCGGATTAGTAGTGGTTAATAGGTACTGATCAATAAATACTGATTTTAATCTAATAAAAATAAAGTTAGGTACTAATTTATTTATGCATGTTATGATATTGATTAGGTATAGAGCGTAGCGGGGATTGCTAGGTGATCAGTGATGCCAACTCCGGGGTTATCCCCCTAAATTTAGGGGGAAAAAATCTATACAGGGATTTTTTTAGGGGGTGAAATTTTTTGGGAGACGATGTTGCCCACTTTGGCAAAGGCCTCATCCAACTCCTTCCATTTTGATCTATTTAGCGCTGTCCTAGTTCATGCTTTATCTGTTGTTACTTTTATTTCGTCTTGCCATCTTTGGTACTGTCTTCCTCGTTTTCTTTTAGCATTTCTTGGATACCAAAATATAATGCATTTACTCCATTTCTCATTGCCTCTTATTGTATGTCCTGCCCATCTCCACTTAATTTTTTTCATTCTTGTGGTAACATCTATTTTCGTACGGTTCCTAATTAGTTTGTTTCTTATTTTATCTGATTTTTATACGTTTAGCATGCCCATCTCCATGGCTGTTTGGCATGTTCTTAATTTTGCATTTTGTGCTTTGTTAAGTGCCCAAGTTTGACATCCATATGTGAGAACCGGTCGCACACACGTATTGTATAGTTTTGTTTTTATGGACATTTTGATCTCAGTATTCTTCATAAGGCCCTATATTATACCGCCATAAATCCGTAATCCGTTTTAGGATTTTCTTAAAAGTAAAGTAAGTTTTTACTATTTTTAACTAATTCCTATTTTAATTTAATATCGTTTAAATATATCGCAAAAATTTCAAAAGTGGGCCCTCGGTCCTTATGAACACTTCGACTTGCATAACACTTCGAAGTACAATGCGCCTCAAATAAATATAGGCACGTCAATATCCTCTATCTGTAAAATGTTCCTTGGCAAAACATTATTAAACATCTTTAAAACCCTTAAAAAAATATTATTGAAACGCAATTATGGTTTCGTTGCAGACCGTATTTTTCAAGCGACATTTGACAGATAGAGATCATTGACGTTCCTTATTACTATTCTTAATTGAGTCGCATTATATGGTTACTTAGAAAAAATACTTACGTCTTTCAGTTTCTTTGTTGAAGAAAAACCTTTAAGAATGAGAAAATAGTTTTTATTGAAATATTTTCTTACTATCACAAATTTATTTTTTACGTGCAAATGTGGTAACACTGAACAAAGGTAACATAACTTACTTTCCATTGTTTGCTAATTGCTAACTTTGTTTAGTAATAAATCCACTTGAGTAGCTTGTCAAGTACGTTATTGAGGTAGATACTAAAGTTCCCGTCATCGTCATGATTATAGCTAGTTTCATCGCAGTCGCGCTTATTATCGTTCGCGACAAAACGTTAATCTTTACGCGGACGTACAACGAATACTGTGTGTTCTCTATAGACAGATAACAACAATTGTACCTTTTGTTTCTTATTCTATGTAAAAAAAATTGATGATATTTTAGTGTTCCATTGTGTAATTAGTTGTAATGTCGAATAAAACAAGCCGGAAAGTTCAATACTTGTCGGGAGTTTGTGGTGAGTAGGTATTAAAAGGTTTATTAATTTTGGCGGGAAATATAAAAACATTTTGTTGATCATTTTATTTTTAAATTCAGCGGCGTATGTATTTACGTTCACCGGAGCAACTTTAGCGTGGTCATCACCCGCAATACCCAAGTTTTTAAATGGAGAGGCAAATGTGGCTATTACATCCGTAAGTGTTTTCGAAATTTGATAAATAAATATTATTTGGATAGGATATGTATCCCAATAATATTTATTTATCAAGCAAGAAATAAATATTGTTGATTCATAAAATACACATATTACAATTCAACAAAAAAAAACATTACAGCAATGTTTTTTATTTGTTTAAATTAATTTTTTTCAGAGCTTGTTACCTTTTTCGTGTGTTATTATTTAACGCGTCCTATCCAACATTTTTCTTCCAATTACTATAATCAAGGCCAACATTTTGACTACACTTAAAAAGTTTTGTTTTATATGTTTTTTCGTTTTATTTCAAAATACTTTTTGTTTCCTGTTTTCATAATTTTATTGCAGTATGAAATTCAGTTGTAGAATTTATTTTCCACTGTTATCGTATCTTTAAAACTTTATTGCTTTTTACCAGCCTATCTTTAGTTGAAATACATACCTAGCAGATAAAATGACTATTAAAACACCCAGCTGTTCATATTATTGCTTCATAATAACAAAGGTGATCAGAATTCATACAAGTATGTTTTGATCAGATTAAAGTAAGTTCAAGGCGCTTAACATAAACTATAATTAAATTCACTTTCTTGACGATTCAGTAAAAGACACCGAAATATTTTTCTAGATTGAAAATAAAGTACCTACGTCATATTGTAATTTTAGATTAAATCGTCATTAAGCAGCATCACCATATTTCTTCCCTTTTTTATAGAACACATACTTTAACTGCTTTGACTTATTTATTCTTTTTTCACGTAATTACGGGCGGAGGAACCGTTTCACTATTCATTTCATTATTAATATTATCTTTTTAATTTCATTACCGAAATGTAATTTCGAAGCATTGAAATAATCATTAATGAGTATATTAAGTTTTAGCTTTTGAATAAAATACTACTAATACATACTATTTTTTATTTTGAGAACTAGATTCCAAAATATCGCACTGACCTACATTTACTCGCAAGTACAGATGCAGTCAACCTATTACAATACGGCCGACGTATCTAACTTTAGCGCATGTACACTCGTAAAGAAACTGTTATTTTAATTTTTTATATACATACCAATGTACGAATAAAATTTCCCTAGTACTTATAGTGACCAATTGGTACAAATTAAAAAATATCAAAGCTTTGGAGACAGAAAGCTACAAAAGTAACTTATAAATTAGAGATTCAATTTCGATACCTCACTATTCGACAGTGGCAGATTTTATCACAAACACACAAAATATTATTTACTTTTAATACTTTTATAAGCTATAGTTGGAAACTATACTCTCTACAAATAAATAAAATTGGAGTGTCTGTTTGATAGCTGATATAATAAGGAGCAACTTGGCTATTTTTTGACGTGAAAACTTCTTTAGCGGCGCTGTGTACTTTTTTTGGAATGGGTAAAAATTTATAAACTCGCGTCAGGACACGTGACCTGATCGAAAATTCGTAAGACGGATGGAGAGAGGACAGGCGGCGCAGGGCGCTTGCGCGAATTTTCGATTGTGTATGTAATATAAATTGTCATGTTTGTGTACGATAGCGCAATAAATGAATATTGTATTCCACCACATAAATAATAGTACTTTTATACTGATAATGAAAGCAATTCGTACAAAATTATTCTCTAACCATTCCAAAATATCAAAAATGCACAACGTTAATATTCAAGTTTTCACTTCTGCCGGCACTCCCGGAGTGCAACCCGTCGATTTTTTTTTAAACTAGCTTTGCCCCTCTGTTGTAAACCTACAACAATAACCGCGGCTAATACAGCGGAACGCAGCTAGTGATTAATAATTTACTTGCTTTGATTATAAATAAATCCAGCTGATAGCGAGGTCATTGTCCTATGCAGGCTCATTCACCTTTACACGCGTAGGTAATGATTACATTTGGGGCTACGCCAGTGCCGTCGTCTAGTCGATTAAAATACAAAAATCTAACTTTTAACTAATGGGACATAATATAACGAAACATATTCTAAAATTGCATTCAAGCCGTAGTCAATGTCAGATAATTGTATTACGTTTCTTTGTCAGTAATTATTACTTTGTAAAGATATGACGTTCGTTCAACATGACGTATTAATAACCAAAAATGCCGCACCGTGTAAATAGAGAAGTAATAAATAAATTAAAGGCAATACTATCAGCTATTTTCTTCACCTGGCTTTAAAAATTCGATGCAGACGAAGCTGTAATAGTACATATACCTATATGACATTAGACTACATTAAAAAAATCGGCCAGGTGCGTGTCAGGCCACGCATACAGTACTTCCAACATATTCCACCCTTCGTTATGATTTTTTATTACGCATTTTACAAATTAGATCTCAATAACTCCTGAACTAACAAAGTTATTTAGTTCGTTATAGTTTTTTCTTCAAAGTTAATTACAAGGACTACCATCATGAATATTTTCAGATTTTTAAGCCAAGGACGGGCAGACGGGCATGACGAAACTGTAAGAGTTCCGAGATGTGAACAACGGCACCTTAAAAAGAAACGAGATCACAATAAAAACAAAATATATAAAAATCCAACACACAATGTTAGATAAAATTGTTACTTAATTAGGCTAACAATATTTTATAATGTCCGTGTCAAATATCAGGCATCTTAATTCTTTAGTAAACAGAGTGACTTTGTAATGTTATCTGCATCAGACTTGTCAGATAACATTGCTCTTTGTTAGCTAAGAGCCAACTCTGAATGAAATAAAAAATGCTTGAATAATTGATAAAAAAAGAATAGTTTACCTTATCCTAAGTCTAAAATCATAGGTAAATAATAAAATATAGTGTAAAGTATCCAACTTTCGAAGATCTACGTCGCAACTAAGCGAGCATAGACGAAAACAAGCATTCTTTTTTGCTAATAATCACACTGGATTCTGTTAATGCTTGCATCAGACAGAGTAGAGTAGTTTTGACAGTTATTACATTCAATAATAGCTGCCAAATACCGATTCAACACAGTTTTAAATGAAAAAACAAATGTACGGCTTTAATCTAAGAATTCTATACTAAAAATGCGCGCGATACAATAATTCTGTCACGAAACCGCGATTTTTCGAGCATTCTGCCTGTTTGATACACATTCGGGTAAAAATACTGACCTTGACTAGCAAATTTTCCTTCTTTTTTATTATTAAGAACTGCTATCAGTCCTAACTGGACTATTATCAGTTTAGTTGGGTGATCAATTGGCGTTTGTTGTGCAGAGGTCAGTACCACTGCTACCCTATGAGTCAACCCTATTATTAGCCAGTTTATGTTCTTGGAAATGTCTAACAATCCAGTAGCCAGAGGATTTGGATGGCTAGTCGTTCAGCGTAACGTTTTTTACTCATGATTATCTCTTTTACTACAGTAGGGCAATTAAGGGACTCATGAATTTGACTTGACTAGTAATGTCGGGTTATTAATTGGTACCTAACAGAACGCCAAGAAATGAACCTCTAATCCGCTATCTCATGTCTGTTAGGAGATCTTGGCGGATAGCCGTCGAAATAGCGACTTTTCTGGATATTGTAATGTAATTTTTTAATGTATTTAAACAGACAGAGACATCATGGGTGGTATCGCTGCATTCCGCGGGGGCTTTGCTAGGATGCTACATTGGGCAAGTGCTCAACGAGAACGCGGGACGACGACGCACGTTAACTGGCTCAGCTGTACCAGCCGTCTTAGGTGCGGTATGTTGATTGGATGGAAATATAATATATTATTCACTATCTACCTACTACCTGCTTACCTTTGCAATTGTTTTAATTACCTATTAAAAATATTAATGATTCAGTATTATTGAGAATGCTGTACTTATTACTGACGCTCAATCGTTAATCACGATAGGTAAATACACGTATTAGAAAAATGTGAAGAGTAAATAATTACACTTTCTGGGTCTTTTTTTTTGTTTATTGAAACGAGCAGACGTATCGCCTGATGGTAAGCGATAACCGCCGCCCATGGACACCCGCAACACCAGAGCGTCACAAGTGCGTTGCCGACCTTTTAAGGAGGAGTACTCTCTTTTCTTAAAAGTTTGAAGGTCGTATTGGTCCGGGAATACCGCAGGTGACGGAAAATAAACCCAAATACTAATAAATAGGTACAATGCTAAATGAGTATCACTTAAATAATATAATGTATAATGAGAATTCAGAATAGCTGCTGCCTCAAGTAACTAGAATAACTTTCACTTGCTTACTGACTTCTTACGTATGTAAAATATGAACTGATAAATTGTAGGCCGTTTTTATTTCATACGAACTGTACAATACAATTTTTAATCGGTAGGTAATTCACTTCATACCATCTGATGATAATCAGAAACAAGATAAAAGAATGCATTTCATATGTCCTTGAAATACATATTTATCTAATAAGTACTATTTATTTAAATACTTATTGTTTCCAGAGTATAATGATAATGACAGCCACACCTTGGTTGATGTGCATTGCGAGGTTTCTGATGGGTAGTGCCACTGGTATTATAGCTGTGGTATGTTTTAATTGTCTAATACTGGTTAGGTAACACGATGGACAGGCCGACTCAAAGCTATGGTCCTTTCTTCAAAACGCCAACCAGACCTTATACTATACTCGAATACCTTTGATTTAATCAACGCTAACAATTTTATTTTTGCAATTACAATTGCATTTTGAACCTCGTATATATTACATATGTTATGGCGTGTGGCGATACGAGTGGCGTGCAATAGGAGAGGCCTACGTGCAACGATAAATAATAATATTAAATAATAAATATGTCGGACATCTAACACAAAACGCCATCTAGTCCCAAGCTAAGCAGAGTTTGTGTTATGGGTACTAGACAACTGATATAAATACTTATATACCATTTTTTTTAAATTCATACATACATATTATACATAGGAAACACCCAAACTCCGAAACAAATATTTGCAGATTATACAAACTTTTGGTCCGACCCAGGAATCGAACCCGAGACCTCAAGCTTAGCAGTCGCTTACGCTACCACTACGCTACCGAGGCAGTCACGATGGAGTGCAATTGACAAAAAACCTCTAAAAGTATCTTACTTGCCTTAGTAATCAATTATATGGTAGTCTCACATATAAATGGAGACAACATTTTTAAAAACTTAGCTGTAAGAAGGTACAGTTAACCGACTCAAAAAACCTTGCTGTAGTTTTCACTTTTTAATGGATGGCTATCTAGCATAGTATTAATGTATAAAAAATATATGTAACTTGTCTACTGACGCAGTAAATTATTTTTCAGGTCACAATGATATACGTAACAGAAATATCCGATAAAGAAATAAGAGGGTCTTTAGGAATGACTGTACAAGTAATGAACAACTTGGGCACTCTTACTGTATACAGCATTGGGCCTTTTGTCTCCTACACGGCCCTTAACGTGATAATACTATCGATACCAATATCTTATGCCATACTGTGTTCTTGGATTCCTGAATCTCCTTATTACCACCTAAAAGATGGAAGAGTTGAAGCAGCCAAAAAAGTATTTTTGAAGCTTAAAGGAACTACAGATGAAAAGGTATCTTTAAGATCTCTTTATTTAGTTATCTTATTCAAACATTATATGTTCTATAAACTTTTCTTTATTTTTTAGTTTTTCTTTAGCCGTTTTCCAAATTTCATGGGCATTTTTTTGACACAGTTGTGCTGGCAAGTTAGCATGAAAGTCTTTATAGGCCGAGAACAGCTGATGATACAAATCTCCCTCTTTTGAGGACATTACAGTATGAACACTATGAACTCACTTTAATAACACCAACTGACTACAGCAATTTGCTTCTGCATAAACACTAACGAATACTAACAACGAAAACAATAAATAACGTACAATACAATCTAGGGATTCCCCGTGAAATATAAACGAAAAAGTTTGCCAACTTGCGAGAACAAATTACAAATGACGACCAGACTAATACAATCGAGGGATTCCCCGTAAAACGTAAACGAAAAGGGTTGCCAATTTGGGAGTTTTAATTCCCTAATTTTTTATTTAAAAAAAGAAACAGTGTTATGTAACGTATTATAAGAAAGACCCCCTCCCGCCCCTGTAACGCATCGTTACGTTTTATGAGACCCCCCCCAAATTGCGTTACGTAATACTTGAACGCTCCCTTTGAATATTCTTGGGCTGGCCATATTTGCCGCAGAACCGATAACCGTTGGGGTAAACGGGTTCTTGAGTGGAGACCGCGTCTCGGCAAACGTAGTGTAGGACGTCCACAGGCCAGGTGGAGTGATGATTTGCGCAAGACGGCTAGCAGGAGCTGGATGCGAGAAGCCGAGGATCGAACTAAGTGGCGTGCATTTGGAGAGGCCTACGTCCAGCAGTGGACTGCGATAGGCTGATGATGATGATGAATATTCTTACTGATTTAATCAATTAATTTTTCAACCAATAGGAACTAAGGGAAAAAGGCGATGTCTTATTCTTACACTTATTAGTTTAAACGTTCAATGAAGCGTTCAATTGAACAGGAAACTAGAAAGGCACAATTTCCCGACTCATATTTTTATAATTAGAATATATTTTGCATTTAATATACGATAACCGTTATTGTCACCGAAAGCATTGAAATAATACATCTTGACTCTTGATGGAGCAAGATGATTCTCCATATCTTTTTTATGGTAAACCTAGGAGGGCAAACGAGCAGAAGAGTGTTGTAGAACCTGACCGTTACCTACTGACGTCGCCCTTGTGTATCTGCAAATCAAGGGGCACACTGAGTTCTCCCCTTTGAAACCTGTCCCTGTAAGTTAGGAGAGGAGTGAGGTTATTGAAGTTCAAACTTCAATAACCTCACGGTAAAAAGCAATGAAAAAGGAAAACTCAAAAATATAAACGAACAGTTGTTTATGCTCACCTGAAATTAACTTCTTTGTTTTTTAAATAAATATGCGATAAAAAGAAGTAAAAAAAAAAGCTCATGGAAAGCGTTCGATGACGATGACGCAAGTTCCATGATTTTTGTTTAACGCGCCTAATGAAGATTTCACTTCAAATATTGTGTCATAAAGATTTTCTGTGAGGCCGTGGTAACACTTCAGTCGAGCCAACTTTAGTTTATGCATGATCTTGATTTTTCTTCTAGAATCTAGAAAGAAAATAATTTCTAAATATTCTAATTATTTCTTTTCATTAATGAACGCCGTTCATAGTCAGATTCTGATACCTGAGGTAGTGTTTTGATCTTAGATCTTATTTCATACCTAAGTGTCTTTCGACTTTATTCACTGAGTGGCTCCAATTGCGTTTCAGTTGGTAGAAGATGAGGTGAATGCGATACGAATACATGTGAGAGAGAGCATGGAGAATAAAACCACGTTCAAGGAATTAGTGACCAATATAAAGTATAGGAAAGCAATATACATAGTGCTAGGTAAGTGTATGTACATTTAACAATTAACATTAAAATTATCTTCGAAAAAACTATTTGGATTGAACTGTTGGTTTTATTGGTTGGTGACTGCCAAGCTAAAGGTCAAGGGTTTGATTCTCACCCAGAATAAATAATTGTGAAATCTACAGTTGTTCTGAGTCTGGGTGTCATTTGTGTCCGGTTTATGTATGTAAATTGCCACGCGACAAAGAAATATACCCAGTGTGGCAAATGTCTTCGTAAAGAAATATATAAGTATTAATTAGTAGTCTAGCTACTACAGTAGGTACAAGCTCTATCTAGTTCACAGTTCTTTTTAACCGACTTAAAAAAAGGAGGTTCTCAATTCGACTGGTTTTTTTTTTTGATACATTTTATTTTCGTTCAGTTCTTGAAGTCGGTTGTTTTTTTGTTAAAATTTGTGATTATTAATTCTAGTACTACAATGTAAGTCAGACTGCCGCGATCCCAAACTAAATAAATCTTAGAGCTAGACGCCAAAGGCATGAGATGTGTTATGTAAATTTTATAAAAAACTAGCTGTTGCCCGCGGCTCCGCCCGCGTTTATGTCGGTTTTTTCGTGTTTTTTGCGGTCGCGGATATGTGACTGATGCAAAAATTAGATAAAAACAATCCTTGATGCGGATTATATATCATTCAAAAATTTCAGCTCGATCGGTGCAGAACTTTTTGAGTTTTTGAAGCGTACACAAACCAACATAACATTTTTATATATATAGATAGAATTTCGTTGCCTCATTACGACTACTTCGACGGTAGAAAGCAATTCCGAAGATGTCTTTTTAAATTTAAACCCTTGCTTATGCATATTGTCACAGAACAGAGAAACTATGACAATTGTCTGGGACATTAAAAGAGCCAGCACGAATTTTGAGCCAATGACAATGTACAAAACTACCTATGTATTCAAATTATCATAATACTCTATCTTAAGTTGTAAATACATAATTTGTTTCAACAGGTAACAGTCACAATGAGATGTTGCGTACATTTTATGACTATTTGATAGCGTACACACATATACACAATGTAGGTATCTGATAACATTTTAAGACCTATAAATAATTCAAGGCCTGCATTATATACCTATTTATGCAAGAACACATTTTTTATCAGTAATTTTTTTGTATTAAAATGAATCTATACAAATAAATAAAATTGAGGTGTAGGTATATATTTTCAAATTAACAGTTTTTCGGCTGGACCGTTTTTGACGGGACTTTGACTGGCAGATAGCTAATAATAGGTATACTTAGGCTACTTCTATTCTAGACTAGCTTCGTCCTGCGGTACTTCCCGCGGTTGTTGTAGTGGTACAAACTACCATCGCGGGTATCACAGCGGAGCACAGCTCGTGTCTTATTAAATGTTCTACACCGGAAGATAAAATGGGTATTAACTAAGATAACACAAATGACATATGATGATTAAATACTGAAATAAAGTATGAGGAAGAATAAAGAGCCTATCTCTAAAATATAACAAGAAGTATGTTAGAATTTTTTTTTACAATTTTGAGTTAACCAATAAAAAACAAAAATATCGGTTAAATTTCGTTAACAAACTAAACTATGTTTGAAAGTAAAACATATTCTCGATAGTTTTTCACTGTTTTTTAGCTGTGATTAAAATGAGATTTGTGCCTTAGTTTTCATAGTAAAGTAGAGCAAAACGCTAAATCGAATGAACCTTTATTGCCTATATAATTATAAATATACAACTATATCTTTTTATTGTACAAAATAAATATTTTTTTAAATTATTTTTAAAAAAATACTAATTTTTAGTGAGGGAGTTCCCTCACTAAAAATTAGTATTTTTATATAAAATTTGTGAATTACACAGTGTTAGTGTACCATGTAGGAGTTCGAAACCATAATACTCGGTACAGTAAGAAGCGTCGAAGTGTCTGCATAAGAGTCAGCGCCGATGTACGAAGTGGGAGCGAAGGCACTAATTCAGTAACAATTTAAATTCAACCTGAAATTCTTCATAATACAATTGTATTTTAGATACAACGAAATAAAATCTGCAGTCGCTTGTCTTCCGTCTGACCTTACACCAGTACGCCATTTGTGCAGTTTCTTTTCAACATTTTTGTATTGCAGGGTTGAAACTGTTGCAGTATATGACGGGTATTCTGGTGATACAATCATACTTAGAGGTGATCTTTAGACAGACTAGCTTCATGTCGGGACCAATCTGTAGTATCGTGTATGGATTTGTGCAATTAGCTGCAGGTAACACCATATATATTTGCTTTTTTTATAAATTTCAAGGGTTTTAATGATTGCCCCATTTCATGGGTGTCGTAAGAACTGACGAGCTTGGTATAAAAGCCCAACTCCTTTTTAAGGAGAGGCCTATGTGCAGCAATGGAATATAAAAGGGTGTTGCTGTGATAATTTGTGTACCAAAATAATTTATATATCATAATGAGTTGACTTTGACGTTTGACTACCTCGGTGGCGCGAGGGGTAGCGTAAGCGACTGCTGTGCTTGAGGTCTTGGGTTCGATTCCCGGGTCGGACCAAATGTTTGTATGATCTGCAAATATTTGTTTCGAAGTTTGTATGTTTTCTATGTATAATATGTATGTATTTACAAAAAAAAGTATATATGTATTTATATCACTTGTTTATAGTACCTATGGGTACTATAAGCTCTGCTTAGCTTGGGACTAGACGGCGTTGTGTGTTAAATTGTCCGAAATATTTATTATTATTATTCGTCCGTAATACGAAGTATACCCACCATTATTATGACTGTCAAGAAAAAGTATAAAAAAACTATAACCCAACTCCGTAAAAGCCATTCATAAAATTTTAATAGCCTATGTCACCTGGGCCTTTATTAAAAATCTATTGACATCTCATTCATTAAAATCGGCTCAGTAGTTTAAACGCCACGGTGGAACACACAGAAAAAAAAAAAATAACACACATAGACTGCCAAAATATTATCTTTTGAATTCACAGTAGTCGAGTAAAAATAGGTATCAGACGTTCCAAAAATATCAGTTATTATTAGCATGATCTAAACGTGTCTGCAAGTATGTAGTAACCTATTCATAGGACGGATACAATATACCTACATGTAATCGTGTATTGGTTGCACAGCTGTCTAACTGATAGCAGTCAATAAATACTTAGACATAGAATTCGTATATTTTGCACATAGATTTATTACGAATAGTACTGAATCTCAATTATTTACGTGATAATAAAAAATACAATAAAACCATATTTCTGCAATTGGTAATTAGGTCTTGACATTTACTTATGGCAATCTGGAATGTCAGTGCCCTCAAATATACTGACAACTTTTTGAAGTGAAACTTCTTTATCGGGGTTGTCAAAAAATTTCGCGTCACATTTATCCGTTACGCGTCACATTTATCCGTTACGCGCTTTCGTCACATTTCTCCGTTACGAGCTATATTTTTGAAGTGAAACTTCTTTATCGGGGTTGTCAAAAAATTTAGTGTAACATTTTTTCGTTACGCGTAACATTTATCCGTTACGTTGCGCGTCACATTTATCCGTTACGCTATCTTTTTCTTATCACAGGGATTGGTAAATGTCTCCAATGTAATTTTGCGGCCCGTTTTGAATAGTTACGTTTTTGAAGTGAAACTTCTTTATCGGGGTTGTCAAAAAATTTAGTGTAACATTTTTTCGTTACTAAAAAATTTATAAAATAAAACAAAAAACATTTTCAAACACAAACAGGACCAAATTAATACTACAATGAAATATCACATTACAAACAATATTATTTTATTTAGTCCACAATGTAAATAACTACACACATCACATTCCACAAACTTACTTCATTCACACCACAGATCGCGAAATATTTACTCAGGTCTCGCTCCTTAACTTTTATTGCACTTGAAATAAGAATTGTCACGAATATTGCTGGTTTATAAGTCTTTTGTCGTTATACCTTACGTCGACATATGATATTTATTTTTTGAAAAATAACGTCATAAAGAAGTTTCACTTCTTACGAGTGTACGCTAGTACACGCAACTTTTTTTTTTTTTACGTGTGGAAACTCCTTCGGGCCGTCACTCCGCCGGGGTTTGCAGCGGGGTGGTGTGTCGGAATCAAACCGACTAAAACCACACGGTGTGCCAACTCTGCGCCTGAGAAGGGAGGGGTCCGGGAACTGCAGTTATTAACACGACCGGACCCCAAATATACTGACATCTAGTTCAACCTTTGCATTTAGTACACAATCAGTATTTATTGTATTAATTGCATTTTTTGTATTAATTGTATTATTATATCGCAGTGGTAGTGAATGCGACTGCTGTGCTTGAGGTCTCGGGTTCAAATCCTGGGTCGGACCAAATGTTTGTGTAATCTAATCTAATCTACAAATATTTGTTTCGGAGTTTGGGTGTTTTCTATGTATACCTACTATGTATGTATTTACAAAAAAAAAGTATATATGTATTCATATCAGTTGTCTAGTACCCATAACACAAGCTCTGCTTAGCTTGGGACTAGATGGCGTTGTGTGTTAGATGTCCGAAATATTTATTTATTTAATCAGTGTTGCGGAGATCTGATGCCAGTTGCTCTGTGGAAAAACTGATATTTAAGTAGTACTAGTTGAACTAGTAACCGACATTACTTACTGACATTTACCCAATATGTAGGTACTAAAGAAAATAATGTGCTAGACTTGTTTATTCTACACAAGTCTAACCACAAATACCCGATTTTAATGAATGAGATGTCAATAGATTTTTAATAATGGCCCAGGTGAGGACCTACAAATATGTGTAATACATAACTATTGAGTAATGAATATGTTGATGTTGCTTATCATAGTCTCGCGGAGAACCTTATATTACTCGTACATAGACATAATAATGTACATGCATGATAATATAATAAATATTACTTACTTTGCAGGCATAGGTGCAACGTTTCTTACAGGGTTGGTAGGTCGTCGGACCCTCATGTTCGCATCTTGCCTCGGCGTATCTGTCGCCATGACTTTAGTCGGCCTCTACTTCTACCTCCGAGACACGATCCACGTCACCCCAGAGACATTGCAAGCCATCAGCTGGTTGCCTGTAACTGGTATTATGGCTTTTAATATTTTATACGCCAATGGTATCGGAAATTTGCCGTACGTGATGCAAGCAGAATTATTTCCAGTAAACGTCAAAGGAATAGCGTCCAGTTCGGCCACCATGTTGGCCTGCATACTTGGTTTCATCGTGACCAAATGTTATCAGCAAGTGAAAGACACATTCGGCGATCACGTCGTATTCTGGTTTTTCGCTCTTGTAGGCTATGCAGGCCTATTTTTCATATATTTCTTTGTGCCAGAAACGAAAAGCAAAACTTTAGAAGAGGTTCAAGATGATGTACAAATTCGCACAGAAGAAGAGGCATTGAGGGAAGAAAGTAAATCTTTAAGTTGAAAATAGTATTATTTTAAATATGTCTAATTCAAAGTAATGTTTATTTCACTGTTATAATTGCATTGCTTTATGGAAACAACGTAGTTTTCCATATATGTTCATTCGAGTGAACGAATAATATGGACACTCGCATCGTCCGGTGGTTATTGTGATAGAAATAAATGTTATTGAATATTAAACAAAAAAGTATTGTTTAAAATTACTGTAGAAGACTGTACTAAAGAGATAGATATAAAAATACTCTTACATGTAAGACATTCTTGCTTGATTTAACTATTTTAACAATGATGTACAATAAAATATAGTACATATTGTACTGTTGCTGTCTGCTACAAAGTAACTCGGCAGCAAATAAATAAATACCTAGATCATTACTTCGAACAAGTTCAAAATTAAAATATAAACCAAATGTTTATCTGTACTACCTTCATAAAGAAATATTTTTCTATATTACTGCGTTTTAATTTTCATCAGCATAGTCACGATTTTAGAACTCCATAACGTTTATTAGTAAGTTTCAATAATTCACAAGTGTGTGATAAGAATTTCCTACTACAGTAGCATTTATAAGCAGCTGTGCTAAAGTTCCTGTGTAGTTTATACCTGGCAGTCAAGACGTGTTTTATTAACTGAAAAGATTGAACGGACTCTTGTGCCTTAACTTGATATACAATGTTCTAGGCTTTAATGGATTAAATTGGTAAAATTTGACATATTAAAAGTTTTTCCCTGACCCCTTTTTTTCAGTGGCACACTGTGTGGTTTTAGTTGCTTTTTTCGGGGTATGTGGTAAGATGGTTTATGAATCGAATCATAAAACCCGAAAAACGTATTTTTTTCTGAGATGGAAATTCCTGGCTTATTCACGATGGATATCAACATATGACTTTTGAGTATTTGTTAATATTGCTAAACGCCTAGCGCTACTACTATTATTACCTACTATTTCAATTCTTTTAATTTCAATTTGAGTAGATGTGATCTTAATTCGAAATAATCATTCATGTTTTTCAAATACTATTTGACAATTTATTATGTCCTAACTTTTCTGTATAGGTACTAATCTATAACAGTTTTAATATACTAGGTTAGTAAGGGATATGTCATGAATTCAATAATAATACAAAAAGTGAGAATAAAAACTGTATTCAACTGAATAAAATATGAAATACATACTGATTACTAGAAAACTTATATTATTCTGGCAACCTTGTGAAGATTACCGTCCAATCAAAGATAGAATGTAAATAATTAAATGAATTTCAATTATACTATGTTAAATTTGAACGGTAAAGGAAAGAATTAGTCTAAATTCTCTTGGAGTTGCCGTAAGAATACAGTGGAGCAAATGGTGTGTCGGCCGGCTCGTCGCCGCTTTCTTCAGACGCGTCCGACTCGAACGTGTTGTCCGGAATGTCATACAAACGAATCAGAGGCTTGTTGGGGTCTTTCATGATAAGATATTTGCCTGAAAGAATTACATTTTATAGGTGAATATTGTAAAGAACAATTGCGTGAAATAATTGGGAACGGCGACACTATTATTTATGGACACATTATCTGATCTTATTTAACGTAACGATAAAACTTTTTAAGGACTAAACAAATTTGGGGTTATTATACATAATATACTTTGGTCCAAAGTGCAAGTGCAAATGAATAATCATATGAGTATGGATTATCTAAAGATAATGATGCGAGTAAGTGTTATCTTAGTTGCTGTGTGTAGAATGATGCTTATAAATGTCGTAACCCAGTTATCGATAAATATTTACAAAGAAAGCTGTATTAACCCTATCATTGTCGTGTCATTAGTTTATCTCATATCCTGACTTGTGAATTAAAAATGATTGCTGTTAAAATCTTTGTGTACAGATAACCCAGGAAATCGATCTGCCATGATAATTAAACAAAATATTTACCATCCTTTTGCTTCATGCAAATATCGATGATACAGCGTAGGATACCCCAGGCGTTGTCCATAGACAAGTTGATCTGCGCCGCGAACTCGTGAGGCTTGAACTGCTGCGTGCCGAGGATCACGTGACGCGAGTTGTCCCGGACCTGCATGCGGGACACGTACCCGAACTTGATCTGGTCCGAGCCAGCCAACAGCGCCTGAGAAAATAGACATGCATTATAAAGCTAAATCTTCATGACTTCGTGTGTTAACACGGTATTAGGAAATATTCAAATTGCATAAAATGATTGGTTACACTCAGATATGGTTTGGCCAGGTCAACGAACAATCAACACATTATCAGGGGGTGTGGAGCATTGATGTGTTTCATTTCTTGTAAGATTCAATTACAATATCTACTCGCAGAGGACCAGCGTTTAACCACTTTTATTATTAATTCTTCAAGTCCTAACGAATTTTGATAAAACTTTACAGAAATGTAGCTTATATATCAGACAAACAGGCGACCGCAATAACCGACATACCCGTCGGCGTAACCGCTGTCAAAAGCTAGTGTAATATAGCTTAATACTTTGTACAAGTTTGTGTTAAATAATTATTATTGTACCTGGACGGTCCACTTGGCAAGCTTGCACGAGTTATTCCTAAGTTCGTTAGCGAGTACAGCACCGCGCTGTGTGTCCAGTTTCTGGCGCCACTCCACTCCGTTGGCGACTTTAGAGTCCCACTCGTTCAGCGCTTTGATGCTCAGGAATTGGGTCTCGTTTTGAGGACCCTGCATTACTGCATCGTGTTCGCATCGGGCTACCAGCACCTAAGAATAATACAACAATCGATTAATATATGATAATGTGATTCGAGGACAAGAGAGGTATTATGTCGAGATTACGTATTTATAAATCACCAAAATAACTACGGAAGTGTACTCAGAAATTTCCAAATAATTTGTGAACACAGGATTTTTTAACTGGAACAGTCACACGTGATTTGTGCGAATGCTGATTTCGTACACGATAGGTATTCGAATGTTTAAAAATAAAAGGTTAACTTACAACGCCATTGTTAAGGTTCCACTTGCGGTAGCGATACCCTACAGATGCGACTTCGCCATCTTCTTCCTCAGACACAAACGGGTTTTGCTCTGGGAACTTGTATTTCGGTTCAGTTGTCCCATTCTTCAACACCTTTAACAATAAAACATAACTTAGTAATGTTACTTTGTATTATTTTAACACAAACAGTATTAACTAATCAGTCAGTCAACAGTAAATCTAGTGATATATTGCCAACAATTAATATTTTTATTAAAGCAAGTGTATCATGATAAATAAACACACTTGAAAATTTTATTTCTAACAACTACTAACAACTTCGATATTTTATTTCTTTTGAGAGATCCAAGATGAAGTTACGAATTAGATATTAGCTTCACACACTAATTTGACACAATGTACAGTTGCTCCAAATTAATTGGAGAATTTGGGCATGACTAACATGTGATTAATTATGACTGACCTGTTGGCTGAAGTTGTGGTTGATAAATGTCGCCTCAAGCGCGAGGTTGCGCGGTGAGTTGATAGAGTTGCCATCATCAGTTGGTGGCTCTACAGATGTCTCGTTCACAGTCAGCAAGTCGAATTCGGTGTTGTCACGCTTATCAAAGAACAGTTTGTCACCTAAAATAAAATTGTATTTATATTAATTTATTTGAAGAAAGAAAATATTTGGCAGCGGATGGATGCAGACTGCCTAAGACTGGGATAGTTGGCGTTCCTTAGGGGAGACCTTCGCTGAACCGTGAACGTCGATTGATTGATATATACAGATGATAGTATGTTTGTACTTAGTTGTCACACATTTCAGTCTTATTTGATGGTTTACGGGAAGTTTATGGTTATTCTATTATTCCCACTCTAGAGCGTAGCAATCATTCAATACTATTAAAAAATGATTGATATATTCAATAGGTTGCTTGCTCCCATTAATATTTATGCAGATGTAATGCCCTGAGATTGTTAAATTAGGAAAAGCAAACTACATTCACAAATTCAGGTGGCAACAGCTTGCATACTGTTTACCTTTCATGTAATACTAACATTATTACCTGAATATCTGACTTTTTAAAAAGAGTGCCCATGAGTTTCTTTGTCAGTATTCTTCTGATAAGGCTCTACGCATTTTGGAATCTGGGATTATGGATCGACACAAGCAGGCAGTAGGTTTTGGTGTTTTCACTTAATTTACTATGACATGTACTGTGTGATGTACATGCTGTGGCGTCTGATTGTATCGATCTTTGATTTTTAACTATAGCTTCAATTTAACGTTCGTAAATGTCACTTAGTGTCATAATTAAATAAATGATTTTGAATGTTGAATGACAGTCTATCATAAATTTTTTATAAATATTTATAAGGTACAGAGAGTACCTCCAAGAATATATGGACATAGTTTCATCATGATCGGTTAAGTAGTTTTCGCGTGAAAGCGTAACAAACAAACTTACATTCACATTTATAATATAAAGGATTTCTATCTCTAACAAGAATTATAATGTACACAATTGATAAAAAATCACATACCAATCTTCTCAATAACAATATCCCAAGAATAATTTGAGCGAGTGCAGCACATTATGGTGGCCAAAATAGCATCAGTAGCGTACACGGTGCCTGCCGTTTTGCTCAACCTTCTGATCACTGGATCATCAGTAGTAGTGACCTGGAGTTAACATTCTTATAAGATTAAGTCTAATATTAATTTATTTATTATTACAATAATAAAAAAAAAATACAGGTACAGCAGCTAAACACGGGTATTTAAAGAATTAAATCAACACAAAGAATGGGCCAAAATCTAAAAGATGGCAACAAAAAAGCAAGAAATAGATAAGTAATAACCAACTGTGCAAAAGAAAAATTTTATAGAGACCATACAAAAGACAAGACTTATATACAATAGACAAAATATAAAAGAATCAGACGAAGAGCTCAATATATTGAAAAACCAATAGCACATACCACCATTCACAGAACAAGAAGTAATAACACATCTAACAAAACTGAAAAAAGACAATAGTCCAGGTCCAAACCATATAAGTAACTAGCTGTTGTCCGCGGTTCCGCCCGCGTTTATGTCGGTTTTTTCGTGGTCGCGGATATGTGACTGATGCAAAAATTAGATAAAAACAATCCTTGATGCGGATTATATATCATTCTAAAATTTCAGCCCGTTCGGTGCAGAGCTTTTTGAGTTTTTGAAGCGTGCACAAACCAACATAAATTTTTATATATATAGATGAAGCCCTTGTAACAGACACATTATTTCTGCTCAAGAAAAGATACCCAAACATTGGTGTTACTCAAAGGTCGTACTATCGCCTATAACTAAAAACTAACAAATAAATTAATAATGGGATTACAGCTGAGCTGTTGAAGGCGGGTGGAAAACCGCTCTTAAAAGTCCATCAAAGGATATTTAGTTCCGTCCTATTCGGTGGAAAACCGTCTAAGGCATGGTTCGGGAGTGTGGTGGTGCTTTTCTTCAAAAAGGGTGATATTACCCTGCTGAAGAATTATAGACCCATATCACTTCTGAGTCATGTCTATAAGGTGTTCTCGAGAGTCATTACGAATTGTTTCGAACCCAGATTTGACGACTTCCAGACTCCCGAACAAGCCGGATGCCGAAAAAAGGCTTTAGTACCATAGACCAAATATTTACGCTGCGGTTGGTTATATAAAACTCCGAAGAATATAACCTTCCACTGTGCTTGGCGTTTGTGGACTATAAGAAAGCTTTCGATTCGATTGAAACATGGGCTGTGCTTGCAGTCTCTCCAGCGGCGCCAAACCAACTATCGAAGTGTTGCACGCCACTATGTCGGTCCATCTACATAATCAGTACTCGAAGCCTATACATCTGCAGCGAGGAGTGAAGCAGAGAGATATAATATCTCCGAAACCTTTTACCACGGCAATGGAAGACCTTTTAGGCTTCTTGACTGGAACGGTCTTGGCATCAACATTAATGGCAAGTACATCACGCACCTTCGATTTGCTGATGATATAGTGGTCATGGCTGAAACCATGGAAGACCTTAGCACAATGCATTGATCGCCTCAGTAGTTTTTCTAAGCTGGTGCGTCTTAAAATCAATATGGACAAGACAAAAACAATGTGGACAATGAAAGAAGAAAATGGAGACTCTACGCTTGACGTTGTGGAGGATTATATATACCTTAAACAGACTATTCAGCTGGGTAGGTAACGTAAAGTTTCGGCAAAAGTTCTAGAGTGGCAACCGCGTACTGGAAGACGGAGCGTGAGAAGGCCCCCTACAAGATGGTCCGACGACCTGACTTGATGAACAAACCTAAACACATCACACTACTCTGACTACCTTTTGGAGATTGATGCAACTATCTATGAAAGTGAAACAAATGTGGGACTTACACATTTGTAGAGGAGGCAAGTTAAAAGAAAGTTTGATCAAAATAAATAAAAATGAATAAATAAAATAAATAAATAAATAAATAAATATTCCGGACATCTTACACACAACGCCATCTAGTCCCAAGCTAAGCAGAGCTTGTGTTATGGGTACTAGACAACTGATATAAATACTTATATACTTTTTTTTTTGTAAATACATACATATTATACATAGAAAACACCCAAACTCCGAAACAAATATTTGCAGATCATACAAACATTTGGTCCGACCCGGGAATCGAACCCGAGACCTCCAGCTTAGCAGTCGCATACGCTACCACTACGCCACCGAGGCAGTCAAATCAATGTGTGCTGAATGAATGAATAAATCACCTAAATGTATGTATATACATAACGGTGATAATTCCAATGGAGTTCATTTTACTAAATTGGATATTGTTTTTGTCTTATAATTCACAGTAATTGTCTTATATTTAGTGTGATACATTATTCAGTAATTTAAAGCAACCACTTACCGTGTGGAAGATACGGTCAATGCGTTGCAGTGGCTTCTCATGTTTTACATTGACACGGTCATAACCCTTGTCATAGTACTCCAATGTACCGCAGCACACAATATCCTCACCTGTTAAATAACATTTTATTATGAGTTACTGATTCTTAATAAGTACTAGTAAGTATGTGTTATGTAATATTAAATTGCTCTTAAATCTGCTAAATGCAATTTCTTTTGTCTATTAATTTTAATAAATTATTCTTCAGACCAAATTAATGGAGTTAGTCAACCAGGTTTTTATTTTTAATTCACAAGTATGTCTGCATGAATACTTTGCATGTTTACTGAATGAAGGAAAAACTTGCTCCGTTTTTCTTCCTTTCAGTTCTTTAGTAGAGCATAAGAAGAGAGATACAAATACTAGGTTCCACTGTGATCAGTCATTCATGGTTCTTGCTCTACCTTCTTTGATCCACTGGTGGGGCATGAAAAAGAAATGTGAGAAGATTCACCCATAATGGATCGCGAACTTCAGCATACTGTTCAATCCACTGGTGGATCCTAAGAGACCGATAGTTTTTCATCAGAACTAGCCATTTACTTCTATGGTACCTAAATGTTGCTAATGTGTGTGTCTTCTCCTGCAACATGTTTATTTTTATTTTTTTTCCAATACACTGAATAATAAGCTGTTCATAAGCATTTCTGATTGGAAAATGACCTGGTTTACAAAACGCTATAACCTCAAAGAAGATATTGGAAATAAACTAAACGCAAACTTATTAGACAATGAATAAAAAAAACTTACTTTAATTTTTTTTTGTCTTGTACCGTAGTCCAATATATATTTTTTTTTCCTATACACTGAATAAGCTGTGCATAAGAGTTAAAAAAAATCTGATTAAAAACAAAGTGCAATAATCATACCTTCTTTGATGCCAGGTAAAGATAGCTTTGCAAGACGTGGAAAGTCCATGTCTTCAATGGTGACCCAAGTGGGTCTCACCGTGACTGATGCATCACGGATCTTCATCGGAGCTCCTCTCTGGCCCCATCTCTTGCCAAGCTTGCGATCACGTTGCTACAAATATAAAATAATATAATTGCCAATAACAAAAATAAGAATGTTTTCAACTAGTACAACATACATTAGTCTTTAGTCTTTCTCTATCCTTGATTTCAGGCTATGCAATAAACCATTGTAAATTAGTTTAGTAATATTTATAAGGAACTAATAGACTCGCAATGCATCAACAGCCTTTAATAGTCTACGACTGAACATACACCCCTGCTTAGAAAGGAGGTTTTGGTCTACTTTAAGTTAATAAACTCGCTTTAGTTTCATTTTATTATATTAGTAACAATATGGAGATCCAGTATATTTCATTATGTACACATATGGTAGAAGTACAATTGTTTACATATTGAATAGTTTAATTACCTTGTTCAATGTTGTCATACCACCAGGGGTACGTGCACCCCTAGCACCACGACCGCGCTGGCCACGGGCACGTCCCCGCTGGTACGGAGGTTTCTGAACCCTTGTCGTATCAACTAGATGGAACGTACTTTCATCCTCTTCGTGGTAATATGCGTATGACGAACCAGCGCCAAATTGAGACGCATACTTGTCTGAAAGTAAAGGAAAAGAATTTGGTAAGGAAAAATTTATATTCATGATACACATTTTCTAATTGGAAAATGTCCTGATTTACAAAACGTTATAACCTCAAAGAAGATATTGAAAATAAACTAAACGCAAACTTATTAGACAATTAATAAAAAAACTTACTTTGATATTTTTTGTCTTGTACCATAGTCCAATCGCTGATTTTACCCAAGCGATCGCCTTTACTAAAGGGCTGGTAAGGCATGTCCCGAAACTGTTCCGGCATTTCGCATGGACCCCATCCTGTCGGATTATCCTGAATTACTGGTGCTGTGAACCGTACCGGCTCCTCTGCCGGTAACACATGTTCCGACATGGTAACAATTTTAAAATAGTTACAATTCTAGTAATAAAGCGACATGAAGTTACGACAATGCCACACGACACTTTCGAAACGACTTTTCCATAGTGTAGGGTCTCTATGACAAAAGATATAGAATGTAGACTTTAAATATAGAGTTTGACAGGAACAAATTATGAATAAGAGCCTTTTAGGCCTTTCATCGTTGTAATGGTGAGAATATGCCTCACTATAAATAAAGCCATTCCAATCCTAACAATTCCCATAAATAAATTTCATTGCATAAACAACTTTTTCTTATAGATTAGGGTAACAGAACACTTTTACTCAGAGAGGTTAGGGCTTGGGGTAAATGTTATTGAGAGAGAAACTAATTGTATGTCCAACAGCTTTCGATAAAAAGATAGTTGGTAGATTATATTGATTTAACATGAACATTATTTAATATATACACTCTTTTGCAAAAAAAACGGGCACTTAAGCAAAGAACTATTTTATAGTTACTATTAGTTTGTTTGACAATTTTAGATATTGTTATCCTCAGAATTTCATAAATTAATTAGGAAGGAATAGGTATCATCAGTTTTATCATAACATTTTGATTAAATTATTGAGAAATAATGTTTAAGCTCAAAACACTATTATTGTACCTGCTCGCTAAATAAAAATGAAACGCGTTAATTTCTTTGTTTTTCTTGAATACATTAAAAGCAGATAAAAGTTTAGTATTGAGTGTGACCCCCTCTTGCTGAAATCACGGCTTACATTCGACTGGGCATGCTAGCGAGTATATCTTTTATGGTTTCTTGGGGAATACGTTCCCACTCCGCGGTAATCACATTCTTTAGCTCTCTGATGGTCTGCGGAGCCGGCTGCACTGATCTCACTCGTCGCTTCAGAACGTCCCAGACATGCTCTATGGGATTGAGGTCCGGACTTCTAGCTGGCCAGTCCAAACGACGAATTCCGACTTCTAGCATATACGCTTCCACATCGCCAGACCGGTGGGCGCGAGCATTGTCGTCCATAAAAAGTGAGTTTTCGCCAAGAGCGGTTAAAGCGGGTTGTGCATAAGGAATTAGAATTTTCGTTATGTATCGGTGTCCAGTCAGTGTACCGTTTTCGATGAAGACTAACTCCGTACGATCCATGGAATTTATTCCTGCCCAAAACATAACAGAGCCCCCTCCATAAGGTGTGATTTCTTCAAAACATGCCTCTGCAAAGCGTTCTCCTCGTCTACGTAGCACTCGCCGACGTCGGTCTTCACCATGCAGAGATATCCTGGCTTCATCGGAGAACAATATCCTATCCCAGTCTTCATGAGTCCATGACACACAATTTCGAGCGAAGCTAAGCCTGGCAACTCGATGTCCACGGAGTAATTTAGGGCCGCGTGCCGGGCGATGACTGTGTATATTAGCAGCGAGAAGCCTCTTCCTGACCGTCCATAGACTAATTTGCACATTTCTTACTTCTTCGAGGCTGTTCTTGAGGTCCACATAAGAAGATTTGCGATTTCTCAACGCTTGACTAACTAGAAAACGATCATCCCGTGGTTCGGTACATGACTTCTGCCAGAACCAGGCCTTCTCTTGACGGAAACGGTCTCTTGATAGCGCTGCCAGGTCCTTTGAACTGTCGACCGACTCACATTTAGCCTCTGAGCCACGAAGCATTGGCTGCAACCTTCTTCAAGCAGCGCAATAATTTTGCTCGCTTTTATCACTTTATCTACCATTTTCGAGATTGCTAAACAGCAATAACAATACTTTTAAATGTCAAGGACATCAGATAATTTAATAAAAATTGACAAAAAGTTAATTAGAGTCGATATTAACTATAGGGAATTCGCGCCACAAAATGTAGTTAAAAGTTGTTTTCTTTGAAAACCAGGCTCAGTCAAAAATTTGAATTTGGAATGTACTCTTATAAACATTATGGCACTTTTATAACTGGCCAGTAACATGTTCAAATGATTAAAACCTTTTTGGTATTTTATTTTTTTCAGCCAGGAAGAAAATCGTAACCGCCCGTTTTTTTTGCAAATGAGTGTATTTATAATAAACAAGACAAAGTACATATTTTATGATTTCTCTGGATATAATTTCATCGGCCACCATATTTTACACACATTAAATCTAAAAATGTTAATAAATTTCATGAATTTTTTTTGTTAATTTATAAATAATTAACCGGGGATCCCAACTAATAGGACCTGTGTTGCAAGTCCGTTCAAGTTACACTACACTACATTTATTTGACTGCCTCGGTGGCGCGAGTGGTAGCGTAAGCGACTGCTGTGCTTGAGGTCTCGGGTTCGATTCCCGGGTCGGTCCAAATGTTTGTATGATCTGCAAATATTTGTTGTCTAGTACCCTTAACACAAGCTCTGCTTAGCTTGGGACTAGACGGCGTTGTGTGTTAAATTGTCCGAAATATTTATTTATTTATTTATTTATTTTACAAAATTCTCGTGTCTAGTTTCACGTTTTTTATAAATGTGTGTTATGATGGCATCCTAAGATAAGGTAGTTAACGTCACGCTTAGATCGATAGGAGTCAAGTATGATTGAAAAGATACGTAAACGAAGTTTCGTGGACCAGCTAATAATGTTATAGAGTAACACTAAAGTCTTCAAAATATCTAGGGGAAGTCCCTTATGCATACGAACTAAATATTTTAGCTCATAGTTAAAAGGTTTAATTTTTAGAAGAAAAACACTAGTAACGACATTATGACCCTGAAAGTTTATAACATTGGTGGTATCGTTATCATATTTGGTAATTCCAAGAAATATATAACTAAAACACCGACAGCAAAATATAGTCCTTCGCTATATGATCGTCTTTTATTATGGCAACGATGGGTTTCGATTACATACTTCAACTTACACTAAAAAAAATAGTAGTATAATATATATTAATAAAAAAAGTGCATGCGTACAAAGTACATATGTCAGAAGTGAAACTTCTTTGACAAACTAATTTATTAATAAAATAATTAAAGAGAATTATTAAAATACATTTATTTTATATTGTTTAAAAAATAATGTAGTAAAATCTCAGATGGTGAATATTAAATTAAAATTCGCCCTTTCTCACTCTCTCTCAATCGGTCTCAACCGCTCTCTCCCTCTTCGACAAAAACGCTGCACATCATCGTGACGCGTTTCATCCGTACGATGTACAAAATTGCATAAAGTTATAAATAAAAAATGAAATAAAAATGACTGTGTAATCGGGGAAAAGTCAAAAATAATCCTCTCATCAACATCACATAATGTATGGCCTTAACCCTCTTCTAAGAGGAGACCTGAGCCCAGCAGTGGGACATTTTGGGTTGTTGATAAAAAAGTATGTAATACGAGTATAACGCTTAGTTTGAGCAAACAAAACATGTTTCATTTGCTTGCCTTTTAGAGTTAGATAGATATCTTACTTAAAATTAATTTAAAACAGACCAAACTATCTTATCAACACATAGGTACCTACTCTCAATGCGTTTCAAATTAGAATAGGATTGGTAATACGCATTACGCCATCTTGCCCTGCATTTGTTTTGATTCAAATGACGGCAATATTAATTTGTAATAAAGTTTTAGTAAATTCTCACACCGTACAAAAATATCTGAAGTTGTTGATGCAGAGTAAGATGACGGATTTCCAACCCTATTCTTATTTGAAACGCATTGTTTTGTATTATTTACCTAGACAAAGTATATTGTCAGAAACATATACTATTAATATTAATTGGTAATCTGTTTCTGCCATCAATAACCGCTGCTAGCTAGCCTTGAATGAGGTCATGAGTAACAAAATTGAATTCAGCTTTTGATTATTCACATTTCCATTGGTCAATAGTGTTGCCAAATAAACACTTTTATTACCAAACTAATTGTTGCTGTTCTCACTGAAAAACTTAACAAAACAGCTGGTAATTTATTTAATTAATATGTTATACTATATAGAATAATGAAATGTACTTATTCAAAAATACTAAAGATGACTCTAGTTTTAAGGAATCAACAAAAGGTTAATGTAAATACCGTATTCAATTACAAATATTTAAAGTTAGGAGTTTAATTATCATACATGTATAAATACAGTCATACAACAAAACAAAATGTATTTTTTTAGTATATTTATTTTCCATTTTGATGTGCTAGGAATATTTGCAAGGTATTTTTAAAAACTTTGGCAACACCCTAAAAAAGGAAGTAGTATTAATAATGGCAATATTCGCAATTCGCATACATAATCTGTGAAATAAAGGGTGACTGTGTGGTGCAAGCATGTTAATCTCATGTTAGCTTTTGGTGATAATGAACGTACACTCGTGTTTTAAAAATATACAACTTAGATCGGTTATGATTAATTTTTTTATTATAAATGAATACAATAAATATTAAGTGTCGATACATACACTAACGCTTCAGAAAGTGTTTATAAATGTTAATTCCATTTAATTTGTGCGTTTATTATTATATTTCTAAAGTGCTGTTTATAAATAAAAATGAGTTCTAATGAGACTGCTGCAACGGTATGTTCCTAAGAAATTCATTAACGCGACTTTTTATACATTTTTAGTTTAAGTAAATTTTGTATATTTATGTTTGATAGAACACGTTCGGCTCTACATTATTAAAGGCGGCAAATACGATTCGTTTCTTGGTAGCAAATGCCGATAAATTTATCTTTTTACAAGAATATGAACATAGATTAATTATTATTTAAATTTTGACAGTATACAATTTATTTATTAATAATTTACAGACGATGGTGCTGGGCAACAGAAGAAATCTCTATTTAATTACACTTAGTGGTAAGTAGCTTTTAAATATTTTGTATAATTATATATATGTGATGAGCGTAATTAGGTATTTTTCTGTCTCAGGGTGTTATTTATCTGTTGGCTCGAGGTACGTCGGGGTTAAAGGGTTTTCCTTTCTAGGGTGCACCTGTTTACCCGGCTTTTAGTACCCGAGACGGCGTGCGATTTTGGTCGGTTCGAGTCCGACATGCCACCAGGTGGTATCCGAGGGGATTTCAGCACGGGAACAAAAGGGTGTTATTTATCTGTGACTAGCTTTTGCCCGCGGCTCCACATGCGTGTGGACTTCTTCAAAATTCAAAGTATCACCATTTCTTTCATTGAAATCGGTGCCGCGGTTTAGCCGTGAAAACGCAACAGACGACAGAGTAACTTTCGAATTTATAATATATTATAGAGATAAAAAAAACTGATTATGTATCATCATAGTACAGGCCTTTTCTACTTTTAGAATAGACTGGCATGTGTGAGATCATCTCACACTGAGCTGTGTCAGGTTGTAATTAGTGTTATTTTTAAACTTTAATCGGACTTATACAGGATATGTATCTTGATTAGGGTTGCCAGATAAAAACTTAAAAAAGCCGGGACAATTCTAAAAAAAGGACAAAGGTGTCGGTTCGCTCGGTTAAGTGACCATAGTAAAAATATCTTGTTTATAAATGTATTTTGTTAGTTAAAGCTTTGCAGAACTGATAAAATTACTGAGCAAGACACGCCAAAATTGATAGGAGTCTGCAATTCGGACTTGATTAAATTCATGGACATTCGGTTACGCTCTTTGGTCCCTAAAGTATTCAGGTGACTAAATACTCTTTCGCACAAGACATTTCTTGAACAAAACAAACTACTTTCTTTAAAGAGTAAAATTTGTGGACGTGTTATTTCGGATGCGCCTTACATTCAGGTTTCAGACATGTTCTGTTGTTTTAAATTCAATGTCGTGGGAAATTCGGGAAGCAATTTCCCCTCACTCACAGGTAGGCCCGCAGTTTCATTCATTGTTAGTTTATGTAGTTACAAAGCTTGTAGGTTGTCGAAATCCGGGGCAATAAGGTAGTAAGGCTAATTACTGGACACGAGATAAGACGCAAAATTCCGGGACAATCTCGATTTCTCGACCATCTGGACAACCTAATCTTGTAAAAAACCGTTTTTAGTATTCAATTCGTATATTCTTTTTCATGTAAGTTCAGATACTCTTAGTTGAACTTTCAAAAACCGTTCAGAAAGTTTACAGTTCAGAAGAACAACCCACATTCCTACGGGGGATTTATAATATTAATATCAGACCAAAATTATAATTATCTATAAACAATACAGAATAGTTGACTGCACGGACGGCGTAGTGGTTTGAATGGTCACCTCACTTATTGAGTGTTGCGAGTTCGAATCGACAGCACTTTGTGTGATCATCAAATTGTTGTTCTGTGCGTGGGTGTTCTTTGTGTTATTTTCATGTACGTACACCACACTTCGATACAAGAATATTACTACTGCGGGCGTGTTGTTCGAAAAGAAAAAAACTAAGTCACTACCGAAACGAATTCATGTCATGTGATTATTTTTGGTTTCTAAAGAACATACTATAACATTTTAAAATACGTCACCATAGATAGCCATCATAATAATAATAGTTTTCAAATCCCACATGGAACAACACTGTGATTCAGAAATTGTTGTTCTAAATGTGAGTGTTGTTTGTGTTGTGTTTATAAAAGGCCCCCATGACACAGGAGTATTATTATTGCACAAGGTGTCTTTTTACCAAGATTTATGCATGAAATGTTAAGTAGAGGTACCGTTACCAAACCTTCAAGAAAAGAGCGTACTCCCTCCTAAAAGGCCGGCAACGCACTTGTGACGCCTCTGGTGCTGCTGTCCATGGGGGTAATCGCTTACCATCAGGCGATACGTCTGCTGGTTTGCCCCCTAATAATATATAATAAAAAAGAGAGCAGCAAGTCAATTCTCGTAACAAAGGTTCATTAATAGATCAGTTCCGATGTCCAACATTTAATTGCTGACTTGTAACTGAAGTTAATAACATTTACAGTGTCCATCGCGTTTATGGCACTCGGAGTGTCTTCTGCTTGGCCTACACCAGTGTTACCAAAGTTCAAGAACAACGAAACTAACGTAGACATAAACCAGGTTAGTACAAATTCTACCATTGCCTTATCCCGTAAACTTTAAACACAATTAACTCTTGTAATTGACTGCCTTGTTGACGCAGCAGTTCGATGCCTGGGTTGGACCAAATGTTTGTATGACCTGAAAATATTTGTTTCGGCGTTTGGGTGTTTTCTATGATACATGTTTGTAAATATATGTATTTATTGAAAAAAATTGTATATAAATTTATATCAGTTGTCTAGTACCCATAATACAAGCTCTGCTTAGTTTGGGACTAGATTGCGTTTGAGATTGTGAATTATGATGGATATGTCCTGTCTATGAGAAGGTAGTTAAAAATATACGTGGGCTCTATACCCGGTTAGTCTATGATTTTTCTATTATTTTTATTTTAGTGTATTTTCTGTTGATTACTTGAAAAATACCCTATAAGAGAATGTATGGAGATTGTTTTTGTTTTTTCGAAAGACGGTCCCCATTTCATGTCATCCACATTTTATATATTTTTTATCATTAATTTCATCACGATGACGACTTGAAGACTCGAAGACTTGATAATTGAAGACGATAAATACTTGACATTGGCAGAAATAGCTGATCCGAGTGATACGGCTGGTTGCCATTTCAACAAAAAAAAAGAGAATGTATTTGACTGTCTTAACTTCGTAAATACTGCCCTACTTATTGAGTATTTTTTGTTTTGACGAAATCAAATGTTAGTACTACAGAGTCATGTAACAATGTTTTTTTTATTCTAAAGCAACTTTTACGCAAAAGGTATGTTAGTTCCATGTATCCTGATCTAAACATGTCGCTACGTCTTATTGTTTTAACACAGTCGACATGAATTTGAACAGACCTCTGGCATCATCGCTGTTTGGGTCTGATAAAAAATAAATCTCTTAACTTCGGCAACATTGGTTTGTAATTGCTAATCTAGTCTATAATAGATCAATGGTTTTTGTACTACAATTTTTTAAAGTGATTTTTGTGCTTACAAATGAATACCGACGCCGGGAGGCTGCGCGCACGTTACTCGCCGCGAACGTTAAATATTATAGATCATCCGCGAAGGCTTTATATATTTCTGTATATTCGCTTATGTACTGTTATCTGTAAACTATACTAGTGCGTGTCTGTATGTGCCCTTTCGTATTGTAATGTTCTAACTTTATATAATATAGTGCTCGTTAAAATATTAGTGTTTTAATTAGTCTCCCCGCTTACGCCTTACTAACAATTCTCGCTAAATCTTTATATCGATACCATGCGAAGCGACAAAATAAATTGTAACAGTTTTTTGTGCTACTAAATTTCTGTGAATCACGGTTGCATTTTATCAGTTTAAAGATATCGTGATAAGAGCATTTATTTTATCTACTAAATAGCCGTGTATAATAATTTAATCGTGGGAGACCCACGCTTCGGCATGAATAGGCCGGTTCGACCGGAGTGATACCTACGGCCTCACAGAAAACCGGTTTGAAACAGCACCTGCGCTGTGTTTCACCGTGTGAGTGAGGATACCTGAGCCCATACCTCAACCCCTTCCCACATCCCCCTCCCCATCCTCCAAAGGCCGGCAACGCACTTGTGACGCCACTCTGGTGTTGCGGGTGTCCTTGGGCGGCGGTAATAGCTTACGATCAGGCGTCTGCTCGTTTGCCCGCTATTCCATAAAAAAAATATCGAGGTGCGTTTTCGAATTCAAGTTAATATTATTACTAAAAACTTATATTGTAACAACAAATAGATGACAACAATATATAGGTATTTATGTTTTTAAAGGAAAAGAGGTTTGTTTGGTTTAAACCATTGCAATTGCAATGCGTATAATGGCCGAGCAAACCGAATAATATCAATAATTTCAACTCAAATATGTATGATTGTATGAGTGTGTGTGAAATCTATCAACAATATTACCCGCGGTATAACATCGAAGCTAATCTAAAAAAAATTGCTTATGTTACTTTTTATTTAGCAGGTATCTACCTGTATTTGTAGGTTTCGTGACTCTTTATTTAATAGGGTTGTTAAATAGGCTTTTAATTTATATAAAGAAATGACTTTGTGACACCAATAACGTTTTTCATAAAATCTTATGATATTCTAACTCTAGGTACACCAAGTAACTGTGTTACTTAAAAATTTAAATGATAAATAAATTCGGAATAAGAAAAGAATAATTCGAAATAATTTTACTCGAAGATATCGCGAAGATGCTTTACTTTTTTAAAAGGTACAAAAAATAAAACACTAGCTGCCCCAACAGACTTCTTTCCCACAAATGTGATCGGCCTGTTGCAGTCTAATAGAAAAATAAATAAGTATTGTTTTTACTATTTTTCTCGCAATTTTTACGTTTTCATCTCTTTATAAGAACCTTACTTGTGTCTTAAAGAAAATAAAAAAAAACGGAATTGGTCGAGTTTCGCATTTAGCGACACATTTGGCGATTCATTTTTATTAGTGTAGGTATATGTGAACAAGTACATGTATGTATTTATAGGCAATGTAAATTTATAATTACCTGACTACCGCGATGCCAAACGGAAGGGTAAGTTTTGGCAGACTATGAATATTTGTATGTTCC
This sequence comes from Spilarctia lutea, assembly GCA_916048165.1. NCBI lineage: Eukaryota > Metazoa > Arthropoda > Insecta > Lepidoptera > Erebidae > Spilarctia > Spilarctia lutea. Next base: position 14,833,793 of record OU696479.1, read on the forward strand.
TACCTTACCGTCTAAACTACTGAACTGATTTTAATGAATGATGTGTCAATGATTCGTAATAATAGTCATGGTGACATAGGCTGTATAAATTTAATACAAAGATTTTACGTAGTAGGGTTATAGATTTTTTAACTTTTATCTTGTTAGACTAGACAATAAGACATAATTACAATAACATGGTGTCTAAACCAGGTATTAATTTATTGATTTAAGTAATTATTTTACCAATTTTGTTATCTAGGTAAGTACCGTTAAAGGTGAAAAAGCTAATATCAGCTCAATAAGGCAGAAACGTATAATTTATGACCTTATCATTCACAATAGTGTGTAGACAGATTATGAGTGTTATGCCAAACAGTTCTGTCTGGTAGGTAGATTAAAAAAATAGCAAAAATATATTGTTTAGTTCGTGGTTCGCATGTGTGTCGTTTATCGCGATATAAATTAGTCTTACTCGAACGATAATGTAGCTGTCCATTCATGAAATAATTTTCAAAATCGGTTTAGTGGTTTAGGCGTGATTCGCATTCATAATATTAATTACGATCAAATTTTATGTTAAATAATGATTCATCTTATATTAGACCAAGTAATACAGCTCTGTGCATATTATTCTTATGCTTTTATCAGAATTGACGTAATTATATTTCTACCTATTTTTCTTCTATAGGTTGTTGTGTACAACTTAATTATTTTGTTGTTATCATAACAATGGTAAAACCCAGTGTTACGGAATCGTGTGGTAACCAGAGTCCGTTTGCAAATAAATGAAATTGGAGTGTTCGTTTGTTATTTCAAGCTAACAGCTTTTTACTATATGCATAATAGGGAATATGCATGTTTTTTTATCTCTTAATCTGATCATTTACGCCTCTATAACATAGAAAAAAAATATAAATAGGCTTGAAAGTCAAACTAATTTTGACTAAATTTGAGCTATTCAAATCATGGCAGTTAATTTTTTTCACACACTGCTGTATCAGTAGGAATTTCGACACCGATAATTTCATTGAAGTGAACATCGTCGACGTCACATTTCGTTTCGACCAATAGTGACGCGTTGAATTTCTCCATTAATGTTCACTTTTTAATTAATATTTTCAGGGTTTAAAATCTGCAATTTAAAAAATACCTTTCAGTATATTGTAAAGACAAGAAACATCTAGAAAAAAATATTTGACACAAATAAAAATTTTATGCATATTCCGTATTATGAAAGTAAATACGGTATTATTATAAAAAAACTTGAGAGGTGTCAAGGGACACCCGGATGGAACGAAGTTCGAAATAGAAAGACGAAACGAAAATATCTGTGTGTGTCGTCGTCGTGTCGTGACAACAAATTGTGTCGTGACAACAAATTGTGTCGTGTCAACAAATTGTGTCGTGACAATTTTTCCGTCTAGCCCCCTTACACAACGCGCCATAAGGAACTTCGTTCCAAAAACTTAAAAGGTGTCAAGGGACACCCGGATGGAACGAAGTTCGAAATATAAAGACGAAACGAAAATATCTGTGTGTGTCGTCGTCGTATCGTGACAACAAATTGTGTCGTGTCAACAAATTGTGTCGTGACAATTTTTCCGTCTAGCCCCCTTACACAACGCGCCATAAGGAACTTCGTTCCAAAAAAATCTTTTTTCAATTTTGTCTATCCATATGATTGTTTTCGTTACTTTGCTTGTTTGTAACGGGACCTGACTAGCAGATAGCTGATGATATGCACATGGGACTAACTTAGGCTACCTACTGTTATTGTAGTCAAGCTCAGCGACGCGTTGCCTTCCGAGGTTTTTGTCGTAAAGGTACACCGCCGGCCGCAGCTAGATGAGCTAGTAAATATTAAAAATATATCATTTAGGATAAAATACCTCAAAATATCTTCCGTATAAAAATAGTTTGATATTATAAAGTAAAAGATTGACATAAAGCACTATTTCATTTGTATCGGTAGATTATTTCTCAATAAGAAAATGTATGAAATTACCTACACCTATTTCTGAAAACAATTAGAACAAATTAAAAATATCAAGATATTGTCATATATATGTACTTATCAGTTTAACGACCCAAGAAACGTGTAGCACTAATATTCTTTATCACCTTAATTTCCTTTTCGCAAATATGCAGTTGATAATGTGTAACCGCTTGCAGGACGCCAACAATCTTTGGGTAATCTTTGAGGTTTCAGGCGGGACAAAGAAAGAAAGTAAATTGGGACGAGTATATAATAATAATAAATATTTCGGACATCTAACACACAACGACATCTAGTCCCAAGCTAAACAGAGCTTTTGTTATGGGAACTAGATAACTGATATGAATACAAATATTTTTTTTATAAATATTTACATTTTATACATAGAAAATAAACCAAAACTCCGAATCAAATATTTGCAGATCATACAAACATTTGGTCCGACCCGGGAATCGAACCCGAGACCTCATGCATAGCAGTCGCGTACGCTACCACTGCGCCTACGAGGCAGTCATATATCAGTTCAGTTCCGTAGCTTTTGCGTAGGAAGAGGAAAAAACATCCATTCATCCATCCTCCCACCTGCGCATTTATAATATTACTAGGTAGGATAGGACACATCGTGGAGGTTTTATTTATCTGTGTGTGGGCAAAGGGTTAAAGGTAAAAGTAATTTAATCTGTGTTTAATGATAAATAAATTTTTTCTTCAACAGAATCAAGTGGGTACAATGTTGTCTCTATACCCAGTGGGCTTTGCCATCGGATCCCTCGCCACAAGATATATAGCAGACATGTTTGGAAGGCGCGCTACAATCTTGTGTAGCGCAATACCCATCGTAATTGGCTCGGTAAGTGTGAATCGTTATTGGTCGTGCATAATGATAAATATATTGGTGTCTGTGACCGCTGATCGATCGTTTAATGGTGATGACGTCACATAAATTACATTTGTGAACGAATCTGAATTAATTTAAATTTAGTGGTTCTTATTTTACCATTTTCCTTTTGTTTAGATTTTTCAAGTAACAGTTTACATTACACTGTAACGTAAATCTCTGTGAAGTTTAGTGTTTCACAAATAGATGAGTGAATCGATACGTAGCCACACCTCGAATATTTTTAAAGACCTGTTTAAAACTATCCCACACTCCCGGATAGTTGATAAGAATTTTTACTATCTTTTTAGCGGGATTTAATCGATAAGGGTTCCTTGGCACTATAGAACACATAAGGAGAAACGATTGAAAAAATCATACCTAGATTAAATCCTTACAATCTTTGTCACACTGGCTACTTAACATTTTTGCTGTCGTATCAGTAAACGTATATCTAACTAGGTCGACATATTGATTTTTATTAGTTAGTGAATGTTACAAGTGAAATGTAAAAACAAAAGCTGTTATTGTTAGGCCTCGGTCTAGTGGTTTTTATCCTTATTTCTATTCTAAGTCATTAGGAATGAAATAATAAAAGTAATTAGCGAACTAGCTTGAATGACATGATATACAATTATACACGGTGTATCTTCCTTGCGAATTTGATCAGATAGCGTTCCTGCTATCGTATTTCGTTGGTGAGTGCGAGACCGGGTGCCCAACGATGCTGAAGTACCTCAATAGACCAACATAGTCTTGGTCACCATGTTGCATTGTTGTATTGTCTACATTTATTTTATTTATTAATGGAATAGGGGGCAAACGAGCAGACGTATCGCCTGATGGTATGGACACTCGCAACACCAGAGGTGTTATAAATGCGTGACCGGCCTTTGTGGGGATGAGGACACAGCGCAGGCGTTGTTTCACACCGGTTTTCTGTGAGGCCGTAATATCACTCTGGTCTAGCCCATTCATGCCGAAGCGTGGCTCTCTCACGGTAAAAACACATTCGCATTCGCAATGAGTATGGTGACTAGGTATTACTCTTGGATCCGGTTCATGCTTTTCATCAGGTAGGGTAAGTCACTTTGGCAGATTCATATAAAAAAGTATTCTTTTTAAGTTTACCGACCATAGCTCGCTTAAAGATGCTGTTAAATTTAAAAAAAGAAAAAGAGTTGTTGTGAGGAATCCTGGGGAGTCCTATGTACAGCACTGTACGTCTATTGGTAGATGATAAAGACGATGATGATTGAGTATAAACTAATGCAGCAGGCGAATGCGCTTAGTGATTAGATTAAGTAAAATATTAAACGATATCAAATAAAACCTAAGATAGTCTAGATATCTATACGTTGAGCACTATTTTAATTAGGTTGTTTTAGTATCGACGACAAAATTTCAAGATAAGACCTAGTGCTTGTCTTGCATGTAAAATGCAATGTCACGTTTGATTTATTATTTGTCTCTGGGGATTGATTAAAGGGCTTGAATTTTCGGTCAACAGATCGTAATGTGGGGGAGGTATCATGTTCCACCCAACACAAAGGAAGGATTCTCCGATCAGGCGAGGTGATCGTGCCTGGCGGGCTACTGCCACACAGTTGATGTTGGGATTTTGTATATATTATAATTGTCGCGAGAACTTCTACTGCGCGATTCAGGATGATGTAGTACATTACTTCGTAGTTCGGTGTATTTTCGGTAGATGGCGCTGTAGTAGGTTATGTTGTATGTGGAAGTCGCCACAGTAAGATCAAACGGTTCTGCACTGTTCGACTAACGTTATAAAGTTTTGCGTGTGTGCGTTTGTATGTTTATTACTGCTTCATGCTCAAACTGCATGACCAATTTTAATAAAATTTGATATGGAGGTACCTGGTAACTCTTAGGCTATATTTTATCCTCAAGCAATTGTAGTGTTCCCGTGGGATGAGCAAGGACGCTGGAGATCTGCCCCGCTTGGGCGGATCAGCGCCGGGCCCTCACTGCAGTCATCGGAGGAGATCTGTCGCTACCGGCCGTCGTACTGTCCATGGCCGGTAGCGACAGCAGTTTTACCGCGGTCGCGACCTTCTGCGAAGAAGTAATTTCGCAGAAGGAGGCGGCGGAGAAGGCCCGGGAGGACGATATCCACTCGGACCCGATCCGCCGCCGGCGCACGGGGCGGCGGAGGCGCGCCTATCAGCACCTCATGCCGCCCTGAGTGTGGCCGCGGATGGACGGGATGGGTTTTCCCCTCCATCCGCATTACAGGCCAACCGCGAGGGGGCGACGTACGCGTGTGCCGTGCGTCGCCTAAATTGAGATTATTATTACCAGCAGAGGGTGCCCGCTTCAGTGCGGGCAGGCGCTGGGAGGGGTCCGGTCGTTTTAATATCAGCGATTCCCGGACCCCTCCCTTCTCAGGCGCAGAGTTGGCACACCGTGTGGTTTTAGTCGGTTCGATTCCGACACACCGCCCCGCCGCAAACCCCGGTGGGGTGACGGCCCGAGGGGGTTTCCACACGTAAAAAAAAAAAAAAAAGGACTTGAAATATCTTTGATATTATACGTAACACCATGGGACGCCAATAGTTGCTTATATTTTGCAATTCGTGCTTATTAGTATCGCTGAGCCCCGCGGTAACCTAATGGTGTAACGCACGGGGCGAAACTAGTCTATAAAAAAGGCTAACCGCCTTATATCAACACCTCTGCTGGTGAAAATCTCGTAAAAATTGGTCCAGCCGTTCCAGCGATTAGTCGGAAAATCGGAATAAACTGACGGACAGAAAAAAGAGGTTTTTTTTTGTACTGTGTATATTTTCAAATGCATTTAGTAAAGAGCTGTTAATTTGAAATTACAAACAGATACTTAACCTGTACTTATTTATATAGATATATCTTTTCTTTAGTACTTTATAAGAAACTAGCTGACCCGACAAACGTTGCTTTGCCATAAAAAGGAATATGTATTTTAGGGTTGGGTCAATAAAAATCGCTATGGAAAAATAGGGGTTGATCGTAGAGGATTGAAAATTCAGGGATGTATGTATTTTCTAATTCTGTATCATAGAAAGAAAAAAAAAATCGAAAAAAAAAAAAATTAAGGGTGGACTTCCCTTAACATTTAGGGGGATGAAAAATAGACGTTGGCCGATTCTCAGACCTACCTAAAATGCTCACAAAATTTCATGCAAATCGGTCCAGCCGTTTTGGAGAAGTATGGTAACTAACATTGTGACACGAGAATTTTTTATATATAAGACGAGAATTTTATATATAAGATTTAATAATCTATAAAATAAAAAAAAAAATATTAAGGTTATAATTAACCTTAATAAGTATCTTACTCTATATATACCGTCGACTAGAAATAAGATAACTATTATTTAACTTATTTAACTCGTCAAATAATGGGTCCGTTCACACTACAGTGTTAATCGTAGATATTCCCTATGTCCTTCAAATTTATCGTTCACATTCCCGCCGTCCATCCGCCACTAAATTATTTCGCCGAATCCACGGCGTCATAACAATAGCCTGTGTTATTAGTTCTGAAAATAAACATACTTATCAATGTTATTGCTTCCAGGTAATCGTGGCGTTTGCGTTACAAGGATGGCTTCTGTACATTACAGCTTTAACATGGAACTGTGGCACTGGTATGATGAGTACAGTGAGTATGGTTTAAAATATAATTTTACAGTGGGAGAACCACGCTTCGGCATAAATGGGCCTTGACCGGAGTAATACCACAGTCTCACAGAAAATCGGTGTGAAATAGCGCTTTCTTTGTGTCCGTTTCATGTATGTTTGTAAAGTCCCTCGCGACACAGGATGTATATTTCTAATGCGGTAGTTGTCTTTTTTAAAGAAAAAAAAAAGAAAAAGAAAGTGGACTATAAAAGACTGTTAATGAAGAGAAAGTTAAGGATAAAAGAAAACGAAAGACACCTCATCTGTCTTGGATTTATGTACAAATTTAGAATTTTGTACCAAATTTTACGTTAACCTTACTGAAATCAATAAAAGACAAGAATTTGGTAATATTATGATTATATGTACGTAGGTCTGGCCATAAATCTGTTACAATTAATAATAAACAAAATATTACTTTTGTATTTGGAATCTGTCATTTTTATACGATTGTTCATCCTGATCTTAATCCACTGGATTATGATTTTGGTCAGTTTTAAAGAGTAAGGTTTGTCCTAAACGCCATGATAATTTGAAGTCCCAAAAACAAGCCATACTATTGACAGAGATGAATTTGCCTAAAATAAGAGTGCGTGCTGCTATTTATAACTGGCCTCAACTTAAAGGACTGTATTGCAGCCAACGGAGTTCACTTCGAATAAGCTTTACATATTTTTAATGGTTTTAGATTAATGTATTAAAGAAATACACTGTAATAGTAATAAATGTTACGTACAATTTTTTTTTTCTTTTTATCAATATTTATGACAAGACTAAGTTCATGTTACGATTTTACGTAACAGCGAAACTGTGAGTATGAAACTCATATTTAAGAAATACGAGACAATATATTGGAATCCCAGTGATTACTGTTATTTACATCTTATCCTTGGAATTCAAGTGCATACCGTACTTTTCAAATGAGTGTGGATTAAATACAATTAATGTAGCATGTTTTATTTTGCTTTTAATGGTCGGTGAATTTATTTATTTTCAATTTTGTATAATAACTTGTTGAGTTTTTCTTTTGGCGGTGGTTCACGGCCGTGTTAAGCCATCGGTCCTGGTTGTCATGAACATTTTTTTGTATGGTGGTCACAATACTCATTGTGAATGTAGACAATGCAAAAATCGATCGAATGATATAGAAATCGTTATTTGTGAGAGTCAGAGCCCTCAAATATACTGACAACTAGTTAACCTTTGAATTCAGTTCACCCTCAGGGTTGCGGAGATTCGTTATCAGTCGCTGTAAAAACTGATATTCATGTAAAATCGGTTGAACTAGTAGCCGACCTCAAATAATCTTGGGACTTAATATAGGCTCAGAAGATAAGATATACAATTTTGTAGAATATTTATTAAAAAAAACGTCTAGAACTTAACGAAGCCTTTAGACTGTGGTTCACTTCAACATCAACGAAATCCCATATACAGGGTGTAAAAAGACTACTACCGAAAACTTGGAGGTTGCAATCAGACCATGATACTGAATAGGTTTAGCGAAAAAAAAACTCAAAAAAAAAAGTTAATTTATCTAAGTCGTTTTATGTTTTTTTCTGCTTACATACACATAGTACAACATAATAGGACCCAAACTACCTAATTATCTCATTTAGAAAACCAAAAAACAAATAAAATCAATAAAACAGCAATGTATTTTGATAAACAAAACAGCTGGTCGGGTGAACGCAATGACCGTGGCCGGGCGCATAGGTATTCAAGTAGCTACGCGGTGCACGCAATAATACATTACTGGCTTGTGGAATTAATAAAAATCTTGACACATTGTTTTTTCCGGCTACAATTTTTTTTTAAGGACAACTGTTTGTTTTTTTTATAAGTTTTGGGGTGCTAGATAAGCCCCTTTCGTTTTCGGTAGTCGTCTTTTTACACCCTGTATATACAGACAGACAATCGTACACCTAATAGGAAATTCATATATTATATAGAACTATACTAAAAACATATATATAAATTATACAAAACTATATATTTTTTAGGTAATAGGATACTACGTTTCCGAGATAGCAGACAAAGATGTGAGGGCATCATTGCAAGTGATTACCAGTTTCACCTTTAAGTTTGGGAACCTCATCACAATGATCTTAGGCCCATTTCTTTCCTACGAAGACTTGAATTACATTATGATCGCCCTTCCTATAATGTACTTCGTCGTATGCTGGTGGATTCCAGAGACACCGTACTTCTTTTTGAAGAATGGAAATGTGGAAGGTGCTAAGAAGTCACTGCGCATATTGCGAAGATATAAAGACGAAAAGGTTCCATTTGTTTCAAAACTGTATTTAATTATTTTTTATAGTGTACGGGTTTATCATTAAATATTTACGTTTTACGTGCACTGATTCAGATAAGAACAAGGAATTCGAGATGTGTAAAATATCTCGAAGTAATTGTTTTATCTCGATATGATCTATTTAGATAATTTAAATACCTCGAATTCCTTGAACTAATCTCGAAAGACATGCTTTGTTTAATGTCTTAAATTCATTGTAAAACTTAGTAGTGATATCCCAACGCGACTTACATTTTTCAGTTGTCTTTTTGATGGTTTAAATTTATTTGTTTTTATTGTATAAGGAACAAACGAGCAGACGTATGGCGTGATGGTAAGCGATTACCGCCGCCCATGGACACCCGCAACACCAGAGGCGTTACAAGTGCGTTGCCGGCCTTTTAAGAAGGAGTATGCTCTTTTCTTGAAGGTTTCAAGATCGGGGAACACCGCAGGCGACAGCTCATTCCACAGTTTTGTTATTATCGGAAAAAGACTGCCTCGGTGGCGTAGTGGTAGCGTATGCGACTGCTAAGCTTGAGGTCTCGGGTTCGATTCCCGAGTCGGACCAAATGTTTGTATGATCTGCAAATATTTGTTTCGGAGTTTTGGTGTTTTCTATCTATAACATGTATATATTTACAAAAAACTGTATATATGTATTTATATCAGTTGTCTAGTACCCATAACACAAGCTCTGCTTAGCTTGGGACTAGATGGCGTTGTGTTTTAGATGTCCGGAATATTTATTATTTATTTATTATTATTATTTATTATCTATTTTGTGTAACAGTGTTCAAAGCTCCATACCAGTTACGCTTTTAAATACTTTCATGTTCAGTATGCTGTATTATAATGTTATTATTTTTAAACAGTGTTAATTTGTCAGGTTCTCGAGGACGAGCTGCGATCGCTTCAGGCAGACGTCCAAAACGAAATGGTACACTCAAGTTCAATAAAGGAGTTATTATCGGGACCGCAGTATAGAAAAGCTATCATTATCGCTTTGGGTGTGTATTTGTTATTGATTTAATACTAAATGCGTCTCGAGGTTGTGTTGCTTTTGAATCGAAAATGTTCACTATTTCATTGGATTAAATTTTGTTCAATTTCATTTTCTAAAATTCAGTTTTAGTCTAAGTTACTCCTTATAAGTTCAGTTAACTGCCGGTAAAAGTTCCGTTAAAATCGATGTAGACGTTTTAGAGTTTAGCGGTCGCAAACAGAAAATTTTAAAATTATGTATTTACCGTATAGACTTCAATATACAGTTAATGAACATCACGTAAATTTTATTTTAATGACGTAAGCATTACGTAATTAAAAGAAAATTTCATAAATACAACTTCAATATATTTTTTATATATCTAAATTATATTATATACTAGCTGACCCACGCAACCTCGTAGCTTCTATTGCCCGTAGCTTGAAATATTTCCCCCCGTTTTTGAAACATTCTTCATTGGTGCTCCGCTTCTATTAGTATTAGCGTGATGACATATAAGCCTATAGCCTTTCTCGATAAATGGACTATCCAACGATAATCTACTCCAACGCACATATGCACACTGTTTTGATATATACGATTGAATTTGAACTTTGTATAGCGATACTAAAGTGCAAATTGACTCATTGACGTTAGGAACATACCTACATTGCTTAGACAACAGTGAGTGCTTGTAATATATGAACCTCATACAATAGCAATAAAGCTCAAATTGACTTTACGTTTAAGTTAGAAAACACGTTTGTATGGGAAAAGAAAACGGCTGTTTTTAGGGCTTTTCCGGCCATTATTCGAATTTTTTTCGCCGTAAAAATCATCCTCGAACTTTAACGAACATTTAAAAAAAAGAATTGGCCAAATTGGTCCAGGCGTTGTTAAGTTATGCGCTTACCAACACATTGAGCGATTCATTTTTATATTATAGAAGATAGAAGAAGAAGATATAAGGTCTGTTAGATTGTAAAATAATACACTAATTATGGGCTTTCTAATTTTCAGGGTTGAAGATGGGTCAAATAATGACAGGTGGTGTTTTGATAAGGCAGTATTTAGGCTGGATCGTGGGGGAAACCAAGTTAGACATGGAGATGTCATTAGTGTTCATTATATATGGCTGTGTGACCTTCGTTGTTGGTAAGAGATTTTGTTTTTAGAATTGATCTAGTGTTAAGCCGGAGTTCTTGGGTTCGATTCCCATCCCGGACGAAATATTATGCTATGAGAAGGAACTATTAATAATGACGGATCTGCAAAAAATACATTTTTAACCGACTTAAAGAAAAGAAGGACCTGCCCCATTCGACTAAATTTTTTTTTAAATTCTTTTTTTAATTAAGCTTCTTTTTTAATTTATAAGCTGGCGATTTCCGAGCGATCCCATTTTAATTTGATCAAGTTCTTGAAATCTTTTTTTCTGTTTAATTTATTTGAGTAGAATATGTAGTTCAAATTTTGTTTTGACGGTAAAAACCAATAAAAAACGGTGGCTTTTAAAATTTTCACTGACTGTTGTTAAGTCTTTTTGTAGATTCGACGTTATTTAATAGGGACAATCGATTCGTTCTATGTCTCATTACCATGTCCGACAGCCTTATTAGTCCACTACTGGACGATAGGCCTCTAATAATCCAATCTTTAATAATAAAGGAAGTTTTTGACTGCCTCGGTGGCGTAGTGGTAGCGTATGCGACTGCTGTGCATGAGGTCTCGGGTTCGATTCCCGGGTCGGACCAAATGTTTGTATGATCTGCAAATATTTGTTTCGAAGTTTGTGTGTTTTCTATGTATAATATGTATGTATTTACAAAAAAAAAAGTATATAAGTATTTATATCAGTTGTCTAGTACCCATAACACAAGCTCTGCTTAGCTTGGGACTAGATGGCGTTGTGTGTTAGATGTCCGAAATATTTATTTATTATTTATTTTGACCTGCGATACTACTCTGACCAGAGTTGTTTGGTTTTGTTTCAAATTTTCTTTCCTTTTCGTTATAGGTATTAGTCTTGTAGTCGGCTCTTATAACCCGGTCAAATTTAACTCAAAAAATAGTGGTACTCTTGCATTCATTCCCAACATCAAATAAAGTATGGATTCTTTTCAACTGAAATTCACAAAATTAAGCATTATAAATACACTAGTTGAACCCTGCGGGGCTAACCACGGTACGACAATAACCGCGGGAACCTAGTATCTTTATTAATTGTAGCCTATGTGTTATTATATATTATTGACTGCACGGTTGGCCGAGTGGTGTCAGCGGTCGCCATGCCGCTTGCTACTGCGCCAAGTGTCGTGGGTTCAAATCCCACGCGGTACCTACAACACTTTGTGTGATCCACGAATTGTTGTCCCGAGTCTGGATGTTCTTTGTGTCCGTTTCATGTATGTTTGTAAAGTCCCCCACGACCCAGGATGTTTATTCCTAATGTGGGAGTTGTCTTTTTAAAAAAAAAAAAAAAATTGTAAAGTTTCATCAAAATCTATTCAGTGGAGTGAAAGAGCAACAAACATGCTCACAAACTCGTGTTCATAATATTAATAGGATTAGTCACGAAAACCTAAAAGTTTCGAATGGCTTTTTTCAGAAATGGTCAATCTTAGGGCAAAAAAGATTAGGACAATTTTAGTAGATAATTACCTAATCTACAATTTTGTCTCAGTTATTTTCATCGTAAAACTAACCGATTGGCCAAAACATCCAAGAGACCTATTTTTGCGACCTTTGACCTTGAATAAAACTTTTTGCGCACATATGATCAATGGGGATTTTTTAGAATTTCATTAGATTAACATCCCTTACGTGCCCGCTAATTTTCATCTGTTGGAAATTAATGCAAGGGGCAGTGTAATTTGACCAGGCTGTTTGTTTGTGAAGGTATTTTTTAAACCTTACTTTGTCACCCAAAATATATTTTAAAACAACCAAACACGAAAAGACATTAAAAAAAACCAACGAAATTTTAAGTAGGTACCTTCTTGTATTCAAATTGTAAAAAAATACTTTTTTGTATTATTTCAGCTATGATGTCATCAGTATTAGTCGATCGCGTCGGTCGTCGCTCACTCTTAATTTACTCATTCCACGGGACGGGCGTGGCTCTTGGGCTGATCGGCCTATATTTCTTATTTCAAGATGTTATGAACACAGACTCTGCCATCTTGACCACTTTCGGCTTTGTACCACTCGTGTGTATTATCCTATCAAATATTATATCAACTTTAGGTTTTAACTCTCTGATATATATAATACCGGCTGAAATATTCCCGTTAAACGTCAAAGCAGTTGCCATGACTAGTTTGAATATTTTCGGTGCTCTAATGGCGTTTATTGTTGGGCTAGGGTATCCAAAAGTGAAAGCTGCTTGGGGTTTGACGACAATATTCTTCATTTTTGCCGCGTTTTCTATAGGAGGCGGTGTGTTCTCGTACTATTTTGTAATTGAAACTAAAGGTAAGCAGCTTAGGGATATACAAATTGAACTACAGGGACAAATGTATAATGCTGTTGAGCTTAACGAAAAGATTGAAACAGTTGTTATCGATGAAGAGAACAAGAATGATACAGAACAAAAAGAGCTTAAGTCGAGTAGTGTTTAAAATAGCTCTTATTGGTACAGCTTTTCTGATACTGCATTTATGTCTGTTTATTAATAATATTTAAGTGTCAAGTTTTTGGACACAACAAGTCTCGTTCTAAGACTGTTTTGTATTTAGATAGGCTTTAAAAATATTATGAATATAATATAATCAACCCTTGATACATCTAAAATGTACAAAAAAATGTTAAATGTAAATTTACTTTAATATAAACAATAACAAGCTGAAGCCTGAAATAATTAAAAGTACCAATTTTGCCTCCTACAATTCGTAATTTTTTAATATTTGCATTGAGCTGTCATGTTTGACGTAACATAAAAAATATTACGTCAAATATGACAGCTCGTGCTTTTGAAGACGATTGTACATTCTGTTAATACTAGTTTAAGTTTAGATTGATTTACATTGTTTCATTTATTTTGACCCATTAAGACATTTATTTTGAAACTACCTCTCGTAGTTCTCGATACGTATGTCCCTCAAATATAATGTTATTTAGGTTAATAATGTATTATTGATTAATTACTATATAATTATTTTAATAAATTTGATATTCGCTTGTAATTTGATTGTCTCTACACAATTTCCAATTTTATATTAAAACTCTTTGTATTTATACAAAAATGTAGGTGATTTAAAATATTAAGTAGATTGAATTTTATTAATTTTAGAGATCTCATAGTTAATCGAGAATAGCTTTGGTCGATATTGTTAAAAGTATTAAATTGAACCCATAGACAAAACAAGATAAAAACTATTGTCTTCGTATATTATTGTTTTATAATCTTAATAACATAAATCACAAATAAGCTATGAAAGCGAAACAAAAAAACAAAGTTACATTTGCATTTATAATAATTATATATATATTTTTTGAGGTAGTTAGATTTTTTCTTTCAATTTGTAGATGTAGAGAGTACAAGATGTAGTTGTGAAAGATAATGTTGTTTTAACTTAGCTAAATGTCAAACAAGAATAAGAAGAATAAATTTATTTTTATTATATAATAATATGGTATTATATTTCTCGTGTTACGTTGTTGCTCATGATAAACTTCCAAATTATCTTACTGATATCAAGTTTTTTTTCATTTTTTTTTGTCTGTCTTTTAAGTTGGCTAATTTCTGAAACGGATTTAGACCAGACTTTCACTGGCAGATATTTGATATAAGGACTAATTTTGGCTACTTTTTTAAATTATATTATAGACTTACGAGTATATACTAGACTATTTTTAGGCTACATATTTTGTGATTTATATCATGAGGCTTTTGTTAAAGTATTTTCAATTATTTATACACAGAAAATGAGGACTAGAATAGTATTATATTAATTTCTTGTTCTTAAGAACAATACAAGTTATATACTATACCGGTGGTGTAGTAGCTAAGGAGCGATCATTTTGCCGCTACTAATGTGAGTTCAATCGGCACAGCAACAGCTACACTTTGTGTTTTTTTTCTGAGAGTGAGTAGTAGGGGAGCGGGGATAGGGTTTAAACAACACCCCCCGTAATGTTTTTCTTGTTAATATTTATTACAGTTAAAAAGACATAGTCCTTTTTTAATCTCGAAACCCTCCGAAACTATAACCTGACTACTTTCATGCATATATGTCTGTTAAGTCTACCACAATAAAGGATGAAATCCTAGTGTCTCTTTACTTCTTGATGTCTCGACTTAGTCTCGACCTATATTGAAAATGTTAAGTTAGTAAATCCTGTACTGTATATTCGTACCAATGTTATGATGTGTAACTAGTCTACACTCTGCTTTAAATCTATTGTAACGGTCCTGCTTATAAGACAAATATACTTTTTTCTTTTTTTAAATTTATATATTCTTTATAGTGTCTAAGTAAATTGTTTTTTAAAGAGAGATCTCTGTTACTATTTGAATTGATATCGATTCATAGTCAATAAGACGAAATTTTATACTTTTAGTTGCCAAAACACATGTTTTGTGATGCTCAAGATTATAGTTTTCAATATTTTACATAGATTTAGAAATTAATTAAGGAGATATGTTGTTTTGGTTTGGATCTTTTTGGCAACTAAATTATAGCAATGGGTTAGAGGTTTATAAGTATTTGTAAGGCTCACGACTGCTTGTTAAAAAGGTAATCAACGCAAAAATTACCTAATCATATGTTAAAACTTATATTAATAATAACATTACACATTTCACACACGGCCCAATGTAACAAACTAGGCAAAGCCTGTACCTGCTATGGTAACCAAACTGCAAAATAAGAAATCTTGATTTGAATTTTAATCAAAACTATACCAGTACTAAAAACATCTATATTTGACTGCACGTCATTACATCGAGATATATATTATATATATATACATATATACAGGGTGTAACCAGACTACTACCGAAAACTTGGGGGTTGCAATAAGACTATGATACTGAATAGATTTAGCGAAAAGAAAACGCAAAAAAAATGATAATTTCTCTAAGTCCTTTTATGTTTTTTTCTGTTTACATACACATAGCAAAACATAATAGGACCCAAACTACCTAATTATCTCATTTAGAAAACCAAAAAACAAATAAAATCAATAAAACAGTAATGTATTTTAATATTATAACAGCTGGCCTACGTGAGTTCAATGACCGCTGCCGAGCGCGCGGTCGCGTCTCTCCCCGCCCGCCTCAGTAGTGATAAATTACTATAGTCTGGCCACTGAGAGAATGCGTTCCTGACAGGTCGTGATCCAATGGGCGATGTAACTTTGAACTGGCGTACAATTTATGGCAAAATTTTAAATATCTTTTATTAACCTTAATAATGAGTAATAACATTAAAAATGTAATAATCATGCCAATGTACAATAAACCTTTTATTTTGGGCTAAAGTTATTAACAATTAAACAATTAATTAATTTAAGAACAATAATTTTTAAAAGTCTAACGACGTCAGACTGCGCTGTTTCAAGGTTATGTCAATAGTTTGTTTTTGTAGTGATGAGACAAAATAATATTGAATTGTAACTGAGTATTTTTGGAATATATCGAATATATCGTAATATATTCTGTCGGTCGATATATTGTTAAATAAAACGTTCTAATTTTATAATATATAATTTTATTTATTTATCTTTATTGAATACACAAAAAAACAGTAGAACAAGATGAGTTACAAAGTATTTAAGGATGTTGTACAGTCGAATGTTGTCACCATTTCAGGGAAATGTGCCGAAATGCTTTGGGCGAAACGAAAGACATTAAAGTTCCTGGGGACATCGGAGAAATTATTCGAGAGTGTGTATAATGTACTTAATACATACGAGTTAAGTTTAATATAGTTTATAATACGATATAGGTACGATCAAACCAAACTTATGAAAATAATTGTCGTGATATCAGTCAGCTGAATTAAAAATAAATGAAAAACTATTTTTATCCCTTTATATTTCTGGTAAAAAGAATTACTTTTCTAAGAGAAGCAAAAAAAAATGATAATTGGGACAATGTCGTTTTCATTGACGAGACATGGCTGAACACCAATCACGAGCTTTCTCGTTCTTGGACAGATGACACTCAAGCGTCGACGTCGAAAGTGACAATCTTTAAAGGAGCACGTCTCATAATATGCCACGCTGGTTGTGCGAAGAATGGTTTTGTGGAAAATGGTTTATTAGCATTTGAGTCAAAAACTACCACTGACTACCACGAAGAAATGAATGCGGCTGTATTCAAGGAGTGGTTCCAGGATGTGTTGTTACCTGGCCTTCCAGAGCCTTCAGTTATAATAATAGATAACGTCCCTTATCATTCGGTGCAAATAAATAAAGCACCTACTCAAGCTAATAGAAAAGAGGAATTGGTGGCTTGGCTGCAAAGAAGTGGCATTGACGCAAATATGTCAATGCTAAAACTGAGCTGATGAAATTAGTCAACGACCATAAGCTATCAAATATTTGATACGAAATAGATGAGCTGGCTCTGGAGTACGGTCATCGCGTTCTCCGAATTCCTCCATATCACTGCCAGTACAATGCCATAGAGCTAATCTGGCCTCAAATTAAAGGTTATGCAGCCCGCCATAATACTTTTCCACCATATGGCATAAAAAAGATGAAGACGCTTTTAAAAGAAGCATGCGAAAAAGTCACAAGAGAAATAATAACATGATAATACATGTTGGTGAAAATGACAGCGAGTCCTCAAGCGAATCGGAGTCGGATTAAATTTTGATTTGACATTATTGAAATCTTAAAACTATGTGTTTCATAATATATTTTTTTCAATAAATACAGTATTTTTATTTTCTTTCCCTTGGTTTCATTCAGAAATTACGATAAATTTAATTCATCCATCAACAATTTTGTTAATATTGTGTTTGAAATATAAAATATATCTAAATTGAATAATTATGCATAATGAATGCTATAAATACTGTTACCAAATATTATTAATGATATTCATGGCACATCACTACTCATGACCAATTTACAAGTGTCAGAAACGCATTCTCTGAGTGGCCGGACTATAATACTGCTAAATTCATAATGCTGTTTAGGACATAGGTAGGTATAGTAACCTTGTGCTTAGTTTGGGACTAGATGTTGTCGTGTATCAATTATGTTATAATTTTATTATTGTATTTAAAATGCCAAATGTTTAACTACATTCCTGAGGGTCTGCAACTAATTTTAGTGTGCTGTTAACTAAACTAATGACGTAAGTCCTGGTACGTAGTACCTATGAGCAAATAGTCGAAGTTGTGCACTTATTATAATAAGATAATTTGAGAGCGTATAACTATGCGGTATGATTATATAAATAATATAAGTTTTTAAATATAACATTCATACCAAATATGGAACTATTGAATACTGTTTACGGCAATTATGATTCACAGTTTTGTATAATAATTAGAACAGACAGTTTTTAAACGCTTATTTTTATACATTTTGACGGAAATTTAAATAAATATTTTAATATATTGCGTGTTTTATTTAACCTGTTTCTTAACTATTAATAAACAATTAATCGGTAGGTAAGGTAGGTAATCTGGCCGTCCACCTAATGTTCGTACGAAAAAGGCGATCAAAGCAGTAACGAAAAGAATTCGAAGAAATCCTGCCCGAAAGCAAAATATTTAAACTCGGGAGATGAAAATAGCACCTAGAACCATGTCACGTATTTTAAAAGATGACTTAGGACTTATATAAGAAATAAGATAGGACGGCCTATAAGGGACGTACTAGTCATTTATTAACTGACAATTTAAAAAAGAATAAAGTGATAAAATCAAAACAACTACTTAAGCAGTACGCAAAGGGATGTCACAGAATTTTTTTATTTACGGATGAGATTTTTATAACAATTGAGCTCTATTTTAACGAACAAATTTACCGTATTTATGTTGAAAGCTCTAAAGAAGCTTCCCAATTAGTTAACAGAGTATAACGTGGTGAGGTGTTAGCTATGAAGGAGTGAAAGCAATATTTTTAATAAAAAGATATCAAAACAGCGGCACAAGTGTATCAAGATACCATTTTTGAGAAGGTAATTAAGTCTCTTAACAACACCATGTTCACCAAGAATCGTCTTTTCAGCAAGAATCGGAACCGGGTCAGAAAGCTCAATCCACCCAATCTTGGTTTAAACGTTCCGGATTTTATCAGAGCTGATGACTGGCCGTCATCAAGTCCTGATCTTAATCCACTGGATTATGATTTTTGGTCAGTTTTTGACAGTTAGGTTTGTTCTGAACGCTATGATAATTAAGAGTCCTTAAAACAATCCATACGATTGGTAGTGAATAATTTTCCCATAGAAAGAGTGCGTGCGTGAAGATTGATAACACACTTCAACGTTTAAAGAACTATATTGCAGTCAATGGCAACCACTTAGAATAAGCTTTATACATTTTTAATGGTTTTATAATAATGTATTAAACTATCACACTGCAGTAATAATAAACGTTACGTAAAAAAATAAATGGTTTTCTTTGTAATAATATTTATGGCAAGACTAAGTATATGTATATGTATGTATTCAAAATGAGTAATCCATAGTGTTCGTCTGGGTAATCCATAGTGGTAGCTACCGCATCTATCAGTGAGGTCTGATAAACTATTGAAATGACACGGTAAAAAAGAAAATGACAAACAAACGACGGTAGGCACTTGTCAACAGTAGATACCAATCTTTTTTTAAGCATGTAAAATAGATACAAATCTAGATACGGTACTAAATAGCTAAGTCACCTACCATTATTAAAACCCATCCAAAAGAAGATTGTAGCCGTTTGTGTCCACAATTATCCTTGAACTTGATCTCATTTTTTGTTTGTCAACTTTAGTTAAGTCTGACTAGTAGTCTGATTAGTAATTTTTCATCAACTACGAGTACCTATAATGTCTCACTGCTGGACTCGCATCTCCTCTCAGGAGAGATTTAAGGCCATACGTCCCTGTGCTGGTTGAGTGCGAATTGGGGACTGGCAAGACAACGGTGAGGCTACATAATCTTGCCGTTGGATGTTTTTAAGCCGCCCAAAGGCTTCCAACTAAACTTTACGACTATTATCCTATGGTAACAACCGGGACCGACTGCTCAACGTGACCTTCGAATTACGGAGACGCTCATAGTATCGCGCCACTAGCGTAACATATCTAAGTACCGACCGCACCATTTTTGCTTACCCTCGGTGATTGTTTCCAATAAGTTTAATTAGTAACTTTATTATTACAAAGTGCCAAATAATTAATCATAGCAATAAAAAAACATCTATCAAACCTTTTTCAAATTAAAACCGAAAGGATTTCTTTTTGGTTGGAACCTAATTAATATAATTCGGGACTGTCAATCCATTTAAATAAAAACATGTCCTGAGTTTTCATGACATTCATTCGATTACATTTGTACGACAGATTCGATTATTACACATCATAGACTAAATGTGTAAAGAAGTTTATACACCGGATTAGGTAAAAGATATGTTCATATTATAAAATGATTGCGTTTTCAATCAGATCAAACTAAAGATGTTGTCACGTTGCTCTTTATTTCTACAGATAAAAGCAGATTAGTAACAGTAATATTAAAATTTGCATCTCAGGTTTTTGACTCTTTATATGAATAAAGTTTTAAAAGAAGCGACTTACCTGCGGCCTGCCATTTTTGTGTATTTTGCTTAAATCTGCCTAGCGTTCCAAACGCATTGTTGCCAACAATATAAACTGTATTGGTATTGTTTTTATATAAATAAAGAACACATAGCTCTAACAATATTTACATTTACTTAACTACATTGTCGCTATAAGTTTAAAAAACTATGAACTAAAGCAAGTCTTTTTAGTTTGGTTTTTACTTATTTTAGTCGAGAAGCTGCTCTTTAGTTTTGATCCTTACTCAATCACCTTGCGTATAATTACCTATGTTAAACGAAATCACCATTTTTAAACTAACTTCAATTATTTCCTTTATTTAATATAGATTTTGCCAATATATTTTACTACTATTACCTATAGGAAAATTTCAAGGTAATATTTACATGATACAAATACCAATTTTACGAAAAATATTATTTTGATGAGATGGTTTAAATATTTTTCATGTGTCATTATAGTGTGTTCATAGTCTAATGTGAATTAATGATGGGACTGGGAAGGGTTGACAGCTTTTTCACTTGATCGAAGCTTTGCTAATTGCTGTTTTGAACGTGTAAACATGGGGCTTGGTGTCCACTTGTAGGCTTACAATCGATGGGACATTTGGGTTTAACATTTATTAAAAAAATTGTGAACGAAATGTCCATATGTGTCTGTGTATATATGTGGCGGGTATCGTAACAGCCGCCTGAGTGACTAAGGGGCAAAATTAACAACATCAGGATAGGAAAACTTGTCACAACCGGTATATAACCTATACGTTTGTGGCCAGTACTGTTGTAGGTCAAAACCTCTTTTCTAAGGACGGGCCTCTATCCAATAGTGGATTACTAAAAACTGTTAATTATGGTTAAATACTAACCATCACTGCAACAAAGCTAATAAAAGTGCACAATAAAATAATTACTTCGTGGTTACTTTTATTAACAGACATCAGAATACCTATATTAGAACATCAATTACCACCTTACCGTGGAAGAGCCACGCTTCGGCTCGACCGGAGTGATACAGTGATAGTGACCGGTGTGGAATAGCGCTTGTGCAGTGTTTCACCGAGTCGGTGAGGATACCAGAGGCCCATACCCTATCCCCTCCCCCATCTCCTAATAATTATCATACTGTCTATATCTACTTTAAAAGCTTGACATTTCAGTTGTAACGTAGTTACATTATATTTGTGTTACATTTCACCAAAAAATATCGCTTCACTCTTTTGCAATAAAATTATAATTCATTATATTATTTGGTTATTCCATAAAAATATGAATCAATCACTACTCCAATTTAGACTAAACGTTATCAATATGGTGTACATAAAGCCGGCGGCTCAGCGCGATTTGTCAAAGCTTCCTATCGCGATGCCTATCTGAAACATTTATTCTCAAGACAACAAAGAAAAATACTATCTGCCGTTGAGAAAACACAGATCAGTGGACACGGGGGAAATAAAAAAGCGGAAGGAGTTTGTCTTACACAATTCCATACCAAATATTCCAGATGTTTTTACAGTAGAAAAAATATTACTTGAAGGCATTTAGATGATCAATGTTATGTACATTGATCATCTAAATGCTATAAACTGAGACTGAAGTATCGTGAGTATTGTATGCCCTCCTCTTTACCATCATAACCAACATACCTACATACGGATGAAGTCGCGAGCATAAGCTAGTATCGTACATGAAAGAAAGAAAGAAAAATCTTTTAATATAAGCAAACATAATAATCTATCGACATCGTTACAGCTAGCAATTTAACGCATAATTCAATTTTGACATTTATATTCAAACGCATTACAAACATAATTGTCTATGAATACTATATATCTTCATATATTTAATATTAATTTGTACTTCATTAATAAAGCAATTAGAACATAATTATCTTACATATTCCATTACAAATTATTGGAAAGATATTAATCCTCTCAGACGGAAAAATAATGCAAATTCCTTCGTTAGAAGCCTTTTAATATGCTTAATTGAAGTTAACCGCACTTATTTTATTGAAAAATGATCTTAATGACGTTTTGCGAAAGTCGCTGACCGACTTTATAAAGTTTAATTGAGTTTTGTTCATGTTTTAGGAACGCGATGTTCACTTTGTGATGTGAAGGCTTCTATTTCGATTCCTCTAAATATTAACATTCTATTGAATTAGTACAACAATTAGTTTCATGTATGTTTGTAAAGTCCTCCACGACACAGGATGTTTATTCCTAATGTGGGAGTTGTCTTTTTAAAAAAGAACAAAAAGAACAAAGAACCTTTCTTTGATCGATACCAAATTCTGTAAAAATATATTTTTTTGCTTGACAGTCATCGCTTACCTGTTAATCATGACAGAAAAACAATGAAACAAGGTCTTTAACAGTATAAGGCTAGGTATTGTTCTTTTTAGTTTTGACAAAATCCGATTCTACTTAATTATAAAAGAAAAACTTATCTTGTTTTATAATAGGAACATCCATATCAAATTCAATCGAAATTTAAATATTCAATTCTATCGTATAATTAGGACTTTTTATTACCTTACTAGTGGCAGCCTATTGGTCCAAATTCAAACCATAATTCATTTATTCTAAATATTTATTTATAAACTTCAACTATGGCAAATTTCATACTCCGATCGCATAATTTTCGTAAAAAAAAATCATTATGAAAACAAATAATTCGAATGCTTAAAAGCAATGGGCTGAAAAAAAAAACCAGAGTCATTTCGATAAACATATGTGGTGACAAACATAGTTTTGGTAGATCTATCTTTGCCCATAGGTAACGAAGTACCTACTATTTGTCCTCGCCATTTAAATTTTATATAAAATTAACCCCTATTTCCCTTGGTCACAGCAACACGCGTGATTGACTATAATAATTTCGCTGATTCTTATTTAGTTGAATAGCCCATGTATCGGGTAAGGTTTTAGATTATATAAAATCACGCTGCGACCATCAAGAACAAATTAGCAATTTAGATTGTTGCAAAAACGGGCAAAATTTCTTTATTTCGATTGACGTAGACGAAGTTGCGCAAGACAGCTAGTTACTTATAAACATGATTATAAAAAAATAATAAACCTAATAAAGTTGTATAAAAACTTATTAGATTAGATTTAGTATTATTTTCTTTCGTTAAATATTAAACAACCTCGAGTGCCAAGCGTGTTATTCAGCTGGAGCTGACACTAATAATTTCACCAAAGTATCAGAAATACTTACTACTATAGATTTCAAACATCTAACGCACAACGCCATATAGTCCCAAACTAAGCAGAGCTTGTACTATGGGTATGGGTACTTGACTACTGATATTTTTTTTTATAAATATATACATAACTAGCTGAAACTGCGAACTTCGTTTCTCCTAACAGTCAATGAATGAGTAGGTTATGTCTTTTAATAATATTATTTTATTGATGAAAAGCATATTTTATCACTTATTATCCTATTCCGGGCGAAGACAAACACAAAAACACTAATATAAAAATTAGTCAAGCCGTTCTTGATTTATAAAAGGTGTAACTAACACGACTTTGTTTTATATATATAGATATACATAAAAAACCTTTTCTCTTTTTCTTTTTTTTTCCTTCTGCGGAAATCCTCTCGGATACCACCTCCTGGTGGCATTTCGGACTCGAACCGACTAAAACCGCACGCCATCTCGGGTACTAGGAGCCGGGGAACCAGGTACACCCTAGAAAGGAAAACCCTGGAACCCCGACGTACCTCAGGCCACCTACTACGTGCTTCTGCTAGGATGACAGATGGCCTCGTCTGCCACCCTCAGGCTTGCGCTTATGGAGGACGGAGAACATTTTGTGATCTCGGCAAATTAACATTTTATGAAAACATGCATCTCCTTTCTACAATATTTACCTATTTTAACTTAATTACACTTTTTTTGGATATTATCATAAATTTTTACCATACTGCCATCGTGTGAGGACCTGGTAATCTGTAATACAGGTTATACTTATAATAGACATCAGCTCCTTGCAGACACTTGACTTGTAAAATATTTTCTATAAGTATTTGTTGAATTTCATTCTGTCCCATATCTTGTTTTTAGTAAGGAGAAATAAAGATGTGTTATTTTTAAAACTATGAAATAAAATACGTATCAAGTGATAGCAGTGCTCAAATCAGGAAATAAAGGAAATACGTTCATTTAATAAAGTATTTAAATTATAAAAACAAACTCTTTTATACTTATGAGTGCCAACAGTCGAACCCATAAAATATAAGGTACTAGCTGACCCACGCAACCTCGTTTGCGTCTTATATTGCCCGTAGCGTGGAAATTTTCCCCCGTTTTTGAAACTTTCTTCATTGGTGCTCCGCTCCTATGAGTAGTAGCGTGATTATATATAGCCTTTAGCCTTCCTCGATAAATGGACTATCCAACACTGAAAGAATTTTTCAAATCGAACCAGCGGTTACTGAAATTAACACGTTCAAACAAACAATCTCTTCAGCTTTATTATTAGTTTAGATGTTAGTATAAATTTGTTAAAATGAAATTGAGTTTAAATATGTAATTCAATTTACTTTATTCTTTAAATCCTTAAAATGTTGCTCGTAGATACTCTTATATTAATTTCCTTGAAAGTCTTTGAAGAAGATAGTTAACATAAATTTAAACTTTAGTATTGTACTTGCAATGGCCTATTCAAATGTTTGGAAAGTTCTCGTGCACGGTGTGAACTTATTTTTGTTTTTATTGTGCAAAGTTTCCTAGAGCACACTGGGTAAGGATTTGTGTCAGAAACTTAAAATGTTGGAAAACTGCTGAAGCAAAATGTGTGACTTCGGTTCTTCATAGTTCAAGTTATTCTTTTTGGTATTCGATCTTTTGGAGTTCTTCAAATCAACATGTTTTATTTCTAAATGTTAGCGACTAAATAAATATTTTTTTGGGCGTGATCATACCGGCCAAAAAATATGATTCAATACAATAATAAATTATGGAGAAATATGCGATCTAACCACTAATCAACATATTTGACTGTAGAAATACTTCAATCATTCTTATTCACTGGTACAAGCATTATTTACCTAACGTTTTTTTATTCAAAGAAAAGAGCGAATTAGGGCGCGTTCAAGTATTACGTAACGCAACTTTTGAAGATTTTTGAACCCTCCCTCCCCCCTGAAACGCATCGTAACGTTTTTCTGTTCGACCCCCCCTATCTAAACGCTACGTAACACTCAAATGTCATGTTTATATTTTATAAATTTTTGGCTTACAATACACACAATTGTTTTTCTCCTTAGATTTTGCTAATAAACTCTTAAAATAACCGCCCCTGTAACGCATTGTAACGTTTTACGAGACCCCCACCTCCCCCCCAAATTGCGTTACGTAATACTTGAACGCTACCTTATAAAATAAAACAGGGCCTAGTTACTTTAGTTTATTTTTACTTTTAATATTCTATGATCACATTTCAAACATAGATTTTAAAAATGGAACGACTAAAACAGAACTTACATATTAATATCTGTTAGGAGCTTTGGCGTACTACACATATGAATTTGACCTGGAATATTCTAACGATGCTTTTGCTCGGCATGATTGGGCGAATAGGGAAATGCCATTACAGAAACGTCGTGGTTCAAAGAGAATTCAGTCATACTGTACTTTTACGTCCCATGTATTGAAAGAGCTGAAACTAAAACCTAGATGGTTGGTGGCTCGTTTAAATTTTTAAAATTGGAATCTTAATAGTTGTGTCAGTGGGATTTAAATAACTTTGTTGTTTTGACCTTTCTTCAATTCTCAGGGTTAAATGTGTGTTAAACAGAAACAAAATAAACCTTTACATATGTATATTCCCTGGGGTTTGTTGGCCGCTAATACTTTCTAGTAAAACAAATACGAAAAACAAAATAATATAATCCAAAAAATATTATTATTCTAATGATAATAGAATAATAATCGTAAAACAATCTCGACAAATCATTCTTCAATTTTATCTTAGGTATAAAATGAATTTCGAATAAAGCGGTGTAGCCATAAAATACTGTTTTATCTAAAGATCTTAAATTGACAGCATTATAAAAATATGATTGCTTTTAGTAGAACCTCTCCTTAGTGTTATATATTTCTAAGTATTTATAGTATTTTGGCGGTGGCCTAGCTTCGTTTGGCATTTGCTGAATCAGGTCCAATTCTGACTTTTTGACACATTCACGGGGCAATCACACTCGGTTGCTTATTTTAAAATATCATAATAGCTTAACTTCACGGTGATGTTATGTCCTATCGTGTGTGTCTTAATGGATAATATTTACTTTGCTTTTCTTAAATATATTACAATAGTCGAAACTGCTAACATATAATAATTATGTTCGTGCTATAAATCTATATTTTAGAAGTATACCCTGACACGCTTCAATGAAGCACATTGTGGTTAAAAGAAATAGATAAAAATCATCCCTGAAGCGTGCTGTATTTCACATTGGAGTTCAATCCCGTCAAAACTCGTAACGACATACAGAGACGAAACGTGGGCACTGAGCGTTAGACTCGTCCACAAGTAGATGTAGATAAGCGCGCGATGGAGCGTGCGATCCTGAGTGTTTCCTTGTCCGATATAATTCGTAACAAGGTTAACGACAGCTAACTCATCAGACATCGTTTGGATAATCAGTACAATAAAGTGGAAGTGGGCAGGTCATGGGCTAGAGTGGAGATTGCGATTAGGATCGATGAATTGGATAAAGTGGCTGGCAGTGGATGGATGACTGCCCAAGGCCGGAATAGTTGGCGCTCCCTATCAGCTTGTTACTTTGGAGACCTTCGTTCAGCAATGAACAACGACAGGTTGATTTGATATTCAGATTAAGCTTATAAAATGATACTAAAGTCTTAAAAGTAGAAAAGAAAGATCACATATTGATAATCTTGAACAAGCGTAGTACTCTACAGAAAAGTACCTCTCAATAAAGCATTTCATGTGAGAATCCGATGTCTCAAATACGTCACATCACTCAAAGTAACTCCTAGCTGAAATATGAGCGTCGTTGACAGACAACGCTGCACTACGGATTCACAGAGAAAAGACGATTGGAAGACATGAGTCAATAAAATTCTCTGCACATATGTAACGTGAATAGCTGAGATCGAATATTAGTTTTTCTTGCAATAAATTGACAGCAAATTCTATCTCTAATAAAATATATTCTCAGTATAAAAGATTTCATGTTTTCATCTTAGTTAAATACATTGGAAAAGGTCTTTAAATTTTTTGCAGTTGAGTCGATTAATAGTATTTCGTTGTTTTGAATTCTAGTAAGCTAAGTTGTATTTTTACTTTATGGGAGTGAGTATAACAAAGGGAGGATAAAAGCTTAGCTATCATTTGTAGGTACCGGTCACCTCTTAATATTAACAGGACATTATTCCACCTTATTTATTACATACTGTCTATTTTATTTTTAGAAATAATTTCACACATTTCACACACGACAATCGGATAAACTCTATTTGCTGGCTCGTTTTCCGCTCTTTGACATGGATGCGAAGGTCTATGACCATGGTCTGATGGTCCGGCGGATGGTCGTGCCACCCGCCGGGGTGAGAACGGGGAAGACCAGGACTAGCTCAAATTGTGGCAAAACGCTCACAGACAGGCCTTGGCGTAAAGGCACGTGCGGTTGGAGAAGCCGCAGAATGCACGCCAACGTGCCGTTGGTGTCGTTCTGTCTAACCTCGAAGTTTGGGTAGGAAGTCGCGTTACCTAGCGACTGACGCAGATATTCGCCGGGGATTTTCCAACCCGTCAACAAAAAAAGGCAAATCTTCTATTATGGTACGGTTACCATATACATTTAATGGATATGGTAACCGTACCAGAAGAGAAGAGGTAGGCAGAAGAAATTATCGTTCTCATAACACAATATTTGTCCCGTGGGAGAAATGTACCCAAGGTCGTGAGTCACTATTAGACCAACGGGTCCGTTAAATACATATTATGTATTTAACACTGCTTAAAGATGAATCATAAACTGGGTCTAAGATTAGAAATCACTATTATTATATATATTTTTTTTATCTAAAGACATCAACAAAAATCTTCGTTGTGACTTACGAAAACCGTAAAAAAATTGAAATATAGTATCTTTAATTATCTCCATTCCTTGATATAAAAATTGTAATAACTATTTTGACAGGAGACATGTTTGTGACAGCTTTATTGAGTAAAAAAGCCTGGAAATTTTACTTTACTTACTTTACTGAAGGTAAATACTGAAGGTAAATACTGACTATAAATACAAAATACACATACAGTAGTCTACAGTGTATATTATTCCTTATTATTGTAACTACTAGCTGAGCCCTGAGTGGTGTTACCAGCGGTTGTAAAGGTACAAATAAAACCGTGGTTCATGCCACGGAGAGAGGCTAGTCTAAAAAGTAGCCTAAATTACTTCTCATCAATCCGTTTTCCACTAGTGAAAACCACCGTCCCGCCGTACAAACACAAATACAGACAAACTGTCAAAAAAGATGTAAGTATCGTATATGTATATACGAGTATATATATATATTTCATAAGCATTTAGTGAAAAGCTTACAAACGGACACTTCAATTTTATTTATTTGTATGGATGTTAAACCTTAAGGGCTAATAAACAGAAACGCATAATATTAAATATATAACTTTCGTATCCTACAAGCCCATA
Source organism: Spilarctia lutea (assembly GCA_916048165.1). NCBI lineage: Eukaryota > Metazoa > Arthropoda > Insecta > Lepidoptera > Erebidae > Spilarctia > Spilarctia lutea. The sequence continues at coordinate 14,863,055 of OU696479.1, forward strand.
TTATATTTGTAGTGTAAACATTAAAATTTAGATTGGTTGGCGCAGTTAATGTATCTAACATCCGTCGTCGGTCGCCTTAATCTTGGGCTCCGTGAAGCTCAGCAAACACTAATCTGGGCCCACGCTTTATGTTCATAGATTAAAAAGTAAGATTGGACACCGCAAACACTTTCTGACTCACGCAAGACTCAATGTTTTTATATAGCTTATATATTATCTGTACTAAAGTAATTGATTTATACAAAACTACTACTACTGCATCGATTGAGTTCAAATTTAGATTAGATTTTTAAAAAATCTTTTAGGGCTGGTTTTATCTATTTTTGACTTAAGTTTAATTCTAATTTCTCATTAATACTGATTGCTTTATCAGCAATTATGTAAATAGTTAGCAGTATACTGCCCTCCATGCTGCTATCCAACTGCCATCCAACACCATGTAACTTAAGTTACAGTGTTTTAGGTTTATAGCGTTCATTCGGTTTCTCCTAGTGAGCTACATACCCCTATAAAATAATTTTTAAATTTTACACTATATTTAAGGAGATATGAGTATTACAAAAATACTGTATTTCAAGAATATTAAGAGTTAATAATGGCATCACACTGTAACTAGAATTACAGTATATTGGATATACTGATTCTGCATGACAAAAGTTATCGTGCAATGGCTAGCTAATTAGATCAGACCCGTGGAGCGGCAGCATACGCTCACGCGAGTCTAGGCGCGGGTGGGTAGGGCAACTCTACGTTCTGTGGCCAATTTGCAGTGCGTGCGAGTGAATAGAATCAGGATGTAGTAAAAATGAGTGCGACGCATTCCTAACTGTACTCCATCCCTTTTAGATCATATACGTAAATATTTTGAATATTATATATATATATTATATACTCTATATAGGTGTTTGAGCGGTGGTCTTATTTCGGCAAATGGATAATAGAATACCACCGTCAAATGAATTAAAAAATAAAAGTAGAAAAATCCACGTGCCCGTATGCATATTAAAATTGAAATCTTCACAACGAATGTAAACTACCACCAAAAACTGGACGCCGTAGTCGTGCGATTTCGAGCAACCAAATCTCTAATTCACTATTTTGAATCACTTAGTCACTGTAACTTAGTTGGTAACATCGTGTACAATTTCCCATTCACTACTTTCTCTATTTAGGTCTGACATTTATTTGATGTATATTTTGTAATAAGAATAATAGTATTAGTTATTACATTCATTGAAAAAATATCATTAACAGTTTCTTAAAAATCGAAAATAGGTACAAATCTCCTATTTTCAAAGTATCGTCAAGTCTACATCATCATTATTCCTCATCGAATAAAACTCCATCCAGACTTATTTCCGGGGGCGCTCGTTTGGAATAAATAAACAAGCGGCCGCTCAAATATACAACCTTGATTTTTCCTTATTGAGCCACGCTAATCGATAGCTTGATTAAAAAAATACACGTGCCTGTATCAATACATATATGTCTTACCAAGTTTGGCTCGTATGAAATAGATTGGAAAACATATAAACATTACCTATTTATTTGTAGTACAGCAGAGACCAAACAGTAATTCTGAGCATGCTTATAAGAATCTAGGCAGACCAATAGTTTTTAAATCATGACCATTTCATTAAACTAGAAAAGAGACAACACTTTGTGGAGACCACAATTTTTGTTCTGAATTTGGGTGTTTCTATGTATCCGTTTCATGTATGTTTCTAAAGTTCCCCTGCTACACAAGAATATTTAAAATCAAGGAGTTATATTAAAAAAAAGAGTATTTTATGATAAGTTTTAACTACCCACGTAATACTTATAGCTTGCTAAATATTCTCGGATATTTTAAAAAGCTTTTAATTCGGTTTGTTCGGCAGCGTTCGTGCAGTGTAAGCAAATTAATGATTGACATAATCGTTAAAGCTTTTGAAGCTTTATGTCAATCCCTGTAATTGTATGTATGTAAAAGTTATTTCGTCATTTTTTATATCGCTGGGTGCAAAGTAGGTGGTGGAAGACCACATCGATCGCAGCGCTAATCAACTTACTCTTCGTAGAGACAACTAGCCATTTGACATTTCAAGTCTGCCGATATTGTAACCGCTAGTTGGCGCTGTCATCGCGCATCCCGCGATATGCTGTTAAATCTATCCATTATCATATCGACGGCGGCAGAAAGCGGAAATGTCGTATCTCGAAAATTTTACGAAATGGCTTTTGGTATAGTTTTCATCAGATAAAAAACGCATTGAATGGTCTGTGACCTTATCCTCGTCATCCTCGTGTAATGACACGAGGATGACGAGGATAAGGTAGAGAAAAATATCTTTCAAATTTCTTCTTGTTATTTAACGTACGAGTTATAAATTTTTAAAATGTTGAATATTTCGAGATACACATTTTCCTTTTCTAACATCGATATACGAATAACATACTTTATTTCTTTGTTGAGAGAGTGCTATTCATTTTAATGTTAACACTCAAAATAAGACGTTTATCTACTGTGTATTAAATTCTGTCCTGAATACAATAGTAAAACTAGTTACTCTGTGGTTTTGTCACTTGTTTTAAATTCATTCAGAAATAACAAACGGCCCTGCGCTTGTAACAACAAAAGCATTAAGTTGTCAAAGCACAGTTTGAACATGTCGGTTGCATTTTGTGGAGAAAGTAGATAGCTAGACCGATAAGGGGGTGTTAGATATCAAGCTCTATTCACGAAATCAAAATGCTATTTCACAATGATTTCAAAGCAGACACCTCTTAACACATCAAAGCTGTGAATTTGTGAATTTATGATTTATTTGTTTCTATGAAATACCCAGATCGAGGGCTTTCGCTATCAGCTTACTAGTTTTTAATTATTACTATTGATTTTACGTCGTATTAAACTGTGTTCTCTTCGGGAATTTGTTGTAGTAGATAAAAGAATAATGATCATTTGTTTAACAAAAATACGGACAACATTTCTAGATAAAAGCACCATCGCTGCCAACTTAGTGGATTTTCTACTAAAACTACCAGTTTGAATTATCCATTTAGTGGCGAAATAATGGTTTTAGTGATTGCTAACTTTTTTTATAGGTTTTTTAAATGTTCATTTTAATTATGACTGCGATCACTCAGCCACTAAGTCACTTCATCAGCAACCCATAATGTCCCACTGCTGGGCTCGGGTTTTCTCTTAGGAGAGGGTTAAGGCTATACGTCCCCACGCTGGCCGTGTACGGTTCGTTGTCGATTTTGTGTTCCACAAGAAACGTCGATTTGTTGCGAAAAACTATTAAATTCTTCTGGAATTATGAATATTGAGCCCCCTATTGTCGTGTTAATATTGGCACACGGATTTTGTGAAATACATTGTGATAAGGTCGATATGTTCAATCGTAGCCAAAACCGCAGATTCGTAATGCTTCCACTTTAAATGACACAACAACTATGAACAAATTTGAATAATATTTGTAGCCAACTAACAAAGAAAGTACTTCCAATAAACTACAAGTTTTTTTATCTAAAATAAAATTTCATCTGCTGTATTTTTCGTGTATGTTTAAAAACCAGGTTCTGGGTAACTTGTTGGAAGTATGTGTACTCGTATATATCTAAGTTTATTTCGATGCCCAAAACTGATATAACGACCGTAACCTAAACCATAATTATATCTGAATAATCCTTAAGCTTTGTTTAATTTCCATTGTGATTCAAAATGATTAAGTAAACAGAATTCTATATAAGTTATATCTTGTTTGCATCTAGGGGGCGCCACTAATGAGAATTTAAATAATTTAGCTGGAGGCCGTTGGGAGGAAAAATCCGTTAATCCAGAAAAGAGAAATGTAGCTGCGTAGGAACTAGAGTTGCAAAAATAATTACAGTTCCTCGGTTGGTGCTAACTCACTCGTTTATCATACTATTTTCTGAATCAGGAATCTTAGTCATGTTATTCTGTTATATGTATTACGTACGACTTTCAAAACAAGTTCTACAGATGTATAGATTTTTTTTATTTTAGTATTTTATTTATTTTCTACAAACAACCTTACCTTACTTGGTTGGTTTAGTAGGCCAAAACATACTTTTCTCTCCTCCTGGATCCTCCTGGTCTTTCCTTAGAGGCAACTGTAGAATTTTATTGTTAAGACTGTGCTGATAATTATGAGGTTGATTCATTTTGTTCTGACTGAAAGCAGTATTATTGAGCTTATGTCTATACTAATATTATACAGCTGAAGAGTTTGTTTATTTGTTTGAACGCGCTTATCTCAGGAACTGCTGGTCCGATTTGACAAACATTTTCAGTGTTGGATGGACCATTTATCGAGGAAGGCTATATATCATCACGCTGAGACCAATAGGAGCGGAGCCTCAATGAAGAATGTTTAAAAAACAGAGGAAAATTATTACACTACGGGCAATAGTAGACGTAAACGAGGTTGCGAGGGTTATCTAGTAAATAAATAAAAAGTTTCATGATTTTCCATGTAGCATTATATATTTAGCAGGTTGTTATTTAACATATTTTATAAGAAAAACTTTAATAATTGGTAAATTATTAATCGTAATTCTTCATTGGTATTATTTGTCAATAAAAAGGTCCATGATTTTAAATTTGGCATTATATATTTAACAGTATGTTATTCGACATATTTTACGAGAAACACTTGAATAATTTCTCTCTAAATATTAGTTAAATATTTATATCTTATTAATAATGGAAATTCTTCATTGATATTATGTACCACTAACTTCCAGAAGTCGATCATTTCATGTCACATGTACCCTAAATTGAAAACACTTTTGGTATACAGTAACAGTGATTGAGTGGATATTGTCGAGAAGGCTTTACATATATAGGTTCATTTAGTGTTTGTAACACACTTTCCCTACGAATAATTTATTTATTTACTAAAAATAGCACTTATTTTTTGTTATAATATAATTTAACTTAGCATTTTCCCGAAAAAGGCAATTTTAGGCTCTCGGTCTAATAGGACATGGCTGAACTTCAATTTTAAAGTGACGACTTCCATCAAAACTCCACAATCTCAAGAGGAGTCTCACATCAAGACCAATTAAGATCTATGAATGGGAATTACTTAGCTAGGATTATGATTTAACTAAGCAATGTGATAAGCTGCTCTATTACCACTTAGTCAGGCACGGATCGAAGAGTATAAATAATGCATGTATATTATATCCCTGCTGTTGAAACTGTGGGGGAACGAGTATCATGTCCCTCCAACACAAAGGGAGGATCCTCTAACCAGGCGAGGTGATCATGCCTGGCGGGCCACTGCCCAACAATTGATGTTGGGATGTTGTGTATATGATAATCGGCGCGAGAACTTCTATTGCGCGATTCAGGATTGGTTGTTAATCCGTGTAGTGCGTTACTTCGTAGTTCAGTGTATCTTCGGTAGATGACGCTGTAGTAGGTTACTGTTGTGTTGTATGCGGAAGTCGCCACAAAACAATCTTATGATTTTATCGTAGTCTCGTACGCCCAAAAAATCGCATTTCATGTTTTGTTGTGTGGAATGGTATATAGCTCACGTCTTTGCACCTCGAGAACGACCTGACGGTTATGATGTTGCAAAGCTTTTGCAACAATACCTATATTCGACTACTCTGCTTTTTCAAAAGATATAAGTTATATTGTGTTGTTGTTTCTTATTCATCAATTAATAGTTCTTTGGAACTCTTATCATATGGATGTTGAAGTACTTATGAAAAGTTTTTTAAGACTATGGACGTTGCCATAATCATCGCCATGTTAGCTATGACCAGCATCAAAGCTAATAGAAGCTACGTGATTATTAATGATGGGAACATGTTGGCATAGCTATAGTCTGTGTGATAAGGAAAGGAGAAGCTTTTTACACGTAGAAGTTGAGAGTACTAAAGTATTTTAAAATTCATATAGATATTTCTACAAATTTTGTAGAAACTTAGTCTTTAATTTTAGAGATATACGAGTAGCTTAATACAAAAATTAGAAATTTTCAAATTGAAACTTCAATAATTTAATCCTTGAAAAAAAATTTTAACGTTCATCACTAGGTCTGTTGATAGCAGACGTAATGCGTTTTATAATTGTAACGCTTTTTACCCGACTACGACAAAGCCAAAGGAGGCTATGTATGTATGTATGTTCATCTGTTCCCTCATAGCTCTTCAACTACTTATTAGAAATGGACAAATGAGGTATCGTTAGAAGTATCTTGGTCATCCGCTGGTTATAGGATATATGAAATGTCACTGAATCTAATATAGCGCCTTGTAGCGTTCATAAAGTACTGTGTTAAAAAATAAATTTGAGATAAATATGGCTGCACGGTTGGCCGAGTGGTTTCAGAGGTCGCCATGCCGCTTGCTACTGCGCCAAGTGTCGTGGGTTCAAATCCCACGCGGTACCTACAACACTTTGTGTGATCCACGAATTGTTGTCCCGAGTCTGGATGTTCTTTGTGTCCGTTTCATTATGTTTGTAAAGTCCCCCACGACACAGGATGTTTATTCCTAATGTGGGAGTTGTCTTTTAAAAAAAAAATATATATATCAACACACGCTTAAATATTGTGTAAACACATTGTAAAAATGCGATACCGAATAACTGTGTAATACAACACAAACTGTAGAGGTTTATCGTTATGGCTTATTATATATCTTGTATTATTGTTTTATGTAATAAATAAAAGAAAAAAAACTAAATATCGTTTGTCGTATTTGGGTTTTAGTTTTTACTATTTTTCTGAGAATTAAATCTGAGCTCCGATTATTAACTTCTTATTTCTCGTGAAATGGTTTGAAGCCGTACAGAAAACTCGTAAAGTAGATAAAAACGTAATTATCGATGATTTTGTGGGAATGGTGTAAAGACCACAAAACCTACTTTTTAACACGCTTTTATAAGCTAATATTTACTTCATCGTAACCAATTTTGTTTGGTGTAAGGCTGTAACTTTATAAGGAAAATAATCAGAGCTTAAAGTTAAATAACATTTATAAATATGGGGGTTAAACGACCACGCTATCAAAATTCCGACTTCACTAATTCCATTCTCCGAAAAAACTAGTTCTCATGTTTAAATATCCGCATTTTCTCAATTTTAGCGTTTAATCTTTCTCAAATTTCAGTTACTCTGCAGTAAGAAAAAATATTGCAATACAAATGGCCTTAGTAACCTCGATAACAAAAAATGTAGCAACAAAATTTATTTTCTTCAAGATTCAGAAACACCAAAATAAAGAGGACACCTAAACATTAGTCAAGTTTTGACGTGCAATTAGTGGACCGTCGCCGGCTCGCACTAATTACCTCATATCAATTGTGTCACCATTGTGCCGGCTATTTGTCTTGGCGGACGTTTTAATAAGACTACCGCCAGACTGGGAGGAATGGTCAATTGGGAAACTTGAAAAATAAAAGATGTTTAAGAACCTCTATAAGTACGAGAGTAAAATAAAAATATGTTACAACTGTCACAAATATTTTAAAAGTGATCAGTTCAATTCATTTCTTTCATTAGAAAAAAACAACTCCCGCCTTACAAACAAACATGAAATGAACACACAAAACGCCCAGATTCAAAACATAAATTTGTTTTTCTTTTATTATTTAGAGGGCAAACAAGCAGACGTATCGCCTGATGGTAAGTGATTACCACCGCCCATGGACACTAGCAACACTAGAGGCGTTACAAGTGCGTTGCCGGCCTTTTAGGAAGGAGTACGCTCTTTCCTTGAAGATTTGAAGGATAAAGTTTAAGTTTGTGGATCACACAAAGTGTTGTCCCATGTGATATTTGAACCCACAATATACGTGTCGTGTCGCAGTAGAAAGCTCCTTGAATACCGCTTAAATCACTAGACCAACAGTGCAGCAACAATAAAGCTAAACAAGTTACCTACATGTTTATAAAGATAAGTACATATAATTAATAAATTTTTGAGTAAATAGTTTAAAATAGTTGAATAAATAGTTTCTGAATCGTAATTTATACACTCGATTGTCGGCACTTGATGAAACTTTTTGAAATACATTCTAGAATTAAATTCATTTGAACTTATTCCACTATTTAATTAACTTTAATCCTGAGCGGTGTCGCCGTGTAGCATGATCAAAGGGCGAAACCGAATAGTTACTGAATTCCTTAGTTGTAATAAATAGTGTCTAAAAAGTACCACTAAGTTTCTTTACATTGTAGAAGAGAACTGTAAGCACACAAATTTAATACAGTTTGACATTCATGTAAACATGTAAATGTTCTAGGGTCACTTCTTTATTAACATTAGCACTCTAGGACTCTGCCGCGCCAATCACCAGTTAATCAATTCCATATAATCAGGATGAAAAGCGAACTTTGGAATCGATTTCACAAAGGAAGATTATCAGGAGTTTTAAAAATTTCAGACATTTTAAAATGTTCAAAACCCATTGGGTCTCAAACCTTCCCCCTTAAAGGTAAATAGGAGTTTAGATCCCTATTTACTTCTAAGAGAATAAAAGCATAAACAATAAAGTTTATTATCAAAATTGACGGACGAACGGACGGAGCTTTGGGCATCAGCAAGTATTACCTATTTTTTGGTTTAACACTAGGCAATGCGAACGAAGTAGCGTTTCTCAGTGCTTTCTAATCTCATAACTACAGATTGTATCGGACAAAACATTGTTGTAACGATAAAAGTTAAGTAGGCACCAAAAAGGATATTATTGGGGACAAGCAAGTTTACCTCATTTGAATGTGAAAGAGATAAATGTTATTGTTATTTTTATGTTTAATTCAATTCCCGACGTAACCCGTGTACGGGACCGTTATTTTTTATGAAATTGCATAGATTCTGTAATCATATTCTACTTTGTTATCACAATGTCGAACATAGCAATTTTTAATGTACCAAGGCATTTACATACGTCGATATTATTACACGAACAGAGTTTTTAGTACGAGTTCTAGAATATGGTGTAATGAGTATGGTGACCACTACTATTGGATTCTGCTCATGTTTTCGGTAAAGTAGAGTCGCTTTGACAGGCTTAAATTATGTGTGGGTGTCTTAATAAGAGTTCACAAAAAGTTGCGTATTTTCAATTGGGTTTCTACATTTACGTGTATTTTTTGTGTTTCTATTTATATCCCTAGTTCTTTATAAATAAAAATGAATCACCGAATTGTACGTATACGCATAAATACCGATACGATATTATTTGCCGCTGAAACTACATTACAGTGAAATCATGTTAGTAGTTAGTTTTGTATATTATTCTTGAAGAATGTACTTACTATAGAATACTGTTTTTGAAGCGTTCAGAAACATATTGAACTTTCATTATTTTCTTCTTAAAGCCTTTACAATCCAAAAGCAAAAGTACCTACATCAAACTATAAACCGGATAATTCAGACATGCGTCACGGCGAGCGAAGTAAGCTTCTTTATAACGCGGCGGGCGTTTAATCCCTGTCAGGTAACTTCTGTACTGAAACTAACAACTAAAGCTTTTATATACCATCAATTACAATAGTAAATCAAAAGTATAAAGTATTTATAAAATATTCACGACTTGCTAAGAAATTAAATTTTTAGAATTGAAATGTAGATTCATGAGAATACAAAATTTGTTCTAATTTCAATATTGACCAAAGCGGGAAAACTTAAATGAAACCTTCGACGAGTTTAAATTTGATTGGCACCGTGTTTAACTGCGGTTAAACTTAGGACAAAGAGACTTTAGCGTCGTTCATTAGTTTAGATGTTGATTCGTGTTCGTTAACTCGACGTTTGACGTCGAACAGAGCCGGTTCGATTTGAACATTGATTGAGGTACCTCACTTGAACTGACCTAAGATACACATGTACACGTAAAGGAAACATAATTAATATTCTGACAATAAACAAAGGCACAAAATGCTCTGGTTTAGAAAATCAGCGTGAGATCAAACTATTGAGCTGGTAGTGCACAGCTTGAACTGTATCAATTTATTACAATACCAACGACTGATCAATGGCGCGTTGCAGCAGTTTAGTACAACGACATCTATACGAAAGTAAGTTAACGGTTGCACTCAAATACAGCTTTTATTTCTTTGCTTTTAGAGAGAATGAGGTTAATTAGCCCAACATCCCTTACACATGAAGGAGAGGCAACATAAAGGGCGGTAATACAACATATTCCAGACGTGTTGATGGATTACGACATGGTAAGTGACTACCGCCGCCTACTGTCATCTGCAACTCGACAGTCATAAGTACCTAACAACCGTTTGAGTTCTTTTCCCAGAATCTGAGGAGAGGGTTTTGGCTGTGGTAAGCGCACTTAATTTGTGAAAGGGAAATATTAAATTGGGCTCCCTTCACTAGGATCCCCTCGGGGATCCGTTTGGAATTTTCATCCACCCTGATCCCCTAGGGAATCTATTTAGATTTCATTAAAATTTTGATCCCCCGGGAGTTTTATTTGTAAGTTTCAATAAACATAAAGTCCATACAGGGATAGGAACCCTTGCTTAAAGCGATGGGGATTTATTTGAATTTTTTGTCTACCAGAAATACGAAAATTCCAAATTCCCTGGAGTACGGGATCTGAGCAAGGGATTCTAGTGGACGAAGCCATAAATTGCTCAACACCGGTCTTATTTGAGGCCGTGGTATCATTCTATTCTGAGTTTATACCTTTTTTTAATAATTGGTAATTTTGGTTCCTAGTGCAGATTCTGTTTCCTCTGCTATAAAGTTAATCTTAAACAAGTTTATCGAAAATCTCTAGAAGAACCTATATAACGTAAGCTAGTAACAATGTTATATGTATGTAAATAAAAATTTGTCCACGTTTACGTATTGAGACCATACATTTTTCGTAATCCTAAATCCATTTGAGAGATAAACATCGTAACGAAAGTTGTCGAGGATTTCCGCAAACAAAGTTGAGTACGAGACATATACAAATAGCAATACAAATATTATGGTAACTTAGTTAAACTTTGTTACCAAAAGTCAACACGTGACAGCCCTTGTGACTGTCACTGACACCTTTGGGGGTAGAATCTCACGTTGTAGAATTATTTGTGTTACTGAGTTGTTTCAGAGAGTTTCTACAATTTAGTGTTTTAAATACTCTTGTCAATGTGGATACATGTGAATGCTCTACTCCTGATTCTCGCTGTGATCAGTAGCTCATAATGTCGTCTAGGAATGTAGTCTTTGGTACAATGGACGTAACATAATGCTGAATAGCTTATAAATTACGTCTGGGGCGGTATACTACGGGGATCTTGTGTCAACTGCGGTGAATTTCCGTGCGTTTAGGTGATTCTGCCATACGTATAACTCGGTTTGTTTGTGGGTAGCTTATGTTCATCCTGGGGTACAGGAGTTACAGTGGTGGGCGTGTGGGCGGAATCCATTAAAAAAGGTGGATACATAGATTAAGAATTAATCCTTGTGTATAGTTGTAGGATACAAGAATCTTTTTCGCTTGAGTGTTGAAATCGAACTGACTATGGTATGGCATCGAAGAGATTCGGAAACAGTTTTTATTAAAACATCCTGACAACGCATAAGCAGAATTCAAAAATTTTGATTTTATTTGGTTTCATTTAAACACTATATAGAACAAAGAAAATTTCAAGCCATGACCATGATCATATTTTACTAAAAGGAAAATTTAATATAATTAAAAAAAAAACAAGCAATGTGAGTAGACAGTTTAATATCATAAGTTGTCTCTACATCATATTCTGAAATGAAGGAAATGTAACAGTATTGGCTTTATTAAATTATAATTCAAGAAATGCGGGATTGTCTTGTCGGGAATAAGTCACCTGATTAATTTAGATGGGTGTTCTTTCTTTGGAATTTTCGATTATATATCCAATTTAACTTGGGACCTGGGCTAATTGGATTACAGAAAATTCACTAAGTCCCAGTTTGAAATTACGCTTCTCTTTTGAAAATATTAATTATGAAAGTTGAGCAGGTTGGACTTTGAAAACAGTTTGCTAGGTAATCGAGATGCTATTGTCGCGATATTTTTGCTACTCTGTATGATAATGATAAGTAAGAAGTTACTGGATCTTTGTCTGTTGGAAAGTTTTTAGATATAGATTCATTTGAAGACGCTCATTAGAAATTTAGTGTTTTACTTTGGAAGTGTAATTGACGCTCTCTATACAGTTATTTCTCCAAAGTTCTGAATATTTGCCGTAAATTATTTTCACATTAAAATAATGAATAAAGTTTTCTAAGTTACTTTATTTTTAGCTGTTGTTTACACTTTATTAAAATGATCTAATATTATAGTATTATTGTAAGAAATAATTATTTGATTTTGCGAATACTACGATAATGGAAATATCTTCTTTATAGCAGAGACAATTGTATAGAAATAGAAATATATTGTCTCTGTTTATAGTAAAATATCGATGATTTCTATTCAAGTTTAGTTTTTTACAGAAATGTGTGTAAATATAGATCTTTAGTAGTCAGCATGGCAAATGCCTTTTTGATTAAATGTGGTTTCACTAGCATTTAATCAAACGTTTCTTTTACTAACTACTTCTATAATCTTATGTTTTTTTTTTCTTTATTATATAGGGGACAAACGAGCAGACGTATCACCTGATGGTAAGCGATTACCGCCGCCTAAGGACATCTGCAACACCAGAGGCGTCACAAGTGCGTTGCCGGCCTTTTAGGAAGGAGTACGCTCTTTCCTTGAAGGTTTGAAGGTCGTATTGGTCCGGGAACACCGCAGGCGACAGTTCATTCCACAGTTTTGCTGTGCGTGGCAGAAAATTTCGGGAAAATCGCACAGGATGAAATTTCTGTCGATGACGATGGCGGAAAGATGCGGCAGTGATCAATCCGAACAATTCCTCGGAGCACTCCCCATGGTAAATGCGGTAGAAGATGCACAGCGAAGCCACGTCTCTACGCAGCGCCAGAGAGTTTTTACTTTTAATACCTCTAAGTATATGTGTACAAAGTTTCATGATGATCGGTGAAAGCGGAACCAATATAGGAAGGAGGAGGACATAATATAGGAAGGATTATAATAATTTATTGGAGAAATTGTAAAGGTTTGTAGTCCACTTAAGTTTACATTTGATTTGTCACTTATAAATAATAATAATCTCTAGTCCCAAGCTAAGCAGAGCTTGTGTTATGTGTACTAGACAACTGATATAAATACATATATACGTTTTTTTTTGTTGTAAATATATACGTAGAAAATACTCAAACTCTGAAACAAATATTTGCAGATCATACAAACGTTTGGTCCGACCTGGGAATCTAACTCAAAACCTCAAGCACAGCAGTCGCATACGCTACAACTACGCTACCGAGGCAGTTAAACTAAAAAGTTAATATACATGATAAAAGAATTTTATTTGAGCATGGCCTAGGTTACTATTAGAAAGAGAGTATTATAAAACCATAAATTTAGGTAACTTTTAGTTTTACAAGATGCTTTATTTGTAACGCGGTGAATTAGAGAATATATATGTTGCCATTTTCTTGACCAATAGGAAAAGTTTACAATTATTCATTACAATTTATAACGGTAAAATTTTCAACTCGTTATAGGCAGCATTTTCATGCTTATACGTCAAAAATACTATTTAAATGTTTACCTATATGATATAAGTATAAAAACGTACAGTATTATTCTAATTAAAAATCATTACGTACTTTGATGTTAGACTGGTGCAGCAAATCAAAATTTAAATCATTAGCTTCGTTTGCAATTCAAATTATTCTTTGCGAACTTAGTTCCAATGGTCGTTAATTAAATTATCTTTGAATTAAAAGACTGTGTTTTGCGACATTGACTGTGCTCTTTGAGCAGTAAAAATATTTAGTTAGTGAGTTAAACATTTCGGGGACTCTATTTATGTTCTAAAAATATTTTTGACTATAAAGCTCGTAAATCGTACCAGTCTTCGTCATCCTACTTCAAATTTTATCATTTTAAAGTGGAATATTTTCCCTGTTAAGTGGAACTAAACTTTGGTATTCAACCTTTGTTTAAAGTGGGTGAAATTATTACGGAAAATTTACATTGATTTTCAGTATTCAAATGTTCATATCATTCTAACATACTATTTTCATTTATAAAATAGATTCGGACATACTGAAAATCCTTCTCTTTTTTCAAAGCTCATTGGAGTATAGTTCTTTTTGGCTTGAATTTTGTTACAATGGTCGGTGTTTTATTCTACTAGTACCTGGACGACCTAACTTTGTTCAAACATACCACTCGAAATTGTTTTTTTTTTCATTTACTAAGCTAGTAAATTGTTTTTACATGGTATGCGAATATTTTGACAAGTTAAAAATAATTGGAAATTACGGTTTGAACGACAATTACATTAAATCAATTAAAGAATCCATAGAAGAAAAACTAAGAGAAATAAAGACGGCATACTGCTGATTATTGTTATTGTTGGCCGCTGTATCTTTCTAAAAAGGTCTCCTAGTGGTTCACATCACCCATAATTATTCGACACGGGCCCGTAGTTTATGAATAAAACTACATGAAACAACTACTCAGAAAATTAATTCATTATACTAAGCTAGTACGATTTAAATTATTGAGACAATAGAGCTTTTACCGAAACTTATTTAATAAAAAATAATTCCTTGACATTTACTTATACAAGAAAAGATTCGAAATATATATATACGACAATATATCTCTTAACAAAATATTTGTACAAAACGAAATATAAGTTAAATACTCGTAATACAGGATAAATGATATATAAAACTATATCTATTTTAAGACTCAGATAATGCAAATTGTACTGAGACGAGACGCAATATGCACAACTGGATTTATTACGATGCTATTCGATGGACTCGTATAATGGTGCTCCAAAAGACAGTCTATACGAAGCTTGTTATCAACTGAACAAAACTGAATATATAGAAAACCGTAGACGAACTTTAAAGCTAAAGGAAAAATCTTAGAATTTAATGTTAAAAGTGAGTTTGTAATATACAAACTCACTTTTAACATTAAATTCTAAGATTTTTCTATCTGCTTCGTACGCTTTTACGCCTAAATTATTTAACCAATCATCATGACCAGTAAAAGAGTAGTTCATTTCAAGAGTCACGCTGATTTTATCACGGACTGGCTTGACAGGGGCGGTACTACCCTCTCACAGAATACCAACCTTAAATGACAGCATTCATGATGTCGTGTTTCGTTGGTCAGTGCGAGACCGAAGGCCTTATGATGCAGAAGCATCTGAATAGGATATCATAGTGTGGGTCACTGTGCCGTATTGTAGTTGTCCGCTTTCGCAATGAGTACGGTGACCACTAATCTGGATTCTGCTCATGCTTTCCATCAGACAGAGTAAAGTCACAAACAGACACTGGACTATATTGTTATATTATATGTGGGAGAGCCGCGCTTCGGCATAGATACGCCGGCTCGACTGTAGTGATACTACGGCCTCACGCAATAGCGCTTGCGCTGTGTTTTACCGAGTGAGTGAGGATACCGGAGGCCCATATCCCAATCCCTCCCCCATTCCCCTTCCCATCCTCCAATCGTCGGCAACACACTTGTTCCACTATGTTTAATCAACGTTCCATTAAATTAAAATGTAGAGTTTAATACCTCTTTACTCGTGTTAAAATAAAGTATCGTAGGTAATTATGATTAGGAATAATCATAGTTATAATATATTAATTATACATATTCAGAAAAAAAAAAAAATGTTTTATTGACTGAATGATAAATAATGGTCTAGAACTATTTAGCAAAATATGTCATGCTTGCATTGTATTCACGTAAACCTTATTTACGAAGATCAACGTAAAATGACAGCGTTCGTGCTGACGTGTTGCGTTGATGAGTGCGAGACCGGAGGCCCAATGATACAGAAGCGTCATTAGGCCGCCATGGTGTGGGTCACAATGTTGCATTGTCTGCATTAGCAATGAGTATGGTGACCACCACTCTTGAATTCTGCTTGTACTTTCCTTTAGGCAGAGTAGAGTCATTTTGGTATGGCCCATACATAAAAAGGACATATATATTCAAAATCTCATCTTGATTTGACTGCCTCTGTGGCGCAGTAGTAGCGTATGCGCCTGCTGTTCTTGAGGTCTCGGGTTCGATTCCCGGGTCTGACCAAATGTTTGTATGATCTACAAATATTTGTTTCGGAGTTTAGGTGTTTTATATGAATAATATGTATGTATTTACAAAAAAAGTATATATGTATTTATATCAGTTATCTAGTACCCATAACACAAGCTCTGCTTAGCTTGGGACTAGATGGCGTTGTGTGTAATATGTCCGAAATATTTATTTATTTATTTCTAATCGAACTTCAAATCTTACAATTGACAACTAATAGAACCAGAGCAATAAAGCAATCAAGTATAATCTTAATTATTGTTATCTTTAGAGCCTATAAAGATTTTATTGCTTGACATAAACTAAAGCTCGGATTTGAAGTGCTCGAAATAAGACCATACTGATTAACCCTCTTGTTTTAAACAGAGAACATTAAGATGTTTCAGAAATCTCCATAGCAACCTAAGCTACGGTAAATCAAGCGAGCGTGCAAAAACCTCGGTTTAATTTAATATTGTGTATTTGAATAAGACTTGCATTTAAACAATACTCAAACACCGCTTCATAGAGATTAGACTCGGACTTAATTGCTCTATGTCACGACATTTTGTTTAAAGTGGAAATTATTTGAAATCGTCTTTAGTACACATCGTGTTTATATTTTCTTGTCAATACAGGTACTATGTAATATATACCGTGTAGTATTGAAACATAATTCAAAAACATTTTATTTCATAATAAACTATGTTGTGGGATAAACGTAAGTGAGCAGGTGTCGTTCTATTAGGTACGGAGGATATCAAGAACATTTATAGTATCTGAACTGTAGCAGCCTCCTCCGCTAAAAATATTATTAACATTTAGCACATATATAAATATACAGCTTTAATTAGTCTCTGGTATCTTAACTGTTACTTTTTTGATGTTTCAAGCAAGAAAAAGTAGATTTTTCAATTCGATTTATAAGTAAATGGATTAGTAATTTACTAAATTATAAGAAGTCATTAAATTATGTGAGTATATTTGTTCGCACATATATTTTATCTGGCTTGTTAAGCAGTTTCTAGTTTTGGGCTCTAATGATAAGCGAAAGGTGACATGGCGGCGCGTGTACTTAGGACAATATTAGGATTCATACATGCTTCTGTCTATTTCCATTTATATTAAAACCTTAAATATTGGATCACTGTTTCCAGATTTTTAGAATTAGTCAAGTTCTGAAGGTATCCTAACTAGATAAATAAATAAGAAATAAATATTCCTTACATTTAACACACAACGCCATTTAGTCCCAAGCTAAGCGGTGCTTGTGTTATGGGTACTAGACAACTGATATAAATAAATTTATACTTTTTTTTAATAAATACATACACATCTTATCATATATATCATATATCATCACACCTTAACTCTGAAACAAATATTTGCAGACCATAAAAACATTTGATCCGGCCCGGGATACACTACCACTGCGCCACTGTGGGCGTTTTTTTTTATTATAAATACAATGACTTATTTTTATTCTGTCAATCAATTGGTCGGCATTCAAACACAGTTTAGATCTATTAGCCACACAAATATTAAAAAAATGCACATGTGTATGAAGCCTAAAGAAGTATCACGTGTAGTTCTTGTTTCGTTGCAAATATTTGTTTTGTTAACACTTTATACCGCCGCGTGGGTTCGTAATGTTGGTCCTAAACTAACAATAAGTGTGCATAACTGAAAGCGACCCACCGGCCCTTGTTGTATGCTGCGTCCCTAATAAAGCTTAGGAAACACACAAATTGAGATCTGTATGTTTGGCATGTGAGAGTGGAATGTTCTTTCATTTTGGTTCTCGTTACACGTAGATTGAATCAATGGCCAACAATTGACGATCGGCATACAAGAAAATATTAGTGACGATATCTACGATTATGGGTAGGTATACTGTGTTACCATCTATTCAAAATTAACTTCTAACTTATGCACAATCTAGTTTAAATGTATAGGTCAGTATAGGGGCGATAAAATAACCCCCGCCGCCGTCGCCACTAGCCAACTACGCAGGAGATATTATAGCGCAAAAGTGTGTGCGCAAACGCAGGTGCACTCTCTGTTCCCTCTCTCTCATATTCTGATGGGACGGTTAACCGACACGACCGGGGACAGATCACGCGCAGGACCGACTTTACGTGCTTTACGAGAGACGGAGGTTCAAACCCCAACTTCCAAGCTCCGACCTGTTATTAAGTATTTCTATAATCAGAAAAACTGAATAACACTTTTTGCCCGACCCGGTTTCGAACCCGAGATCCGAGAGCTAGACAGTTTGGTATATTTCTATAAGATATACATTTTTTTTAGTATTTAGTTATGCTAACAATTCATATTGTCCGAAATATTTATCCGAAATAGATATCTAACATCAACAGATCTTCATTTCTTCAGCCCCCCTCTTAACTTAACTTTCAAGTACTGATATAGGAAGCATAACATGACGAAATGACAGCAGGAAATTAATCCATGCCCTTCTGTTTACTTTAGTTATATTGTGGTTTTGACAAATTGATGCCAGTATCTCGGAAAATGAATTTGAGGTTTAACTGGAAACGTGGATTTGATACATATATTCACATATGAATTTTTTTTTAAATATATTGTTTTGTATGAATATATTTAATATTGTTATTTTAATCTTGTCATGAACATCTATGGCAATCGTAATTGGGAAGTCAATGCCCTTAAATATAATGACAACTAGTTCAATCTTCGAATTTAGTTCATTCTCAGGGTTGTGGAGGTCTGATGCCAGTCGTTCCGTGGATGCACTCTTAGAAACCAAGTTATTAATTAACAAGAAATGGTTTAGTTTAGTCTTAGTTATAATCTGACTGACGTAAATACTTTTGGTTTATATTTTGTAGCCTATATCACCAAGGCTATTATAGTAAACACACTGTGTGAACACTTCATTAAATTAAATCAGTTCAGTAGTTTAGACGCTACGAAAGAACATAAAAACATACAGAGACTGCCAAAAATATTATCCTTTCTTTTGGTTTCACCGTAAAAAGTAAGAACTTAATAAAATTCATGATTAACTCCTAATTATTAAAAGCACGTGTAGAGTTTCTATAAAGTTCAGAACGAGACTAAAGTAATTCAAAATGGAATTTTATTATACTGCTAACTATTTGCAGACTTTAGATAAGAGAAGAAACTAAACATAACGAGATTTGTAAAACATTTATTCCATTTTATGACGAATAATTCTGAAAACATTATATGCGGTAAATCCTGTCTACGGTTCGTTTAAATATCTTTATATAAATTATGAGGGTTTATAATACTAGTGTGCAAGAAGAAGAGATTGCAGTTTACTAGGTAAGGTAAGGCTAGGTTAGTTAAAGCGGTTTCATTAGTCCAAAATATTAGCTGGTATTCTAACTAAATACAGACTCGGTACATATTTTGCACCAGTAGTTTCTAAGAGGAAAATTTATAGTCCGACCCAAGATTGTAGCCCTTGCCGTCTAAACAACTCATTCGCCAAGATACCGGGAGAATTTCATTACTTATTGCTATAATGCAATCTATGTTGTCAACTCTAATGTTTGTCTTATCTTATGCCAAATTAAGCTCAAATATGATGATTTTTCTGTATATTTTCTACGTTCCCTATTGCCTCTTTACGACGTATTGTCTACTCTATATAAATATTCACATGGGACATGGTTTCAAAAAACAAAACCATACGTTTATAGAAAAAATAATATTCTTATAGCTACGATACGATATTGTAATATCAACATTGTAGTAGTATAAAAAAAGTAATTGAATTTGTTGTACCCAATTTTGAAACCATACAAATTCGCAATTTATCGGCCAATTGATTTACATGCCACTGCACGTCAGATATTCAGTCTTCTAAACAGACTGATTCCCAGCAAGTTCGGAAATCAATGAATCATTTACAACCGTTGGCAGTTTCCCCATACCCAATTGTCAGTGAGTCCAGTTTTATTGAAAAACTTCGTTTGAATGCTTCTAAGGGCGATATATCAAGCCCTCAAACTTTTTTGTTGGCTCAGCCATAGATAAATTCGTATTCATAATATTGAATCCCTTTTGGAGTTACTTAACTCGGTATTTTATTACACATAAGTATATATGTATGTACGCTACGCTGTGTATAGGGGATAATATTCTAATATATTTGAAATATTATGATGTTTTTTATATTATACAGTTCATGACACGTATATAGGCTTTAATTTGATCAACCTAAAGTAAAGGTGAAAATGATTTTGTGTGTGAATTGCAGTTGTATTTGATATATTTAAAAGCCATCATTAATTTGCCACACAAATGTTAACGTAAATTTACGTACCTATACTTATCAATCCCGTGTAACCAAGTAAATAAACATATGCAAACTATAACACGACGGAAATGAAAGTAGTTCCTATACCAACTGTCTCTTAAATTAACCTCGTTCATATTATATTTCTGCGAAATTTTAATAAATGTTTATGAGCTTTATGACATTGTAATACACAGTTATGAATTACGTGAAATCTAGTGTTTTTCTTATAGCCTTGTAAAGATATAAAAAAATACTAGATTTATTTTTAAGGCTTTTTTAAGGCTAGTAAGCCTTGTTATATTCTACATACGTCATACATAATAACAGAAGATTAATAAATGTTTGGGGGAACGAGACCCTCCAACTGGTAGGAGGGGTTCTGCGACCAGGCAATCATGCCTGGCGGGTCACTGCCCAACAGCTGATGTTGGGATGTTGTAAATATGATAATCGGCGCGAGAACTTATACTGCGCGATTCAGGATTGGTAGTTTCTTTGTGTTGTACGTTGCTCCGTAGTTCAGTGTATCTGCGGTAGATGGCGCTGTAATATCAACATCTGTTGCGCTGTACGTGGAAGGCGCCTCAAATGTATGGAAAGACGTCATCTCAACGCGTAGTCACGTAGTGAAAACAAAATATTGGCTAGTAATATAATAATATTTATAGAATAAATTCACCGTGGGAGAGCCACGGTTCGGCATGCATGGGCCGGCTCGACCGGACTGATACCACGACCTCACAGAAAACCGGCGTGAAACGGCGCCTGTGTTGTGTTTCACCGAGTGAGTGAGGAATAGTGTAGGAATAATGCAAGAAAATAGAGGCAACAGCGGTTGTAGAAAGAGATTCGATGCGAAACACAATATACACTGTTTAATAAATATATTCTAAATCACGTTTCATTTACATTCACTTATCACAGAATCACGTTTTCTTTTATATTAATTTATCGTTAACTGTCTGTCCGTCACAGTTTCTTATGCGTAACAATAATAACTGGACACGTCTTATATACGGCCGTCTGAACCCAAAATAGACATAGTCCGTACATTCGTAAACAATATGTTGATAGACATACTTATATGTTGCTAAATGTATAAGTGTTATAGATAAATTACAGCCACGTAGAACAAATGACTGTGATCATCTCGTAAAGTATGTCCTAGGTGGGAATTAAACGTCTTTAGCAGACAAGATCTACATCCACTAGAAACAAAGGACCGGTATAAGCCAGCCAGGCTAGTTCTTGATCTTCTCTTTATTATTAAAGCTTACGCGTCCAGTTTTATGTTATATAAATTATTCCCTAATAAAACTCTTTCACTGCACCGACGATGGTGTGGTTGTTTAAGCGATAGCCACGCCGTTTCTAGTTGTGTTAAGTGTCGGGCTTAAACTCCACATGAGAAAGCACTTTGTGTTATCTATAACTTGTTGTACTGAGTCTAGACTTTCTTTGTGTCCGTTCCATATTAGACACATTATATCGGTCATTACGATCAGTTAGAATCTTAGGTTCTTTTTTTATTTTGCAAGAACGATGTTTCACGATTACGGCTTTTGAACTACCGCTTTCGTCATGTCGGAATTGCATATTGCTGTAAACATGTTTTTTTAAGAGTTCGTAAGATCTCAGATTTGAAACACTAACGTGGTACATTTAGTAAAATAATTGTCACAATTTACAAATTTAATAAAAGCAAAGTCAAATATAACAACATATCGTTAATTAAAACTGGTTCAGTTGATTACACACATACACAATATATATCAATACATGAGTTTATGGAGGTACTCACGTATGTATATGTAGACAAGTAATAAAACACCCAACCACTAAACTGTCACTATTCTGGAAAATTCCATTCATTGAATCCTTAATCCCTCAGCGGTCTGTGGCCACAACTCTATTTTAGTTTAATTAAACAGCCAAAACTAAGCGACCAACTATTGGAATAGTTCCATACTGCTGCTATTAGAAATCTCTTTAATAATTAATATACGTTCGCGCTTAAATCAAATATTAAACGTGTCTGATTTCATTTTCGGTTCGGATTCTGTTTAAGGTTCTGAATCTAATATCTGTTTCCGACTACAAACTTTACTAAACTTGTTTTACACAATATAAAAGAAAACTACACAACTTTAAGAAGTTCGGGTAAACTGACATATAAAGGGGAACTTGCAAAAAATTTGCTCTGTTTAATGAATAGAACTTTAACGTGATGAAAATTTCACGTGGCTTATTCGAATAGTAGTTGCAAGAAGGCTGGTTAAATCAATGTGTGTTTTACTCTCGAGTGAGGGACACAAAAGTACCTACAACTTTTAAACTCATGATGAAATATAAAACCTTTCCTAATTTGCTGATACGATTCCGTTTTATGGTAATTCTTGTAAGCTTATTAGTTATTCTGCAAACCGTCACTGATCACATGAATCCTACTTTTATAGATACTACTTTATAAATATAAGGTTAAAATAAGGACTAGGAAATATGTATAATTTTTTTATTTGTCTTATAATATATGTATTTATATTATATTCAATATATAAATATAATGCATCTTTTTTTCTAGATTCTTTATTGTTTATAGAATATACTTAAAATGTAAAACGAAATGTGACATCGATGGTGGATGACTTCATCGAAATTATCCGCGTCGAAATTCATACTATGTTAGTAGTTTGTGACAAATATTAAATTCTTCCATGATTTTTATAGCAATTAAAACTGTAAATAAGTACAAGTTTTTAAAACTTGCTTTTATTACTTGTTAATAAAATAAATAACTAAAGCCCTATCATTTGATACCCATACTGGGTAGGTTGTTTAGAAATATTATTTATTTTACTCTTTTTGCACTTTGTACATCGGCGGACTTAATGCCCATGGCATTCTCTTCCAGTCAACCTTAGAGTGCTGTAGAAATCTTGTAGGGAGGTGCACGGGGTTACATAACTAGTGGAATATATGTATATATATATCATCATCTTCCTAGCCTTTATTATTAGAATTAAAAAACATGCATATTCCGTATTGAGTCAAATAAGTTTTAAAATTATTTCTGTGGGTTACTAAATCTTACACGTATAACCTTTAAAACGTATAAACCTTTTGGTATAGAAGCTATTATATATTTTTGCATATTTTCTGTCTCCAATTTAAAGAACTTCTATTTAGGAAAACAAAATTATCTTTTGCTCTTTCTGTGAATGGTTATAACGTGTCTCATGAACATTTTCATAAGTAGTAAGTATAACACAAATTTCACGTTGTGGAACTCTGTGTGTGAACGCTGTGTATGTGAACGCTGTAAGTTGATTTTTGCTTAATGAGTGTTTTCAGCATAGTTCCTTTTCACTGTAATGGCTAATGAGTTGTTTTTAGTTTAAATGTACACTTTTTTTCAAGAAAAACTTCTATAGCTCTCTAATTGGGACAAATAATAGTGTTGTAGAGGATTATTCATTTTACCGTTGTAGTTCTAATCCTACTAATATTATAAACGCGAAAGTTTGTGAGTATGTTTGTTGCTCTTTCACGCAAAAGCTGATGAATGGATTTTGATGAGACTTTACAATAATGTAGCTTATACATCAGAATAATACATAGGCTACAATTCATAAAGATACTAGCTTCGCTTCGCGGCGTTTCCCGCGGTTATTGTCGTACCGCGGATAGCACCGCGGGGTTCAGCTAGTATATTTATACGTAGTATTTATAAATAAAAGGATTTATGATACAATTAGCTTTTGTACGCAGCTCTGCCCGCGTGTATGTTGGTTATCACGATAGAAAGTAGGCTATGTCCTTTCTTAGAAATCAAAGTTTCTCCACGCCAAATTTTACTGAAATCGTTGCAGTCGTTTAGCCATGAAAGCATGATAGATAGATAGAGACATTACTTTTGAATTTATATCTAATTTAAGTATAGAAGTATAGTTATAGATTTACATCTTGTATGAGAATTTCATAGTATTAAGTTAATCGTATATAAACTAGTAGAACCCGACAATCATTAGATTAGCAATTCGTTATATTTTGGGCTTAAGTTCTACAATCATAATCCTTTGATACTTTTTACAATGTAAGCAACAGGGAATTCAAACAAAACAAACTGATGTTTTATAATATTAAACAGAGGAGCTTGCGGCTGAAATAGTGTGGAAGAGCCACATAAAACATAGGGTGAGCACACATTTATTTAAATGTTAGTTTAAGGTGATTTTAGTGCTATTAGAAATGTTATACGTTATTTACACAAAGACTTGGTAGACTTCTTTGTTACCGTACTGAAATAAGCCAAAACATTGTAACATGACTTGCGTAGGAGGGCTGGCAGCGACTGGATACAAAAAGCAACAGACCGGGCTCAGTGGTGTTCCTTGGGAGAGGCTTATGTCCAGCAGTGGACTGCAACAGGCTGATGATGATGATGATGATGATTGTAACATGATATGGGTATATTTAAAACATACAGCAGGTATGTAGGTTATAATTATAAAGTCTTAAGAATTTAATAAAGAATACTTAGAAATGTAATAATTGTCCGTATGTAAGTTAGCCAAATTGTCGTAAATTTATTACGACAAATTGGCTAACATATTTAATCACTAAGGTATGAGAGATTTTTGGTACTTCTTTTCGTAGCTATATTGTTTAAATTATTACTAGAATGGAAGCTCTCTCGACTATGCAACTGACTCAGGAGTTTAAGACTAATATTTAATTAAGTTGTCATCTGTCGTATAGTGTTAAATACTATTATAGAAGACTTGAAGCTCACATACTCATGGACTAAGTATATAAATTTAGAACAATGTTGTTAGAGAAAGTATAAAATATTAATACACTTCATCCTTCATCCCTTAATATATTATTCAAGCGGCTTTCAAAAGGATCGTCTACCTTCGATAAATTATAAAATCTCGCTCAAGCTTTTAATGTTGATGAAATGTAAATTATCCGACACCTTTCCCACTTTACGCTTGTTATCTTTCTAGAATACCAGTTAATGTATTCATAGTATTTGTATTCGATGGATACAGCCCTGATAAGCTTTGGAACAGTGTAGTTTGATGTCCTCAATTTTTATGGAAGTGGGTTAAATTGGCTTACTTCATTAGTGAAAATATTAGGCCTAATGATGCAGAAGATCACTAAGCCGCCGGTGCGTGGGTCACCATGCTGCATTGTTACATTGTCTGCATTCGCAATGAGTATGCTTTCCATCAGGCAGTATAGAGTCACTTTGGGAGGTCCATATATGATTTTTTTTTATTAAAGATGTGCTGCCACTGACCTTGCTCCCTGATAGTCGGCGCCAATGGGTCTGAAATTAGTTAATAATTTTGCAAATACGTAAATTAACAAATGAATATCGATTACAATACTAAATACGTTATATATAGTACATTTATAAAACATTTTTATTTCATCGCTGATTTTCCATAAATCGACAGATAATTGTAAAATAGTTATCTTTAATTTAATATAATAACATGTCAGGAATATAACTATTTACTTTATTACTCTCTTAGAATAGTCAACACATAATTTTTAATGCAACTTAATTTGAAGCCTGAGGAATAAATATTACCGTTAGTGTGATCTGTTTCTTGGTTCATAGATGGCGTTATAAGTCTAGTACCACGACGACTAGAGATCGTGTGCTGGTCGAATTGAGACTATAATTATATACACAAAGTAGTAACAATTGAACTATCTACTATATAATTTATTTTTAACATATATGTTTTTTTTATAATAAAGGTTGAAATATACATTTTAGTTATGTCATAAGATATTGCTTCAATATTTTAGTGTTCTGATCTTCTCATATATATAAAATTTTGTTTTTAAAATTTAACTTTCCACCCTGGACGAAATTTTTAATAGATTTATATGCCTTCTAGCATACTCGACGAACTTCGTACCGCCTTACAATTAATAATGTGTCGACAGCAGCGCCACCTATTGAGTTCAATTGTGTTTTTTTTAAACAGGACTCCATTGAAATATACATACAAAATTTCACCCAAATCGGTCCAACCGCATAAAAGGCGTTAGGTGACAAACACACATACAGAAGAACTATTTATTTTAAGATTCGTATTTATAAGAAAATTGTATTCTATGCATCTTATGTGCTACGATATATTTAGTTACCGTGGGAGAGCTATGCTTCGGCATGAATGGGTCGGCTCGACCGGAGTGATACCACGGCCTCACAGAAAACCGGTGTGAAATAGCGTTTGCGCTGTGTTTCACCGAGTAAGTGAGGATACCGGAGGCCCATACCCCAACCCCTCCCCCCATCTCCTTTCCCATCCCCCAAAAGTCGGCAACGCACTTGTGACGCCTTTGGTGTTGCGGGTGTCCATGGGCGTCGGTAATCGCTTACCATCAGGTGATACGTCTGCTCGTTTGCCAGCTATTCAATAAAAAAAAAAAAAAAAAACTTAAGCAAATACAATGTAATTACGATGCACAGGTATGAATAAAATTGCTTTTGTTTTTTTTTGTTTTTAAAAAAGACAATTCCCGCACTAGGCATAATTCCTGTGTCGCGGGGACTTTACAAACATACATGAAACGGACACAAAGAACACTTTGTGGATCACACAAAGTGTTATTCCATGTGGGATTTGAACCCACAACACTTGGCGAAGTAGGGAACGGCGTGGCGACTGCTTAACCACTAGGCCAAACGTGCAGTCATACATTACATCAAGAATTTTGTCCAATGCATGTTAATTTAAGTTATGCAATACAAAAAGTTGGTAAAGATTTAAACAGTATGTGTTACTATATTAAATCATTGTTAAAAAGTGTTTGGTGTTAATGTTTATATATTCATGTTTACCTATTATACTCGTAGCTATGGGGTACTAGATATTTTAGTAGCTTATCTATTTTTCTACCAAAATTATAATTTAAGCTTCGCTTGCATATTATCTCATAACCTTGTCTATCCCGTGTCTAAATTTCATCATGATGGTTTCAGCAGACAAGTGAACAAACTCATATTCTGGTATACAATAAACACTAACTAAAAGAGTCACACATTAATTGTCCAAATTAACATCTAAAATGAAGTAACTTATAATAACAGTAGCAGAAAAACAAATGATCGTACTACTAGAAGTCATGTAAAGCCATCAATCATTAATGCGTCATTGCATTATGTGTTCAATCGATCACATGATCAGACATGTACATTTCTACATCGAATCATTTATTAACAGAACTGCAGTACATCGTGATTAATGCTACCATAGACCAAATCATGACCAGGTATGTTATGAAATTAGCCATACGTGAATTGTCTAATTGAATTTGTGCCATCTGCCGTGACCATGATGTGTTAATATCAATTGTGTTTGACGTTTTGTATAAATAATGTCCGATTATAATCAACCGTAACTAGTTTGACTATTGATAGTCATTTCATTGATGTCTATTTGTGTACAAAATAAAAGTAAAAGTAAGTTGCTAAATCTAAATACCACCTTTAAACGAGCAATTTTTTGTTTATATATATAATCTGATTCTCAGAAACGAAAATTTAGTATGCAATGGGTGTCGGAGGCGATAAATCGATCAGCTAAGATTCATTTAAAGGACAGGTTATTAAAGAAAATAACAAATGTGGCATCATTAAAAAGATATTTATAATTGTCCATTTAATCCAGCTTTTGCCCGCGGCTTGGTTGTGGTTATGTCTTCCTCAAGAATCCAAGTATATCCATGTTAAATTTCATTGAAATCAGTACAGTGGTTTACCCGTGAAAGCGTAACAGATAGATTTACTTTAGGATTTATAATATTAGTGTGGATTACATGTAACATATACTATTAACATGTAACAGAGTATGACGAGGCGCCACAACGTTATACACGAAATCAAATCAATTAATAAACGAAGCATAAAAGGGTACTAAACTGTCTTTAGCTATTAGAAGTAGTAGTTCTTTGAGTCATGTGTGAGTATGTAAAAACACTTTGCAGTTGGAATGCAAATAGTTCACAATATCGTTGAGCACCGCCTTTGGTTAAAAAGACGATATAGCAACCTCTTCTGCAACTGACGCAGCTACTCCCAGTGCATGCATAGTTTATTAGAAAACACTGCGGTGTCTAGTACGAGGATATATTGCTTCCAATATTAATATAGTCAGAGAAATCTTATGGCAGCAATTGCTATTGGAGTGAAACGCCTCTCACTGAAACGGAAGCAGATTTAGTGTAATGGTGATCGTTTAAGTTATAATAAGTGCAACTAGAAAGTGAACAAATTTTACACGTTAATTGTAACTTCAATAAATATATTTGGCTTAATTGTTGTGTTAAATTTTTTTGTATTTTTGAAATAACTGTTGGTACGCAAAAGCTCTGGATGAAGATAGACCATTAAAGGATAAAAGTTTTATGATTGTATGGAGAACTTGAGGTCATAATCAGTGGCTATCTTAACACTTAACATTTTAAAAGATCTCGTTATATCTTGTATCGTAAAAGGTAATAATTTTACTTCTTAAAAATCACTAACAAAACAGCGTCAGTATCTTAGTTTGGTTAGACGTCGGGACGAGGGAGCGTTTCTGTACAAAAAATTGTAAAGTATTCACGGAAAGACACTGATAAATTACCCCCGTGTTTTACAGACACATCTGACGATTTATTACGTCGCCCACATACAAATATTCGCCATAAATTCGTAAATATATCCTAACATCCTATGTATGAGGAACGGAGGAAAATCGATTAAGATTCTACAAGTCATGGGAGATGTTTTATTCTATGTGACTTTAGTAGAGTTGGATCAGATGATAATTTATAAAATATTGTGCGTATACTAATTTAACATTAGGTGTAACATAATGTGAGGCGTATTTTGCAGTAATCTAGATAGAACAGACTTCCCAAAAGTAATTCTCTAAAAGGCTTAATAAGGAATTTAAGAGGCTCGTTTCCAGTTAATAAGTGCTTTAATTAATAAAAATATCTATGTTTTAGCTTCTGCTGCTGCATTTGCGGAACGCCTCGAACGGCATAAATATCAAAAATTAATAGGTACCTATTTATATTTTTGAACCGTTTGGGGTCAAGACGCTAAGCTCGCACTATATTTAAACAACAAGCTGAGCAACTGATTAACACATCCCGTGACCAGAAGGCTGGCCTTTTTCTACCACAGAGATTTAGTATTGCAATGCATCCATTGAAAATTTATTTTCATACACACATGTGTAAAAAATTATTTCCATCATTGTCATCGCCGCTGTATATGGACAAATTCTATTTTCTATTGCACAAAAAAAATATATTCTACCAAAGTGCATATATATATATATATATATATATATATATATATATATATATATATAATATAATATATATAACAGTATATATATATATATATATATATATATACTGTTATGTGCCTCTTAGCTTTTAAGGTGCATGTTCTTGTTGGTTGTCCAAATAAAGTAAAATAAAAAAATATAATTATTATACATACATATTTACAACCCATTATCTAAGTATAGTATTTTTGTTTTTACTTTAACTTGGCTTGCTTGAAACATCAGCAACAATAAATATACAGTCTCAAGTGCACACCTGACACTCTTAAGAAAGGAACACTATAGCTTTTCTCAAGGACAAACCTCGCAAAAACTGTTTAGCCTCATTTTTCCAAGTCATTTCCACATTCCTGCGGCACAACTAAGGATCATCTGTCAAAGCCATAGTCCCGCTTAGGTCCTTACCCTTTATGCTCTAACGGTGAATAGTAATAGGCCCTCTTCACGCCCTACAAGAAAAATAGCGCAACACAAAAAGGGCTTTTAGACACCCGGATGTGACTGAATAATTTATTAAGAAGAATGTTCTAAACAAAACGAGTTCAAGTGTTTTATGAGTCTGTTTTTACATAACGGCCTTATAATAGCTGAATGTGATAATAAAATGTAAGTATTTGGGTTCCGTCAAAACAATATGGGTATTGACAAAGGTTTTCGTGGACCCTTTTTTGTTGGTTAGTAAATAGATTTTTGTGTTTGGATTTATAAGAATAATGTGTAAAGAAAGAATATTGTACCAAGTACTTTGAATTACCATATTATAGGTTTTTAGTTTCGTTCGATATGTGAATATTAGGCATAAGTTAAAATATTTAAAAAAAAATCTAATCTCTTAATAATACAATAAAAGTTTAAATAGTTAAACGCAGCTAATTTCTATACCCCAGCGCAAGTGACCCAGCGAACTTAGTACCGTAATTTTTTATGTGAATAGTTCCAGCATTTCCAAAAAACTTGTTTTAGTACTTGTATTTATGTCTACTTCAGTTTCCCACTGATATTGTCACGGACCAAGAAAATAGGAATCTTCCGGTTTTATTTTAATTTTATTTTATGCAAACCTTGCCCTGAAAAAAACGCATTAATGAAAGAATTTTCCAATTTAGTGCAGGCGATCGAAAGTTTTGTGCGTACATATATTTCAGTGATTCATTCTTATTTATACATATAAATATACACCCAGATCTAAAATAACTAACTACTCACCAATTGCTTAAATAGGCTTCAAATGAACCCTCGACCTCGAGTAAGCAGTTAGGGTCATTAACTAGTAGATTAAGACTTTGATCTATTTTGTATACAAAACCCAACGCATATAACACGTTAACGTCTTGTATGTGAACGTACTCTTACTCTCAGTATATGGCACTCACTCAAATGATTTATTATTACAGATCGGTTTGCAAGAAAGTACTTTACGCTCAGTCTTCTTGGATATAATATAGTTTACAAAGTCGGCAAATTGACTTGGCTAATCTTTGGATTCAAATGCATATATTTACCATGTTTATTAGTTGCTAAAGAGAATAAATACTTCAACCGTTTACATGGGATATAGATTAAAATAGCAGGATAAAATAAAAATATGATTTTAACACACCACAACTAAACATGAACTGCGGTGAAAATACATTGTCAGTGTTATTTTGAGCATCTTGAGAATTTTCGAGTGTAACGAAATTCCTTGACACCATTTCAGACAACGACATAGCAGCCGCTTAAAGAAACTGTTTTCTTCGGTGTTGTGTTGTTAATTCTGTATAGAAGTTTTTTATTTCTTATACAGAGAAAACAAAGTGAATCTTTGTCCTCCAAAACCTTGTTGATGATTTGACTGGAGATTCTTAGATAAATTTATCAGATATAGACAATTTCCCTGTCACGATATTCACTAACATTTTTTTGCATGGGTTTTATAGTTACAGTAAAAGTATATTCCTATCAAAGAAGTTAAAAGTTTTATAAATGATCAAAAATAATATTTAAAAATAAATATATAAATATTTATGCAAATAAATATTCCGGATAATTTACACACCGCCATTTAGCTTCAAACTAAACAGTGCATGTATTATGATAGTTAGGTTGACTGATAGAATACTTATATATTTTTTTTTGTAAATATATACATATTACACATAGAAAACACCCCAACTCCGAAACAAATATTTGCAGATCAAACAAATATTTTATTCGACCTGGGAATCGAACTTGAGACATCAAGCATAGCAGTCGGATATATACGCCACCACTAGTAACAGACCAGATAAGAAGTTTTTAAATAACCAATGATTTAAAAGTAAAATCAGTATATTTTCAGTTATCTAACTCATCACAAAATATTAAGTACTTAATATGTATGATGAGTATTACTTAAAGTTTCCGAGTTACTTCTAAATTTATATCCAAGTGCTTATAGTGTTTTCGAATACAGAAACAGGTAATATTAAGTGGTATTAATATAGATTTTCCGGGTGGCAATGGATCTACCAACAATACCAATTGGAAGTTGCCCCACATTGCTGTTCACGATAATCACATTATATCAATAGCCTTTATTCAGCAGTTAGTTAGAAAGGAGGTGTTGGTCTATTGTACAACACGGGCCAATCGTGTTAGTATAATATTTGTTTTAAGTTCCTCTCCAGGGATGTTGTCCTGCGTATTTGCTCTCTTCGTCACCTCTTATTCGCTACTCTGTATTTTTAATCCGTCACCGTCTGTGGTCTAATATCGCAAAATCACACCGTTTCAGAAATTAAAAAAGCGAAAAATTTGGAGTATATATAAGAGTAAGTGGAGGTATTTGACTGCATATGCAGCATATCGTTTATGCAGCTGTAGCGTATGAGACTACTATAAAAAAATATATGTACTATGTCAGTTGTCTAGACGGCGTTGTGTGTCAGATGTAGGAAAAATTATTATTATATAAAATGCCTGCATTTGCCAGCTATTATTTTAGACCTAGTTTCGTCGACCTATGGATGTCAACCAAGCACATAAGGGATTATTTGAATATAAGAGGCAGGATAGGGATTTAAGGTAGGTAGGTAATCTTATATATAAAATTCTCGTCTTATATATAAAATTCTCGTGTCACGGGGTGCGTAATCGAACTCCTCCGAAACGGCTCGACCGATTTTGATGAAATTTTTTGTGATTATCCGGTATCTATGAGAATCGGTTGTAATCTATTTTTCATCCCCCTAAATGTTAGGGGTAGTCCACCCCTAAATTTTTTTTTTTTTTTTTTTGACTAAATTTTTAATTTCTATTTTTTTATGATGCAGCATTAGAAAATACATACAACCCTAGATTTTCAACCCTCTACGATCAACCCCTATTTTTCCATCGCGATTTTTATTGACCCACCTCTACAACATATATTCCCTTTTATGGCAAAGCAACGTTTGCCGGGACAGCTAGTATAATATAAAACCTTTTCGCTTCGAGTGGTAAAATGATCATGAATCCATAATATCAATTTGTTTTTGGTACTGTAATGCATGTTTAAATAACAAAAGACTATCCATACTTATACATGTTAAACATTCTAAAGTAACTCTGTATATTTGTCATGCTTTCACAGATAAACTGCTGAACCGATTGGAATGAATTTTGTTCTACAAATAGATTGCCACATTAAGAAAGACATATACTGCTTTTTGTCGCGGTAAGATAGTAACAAATAAAATATAAATTCTTCAAAGCAAACATACTTCATGTAAGTCATAGAATTGTCATTCAGTTCAAATACAACACACTGGCAATATTCTCCGTAGCACGTATGAACGGTTGAACGCAGCGTGTGCGTAGATGTCGTAGCCGCTGTCCGTAGCAATGATATATATGTGTGTAACTCTAGCGTAATCATTGTTGCTTATGTACGAATTACAATTTTAATAGCTGACCTGAACATTGTTTTAACAATGATTGAACAACAATACAGAGACGTATTAGAAACCTTACAGTTACTGAAATAGTTGTGTAGAGTACTTTTAGGCTTATTACGACAAATCATTAAAATTGAAGTGTCTGTTTGTAATTTCAGATTAATAGCTTTTCACGAAATGCATACATAAGTATAATATACGGTGTACCGTATATTATACTTACTATTATTACATTTACTACATTACTCACTAAAAATAGATTATTTGATGTTTCAGAAAATATTTTATTTTATATTTTTAAAATTTTCTTGTTTTGTTTGTTCCGCCTGATCTCTAAAACATAGTGACTGATTTTGACATAATTTTCACTTGAAAATAGCTGATGATATAGGGAGTTAATTAGATCAATTATTGATAGACTAGATTCACTATGCGGTGCTAACCCCGGGGTTCACCTAGTATTCTATAAATTTTATGGCTATAAAATAGTTACTCCATTAATAAATGTAGTTACGCCATAAATAAACCTTAACTCTGTAGTGAATCGATTAATACAATAATAAATAAATCCAACAAAAAATTAACATTGAGATTCTATTTCTAGAACGTTCAATCAAAAATTTAAAAAGTAATATCGTATCATAACCAAAGCAAACCCTAAGGAACCGTGTTCGGCGACAGCTAATCAAAATAAAGAGATAAGAATTTAATAGACTCGGGCTATCTGGACCCAAGCTGTGCCGTAACAATACCAGAATAAATAGACCTCAGACATGAAATAAGTCACTAAGAAATGAAAAGCAAGACAGAGGTCTTTGCTTATGGTGTGATGAATAAATTATTTAAGAAGATTACAAGGCTTCATTGGTTTTATAAAATACTAATTTCATCTTAACCGTTTTAGCAGATACTGCAGCATAGTACTGAAATAGGTCTAAATGAGGTCACTGGTAGAGCCTTAATCACTATAGATGAACGTTATTAATATAGCATGTTTTAGTGAAATTAATTTTACATCATGTATATTCAAATTCAAAATATTTCGGAGCTGTAAGTTATTTATAAAATAAATAATTTTAAATTGTAATTTTGATTTTTACTTTATTTTTCAATTTTCATTTTTATTTTCATCACTAGATGACGTTGTGAGTTAGATGTCCGATAATATTTAGGTATTATTCAACGTTCTTACTGTAAATTTTATTTAATCTGTTTTAATATGTTTTATTTATTTGTAATTTTTAATGCATACTGCACATATGAACATATTTTGCCAGAAAGAAATGAGTAAGAAATAAATTAGAAAATTCATACACGCAAAATAGATTTATTCTATTTATTGTACTTTTTAGGATAATTTATCTTTTGTCTAATGACAGACCATGGCCATCAGATGTTGGTCCAGTGATTAGTGATTCTGAATGCTAAGCCAAAGGCCGTGGGTTAGATTTTCAACCAGGACAAATCTTTGTGTGATAAACACGATCATTTGTTTTGTTTGGGTACTCCCAATAATACCTAATAATACGGTTTACCTATAATATGTAAGTATGTAGAAATATATATGTATGTTTATCAGCAGTCTGGTTACAGGTTTTGCCTAGTTTAGACGACCATGAGATGAGTAAGGTTGTTATTATTTGCACACCAAGTTACATATAATTGTGCTCAAAAGTTCATCAAAAAATAAAAAAAAACATTTTACATAGTTATATTTCATTTTGAGTAATTTGTAACACAAGCAAAATCGAAGACAAAAGTGAGTATAAAGTTTAATTAAGTTTGACGTTGACGTTGATGTGTGGTGTCTAGTCTAACAAACATTTGAAATAATAATAATATCCTTCAAGCATTAGTAATAACCTTTTGGTTTCTGACAAAAATATTACAATAATTTTAAAATAAAAACAAAAACAGTTTGATAATTCGACATTGACCAGTATTGATAAGAATTTGAGTGTATTATATATAAACTAATAACCAATAATATATAAATTATATTTGTTGGATATGATGTGTTTATTATAATTAGCTGCGTAATACGGAACAATAATTTCGACAATGTATAAACGTAACTGAGAACAGACTTGTGAGTTGAGATTAGATAGTAGAACTTGAAACTAGTTTCAGCTGATCAGAGTTCAAACGATACTTGAGACGCCTTCTATAATACGGGCCTAAGAGTATAACTTATTAAAATCCAGTTCAAAACTTTGTAAGGCTTTCTGAAAGTTGTACAAGTGACTTATAATTTAACAAATAGCTTGAAATCACTTCATCAATACAATTTACAGAGTAATGTTAAAACAATTTACAGTGTAATGTTAAAACAATTTACAGTGTAATGTTTAGTTATAAATAACTAAAAAATACGTGTTAATTGTCTGAACTCGACCAGTTTCAAATCGAACAGTTACTACATTATAGAAGTACTTTAGTTTCAATTATTGAGTAGAATATTTTGACATTTATAATACTGTACGACTGACTGTACGCGCCCAATGCGGGCAAGAGCTGGATGGATTTAGTTGTTTTAATTTTGTTAATGGTAACCTAAATAAAATTTAAGATGATGAATCAAAAAATTTGGTGGAAATTAAGAAAATTGTAAATTAACTATGCTTTTTTTAAAAAGAATCGATACTAATCAGTTGTACATTATGTAAAAGCACCTGTCAGGTCAGCTGATGTTAAATATATATTTAAGAAACATGCAACATATATAATATATATATATTAATTGAATTAAATATATTCAATCATCAATATATTTGGTCAATGGTAACGACTTAATATGACATTGACATCGAATGCGTGTACACATAATCGTACAGAGAAAACCATACAATATTTCAAACAAGTGATAAATTGCCAGGCAGGGAGAGAGAGGCCCCAGTTAAACACGATCGCGGCTGACCCACTAACGATTTATTGAACGATACGCTGATCTAAATAAACTCGTTCTATCAACTGAACTGGTTTCGATGCTATCAGAGCATCGTTACTACGACACCTGGACGCTGTCCAAAGCTCCAATGCTTACACGACATGAAGTTTATGACATCGCCATATGGTTAGACTTGATTTATTGATGTAATAAACAGGGTTGGTCGAGTTTGTGGGATAAAATTTTGAGATAATTGAACTTATATCGATGTACGTAGTATAGTTGCTATCTTTTCTGGAATAGGGGGTGTCATTACGATGTAAGAAAACCTTTTTCTATTTGACTCATTCATTCATATACACCGCAATTCTAGTTGAATTGTTGCTCGAAGCTTTTGCAATCAACTGATACAAATAAATTCGTTGGTAGTAGTTTCACTAATAGGTTGGTATAAGCTATATATTTCAATATTTGTTCATGTAATTGTATGTATTTGCCAAAAGATTTTGAAGATAAACCTTTAATTTTTTCCAAATCCTAACACTAAACCTTTTAATAAGAATAATCATTAAAATATAATAAGACTAAATATAATTTCGTATTGAAATATATTTTATTGTTAAATTTTACTTCATGCTGACAGCTGGTTTACGTTGCAAACTAAGTGCATTCAAATATGCAAAAGCGGATTCTGCTGATGGTTCTTTACACTAAAAATAAAGTATTTTGAATCTGTTATTTTTTTAACTTTAAATATGAAAATCTATTTTCGTAGTCTTCATCAAAAATAGAGATAATGATTCATTTGTGAAATTAAGAAACCTACCTGTGCCTACGCCTGAATTATATTATTTGCTACTATTAAAGATAACCGAATTGTTTTTGAAATTTGAATGGAACTAAACGAGTCGTATGCTCTCCACAATTAAATTTAGTGTTTATAAATGACATGGGAGTGTTCACTTTTTTATTAAATTCGATTAAAAATCAAATTCAATGTAAATAATAATTTGAAAGTTATATTTCAAACTTCTTTGAACTTTGAATCCTTAGTCACTTCTCTGTCAATGATCTTCCTGCAAAGAAATAATTAAAAAAAAGATGTCGCACCGAGATATCTAATACTCATGTTTAATAAAATTCGTCTTTCATTATTCTTAACTCCTTTACACGTCTGTTGGCAACACCTAAACAAGACTGGCCTTGCGTAACAAATTGTATTCGGACGAGAATTCTCCATCACGGTAGAATGATTCACTTTAAACCCTTCTGTTGTATACGGTGATGAATCGGTACATTTACTTACGTAATGTATGATTGCGGAATATCCCTTGTCATAGAACAAGGAAATTTCATGGTAACTATTTATATTTGTATCTTAGAAATTCCAACATGGTATATGCTTTTGATGTATCTTGATTTGAGATTGTTTATATATTATTATTGAGATATATTTATACAATTTTTAGAAAACCAAAATGTACAGCAACAAATGTAGGAACTTTAGTTACTGTATCATGTCAAAACGTGTGAACTGATCTGAAGTAAATTTTCCACAGAAATAGATTTAGATTTATAGTACAAAATAGCACATAGGCTACTTCTAACTACGGAAAAACAGATTGACGAAATATAGTTTTTTTTTTAAAAGGAGACAACTCCCACGTTAGGAATAAACATCCTGTGTCGTGGGGGACTTTTACAAACATACATGAAACGGACACAAAGAACATCCAGACTCGGGACAACAATTCGTGGATCACACAAAGTGTTGTACCGCGTGGGATTTGAACCCACGACACTTGGCGCAGTAGCAAGCGGCATGGCGACCGCTGAAACCACTCGGCCAACCGTGCAGTCAGTTAAAAGAAATGTATGTATAATTCTCAAGCAAGTTAACAGTAGTTGGTTTAACATGTATTCCGTCAAGTCTCAATAATCATCTTATATACATAGCTAAAAAATAAGCTTCCTTTTTCATTTGTATTATCTGTGGATATAAATATAACAATTTTTTACCAAACGCTTTAAACCATTATTATTAAAAGTATCACAAAACATTTTAAAACTGTAATTGAATTAAGCTTTGTGTTAGCAGTAAATATGTGTAGGTGGGTACCGCTTATCCTATACCCAATCTATCTGATCCCCGTTTCGAAATTATCATATGCCTTGGTGGATCAACGTATAACAAGGCCATCGATCGGTATAACTTAGATTATTGGCTGGTTTATTTAGGCCCTTAACTGAGAAACCTAAATAAACCTGTCTAGATGATAATCCATTTATTTCATTAGTTGTTTTCATTGGATTCATGAGTCTTTTGAGGACATTAATGTTGAGCATATTATTAAAAATTCCCATTGAATTAAATAAAAATTTTCAACTTCAAGCAAAGTAGTGATCGCATTAAGCTGGAATGAATATATCATTGACACAATACTGATGCATTTTTCTTCCATTAATAAAGCTATTTCGTATATTACCTCGGGTCGGTATTGAACAGTCAATGCTCGTCGATGCTATTATTAAGTCCGAAAGCGATAATATCAAGCAATTTATTCAACAGAGATCCCATTACGACTTAACTCAAAAATTTGAGAATGGTTGTTTTTATCTGATAAATATACGACAATTGTTTTATTGGGTTGAAAGTTTTGGAGACCTTTCATAAATGCTTACTGGGGATGGTTCTTGTGCTTAAAAGTTTATTTGGCAAGTGTGATTTTTTTAATGAAATTCTACAGGTCACAAATCCCACCCCACCTTCGTGTTCTAATTAGAAAAACCAAATAGCACATTTACGGGCTTCTCTATACTGTTCTGTACTTTCATAAAAATATCCCCCCCCTCCCCGGATTACAGAAAAGTGATAGAAATATGTTCTACATTAAGAGTTTAGTGCTAACGTCGTTGATGTACGATGATCTCATCGTTTGATTCCGTAAATTACTAGACATATCAATAAAAAAATGAGAGAAAGTAAATATGACAAAAATATTATTTAATTGTTGCAAAATCTCTATTTGATTCGAAAATATTTCTACAGTTTGAATCTGCTGTCATAATACATTTACTGTCATTTATTGCTATGGTCTTTTTATTTATTTATTAATCTAAGTAAGTAGTTGAATACACATATGGGCCAAGGTAAGAGCGAGTCGTGTTTAAACAAATTTCTAGAAAATTAACCGACACAGCTATCGAACCAGCTGGAACTGACATAAAACACTCTAAGCCTTCTATATTCGTGGATTGTCTAATTACTGCTCAAGTTTTCCTATCTAAGGTTTCAATAATCCCTGTGTAAGTATCCGACTTAAACGAAGTGGGGCAATATACATCATTCGGTGCTGTGGTTTGATCACTACATTTGGTAAATTAATCAAGAGACTCTTAAGCCCATTACACATGGTCGGTTTTAGTCTAGCCTAGCTGAGGAGACTTAATACATATTGGGTTTATTGTCTGACGCTAAGGTGCATGTTTAGACGATAAATTAAGTGATATAACTCTTATTTTTAACAGATTTACGGCTAAAATAAAAGGCTAAGCAATAGTTTTAGTACAACAATATATGGTCCACGGTAGCGCTTAAATTACTGAACCGATTTCAATGATTGAGATGTCAATAGATTCATAATAAGGGCTAGGTGACATAGGCTGTATAAATTGTATAAAAAGTTTTTATGTAGTCTTGTTATAGTTTCTTAATTTTTTCTTATTATTATAAGAATGATCTGCGTTAATGCCTTTGAATATTTATTTATTCCTAATGTCCGTGATAGATCATCAAAACATCATATAATGCATTGATATTAATTTGTGTTTGTACTTTATTTAACTTATTTTTACTTCAGAATAAGATAAAATTATATTTTTTTAAATAAATCATTTATTTTTCATTCAACTTCTTTTGTTTTTTATTGTTTAAGTATATCACATACTAATATATACCTAATCGCTGTTGATAGTAGTATCGGTCTATATATACAGCTAATAGTGTTATTTTTATATTTTTTTTATGGAGTATATAGGCCGCCTATGGACACCCGCAACACCTCTGGTGCGTCACAAGGGCGTGCCGTTGGGGGAAAGATATGGCATATATATGATATGAAATATGTGGTTTAGACACAATAGTTATAGTTACTTGGAGGGATTCAGTGATAGAATAATACACATAAAACTCTCTGCTTTCGGTATATAATCTTCTGATAGAGCTTCTCTTCACGTTAAAATAAAAAATAAAAAGAGACACTAGAACATGAAAGAAAGTCGTTTATACTCACGTCTTTCCTAGTTCTCCTCGTTAAGCTAGAGTCAGCAAATGCCTGTCCGAATACTAGATTAGAAAAACAACAAATATTGTATCTCCGATAGAAGAACGTGTGGGTAACCACTTTCCATGAGGAGAACGTATACTTATTTATCAACATAGTTGTGTAAATGAAAACTTTGTGGCTTTTAGTTTAGTATTAGAATTTTCTAGGAATTACGTGACTTAGAATTTAATTTGGGTTCTGTTATATCAACACACAACAGTACAAAATAGTTGATGTGTACAAATGGTATTACACTGCTTTAACATACACAATTCCACGAAATACTTCCACAGTGAAAAGAGCTATTCATTTCTGTAAGTGGTAATTTATTCATGTGCGCGAAATGTAATGTTACCTAATTATCAGGATTGTCTTTAACACGCTGCCTTCACCCGTGACGACCTCAAATGCGTGCATTCGCATGTTAATGGAACAATGTATTTTATATCCAATGTAGGTGAAAATGAACTTTTATATGTACAAT
Source organism: Spilarctia lutea (assembly GCA_916048165.1). Lineage (NCBI taxonomy): Eukaryota > Metazoa > Arthropoda > Insecta > Lepidoptera > Erebidae > Spilarctia > Spilarctia lutea. Next base: position 14,904,474 of record OU696479.1, read on the forward strand.
GAACGTGGTGTGGACTGTAATCATTTACAAGTAGGACACGCGTTTTATTAAGGAATTATCAGTAATAAAACTTGTCTTCCATGTTTATGTGCATGATTTTATAGTCAGCATTTACATATGTCTTCTTTTCCTTTGCCCCTTCTCACGTTAGGTGGGGTCGGCTCTCCTTATCTTTCGGCGCCAGGATAGTCAGTCCAGTAATTGCGTCTTCTTCATGAGATTGGCGATACTAGTCCACCACGTCAAGAGCGGTCGTCCTCTTCCTTATAACATATAACATCGCTGGTCTTACCGCTGTCTTGTACACTTTCCCTTTTATCAGTACTTACGTATGTATAAAAAATATTAAGGATATTAATTTCATTTTGAAGACACTCCAATAGGTAATTATAGAAAGCTGTTATATACCAAGAAGATAAACTCACTGGAATTAGGTTCATTGAGCAACTCCGGCTACTAAACGGAGGGAAATAGCCGTTACTTGTTTTTCCGATATAAAACAGTCTGTAATTTTTTCGCGGGAAGAAATCTTCACACATACACATTTTAGACTCATACAAAAACAACTGCCTGTCCCTACGAAATCACACATAATAATCAAAACATTTAGAATTTGACGCACACATAAATATATTCTGTGTCATAACAGAGTATACTTATACTATGACAGAGGGGAACGCCTGATGTGCGTGGCTACTCCTTACCGTGTTGTTCTACAATTAGGACAGATTTATTTGGTACTAGCTTTGGATCGCGGTTCCGCCCGCGGATTTATCGGTTATCGAAGCAAAGAGTACCCTATGTTCTTCCTCAAGAATCAAAATATCTCCATATCAAATTTCATTGAAATCGGTGCAGCGGTTTGGCCGTGAAAGCAGAACAGACAGATAGAGTTACTTTCGCGTTTATAATGGAAGTATGGAAGTATGGATGATATTAAGATGGTTAGATATAATCTATGTATACAGTTAATTTTGTTACTGTTACAAGTTAAATCTGTTTTCCATTATTATGAAATACGTACAGTGTGATAATTTGTTTTTTATAATACATTTGTTACTGAATTTATCGCACGACTATATTCCGAGATATCAGAGAAAATATTGCTTTAAAAATAGGTATATTGTTGTAAAGATCAATTTTAAGAACTTGAAGTCGGCAAACATTATAGAAAGACAAAAAATATAAAAAACCACGAGTTTCATCTTTGACTCGGTAAATGTAGAAATGCAGAAGCATTTCAATTGAATGCCATAGTGTAGGTCACCAAGCTGCATTGTTGTATTGTTTGCATTCGCACTGAGTATTGTATTGTAGTTGCTACTCTTGGTTCCTGCACATACTTTCTATCAAGTCTTTTTTTTTTTTCAATTTGACTGCCTCGTTGGCGTATTGGTGTTGGCGTATGCGACTGCTAAGCTTGAGGTCTCGGATTCCCGGGTCAGACCAAATGTTTGTATGATCTGCAAATATTTGTTTCGGAGTTTGGGTGTTTTCTATGTATAATATGTATGCATTTACAAAAAAAAAGTATATAAGTATTTATATCAGTTGTCTAGCACCCATAACACAAGCTCTGCTTAGCTTGGGACTAGATGGCGTTGTGTTTTAGATGTCCGGAATATTTATTTATTATCATTATTATATCAAGTACAGTACAGTCACTTTGGCAGGCTCGTATATAATATTCCGTTAATATAAGTATAATTTATTAACTTTAATAATCATGTCAATTAAAGTTTCCAAATTATACTTATCAACGATTGCAAGACTGGAAGTGATTAAATGTGATTTCATTCGACCGTTATAATATACGTGCATGTTGGTTACATACGTCTTTAGAGACGAAACTACACAACTTAACAATAGACGAGAACGAGAGAGCTATTAAAATGTATTTATTTAAATGTATTTCTTTCTTTCTATTTCCATACAAATGCGATACAAATCCGTCCATATACATTTTTCTCGAACCCAGCTCTAACCGAGCGAGACGCCGAGTCGTCAATTGGGTCTGCGATCTCACTCAATATGCAGATAGCCTCTCGTTAGGGCCCGCTGTTATGTGCATACCTTTACAGAGAGAGATAAATTCACTTCCACTGTAGTACTCGATGACTTGAGTAGAAAATAGTAGAATAAATCGTTTATAATAAACGGTACTTTTGTCCGAAAAGAGTAAAATTGGAGAAAGTTTAAAATAATATCTTGAAAATATTTAAAGAAATTAAATTTTATGTTGAAGTAAATTTTTCTAAGAGCTCAAACATGGGTTTTCTTAAAATTGACAGTAACAGTGAGTAGACTCTTAAAATTGTAATACATAATAATATTAAATGCAAAGATTAGTATGTTATTTTGAACCAGCAGTATATATTACTTTTTCGTATGATTATTGAAAATGTTTGAAAACTTTACCCAAAATCATTTTTATGAAATGTAATCGTACCTCGTGTTAAATTAGCATTTGCTCAAAGACATTACAATTAAACACATGACATACAACAACAAAAATAAAAAAAAATATGTTGAGAATTAAGGCGACCCAGCTATGTTACTTATTAAAATACGATATATAGTATATATACTGTAGTATATATACTATATAATAGACTGACAATGCGACCTGCTGGTTTTTACTCACTTACTTCGGTATTAAGGTTGACCGAATAAATTCGACCCTGATGGGAGAACATTTGCAAAGGCTTTCGATAGGTCCTTGAAACGTCCCCAAAAAACACGCGTTTTCAACAAAAATATTGTGAACGATGTTTACCTGTACGAAAAATGCTAACAAGTGCAATTTAAATATTTATTACATGACATGAACTCATTTCCGTGGGAGAGACACGCTTCGGCATGAATGGGCCGGCTCGACCGGAGTGATACCACAGACTCACAGAAAACCGGTGTGAAATAGCGCTTGCGCTGTGTTTCACCGTTCCCTCTCCCCATTCCCTCTCCCCATCCCCCAAAGGTCGGCAACGCACTGGTGACGCTTTGGGTGTCCATGGGCGGCGGTAATCGCTTACCATCAGGTGATGCGTGTGCTCGTTTGCGCCCTATTCGATAAAAAAATTGGTCGAATCATGATCTTCAGATCAGCCTACTGCAGTCTGCTGCTGGAGGCAGGCTTCCCTGTGTATACGTTTTTGAACTCCTAGCACCCAGCTCCAGCCAAGTAATAAAATAGACAACGGGATATACTTCCGAATAAGATAAAATATGTATATATGTTAATATTATAGAAAGCTCTAGATATATTTACGTGATGAAGTCTTTCGTAAAACTGCTAAAGATACTCGTATCATACATACTAAAGCTCTTATTGAACTAGTTGATCCTATTTTCCTGTATAACAAAATTAAATTATAACTATTTTGCGTTGGTAAGGGATAATGTATCACAACGATGCATGTTATAAGAGCAAAGCGTGTTTGACATATAAGTAATGATAATAAAAGTTTGGTATAAATTCAGTTCCGATCAACTCTCGACCTTGCAACTGTCTTAAAAGGGTTTCTTGTCATTAGGTATATAGTGACATTTTCGGTAAATGAAACCAGTATATATTTATCTTTTGTAATAAGAACATCATTTTCCAAGCTTTTGTTATTATTACATACATACATTATTTGCAGCCGGCTTATAGTTCAATCAGTAATTGAAGAATTCAAAGGTTAAACTAGTTGCCAGTATATTTAAGAGCACTGACTTCTCAATAATGATTATACTCATATTATCATAGATGTTTATTACAATCGGTACCGAGAGATTAACGTGCTCTCTGAGGTACAGGCGTGAAACACTAACAACTTTCATATCTCGGACTGTTATTACAAAATATTGTAAGAAAAAACCAATAACACTGTTTGGCCCTCCACAATTATAGTAATCGCATACGAGACAGTAATAAAAACTTAACACTTTTAAAAGTATTTTACCAGTTCATTTTAGGGTTATATTTCAAGGTAGATGTCCTGTATTAATAAGTATTTTACTGTACATTGTTCTTAAAACGCTTTCGTAGAAACCAAAAAAAATTTTTTTGCACACTGTCACCCCACTACAACATAAGGTAGCAGGCAACTTATTTTAAGTCTGATTTTGTAGAATCATATATTCATTATGAATCAAAATACACTCTTTTGCAAAAAAACGGGCACTTAAGCAAATAACTATTTTATAGTTACTATTAGTTTGTTTGACAATTTTAGGTATTGTTATCCTCAGAATTTCATAAATTAATTAGGAAGGAATAGGTATCATCAGTTTTATCATAACATTTTGATTAAATTATTGAGAAATAATGTTTAAGCTCAAAACACTATTATTGTACCTGCTCGCTAAATAAAAATGAAACGCGTTAATTTCTTTGTTTTTCTGGAATACATTAAAAGCAGAAAAGTTTAGTATTGAGTGTGACCCCCTATTGCTGAAATCACGGCTTGCATTCATCTGGGCATGCTAGCGAGTATATCTGTTATGGTTTCTTGGGGAATACGTTCCCACTCCGCGGTAATCACATTCTTTAGCTCTCTGATGGTCTGCGGAGCCGGCTGCACTGATCTCACTCGTCGCTTCAGAACGTCCCAGACATGCTCTATGGGATTGAGGTCCGGACTTCTAGCTGGCCAGTCCAAACGACGAATTCCGACTTCTAGCATATACGCTTCCACATCGCCAGACCGGTGGGCGCGAGCGTTGTCGTCCATAAAAAATGAGTTTTCGCCAAGAGCGGTTAAAGCGGGTTGTGCATAAGGAATTAGAACTTCCGTTATGTATTGGTGTCCAGTCAGTGTACCGTTTTCGATGACGACTAACTCCGTACGATCCATGGAATTTATTCCTGCCCAAAACAAAACAGAGCCCCCTCCATAAGGTGTGATTTCTTCAAAACATGCCTCTGCAAAGCGTTCTCCTCGTCTACGTAGTACTCGCCGACGTCGGTCTTCACCATGCAGAGATATCCTGGCTTAATCGGAGAACAATATCCTATCCCAGTCTTCATGAGTCCATGACACACAATTTCGAGCGAAGTTAAGCCTGGCAACTCGATCTCCACGGAGTAATTTAGGGCCGCGTGCCGGACGATGACTGTGTATATTAGCAGCGAGAAGCCTCCTCCTGACCGTCCATAGACTAATTTGCACATTTCTTACTTCTTCGAGGCTGTTCTTGAGGTCCACATAAGAAGATTTGCGATTTCTCAACGCTTGACTAACTAGAAAACGATCATCCCGTGGTTCGGTACATGTCTTTCTGCCAGAACCAGGCCTTCTCTTGACGGAACCGGTCTCTTGATAGCGCTGCCAGATCCTTTGAACTGTCGACCGACTCACATTTAGCCTCTGAGCCACGAAGCATTGGCTGCAACCTTCTTCAAGCAGCGCAATAATTTTGCTCGCTTTTATCACTTTATCTACCATTTTCGAGATTGCTAAACAGCAATAACAATACTTTTAAATGTCAAGGACATCAGATAATTTAATAAAAATTGACAAAAAGTTAATTAGAGTCGATATTAACTATAGGGAATTCGCGCCACAAAATGTAGTTAAAAGTTGTTTTCTTTGAAAACCAGGCTTAGTCAAAAATTTGAATTTGGAATGTACTCTTATAAACATTATGGCACTTTTATAACTGGCCAGTAACATGTTCAAATGATTAAAACCTTTTTGGTATTTTATTTTTTTCAGCCAGGAAGAAAATCGAAACCGCCCGTTTTTTTTGCAAATGAGTGTATTTATCTATAAATCACAAAAAGCTAAAATTATTAAAAGACCTTAGTAAACCCTTTAGCATTATTAAAAAAAGCAAACATATTTTTAATGCGAATATGAACCCGCTATATTCTCGTTACTTGCAGCTCTCTCTAAGTCCTTTGTCTGACACAGCGTTTATTCCGTAATTTTGTTCCGTTATTGGACATAAAACAATATACTGTTTTTAATATAATTACCTTCCGGTTAAGACATTTATCTTTTATGTTAACAGCTTGCTGACAAAATTGTTCTTGCATAAACGCTTTTATTGTTTTGTCATCAATATTTTGTAGTTTCTTTAGCTACAACCTGGATACTGACAGCCAGATAAACGTTGTGTTATGTGGTAACAATTTTATACCAATTCTATAAATTTAACATATACATTATCCGAATATCACGTAGTTCGTGCGAATAATAATAATAATATCATTTTATATGTATATTAGAATGAGAACTAACATGAATGAAACTATGGGTGTTTAACAATACCAAAAAATATTTTCGAAATGTTTTTGTTATGCGACAACAATTATTATCAACCAAACCTTTATGCCACGAAATGTGTATGCGTAGTTAAACTAATAAGTGTGAGACAGGCTTAATTCAAATTCCAATTCATTTATTTAATTAAGACACTAAGTGATATAACATAGAAATCATTCAAAGTGCACATCTACTTACATTCAGTTGCAAAATCTACTATTATAATAATTTGTGACTGGATTAAGAGGCTAGAGTTGCTGTTGAACGAACCAAAATAATAGTATTGGCTTACTAACATAAACCGTTAATCCACGGTCCCATAGCCTGGTTGGATCATGCCCTGTTGTTCGCTAGGAATGTAATGATCCGAATCCCTGTTGTATCATTTCCTTAGATCAATTCTATTTGCTATTTAAAGTTCTGCGTGAATATTACTTGTAGTTATTTACAATAAACACATAGGTATTTGGGTAATACGGCACACCGAATATGAACTGTTTATACACCAGCAGGCCAGACGGGACAGTTAGGTCAGTTTGTGATTTTAACTTTTATTTTTAACTTAACTAAAACACACCAAATTCAGAAAACTGTGTGCTATGTCTGTCTTTAACTATTGCTATACTATCTTCCCCTGGATTTAAATCTTTATTGTAAAGAGGACTAATACATTTTCCGTGTACTCAACGCACAAAACACAAACGGATTTGTACAATCTCATATGATCATATTACGAACTATAATTTATGATATAGGCGTCGAGGTCAGAGCTACTCAAATGCTTCAAACAAACGAAGAGTACTTGACGTCAGTTCGAGCTTATGGACTGACACGGGAAAGGGTAATGAGTAGGCATTTTTATATCAGCGCATTCGCTCACTTCACGTCAACTCGATCGCTTTACTCGTACATAAGTGTTTGCTGTGCGTCTAAGTGCCCACTGCCAAATATGATCTCGTAGAGAGTCTGTATTATAATAGCGATTTTATATTAATTAGATAGCCAAAATGTGCTGAAGTGGAGACCACAATTAGGCAAACACGGTACGATAGAACGACGATTTGAAGAAAATGGCTGGCAGTGGATGGATGCGGACTGCCCAAGAGGTATTCGCGCTTCTTGAGGGAGATCTTCGTTCAGTCTAGCAGTCTAATAAACCTGTTAATGTTATGTGTGATGTGACATCATCTCTAAATTAAGCACTTAGATTTAGTTTTATAGGTAGCACACTTTTGATTTTGTATTGTTCAACCATTCCATCTTAAAGTCATATTTGATCAACTAAAGACAAGGAAATATCAGTACGATGCGCCAGCCTCTCTAATGGGGAGCCCATAATACGAGTCTGCTACAGCGTTTAAATTTCAGTGTCGGTCTCAAAGTTCGCTGAGCCACACCTCGCTAATTGCTCTACATAATTACCATACATTAAAAGTAAACTGTAATGTGAATTTAATAACGTAATCGTCGAGATACCTTACTTTGTACGAAAAGTAAACGTAAAGGCTTTGAAACAAATGAGAACTTGCAATTTTTTTCCTCCTTTCTTTTACAATCTGCAGAAAGAATATTCCTTTCTACATTTTATTTGACTGACCCATAATATACACGACAACACGTGCTTGCCTTGGCACTGTTTTATATTTTATTCTACCGCGCACAGCAAAACTGTAAATAAAAAATACGACCTTCAAACCTTCAAGAAAAGAGCGTACTTGTCTCAAAAGGCCCGTAACGCACTCTGGTATTGCGGGTGTCCATTGGCAACGATGATCGATTACCATCCGGCTATATGTCTGCTCGTTTGCCCCCCTATACCATAAAAAAAATCGCAAGGAGGATGGTGGCTACCACTTTTTAATTCTACTCATGCTTAGACCTTAGACCGACTAGTGTCATTTTGGGCACCCTCACATCAAAAAACGTATACTCGTACCTATTAAATCTCAAGTATTACAAGTTCAGTCAGTCCTAGTATACCTAGAAATATGGAAGATTTGAAATTTTACTCGACAGCAACCTTAAATTTAATCAAGTATATAAATTACATCAATATGCCGCTTCCTGAAACCGATACTTAGTTTCATTAATCAGATTCACCAAAACATTACTTAAAAGCGTATATTTCGTACATATTCTACGTGCCTTAACACTAATTGCTCTATCCTCACAAAGCGCTCCACTTAAATATTGATTATCTTCTAAAGAGAGACATAAAACTTGTTTACAGGAGACGACACGACTACGACTGTCTAATTAAAAGAGTTAAAAAATCATAAGTATGTAACTTATGATGATAAAGAAGTTTCAGGGAACCTTTATTTGATGAACCATTGAGTATCTGGTAAGCATATTGGTTTAAGATGTGTTAACCGGCTGTTCAGTTCTTTCAGACCTGACCACAGTGGTTTTTCTTTGCACTGGAAGCTCTGCTTGGGTCCTAGGTCAGATCGTAGTCGATATATATACCACGCTACGTGGTTTATATATTGAACTTAAACAAAATATACTCACCCACCTGGTGGAAACAGCTGAAAATCAATCACGTTAGAGTTACAAAGTGAAATAAGAACTTAGCTACTGCGCATAATTTAGTCCAGAGTAACCTGTACCACCTTAAGCGCTCTTTCTTCTGCCCTATAACACGGTGTCAGCGAGTTTTTATTTTGTCTTTTATCACAATGGTATATTTTCACAAAGGTATTTCACAAGGCCCCGTGTGCCAATTTACACTACAATAAAGGGGTTATCACAATGGTCTATTTTCCCAAAGGTATTACACAAGGCCCCGTGTGACAATTTACATTACAATAAGGGGGCTAATGTTCAAAGAATTTAATCAGTTTGATAGTTTTTCACGACAAGACGGCGGTTTTGGTAGGGGAAATCAACTGGCCACGTGCAATACAATTTTAGCTCGTGTTGTAACCCTATTTGGTCCTTAACTGGACAACAAAACGAAGCTATTTATGATAGGAAGGCGTTTTCACGCTCTAACAGTCTACAACCAACTAAACCAAGTTTTACAACAAATCCGGCGAAAATAACCAAAAAAACGGTGCGCGCCCAAGCTACATTTACCAAGAGATATTCGTCAGGGGTGATTATGACATAAAGTTAACTTTTTTACCATAGATAAACAATTTCATGTCAAGAACTAAAACGAAACAGTCCACGTAAAAACTATACTAGCACCATCTATGCCATGTGGTGTTAGCGGTGTCCACGGCGCTTTACGGCAGTACTTGAGTTTTATTTTATATTTGTATCAATAATGTTTGATGTTTGTATTTTTGACGTGTTCAAGTGCCTTTTGGGGCCTATGGAAATAAATGATTTGACTTTGACTTTCTATTGCGTCAAGTATTGTGGATTTAAATCCTACACAGGGCAATACTTTTTGTGATACATAAATTGCTGGTCTGAGTCTGGGTGTTCTTTATAATCGTTTCATGTATATTTGTAAAGTCCTCCACGACACAGGATGTATATTCCTAACGAGGAGATTTCCTTAAAATAAATTTATGAGCCAATAATTCTGAAGTGGACTGTTCATGTGGATCAACATAAACTTCACCTACCTTGATGTACCCAGGAACAATTTAAAATAATACATTATGAACATTATGTATAAGCAATTGTATAACCTATTCTAAATAATGAAATATTAAAGAAGAATTATGATATTCACTTTGTGTATTTAATGTTTATTAAAATAAAGTAAGCAATAAGTAGCTAAAACAATTATGAACTGGACATAACTATTAGAAAAACTGTATTGGAAGAAAAATCTAGGAATACTCGAACAGTTCAATTTATACTGGTTATTGAATTAAACACATTCATAAGGGCCACCTGGTTGTCGAAAACAACCAGACAATCGCAAGTAAAAAAATTAGTTAACATTAAGACTAGATCGACTGAGTTCTATCTCTAACGCTCTTTTTGTAGGGTCACCAGATATTTTTTCAAGTTGCCAGTGTCCAGTGATAGTTTCTAAAATTGAACGTAAGTATAAATATAAAAAATTGTGCTTAACATTATAGTAGACTAGCTGACCCACGCAACCTCGTTTGCGTCTTATATTGCCCGTAGCGTGAAAATTTTCCCCCGTTTTTGAAACATTCTTCATTGGTGCTTCGCTCCTATTGGTAGTAGCGTGATGATATGTAGGCCTTCCTCGATAAATGAACTATTCAACACTGAAATATTTTTTAAAATCGGACCAGCGGTTCCTGAGATTAGCGCGTTCAAACAAACAAACAAACAAACTCTTCAGCTTTATTATAATTAGTATAGATTTCAATGCATCATTATTGCAGCTAGTGGCACTTTGTGTTTTTCGTGTTGTTGGCATGCCTAATGGCAGTGAGTACTTTATTATCGAAATTTAAGAGACGAAAGTGACTTATTGCTTTTAGATTGATATCTCAGTTGAATATTAACTCGTAACAGTAACTCATACAGTAACCTTCCTCTAACTATAATTGAACGACACGACATCGTTACGATCTAATATTGTTGAATGTTGTAAATGGATGCATAAATAATTAAGATTAGGGGGAAGTGATGCAGTGATTTATAGATGTTAATATGACGATATAATAATTATTTTACTTGTTTACATAGTGATCAACCTCTTAGAATAATTTTTGAGTTAATTAAGATTGTTTAATAGAAAATGCCTGATGTATTTTCATTCGTGAAATGTTGCAAGTTTATTTTAGACTTAAATTGTAGTCTAATTCACAGCTGCTTCAACTTATAGAAAAATGGCACCACCTTCGTGAAATATATCTAATTATAATTTCCGCTTATTATCTGATGTAAAAAAGATCATACAAATATGTTACCCATTAGTGTGACTAGGGAAGAAAGTTAGATGATTTTCAATGTTAGATGACAAATTCCTAATTTTTCAATCTATATATATACAAATAAATAAAATTGGAGTGTCTGTTTGTAATATTAAAATAACTAAAATACACGATACATATACAAAAATAACATTTTGTCAATTTTTGTCTGTCTGTCCGTCTGTCTGTCTATCTGTTTGTTCCGGTTAATTTCTGGTACGGCTGGACTGTTTTTGACGGGACTTTCTCCGTAGCTGATGATATAAGAGGAGTAACTTAGGATACTTTTTTGGCCTAGCTTTGCCCCGCGGCATTATCCCCGGAACGACAATAACCGCGTGTAATCAGCTAGGTACAAATAAAATCGCTGGGGGGTCCGGTCGTGTTAATAACAACAGTTCCCGGACCCCTCCCTTCTTAGGCGCAGAGTGGCTCACCGTGTGGTTTTAGTCGGTTCGATTCGGGGTGACGGCCCGAAGGGGTTTCCACACGTAAATAAAAACAGAAAAAAAAATTACAAATAAAATAAGAAAATCAAGTAAATAGAACCACCAGGCCGATAAGAACAGTCTTAATTATTATAAGTAACTTAAATATTTAAACTTGTATTCACACAAGTAGATTCATAGTTTACTTACTTTGTTCTCATACCTACTTATTTTATTTTGTTAAAACCTTTCCTCGAGCATATTTTCTGGGCCTTCATATTGATATTTTTTTATGGAACTAGTTTTGGAACGATTCGCGAAATAAAACAGATGGGACGCTTCCCAACCTACACACATATTGAAAAAACCCTATTATAACTTCAAGCAATGTTTACGAAAAGTCTGAGAGTTGTGAAAGGGGTTGGAAGTTTTGAGTTCACTTCCCAGACAACCGTTAGTAATAATTTATGAATAGTATAACATGTATTAGCCAATGAATGCTAGTAATAGCGCCATTCTACTGCGCCAATTGTTGTGCGATTAAATCCCGCATGGAACAACACTTTATGTAATGCACAAATAGTGTTCTGCGTCTGGGTGTTCTTTGTGTCCGTTTTATGTATGTTTGTAAAGTCCCCGGAGCGCAGGACATATTCCTAATGCGGGACATTGTCTTTTAAAAAGAAAGAAAAACTAAATATATATTTTAAATTTTTATACACCGTGTCAACACAACAAGCAAGACAAGGCCATTGGTGTCGTAACAGACGACTAAAGGGAGCACACTACAGTGGACAATAACACTGCCAAGAGAACAAAAACTTGAAACAAACTGTATACCTACTGGTCTGGATAGCGTGGTATAATAAAATCCTCCATCTTCCTTCCCATCTGGGGAAGATATTGTCATCATCTATGAAACATGTCGGTCAGTTCTGTAATATATATAAGTACTGCAGAAGACCATAAACCACATGTTATGCTAACAACAAGTTTCATTTAATAAAAAAAATCATAAACAGAATGTTAGTTAAAGCGGGTTAAAAGGGTTAACCCCTTTCATCTCCTCTGAAATTCTGTAAAAACAGTAAGTATTAGGTACAAGTCACAAGGGGTGTGAGTCGAGTAGCCTCCAAGTGCGTGCTTGTGCCCCTTATGACCACAGGGTCTGTGGGAAACAGCAGCAGGGAAACGGTGGTCAATGGCTTCCCTTAACCATTGCAATGCTTCCAGTGCCTCGAAATGGAGCACGTTAAAGCAAAGTTCTTGGATCACGCTGACAAAAATAGGCGTTGTTACCGCAGTGGGGATCGGGGTCATAAGGTCCGAGACTGCACAGCAGACGCGGCGAAGTGTCCGATGTGCGGCGATTGCGGTTGGCCCACCAACCATCGGCTGGGCAGCAAGGACTGCAGGAAGTAATTAATTCGCGATTAAATCGGCAACTATTTAACGGATTTTCACGTTATTTTTAAAATGTGTGTTTTACAAGCGTGCCTGAGATAGGATTGTTAGCGTAACGCTTAGACCAATAGAAGCCGAGATTATAATATACAGGGAAAGTCAAATGACTTTTGTGTATAGAAGGAATTAAAACCGGTTGTCATTGTTATTTTCTTAAATAAATAAGAAATTCAGAAGGGCCTTGTAAGTTTTCAATAAGCCAAGTAAAACTTAGAAGGCTCTCGGTTAAATAACAAAGAAATTCAAAATTTGTGAAATATAACAGTATTTTTCCATTATTTACAATAAAGTTTCTAAAAGTTTTCAATTGTTGAAAATTGAAAACAAACTTTCAAAAGAGGTATTATTTTTGGTACTTTAAATTTTGAAGGCGAATATTATGTATATCATCACTGTTAATGTATCTGTGATTTAAAAAAATAGAGGAATACATAATATATAATATACCCATGTGCACATCAGTTGCTTCATCTAGTTTTATTGAACACTAATTTCTTGAACATTACCTCTTTCCGATTTATGAAAATTTTCATCGAGTGAGGATACCGGAAACCCGTAGCCCAAACCCCTGTCCCATCCTTATCCCTATCCCACAAAGGCTGGCAACGCATTTGTGACGCCTCTGGTGTTGCGTGTGTCCATGGGCGGAGGTAATCGCTTACCATCAGGTGCTAGAGTATCATGCACTTATCAGGTATATAACAACAGATTACCTTTTAATAAGTCTTAGATAGATGTGAATTTTGTATAAACTAATATATATTCGTATTTTGGCATTCTTTATCTGTTAAATAGTATTATTTGGTAGATTACTATTTGTAACTTTTTCAGGAACTGGTGATTTTTATACATGTCTAGAAAATGCTTATCTTTGTGTAGCAGAATCTTGAATAATAAATGTAGACTATTTTAAAAAAAAATATGAATATTGATTAATATGAGTCATTTTGTATATGCCATACAAAATGACTCAAGTCTGCTTGATAAAATATAATGAAAGCATAAACAGAGTCCAAGAGTGTTGGTCACCATACTCATAGCGATTGTAGACAATGCAACAATGCAGCACGGTGACGCCCACCATGGCGGCCTAGTGTTGCATCTGCATCGTTTAAATTAGATCATGGTTTCTATGTTATTTTCGATCATTAAAAACTAACTACACAACTAAGAAATAACTACACCAATTTGCGAAACATTTATACTATTTGTTATGGGTTTATAGTTCTAATAATGGTAGAGAAAATTGAATTCAATTTGTTTAACTTTCCCTAGAGATAGGAAGAATAATCAACCGGCGTCCCCACAGTGCATGATAATTATTTGTACCATGTTTTGTGAACTAATCAAGTAAAGTACATCACATATGGGGCAATTGAATGAGCCTAAGGTTGCAAATTAGTTGCTAAAATTATTTAATCAGCATGTTTGACTTTTGATGGTAGTGTTCCATTATTATTATTTTTCTTTTTCAGTAATTACTGCCACTGATATGTGGAAATTGAACGACAATCTTGGATTATAATAATCACTACATTACACGAAGAGAACTCCATTCTAATAGCCTGTGTAACTACAGTTTAAAATCATGGCCATGGTTTATATATAAACTAACTTTTTACCGCAGCTCCTCCTGAATATATGTCAGTTTTCGCAATCAAAAGTAGCCTATGTCCTTCTCCAAGGTCAAATCTGTCTCTTAAAAAAAAATTGTTTCAACTGGTTTAGCGGTTTGGCTATGAAAGTATAACAGATATAGTTACCTACGAATTTATAATACTAGTATTGAAGTATTGATTTTAAGTGTTATGTACTCAAAACAGAACCAATGCAGGATGCCTGCACTTAACTTCAAAGACAATTATAGAAGCTAATTATCCGTATGCAAGATTTTAAAAGATTATAATTAGCTACAGTGATTAGATTGATAATTTAATAAATTAAGAACCACTTAGAAAATATCTCTTTACTTACCTGCACTAATATACACACTGAAATAAAATGTCAGCAATGTACAGTACACCATTAGATTTAAAGAAAAATAAATCGCACAAAGGATTTATTTTAAAATTCGAATTGCGCAAAGCTAAAATCCCATCGATGTTATCTTTTTAGTTTAAGATGTTTCAAATACCGGTGCAGTTGCGGTAAGTTGGTACAACTTTGCAGAACTTCTTCTTCGTTTAGTTAATGCATGAATACATATTTACAACTTTTAAGTACGCAAGTGTGGTGAGAACGCCAGATACCTAGCAATGAATAGTAACAATTATAGATTTTGTCTTTTTATAAACTTGCTGTTAGAGGCCATCCATAACGTGACGTACTCACACAAATTTCATTATTTTTTGAGCCCCCCCCCGTCCTTGTCACAGGTGGTCACATTTCTGAGACCCCCCCCCTCCCTAGTGTGACGTCACATGTTTTGCAATTTCACATCGAAAAATTATTAAATTAAAACAGCAGTTCCGAAATTAGTTTTATTTCCAATTAAATTAAGTACTTTTTTTATGAAATCAACACTTATAAATTCGGATCGAATACTGAATACGCAACAAATCAGAACTACATCAGACCTTGTATGAAAAAGATTAAATACTGATTATCAACAAAACAATTTAAACCGTATTCTCCTAAAGATAGAGTTGGAAATATTTTTTGGTTGAATTAATATTTGAAATTACGCGATTAATACCTCTGGATACGAGTATATTAGATTTTGAAATGTGATGTCACGAAACTTAGGACCCCTCCCACCCCTTGTCACACCATGTCACACTTTGTCGACCCTCCCCCCCCCCTTTACGTGTGACGTACTTTATGGATGGCCCCTTAACATGTTTAGTTGAAATATTTCAAAATGATCTAGGTCTAAAAATAGGCTTCGGGTATTGCGTATCTACGAAGTTTACCCTTAATATTAAACTTTTTATTACCAATCTGTGAAAGTAACATCCTCTTTTTCAAAAAAGTAATTAACGTTTTTAACTAAAATATGTATTTTGTTAGTACATTTTTTGAGCTTTATGACGATAAAAATTAAACATTTTTTTGACTGTGAATATTTTTTGGTGGAAGAAAACAATCAGGAATTAATATTATAAGAGGATTACAAATCAATTAAAACAAGGTGATTTAGGTAAAAGTATGTTATAACAAATTATTGATGACTTTGTGTTACGATTTATTACGTTGTTTTGTGGGTAATATTTTACAGAATTACGTAATAAGAACGAATATTTTTTTTAATGTATGTGTTGTAAGGTTATATGGTAATCTACTTTTTTTGATGTTGAAATCTACGTCATTCGATCAAATAGCCTATGTCAGTCGAGGGCTGAGAATAGACCTCTCCTAATTTTAGTCTTTCACCTTCCATACACACCCACCTTCTGTAAGGCGTCGATAGTTCATCTGTATTATACCTTCTGTTTTCGAATCCGCGGCCTCTACTGTACCCTTTTGCTTTAATGGTCATTAGTCTTGATTAAATGAGTAGCCTAAGATTTATATTTTTTATATTAAACCTTAGAAAAAGCATGTTCAAGTGGTAATCCACTTGATCATACTTATTCTTCGGGATTGGTTGGTTACTTTGGTTCTTTCTCGTATAACATTGTGGGTTATCCCGCCTAGGCAAGGATAAATGAAGATTCCCACTCACTTCACTACGTTACCCGAAATCAAAGTCCTTGTTGTTGGTGTATTCATATAATCTTCTTTACAATAAGCACAGATACATGCACCAGAAAGAAAGCCAAGAAAGGTGGTGAGCGCTCAGTTATAATTGTAGTGTGGCAATGTGGTTTCGCGGTAATCGTCCTATATTTGACATCCGTCAGTGACGTTCGGAAATGAACGCCACACCACCCCCCTTGGGAGAAAAATAACCTAAATACAATCAAAATTATGAAAATTAAAACTAGGTTTTACAAGTATAATTATTATTACATTTCTTATAAGTCCATAGGGCATTTGAAGCGAACATTTCGACCCGAACGAGTCGTGTACGGTTTTGATACAGGGTGAGCAGGTGCTGGATTTACGGGAACGGGTGTTGGAGAAGCAATATTTGTTTGTTGATCTGTTAAACGATATCACGTCGGGGTCACCAATGTGGGTTATCCCGCCTAGGCAAGGATAAATGAAGATTCCCACTTACTTCACTACGTAACCCGAAATCAAAGTCCTTGTTGTTGGTGTATTCATATAATCTTCTTTACAATAATCACAGATACATGCACCAGAAAGAAAGCCAAGAAAGGTGGTGAGCGCTCAGTTATACCTAATTGTAGCGTGGCAATGTGGTTTCGCGGTAATCGTCCTATATTTGACATCCGTCAGTGACGTTCGGAAATCAACGCCACAACATCATTTTGAATTTTATTAGTTAAAAAATGTTTTTTTACAAATCATACTGGGATTATCCTTCGAGGAAATTCTATGCATTGCTATCCATACAGTATTCTGTGAGATATCTAGTTTATGGACCCTACCACTACTGCCTACGTTCTGGTTCTCGTAAATAATAGCGATTTTTAGTAATTTCTTCATTTTGAGGCATTGCAGTTGGAGTGTTGAAAAAACTTAAAGTAATTTGCAAATGCGCCAATCTAACTAGACGTGTGGTGACTTCTTTTTAGAAGTTGTTTCTACGTGTTGGACAACCGGCCCAAGGCACTTACTCTATATACTCTTGAATAACTTCGGGCATCGACCCTTCGACGTCAATTGATCTGGGTATGACAAGTTCAGTGAACATAACCTTAGTTTTGTCCAAGCTTATTGAAAGATCGACGCGTCAAGATACTTCAATAATTGTGATTGATTGTTGAACATATTGTACATGAGGTTCCGGGGTCGTGATCCTACTGCTATGTCGAACCAGTTGGACTGGGGTTTTTTGATAGGGGCAGTTGTACAATCAGTATTTTTAGTAGGACAATGAACCCTTGGCTAGATCCAACTGCATTAGTATTAACTTGTCTCCCTGGTGTTATCATTAATAGTTTTTCTAGACATCTCAACCATTCTCAAACATACAATAACATACGAGTACAATAACAGGAGCCGGGATTTACAATTATTTGAATCGGAGTTTATGTGTTTTCTATGTATAATATTATGTATGTATTAAAAACTATAAGTATATAGGTATTTATACAGTCAAACTTTTATAGTGCAAGATCTCTTGAATTTGGAAAAAATTGTTGGCGTTGTGTGTCAAAATCTAGCTTTATAGAAATTTAAAACCTAGAAAAGTGTGTGTTTAATAAACGTTAAAAAAAGTTTTATTTCTTATATATTTCAAAACCTGTGTGTCTAAAACCCTACCCAAAACACTTTGCCGTTATTTTGCAAATGAAACTGCAACATATCAAAATTATGGCAATATACGCTGTAAAAATCTTCAATTACCTAATGGCTCTCAGAATACACACCTTCGCATTTACGATGTACTTATTACCTTTTGTTTCTATGAGGACTTAATTGAATGTGATAGAGCACAGAAACTAATAACATTTTTATTAAATTATTTATGTTTGTTTGTGGATATTATCGTTCAATGAAAATGAAAAGCTTTTGATATTAATTTTATTCATTTATATCCACAGATTTTCGTATTATAAATCATCATATTATCCGATTTATTTTGAGGCACTAATGAATTTTTCAATGATAAAGAATATAATTAAAAGCTACAGTCTAGACTTAAAAAAAAATTAATTACAATGCTACTATAGCTTTCGCCAGCGGCGTTCACACTTACATTCACATTTATAATATTAAATGATTGTCTAGATCTAAGATTAGTTCGTAAGATTTAAAATTTATACACCAGAAATGGTAGAGAAAAAGGAATGTATTATAATGTGACAATGAAATCTTGTCTCGTTGTATTGCCAGTCCCCAACCCGCACTAGGCCAGCGTGGGGAAGTTACGGGTTGTTGATAATAAAAATAATGAAATCTATTGTCCTATATTCTAACAAATAAATATTTCTTTATCTTAATCATCAGCCCGTTGCAGTCCAATGCGTATATGCGTATGCTAAGGCATAGACCTCTCCCAAGGTACACTTTAGAGTTCGACCTGTTGCTATCATTATCACATCACACTATCACACTAATATTATATATATATATAAGTTCGTGACTGAGTATGTTTGTGACTTCTTTACGTGCAAACGGCTGAAATAATCAAGTATCAGCTTCTTCCAACATGGATTAACACATAAGCTATATATATTTATATTTACTACCATTGATAATAACACATAGGCTACTATTAACCGCGAAAACTGATATACACGCGAGTGGAGCCGCGGGCAATAACTAGTATAATATATATTTGAATCATTTCTTAATTATATTGTGAAAATGTGCGAAATATTCTTATATTATTAAATTTTTGGTGATATTACTTAACGTTTCAAAACATATTATAAAAGGCAGAAATTAAATTAGTTAAGATCATCTATGAAGCATGCGTATTGCATATAACCCACATTTATGACTGTGAAATGACCTTAGGTCTGAAAACGATAAGAAGCCATATTTCATTACTAGTTTTTACTATACTCTGTAAAACAATCTTAAGTTTAACCATCATGAAATGTTTGTCAGGTTTGTGTTCTAGAATTCTGCCTCGCCTTCATGACGCTGTTTACTTTGCCTAAACAAAGTCTATTAAACATAGATTTTACAATGTTTAGTCATAAGGCAAGCTTTTATAAATACAGCAGGTTGTTGACTTCCATAAAACGGCTGACACTGAAAAACACTTAAAGTTAACTACGTTCTTTAACATTATTTTTCGAGGTTGATGTTCGTACTAAAAATTCCTGTGTTTTGACCATTTATGTCTATTCTGAAATTGTTAACATAACGTCAGCTCGTACTGTCTGGCTCGTTGGTTTAGCGGACAGTTTTATGCTACTGCCGACGAAGAGGTCTCGGGTTCGCTTCCTGTGACGGGCTAAAAAGTGTTATTCAGTTTTATCTACAACAAATTCTAAACCACAGCCTAGTGGGTGAAAGTTGGCGTTATTTACTCTTGTGCCTTTGGAGAGCACGTTAAGCCAACGGCTCTGTGGAAAAAGTAATATTCAGATAAAATCTATTGAATTAATAGTCGAACCCAAATAAAATTAGAAATAACAAAACTAGGTTAATATTTTTTTTCGATAATTTAGAAAATATTCACAAAAATAAATAAGGCGATACGAAGTTCGCCGGGTCAGCTTGTTATAGATAAATTACATACAGTCTCAGAACAAATGATCGTGTACATCGCATAAAGATTGGTCTATGGTCTAAATCGAACAAAATACTTTTCAATACACTTCTTACAGTGAAACTCATATCATTTATGTCTAGGTACGAGTATTTATAAACATAATAACACAACTTCAGCATTAGCAAATTCTTCAAACATGTTAGTGTTAGATTTTATGTAGGTAGGTACTTCAATCGGTCCAAGAAAGTGTCAGTTGGTTCTCATATTTAAAAGAAACTATTATATTGAATTTAGCTCTTATTTATAAACATTATTTTATAAACTTCAGGGCTAGTCATAAAAGAGTAAAAATGAAAACATAAAAATTTATCTCACAAAAATTATAATCCTTCAGACCCAGGTCTTACAAAATTGTGTCTCCGTAAAAAATTAAATAAATTTATTAATTTACGTCATCCTTTTATACCTTGCGTATACAGGCACTCATAATTCATCTGAGCTAAGGTAGCTTGGTAATTATATTTACAGCCTACGTAGCCTTTGTTACGTTCATTATTTAACCTTTGTCCTTTACATCATGTCTTCTAACCTCTTTATGATTTTAAGAAATCATTATTGCTTTGAAATATTAAAGTATAGAAAATTGAGTGATGTTGTTCAAACGACTTTTGCATTTTAAAATTAATATCACTCATAAATACTTATTTATTTTGTTTCAGAAAGTTGTTTGAATATATTAAAATAGATTGTTCTTGTTACAAAATAGTGCAGTAGAACATATATGTAGATATAATAACAATTAATATAGATAATTATAACTTGTAATAAATCCGTAAGAAATAATTCAAAATAATATGATTTGCTTCTTTTTATGAGTGTGAATAATAATGTAAATAACGACATATGGCGGGGCGGTAATTACTCATATTTACAAATATTACCGCCCCGCCAAACACTAGGAAATACCCCTTTTTTATTGAATAGTGGGCAAACGAGCAGACGTATCACCTGATGGTAAGCGATTACCGCCGCCCATGGACACCCGCAACACCAAAGGCGTCACAAGTGCGTTGCTGACCTTTGGGGGATGGGAAAGGGGATGGGGGAAGGGGTTGGGGTATGGGCCTCCGATATCCTCACTCACTCGGTGAATGCGCGCAATGCGACATTTAAAAACTGTTTAAATCGTATCACCCGAACCACGAGCTTCTTTTATCATTTTGTTAGATATTTTATAGTCGTTGCAAGAGGAGATACGAGTAGCAAAATTATAAATAATAATTTATTAAACCATAATGTCCTTATGTATTTAATTACGGAATTAATACAGTATAAACATTTGCTCCAATCAATAAAGTTCTCTATATTACTTTTCTCTATAATTTCTAATTTTTTGTCGTGAAATAAAATTTTGGTACTAATTATTAAATACCAAGTCTGAAACATCAAAATTAGCTCTACAACCAGTGAAATTAGACTTGTATTGGTAAGTCAAGTAATCTATTATTAAAATCTTAAATCAATTTAACGTTTTTTTAATGGTTAATTTTTTAATCTTTGAAATATTATTCTGTCGTTTTGTCAATTTATAGAAATTTTCAGAGACTCAGGATATGTTTATCGTCGATAACAAGTAATGTTTATGAACAAAGCATTTTTTGAAACGCTTTTCCACTTTGTTACCACACTATGTTTTCTAAAAAAATATTATGTCCCTGATATTTCAAGTAAGTAAAACAACAACAAACTCCATATGTATTACCATCTAGTCTCAGTTCTGATTATGTCATATGTATGTTTCTATTTATTTCAGTGTTAAATAATCCTATTTATATTCATAATATTTCTAATATTTGTATGTATAAAGGGTATTGATTTATTTTATGCCTATGTTTTGACTTTTTATTTTAATTCGAAGCGATTGTATTAGCTAAAGTCCTAGTCGCTCTATTGTACATGTCCTGTAACTTCACAGACGAATATGTAATCTATTTATTTATAAAATTGTTTATCGAATTATAGTAAAAAATTTAAACATTAGATCGTTGAATGACGCAAAAAATCCAATATATAATAATTATAAATCCCTCTATTGTACTTAACTTAAGGAAACAAGTGGCGGCATTATCGTTCGGAGTCTCAGAGGTAATCTCTTACAGGCAACTATGGGATAAAAATAAAAGCATGGATAGAAAAGTATAGGGTAGTAGCGGGGTGTATTAGAAAACAAGTAATGAATTATTTAATAAAAAAAAACCGACCTTTTTTGTTTTGTTTATTTTTTATTTTTGATGTACCCAGTGTCACTCTTACGACTAAGACAAATCTGTTGACACCACTAACATAAAAATACGATAAGCCGTTTAGGCTCTTTGGCGAGTTAAAGAAATATACATACATACAATAGGAAAACATAACCCTCTATCGAGGTTCCCTCCATTCAGTCGTGAAGCGCGTTTGACACTGCTTGAGCTTGCTCTCGACCCTTCCGGTCGCTCTCCAATTTGGGCACAGCCAGAAGTTGTTCTTTTTCTCCAAATGAGATAAGAATTGGCAGGCGTTCTTCTTTTGAACTTCTCACGTCTGGCCCAGGTAATAGTTTTCCATCCCAGTGAACTGTCACCATTTCAGGAATATTATTCTGAAAATCTGATTTTATAGATTCCGCTCTATCTTTTCTACTCTGTGTGCGAATGCGTTGAATAGATGATTTGTTTATGGAAAAATCGTCACAGCTTAAACCTAGGGCTTCTATCACAGCCTGAAGTATATAGACAGAATCCCTTACACTTAATTGACATCTGTCTAAAGCTGCAACTAACTTGGGCGTAATAAGGCCTTTCTTCCTCTTTTTTGGGTAGTTGCAGAGCTTAACTTTGATGTTCAAGGCAAGGGTTCCTCAAGGTTTTCATCAGAGCTGTAAGGCTGATCGCAATGTTCTTGAGTTTGAACAGAACTTTGTGTAGTATGAGATAATGATATCTGAACGCATTCGCTCTTGTCTTCTTTTTTCTTCTTTTAAATTTCTCTGTCTTGAGCTTTCTTCTTTTTCAGCTAACTTTTTATCCATATCCGCTAAACATGCTGGACGCCCTGGTCCTCTTTTTCCGATCGCGCCACTTTATATAAGTACTGTACCCACCTAGCGTAACTCATAGAACCGTTCGATTGTGTTACGTGCTCGTAATAATTGTATTATTCGGATACACTCATTCCGATATATATTTACATATTTTTTTGTTAAAGAAACTAACTTTAACTTTTTTAAAAACATATCGTAATAATTATAATATCAAGCAAAAAATATATATTTGGAGCACGCAATATTTCACTTTTCTCGCGACTTCGTTAAGTGCTTACTCAAATACGTGATAGCAGCAATAAGTCGAGGCTTACAAACGGGTATCATTTTGTAGACACAAAATTAAGTTACACTTCCATTTTCAAGAGACCGCCTAAAAATGAGAACAAGGCATATAATATTTGTTTCTTTTTTATTGATTTATTAAGAAAACCAACAAGATAACAATATGTTGAAAAATATTAGTTTTTGAAAAGGTGTTTGCCTATTTTGATTTCATTTTGTCGCCCGCTTTGTTAAGGAGGGAAGTGGATATACCTATTATATTTCCAACTCCTCTAATTTTCTTCCGACTAATTTCGTTGCGGTTCCAAGACAGTTTAATTTTTCCTGGGACTTCCCGAGTGTCATGACTCAGTGTGTTCGTGGGTCACTGCTGTAGATCCTGGTGGACAGGAGTTACAGTGGTGGGAGAGTGGGCAGGATTAGTCTCATATAAAGAAAAATATTAGCGTAAAATAGTTTTATAAAGCCAATATAAGAAACTACATGTAACAACTATTTTTTTTTATGCCCACTATCGGCAAACGAGCTGCTGTTGGTGCTGCTGGTGAGCGATTACCGCCGTCCATGGACACCCGTAACCCGTAAGAGGCATCACAAGTGCGTTGCCGGTCTTTGTGGGATGGAGAGAGGGGATGGGGTATGGGCCTCCGGTATCCTCACTCATTCGGTGAAACACAGTGCAAGCGCTATTTCACACCGGTTTTCTGTGAGGCCGTGGTATCACTCCGGTCGAGCCGGCCCATTCATGCCGAAGCGTGGCTAGCCTACGGTTAGAGGTTACTAACGACGTTCCTACCTACCCAAAAATATTACTGTCCTAGATGACTTTCATAAATAAACTAGTGAAATGATATGATGATCTAGTGTGACATGAAACTTACTATATTTATTTATTTATATTAAAGGTACATTCTCTTTGGAACGAAGTTCCTTATCGCGCGTTGCGGAAGGGGGCTAGACGGAATTGTAACGACACTTTCGACATATGTCAACGACACATTTTGTCAAGACGAATTTACACAATATGGTATAATATTGTGTGTTTATTTATCTAGTGTAGCACCCCCAATCCATTCACCCCACTACCCTGATCACCCCCACCCTCTAAGATCATCCCTTAAGGAAGACACCCCCTCTATCTCCGAAACTATCGCTCGGAGACATTTTTAGTCCCCCCATGCAGCCCCTGAATTTGTCAGGAATCAGCACCCCTCAATATATTTACCTTACCCCCCGACCCCTTTTTTTTCAAAAATACTTCACCCCCCTCAACCTAACTTTTGAACCAATTACCCCAGCACCTTAGTGCTTGGACTCATTTTAACGAGCACAGCACCCCCCACTCTCTCGCCCCACCAGACTGGTCATTTTCTGACCTCTCCTGCCCACTGATCGTAACTTCATCCCCCCCACCCACACTAGGACCGCACATATTTTCAACCCGTTAGTTGGATATCACGTTTAACTAGCAAGTTACTCATTTCCACTCCCGCCCCCTAAAATCATCCCTTAAGGAAGATACCCCCTCTATCTCCGAAACTATCGCTCGGAGACATTTTTTAGTCCCCCCTTGCACACCCTGAAATTGTCAGGAATCATTACCCTTTCTCTGTCTGTCTCTCTCTCTCTCTCTCTCTCTTATAGAAAGCAAGCTCGTTTCGTCTTTCTATTTCGAACTTCGTTCCATCCGGGTGTCCCTTGACACCTCTCAATGTTTTGTATTATTTTCTTAACAGTCGTTGACATGATGGTCTTGACTACACTTTTTAGATTAATATTCGTATTTATGCTTTGTAAGTGGTTACGTTAATAACCTTGTTAATGATGTTTAATGTTTGACAAAGGTTATTAGGGTTAGTAAAAAACAAAATAATCTTCTTAAGTTATGTTATGAATTTCATATTTACATATTCATAACATTAACAACTTGAGAAATTTCATCACCGTCGATTCTTTTGAGATTGGTGATAAAATATACTTAATACATATTTGTTTAACTAAATACCTATACAGAGTACGAAAATTATCTATATTTTCTATATTCAAATATAAATTTTCATTACGCAATTATAAATAGCGTAACAAACTAAGAATCTGAAAGTATAAACAAAATAGCTAACCATTGTCAACAAATTGTTATACTCGTAATTTATAACAAAGTTGGTAAATTGAATTATTTCTGCATGATTTATTTCAATTCATGTTTTTTCCAATTTGTAACAATAAATTTCACAACTGTTTTATTTACCCTAGTTTTAAACTTAGACAATAGATACTTTTATAATTAAATGTTACTGTGAATGTAATAGTATTTTGAAATAAGTAACTGTTTTCATTTATTTACATCAAGATATGAAGATTCCCAAAGACTTATTCTGATCAGATTGGTACTAAACATAGACCCTAATGGGTCTATGTTTAGTACATTCATTCATAGTGGTTCATTTTAACATTTTTTTTTTAAAATGAAAATCTTAAATGCTGATCCAGACTGCAATTAATGTCTTTACCTAATTTTATCGGTATGTGTTCAACCGTTTGAGCAACAAACATCCTTTCATTTATCCTCCATAAATTTTGCTTTCATAAAGTACAGGGGATTGTTAATAGTAGTAACTACACCAAAAGAAATGAAACCAGTACTTAAAGTAAAACCAATAATTTTTTCCGTATACGCAAACTCTGTTCAATCAATATTTTATATTGTTAAACATTATACAATTAATAATGGTATTTTTTTTTACAGATTTTCAAAGTTTCAATTACATAGGTACTATTGAAGATGGAACTTCAGACAGCGTCATTATGAATTGACTTAATGAAATAGTACATTAGAATGTAGAGTGTTATTCTAATGTATAAGCTATATTATTGTAAAGTATCATCAAAAAACATTCAGTAGTTTTCGTGAAAGAGTAACAAATATCCATCCATCGATACTTACAAACTTTCGCGTTTATAAAATTAGTAGGATTATTATATTTGTGTATATCTAGGCTTTATAATTACTATACAAATTTAATATTACTTTTTTTAAATGTCTTTTCGTTTGCTCCAGTGTAGGTTCCGATTTCACGGAAGATATGATATTCAAAACGGCTCAATAGACGCGTATACACGAGAGCAGCTGCAAAAATAAATACTTGAGAAAGTCAAAAACTAAAAAAGTTAACGACCGAAATAGTGAGAATTTGTTTTTTCCCATTTTTTATTTTGTCGCTCGATATTTTGGCAACAAAGAATGAAATCAAACATTTGAGAGACATTCCTCTGGATAATTTAGTCAGCTACAATTTGAACCTAAAACGAAGACGATCGGGTTAAAGGTTTGCCCTGTAGCATTCCAACTCAAATTCTGTAGGTTTATTTTTAATGTGCTCGATAGTCATATGAGGCACGAAATCTGTGTTTTTTTTTATTTATACCTGTCAAAATGACTCTACTCGGCCAGATGGAAAGTATAAGCAGAATCCAAGAGTGTAATAAATTCTAGTGATAAAATGTATGATACATTTTCTTGTATCTCGGAATATGATTTTAAAAGACTGTTAAATAAATTTAATGTTCATTGTTGTTAACTCGACGATTTTTTAATAAAAAGTAACACGAAATAAACTTGTAAAGTTCAATTTAATTTAATTTTAAATATTACTGCTTCAAAAGTTTGAATTATAACGTTCTAATTTCAAAATTTTTATTATGATTGTAAAATTAAAAAACTAAATCAGCAAATGAAAAAAAGTAATTTAAGATCGTACTTTGTTGACATTTCTATTTTCGAACCTATTTTAGTAATAATTGTAATTAATTATTTTTGATGTATACTTAATATTCAAAAACATTTCTTAGACATCGAATGTGTTTTGGTGCATAAACTGTAAGCTTGTTTTGCATAAATAAATAAATTAATCTTAATAAAAACTAAAACATTGAGATTACGTTTTATTTGATTATTGTCTCTTTGAACCGCCTGTTCGCCCTGAGTGACCTTTCGTCCCGGTCACGTGCCCACTTTCCCCTAGGGTAAATACGTCGGTGTATTTTTCATATAGAAGAAAAGAGTGAAAACATCATGTTGCTTTGATGTACAGTGTCTCGGGCGAGAGAGAATGAATCCGGGCGATACGTCTTTTGATTCATTCATTTGTGAAGTATTGAATGTATGCGATTTTGTCATAATGGTTCATGTTATGTAAATTATAATTCTAAAAACAAGGTTGATATTTTCTTCCTTTAAAATTCTGTAGTATTGTATATATGTCTGTGTCAAAATCAAGTTTAAGTTACGAAGCGTTTCAAAACTGCCACACTATGAATTAAGAATTACAAATAAAAAGAACTGGGTTTAAAGAAAAACAGGTGCATTCGATATTTTTTTTATATTGCTACAGCGAGTAGTAATAATGAAAAGATACAGTCACTATTATAATTGTATACCTATTTATGTTTCTTTCGTATCTGTCAACGCGCGCGCCGTCGTCGACAGGCAGAGGGTATAGGGGCGCGCGTGAAGCATCGAGTGCGTTCGCGAAGGCTTGCCCTTGCCTTGCCTTCACTTGGCTTCTGGCCCGCTGCGACTGCGCATGTCTACTTGTTAATATTTTTTACACCTCATGTCGTTGAAATTAAACGGTTTCCACGCAATCATATATAGTTTTATTCTACTAGTAGAAGATAGGAACGGCATCAACAGTATCACAAAAGAAATACAATTTTGTACTATAAACTGCACTATAAAATGCAAGCATCATTATAACAAAACCAGTCATGAGGAATGCCCACAGAAGTGAAAACCTAAAACTATATAAACTTGTATATAACAGTACAAGATATATGTATGTCTATACATTTATCACTGCCTACCCTGATATATTATGTATTAAAGCATGTCGATGACTAGTTACATGAATTTACTCCTTAACCAAACTTGCATGTAGAAGTTCTCTCTTCAAAAATAGAAAAAAGTAAAATCGATAAACATACTGTGAGAGCATGTAAGTTACGGTAAAACCAGTCGTAGACTGTTCTTATCGATATACCACACTGGTGTGTGAACTATATAGGCTTTTACGACTTCTGTGCTATAAGTATAACAGTCCGTTTCTTTCTCAAATTGGCCGTCATATAATGTAGTGGTTCGGATGAATAAGTTTCTGTACAAAGTTGCTTTGATACACAACCGTTTAAATACTTTTTGAAGAAACATTCTTTATTATTTATTTTTGACGGGTCTTTTTGTCTCGTAATTATTACTAGTTATCCAGTCTGCTCAGCTAGAAGTCCTGGGTTCGATTTCAATTCAGGACAAATATTGTATGTCGATCGATTGATTTTACGAAAATCATTTGAATGGAGAATTTGACATGATTAATGTTCATATGGAAGAGGAGAAGCTTATGATTGAATTTCGACCGCTGAGCAACTACTAGTTAGATACCCAATAAAAGCTGTTTGGGGGATTATTTGAACTCCCGTCGTTAAATTTCATACACAGGCATGTTTTTCATAAAACAAAATATAACATGTTATAAAGAGAAACTGTCATTACGACCCATGATAGCTATAATACGGCATTATCTGAAACATTTTCAATAGACCTGATCTCACCTGACGACGTCGCGCAAAAACCGACCCACTTTTTTTCCAACTGCCATCAATCATTGTACCCGGGCATACGAGTATAAGACAAATGATCTGTAAATTTCTCAAGTTCCCTTTGCTTGCCATTATCCTGCTCTTTATTTTTGTTTGCTTCCCCTACGAGGTTTATTATGGTAATGATGAATAATGTTATTCCTTTATTTTTATGATTAGATGTTATTTTAGTGACCATCTTTGAGAAAATGCCTAAAAAATATTTTTTTTGAATTCGATGGTTTTTTGATAGTTTACTACTCAAAAATTGTCTTTTCCCAGATCCGACATTATTAATAGAGACCATCGGTCTCGTGATAACCGAGTATATATATTAAGACATTGCACAGTTACGAAATCTCAGCCAGGTGTGTCCGTGGATGTGTGACCATTTTAGGACCCAAAATGTTGAGACCTCTCCGAGCCTTGGAGAGATCATAAGCTGTCTGTCCCGGTGGCCATACTAACGTCTTTAGCAAAAATCTGACTACAAACTTTCTAAAGAACTTTGATTTCATCAACTGCCTCGGTGGCGTAGTGGTAGCATATGCGACTGCTGTACTTGAGGTCTCGGGTTCGATTCCCGAGTCGGACCAAATATTTGTATAAACCGCAAATATTTGTTTCGGAGTTTGGGTGTTTTCTATGTACAATATGTATGTATTTACAAAAAAAAATACAATGTATTTATAACAGTTGTCTAGTGCCCATAACATCAGCTCTGCTTAGCTTGGGACTAGATGGCGTTGTGTGTTGGATGTTCGAAATATTGATTTATATTATTTTGCCTAGTACTTGGGTGGTGAAGGTCAGTTGGTAGTTACTCCATGTAAAAAACAAAGGCTCCGAGGAAAGTGTGAAGTTTGTCCTTATTTAACCGTATCTATGGTGTATCCTAAAACTATTATTTTCGTTATGTATACCTATGAATGCATACCTATTGCTTTTTAGTTACTTAGTGTTTATGTAATTATATCACATACCCAAAACTTAGACAATTAAGGCAAAATTATATTCGCTGGGGCGACATAGTATATCACTGTGATACCATTTCACGTCGCCTTCGCTTTAAACTAACTTAAACTAAAATACAGTGACTTCGGTGTTAGGTTCCTTACTTAGTTGAAAATTTATTGTAATTTATTACTGAAGAACAGATAGAATGTATGATGTACTACCTACATAGTTTCATTAAACGTAGAAGTTTTTTGAACTCTGGTTATAATTTTGTGTAAAGTTTGACCAAAATAAACAAACATAATTTTGTAAATTGCTAAATTTTCTATGTGTTTTCATAGTTAGGCTATATTCAGGATAGAAGAAAGAGTCTGGATAGAAATTCATAATACTTTTAAATGCTTTTTAATAGTAATGCTTAAGAATGTGCTTTAAAATTGTTGTTCCGCGTCTGGGTGTTCTTTGTGTCAATTTACTGTATGTTTGTAAAGTCCCCTGCGACACAGGATGTTATTTTTCTAATATGGGAGTCGACCTTAAAAAAAATGGAGTCATTAATTTATCAATAAAAAAAATATACAAAATGTGAAGTGTAGAATAGGTTATATTTGAGCTAACTGCACGAATTGCGTTGTGGTTTAAGAGGTCATCTTGCCCCTGCTTAAAGCGTTGAGTGTTGCAAGTTTGATTTCCACATTGGACAAAACTCTCCAAGTAAATGCATTTAACAAGTGAAGCCTCTATAACTCCTGAACTTACAAAGTTATCTAAGTCAGTATATATTTTTCCAAAATCAGATTTATTATAACCGTTTAGCTTTTAGAGAAAATGGGGAGAAAATAAAACTGTTTTACCAAAAACATACGCTATTTAAGTAAATATAACTATTTATTTTTGCTATGAACCAACGCGTATATTTCTCGCTATGACCAGCAAACAGTACCGAGAACAAGCGATTTTGATTACTACCATTGTTCATAGTAGAGGCTAACAACTTTGTTATCAAGGCCTTTCATTTGCAAATTTCTGTTTACTTGGAATTTTATTGAGTTTTCATAACCTTTGGTAGTTTCAGTAAAAAATCGAAAAATAGAGAAACACATTTGAAGGATTGCCACTTTCAAAACAATGCGGTGAAAGTTGTACGTTGTGTCAATTATATATATTATAATTATTTTTCGTATATAATCGTTTCATCGAGAGAGAGCCACGAATTCGGCTCGACCGGAGTAATACCACGGTCTCACAGAAAACCGGTGTGAAATAGCGCTTGCGCTGTGTTTCACCGAGTGAGTGAGAATACCGGAGGCTCATACCTTAATCCTCACTTGTGACGCCTCTGGTGTTGCGGGTGTCCATGGGCGGCGGTAATCGCTTACCATGAGGCGATACGTATGCTACATTTGCCGCCTATTCAAAAAAAAAATACTACTATAAAAGATTTATATTTTTCCCAGAAACCGATTCACCGATAATTTCTTTAAGTATTTCGATTTAATCACGAGTTGGAGACCTAAGGGGGAGCTAGTTACACTTTTTAAAGATAGTACTTACTTAATTAAAGCATACCTTTGAGTGCTATTCAAAAGTTGGGCATTATTAGTTATTTGTACATATATACATGTATACATCAGCTTAGTGTAATAGAATAACAATTCTCTATAGACCAATAAGGATTTAACTTAAGCAATTTAATATCATAATCGCGTAACTTTATGTACAACCGTATGAGATTTGCGGTTTCCCACATGCTCTGCAGTGACCCAAAGGCGATATTAACTCACCACAACTTGCCTTGCTATTGTAGACAACGCAATGGTGTCTGTATAAACTTATTACTTTTCTTTTTAAATAAATATATTATAGGTACTAGAGCTTCAATTAACTAATTAAATGAAAAGTGATTGATATTACAATAACACTTAGCCCATTTAAGGTCGTCCTCTTTTTGAAGTTGGTGGATATAATACGACAAATATATTATGCTAATATTATTTGATGTGATACGAGCTGACAAGCGATTCATTTGCATCTTTGATGGTATCGTGAAATTATACACCGTGAACAAATTAATTTATCATAGAAAAGGCTATAGTGACCTACGAGTAACATTAAAAAATAAACATATGTTGTTACAGACTTTTGTAAAAAAATATTTAGATAAACCTTTCAACCTTATTTTTGAAAACCGTCCACGCAGCTTTTACTCATTAGAAGATAACATATAACCTATAGCCTTTTCAATAAATGGGCTATCTAGAATTAAAATATATTTTACCAGGACCAGTAATTCCTGAGATACTTCAATAATTCGAATCATAAATATAATGTATATTGACTGCCTCGGTGGCGCAGTGGTAGTGAATGCGGCTGCTGTGCTTGAGGTCTCGGGCTTAAATCCTGAGTCGGACCAAATGTTTGTGTAATCTACAAATATTTGTTTCGGAGTTTGGGTGTTTCCTATGTATAATATGTATGTATTTCCAAAAAAAAAAGTATATATGTATTCATATCAGTTGTCTAGTACCCATAACATAAGTTCTGCTTAGTTTGGGACTAGATGGCGTTGTGTGTAAGATGTCCGAAATATAAATATTTATTTATTTATTTTGGACATTTAACACACAACGCTATCTAGTCCCAAGCTACGCAGAGCTAATGTTATGGGTCCATAACACAAGATCTACTTAGCATGTGTTGTAGCTTTACATATCATACATAGAAAACACCCGAACTTCGAAACAAATATTTGCATATCATACAAACATTTGGTCCGACCCTTGAATCGAACCCGAGACTTCAAGCACAGCAGACGCATACGCTACCGCTACGCCACCTAGGCAGTAAGATAAGCGCTTACAACCAAACGAATAAAAAAGTTGCGTGTACTAGCGTACACTCGTAAGAAGTGAAACTTCTTTATGACGTTATTTTTCAAAAAATAAATATCAACAAAAGACTTATAAACCAGCAATATTCGTGACAATTCTTATTTCAAGTGCAATAAAAGTTAAGGAGCGAGACCTGAGTAACTATTTCGCGATCTGTGGTGTGAATGAAGTAAGTTTGTGGAATGTGATGTGTGTAGTTATTTACATTGTGGACTAAATAAAATAATATTGTTTGTAATGTGATATTTCATTGTAGTATTAATTTGGTCCTGTTTGTGTTTGAAAATGTTTTTTGTTTTATTTTATAAATTTTTTTTGAAGGATTGTATATAACTACTCTCAATAATGATAAAACATTTTATCATGGCCGAAAAACGTCAACGTCCACCATCGATTTACAAGCAGAATTTAAACGATTGTCTCTGAATAAAGTAGACTATAAATTAACAATTGTTTCAGTTTATAAATAACAGGAAAAAAACTCAAACGTAACTACTCAAAACGTAACTACTAAATGTGACGCGTAACGAAAAAATGTGATGCGTAACGGATAAATGTGACGCGAAATTTTTTGACAACCCCGATAAAGAAGTTTCACTTCAAAAACTACTTACCTTTATAATATTACTTTAAATAACATACTCTTACGTAGTAAATGATGTGTTTGGATGAATGTATGAGGCTTTAAGTTTTGAAATGTTGTGCCAAATAAATTTATAGCCTATAGACGTGACAAATTGTGGCTCTAAATGCATTTGTATTTATTGCTCATACGCTCACTGAATTGCATTCATTCTAGCGTTTTATGATATTTGTATTTGCCGAGCTAATATTCGTTTTATCGAAGTAATTGTAAAAATGTAATTCAATGAGAATATGTGTGTGTGTTGCCAGTGTTTATGGCATTCTAGTTTCGGATATATAATTTGTTTCTTAGCTCACGAGATTCTGTAATGAAATTAAAAAGCATTCAAATAGTATATGTTAATTAATTTATTCAAAGTAAGTCTAACCTAAAGTAACATGAATTCCCAAATGAATGTGTATTATTTTTGTGTCATAATATACTTATAAAGTTTAATATTTGACTGCCTCGTTAGCGCAGTGGTAGCGTACGCGACTGCTGTGCCTGAGGTCTCGGGTTCAAATCCCAGGACAGATCAAATGTTTGTATGATCTGCAAATATTTCTCTTGGACTTTGGGTGTTTTCTATGTATAAAATGTACGTATTCACAAAAAAAAATGTGTATTTATATCAGTTGCCTAGTACTTATATTACAAGCTCTGCTTAGTTTGCAATTAGATGGCGTTGTGTGTTAGATGTCCTAAAATATTTTTTATAGCCAGAAAAATAACACTTTCAATACATCACTCGGCGTGTAGCACATTAGTGTACCATATTAAATATCAAGGGATTACATATAAATAATACAAAAACAGAGCGGCTTGGTTGTAAATTCTCCTAATCGGTCCCGTGCGAGCTCTGACCCAAATTTGGCGGCACCTCAGGCTATTTTCACATGATTACAACACTAGATTTTGAAGACACATGACTTCAGACACACATTAATGAAAAACAAACGTTATGACTAATGGCCTATATTTACTATGAAACTACAGTGATGCAGTTTGAAATGGGTTGTAATTGGTTGTAATGTAAAAATAGTAATTAATGCGAGAAATATTTAGAGAAATTCGACTTCGATTTTCGCGCTGCGCTGTTTATTTCATAATATATTTATTTTATAATCTAATTACAGATTTATTCAAGATTTACTTGGCTTACTTATGTTATTAACACTGTGTTTTAAGACACTGATTTGTAATTCAAAAATTTTGTCTTATAGTAATTAGGCTTTTTATTATTATTATTGAATAGTGGGCAAACGAGCAGACGTTTCACCTGATGGTAAGCGATTACCGCCTTCCATGGACACCCGCAACACCAAAAGCGTCACAAGTGCATTGCCGACCTTTGGGGGATGGGAAAGGGGATGGGGGGAGGGGTTGGGGTATGGGCCTCCGGTATCCTCACTCACTCGGTGAAACACAGCGCAAGCGCTATTTCACACCGGTTTTCTGTGAGGCCGTGGTATCACACCGGTCGAGCCGACCCATTCATGCCGAAGCATAGCTCTCCCACGGTTGTTGTTCCACCAACAAATAAGCTA
The DNA here is from genome assembly GCA_916048165.1 of Spilarctia lutea. Classification (NCBI taxonomy): domain Eukaryota; kingdom Metazoa; phylum Arthropoda; class Insecta; order Lepidoptera; family Erebidae; genus Spilarctia; species Spilarctia lutea. Next base: position 14,939,734 of record OU696479.1, read on the forward strand.
GGCTAGGATAAGCAGAAGCATCACTAGACCGCCATGAAGCGGGTCATCATGCTGCATTGTTATGTTGTCTGCATTCGCAATGTGTATGTGACCAGCACGTTTGGATTCTGTTTATGCGTTCTATCAGGCAGAGTGTTCTTTTTTTTAGTAGTTTATTTTTTATGTATGGTCCTGCCAAATTACTCATACATAAAAAAATAAAAATAAGTAATAAAAAATGGGCTACGTGTGTTTGCAAGAGCACAATCATTTACAATAAATGGAGTTTTTAATGCAAGGATTAATAAAAAGTTTCGACCATTTAAATCAAATGCCGTATATCATTTCTATGTAGCATAAGTTCTATGACACTTTAATTAATATATTTCAAGCTGTTTTTTAACTACACCCGAATTGATAGACGAAGAAATTTGACATTTCAAAAATTACGAAAGTGCTCAATTTATGAAGTGATTTGAAATAATAACTTTCTGTTTGGCTGCATTTAAATTTTGCGTCCAACTCGACCTTGGATGATACTGTCCTCATCTTTGGGCATGGGCTCCCTAATACCAGCTCCTCCCTCTGGACCGCATTCAGCGGAGGGCAACTCGTATCGTTGATTGCCAAGAACTACAAATTCGGCTAGACTCTCTGGCGCTGCGTAGAGATGTGCTGTGCATATTCTACCGCATTTACCATGGGGAGTGCTCCGAGGAATTGTTCTGATTGATTCCTGCCGCCTCTTTCCGTCATCGTCCTACGCGACAAAAATTTCATCCCCATCATCTAGATGGTTGGCAGTAGCAACGCACTTGGAATGCCTCTAGTGTTGTGGGTGTCCATGGGCGGCGATAATCGCTTACCATCTGGCGATACGTCTGCTCGTTTGTCCCTATATAATAAAAAAAAAAAATTGGTGGATGGAAATTCAACCTTCGATCACTGGTTTAGCAGCCAGAAGTATTAACCACTCAATCAGTAGCTATAAATATCACTTATATTAAATACAAGAAGTAGTAAGACCTACCCATTATTCATAACTAGAATAGCATTCACAAGTTATTTTTAGGAATTAATTCCACGAGGGTTTTCGGAGGAACGCTGTCAGGATCAAGCTGATTAAAATCACATTGTGTATGGCACTTAAAAGAGTTATAGCTAATATTTATACAAATAGACTAAAACACTTTAACTAGCATAATTAGGTGAAATAAAGTAGCCAACATGGCGTTTTCAAGTCCATTTTGATGTTAGGTCAAAAGGCATAAAGGCTAAGTAAACATTTAATTAAAAATAAAGTAAGAAATACTTACAACCATTAAGAGTCCCTGAGTGACCTTTCTCAATTAACAAGCAAAGATATCCACTACTAATTACTGTTTTATTCACATCGTAAAAGTTTTTTTCATTGAATTAACAAATTGTCATTGTACCAGTATTGTGTGTTATTCCCAAACAAAACTGTTTGTTTAGGATCGTCCCCAATGTAATGCGAACGTTTGGTATTCACGAAACATGCACTACTAACAATTCATTGATATAGAGGAAAAACGCTATTTCCCTTGTTATTACGATTGGATGATCTACGATATTTAGGTTTTGTGGGAAAAAAAAGTATGTTGGGACCTAATTCGACATCCATACTGATTTTATAAATTTGAAAGTTACTTTGTCTGTCTGTTACCGTAGAACCAATTTGGATGAATTTCGGTATAGACATACACTGAACCCTGGAGAAAGACATTGCCTACTTTTTGCTGCGAAAACTCACATATACGTGACCGGAGCCGCGGACAAAAGCTAGTCATTTATAAATTGAAGAAGTAAAACGATCAAAACCTTAACAACGTTAATTAGACAGACGCCTGGTTCGTTTCTTTTAATCGATCAATCAATTACTCAAATTATTAATCAATCAATAGGATTAAAAAACAACCCATTTATTTAATTTGCGATATGAAACGCCTGGAATTTGTTTAAATAGACGTACAGTTATAACTAAATTTAAAACACTCTTTGTATAATATATTATACAAAGAGTGTTTTAAATTTAGTTAAGTAGTAGGTAATTGTTGTTCCTACTGAGGTATTTCATTATTATTTTTTATTATATTTCACTGATGCTAAATCTCACTTACACACATAGATAATGATTAATATCCCATTGTTGCTTCCGATTTCCATCTACTAGATGGGAATCTTACATGCATTCATAACTAAAGCTAATAAACGTATTTAATAGTTTCAAGATAAATTTAAACTAAAATTTAAAAAAAAATTAAAATTATTTCATCACTTCTCTTAGTTTGGACCTAATTGAAACGAAAAAACCAGTAAAAAATATCCAATTCATTACAGAGGGAGATAGCGAAACAAGCCATATGCGTCATGGACGAGGATTGACCTATGTTGGTGCGGTAGTGGGACATAGCAAATGTCGTCCGGTTGACCAAACGACTGCCAAAGCGAGGAATGCAAATATTAACTATTCCCATAAGCTCGGGAAAGGCAATTTGACCATGGATCAACTTGAATAAGAATGAAACATCCAAGACCTTTCTATGTGCACTTAATGTCATGTTGTAGTGTAGCCTAAAATCATTTGAGTTGTAATGATGACATTGATTCTCTAAGTAACACAAATTGTATACGAATCTTTTATGGATACGCTCAATTCTATCACTATGTACTTGATAGAACGGACTCTAGGCTATACACCAGTATTCTAAAATCCCCCTAATATTACTATTTTATAAATGACAATTGTTAGATATAGTTTCTAAAAATTTACATTTCTCTTACTATGAAACCTGCTAAGTTTGATGGTCTGTTAATTATATTATCATAATGATTTTTGAAGTTTAAACTACTGTCTATTGTAATACCTACATCTCCAATACTATTAACCTTTGCAATAAGCATTTATTAATATAATAACGAGTTGTGTCTTGATTCTTTGTTCGGCTAAAGTAAACGAAGCAGCACTTGCCCTGATTTAAAGTCATATCGTTATTCATACACCATTCGCATATTTATTTGATTTCAGATATTCGCATTATTATTCGAGTTCAATTAACTGTTAGCAACCCTTAACATACATCTGCTGTATATAAATCTAAGTTAATAGAAAAGAGCGTACTCCTACTTAAAAGGTTGGCAACGCACTTGTGTTGACTCTTGTCCATGGGCGGCGGTAATCGCTTACCATCAGGCGATACGTCTGCTGCTTTGCCCCTATTCAATAAATAAATCAAAAGATTAATAAAAATACAGTGCATAGTACTATTATTTCATGGCAGTTCTGATAGTGCAATATACCAATTATTATTTATTTTATCTCCAAAAATTACATTATGTTTACAGTTTAGTTGTCAGAATTTTTACACAAGTTAAAATGCTAATCTGTCCTTGTTAATAATACAAAAACTATAGACACATTATCATTATAAAATAAATTAAAGTAATTTTATGACTCTGACTATTATGCCAAATAAAAAACAAAATTGTTCAAAGTAAAGATATAATAAAAGGGTAATAAGCTTTCAATAAAACTTTTTCCTCCAACAATTTTTATTCCTTGACCTGATATAAATACGTTTCTATGTACAGTCCGGCCACTCAGAGAATGCGTTTCTGACACTTGTAAATTCGTCATGAGTAGTGATGTACCATGAATATCATTAATAATATTTGGTAACAGTATTTATAGCATTCATTATGCATAATTATTCAATTTAGATATATTTTATATTTCAAACACAATATTAACAAAATTGTTGATGGATGAATTAAATTTAATCGTAATTTCTGAATGAAACCAAGGGAAAGAAAATAAAAATACTACATTTATTGGAAAATATTTATTATGAAATAAATAGTTTTAAGATTTCAATAATGTCAAATCAAAATTTAATCCGACTCCGATTCGCTTGAGGACTCGCTGTCATCTTCACCAACCTTTATTATCATGTTATTATCAATCATAGTGTCTATACGAATATCGCGGTCAAAGTCATCAAATATCATTTTTTTAGTTTTTTCAACCAACTTCATCCAGTCATCTCTTGTGACTTTTTCGCATGCTTCTTTTAAAAGCGTCTACATCTTTTTTATGCCATATGGTGGAGAAGTATTATGGCGGGCTGCATAACCTTTAATTTGAGCCCAGATTAGTTCTATGGCATTGTACTGGAAGTGATATGGAGGAATTCGGAGAACGCGATGATCGTACTCCAGAGCCAGCTCATCTATTTCGTATCGAATATAATATTTGCTAGCTTATGGTCGTTGACTAATTTCATCAGCTCAGCTTTTAGCATTGACATATTTGCGTCAATGCCATTTCTTTGCAGCCAAGCCACCAATTCCTCTTTTCTATTAGCTTGAGTAGGTGCTTTATTTATTTGCACCGAATGATAAGGGGCGTTATCCATTATTATAATTGAAGGCTCTGGAAGGCCAGGAAGCAACACATTCTGGAGCCACTCCTTGAATACAGCCGCATTCATTTCTTCGTGGTAGTCAGTAGTAGTTTTTGACTCAAATGCTAATAAACCATTTTCCACAAAACCATACTTCGCACAACCAGCGTGGCATATTGTGAGACGTGCTCCTTTACCGATTGGCACTTTCGACGTCGACGCTTGAGTGTCATCTGTCGACATTGTCCCAATTATCAATTTTTTTTGCTTCTCTTAGAAAAGTAATTCTTAGTGACAACATTCGACTGTACGACATCCTTACATACTTTGTAACTCATCTTGTTATACTGTTTTTTTGTGTATTCAATAAAGATAAATAAATAAAATTATGTATTATAAAATTCGAACGTTTTATTTAACAATATATCGACCGACAGAATATATTACGATTACAAAAATACTCAGTTACAATTACCTATTATTTTGTCTCATCACTACTAAAACAAACTGTTGACATAACCTTGAAACAGCGCAGTTTGACGTCGTTAGAGTTTTAAAAATTATTGTTCTTAAATTAATTAATGAATTAATTGTTATTAACTTTAGCCCAAAATAAAACGTTTATTGTATATACATTGGCATGATTATTCAATTTTTAATGTCATTACTCATTATTAAGGTTAATAAAAGATATTTAAAATTTTGCCATAAATTGTACGCCAGTTCAAAGTTACATCGCCCATTGGATCACGACCTGTCAGAAACGCATTCTCTCAGTGGCCAGACTATAGTAATATGTTTCATACATAAAGTTAAACAGACATTCTCATAAAAGAAAACATGACAGAATCTACATATATTACACATATATATATTACATTACATATTTAGTCGCGGGCAAAATCTAATAATTCTTAAGAGGTTCTACTTTTTAATATGGAGCAAACGAGCAGATGTATAACCGCCGGCACCCGCAACATCAGAGGCGTCATAAGTGCGTTGCCAACCTTTGGGGGATGGGGAGAAACGTTAGGGTATGGGCCTCCGGTATCCTCACTCACACCGGTTTTCGGCCGTGGTATAACTCCGGTAGAGTCGTCCGATTATTATATATACGTACTTATAATTTTAGGAATAAAAAGTACAGTACGAAGAAGAAGACCATGTTTTAAACATTATTCGTGATCAAAATGGCGAATAAACTGAAAAAAAAACATGTTTCAATTACCAGTCAAAAAGCACATTGATGAATCGAATGGCATACTATCGTTCTGTCGGATACTTTAGTTATTCGTTTGTTAGCGAAATGTTTACGACTTTCGAGGAGAAAAGTTTGTAAGTAAGTGATCGAGTGTTTCTTTTGCGTAGTATGGAAGTTAGAGTGACGCTAGAGTAAAAGCAATATAATTTGTTCAAAGTCAATGAAGAAATTTTCTTTAAACATTAAGTTTTAAGTTCCTCAAACATTGGTCTAAATGTTTTAAACAAAATTGTCAAAGAATAAAGTTTGCCATTCATTACGAAACATGTAAAAATATATTGGATTTGTTAATTACTGTGAAATAGTTAATTTTCAATAGATGTAATTTTCCAAATATGTACCATACTTTTAATTAAGACAGCTTTGCATAGCCGTAGATCACAACAAAGTTAGGTACTTAATAATTAGGTGGTTGTACCACTCAGGACTAATGAGCTTATTCATAAAAACTTCCTTTCACTGTGAACGAATTGGATCCTTTAGAACATAAATCTATGGCTGTCATTATATGGTTTTCGGTCATAAAACTTTTCTTTCCATTTTACATCGACTTGTTACAAACTATAACCTCAAATTTTTTCTTCTACCGTGTTCAATAATCTAACTTCTTTGACAGATAGCTTTTTTTAAGTTTACCAAATTACATCTGGTAAGTTTAAACTACCATTTAGTGTTTACATCTTAATATTATATTTTAACTTATCTATTTTTTATGTGGATGCTATATTAATTAATATCTAAGTATTAGATGTTAGGGCCGCCTTAAGCGGTATAAGCCTCCTCAAAATATTGCCAAGTGGGTCTATTTCGTGCCAGTCTCTCTTTACTTAAAATGTCGGTCATATTGTCTCTAGGCGTACTTTCGCTGTGTTATTCAAATCGCTTTTAAGAGTTCTATGTTTTTTTATATAGGGGGCAAACGAGCAGTCGTATCGCCTGATGGTAATCGATTACCGCCGCCCATGGACACCCGCAACACCGTTACCGGCCTTTTAAAAAGGAGTACGCTCTTTTCTTGAAGGTTTGAAGGTCTTATTGGTCCGGGAACACGGCAGGCGACAGCTCGTTCCACAGTTTTGTTGTACGCGGCAGTAAGTTTCGGGAAAATCGCACAGTTCTAAAAGTTGTAATCATGATCTATACCTGGCTGGTGTATGGAATCGTTAGAAATAGAGTCGAAGGCTTTCGAGTAGTCAATGAAAGCTGCGTATAATGGCAAGCTATATTCGATAAATCTTTCGATTATTATTTTTAAAGTATGAATAAGGTCAACCGTAATGTCCAAAACCAGCTTGCTTCACTGGTTGATTTTCGTCAATTTTTTGTGTTATACATCTTAACAGAGGCGATACGAAATCCTTATATATGTGAGACTAATAGGCATTTTGGGATCCCATTTTTTGTACAATAGAGTTATTTTTTATTTTTTAGCATATATATATATATATAGGCCTGTCAAAGTGATTCTACTCTGCCTGATTAAAAACATGAGCAGAATCTAAAAGAAGTGATCGTTACACTCAATACGAATGCAGACAATGCAACAATGCAGTATGGTGATGATGCGTTATCATCATTTCTTATCTATAACGAAATAAATCTGGAATATACAATATACATATGTACATGTAATCTTTCATTCCCTTTCCGATTCCAGTAGGTTCCACAATGAATTATGATGTTGATGATGATTAACTGTAACTGTAACATATGTGTAAAATGATTGTGAAAATAATGCCGACGCCTATGATAAAGTCTTTGCGTTAAACAGATCATGTGGTCGATGCTATACGGTTCATCAACAGTGTGATCGGTTTTTAGACGACAAATTGCGTCTTTGACATCACCATTTATAAGACGTTGCAAACGCGACGAATGCAATTAAATCAACGGTACGACCTACTGTAGTCAGTGTGGTAGACTGCGATATACGTAATCAATAATGACGAAAATCACGTAGGATACTTATTGTGTGTATTATCACGTTGCTTTGCATTTTGTCTTGTCGTGTCGCGTCTAACCGTATTCATTGCCCGCATAGAACACTACGTTGGGTAAAGAGCAACAAACGAATTTGCCTAGCACTGGTTTTCTGTGAGATCTATTTATAAGTTTTATAAATCACAAACTTACGAAGATTATTATTTTTACTTTATCACAGCCAAAATTTACTCTACCAACACACCTGAAAAATGCTGTTTAACAAAACAATGTGTAAATTTTTCGCTTTGTTAGTGTTCAGTGGGTGTAACGCCCATATCCTGATTCTGTCAATGTTTGTCTCAACGAAAATTGACAAAAGGGCTTTGGCAAACATTTTAACGGATGCCGAACAATATGTAACACCTTTTTGCTTGCAAATCTGTCAAATGTGGAGCTAAATCGTAGACATATTTGTCTTTTATTCCGTGAACAATTTCGATGGGATAAAACAGCGCTTGATGTATATTATGCTGATGTCAAAGCTTTGAAGTATTTTATTCTCAATCTTACAGTAAAAATTTTGTTCTGAATGTTAACTGTCAAAGATTTAGAGGGTTCTAAAAATATTTTTGATTGAAATCATAAATCAGTCAAGGCCAAATAAATTAATATCGATAACGTTTATCGATACCTTTGATTTCATTATATTTATTACATTGTTTTATTTCAACAGTCCTGCATTCAAGTACTCTATTACTCATAACATATTGACAACTATGCTAAGTGATAATTAGGGTAAAAAGGGATTATATTAACTTTTTAGAAACCTTAACTCTCAGAAATTTAATAAAGAAACTCAACTTCTACATGTAAAACCAGTCAAGCGGGCTTAATAAAAAAGGGTTTAATAGTATTGTATACACAATATTGATGCCTACTCTTACTATGTACACTTATTTTTATCAATTTTTTAATGGCAATTAACTCTCTCTAATGGGTTCACCAATATTTATCTTTTTCTAATATAGTCAATTCAGCAAGGATGTTTCACGATTTTAGATGGATATGAAATGTAACAGAAGTTTACTCGCAAGCAGTATTATGTGTATCTATAAAAGATTTTGAGTAGTATCTCCACGTTTATGTATGTTTAGCACAGGAAATCGAAACTATAATATGGGCATGATACGTAGATCAAGTGTCGTAGAGGAAACATATCAGTACAACTTGATAGAAAGCGATTTTTTAGTATCACAATTACTGTTGTAGTCAGCAATATATTAAACACGGTTATTAATGCTGAAATATTAATAACGAAACAGGTTGACATTATGAATATGTTTTACAAATAGGCCAGTATATGAATCTTATAAAGAATGTCAAATTGACCAAATTGTTTAGATATTAAGATTGAAATCACGAGTTTCATTAACCGACTTAAAAAAGAGGAGGTTCTATGTTCTACTGTTTGTATTATTTTATGTATGTTTTCTAATATTTCGGACATCTGACACATAACGCCATCTAGCTTTAAACTAAGCAGAAAATTATTTTTGTATTCAAACTTGTATTCTTTTAGTTATTCACATGAGCTGATGATGGAAGATAAAACGGTTAGGGGTTTGACGATATTACTTTCAGGAATAGGGTCTTAGTTGTATTATTTCTTCTTCTTCTTCTTTTGATGAAATGGCAACCAGCCGGATCACTCGGATCATCTATTTCTGCCAATGTCAAGTATTTATAATCCTCAATTCTAAGTCTTTCAGTCTTCAAGTCGTCGTCGTGATGAAATTAATGATAAAATATATATAAAATGTGGATGACATGAAATGGGGACCGTCTTTCGAATAAACAAAAACCTTGTATTATTTCAAGTTGTTTTGGTGATCTGACAAGTAAGATTTTGAGTTATATGACATTTTAAGATGTAGGTCTGATAACTTTTTTTGTACTCTAATTCACAAAGAGCAATACCACCTAGTGTTTGCGCAAGTCAGAGCACCATTTTTTTGAAGTGAAAACTTCTTTAGCGGCGCTGTGTACTTTTTTGGAATGGGTAAAAATGTATAAACTCGCGTCAGGTCACGTGACCTGATCGAAAATTCGTAAGACGGATGGAGAGAGAGGCGGCGCAGGGCGCTTGCGCGAATGTTCGTGTGTGTATGTAATATAAATTGTCATGTTTGTGTACGATAGCGCAATAAATGAATATTGTATTCCACCACATAAATAATAGTACTTTTATACTGATAATGAAAGCAATTCGTACAAAATTATTCTCTAACCATTCCAAAATATCAAAAATGCACAACGTTAATATTCAAGTTTTCACTTCTGCCGGCACTCCCGGAGTGCAATTTTTTTATAAATAATTACGGCTGTGTTTAGGGATGTCCCGAGGGTTTTATCTGCATTTATTCACGTCAAATAGGTGACCACACATACACCGCATTTGGTAGGTATACGTATATATATACGTTTCTTGACTATATACGAAGCTTATAACGTGAAATAATATAAATGTAAAAATAAGTTTCTGAAACTTCCACCAAATATGAAAATGCTTGTGTTATTGTAATTTTTACAAGAGTTCAATTATGAAGCTCTCAGCTCACCCAATTATGACTAAAGTTCATGGCATAACTACTACTGGAATGCGTTGTGATGCAGAGACTGCTCCCAAATTACTGTGCTGAAGTTTGGTTGTAAACTTTTAGTTAGTAGGAAATCTAAATCACGGTAGTTCGTTAATTGATAGATCTTATTTTTAACATGAGTAATGGAACTTATGCAGTTTATAATAATAATAATAAATAATAAAAATAATTTATTTCTCAAGGTAATTGTAGTACATAATACATAACAGAATTACATTTTGCTAGTGAATACAATCAGTGGTTAGAGCGCTGTCTCCTAGATAGGTTTGAAAAAACCTGTATTAAGGAGTAACAGTCCCGAACCCCAGGGGATGCTAAAAATAAGAGTACAAACATGCTTTTTATACCATACAAAATTCACATATAATAAGTGCGTGCGTGTGTGCATGTATGTGTGTGTGTGTGTGTGTGTGTTTGTGTGTGTGTTTGTGATGTGTTGGTCTGTGTGTGTGTGATATGTTGGTGTATGTGTTTTATGTCTTACTAAGAGAATTAAATAAATATAACTTTATTTGTACTTACCTATTTTCGTCAAGTTATACTACCGTGATAAAATTTCAAACAATTGCATTTTAATCTACAGTAGATTCTTATATCTAACAACAAGTTTCTCTTGTTTAGTGTAGGATTTAAAACTGTACTTTGTTTGAAACGTATTTTAATTTTAAGCTTTGGCTTCCATTCCAACTTTGACGATGTGCTAATCGTCAAGTTCATACTAGTTTTTGTCTAACGTAGATATTTCTTCCCAGCTTATAACTACTTAGCACATAATATGATACACGCATAAATCTTCATGTATTTCCCGAATATGTTATCTAAAATTTTACACACGTCCTCTTTGTGAACGTCGATAACACACATCATATATTCTCGTCCGTTCCTCATGATTAGCGACGGACATTTTTTAAAGGTGACGTAGCATTATTAAACGTATTCAGTAGGTGTAATATTTACTAAATTTATTTATGGTACAAAGGGCAAACGAACAGGCCACCATCACCACTGTCGAAAGTAGCTTTCCGTGGATTATTCTGACACATACTATCTTAAATGAAACTAATCATTACAATCTTATAACCTAGAAAACTTGATCAACTTTACTATCGAAATTCATTAGATTCAAAAATTCCTTTCTTTAAAACTGAACTGTTCTGTTGGTAACATAGATTCGTAGGTTGACTCTACAAATCTATGTTACTCTGTCTGCTGGCCCTTATTATCTGCTGGCTGACCCAGCAAACTTCGTATCGCCTAATTTTTGTGAATATTTTCTAAAATATCGAAAAAAAAAATTTTTATTAAATTAGTAAGCCCTTGTCAACTGCCCGCATAGTTGCAGTGTATAGAACTAAGTGGAATAATGAATATACAGATTTACCCTGTGTGTTATCTAGTCAACTTCAATAGTGGAATATTCATTTTGTGACTTAAAATATTATTTTAATCAATTAAATAAGATTAATATAATAAAATAATACTTTGTACTAATGATCGCAGGGAGGTATGGAAGGGCAAAGGACTTCATGGTTGGTTTAATCGGGTCCAAAATGGGCCTGATATAGACTTTAAAGCATCTACGTCTTAGCTATGGTATGGGGATCTCTTCGGAAAAACCGAAGGATTTGTTTGTGCGATTATGGACGAAGTTATCATGACGAATGACTATCGGAAATATGTCCTGAAAGACGGTATGGTTGATATCTGTCGGGCATGTCACCGTCCCGGGGAATCTATCAGGCGTATTATTTTTGCTTGCTAACGGCGAGTATTTGCACAGATTTGTACTGGTTGTATACAACCAAGTAGCCAGGATCTTACATCAATAACTTATCCTTAAAATTCATCTTTTGAACCATACTAACGGTATGTGCCCGACCCAGGTCTCGAGACTAGTCGTGCTACGTTAAGTTGGGATCGATTTATTATCACGGACAGGACTATTGTTGCCTATAAGCCTGGTATTGCGGTGGTAGATCCATTGGAGTGCCGCGCAAATGATATCGCCGTTCCTCATGACGAGAATCTTGTGAAAGTTGAAAGAGAAAAACAAATTAAATATTGACTGCCTCTGTGGCGCAGTGGTAGCGTATGCGACTGCTGTGCAGGGTTGAGGTCTCGGACGTTTGTACGATCTGCAAATATTTGTTTCGGAGTTTGAGTGTTTTCTATTTATAATATGTATGTATTTAAAAAAAAAGTATATATGTATAAATATCAGTTGTCTAGTACCCACAACACAAGCCTGCTTATCTTGTGTAATGTGTCCGAAACATTTATTATTTATCTCACGAGATTATCGACATGTGGAATATAGATTCGGTGATCAGTGTTCCGAAAGTTGTATCTGTTCACGGAATGATAGCCAAGAGCTTTGACCAATACCTTAAGAGGCTCACGTTAGACAGCTGGATCAAGGGTCTGATGCAGAAGGCAGTCCTCTTTGACATGGCACGTATAGTGAGAAAGTTCCTGTCTTTGGAGCCCTAACCACCGGTTTCTTGGTTCCTGTATCCGAAGTTGATGGTCTACTATTTTTATATTTTTAAATGTAATAAAAATAATAATAATAATAATGGGCGTTGATTATTATTGAAGATGATACCTACCCAACTTTCAAAGTTTAATGTTGGCTCTAAATATTGTTTGGCAATAAAGCGACCCTTGGTACAATAATTGCAAAATATTACCATTTCATATTAATATTACATTTACTCAACTTTCATAGCCACATAATGGGCCATTTCCCTTCCTTATGTAAATTTTATATATTAAAACAATAGTTTAAACGGACATTTAAAGTTAATTTTGTTAGTAATATATTCTGGTTTTACCAATAAGTAATATTCTCTCTTATTGTATTACCCTTAACTACTTGATATTGCATCTAAAATTTACAGATTCTCAGAACTTGAATACTCTGAAGATGACAGATAGATAACATGTAATATGCAATCTGTATTGATAGACACCACACAGAGGTTATATCTGCAGATCTTGACTATGAATTGAAAATTGAACATGGATACGTATAGGCGTCCTTATATCAGTAATATTACTCAATCCATTTGTAAGATATCAATCTGTGTAAATTTTTATTCATAAATTGTTTGAGTTAAAAAAATTGTTTCCTTAGATAAGATAATAAACGTTTTCTTTTGACAGTCGCGAACGACAAAACGATTCAATCGGAACAGTATTCGATATCGGAGAGTATTAATATAAATGTCGGAATTTACGCTTTGTACATACTTAATACCAATCAATGCTGCAGCTGTGTTATAATTGATATTACTTTTATCCTTTTTATTTAAATAACCGGTCGGTATAAAATCGATTAACCGAGGGTTATCTAGCAGTACAAGTCCTGAATATTCGTGTGTAATTAAAATCCATTTAACCTAGTACACTATTGACTAAACATTTCATTTTGCTTAGCGACTTTCACCTTGTAATCCCATACTCCATTTATTATTCTACAGACTATTATGATGTCGAAAGTCACATATCGATATTTATGAACCTGAAACCTCTAGGGCGTGTGAGAAGAAACCTTATCCATACTAATATTATGAAGATTTTCTTTGGTTCAACGCTCTAATCTGAGGACTACTGGTTCTAATTGAAAAATTCTTTCAGTATTGAATAGTCCATTTATCGAGAACAGACAGCAGGCTCGATAGTTTTTTTAATTTATTTTTATTTATATATTCATCTTTATTGTATACACATGTTCACGGCGTGTATAAAGGAAGCGGTTTAAACCGGTTTCTCTCCGGTGATACGAAGTGCCCACCGTCGCCGCAACGCACCGCCACGAGTCGACCCATTGCAATATAACATGTATACAAGCACACACGTCCATTATAGAATTGTCTACCTTTTATTAACTATTTTACGACTAATTGTGACTGTATTATTTAACCCAAAATACACTTGAATATTTGGGATTTGTCGATGTTTCAATTGGCTAACCAAGACGCCCAGTATTCAACACACAAAATTTTACTCTAATTCTTACACAGTCGAGTATTTTTTTATATTATTGCTTATTTTTCAAATTCATGTAAATCAATGTATAATAAAAAAATAAATATTCATATTTAAAATTATTGTACTAAATCTAAATTGTTCTTTAATTACGTTTTACTAAATCAATTTCTTATTATGGTTACGTCATTCGGTAGAAATTTGGAAGAAAATAAAACAGCTTCACTATATGTAGGATGCAAATTTGGAAGAAAATAAAACAGCTTCACTATATGTAGGATGCAAATTTTATCAAGAAGCGAAAATACGTACGTACATATGCTATGAAAATATATACTAAAGACGGTCACTAAACCGAACTACAGAAAACTCTAATTTAGAAAATGTTTTCCTTTTGTAAATTAGCTTTATACAGCTAGCTTTTATAACCAATATAAAAATATCACATTATGATTAATGAGGTGTAGTAACAAGTCAAGTTCATGTGTAGCAGAATCGATTACTCTTTGGCGAGCTGGAAAAATTGCTTATACGTGTTCGTTTTATGAGCATGCATGATGTAGTATGGTCCAGAGCATTTAGTACACTTTATGGCTCTAGTTTAGCTGCTTCGTTGGTCTTACGGTTCACGTATGCGACTGCTGATCAAGAGGTCTAGGGTTCGAATCCCGGGTCGGGACTAAAGTGACTAAATGAAAGAATGAGTACTGTGCAAATGACAAATGAAGTACACGAGGCGTCAGTCTCATTTAACATGATGAGATACATCTAAATGAAAAATGATGTCTATATTTAGATCTTATACAGGACACCTAGTGAGAACCTAAGGAAGCAAAAATGGGCAATGATATTTTTTTTTTCCGACTGAGACATACCTATTTTTTATACCTTTTATGTTCAAGTCACTTTCTTAACTTGTTCGAAGGCGTCGGACCATTAGACACACGAATAAAGGAAAAAGTTAAAGTATCAATTGAATTTTCAGCGATAAAGATTCTCAAAAACTTTAAAAGACTTCTTAACTGTTTTTTATCACAACTTACAATCATACAGGCTATATGTACCTATATTGATAACTAGTATAAGGAGTAGGCATATTTATGGCCCAAATAGTATGGCTTGGCCAAAGATACTCGTATCACGGCCTCACTGCTAAACAATTACTTGAATAAAGTTAACGAAGTTATTCGAATTAAAGTAACCGACATCACTCCCTGAAATGTAAGTAGGCATGTTATATCTCCAGAGGAACCGATGGTCGCTAGAGTCAAAATGTACTAGAGTGGTGCTCGGCAAAGATTGCGTAAGGCACTAGATGGATGCGGATTCTCCAAGACCGGGATAGTTGGCGCTCTTTGGGCACACCTTCGTTCAGTAGTAGACAGCGATAGGTTGATTTGTTATATTAGGTTACTGGAGGCTAAATCCCCCTTCCCACGATTTTGGGGGCGGACAAAATAGCAGTAACGCAGTTTTGATTCTTGGATTGCTGGTATTTATGGCCGGAGGTTATTACTTACTATGAACTCATCCATCCTCCTATACTTTAAAACAAAAGAATTAGAGAAGCCGGCAACGCACTTGTAACGCCTCTGGTGTTGCGGATGTCCATGGGCGGCGGTAATCGATAACCAGCAAGCGATACGTCTGCTCGTTTGCCCCCTATTCCATTAAATAAATTTTTTTTTTTTTTTTATTTTTTAAAAAAGACAACTCCCACATTAGGAATAAACATCCTGTGTCGTGGGGGACTTTACAAACATACATGAAACGGACACAAAGAACATCCAGATCCAGAAGAAATGTTTATAACTCTTTCATATTTTTGAAGTGAAAACTTCTTTAGCGGCGCTGTGTACTTTTTTGGAATGGGTAAAAATGTATAAACTCGCGTCAGGTCACGTGACCATAAACTCGCATCAGGTCACGTGTACTGATCGAAAAAATTCGTAAGACGGATGTTTATTGTTAACAGCGCCATCTACCGATATACTTTGGTAGCATTCGTTTTTCTAGATAGTGGTCCTTTCTCAATATGATTTTATATACTTAAAGTTAATATTTCAGTATCTTAAAGTGATTTACAATAAATTAAAATAATGATTTTCTACTTACACAAAACCTTTTGTAAATCAAAAAGATTGTATACAATTTTTTTGAAAACAGCGACATCTATTGGAGTATCAAAGCTTTACTTCCATTTACTACTTATTTTAGTTCTTTTTATTGCACACTATTAAAAAAAGCATAGGTGTTCATTTCAGGTAAGTTAAAACAACCGTTTGTTTATAGTTATGAGTTTTCACTTCTGTCGGCAGTGCTTATGACTGCTTTGTGTTTTTTTTTTGGATAGAGATCCTAGAGATAAGTTCTGAAAATATTGTGTCTATAGTGTTTTTTATATATATGTCATTTAATGCAATGCTTTTACTTTCAACGTCATCATCGTCGGCGCGAATCATCGCCTGCTGGGACATTTTCCATTATTTGCGGTATAGTCCATTATTTTGCTCGGTGCGCGGTATTATGCTCTTAATATTACCACAGGGAGAAATCTGCTTCGCACGGTCTACAATGATTAAAATGAAGAGCGTTGGATCTAGTATTGTTGTATTGACGCTATCAAACTCGGAGGGATTACGGAATAATAAGAGCGGTAGAGAAATGTTTTGAACAGTACTTACTTTGAATGATACTTGGTGAAAATTTATTTAAAGTTAGAATTTATTATCATACTAGCCTTGCCCCGTTATATTATCCATCACTATTTAATTAGTTTTCATTTTGACATCGCATAACTCGACCTATACAACTTATAATGTAGCCTATAACCACCAAATACGACAGTGAAAATACCGTTAAAATCAGTTATTACAGAGACTGGGCGCAACAAATAGACATAAAGACAAACAAAAATGATCGTAATATAATAATAATAAAAGCATAACAATTAATAAACTGCACCACTATACACTACTGTAGGATTGTAAATAATTGAATACTAATTCATTGAACTAAAACGACGGACAGTATTAGGTTGAAATTTGGCCTTTGGATATTGGTCGAAACAACGATTATTCTATCAATATTTCTGACATACTAGTTTTCCTATGTCATAATGCTTAAAGGAATACTATATATAAGAATTTTACAGCGGTATGTATCATTGACAAATTTGAATCATGACCCACTATGGGCTTACTTTTTTACTGACGTTTAAATAAAATTAGGTCGACATTCGCGTAAATATGTATTTCCATGGTAACGACCTCGTTATCTGATATTTAAATACATATTAAATTAACTGCTGGAGTATCAAAAAAAACATTTTTTCTGAGTTATAGTTGGTTCTGAAGAGCGTGTATTTAAGATATGTTTATTATCTACTTGGTCTATTATCTACTCTCTATAAAGGCAAAAACTGCCTAAATCTCCAACCAGCATTGACGTAGTTTGCTTAATACTCGTATTTAAAACTTCCTAAGTGCGGCATGCACTGTAATGGATGGAAATCTTTTTTGTTTTGACGGTTTCAAATAATTTATCGGTAAGGTGGTCATGATTCAAGTTTGTCTATACTACAAACATCTAAATGTTTGTTGAAATGCCAAAGTGAAAAAGCGCAAAAGATATTAAAAGATCGTAAGAGATGAGATGTCATAACTTTGTACCATATACGATGAAGCAATAACAAAATTCTATGACATAAATATCTACGAAGTAAACTACGAAGTAACTGTCTAATCCTGTATCGCGCTAAAAAGATTTCCAGCCGCGCTAGTTAGCATACCTGCAACTATTTTACATCAACTTTTGAGACGCAGTCCGCTAGGCATCAATATTTCCCTCGATTAAAGGATTTCACCTTAATGGTGACGAGAAATTATGGCCGTTCTTCCACAATTGAACAGAGAAATGACATATGCTCCTGACAACCTGTCTTGTTCTGATATCATTATGTTGAAGTTATTAAGACTGCACGGTTGGCCGAGTGGTGTCAGCGGTCGCCATGCCGCTTGCTACTGGGTCAAGTGTCGTGGGTTCAAATCCCACGCGGTACCTACAACACTTTGTGTGATCCACGAATTGTTGTCCCGAGTCTGGATGTTCTTTGTGTCCGTTTCATGTATGTTTGTAAAGTCCCCCACGACACAGGATGTTTATTCCTAATGTGGGAGTTGTCTTTTAAAAAAAAAAAAAAAATTAAATTGATTTTTTGTAAATACGTTATTAAGCGTTTAATCCTGAAATGGATGAACTAAGTTTGTACGAAGGCGAAGGTTTGTACTACATTTTTATACGAACTTTTTGAAATTTCTATTTTTGCCTCAACAAATCCCAAAAATAGTAATTTAGTGTACTTTCAATATTTCATAGAACAAAGTATTTAGCAAGTTATTTTTCATCGTTATTCAAAGCGTTTCTAAGAATGTTTTCTTTATGTTATGTTATATTATGTTGGTTTTTTATGATTAAAAAAATACTTAACTTTTAAAATTCTGTTTTCAAATCAATATTTTGCATGAGACGAATTCTACGATATGAACATGAGTGTATATGTAAACTAATTCTAAATTGACATGATGACCTTTGTCAGGTCAGCTTTTTAATACGTTTAATGTTTATAGTATCCAAACAAGTCAATCTGGATACTTATGATAGCATATCTATTTTGTACCAGTGACGAGTTCTTGGAATCATTATATTATTCTCATAGCACAGATAAGTTTTATCGTACAGTTTAGTTATTGGAGACAGTTGTTTTGTATTCCAAATGTACATATTAATGACGTCAATTAAAAGATAGAAAACTCTTTATTAACCGACTTCAAAAAGGAGGAGGTTCTCAACTTGGTATTTTTTTATTTATGTACACTGAGTATTTCGTCAATTATGGACCGATTTTGAAAATAATAGCGTTTCATTAATATTAAAGGTTTCCATAGGAGGTGTATTTAATTAAATCTTTATTAAGGTATGTTATATTTTTTAGTATTTGAAGTCGGTTTTTCTAAATGAAGTTTTTTTTATTTGGAAACTATTTTCATAACAGTAGCATCAATTATGGAATGTACAAAGAGCGGTCTTATGAATAAAAACTATATTTAGCAAGTAACCTTAGCTTGGATTAACTTTTAAGAGCAATGCCTGTCACGCAATTCCAAACTGAGCAAGGCTTGTTATATTGGTATTAGACAATTGATATAAATACATATTGTAGATCATACAAATATTGGTGGGACACCCGGGAGTTGTACTTGAGACCTCAAACACAGCAGTCGCATACGTAGTGTATACTGTGTACTGGATATACTGCGCCACCATGGCAGGCAATAGATAGATCAACATTTTTTGGAGAGACATGGGCAAATAGTTGAACGAACAAAAATTCGATTTAGCTTCGGTCGAGATCCTCCAAGTCATCAACTATTGGTTTTCAACATTTTAGTACAAAGTAAGTAAATAGCACTTCATAAGCATTAAATAGTTTATGATCCTAATTTACCAAGCACCGGAGGGAATAAACCTCGAGATTTTCTCGTAACGTAATCAGAGCACTGGTAGCGTGACCGCTGTTTTGTTGGCTTGAACTTTATTTCGCACGTCTTAACTTCAAAACTACAGACGCATAAACGAGATACATGTGTAATAAATATACTTAAACCCTCGCAAATATACTTGAGTTTAAGTCTAATATTTGTAAAATTAAGGAATAGACGATCTATTCCTTAATTTTACAAATTTATAAACGTTAAACTTCAATTTATTGTAACAAAAACATGATGTATTGTGACTAAATATTTCAGGATTCACAAAAATATGTTCTGGTTAAATTTCCGGTTCAGCTTATAATACTGTTCGTTTTAAAATCTGCCAGGTGCATATTTGAAGCAACAGATTTGTGCAAAAATATAAACGAAAACAGAATTTATGTGCAAATCACTATTTCAAACTAGAGGTTTTAAGTCTAATCTCTATTCCGATTTCATGTTCTTAGCTGTTCCTATTGACTTCATTCTTTATATTCATTCACTCATTAATAAAGTAATTATATTCCTTCATTAAATAAACAGGGAAATAGTTTTCTGACGAATTGCCTAACTAAATTGAAATATAAAGAATATTTTTGGAACAAAACATGTTTAGTGTTTTGCTGTTATGTGATTTGGCGATTTGACTTGCGTGTACTGAAACATAATTGCGAAGAAGTGTAGAAAAAAGGAGATAGTCTCAGACAGGATAAAATTTAAAAGATTCTTAAAAATTTACTCGCATTATAAAACAGGTCATAATCCTCTCACTCTCGCTTGTAAATCCGAGCGCTACAACGAGGAAAATCCCGTTCAGCGGTAGCAAAGTGATTTTACATTGAATTTTGTTTTGGCTGGAGTTCGGGAATCATACCACAAACATCTCTAGGAAACTTACATACAACTATGAAAAAATGTAAGTGTTTCATTCATCGTAATAAGTGCATGTGAACGTTGAAATATATTTGATAATTTATGGCATTTAAAATATAATTGATTACTTTCGAATGTAACCTTCACGGTGTGTACCGAATAATATTAACTTAAAAACCTAAATATTTTATAGGCTCCGTTTTATAAGTTATTAAAGCTCTTCGGCCAAGTTATAAAATGTATATTAATATTGAACTTACTTTACGGAAAACGCGTACCCGCCCAATTGTTATTCAATTTATATTTTACAAAAATGGTTTGTTCAATTTTATCGTTCTCTACTTTACTTTTATATGACTTCGCTATCAATCGAACCCAAGTTATGTTTTAGAACTCCCCAAAGTAAGCCTAATGGATCCGTTGGAATAATAGGTGAATTGCTTTTATACAAATAAAAGGTTTACTTATTTTTCAGAATATGAATGTAAAACAACTGTATTTTTTTACTTACTAACTTTTATCATACATGTATATGTCGGTGATCACGATAAAAATGCCTAAATCATTCCTCAAGAATCATAGTTTCTCCACGCCAAATTGCATTCAAATCGGTGCTGCGGTTTGACAGTGAAAGCTTAACAGACAGACAGAACACAGAAATATTTTAAATGTATTATTATTATTTTATGGGAAATATAAGGTAGGGATAACATGTTTGTTGTTTTATGTGTAATAATATTATAGATATTATAGTAAAAATGGTTATTTTAAAGTGACTTTTGCGGCTGGAGACATTTTTTGGTTGGTTAAATGAGATCGGTTGGGACCGTAATTACAGCGGTTAGTGAATTGGGCTAGCCCGAGATCAAACGATCATTGCGGTTAAGAACTACTGCAAACAGGTCGTTATATGTTCTGGTATGTATTCATACTACCATATATAAGACCGTATTTTTAATATGTGAAATAAACACTTAGGAGTATAAAAAACGATAAAAGACAATTTTAGACTATACTATTATTAAGAAGGAAGCTGTTTAACGATACTTAAATTTTTTGTCAAAATCTAGATTAAGGAGACCAAAAATAGACTAAAGTTTAGACTCTTAGTTACCTCTTTACCATTAACGATGTGTCATTTTGTGAAAAAAATTTAGGAGCTACACTATCGCACAGTCAAGCACATACAAATGAAGTAATTTAGAAATTTACTCACCTAAGAAGTAGTATAAAGTACTGGAATGAGTATAAGAAGAAAAGTGTGATTGCAAAATGTACGAATAATTTTTACTACGCACTAAAACAGATGATTACATCGAGCAGTTTTCCTCTTTAAGTCAAAATATGAAATGTCATAATACTCCCCTCAAGCAAAATTGTTATATACGACTTTAGCGTCGTGTCGGGAATAATAACATAGGTACTGTTAGGAATTATGTGTTTATTGCGATAACGTTCATTACAATTATCGTGATTATCGAAACATTTAACGTAAGCCAATAAATCTTGAATTGTATTAAAACGTTTAGTTAGAAATATAATTCAGAATTTAAGTCACATTCGTTACGCACTTACAAACAGCTTAGTTCAGTATCTTTTTGCAGGTAATTGCATAAAAGTATCAAATAAGTAAATTAATTAATTAAATGGCTTTGAAAAACAAGTTATGACAGTTTTAAACTTGTTACCAATGAATTTTAATAAAGTCGATCCGATCGATATACATTTTTAATTATAACAAGACTCTCCCTAATTTCACCCGAGGGAAAAGTAGGAAGGGTTTTCATTGAAACGTCAAGCGAAATTGATGGGCTCGCCGTGTGCCGTGACCAATAGTCGTGGGGCGTTTGTATCGTTAAGTCGCGTCAGTCGAACGTCCGGAGTCAGTGTGGCCACACGTTTGTTTATCGTGGATACGTCTCGTCACGCGGTCACCACGTGGGCTAGACGTGTCATAAAAACAAGTTATTTTTTTTAAGTTGGCAACTCTTTACAACTTTCATTCGAAATTCAAACTTTGATTAAAGTATTCGAAATAGGTAATTAGTGACGTGACTTTGGTTTTAGTAATAAGTTCCGTGACTAGATTATGTTTGGCTGTACTTTTTGATTAATTAGCAACATGTGTGGTATTTGGTTCTTCGTTGTCGGTTTCCTGGCGCTCCCTTCCTGCAGCAACTCAGATAACTTTGGTTCGTGTGAGATTTATTACTAACATAATTACCGGGGTATCCCCCTGCATGTGGCTAATGACATTTGAGTTCATAATGTTCATTGTATGTGTTCATGTTTTAGAGATATGTTACGTACGATGATTCATGTTTTAACTGTAGATAGTGTGACGCTTATATATATTCATTTTGTTTGATTTTATTAATTGTATTCCTCTTTGTATTACCAATTCATTGTTATTGTGAGCTGTTAAGTATTATAGACCTTATATATACACCCAATACCTATTATAACATGTTTCTGCGTATCTTGCACATAATAAAGACTGAAATTGCATGTTAGACGTACAAATTTTAGTTTTTTGGATATTTTCTAAGTTACTTAATCATTTATTTGCATATACTGTGCTATCTTGGTGGCGTGTCTTTAATTATTATTCATGCATTTAGAACCCTTGGCGTAATATTGTTTATTTATGACGGTATCGGACACATTTTTATTTTAACTTGAAATTGCTGTAACCATTATGCAAAAGTTGCATTTTTGTTACGACACTACCCTCAAAATATAAGTTTATCTTCAAAATAATTTGAACTTAAATTACTGGTTTAATTTAAAGTATTTTAAATCACTAAGTCATTATAGAAATCTAAGATAGGTAAATCTCTGTATTTGAACTTCGTAGCATTTGTTTTGATTAGTTACAATTTCATTCGCTACGATTTGTTTCAAATGCCTACGAATCTGTAGAGTTACGCCGTAGCGTTCAATTGGGCGGCATGCGAGTTACGATCTTGCATAATACTCAGCTCCATTAAGTCAAGTGGAGTTGAAGTTCGGAACTCAATTAAACTTTTCTTCTATTATGTTAATGAAGCACGCATTCTAATAAAAAGTGCCAAGTTCCGTTCTAAGTTAATAAATTATGAGATAAGGCGTTTTATATCTTTGGAATGTTAATTGAGCAATTATATTACATTTTCATGAATTCGTAGATCACATTTTCTGTAAATTTTCGTACTTAGCAGTTCTACGCTGAAAGAAAAAACTTAACAGTAATGTTAATTTCAAAACAGTTCTGGTATGTAGAATTAAATAAGTTCTGAGATTTTGTAACCACTCTCGTAGTTACTATGTATTGATATTCCCATAATACTTTGAACAGAAGCACAGAAGTTTCACTAAGTAAAAGCATTTAAATGAATACCGACTTATGATTAAACAGAATAAAGTCCAATTTAGTTTGCAGAGCGCTAATCAGTAACGTACAACTAGCAGTTGTATCTCGTTCTGTCTTGTGACTACTGTTTCTTACACCATCTAAGAACTACATTCCTTAAATTTTTAATGTTTTATGAGTTTACTCTTATTTAACCAAAATACGATGTTATATCCTTTCGCTTTCATTAAAGTTGAGTGATATTTATGGGACGACGTGACGCGGCGCGTGAGTAAGTATTGAACTGACTTGGTCCGACCCGACGACGGAACCACGTACTTGAAGATATATACCTATAGTTTGGAGTGTCCTTTTGTTTGCCTTAATTTAACGTTTACTTTTCTCATGGTATAATAGTTTAATTGAATAATAATCTAGATATATATACTTTCATTATTATATAGAAAATAAAGAAGTTTGATAATGAACACTTTTATCTATGATGGATTTATCATTCTAATGTACTATTTTGCTGTAAGCTATGTTGTAGTAATATTTCAAGGAGGTTTCTACACTACAAATAACAAGCTGCAATTAAAAACAAATAAAAGACCCCTACGCAAGCACTTAATCGAGTAATCATATGACAAAAATGCCTTACATCGTTTTGGAAAGGAGCTGATACTCCTATACTACTGTACCGATATTAACCAAACATAGCTAAGAACAACCGCAAGAAAACTGGCTTTCAAATGAAAAAAAAAATCGGTCCATCCCTTTGAGAGTTATGAGTACAACGCCATAGACAGACACACAAGCACAGAGAGACAGACAGACATCGACGTCAAACTTATAACATCCCTCTTTTTGCGTCGGGAGTTGAAAAAGTATTACGACTCACTATACAAACATAATAGAAGATCGATCGAATGACAGTTGGCTATAAAAACAAAAAGTTTTATGTTTCATTATGTGTTTAAAAAATAAATCTAATTTCATTTAGTTTGGATCCAATAGTCTTTTTGGTTTCACTAATATTCGGTGGACCTTACACGTTTCATCGGTAGTTATTTACAGTAGCATTTGCTCATAAAGCTCACAATGTACGGTGGCTTAAATAAGGGTGTGTAGTAGGAAAGTAGTCATGAGCAAACATTTCTGAACTACATTTCTTTTGGTAGGCAAGTAATGTCTCTATACAGTTTTTATTGTTTACAGTTTTTATTGTTTACAATTTGATCCTTCCCAACTACATTCGACTTGACTATCTATTGGCACAAAGCAGCAAGAAGCGCAAATGAACCGCAACACACCAAAGAGGTCGGCATGCTACAATACATGCAAAATGATATTAATAAACGATATTGTTAAAGTTCATACAAGAGTGATTAAAGCGTTGTTGCTTTGAAATTGATAGGTTGTACAAAGTTGTGGGCAACTGCCCTCTCAAAGGCAGCCTTCTAACAAAGCTTTGATGTAAAATCAACATGTTGGTACACCAAATGCTCATGAATGGCCAATTAATGTAACGCACCAGGCTTTGTTTAATACACAACAATGATGTTTTATTGCTGAATACTTTACTGCTTTTATAATGAGTTTTAATGGTAGAAGCTGGTACAGTTATATTTTAAGTATACCAACGTCTGTCTGATAATTTGAGTACATAAAAGTTTGAACAAGTTTTTATTGTTTGTTGATAAAATTACCAAAAGAAAAAGTACCTTAAAATTTTGCCAAGCTTAATTGTTGATAGATCATTTGGTTCTAAAGTCTATATGTATTTTGAATTAAAAATATTCTGTACAAATAAATATTTGAGAATCTACTTTTGAATATACAAAGAGAAACCCAAAAGACATATCTTTTTTAGATGTATTCTTTTAAATAAGTTGTTGTTATAGATCAATTCATGCCATTTATACATTTTATGTGGAAAAGAATTTCATGTTTTTTATTGGCGTTCTTTTATGAATGTTCTTTAAGTTTTCTCAGACTTCACTAGTGTTGGTATTTTCCACCTATGCTGACGTAGATTGGCAGCAATGGTATATTAACCGTCAACATTAGCTATTTATTTTAACAGACGGTTTTACAAACTTTATAAGTATACTATATTAGACTATGCACAACTTTTCAAATAAAAACGATGAATAAATACGTCAATATAAATATAGAAAGCTGCATGATTAGCCGTTTTCTCTAACCACAAGAACATACACAAGTTCCCACTTTATGATATTAGTATAATATGCTGACGCACCTGCTATCTGTGAGGGTAGCTGAAGAGTAAATGCAGAGACAGGTATGCTTGCGCACATCTGTTTATCAATATTAAGTTAGAGCGTGATAAGATTCCCCGCGATGTTCCGGTCGTGAAAAGTGATGCAATTTCATGTCTTTGTATCATAAATATTATTTTATTTACATTAAATGAATATAATGTTATATCTACTTGTTTTTATTCCATACTGCAGTTGTGCTTACACAAGATATGTAGTAAATAGTGGTAATGATCAGTACTTCTTAGCTTCACCAAAGGTATAAAATTATTATGCTCGTACTAAGCTCAAATATTTACACGATGTACAAAATGTTTTATGAGTAGTTTTTAAACCACACTATATCTTATACAAACACTCTATTTAAAACAAAAATAAACATTTAGATCTAACTGATAGTTACGAAGATCAGCACATTTAAAAAAACAGAAAAATAAAAATTCGTCAGTAATTTTCTTTTGATTATAATATGTTTGTATACATATCATTGATTCTCTCCTTTCTTTAAAGATTATTAGAATTTAGAACAAATTTTAAACCAGCCGACCGTAAACTAAATTGTTATAAGTTAGTACTACTACTTAATTAGATTTAGTTTATGAACCTAATTTTAGAACTTAGCAAATTGGAGGCTTAGGTTTAAATTATCTAGGATAGTTATTCTGTTGCGGTCGTGATTGCTTCTAAATTGTAGATAAATTTCTTTAAATTATTTCAATTTTAAGTTTGTATGACTCTGGTTTCTATATTTACTTAATTCACTATTTTTGCTTTTGAATTTTTGCTAATATGAACGTTATGGCCATACCCTAAAGTGTAGAGGTTAACAATCTCGGTTAGTGGATAATTAATTAAAAGAGCGTTTGGTTACATTTTTTCCTCAAATGCTTTGTAGTGCTCGTAAACACTGGGTACAAAACATATGGTACTGATACTGAGCACTTTGATTTGCTGTTTCCATCTTTACATCAACTGCGGTGTTCCGGACCAATACGACCTACAAACCTTCAAGAAAAGAGCGTACTCCTTCCTAAAAGGCCGGCAACGCACTTGTAACGCCTCTGGTGTTGCGGGTGTCCATGGGCGGCGGTAATCGCTTACCATCAGGTGATACGTCTGCTCGTTTGCCCCCTATATAATAATAAAAAAAAAAACTTAGGAACTTTAGTAAGAAAAACTCACATTTTCAATCCTTTTATGATACTTTGATTATTCAGTTATAAACCATTTTTAATACATCACCATAAAAAATATATTCGCATGTTACGTAATACGTGCAGCTTAATTTAACTATCAAAAATATATTAAAATATGATATGGTTTTTGTGTTATCATTAGCCTTATTCATGGAATGACAAGTTGCCCACAGTTTTTATCTATCTCTATTAATATTATTCTCTTCGTGTATTCTAAATGAGTTGAATAAAAGAAAGCCCTAAATAAATACAATATCTTCTGCGTGATATTTATTATACAGAAAGTTTTATCCTAAAGCAAACCTTCGCAATCACGCACACGGCTGAACAATAAAGTATCGGAATAAATTATGACTTAGTAAAACTGAAGGATCTATAAAAAATCCAACAATGTTTACGCTCTTGTCGTAAATTATTTCATTAGTAAGCAGCTTAGAACTCATAAAGCAATGCATCAATTTGCTATAACATACAGAAATAAACACGTGTAGAAGAAGCAACTATGTCAGAAACTTTAATTTGCTTTAAAACTTTTCAGAGTTCATGTTTCATGAAGAAAATATAATTTTAAAACGACTTCATAGGTTACAATGTCGAAAATGTAAATGTAAGTAGCTTTAAAGCTAAGGCAACATTAATTGATGAATTTCACATAAGCGGGACAAAGAGGTTGTATGCGTGATCCAGGGCCTCGCCCACTCGTATATTAATTAAAAACGTGACAACCACGAATTTAGCCCTTTCCATGCCGTGACTGACTGGTGTAACGAAACAATGTCAGTGAATACATATAGAGGGTGAACCTCATCAGAATTTAAATGTTAATGATGTTTAACATGTCCCATTACGTCTTTTAAATTCTGATTTAGACGGCAATGTGTAATTGAAGTTGTACGAAAGGATTGACAAAGGTTATGTAACTAATGATTAATTATTATATGCCGAATCTTAAATGTTCTTTGAATTTTATCGATTAAATGCTTTTCAATGATAAATACATCTAAGTAAGTAAGCATAGCTTTTATAATTTAAAAACTAGTAAAAATCGATCTTTGCGCCACCTGTCGCCTTAAGGGTGACGTGGATAAATCGGGTGCCAACCGTTCACCACGATGATTGACACTCGATTAAATATTTCCGTTAACCTAGCTTGAAATATAGGCATCCATGCAAAGTTTTAAATATTTTTTTACTAAAACACACTCTAAATGTAAAGTTGAAAGTATTTGTCAATACATTGAGGTGTGTGGGCACAAAAATAATAGGATTTTTGTTGTTGTTTAAAATACAATTTACGATGTGGCTATAAAGAGATTTCATTTAAGAAAGAGGTAGTACCTATCTATCTATTTACAGACAATCGCACTAATATTACTATGTATTGGAGTTTTTTTTACTGCTGTTGATTTGAAAAAAAATCTCTAAAGTAAACAGAATCAGTGAACATAAGACACTTCGATTTCATGAAGTTTAATGGCCAAAGCGAGAATCAAATAAATATTTCGCGTAAATAATTTAAGCTTATGCAGAATTAGCATAGCTTTTGAGTTCATCCTTGTTTGACCTCGACTTGTTCCGTCTCTCCGTGATCCATTAACGTTAAATAAAACAAAATTTATTTCTACTTCATTTTCCGAGATTTAATTTTAGCAAAACGAAGAAAAATAAAATATTAATGCAATATAAAGTTAAGAAATTTGATATTTAAATGAAGATCAAGAAAAAAAAATCCTTAACTATGGAATATTTGATAGCTTGTCACAAAATTTATTTTATTTTGTTTTGCAATAATATCACATTAATTTTTAAGATTATGGAATCAACTAACAGAATTTTAGAGAATTTAGTTTTGTTATAAATCAAAATACTTTACGAATATAAATAGTTAAGACGACTAGGTATGTATTAAAAGATTTGTAATATATATAAAAGAAAAGGAAACTATGTCGTTTAACTTTTTGACAGTATATAACTCTTTCAGACGCAAGCGTCATATTTCGACACTATTAAGCTGACTCGCTTGGATATAGTATGGCCTTACAGAAAGCCGGTTGCTTTTTATGTGGGAAATAGCTTTTCACCTAGTGAGTGAATTTGCCGAAAGCCCCATGTCTATCTTATTTCTGGAGGAAAAGTGAAACTGAAATGGTGGCAACGTATTCAGATTTCTTCACTTGCATGTGTCTATTTCTTGACCTGCTCAATTTCCACAATTCCAGATTATTAATGAAATTGTTATTTCGATAATATCTCTAGTTATATTTGCATTTGTAGATCTTCAACCACACATACATACAAGTTTTTGTGGTTTAAATGATGATATGAACATAAAATATGCTAAATCTCATTATTTCAGGTCATGTTTCCACCGCGAGGAGAAATTGAATTTTGTGGTATTTTAATTAGCAATAGACTGTTGTAACTTATAATTTTATTTCATACTAGCTGAACCCCGCGGTGCTATCCGCGGTACGAGAATAACCGCAACGCCGCGAGGCGAAGCTTGTATCTTAATAAATTGAAGCCTATGTGTTATTTTGATGTATAAGCTATATTATTGTAAAGTTTCATGAAAATCCATACAGTAGCTCTTGCGTGAAAGAGCAACAAATATCCATTCATCCATACTCAGAAACTTTTGCGTTTATAATATAAGTAGGATTTCACAAGACGTTTTTATGCTTTAATCGAGGTAGTAACATTGTTTCACAAACAAGAATATTTCTCATATGCCAATCTAGCTTTCATCCTGTGAAATGTCTATCTCTGTCATCTCGTAAGCACACACTCGGTTCTTATTGTTCCATTGATTTTATGACAGTCTTGTCGTTTTAAATTGCATGACTATGAAAAGCATAACACCGTTAGAAATTTTAATTAGTAAAGGCACTTTAACCTTAAACGACTTAAGTAAATGGATGAACTTTGTCACTTAGATGTGTAATTGTTAATTATGTTCCTAAAAGCAGTAATTAATATCACTTATTAGTATGCTTTTTAAACTTGTACAACATGTTTTCTTTAAAAATAGAGTTAAGGAATAAAATTTAAAAGAAATACTTTATTTTACCCCATCGGTGTTATATTATTCTAATATAAAATACTATAAAAATATATCAATAAGATACAATCCAATCTTAAACTATAGATAATCTGAAACAAGAAATGAATTATTTAAAAAAAAACCCGACCACGTGTATTTTTTTTAGTTTGTTTTTCTTAATTTGATATACCCAGTGTCACTCTCACGACTAAGACGAATCTATTGATACCACTCACATAAAAATACGATAATCCGTTTAGTCTTAGGACGTGTCAAAGCCAAAGTATACATACATCCATACACTCGAAAACATAACCGTCCTTCTTTCGCAGTCAGATAAAAATAAAAGAAAGTGAAGTGTTTGTTTCACTGATGTGGTAGTAGTCTTTATATAATTATACTAATGTAGATGACTAATGGAATTAGGAGGAGTTAAATAAGAAAAATAAAGCTGAATTTTTCAAAGCTAGAGAACACAAAAAAGTCACTTTATGGCTGCAACGCTGTTATGACAAAGAAGAGCTTTAACTTTATAGTTCCAAATTAGATTTACAAAATTGAAGGTATTCTGCATTTTCTGAATTTCAACATTCAGTTTTAGTACTATAAATTATTTTGTTTTTTGTTTTCTAAATAAAGCAACAAAGACAACCGTTTACTTAGGGTTTTTATGTATGGTTCTGCCAAAATGATTCTACTCTGTCTGATGGAAGCAGAATCCAAGAGGGGTGGTCACTAAACTCATTTGGAATAAAGACAATGCAACAATGCAGCGTGGTGACCCACATTATGGCGGCTTGACGATGCTTCTGCATCATTGAACCTCTGGTTGGTAAGTGCGAGACTCAGCAACAAAACACGACAGCCCGAACGCTGTCATTTTATAGTTCTGTGCGAGAGTAGTACCGCCCAGGTCGAGCCGGCAAAATCAGCGTGGCTCTACTACCTCATTTTTAGTTAGATATATATAAATTAGGTAGCATTTTAGTCAAGATTTTTGTACGTACTGATAACACAGTACACACACTGGTATACGCATGAAATCAATCAAATTCAAAATTTTATCTATACTATATAATATTACAAAGAGGAAAACTTTGTTTGTATTTTTGTTTGTAATGAATAGGCTCAAAAACTACTAGACCAATTTTAAAAATTCTTTCACCATTCGAAGTCTACAATATCCACGAGTAACATAGGCTATACTTTATTTTGGAAAAAAATAGGGTTCCGTAAGATATTGGGGTTTTTCGGACACAAGGTGTAAAAAATCAACCAGAAAGGTTACTTATTTTGCGTACGCTGCGTAAACTATAAAAGATAGAACCATAAAATGTTCTAATTAATCGTAGATCTTATAAATATCTACAAAAAGTCTGCGACACACTATACGGGGAAAAAATTTTCGCTACGGGCAATGAAAGGCGCAAACGAGGTTGCGTCGGTCAGCTAGTATTTAATAAATACATTACCAAAAAGTTTGAGGACACTATGGTACCTACTGTATAATCCTTGTCTCAGAAACCGTGTTTAAGTAAGAGCTTCGGCTATGAATATCCATCAGGGCCACGTATCTTAAAGGGAACTAATTGATTTATCAGTGGGACCGCTGGAGCCCATGTACTGGGGTAATATTGTGGCAGCCTACTTTGGCATATAAGCACGCTACAACACTCATTTCATATTAGCAGACTTTTTTTGTTTCTTCAATTGAATCTAAAATGTAGATATTAAGTAAATATATATATGGCTGTGGACTGTTTACTTTTAAATTTATTAAACTTAGTTTTGTTATTTGTGACGCGCGTGTGTGTGACCGTCCAGTCGAAAACAACCGCTCTAGTTTCTGTTTATACCAACAGTTGCAGAACTTAATCCTCTTTCGAGTCAGCTACCAAGAGATTAATCATTTAACTTTTTTCTTGTATTCTATAAACTAGTAAATAATTTAGTTTTTACTTTTACTTTACTTTTACAAAGTTCAGTTGATACATAACTATATGAGATTTTGAAGTATACACAAACCAAGTAATCATTTTCATAATCTTTCAGATGTAATAGGTATACCTAAATAAAATACTGAAGAAACATAAATTGTAGTTGCCAAAGTGTGAGCATATAATACGCTTCTGTTTACCATTCTATAATAAATGGTGTGTTAACGTAAAATGTATGCAGTTTTGTAAGTAATTACGACCAATTATTACTTATTTATTACTACGTAACAAAGACTTACCAAAATTTACTCATATTACCTGCAATAAAGTCTAATTTCCATTAAAACATCGTTGGACAAGATCATCCATCTGATAAGAAATATGAATTTAGAATTTTATGTCATCCCAATGGGCCGAGAGGTTCCATTATATCATAACTGTCAACGGTAAAGTAATTAAAGTAACCGTTTTACCTTAATTACTCGATGAGGGAAAAAATTGATTATTATATAGACCCATTCATCATCGAATTTATTTATGGACCATTACGGTAAGAAGTATATCTATAATAAAAAATGTGCTTTGTATTTCCGAACCTTTCGTTTAACGTTTCCGAGTTTATTAATTTCTTATTTGATATTTAATGGACGAAGAAGATCGAGTCTGTTACGGAATCATTATATTTTTACCAACATTAAAAAAAGGAGGAGGTTTTCAATTCGACTGTATTTTTTATGTTTGGTACCTCAGAACTTTCGACTGAGTGACGCGATTTTGATGGTTCTTTTTGTATTTAAAAGCTGGTCTTCATGTGTGATCCATTTATTGAAGACGATTTTAATAGTAAAATTTTTGTTTATACCCTATAAACAAAAATTATTCTTAAATACCCTTTATTTTACTACTAATAATATATTTGAAATTGAGTCATAAAAAAACGTCTGGCAAATGTGAAATTTATCGATTTCGAATCATTATAGGATAGCTTACGAAAGGAAATATTGAAACAAGTACTTACAACATTTAAACATGTTACATTTAGACATTTAAAAAAAAAACTTAATTTAAAATTCATTTGGCTTTAAAGTATATTAATGGAATCAAACTCTAGTAATTAATTTGCAAATAAAAAACTACACTACACTACTGCTCTCCTTAAAGTGACTGGCGACATTAGCGAGGCCTTGGAAGACACTAAGGTGACACTCTTGGTTCTAGTTGACTTCTCGAACGCTTTTAATACCGTCAGTCACGATATTCTCTTGGCAATCCTCTCCTATCTTAAGATCTCGTCTGAAGCGCTGGAATGGTTTTCATCTTATCTTCAGTGACGCCAACATTCTGTTCGCATTGACGACCTCTCCTCGAGATGGTGTGATGTTGACTCTGGTGTCCCTCAAGGCGGTATACTTTCTCCTTTGCTTTTTTCGGTATTTATTAATCTCCTTTCTCACGAACTTCGCGGTGCGTATCATCTGTATGCCGACGACCTGCAATTATACTCTCAGGCGAATGTTGATGACATAGCAAGGGCTATAGACAAAATTAACATTGATCTTAGGACTATTGAGAACTGGTCTTCGAGGTTCGGGTTATCAGTTAACCCGACAAAGTCTCAGGCCATACTAATCGGCAGTAGGCGTTCAATGGACAGAGTCGATTATGAGATGCTCCCTAAAATTATACTGAATGGTTTCAGTATACCTATTAGTTACACAGTGAAAGACCTAGGCTTACAACTCGACCTTACACTGAACTGGCACGATTAAGTCACATACGTATGCCAGAGGGTTACCGGCATCCTCAGAGCACTATATCGCTTAAAAAACTTCTTGCCTGTGAAAACTAAGACAATGCTTGTGCAATCTCTTATCGTCCCCTTGATCGACTATGGTGACGTGTGCTATTATGACCTGAATGCAGATCTTCTCAACAAGTTAGATCGTCTTCTTAATAACTGCATTCGATTCATCTTTAATCTTCGTAAATATGACCACATTTCCAGTTCTCGTTCCCAGTTAGGTTGGTTACCTATTCGTCAACGCAGAAAAATGCGCGCTCTCACTTTCTTATATACTATCCTCAATTCCCCATCCTCTCCTACTTATTTAACAACACACTTTCAACTTTTATGCAATAACCACAACCGAAACCTTCGCTCTGCTAACAATCTCCTCCTCCTTTGTCCTTCACACGCTACTGGTTTAATGGGCTCTTCGTTCTTCGTTCAGTCTGTTCTCTTGTGGAATGCGCTCCCTCTCGAGGTCAGGATGGCCAGAAACCGTGACATTTTTAAATTCAAAATAAAGCAGCTTTTACTGGCTGAATTGGCTGAGTCAACCGGGTCTTAGTTCATCAAACAATTATAATAATGAATATATGTGTATGGGTATAAATAAAGTCGTATATATGTATGTCTATGTATGTATTACTGTATATATTTGTCTCTTCCAATATACTAATAGTTTATTTACACTAATTGTAGTTATTATGAAAACCACTATTATTATATCACTATTTTATTTTATTCCTAATAAGTGCACCTACCTCATTTTTTCTCTGCATAGCCCAATCGGTCGACTGGCAGAGAATGCCTTAGGCATTAAGTCCGCCGATGCATGTATTTGTGCATAAAGTAATAATTAAATAAATAAAAATAAATAACCCACAAGCCCACTCGACTCGTTCACAAATTCATTATTAATAAACAATGACCTACATTGACCTGTAGCTACACATATTCCGTAAAACATTAACATTTTTGAAAAGAAAATTTCGCTATACGTTTGAAATGCGCCCTCTGCGTCTACCAGCCTCTTTGAGGCAATAAAAACCAGACTAAAAGTAAATAGGTATTCCGTTCGGTCGGTATGTTAACATTCAGAAGCACCTTTGTATCTCGTGGGATAATACGTGAGGATAATGTCAGGGAGTGTTATTATATAACAAGGATGATTTTGTTACAAGGGAATATTCTGAAACTTTAGTGGTTCTTTAATAGAGCTAGACTGAAGGGCTGACTGTATCCATTATTAAAAGTAGATTTTCATTTTTTGTTTAGGAAAGAAATATTCCTCGACTGCCCCAGTAGAGTAGTGGTAGCGTTTGCGACTGCTGTGCTTGAGGTCTCAGGTTCGATTCTCGGGTCGGACCAAATACTTTTTTTAGTTTTTTTGGGGTTTGAGTGTTTTCTATGTATAATATGTATTAATTTACAAAAAAAAGTATATTTGTATTTATACAAGCTCTGTTTAGTTTGGAACTAGATGGCGTTGTGTGTTAGATGTTCAAAATACTTATTGTTTATTTTTAATAAAGATTTGTCAAATAATAGGAGGTACTCTAAAATTTACACTATGTTTTGGTGTTGTCTGAATGCATGGTGAGGGCCATGCTTCAGCAACAATAAGTCGGCTTGATCGAAGTGACATCACGGTATCACATGAAACCAGTGCCAAGCGATTATATCGATGGTGGAGAGAACTCAACAAAGGCCAACAACAACAGGCACTTTCATTGCGTTTTGATTTAGCACTTCACAATGGTGGTAACGCACTCCCTATTTCGACCCAAAGCCCATGTGTCCTTGAGTCGAAATAGTTACTTTTCACTACTAGTCCTTGTTTACGACCCTAAACCATAAAATTCAGTCATCTTGGGGTGTCTGGTAAATGTGAAACATTAAATTATAATTATTTCCACAAAATTTTAAAAATGTAAAGTTTTAAATGCGTAGCCACAACGCATAAAATGTTAGATATACTAACACATATCATGGCGACGCCCTACCTCATCAACAGCTTGTCTGACTCTCCTCATTAGACATTTTACATAAAAAAATAACTGAGTTGAAGAGTGCGTAAGAAGTAGCTGTTAAATTCCGTTGGCAATAGTACTAATTCCTAAAATACTAACTGTACCATTAAATTATTATTGACATAAAATAGGTCTCAATATAAATATAAACATCTTAATAATACATTAAAATACCCTGATGTTCACAGGGTCACCGCAATACATTTACTAGGCACTAAGATTAAAATTCTTATTAATCTTTCTAATTTAACGCGTAGGTACTAAAAAATAGAACGTTTTTTATCATGAAAATGAGGTTTTTGGTGAACAAACTCGTATTAAAATATAAACACGCCCTAAGTCGTTCGACTTACTTAGGTATACAACGCTATTAGGTGACCTACATATTTTATATTAAAAATAAGGTAAAAAATCGTCGAATTTTCATACTATCCAAAGTCACGCGCCGCTCTCTCTTTTTGCAGGCTATTCGACGTAAATTGGGCAGTTAGTGAAGAGTTCAAAAATTTATCTTACATTCATAACTAGGTCGTGTTATAATGAAAAAGATAGATCGGATCAAATTATTTCGAGAGAAATGAATATCTAAAGAGCTTGTTATCAAACTATGTAATATTTACGATAAAAATAAGTTTGGAACGTCGACATTGAAATTGACGTATCCTGCCATTACGATTACTTTATGCTACCGTTTGTCAGAAGTTTATTGAGCGATTTAGACAATTGTGCGAACATTATTACCACTACATTTAGCTACTGGGTGGGCTCTTTCAAGAAAAAACATTATATATCTTTACATATAAAGAAACAATCAGAAATACTTTTCTTAAGTGGCTTTCAGATAATGGTAAAGGGCATTCGACGTCTTTGTATACACGTTGTCCCTGGGGTGGACATCTATAACTTTTAAGGTTTACTACTTATTTCAAGACTGTAGACAAAGGAACGAAAACTATACTGATATTGATAGATTAAATTTTACTCGCGATTTTTTTATCGCTGTTCCCAGAAGTGAAGAAAAATATTATTATTCTTTAATTCATTATCAACATATTTCGGAAATGGAATGTGGACTTCAGAACATATTTTTTTTATCTAAGTACTTTTTTAAACAATAATGTTGAACTTTTACATACTATGAAATGAAATCTTCCGGTGTTTGTTCACTTATTTTTAATGCACCAGTATATATGTATATTACGTATATTACGTGTAATAGAGGAAATTCGTAAATTCAAAAAAAAAACCGTGCGAAGCTGGGCCTGATCGCTAGTTTTATATAAGTAAAGGTTTATTGAGTTTCCAAATGCCATAGATTATTTTATAAACGTATATATCTCCTTAGATCTTACATTTACATTTAGCTATCTTAACACTAAATAGTTATAGTGGTAGACTCTCATTCTATAAAGAGTTTTTACAAAGTATTCTTTATGTAAAGAAAAGGTGTTCACAGACGTGTTTAGTACCCAATCAAATTTTACAACTCATTGATAAAGAAAGCCGTGATACGCTTTTACCGAGTCCCCACGTTTGTTCATTATGTACATGTACATAGCATAGACAATATGTCTCCTAAATTGTAGCTTAAATTTTACTCATTCATTTATATAGTATCAGACACTTTTTTGTAGTTTTTTCTTTATACCTAAATCTATTTAAAAATTCACAAATAAATGTTTCTTCAATAAGTAGTATTAATTTTTTTTTTATATTGAACTTCACTTAATTAAGATAAGTGACTACGAATTATTTACGGAAGGTTAAAAATAAAATGTAATAAATTGATATAAACTGAGATCTTTTCTGAATGCTATTTCGTCAATTTACGATTTTCTTAGTTTTTATGAACTCCATGTTGTGATACTAAGTGGTTTACTTCTTCTTCTCTTCTGACTCGAAAGACGTCCACTGGTCCTGGACTGGTCGTCTCTGAATTTTATCACAACAACTGGAGCTGTCTCATGACCCTTACCACTTCATCGAACCACCTTGTTCAAGCCCAGCCTTCATGAAACAAAGCTCAGTTTTCCGTTATTAAATATATTACAAACTTTAAAATGTTAATTAAAATTTATATTATAAATTTTAATTGACATTTTCTGATTGTATTTTGTGAAATATCTTAACCATCTAAATTATTAATTATTTAATTCATAACATGTAAAGTCCACTGATCAATACAATACATACAAGACACATTATATTCATCATCACTATCATCGTCACCCCGGGGCGATATCTACAAAATAGATTTAATTAAAGGTAATATTTTCAGACCACAAACCAACAGATTCGGTAATATCCATGAGTTTGAAACAGCTATCAATTTATATTCAATCTGGCAAAGCTTTTCAATATACCTTATCAAAATGTTACCCATCCAAGTTGCAAATACCAATATTCTAAATGGATATAATCATAAGTACATATAGATCGTAATCACTTCATGTAACCGTCATCATGTTAAAAATAAGCACGTGTATATAATACAGCTATTACCCGCACGTAACGTCCAAACATTCTGATAAGGGCAAAACATGTCCAGCCGTGAATACTGTAGTAAAATTCTGACCTTTATTTAAAACTTGGAAACTCTGCGCAGAATTCCACCTCAATTAAGCATTAAAAACTGTTAATGTGTTAGTGTGGTTCCAAGTCTTAAATTTATTTATATTTTAACCTTGAAACTTCTAAAAAGCCTTCTCATGTTAACAAAAGGGAATAGCTAACTGTAATATAAGTGTATATTCTTTAGTAAAATAATGTTGGGAAAGTTAGTAAGGAAATTTCGTGGTTGTCATCGTTCATTCTCAACCAAAGGCTATAAATTCAATTTCAGATAAGACTTTCAGCTTATTTTTTTCCTTTAAGCCTATTGTTTTCTTTTTACATTGTATCTTGTCCTTCATACTTGTATGTAAGTGGCACGAGGAAATTATCAAGTGGGATGTTCCGCATAGGTAAAGGCAGTTAACAAGGAAAGTTTCTTTGTACCCGTAAAAGTATATTTAGGACACTTTATATGAATTTGTTACGTTAATAAAAGTTTAGATTTAACATGTAACCTAAACATGTTTCTGAGTCATTAAGATTTCCTTTCAGTATTATAAATTGAGATGGCTGACTGGAACATTAAATGTATTTTGTGTACAATAATAATTAATATAATTTTTGGTTTTGAACAAACAATGCATTTCGTAAGATTTCGATAAAAATATTACGCATCTTTGTTTGAGCTACCAAAATATATATATTCTGGTATATATA
Organism: Spilarctia lutea; assembly: GCA_916048165.1. Classification (NCBI taxonomy): domain Eukaryota; kingdom Metazoa; phylum Arthropoda; class Insecta; order Lepidoptera; family Erebidae; genus Spilarctia; species Spilarctia lutea. The sequence continues at coordinate 14,979,250 of OU696479.1, forward strand.
ATATATAGAATATATACAACATAGAAAAATACTTATTTAACTACATTAGTCAAGTAGATTTTGAGAAAATTGGTGGTGACAGGCATACAGGCTACATTGTTCTTCACAGGTTTTGTGGTTTTACCTTCAATATTATCCTCTAAAAATCATATATACAAACACTATTGCTATACATGATTCCCTCGAGTTACTAAAAAAATATATGGCCACAAACTTCGCAATAGTCAAATGGAACGCAGAGTTTTCGTGTCCTTATGTTTTCCATTCGAAACTTAGAACGTTGCGACTTTAACAACACGACATAAGTGGACTGAAATATGCAAATGTAGCTTCAATTATTTTAGTTGACACAAGTACTTTTCCAATAACTAATTACATATATATATATTCATTTCCCATACTTGAATTGATACGAATACAAGTAAATATCAATCCATTGAATATTTCCGGGCTCTAACCCAAAGTAGAATCAACTGATGAATATTTACGTATCCACTTTATTGCCATAAAAAAGTTTACCTCTCAAAATGGAATCGAGGCCTATTGAAATGAAAATACTCATATCCCACCTTTTGTACGGTCAATGTTTATTTCCTCAACACAATGGATATTAGACATTTATTTCGTTTGTAGAGTGTTATTTGCTTTGTTTTGTTTACATATTTATATAAATATTTTATACCACAAGTCTCTTTATAAATGTAAATATTTATATTAATTTGTGGAAATATTTCATCTGTAAAATTATAAAGTGCTGGAGCGAGCCAAGTGCAAGAGGGAATTGATGTCTAATATAGTAAACAGGAAAGTTACCTTTTATGGACACATACAAAGGGGCACTCAACATGAATTCCTGAGGCTTCTTTTAGAGGGAAAAATACCTGGCAGGAGTCTTCCTGCCACTCCCACCTGGTGTCTACCAGGTCGGCCAAGAAAGAAGTGGATAGATGACATCAGGTTCTGGACTGGACTGAAAAAATATCACCAACTGGAAGAAGCTGCTCATGATCGCGAGGGATACCGTATGCTGACCTCCAAACTTTATTTTGAAGATGGCACCCCATGATGATGATGAAAATTATAAAAATTGTAGTAAACAATTGCTATTATGAGTTATTAGGAATAATATAAGAGTAATATTGATGCGATTAAATTCACACATGTAGCTGACTAGTTTACCAGCGCAACTTTGTCTGAGTATTTTCTCCTCTATGCGTGATGTTAACCGTCCTATCTTAGACACGCCAGCAAAATACATATTTGAAAAACATCGGTTAGATGGTTACAGAGTTTATTGTAAACAAGACAAGAATAACGTATTTCGATTAAGGAAAGAAAATACATTATGTTAATGAGTTACACAAAATAAACATGAGAGAGAAAAGAAAACACGTGTTAAGGATATTCATTAATGATTTCGATGATAATTGGATATATATAGAAACGAAGAGTAGAAGATATTTTTAGTCATATCCTCGGAACCAAAGCACGTGCAATATAATAAAGATTTAATGTTATACTAAAATGTTACTGCCTTACTTTAAATCTACCTGTTTTCAACAGTGTTTTTTGTCTGATCTACCTAATGGCTGACATAAGAGCATGCTCTCACTAAGGTAGTTTTTGCACATACATTTCAATATGGCTGAAAAGCGGTGTCTCGTAGAGAGACATGACGCATAAATATTCAGGGATATTAAACTTAGAGGCGGCTTCTCCACTTAGGTTGACATAAACAACTAGGTTGTACAAAATCTTTTAAATAAATAGCTTTAGTTGTGATTTCGAAATCATTGGTTTAAAAATACTTTGTGATAATATTGCACGGATACCATAGTAGCTTAAGCGGTCAGCTCGCTTTGCATGCATGCTATACAATGGCTATTAGATATAAATTACTCGAGGAAAGAAAGTGTGTGTCAGTTCAAATGCACAACTGGAGTTTACGCCACAAGCTTCTTCGCTTTTGTACCTTACGCACTTATGCTTCGTTGTGCGAAACGCTTAAGCGCCATGAAGTTCTCGGCGCTTATGTCATTTTGGTGCGAGAAAACTATTCCTAATAATAAGGGTTCTAGCGCTGTATGTTTTAAGAATTTGTTAGACGACTTACCCAATCACAAAGTGCTGCAGCGTAATCCCTCACATTAAGATAACGCTCGATTTTACAGTTCATAAAATTTTCATATTGCTGGCTAAATATAAAAATTGTTTCTTAAGAAGTAAACACTGAAAACTAAATTCTTTAAATCAACCATATTGGTTATAAGTTCTACAATCATATATTTAATAAAACAGTGCATAATACATAACTCTTACACCATCATTTTACCGTAATATAAACATAATTGAGTCTCAACATGCAAGTTTATAACTGTAATTTCCGTAAATACATTTCTGTAATTATTTCCGAGCAGTTTATTCCTGAGTGATGCATTAAAACGGTAGTGTTGTGTTAATTTTACGGTATCATTGCCCTATATATTTCTGCTGGTTAAATAACTTTTGTAGGTTAATATATTAAGTACTAAGTTGGGATTAACTTTGTTGTTTGCAGTTTAGTTTATTTGCGTTTCGTAGTTTTCTGTTCTGAAATTGAAAAACAATGTTTAGATCGTATGTAGCGAGTGTAATTATAATAAGAGAAAATAAATCTAAAAAAGTTAGTCTCGCAAGTTGCCACATGGTTTTGTATCGCCCAAAGTTATGTGTGCTATTTGCTAGACGACCAATAAGATTTTATACTCACCTTGTTAATATTTTAATAGATTATAAGCGCACTCAAATCTTGACATAGCATCAGTTGATATCTTGACATAGTTCAGTCGTGGGAGAGCCACGCTTCGGCATGAATCTGCTCGACCGGAGTGATACCACAGCCTCACAGAAAACCGATGTGAAATAGCGCTTGCGCTGTTTTTCACCGAGTGAGTGAGGATACCGAAGGCCCATACCCCAACCCCTCCCCCATTCTCTCTCCCCATCCCCCAAATGTCGGCAATGCACATGTGACGCCTTTGGTGTTGCGGGTGTCCATGGGCGGCGGTAATCACTTACCATCAGGTGATACGTATGCTCGTTTGCCCATTATTCAATAAAAAATAAAGTAAAAAGCTTTCTGAGTAGCATTAAGAACTCTCCGTCTCTAAATATTACCGTGTGCGATTGCTAAGTTATTTAACTATGAAAAGGCATGATGATATCTAATGTTATCAGAGAAATCTGCTTTGTGAAATATGATAAGTACTTAGGTTTTTCTTTTTAAATTTTCAATATTACCTTATTTCTTCTAGAGAGGTATATTCAAGGAGAAAAATGTTTTAAAACGTTCTGTGCCTTTGTGCTTTATGTCAGTGACTTGGTGGGGCAATTCTGTGCGCATTTGGACTATGCTAGTGTTTACAATGTTGTGATACAATGTTTTATAAACTTTATAATTTTATTGGTTTTACGCAGACCCACAAACCATGATAACGGCTTATAAACTCTTGTTAGTATCAACATAGAATTCATAGATACATCAAAAACAAGCCTTAATTTTATCCTAATAATGAGATTGCATGAAGTGACCATTGTCTATGAAACAAAGAGGAAAAAAGATCTTGTCTTGTCTTTGTAGCAGTTTAACTTTCTATTATTTTAGAGGATAAACTTTCGTTTTCTTTTGACTATTTAAAGAAAAAAGCTTTTCCATTTTAGTTGTATTTTTGTTTGGCCATAAAACTGCAGATTTATGATCAAATTTAAGAAAACCCCACCGTAAACTTAATACTTGTAGTATATTTATTCGTGTAGAAATATTATCTCTTAACACTTGACTAGAGACTTTAACAACTAATTTTCGAATAAAGTAATATTATTCTCGTGTATTTAAAAGAATACCACACAATAATAGCTACATTAGGACTGAAGAACAAAAGGAGGGAACAAGAGGATGTCGTCACATATGACGCGCGTTGAGGGAAACAATAGTCGGCCAGATAATAGGAATAAAAGGTGTTTTTACAACACCCTGTAGATAAGGAGACAGCTTTGTAGGGAACATTTTTTCATAAAGTGATAATATATAAAGGAGTTTCCTTTGATCCATATTGATCTTCTATTAATCGCATTACGTAAGGTTGTTTAATAATAACACAGAGAGGCATGTATCCATGTCTATATATTTACATATAATATTATCCTTCAGGTTATATACATTGTTTTAGCTAATAAATGATTTTGATACTTGATTATTTAATTATAAGAATTGAATTCATGTAACAATTAAATATTATCTGTCACATCGTCAGAGATGTAACCAGACCACCAGATTGATTTCTTCCTCAGCAACGGTTTTCTAATGATATCGAAAAAATTGTTCTTCAATTAGATCATAAAAAAATATTTATTTTCTAAGTATTTGATGTTTATTAAATATTTAAAGAGAAGCGATGAATTAAGAGTTGCGGTGTATATTAGTGAGTTGGTAGTACTGACAAATGAAGTATCTAATCCGACGTCTATTCGATATCGAGTAGAATAACAGTGATTATGAGATGTATACCTATCATATACAGTATTATCTACAACAATGTTTATGATATGGTATATAAACATTACTATTTGTAATACTGTCGCATAGTAGTAGTTACATCAATTTACTATACTCGTCCAATTGCGAGAAAAATCTGTTCCAGACTAACTAAACAGTTTTGAAAGCGTTCTAAGACAGATGTGTTATCTATCTTATTTCCAACTCTGTATATGAATACGTTAGGGGATTCTGAGGAACGAAATAGTCTGCTCCAATTTCTGATTTTAAAGGTTGCCAAGTGTACTAATGATTTATTTATGTTTAGGTGTCTGCTTAGAACTAGACGCCGGGGAACCTAGTTCCCGAGACGGCGTGCGATTTTAGTCGGTACGAGTCCGACATCCCTCCAGGAGGTGGTACCCGAGGGGATTTCCGCACAAAAAGAGGGGTCTGCTTAGTAATTATTTTTTACCAAGTGATTTGATTTTTGGCTCCTAATACTATCGCTATTGCCTTCCACTGCAGAACGAAGTTGTCACCAAAAGAGCGCCAAGCATCCTGGTCTTAGATAGTCCACATCTATCCTTTGCAAACAATTGTCTATGGCATATAACATTATCATAGGGGAAAAATACAGATAATGTCTTTAAAATTGATAAAAAACATCTGATCCAGTTCGATGGTATGCCTTGAATGAGGCTTATGTCCAGCTGTGAACTGTGATTGTCTTTACAGATTGCTATGTACATTAACCTAACTTATAAATAGGACTCATATATAAAAAAACCAGACAAGTATGAGTCGTACTCGCCCACCGAGGGATCGATACGTAGAAAGATTATATATAGTTTAGGAATTGATATTTGTGACTCTTTCACTCTCGAACACTTAAAACGATACATGTGAAAAATTAAATCGTATTGTAATTTCAAATTGAAATTATCTCTTGACAGACAGACAGATGAACAGACAAACAGACGGATGGACAAACAAAGTGATCTTATAAGGGTCCCTTTTTTTTCCTTTTGAGGTAAGGAATACTAAAAACTTTATCTTCTTAAAACTAATAACTAAGTTTAGACTTAGTTTAAATTATTATTATGAGTGTGCTGTTAGCAGCACACTCATAATAATAATTATTACTTAGGTTTCAGAAAATTAACCGTATATTTTTGTAGACTTTTGAAACCTAAACCAATAAATTGTTCAAATTTGTCCGGCCCTGAAACATTAATTGGATAATATTACTTCTACGTTATGATTAATTATTCTTATTTATCTTTCAAATAAAGTAATAAAATATAGAACTTATATTAGTGTGATTTAGTAATAAAACTGTTGGGATAAATTTAGTAACTTTATCTTAGAATTTAATTGGTATGTCTAACTGTCAGTGTCATCGACAGCGTTTCGTCTAAATAAGCTAAGGAGACCTACACAAAGCCTAAATTTCTAAGAATTGTTATTAAGGGTAGTTGACTGTTTAGGACGTCGTTACCTGTGAAATACATTCCAGGAATCGTTTCCAATTAGGTTAGCTATAATGTGCAAGTAGCAGAATATTTTATAAAGCTGTAATATGTAAGTAGAACTTTTTTTTTTCTTATTAACGTTCAACACAACTACTTCAATTAAAAAAAAAATGCTATTGTGGAGTAACAGACTTAATTTTAATCAAAAAATTCAAACACACTATGTGAAAATAATATCATCGTGTTTATATAAAGAAAGTTTTCAAAAAACGAACTTCTTTAAATAAAACTATATTTTATGTGTAATTTTGTGTGACGAAGGTATCTGTCTAGATGATTCTAATACAATGTTTCCATGATGTGGTTAAGCTATAAAATACGGTAGTATTAACGGCAGCACAATATTAAGAATTTGAAAAAGAGATATTAATGAAAACCCTGAAAAAAAGTTTCCAATACAGCCACGCTGATTTCAGCACGAACGCGCCGACCAGGGCGGTACTACTCTCGCACAGAAAATCAAAGTAAAATGACAGCGTTCGTCCTATCGTATTTCGTTGGTGAGTGCGAGAACGGAGGCCCAATGATGCAGAAGCATCACTAGGTCATGTGGGTCACCATACTGCATTGTTGCATTATCTGCATTCGCAATGAGTATGGTGACCATCACTCTTGGATTCTGCTCATGCTTTCCACTAGGCAAAGAAGAGTCATTTAGGCAGTGCCATACATAAAAAGAATGACTAAGCACACTACACCTAAAAGCAAAATAGGCGCTCTATAAGTAAAGAGACTCTAGCTTACCATGTAGCTATTAAATCGACTATTAACATATGCCGACACATAAGAAAAATACTTTCTTTGGGCTATGTTATAAGCGAAAGTGGAATGAGCCCGCAATATCAGAGGCGTTACAAGTGCATTGCCGGCTTTTAGGAAGGAGTACGCTCTTTTCTTGAAGGTTTGAAGGTCGTATTGGTCCGGGAACACCAAAGGCGACAGCTCATTCCAAAGTTTTGTTGTGCGTAACAGAAAGTTTTTTTTTCAAATGATGATAAGGAAACTTTATCTGCCTGTCATCCCCCAAAGGCCGGCAACGCACTTGTAACGCCTCTGGTGTTGCTGGTGTCTAGGCAGCGGTAATCGCTTACCATCAGGCTCGTTTGCCCTCTATAAAAAAAAAAGAATTTCTATCAGTTTTAGATAACCCATTTTAATAAGTGTCTAGAAATGAAACTACATAATGTATTTGACTTTATTGTTCTACGGTTATCATTAGTGTAACAAGATCTTTTATAGGTGTGAGTGTTTTGTAGTGGTAGTGGTGGCTCCTCATACACTTCAATTAGTAAATTGAGTTATGCTGGTAGTTTTGGCCGTAGTAATTACTTAGGATTACTAATTTAGTACCAATGATGATGAGTTTTATTTTGTTTATTTTGATTTAACTACTTCAATGACGCGGTCCTCCGACCAGGCGAGGTGATCATGCCTGGCGGGCTGCTGCCCAACAGTTGGTGTTGGGATGGTGTATATATGATAATCGGCGCGAGAACTATTTATTGCACGATTCAGGTTTTGTAGTTACTTCGTGTAGTGCGTTACTTCGTAGTTCAGTGTATCTTCGGTAGATGGCGCTGCGGTAGGTTATTGTTGTGTTATATGTGGAAGTCGCCACATCGATATTAGTTTTAAGTTTGACACAGCGCGCTGTAGTTCCTGGTGGTGGTTCGTAGATAATAAAAAACTTCGGTACAAAATAACACTATTGGTTTTCATGAAAATTTTCTGTTACTAATTTGATCTAACTAACATCTTCAAACAGTATTGGACGACAAAGTATGAAACGCTATTTGGACATTTGACACCTCACGAATATTTATGCCAAATGATCCTAAAATTAACAAAGATTGTCAAAAATTATAAGTATAATTGTACCAGATAATAGCATGTTTCGACGATTTTTATATAAAGAATTCTTTTGCAGATAAACTTACAGTGGATGAGTTAAGTATCTGAAATTTCATAAAGACGAAAATATACCGCTCGAAATAAATTTACAATATATAATTAAGCAATTAGTACTAATTAGGCTAAATGTTTCAAATTACACTAAGCATTAATTATTTTTTAATTCTAATAGGAATTGGTTTAGAATTCAAATATGTTGGTAATTAGGCAACAGACAAAGTTTCCTTATCATCATTTGAACCGTATGTTCTGACCACATTTTTTTAGAGACTGGTACCCGTGATAGGTATAAGATATCTGGGTCATAGGTCACCAGGTCCCGACGCCACTTAGTTTACAAGTTGAACTAAAATATTAGACTGCTATATACGTGCTAGGGAAGGAGAAAATTTTAAATTAAACGCATATTTAGTATATGGCGTTAGTGTGTGTGTGATTGTGTGCGTGTGAGCATGTATATGTATATTTGAGTGTCATTAAAAAAACAAAAGATTTACTGTACTGTCGTTAAAGGCAGATCTCACACATTTCAAATATATTGTTCCAAGTAACGAAAAACTACATCTAGCCTCATTGTTGTTTCCTACCAGTTCTATTTTAAGCATTTTTTCGGATATAGAATCTAATATAGGGTTAGTGTGTGTGTGATTGTGTGCGTGTAAGCATGTATATGTATATTTGAGTGTCATTAAAAAAACAAAAGATTTACTGTACTGTCGTTAAAGGCAGATCTCACACATTTCAAATATATTGTTCCAAGTAACGAAAAACTACATCTAGCCTCATTGTTGTTTCCTACCAGTTCTATTTTAAGCATTTTTTCGGATATAGAATCTAATATATACTCAATAACAGGAATATACTAGTTAATATAATTGGACATCTACATCGACTGGTAATATGAGCAGTGTAGTAATATTATTGGAAAAATCGACCTCTCCGAAATCCAATCAACCGAAGCAAAACTTACTATAGCTTATACCTAAATGCCCATACGAGATTGTAGACTAAGTTGTAGGGGCTGCCTATTTCATTATTAATTATAGAACTAGAGACTCGGGCCTGGCGTCGATTAACAGTGACATCGGTGTCGGTTTAATGCCTGCAATTTTGCGAACTTTGAACGAACTACACTCTATGCACCCTATCATTTATTATTTGTCATTTACTGGCGATCCACCAAGTCTATGATAAGTTCTATTTTGGTTTCACTTTTAGTGGAAGATTAGAAAGTGAGGCAATGACATAATGCTATAACTACTGATAAGTGTAATTAGGCTTTTTTTTTATTCAATTGGTGGCAAGCGAGCAGACGCAGACGACGAGCTGGCCCATTCATGCCGAAGCGTAAATCTCCCACGGTAAAAATTTATTATAACATAATATATAATAATTATATAATATATGTATAACACTCTAACCCACTAATTAATAAACGGCTGTTTTGAATGACCTATATGTATCTAATTAAAACTGTAGATAGTCTATATATAAATTTTTTCACTATCATTCATGGATATCACATTAGATAAGATCAATTTTTATTCGTCTTTTTAACAAGTAGTAGTTGTGAAAAAAAATACAAATTCCCTTTTTAAGGTAAATTTAGACCGTATTCAATAACCTATCTTTAATTTAAACTGAAGATGGATTATTTGAATCAGCTGCTAGCGATGTGTCAAAGTAGCTAATAGTATGTGTTGATAATAAAAATGCTTAACCATACACATTTTTTGTATTGTCTCACTCAAATAAAAATGCCACGTGTCTACAAAATCATTTGAAGCGATAAAACTTTACTTTTCTATCATCATAAACTTATCATAGGACAAAGTGCATACCCTTTCCGAGGGAAATTCAAATAAAAGTAGAAAAGTGCCCAATAACATAAAAGTGTTCCATTTACAAATCCATCTAATACTTTCTACTTTGTCTCCCAATAACGTTGAGTGGGTTTGGTTTGGACTATGTACACAGTATTTTTATTCTTTTTAAACGGTTGAAATTTTCTTTTGATCTACGAGTATTTTCAACAAGTCGAATCTTGTAAGACGACTCTTGTAATTAAAGTAATAAAAGTGCTTTGACTATTTGAAAACTAACATTGGTAAGGTTTTTATTTTTATAGTAATTCATTCTAAAGAATTTAAGATGAATCTGAATAATTAAAGTTGTAGAGATATAAAATAACAAAAGTGAGAGATTGTGTATAATACATTTCGATAATGAATATGTGATCACCATGCTCATTGCGAGTGCAGAATATGCAGTATGATGATGATTGGGTCTCCGGTCTCGCACTCACCAACGAAATACGACAGCACGAACGCTATGATTTCACGTTGAGATCAATGTAACAGGAGATTCTGTGCGAGGGCAGTACCACCCGATATAGCATAATTCTTATGTTGGGGTTTAGTAATTCATATTGAGACGTTCCACTAGTTATTGTTAAATATGTTTAAATAATATGAGTCTCTTTGGCCTTGTGTTGTTAAGATATCATTACATAAAACTTTAGTAAAAATATTAAAAGTCCTTTAAAACGATTTTTTCTTGTGTTACTAAACTAATTTTATTTGCTTTTATTTTGTATAGTTGCAATTGATCACTTTTAGTGACATTAATAAAAAAGGTATTAAATATTCTTTTAAGGTATTGTAGAAACGACTATAACAATAAATAAATCTAATAAAACTTACCCATACTAAAGTCGGTTACAAACAAACATACAGGAAGCTAATTAAATCGTGATAAAATTAAAGTTCAGCAATACATGTATTAAATTATTCACTTATGTAAAGTCTACACCATCTGACAGCTAAATGGTTTTTGAATGGAATCAATCCACGACATAATACGTACAAAATTAAAAAAATGAAAATTATATTCAAAGATCAGCAGGAAACCTCTAGTAATTTTAATCGCTACAAACATTTGACAACTTCTACGAAAAATCGCAGAACCAATAAGGCATAAATATTCATTGTGTTCCTCGTAATTTAGCTTTTTAACGATAACTTTATTACGTTTTAACACCATGAACACGCAGTTTAATCCTTTTAGCTGTAAAAGCCCTAAATTTACCTCACATGTTGTGTTACCCCTCACGTTGCCACTAAAACAGTGTCAGCTAGAGCAACGACAACATGGACCAAAGCAGTTTGCACGTACGCTTTTGTGATGCACATTTGTTAGGAAACTTAAATTAATTTATGGATAGCCTGGTTTAGCTTTTAAAAAGGAATAGTGGTAGTAATTTTTATTTCTGTTAGCTTACTAAATAAATAGAGACATGTTACCATATTAATATACCTAGAAATGAATCCTAGCTAGATCGATTAATCGTCTCCGAAACTTCCTGCATAATTTATTTTAAGAAAATCGTAGAAGTGATTTCAGAGATTCAGATTATATATAAACAAGAAATACTCGTATAGATGTATTAGATGTACACTAGATTTAAGTTAGTAATGTCCAATTAATAGGATTCGGTAGATTAAAATAAGATAAGAAATCTCACATACGGTCATGTAATCCCAAATAGTTTGTTTTGCAGAGCCTGTATTATCGTAATCAGATAGCTGATAAATGCACTAATGTAGTTCTGAATATATTATAGATAAACTATACTCATAATATAATTATTTGTCCAGAGTTGGACTAGAACCATCGATTTCCAACTTAGCGGTCAGGTCTAGTGACTGGTGGTCCAGACCGCAAAGCCGTCTGTTGTAGTATAGTGTGTATGAAAAGGTATGTCTATTTTAAACCATAAGAGTATGAAACTCTCGATTGTTGGCACTTGGTGGAACTTGTTCAAATATGTTCTTATAATTAAACAATATTATTCCACTATTATGTAATAGAATTCCACTTTTCAGAATAATAGCACAAGTGTGTTTAAAGTCGAGAATTTATTTGAAACTATTTGCAATTATTTTACTACAACGGTCTATGAGCTCCTGCAGTCTGGTCTCGTTGTTCTATTTTACAGTATCCCTGACCCTGACTCACTTGCCCAAGTTGTTTTTTTTATCCTAGTGTCTTTTCCGGTTGAAAAATGATAACATTCGTAAAGGAGGTTAGCCTCAGTTGCAATGTCTACCTAAATATTATGAAATTGGGGATAGAGTAAAAATATGGTCCTAAAGAAATTTGTATGAAAGTAAAGGAAGGGGTCAACAAATCTTTGGGCACTGTGGCTAACTAACTAGCATTATAAATATGTATATGTTATTACGTTTTCGTTACGGAGCAACTGAGAAATATTAGCCCAGATTCAGGTAGAATAAGGTAAACAGAAAATAAACTTTTCTTAAAAGAGATAAAGTTCAAAGTTGTTAGCGCGAGAGCTCATTATAAGTGTTAAGCTTTTACCTAGGTTGTTCACACACTTCACGGTAATTGCAGAAGTTTAGTTCATACGCGCTATAAAAAATTCCAGTCCAATGAAAAGAGGTATGAACTTTTACATATTTTATAAGAAGTGAAGCGTGATTCTGCAAGATAAATTGATGTGCGCACATTCTACATCACTTAGCAGGCTAACCAAGGGTTAATCACCGAAACCGTATGTCTAATGACGTCACAAACAGTACGTATCACTTGTAATCACTGTGATGTTACCAAAATAATAATGAACCTTTAGGGAAAAGGGAGTCATAAATCGTGATGTTGTACGGTTTGTTTGTTTGCCTGAAATTGGAAAGTAAATAAATGTACATGTTATACTTTATTTTTGCTCATTGAGAAGGAAAACCCGCTAATTAATGACAAAAATCACAAACTAATCTGTCTTCATAAATACAGTACTTACAACCCATCGGAAATATCTGCGCACCCGCCTTTGCCCATCTAGTACCATAAGCAACGCAAGCGCTGATGCACGCGTATTAATTTTGCTTTCATAATCTCATTTTTGTCTATTGCTTCTCTGTTCTGTGAAATATTAATAAACTACCTTTTATTTTTTTTATTATAAAGAGGGCAAACGTGCAGACCCATTTGGTAAACAACTAGCCAGGTTCGCAGATATTTCCGACGGGTTGCATTTTATTGTCTTTGTCTAATTTATTACAAGTAACGACATTGTCAATTATGAAAGTCTCATAAATATTGCAATCATATCAAATCTGGTTGCTTGTTGTGGGCTTTGAAACATTGCAAAAGAAAAATATATTGAATATATTTTATGTTTAAAAATTAAGAAGCGCATTGGGTTTAAGTTTTTGGTATCAGTTTTAAGATCTGGGTTAGACAAATAATAAAAGCTTTCTATGCAATATGTGATGCAAAACATGTGACAAAGCCGTTAACGCTACAAGCTTTTAAGCTGCGTCACCGTCCTGTCAGTGTTCAAACTCAATTCTAAATATTAATAAACCATTCACTATACTGTGTATCTGAATTTGTTCAAAATTTAAAGAAGACATAGACGCTTTGTTGACTAAACACAACACAGAATTTTCATAAATGATGAATAAAAACATCAAATGAATTAAATAAAATATGATTTGAAAATGGTTACTATAAGACAATCATTATTATTAAAGAAAACTATCTTGTTGTATTTTCTTCAATGCTAATGATTATCTTGACTTGATACTTGATATCTATTGAGAAAGAATTTAACCAAACAGTACAAAACCGTAGTAAAAAAACGAAACCTTTCAGTAAACTCTTTGAGCATATATAATATTACTTAGTACTCATAAAGGTTTAGATAGAATAATAATAATAATTCAATTTACAATGACGTGGGCAGGACGAGGCGAAGCTTCTTTATATATTGTAGCCTATGTGTTATTTTGGTGTATAAGCTAAAATATTGTAAAGTTTCATCAAAATCCATTCAGTAGTTTTTGCGTGAAAGAGCAGCAAACATACTCACTTACATACTCTCTTACATACTCACGAACTGTCACGTTTATAATATCAGCAGGATAAATTTATTTTTCTGGCAAAGAGAATAAAGCTTGAAATCCAATATAAAATGTGACCAGAGTGGTGTTACTATACTACCCTAACCAGACACGTTAGGAGGTTTTGGTTAAACTTCCTTTCTCGGAGAGTCTTATGTCCGGCAATGATGATAATAAAATTGTATGTACATTAAATGTAGGTACATAAAATTCTGTATACATGTTCAACTCTATATATGTACATATATGTCATATTCTAAACGTATGAAATAAAGCTACACAGATTTATATTAGGTAAACGTATTGCTGGTGTAAGGGAATTATAGAGCTCGAATTTATTGAATTAGAAACACCCTTAGTACAGGCATATATGCTTAGGGGACCCCGTGTAAATGATAATAAGTCAACCGTTAAACAAACGGGATTGGCGGTTTACTCACGTTGTTATGAGGTTTGGATATTGTCTCTGTATTATATTAGGTTTAACTTGTATAAATAGATACTGCGAATTTAACCTACTCTTACGGATAAGCCCTACTCTTTAGATTGAAAGTTCTAGAAAAAGAAAACAAATATTGGCTTCTTAAATTAGTGACAAAATAAATTAGCACTAATGTATTGTAATCACGTATTAAAAATCGTGTTAAAAATTTTTACCGTGGGAGAGCTATGCTTCGGCATGAATGGGTCGGCTCGACCGGAGTGATACCACAGCCTCACAGAAAACCGGTGTGAAATAGCGTTTGCGCTGTGTTTCACCGAGTAAGTGAGGATACCGGAGGCCCATACCCCAACCCCACCCCCCCTCCCCTTTCCCATCCCCCAAAAGTCGGCCACGCACTTGTGACGCCTTTGTGTTGCGGGTGTCCATGGGCGGCGGTAATCGCTTACCATCAGGTGATACGTCTGCTCGTTTGCCCACTATTCAATAAAAAAAAAAAAAAAATCACATATTTATTATATTCATATAATTAGTTATAATAAACAAAATGTGAGTACAGTATATTTAGGGTAAATTATTTGTAGTAAGAGATATTTGTTATAAAGATGATTCGAAAAACATTTCTTCAATAGGTTATACGCATTGGTATAGGACGATGATGACTGAACTATATGATTTAAAATATATTGTTGATTCATTAAAGTAAATATTAAATAATTTATAAATTCAGTGAAGTATTAAACGTTAACAAATTTGATAAGTAGATTGATGGTTGACTTCAAGCCAATTTTACCCACGACGTTACGGACAGGGTATAAACATTTGGGGTGAGAGTGTTTCACATTAGTGACTTTCGTCTCAATTCTATTGTAATTGCCAGATTTAATATGAAGCTAGTTTAAAATTGTTTCTGAGAAGTGAGTGAGAATTTAATGTGGGTATACGGACTGTCTTTGACAACCAATTTGTGACACTGCTCTTCAACCTAGTTCGCCTATTAATTGACAGATGGCGTTAAATTGAATAATGTCTTTTTGATAAGATTTGGTTTTGTAAATTTGTTTTCAAGTTTTATTTTTACCCGACTGCGAAAGAGGTTGGCTTATGTATTTTTCGAGTTTAGTGTATGTAAGTATGTATATTTCTTTGGCACTTCCTAGAGCTACGGCTTGTCGTATTTATATGTGAATGGTGTCAATATATTTAGTCGTTAAAGTGATACTGAGAACATAAAAAAAATAATTTAAAAAAAAAAATTCTATTCAGTTCTTTCTATCTTTCAGTTCTTCAATGTAATTAATAAAGTTGGCAGATATTGACGCAGTCGGGTTTTATCTTTTAAATAATTCGTTATTTTTATTCGATTACTTTAGTGTTGTTATTCTCCACCTATTAGATAAGATTTGATAGGCTAACAGATGTTTGTTAAGATCAACATCGTTAGGGTAAGCAGGGTCGTAGGGACTAATTTCCCAGAGGAGTAAGTAAGAATAGTTTTGAATAGTTCTCTTGGTGGAAAATTCTTTTGTTTTTGGCGGACAAAATCCAGTACAAAAATTTCGCGACGTATTTTTAATCACGCGAAACGTCAGCATTCAGCTAAATATGTTTTAGTTCAGTAGGTCTACTGTCAATTAAATTAAGTTTTACGATGGATACCCATGACTGAAATAAATCTTAAAAAAAATGTTAAGATAGTGAGTACTAGTATTTCTTTTTTAAAAAAATAAATTGGAAAACTAGTCTATCTATTTTATTTATCTACCCGAGTTGGGTAAATATATTTACTTTGAGCTTTGAGTCTATTAAAAACCTACATTTTTACTTCTATACGTGCATGTAACTTTGTAGTTTTCGCGTATCTTTAATAACGAAGAAACAATAAGAAATACAAAGGGTGGAAAAAAAATGTACTGGTTCGTATTACTTTTACTACAATAGGGTATGTATCAAGGTACTTAAAATGATCTAAAATGCATCTAAAACGAATTAAAATGATAAAAATCTACCTTAAGACTTCACTTAAACTTTTATCATAAAATTTATTAAATAGATTTTTGCAATCTAAATAGTGAACATGTTTTTATCACTGTTTTAAATAAATTCCGCAATAATACACAGTAATGTTAGTGAAAGTTAGTTTAAATATATTTAAAAAGAATTGGAAGTGATTTCAACTAATAATTTATATTTAACTAGTTCGCTTCAAAACCTTAAGTCTAGTTAAAAATAAAATCTCGAAGAATTATAAAACTTATTAATAACTTAAGTACTTGATAAATCATTAATGATATGTAAAGGCACTCTTTTCAACTTTTCGTGATTTAGAGTGGCCAACTTTGTTGAACGCTTACAAACTTCTACAAGGCTTCAAGTGTAAGTTTGTTAGAAGGTGCTTAAACTTTTTAAATTCAACATTCATGACATAAAGGACTACGGCAGCGTTCAATTGGTCATGCGATTTGTATCGCGAAAGTACATAAAAAAAATTGCTTTAAATATCTTTCTTTATTCTTCTATTATATAAAATTCTCGTGTCGTGTTGGTGCGTAATCGAACTCCTCCGAAACGGCTCGACCGATTTTGATGAATTTTTTTGTGATTATCCGGTATCTATGAGAATCGGTTCTTATCTATTTTTCATCCCCCTAAATGTTAGGGGTAGTCCACCCCTAAATTTTTTTTTTTTTTTTTGACGAAGTTTTTAATTTCTATTTTTTTATGATGCAGCATTAGAAAATACATACAACCCTAGATTTTCAACCCTCTACGATCAACCCCTATTTTTTTATATTCCCTTTTATGGCAAAGCAACGTTTGCCGGGACAGCTAGTTTTCTTTATAAAAAGACAACTCCCGCACTAGGAATAATTCCTGTGTCGCGGGGGACTTTACAAACATACATGAAACGGGCACAAAGAACATCCTGACTTAGAACAACAATTTGTGAATCACACAAAGTGTTGTCCCATGTGGGATTTGAACCCACAACACATGGCGAAGTAGGGAACGGCATGGCGACCGGTTAACTACTAGGCCAAATATGCAGTCATCTGGGAAGTACAAAATTCGACTATACAGAAGACGTAGCAGTTTTAGAGCTCACAGCTTATTATTTTGCTGAGTACTATGGGTTCAATAGTCACAGGGGACAACACTTTGTGTAATCCACACAGTATCTTACAACGTGGGAGACCCACGCTTCGGCATGAATGGGGCGGCTCGACCGGAGTAATATCACGGCCTCACAGAAAACCGCTGTGAAATAGCGCTTAGCTGTGTTTCACCGAGTGAGTGAGGATACCGGAGGCCCATAACCCAACTCGTCACACGATCCCCCTTCCCTTCCCCAAAGGCCGGCAACGCACTTGTGACGCCTCTGGTGTTGCGGGTGTCCATGGGCGGCGCTTCCCATCAGGCGCTCGTTTGCTGCCTATTCGATAAAAAAAAATTTCTGATTCCAGGTTTTATTTGTTTTTGATTCACGTGTATTTGTGCAGTCAAGATATAATCATAGCGTGTAAATAGTTCTTTTAATAACAATAATTAATTTAAAAAAAATGGACAGAGTGACATAAATATTGAAAAAAGAATACAAAACCCTAAGCCTGGTTAATTCTTGCCTTACTTTTTGAAATGTTAGAACGTGTTAAATTGTATTGTATCGAAACAGAAAAGACGTATATTTTGATGATGTTTTGCTGAAGATATAGTGCTTAGATATTGCCTATAATATTACTATATGTGAGAATTGCTACAACAATAAACAAAAATTTTAATGGAACCATACTGGATGGCTAACATATTTGAAAAGTATGGGGAAAGGACTACGAGTCACGTTGAGCATAAACTATAATTGTAGATCGAATTGAGAATCGGTTTAATATAATATATAGAAAGAAAATAATAACAATGAAAGCACATATAGCGCAGCGAAGAGGAAAACTAAATTAAAATCTATGAGAGTGACAAGGGTGAACCGGAGGGAACCGGATTGGAAACATGGTTCGTGTGAGTAAAACTAGATCTCTTAACAAGTTGAATGTAAAAGTTTTAGATGGTGAAATCAACAACAATTTAATATTACCACTTCTATTTACTTTTCACAAACCTTAAAGTTTTTTTTTGATAAAACTTCTTTGGAATAAAAAATGTCAAATTCAAATGCTTTCATTTAACTTCCAATCCTTTATTCTAATAACGTAATTAGACTAGTTTTCTTTTTTTTATTATATAGAGGGCAAACGAGCATACGTATCGCCTGATGGTAAGGGATTACCGCCGCCCACGGACACCCACAATACCAGAGGCGTTACAAGTGCGTTGCCGGTCTTTTAGGAAGGAGTTTTAGTGCCAATAGATAACTAAGTGTACCAATTTCTATTAGAATTTTCTAAAACTTTCAATAATAATTAGTCTGGCCGTAAATACTGTAGTATGAAATACGAAAAAATAATCAGAATTTCTGTCTTTAGCTTTGTATAAAGAAATATATTGGAACAAACTAAAAAAAATGTAAAGTTAGCTTTATTTCACTGTCGAATTTTCTACCTCAGCTTAAATGACTACGGTACTCTCAGGAAAGTACAATGTGGGTGATTTCATTTACATACAAAGGTATAAGGAAAACTGCACCGTCATTCTACCTAACTTAGAAGGTCTTTAAGGATAAGGGCATTTTTCGTCCGAACCTTTTGGAGCGTTCCAGATGTAGGTTCAGTCACGAGATTTTGCTAACTTAGACTACGTGTAGAGAACTTGAATGTTACATTTTGTTTATGAACAATATTGAACGAACTATTATATTAACTGAAAATAAATTGAAATACATGATATCATTGTTTAATTATTTGGTTGAAGGTGCTACTCTTAAGAATTATTTTGAATGTAAAACTTAGTATTTCATTGCCCATTTATCCAGGACGGTTACAGGCTATATCAAACCAAGTCGTGTACAATAGAAGCTTTGTAATAAAAACTAAAATCAAAACCAGGTAGTTTTTATTTCTTTTGAGTGACGTAAACGTAAAGTATAATTGATGGTTCGCAAATAATTTATACTACTTACTACGTACTTTTAAGTTACAAATTTTGTGACTCAACAGAACAAAGAAAAAAGTTGTACTCAATTACTTTGCTGATCTTATCCTAAGAACGCTTTTAAGGGACAAATTAAAATTAACATTAAAACTTACGTCTGCGGTCTTTTGATCCTGTAAAAATCAAACCTATAACAATTTCCTGAGAAGTTCTCAGAATCAGAAGTACAAACATTTCTTCTATTGCTTTTCTTAAATCAACCGAACAAAAACTGGAACCCTGTCAATTTCGGGTACCTAAATAAATGTGTCGACATAATAAATATTTATTGGGTACTATTTATTCTGTAAGGAGTCTAGGTGGACTACAATTTTTCGTGCTTCGCCTATTTGGTTTCATTTTTCTTCTACGAAAAACTTAGCTATAAGACGGTTTTTTTATTAAGAGCTGGGTCAGTAATATTTTGAAAAAGCCTTACGCCTATGCTGTTGTTATATTAAATAAATAAAATAAATAAATATTTCAGACCTCTTACACACAACGCCATCTAGTCATGTAGTCCCCCAAGCCAAGCAGAGCTTGTGTTATAGATACTAGACAACTGATATAAATACATATTTACTTTTTCTTGTAAATACCTACATATATACATAGAAAACACCCAAACTCTGAAACAAATATTTGCAGATCATACAAACATTTGGTGCGACCCGGGCATCAAACCCTCAAGCACAGCAGAAGCATACGCTACCACTGCGCCACAGAAGCAGTCAAAATTATTATATTTTTTTAAATTAAGATTATTATGTTAGATTCGAAATAATTGGATATATTTATTGTTAAGGTCCGATACGTGGAGTTGTCAAAGTAATTTTTTATTAAAAAAAGTAACTGAACCCTTTATTATATAGCTATATTATTGTAAAGTTTCATCAAAATCCATTTAGTAGTTTTTACGTGAAAGAGAAACAAACATACTCACTTACATACTCACAAACTTTCGCGTTTATAATATTAGTGGGATTATGTTTTATTGGCATAAATTTATTTGAATACTTATAGAAAACTATCTAGCTATTAAAAATTTGGTATTTTTTGGTTATAAATCATGAATGTCTTGCTACAAACTGTTGAATGTCGTGCGTCTTTGCGTTGTGCATCGTTAGGAAAAGTGTGTAGAGCTGAAGAAAACGATGTCGAAAAAAAAAATCTTGTGTCATCGTCAAGTCGGCAACTATTCAGACTATCCACGTATACACCACGTGGATAGTCTGAATTCATTTAAAATAGACAATATATATAACAAGAATAAATAAAAGTGTACCTAAAATTCAAAAATATAAGTCGACTTTATAAATCCTTTCCCGATGTTCAAATAAAGTTACATAGTATAAACGCATTCTTACACAATACAACTTGAAACTTAGCCCTTAATTGAGTGCTCAAGACTGATTGCCACTGAAACTTTTGAAGTATTCATTTATCACTTTCAACGATCCGACTATACTTTGTAAGATGTCAGTAAAGTTGTTGTAACCCTAGAAAAGTTGCCAATACTGTGAAAATAGCTACTTAATATAATACAGGAGTAGCAAACGCGAAAAGTTCAACTGTTAGGCAGGAATAAAGTTGCTGAAGTTAATCTTGACAAAACGTATATCATTACAACTCTAGCTAGTGAAGTAGACAGGGTTGTGACGTCATCAGTTTGTCGAAATATTGTATTTGCTGTGTTATGTTTACGAACTCGTTGATTGTGAATGTTGGTTCAGGTGTAAATAGCACAGAGTGTTGTTTTTCTTTACGCGGCTAGATTTTCTTACATTCATACTTTTTCTATACTAATAATATAACTTCAAAAGTAATTTTGTTTAACTATAAACCACTGCACTGATTTCAATAAAATTTAGCTTGGAGATACTTTAATTTTTGAGGAAGGACTTCGGTAATATTTTTAAATCGATAACTGATCTAAACGCGAGAACCGCTGGAGAAAGCAAGTTTAAACATATAAAAAAAATGTTAAAAAAGTATTCTAATAAAAATACAGAAAATAAGGTTGATTTCTGTTATTTTCTTTTTATGTAGCATTCATTCTTGCTAATTTAGCATTTGTCATAATTATGCCATGTTAATAATACCTTTAATAAAGTTTTGGGATGAATAAAATATTACACATAACAAGATAAATATATCTATTATACTCGTATATAATTCTCGTGACACGTTTTTGCTCACGATGAACTTCAAAATTATCTAATCGATATTCATAGAACACTTTTTGGGTGAACAGAAATCATGGAACACGTGTCATCGTCACCGAACGATTTGCGTGAGTTATATTTTTTACTTCTTTTTATCACGCATTTAAATTGTAGAGCAAAGATATTACTTTCAGGTAATATTTCAACAACTGGCTGGCTATAAATACAAGTACAGGCAACTTACACGCATAATACCTTGTAGCTCTTTTAAAAACAGAATTAAAAACGTAAACGATTCTATTTAGAATGAATCCTGCTTGATGAAATAAGTGATAAATTGACACTTTATGCTTGATACAGAACTGTTTGTTTACAGTTTTGAGTTTTCACTTCTGTCGGCAAACCTTAATTAGATTTTTTTTAAGTGTATGTTTTGCTGACGTGCCGTTTAAGTGTACTGTGTGACACCTATATTAATATAATCATTTAAGTAAGACAATATTTTCTCTTCCACAGGTCTCTTGCTGGAAACGTTGAAGGATATTCCTCGGGCAGTTTGCAACGACGAAATAGTTTCGCTAACATGTCCTACAGGAACAATGATCAGTATACGAGTGGCAAAATATGGGAAACCACCTGAAGACGGCTGTCCCGGTGTGAATACTAAAGAAACCGAAGAAAGTAAGAACTGTAAACGACCTAATGCTATGCAGGTAAGAGATTTAAAAAAAAACTAAGTTTATTATTTTATCTGACTTCGGAGAAGCCAAAAGGAAGGTTAATAGTTGTATACGTTCCACCGTAGCGTCAAAACTACTGAACTAATTTAAATGAATTTATTACATTCGTAATATTAACTCGGATGACATTACCCATACAAATGTTATAAAAATTTGTGACGTAGCCGGGTTTTAGGTTTTAAGCTTTTTTGTTATATCAGCACGATGTTATTGAATGAAGACATAAGTCTTTTAAATAACCTTCAAAAACAACCTTTGAGATAAAAAAAATGTATTCAAAAGAATCTTAGACATTATTTTGTAAAGCTTTTAAGAGTACTAGTATTGTGTTTTGTTTTGTTGATATAGATTATTCTTTTTATGTTATCGCAAATTCCTTAAATGTGGTAAATTTAAAAAGTTTGTGCAAACACACGTTCATTAGTCACGTTAAATTCTGATAAATATTATTCTCGTATATTATTGGCTAAGATATTGTTTTGACTACGTGTCTTTGAGTTGAGAGATGTTACTTCCATACGTTTGTTGGTATTCTGTTATCGTTTGCGTTCGTAGAATGGCCACTTGGTAGACGGTCGTTGGTAGACTTGTAGAAAATATAAAAATGGAAATTAACGCAAAGAACAAAATTAACAAAATACTCGAAACAAACAAAACAACTATTCAAATAAGTAGGTTTATAACTGATACAATAATAAAAAGACAACTTAGTGAATCTCCCAAGCGTATTAACGATAAGATATGAGAATTATGAGATTTTTGGTTGGTCTTGTTTCTGGTTCACTGGTAAGTAAAACTCCGGAATAGCAATAGTAACTTGTTCCTAGAATATAACCTTTTGCCAAAAACTAATAACGGAAACAATAAATAAAAGAGTCCACTTATAGCCTTCCAGTGAAACACTTATTAGAAATAGTATATTAATTACAATGGAACCAATCGCCTTTTCCTGCTTAGCCGCCTTTACCGTGGGAGAGCTATGCTTCGGCATGAATGGGTCGGCTCGACCGGAGTGATACCACGGCCTCACAGAAAACCGGTGTGAAATAGCGTTTGCGCTGTGTTTCACCGAGTGAGTGAGGATACCGGAGGCCCATACCCCAACCCCTCCCCCCATCCCCTTTCCCATCCCCCAAAGGTCGGCAACGCACTTGTGACGCCTTTGGTGTTGCGGGTGTCCTTGGGCGGCGGTAATCGCTTATCATCAGGTGATACGTCTGCTCGTTTGCCCACTATTCAATAAAATAAAAAAATAAAAAATAGAAAGTTCCACTAGCATTGTTTTATTTAGTGATTACATGTTCGAAGGACCTATGCATTTCTGCTTGGAATTTTTATTTACAAAACATATAATACATATATAATTATTATTGTAACTAGCCATCCGGACCGAGTTCACGCGGAAGTCTTTGATATTCTTGGTTGTTGTTGATTATAAAAATGCGATAATTAATTTAAGAGATCTAAGCGAACAGACTTCATTTCATACTACGTAAAGATAAAGAAAAGCTAATGAAGTACTTCTAATAGTAAATTGAACTGTTACGTTTCCTTGACGTATCAAATTTTAGAACATATTGTACCTGCTTTATAATTACTATGATAACATTGCAGCAAATTAAATTTTTTGTATGTATTTAAGGTTCGACTATTAACTTTTTTCTAAGCGATAGTGATGATATAAATAGAACACGTGGTTACTAGAACAATTGATGGCGAAACTGCGATACTATATAGTTTGGTAGAAATAGGTCAGGAGTTTTCAAAAGAGGATATATTTCTTAACTTTAGGGCTGGTGTTGGAGCAGTCTATATATAAGCCCAGTGATTATTGTCCACGGTGAATAAAGAAGTTCATTACAGAACTGATTATGAGGTACATAGTACTAAGATTTTGTTGACTGTTGGCATTGAAACTAACAATCACACTATTAAAGTCAAATTACATATTTTATTTAAATTAAAAAATTTAATTACATTTCTTGTTTACATATTATTTTACATGGTATTTAGTTCGATATTCGGATTAAATTAGCTTACTAAGCTCTATAAGCGACACACTCGGTTGACTGACTGCCTCGGATTTGCCTCGGGCTACACATCTGTCCATGAATACCAGTTTTGGCAGCTGTTGCAGGAAGTCACTGCAAAGTCAATATTTGACTTCATTATACCATTTCACTTTGTGCAGTGTTCACAAGTTGTCAGACTTAAAAGCGAGAAACCGAGCATTCCGCTTAACGCTCCGCTTATTCAGTAAATAGCTAAATACGTAATTATAACATAAAAGACATTACAGTTCAGACAATGGTATAATTATAGGAAAGTGGGTCACATAAGTAATCATCTATTTAAGTTCTGTTCAAGTAATTAAATAGGAAAATTTATAATTAGAAAACTCCAAGTAACAGTGGAAAGCTTACAGAAAATTATTTGAAGTAAAGTATATGTAGTACTTATACTATAGATATACATATATTTATTTTAAAAATATAATTATTTAGAAGACAACTGATGTTTTAATATAAATTTTAAATAACTAGCTGTTTGTGACTATGTCGTTCCATAACACATAGAAACTAAAATTCACATGTTCATCAACAGCCTTTAACAGACCACACTACCACTGGACGAAGGCCTTTTCTTCTACCATTTTGGTCTACCATCGCCACGCTGGCCAGACGGGTTGGTATAGAGATTGTTCTGCCTAGTTTGCTACTTCTGTCGACTCTGACGACACCCACGCAATGAATAGGGGTAGTGATACATAGTATTCTTAATCTATTACCATGGACAATACGAACATTGTTACAATAAAAATAAAAAAAACAATACTTTTGAATTTGGAATCTATAACTATTATACTATTGTTTCATTGCGTTTTCTTATTACCGCGCCAATGTATTGTGAAATATTGTTTGATATTTAAATGGAGTGAGGTGATAAAGAGAATCGAATCGATGTGATTGCATTACATGAAGTAGGTATGAAGCCAAACACAATTTTTAAATCCTCCATATGCTTATTATATGGCTATTGGTAGGTACAACGAAACCTCCTCTGTTTGTGACAGACAAAAATCTGACCGTTCATGTAGTCTTCGTACGAAAAATGCGATCAAAGCAGTAAGGAAAATAATTCGAAGAAATCTAATAATAAATAGGGTGGTAAAATCAAAACAACTACTTAAGCGGTATGCAAAGGGATGGCATAAAACAATGTTGTTTACAGCTGAGATTCTTTTCCTATTGAGCAATATAATAACTAACATAATTACAGTATTTATGCTGAAATCTTTGTAGAAGCTTCCCAAGAAGTCAACAAAATACAACGTGGGCATTATCAGACTGCAGTGATGGTTTGGTGGAGTGTTAGCTGTTTTATAATCGGCAAAAATGTATCAAAATTTCATTCTTGAGAAAGTTCTTAAGCCCTTTAACAACACCATGTTCAGTAACTAAGAATGGCCCTTCCAGCAAGACTCGTCTGGGTCTGGGTCATTAAGCTCATTCCATCCAATCTGGGTTAGAAACAAACGTTTCGGATTTCATCAGAGCTGAAGACTGGCCGTCATCTAGTCTTTATCTTAATCTGCTGGATTATGATTTATAGTCAAATTTAGAGAGTAATGCTTGCTCTAAATGCCATAATAATAATTTGAAGTCCTTAAAATATTCCATACGATTGGTATTTAAGAATTTTCCCATAGAAATAGTACGTGCTGCTATTGATAACTGGCCTCAACGTATAAAGTACTCTATTGCAAGCAATGACATTTTAGTGAGCATGACGAACCATAGCCGAGATACTGATAAAAGTCACTACTAATCCATTTTACTACTAACATCCGTACGTAAGGTCGTAACTAAACACTAATTGTCCACGATAATAATTTCGGTCAGTAAGTCCATTATTTCACCTTTATGTTAGAACTGTATCTTCAACATCTCTCATTCTACATTAGCCTTAAATACCCATCTCTACCTTCTATTTATTGGAACCATAATCCATTCGGATAGGCCGCTGGCTGAATCCTAATTACCTAATGTATAGTGTCAGCTTGCGTTTGGACAATACTCAGATGGAGGACAAATGTAGCGTCACGTAATTGTGCCGTGATCCGATTTGATGGAGTAATGTGAATGGGATGATTATTACCTAATTTTAGAATTTTGTCGAGTAAATTATTTAACTATTTCTACGTTAAAGAAAAAGAAAAAGACTAAAAAAGACTGAAAAGACTAAAGACTGTAATTACAGGCTGACTCGAAACGTCAAACGGTTACGTTTAACCTAATTAAAAAAAGTAATTATAAAGTGTGTTAAGGGGTGTTGGGCATTAAAATCAAATAACTCACAATTATGGGTGTATATACATTTATCAGTGGTGAAGAAATTGCGGAAGCCCACTGACTGGAGTAACCTCTTAACGTCAGGTGGGCTAAAATGCCGTTTCTCATCCTTTGACATAAAAAAAGAAAAATGGCCTTAATAGGAAACATTAGATCCCCTTTTGCACTTAAAGCAATAATTTTCTTTAGGCGCCTTCTTAAGTTTAGTATGTAGTGTTGCTCTTATAATGATTCATAAATCTTCTTTTTTCAATGTTTTGTGGTAATTTATTTAAATTTTTAAAAGTAGATTTCGAACATAAAATCCCATAGATCCATCATTTGGTAGTCTTTAAAATTTTTGTTATCGATAAAATCTTAATCAATGTCAAAGTAGTTGTAAGTGTTAATTTATAACAAAGATTTTTGATGACATGGTGTACTCGTGCGAATTTAAAGACAAGAACACTTGATCGCCTTTCAAAGCTTTGTCTTGACACTTGGTTGTCATTGTCTTGTTTCGTGAGGCTGTTGTATTTTTTTTTCATCATGTCCCAAACTTGTAAAAAGAATACAGGAATCACACTGTTATTTTAAAATCTTACCTATCGATATGTTATGTGATGTTGGGTAAGAATACAGTACAGTATGCAATGCAGTGTCACTGTCCCTATTCATCCCATGGGTGTTCTAAGAAGGCTAAGGGAGTAAATTATATACAGTAACAAAGAGAAGGAAACGAAAGGTTACGATACAAAGAGAAGGAAGAATTGAGACAAACCAACCAGTACGTTTGGCTAGACTGATATAGGAGGCCAAAACATTTTTTTTACGAAGGTTTATGGTATATGTCTAGAAGTAGACTTTTAAAGATTGATGTTGATGATGATACATAACGTAAAAAAAGGCCTAATGTGCATCCATACTCAATATTATAAATTCGGGCGGACAAAACTAGGACTTTTATATTTTATATGTAGAACCACTGTCTCGTTAGTCTAGCGGCTAGCGTAAACGAACTGCCGATCAAGAGGTCTCGGGTTCGATACCCGGGTTGGACAGCTGTTGGATTTTTCTTACACGAACTTCTTAACAGCTGCCCGGAGTATGGAATATGGCGGTGTTTCCTGCCCCTGCCTCGGAGAGTTAAGCCGTTGGTCCCGGTAGTCATGAATACCTATGACAGAAGCCAGTGCCAATTATACTGAGAACTAGTTCAACCATCGAATTCAGTTCATCCTCAGGGTTGCGGAGGCCCGATACCAGTCCCTCCGGGGAAAAACTGATGTTGAACCAGCCGCCGACCCAATTTATCTTGGGAACAATAAAGGCTACGAAGATTATGATATTGTATAACCAGATCAGTTTACTAATAAGTAAAATTACATCTTCTGAAACTCTTAGTCATATTCATTCATTAATTATATAACCAATCATTTTTATACTCTTGTTTTCTCCACAGTTTTCACTTCTACAAACAGTATTGGAAGAGTGTCAGAAGAAACCACAGTGTAAGTTTAGCACGGTGCCGAAGCCGGGTCTAATAGACCCATGTCCGACGCACAGTAAATACGTCGAAGTGACTTACAAATGTCGACCATGTGAGTATTTAGTTTTACAACAACTACTTTTTCTCAAATTTAGTTTGAATTGGCTTTAAGTCCATTACGATACGGTTGACTGCCATCAGACCTTCAAAACCCAAGTAATATATCGAAGTAAACCATACGTATACGATACTATTCGTAGCAATTGCTACAGATGTTCTTATGTTAGCCAGAACTGGGGCCTTCACGAGCTCTCTGATGCACAGAAGTGTCTCGATGTGTTAAGAATGGTTATGGTAAGAATGGTGGCGTACTGACCGGGATAATATTGCTCAACTTTGTAATGTGTTTATCTACTCTGTTATTATTTAGCCCTAAGCTGATATGACTGCACCAAAAATTATTGTTAACTATAGGATTACACAAATTATTATATCAAAGATGAACACTAGTACCTAATAAGTACCCAAGAAGGGGTTAATTTTTATACAGGGTAATGATGTGTGCTTGCCAACATATAAATGCAAAATAAAGATCGTGCATTTTTCGAACGACGTCATTAGACTTTATTCAATGTACTAGTTTTATATCGCTGAACAATGTTGACTTTACCTTCTGTGACCTCTCAAACGGAGGTCTTTATTTTTTATAGAGCTCACTTATTTTGTTAGTTATCGTTACAGTTTTAAGTTCGTGTAAAATAATTATGCATATCCATACTAATATTATAAATTTGAAAGTAACTCTGTGTGACTGTCTATCTATTACGCTTTCATGGCCAAACCATTACACTGCTTTTAATAAAATTTTACATGAATTTACTTTGATTCTTGAGGAAAAAAATGTTTACTATATACCGCGATAAATGAAATACATGCTGGTGAAGCCACGGGCTAAAGGTAGTATGTATTTTATTTATTTTCTACGACATGACAGTCTAAACTGTTATTAAATTTCTTTCTAACAATTTGTATATATTCTTTATTTAGATTTCTATAACCAAACTCCTTTAAAAAGTGTTTATATAAATTTATATGTTTGAGATTTGCTATTTCATTTGAGGCGATTGCATACTATTTCAACAGATAATGACTTTGGTGACGAGTCTTGTTTCGCCTGGGCCTCTATAATTTGTACAAGGCTTCCTCCTTACTTCTTAATGAGTCGAGGTCACTAGTTCAGAACTATATTTAGCATTTATTTGACTCAGCGACAAATAGTCAATGAGTCCAACATTCCTACATTTTAGATAATAAATGTGTGTCATATTTAACTTCTTAATTATGTTATTCAACCAATAATAAAAGTTATTTTAAGATGTAAAAAAAATCAATGATTTACTACATAATTAAAATTTTACGCATGTTTGGTGTAGTTATATAATTCAAGATTGAACACTTTTCACTTTAGTATTTAACATTAGAATTGCATCATTAATAGTGGTCTACCTAATAAATTACAAAATGTAACATTTATTTTGACTTAATAAACTAGGGCAATATATTACTATATGAACATGAAAAAACTGATCTACAATTTTTTTTAAATATTTAAACATACCATTATTTATTTATTTATTCAAAGTACATTACACAGAATAATAGAAATTATAAAACCTTAGCACTTGCGTTTGTAAACTTCAAAATATAGAACAAATTTAACATTACAATTTACCAAGGAAATGTCATTAGAAGATTTGATAAAGAAGGCTTTTAATAACCATTGCTTTTCAAAAGGAGGTTCAGGTGCTATTACTTATTAACTTCTCACGTTCCGCTAAAGCAAAGTATTCAAAACATAATTTTAATGTTATTTAATGGTGTTAAAGGCGGCAGCTTGCATAAATTAACTAAGTTAGCGATAAGAAAAAGGGATACCTGACGTGTGAAATATTCCAATGACTGTTTTGTCAATTGTCTCAGTAAGTCCTTTACAAGTGATAAAAAGTTCTGCACGTTATGTACTGTGTAATATTGTATTTACTTAACAGTGCTGTTGATCCTTTTAAGCTATATAATAAACTTTTCGGTTGTATAAAATAATTTCTTAGTACATTTTTTCTCGTCTGGTTATTCCACGTAATATACGAAATCGAAATCTACTGGGAGTTTTGATCGATACTCATTGCTATTAATCAGACTGTCAGTGGCTTGAATTAATTGAGTATCGCCTATCTATTCCTTCGTAATTCCAATTCCCGTCCTTTTGGTGATACCGTAATTATTCTGCAAGGACCGCGATATATCCTAACGAGCACTTCTGAAATGAATGAGTTGGCTTTACAGATTAAATCCACGTTCATTTTTAAAACATGGATTAATTTAATCACGAACATTTTTAAATACTTTTACAAAATACAGCAATAACGTCAAGTGCACACTGTACAATATAGCTTTATGACGGAATAACACTCATAAAATTTTCTTTAATGCCTGCAAAACCATAAACATATCTCATGTCAGTAGTTAAATTTAAATGTTGAAATTTGATTGACGATTTCAATAAATACAACTTTCATCATCAGCCTATCGCAGCCAAATAATACTATTATACAGGCAAGCTAAAGTACATAACTTTCAATCTATATAAAAGCAGACTTTCAAAAATTCTACATTTGAAATGAAAGTCTGACACCGTTACTTACTATTACAAAGTTGCAACGCTTAGTTCCAAAGTTCTAACCATTGCTTATCTGCTCGTAACCGTTTCCTCAATTGACTTTTACGATTCACCCAGAACGATAAGGAGTGGTAGGTGCTCTTTATACTAAGTTCTAAATGGAAAAGAGTCTTAATAAAGTCATCTAGTCTTCTTTTCCTCTTTTCGTAGTATTTTAAGTGCACTATTTATCAAATTATATACAGTTGGAGAGCCATGCTTCATAAATGGGCCGGCTCGATCGGAGTGATACCACGGCCTCACAGGAAACCGGTGTGAAATAGCGCTTGCGCTATGTTTCACCGAGTGAATGGGGAACCTGAGGCCCATACCCCAACCTCTCCCTAATCTCCCTCCCCACCCACTAAAGGCAGGCGACGCACTCTTGACACTTTGGTGGTGCGGGTATCCTTGGGCGGCGGTAATCGCTTACCATCAGGGGATACGTCTGCTCGTTCGCACGCTATTCCATAAAAAAAAATTACTATTTCCAACCGGTGTATGTCGGTTATCCAGGTAAAGAGTAGCCTCTGTCCTTCCTCCAGAATCAAAGTATCTCCATGCCAAATTTCTTTGAAATCGGTGCAGCAGTTAAGTCGTGAAAACGTAACAGACTGCCAGAATTATTTTCAAATTTATAATATTAGTATGGAATCAACTTATTATAGAAGTGGAAGAAGCCGATAATCTTGACTTAAATAAATCAAACTGAAATATGGTACTTGATTGATTTTGTTTATCACTGTAATAATGACTTTTTAGGATCCAATGTTGTATTCCCGGACCAATAGGAACTTCAAACCTTCAAGAAAAGAGCGTACTCCTTCTTTAAATGCCGGCAACGCACTTGTGACGCCTCTGGTATTGCGGGTGTCCATGGGCGGCGGTAATCAATAACCATCAGGCGATACGTCTGCTCGTTAGCCTCTATACAATAAAAAAAAACCTTAGTGTAGTCCGAAATTAATAAATTTTTTTTGTATCTGTTTTAGTAAAATATTTTATACATATTATGACAGGAATTCTCATATGGGTAACTAAATTTCGTGTTTACTTACGCCTTTTACATGGGGTGTCCCTGAAGAGTTAGGGTGAGGCGCATTAAACCAACAAATTTTGCGAACTCTAATTTGTCCTTGTTTACGTAACACTATGTTTAATTCTCGTGGTTCTATGTTAGACAGTGTTTATGTAAATTTACGTTTTTTTTCCATTTAGAAGAAAAAGTATCACGACTTTTTAGATGTGTTCAAAATAATAACTGTTCAATGTAATAATCTTTCACTCCAACAGCTAAAGTTAAAAGGACCCACATATTAATTGAAAAAGTTAAATGTTACGTTTTCAATTAAGATGATATGTGTTTGAAAACTATGATCGTGTTGCATACATTAAATAACAAATCAATTACGGAAAGTGCTTCCTACTTTTTATGTGCACACAAAACGATTATCTCCCTCCGAAAAACACAAAAAGGAGCCACAGATTCGATGATCGCGTGATGTAACTTTTTACGAGCTACTGGCAGTGTACTGTAGTGATTTATGCCTGGTTAATAAATACCTGTTTGAGGTGAATGACCCGGGTAGGGGAGTGTATAGGAGTGGTGCATAGGTGCGGCATACACATTACTCGATGCAAGTGAGCTTTAAGCTGATCATAGGTCTGTTTTCTTTTTTAAAGACTGAGGAAATTAGTTTTGCGAAACAAAGTAACATTTAAAATAAATTTTAGCGTAAATAATTTAACTTATAGTTTAGTATGCTATGTAGTATGATGAGCCTAGTGATTATTGTCCTTAAAATTAAAATTCTAGAAGTTACGAGATACATTTTAGGTGTTAATTTTTATATTATATTGCACTTCATTTATAATAAAACTAACACGTAATGAATGAAAATACAGGTTTATCACAAATTTTTACAAAAAAAATGAACTTTGGCTGGAAAGCTTTGAAATAATAAAAGATTCATCAAAATCTGTTAACCCAGTCGAAATTTATTAGATAATTGATAATCTCCTCTTTTTTGAAGTCGGTTAAAAATAAAATCGTTTGTTCAAAGTTACTTCCTCGGCTTCGTAGCCATCTGTCACCGAGAATAAGCTATATTTTAAGGACTGTAATGATCTTGATTGCCGAGCCAGGATAATTTGTATTTTTGATATTTGTAACGTATATGATGTCATAGGACAGACTACTATTATTCTTTTGGGATATTGTTTGTTACAGAAGAACATATTTGTAAGTACAAATTACTCTTAGCGAATTGCTGTCAAAACAATGTGTGACCATCTGATATAAAATAATGTAATAATATACCTACATATAGGTAAAATACATATATTAGAATCGAGTTTATTAATAGAGTTATGGAAATGTCGAATAACAATATTGACCCGGAATAACCTTAAAACATTGCGTTCCTTAATTGCATATAAAGAGTATGTATGACTTTTTGAGTGATCTTTTAGTACGTGACGCATATAAACCATAGATGAAACAAGGGTCAATATTGTTTTTTTTTAGGGGGCAAACGAGCAGACGTATCGCCTGATGGTAATTGATTACCGCCGGCCATAGACACCCGCAACACCAGAGGCGTCAAAAATACGTTGCTGGCCTTTTATGACGCTCTTTTCTTGAAGGTTTGAAGGTCGTATTGGTCCGGGAATACAACAGGCGACAGTTCATTCCACTTAATTAATTATACATTAAATTGTCAATAGTGAATTTTTATTCGTTTTAGTATTTTTTTTGAGTAATTTGAAGTATATCTTTTATAAAATAAAATCTAATTGTTGAATGCATAATTGATTTATGACCTACATCTTTTTTAATATTTATGTTTTTGAAAAGTGAAATTGGATATTTTTATTTGAAATAAGCTTTCAGCAATTTAGTAGTCCAAAAAAAAATTTGGGTTTCCTTCAATTCTCCTAGGATACCATCATCAGATCCTGATATGGTGGCAACGGGACAACCTCGGGAGCATACCCTTTCGAATATAAAAAAAAATTACAAAATCGGTCCACAATTGATGGAGTAATCGGTGAACACACATAAAAATATACATACAGTGGAACCTGCTCCTCTTTTGAAGTCGTTTAAAAAAAAAAAAATTTAATGTTTGTCTACGATTTGGTTAAATAGTATTAGGTATCTCGAACAAATTAAATTTAAAGCAAGTTAATGAAGAGTAATGTAACCATTTTAATTTACAACATTGTTTTAAATTTCTATTACAAGTTTATCCATTTAGTTTCACGAAACTTGCTATATCCAATTTTTTAACCACGTGTAAGTATTCGTATGGGAGTTTTTATTTTATCGTAATAGGTTTCATGATACAGCATTTAAATCGCTTAAACCCAAAGTGTCAGGAAATGACGTTTAAATGCCTGTCTGTCGAAGTCGTTAATATAAGTTATAGGAACCGAGTAAAACACTCGGATACTCTAATTGATAAACGAACACTTGGGCCGAGGCTTTTATCGTATTGGTTTCGTATAACATTCTAATGGGTGTGAAAGGGTTATGTTTGGTTTATATTAACCGCTAAAACAAGGGGGTGGAAATTGCTTCTAACTGGTTTTATCGAAACTAATTAATGAGTAAAGTGATATCCTATTAGATTATTAAAGTTTACTTCCGATTCTGTAATAACGAAATGATAATATTTAATTCATTAGATCACTTTTATGGTTTGACATTTAATTTTGTCTGTAGACAGGGTATGTATGTCTGTAGATGTTGTAAGGAGTATTTGTATTACATGTAGTGATTTGATTACATATGAAACATAGTTTTTTTTGTATAGCGGGACTTGCAGCGCAATAAAATTATTTAAACGGTTACGATACCTTCTCTATCCTGACTTTCCAAACGGATTATACAACTCGTGATCATGTATACTTTAATAACTTTATTTATTTATTTTGTCTTAATGCACATCTTGTACATAAGCGAACTTAATGGCATTGTCTACTATCAACCTTTGAGTGATGTAAAAATGTGATACGTTATGTGCAAAAATGAAATAATAATAATAATAATAGTTTATTCATCAATAGTTACAATGTTAACTTAAAAATAAAAACAACTGAGCATTTGGATCATGTTTAGATGTTAATATAAGTAGAATTCTTGGTAGGTAAAAAAATTAAGTGTTTTCATTTACATAAATGTTGGTATTAGAGACAAACCCACAGCTGAATATTATAGATACAAACATTGAAGTTAAGAAACATATGTAATACATGAACATAATGTAAATAAATGTAATAAAATATATAAATAATCAATCGGATAGTAGTATGATCATTGTGACTGATCGCGTACTTTCGTCTTGAATGTGAGGCAGTTTGTGGAAATCCTAATTTATCCTTTATGGTATATTAAGTCCTGCTATGCTATAAAAAGTATGTGTAAAAGTAGCAAAAATCTAATAACAGTTGCATAGAAGACATCTCCATGAAATTTAGTTAGGTAATATTATCATACTAGGTATTTTATGTGGGATCAAATCTGTGTGGGATGTCAACCATTAAAGTAGGCAGCCAGTCTCTTAAAGTCGTTTAAAGAAGACACATACATTGACGGATTGACGGACGGACAAGTTCTACAAAAAATTTGATAACAATCTTTCTGCAGGGCTTTAATATCTCCTAATACTATAATATATATGGTTGTGGAGGTCCGATATCAGTTGCTGTATGTAAAAAATCTAACTTCTGAGGTGCCACAGAAGACTGAAAGTCAACCCAACCTAGTTAAGGAAAAGGCTCGCAAGATAACAATAATTCTTATTGGAATAACATTAGATCAACTGATTTAATAGAAGCACTATTAATCGTTATAAAGTTTTGTATTGTAGGCTACTGAAATTCAATGCATAAATTCTAATTATATTTTGTTTTCGACAGATGAATTTCGAAGTCGAAATATCTGCGAAGGGGAACGGATAAAGCTTAGTTGTAACCCTAACTCTAGGATAGCAATCTTCGATGCTCAGTATGGTAGAACAAAATTTGAGGCTACCAGATGCCCTCAGCCACCGGGAGTACCTGATGAAAGTAAGTATTAAAGCAATACTATAGAAATAAATATTGTTTCAAGCAGTTTAACCGAATGTGTTCGATCAACTAGTGTGACACCATGAGATCACTCACAGAAATTCAGTGCTAAATTATTAATTCGGTCCTTTGCATTGAGTACGATTTACAGGTGTATTAAAGCTTTCTTTAATTTGTTTTTCTTCCCGTCTGTCAAAGGGTGCATTGAGTTATCGGTAACGTACTTGCGTTTGTCACCTATACCGCAAAAAACAGTTACATAATACAGGTTACATAACAAAACAATTAAA
The DNA here is from genome assembly GCA_916048165.1 of Spilarctia lutea. Classification (NCBI taxonomy): domain Eukaryota; kingdom Metazoa; phylum Arthropoda; class Insecta; order Lepidoptera; family Erebidae; genus Spilarctia; species Spilarctia lutea. The sequence goes on from OU696479.1 coordinate 15,015,458, forward strand.
ATTACCTGTTGTCGTTATCACATAATTTATAAAGTTTTTCTGTCTAATATTAAAAACTAAAACGTAAATTTGCATTATTTTTTGCGGACATCTTTCACATAACGCCAGTACCAAACTAAGTAGAGCTTGTATTATGGGTTTTTGTATATACATACATATTATACTTACATAGAAAACACACAAATTCTGAAACAAATATTTGCAGATCATAAAAACATTTGACCCGACCCGGGAATCAAACCCGAGACCTCAAGCACGGCAGTCGCTTACGCTATCACTTGCGCCACCGAGGCAGTCAATATTTATATCAGTTGACTACTATCCATAGTACACTTTGCTTAGTTTGAGACTAAATAGCGTTGTGTGTGAGAAGCCAGAAATATTATTATTAATTAAACTAGTGGTCGTCCAGTAATCGAAATGCGACCACATTTTATTGAATTTTTTATTTAGTTGTCTGCACTCCTCCTCCACATAAATTTTAATTGTGCCCAAAATTCATGCGAAATGTAAATGCGAAAGTAACTCTATATGTCTGTCTGTCCTGCTTTCACGGCCAAACCGCTATTTTTTATTGAATGGTAGGGCCTTCGGTATCCTCCCTCACTCGGTGAAACACAGCGCAAGCACTATTTCACACCGGTTTTCTATGAGGCCGTGGTATCAATCCGGTCAAGCCGGCCCGTTCATGGAGGAGCGTGGCTCTCCCACGGAAAGCTGCACCGATTTCAATGAAATTTGGCATGAAGATACTTTAATTGTTGAGAAAGTACATAGGCTATTCTTTGCTGCGATAACCGATAACCGTGCGGTAACACGTGGGCAAAGCCGCACGCATATCAGATGCTTAATATTAAAGTCAAGTTTCCTTCGATGTTAAACTATTTTGAGTGTGGGTTGAAATATAAACGAAGCTAAAAACTATAAAAAAGTACTTAAAAGTCTTTAGCAATCCAGCAGCCAAAACTAAACGAGGGCCTATTTTAGGCAGGTAGACTAACAAACAGACCATATAATGTTATTGTACTTTAAATATGGATGAAAATTGAGCAATTGAGGCAAATGAGCAGACGTATCGCCTGATGGTAATGCATGCATGTCGAAGCGTGACCTAGCTACGGTATAAATTTGCTTTGCTGCTTTTAATTTAACCAAACAAGTAGTTTAACTTTCTAACAAAAATAATTTTATAAATTGGTTCGGTTTCAATTTTCTAATCCGTGTGGTGACAGATTTAGAATATGGAGTGTCATCACCTCTATTTATCCCAAGGGTGTCAGAAAATGCGACTACAGGAGCAAACTAAGCAGGTCATCACTGCAAAAAGAAAGAAAACTTGAGACAAACTCTATACCGTCTAGTCCATCTATAGCAGGTCAAACCCTCCATTCTAAAGAGAGGCCATGTCCAGCAGTATTCTAAGAGAGTAAGAGTGTAGTAAGAGAGTTTTGAGGTATCAAACAAAACAGTAACACCGAATTGAGAACCTAGTTTTTTAAAGTCAATTCGTACAGTTATTTGTATTTAACTTTTAGTAATTAAAACGAGTCATCATAATTTATTTAAAGCTCTACATAATAATAAATTAGGCCCTTAAAAATTACATTGTCATGAAAAATTTTCGCGTGACACAGAATGTACTAGCCAATTCTTTATTATTAATATATTTGTTAATTTATACAGGAGTGGCCGTTACATTTCAAGGTGTGTCTTTTTTACACGTCACTACTGCCGTATTTTGTGACTAATGTGACTTACGACAAAACAAAAGTAGTGAAATGGTTACGCCACGGTCGTACTTAAATAAAAGAATGTGTATTTTTTGGACATTGTCTAGCTACCTTGACATGGGCGCGGCATAAAGTGCTCCGTAAATTAGTTATTTTTTCCTGTTAAAACAATGAATGGCTTGAAAAAGTAGGTGACACACACGTAATTTATTTTGCCCCGGTATTTATAATAGTGTTTTCATACATTTAATGGGTTTGGATGAGTTCGAAACCATGTTATTTATAATTTAATAGACAGTAATTCGGTTTTTCTGAGAGTTTTGCGTGTGTTTTGTTGTTCCTTCGCAACAGTTAACACCATCATGTTGATAAATTATGTTGAAAGTAAAGTTCAGTTCTAAGGCATTGATAGACTTCGTGTTTGTTTACTTAATATTCGAATTTTTAAGAGGTTTAGTATTAGTTACTTGAAGTTTGTTTTATAATAATATTTTACAGTGTTTAATTCAGTAGATGACATCGCAAAAGGGTGTGCGAAGTTACAAATTCGCAATCGCTGATAATTACTCTTTAGAATATTATTTATTTTTTTAAAAGAAAAACAACTTGAAACTTTTTTACTTTTTGTGTACAATATATTTTTCATATTACTTTAACTTTTTTAATACCTGCCTTTTGTCATTTATGATGTGTGTATTGAAATAATACCTTTTTATTAATGTGTGCAAGAATATATAAGTTGAATTGGTTTATTGGATAAAATATATAAATATATATATATTTACAGCTTGCACAGCTCCACATGCAGTGAAGACAGTTATTCAGCAGTGTTTAGGGAAGCGTCGATGTCATATAACGGCTAACAACAGGATCTTCAACTCTTCGTGTCAAGTAGAATCGAAGGCCTACCTTAAAGTTGTATATGCTTGTGGTGAGTACTGGATTCCATATAGTATGGTACTTTGACTTACTTAGGAATGAATTCAGTTTTGAATTATGACGACAGGTAAACGCAAACACACACACAAATATGTACATATAATACACACATTTACACTCTTACGTACCCGAATAATTAAATACTTTTGTCAAAATTATTATTCAAATTTTTTACTTACTTTTATATTCAATAAGCATATTTGAAATTCCTAATGTGTACCTACATAACTAAGTATTTGTTTGCTTTTGTTTTCTGGGGTGGATGTTAGTAGCTGTAACAAATTTATTTTAACTATAGCAGCCGTTTTGACCACATCTGGTTCTGTTTTCCGTTATTTATTAGTTTCAAGAATAAACTTTTATAATTATAATTAATTATTTATACAGCAGTATTCAGGTCATGATATTATTTCATATTAGCTTGTCCAGTCCACTACTAGACGTAGGCCTCTCCAATTGCATGTCGCTTGGTTTGATCTTCGGCTCCTCGCATTCAGCTCCTGCTAACTATGCTATTATGGAACCTGGCCTGTGGACGTCCTACACTACATCGTTCATTAACACAAATAAACTGAATACTTTAATTCCTTTTTTCTGAATATTTGTTATAGGCAAACAAAAAAGCAACAAAATAAAGTATATGATGACTTTCTTTCAGTTCCATTAGGCGTACTGTCAGAGAAATTTGAGAGTGCAGTCGAAAGGGATGAGATAAGCGGTACATTTAATCAAAATGCGGGCTTTTTTGCAGAATCAGGTAACGTGTAAGGATATAAAGTGGTAGATGTAAAACCTTTTCTATAAAAATAATGTGACAATATTTTAACAGAAGAAGAAGAAGACAGGTACAGGGAGCCTAATGCTGATCATGCACTGCTCCAACCTTTAGATGAAATTGCGCCTTCTACTCATGACCACAGAGAAGAGTCAACAACACACAATACTCACACTACCGTGAAAGAGAATGAACGTATACTAGGTAATATTTATACTAAATTCACTCAGGGAATATAAAACAATCTAAAAATATTTAGTCTATGTACAACAGTGGATTGTAACCAATTGATAATAATGATAATTAATGAAAAAAAATAAAATTAACATCAAGAATTTTTTTGGTTCGGAGTTATCTGTTATCTCAACAACTAATAATTGTAATGATTCATTTATCTATTTATAATTACAAGTACATACAATTACAAGTATCCAGTATGAATATCTACAATTTATGATATGTTTTTTTGTCTTTCAGATCCACAACGTCATAATTCAGCACTTTTCTTATATACTGGTATCGGAATTTTAACTTTTATAATTGTCATTGCTATTGTTATCGGTGTCAAATGTTATATAAGTAGAAGAATATCTGAAAATTCTAAAAATGGTGACATGTATACTACAGAAGCTCCTAATGTTTTTAATGATGCTTTCTCTGATATCGATAACGATGCAGATATTAGTCATATCTCAGGAACATTCCATGATCCTCTTCATCCGGATATGATTCTATATAAAAATGTTCCTGGGAGCAGAGGGACTCTACGTGCAATGAAACCATTATGTACAATATATCCTTCTCCAATAGAAGCAAATATGTACGGTAATGTAGATTTTGTACCTTCACATACGAGAGATCAGATTGCAGCTCCAAGATTCACAAGAAGTCGCAGCAACGAAGAAGAAGTGGAGCCAAATATTATGACTAGCCCGAGAAGTTTAGGTGCGCCATCAAATAATTATTATTATGGCTGACATCAGGAAGATGGAGGCAGAATTAACGCTTCCAGAACTTACTGTTTTTAGAATATTCTACAATTAGTATACAACGAATTATAGAATGAATGCCAAGGACTGTGTATATAAACGAATGTTGTAGATATGAACTGTTGAACTATGGAATTAGTTTGTGTTATGATATTCTAATTGTTGAGTTATTAGTTTAAGGATCTCGATTGCTCTGGAATATTCTTACTCTTTACTTATTTGATATATCTGTCACGCTCATTAGATAATCACCTATATCTACTTTTGCATATCGTTAAATCAGCACAATTGTAATTCAAATTCACAATTCAATTCCATTTGTGATTTGTAAAATACTAATATTATCGCCTACGATGTCTAAATATAGATAAAAATATTTGTATAGATAATGAAGCTTCATTTGTATCATTTTGGCCCATGTCTAGAATAATATATGAATCCTTTTATATCTTTTTTAAAATAAAAATGTGAAAAATTTGTGTTTTATTTGACAGCAATGCCCCAAAGATGTACAACAGAAATAATGGGTGAGTCATTAAACGCAGTTATGCGATATTTTTCCTTGTTAAAACGCAATGTAATGGTCGCGTGGTTGATGTCATTATTTACGGAAATTAAGGGGAGATTTTGGTGGCTATCACTCAAGAAGTTAAATAGGGGAGAGGGATAATGGCTGTGCGGATAACGACTAAGTTATGCATATGAATAATAAAAACAATTAAATACAGAAAAAAAACCTGAATCGAGAGATTTAGGATTTTTCTGTAATGCATACTAGTCAGACATGTTGATAGAGGGTTTGTTTCAAATTTGCCTTTCTCTTTGCAATAATATTGGCCAGTGCAGTTTGCGGCCTTAGTTACGACACCCATGGGATGAATAGGGTTGGTAATAATCCGTATTTTAAATTCGTCACCATACGGAGAAAACCTAAGTTAGTTCTATTCTAGTATGCCAGGTATAAGGGCCACAGTTTCCTATATCGAGATAGATAGAGGGATAGGTTGTTGTCTTTAATTCATTTTAACAATTAAATCTTACTTAAAAAATAATACTGTAACACAATTTGAATCGAAACGCTTTATAACCCGATGTGCATCATAACTTTTTGAATTTTAAGCAAATTTGATTTAGTTTAGAAATTGGCTTGGGTTCTCTTCCGATCAAGATTTGCATAATTTCACAACTGTAATCCTGGAAGCTTACTATTTAGGCGTCTTATCGATAGTTGGACGTTAGTTTCTCTTGTAATCTGTTCAACAATTTCCTATAATTTATGCAACATGCTAATTTAAGATGGGAAATGATTTTGTTCTATTAAAATCTGTAATATGAGGGTATATTTTTTGTGTATGTTTTTTCGGAACAAATAATTTCATGTCGTTAGTAGTTGACTATATCATGTTATGTAAGCTATGTGTTGTTCAGCTTTAATGTGAGCTTTCTACGCCCATATAATAAACTAAAACGATGATACGTTACGCTGTGTTGCATAGACACGAAACTGGAATAGGTTTTGGGTATTGGGTTAAGCCTGTGTTGATATACAAGAATATCAGAGCAGCTACTGGATTACCATAATTTCACACACAGGTCTAGTATAATCCCATAAATGGCTCAGTTTTTTGATTTGTGATTACAACATTGAAAAGTTTATTGTTTGTCATGAGCTTTTCATTGAAAATACCATACTTTTGTAGAAATAGAAGTTATAATTAAGATAAAAGAATACCATTATCGTTACCATGTGCCTTGATTAAACATGTAAAAAATTGAAAATACAAGAACGTATAAATATTCTTATTTTTTCCCACCTAGTTCCTTTAATATCACTTGAGAAACATGTTTTCAATTGTTTTCATTTCTTCTTTTGCTGAAATGGCAACCAGCCGGATCACTAAAATCTTTGTTTTCATTTAGCTTTATTAAAATATTGAAGTATTGCATAGAGTTGTAATTTTTTTATTCAAAACTGCCAGTCAGCAAGAACTTAATTCATATCACAAATAAATCTACTTTTACTGAAGAATAATAAACATAAATCACTATAAATAAAAGCGAGGTAAATACTAAAGTTCTTTTCCTGTTTCCTGGGGAAGGACAGTAATCTATATAAACTTAGTCGTGCGATGAAACTTTATTGAAGTGTCACAGGTTCGATTAATTCATCAGAATTTTGATAGATGGCGTTAGCGTATAAATTTTGGAATTCCATCACATGCAGTGCTATGAATGAATTTATATTTTACCTTATATTTAAACAAAATATGTATGTAATTCGGAATGTTTTGGTGGAACGTGTACAGAAAAACTCTGTAAAAGATTATCCACCGCTACTAATAAATGTTCCCTACTAATGTCTAAAGTCTAAAGTCTTCTTTTTTCTTTTGATGAAATGGCAACCAGCCGGATCACTCGGATCAGCTATTTCTGCCAATGTCAAGTATTTATAGTCTTCATTCCAAGTCTTCGAGTCTTCAAGTCTTCGTATTGATAAAATTAGTTATTAAAATATACAAAATGTGGATGACATGAAATGGGGACCGTCTTTCGAAAAAACAAAAAAAAAACGATCTCCTCATGTCTAAAGTCACTAGGGCTGCAAGCAGGATAATAGACAACCATAGTGTGGGTCACCATGCTGCTTTGTAATATTGTCTGCATTCGTAACGAATATGGAGACCACTACTCGGACTCTTTGGTATAGGGTTTGTTTCAAGTTCTTCTCTTTTAAGTGAAGTTATCCTACTTAGTTTTCTCCCTTAGGCGCCTCTTTCGACACTCATGGGATGAATAAAGGTGGTGACACTCTGTATTCCTATCTATCGTCTACACGTCGTCGTCCGTGCTATTTACGACTATGAATAGTCATTAATCATCGTCAATAACCCATAATATCCCATTGCTGGGCTCTCAGTAGAGAGTTAAAGCCATACATCCCCACATTGGCCAAGTGGGGACTGGCAAGACACCGTTGTGGCTACGCAATCTTGACGACGGATGTTCTAAGCCACCCAAAGACCATTCACATCTACCCCATAATGTGAGGTGTCACCAACTTAGTACAAAGATAACGGAATAATAATTCAACATTATTCATAGGGCGCTCATAGCCCAAGAAAAAAATCATCCTCACTTTTGTTACACTTTTCTTGCGCAATTGTAGTAAGATAAAGAAAACTACAGACTATTTCGTAACACATTTAAATACAATTAGATTGTTATTATAATAAAATTTTACTGCTCAAATTAAACGAAAAAATATATTATACAATCTTTAAATAAAACTTTTTATTATTGAACTGGCGAAGAAAATCCATGAATACTGTAAGGTAAGTAATATTTTTAACAAGCTTCGGCTATATTCAATGTTTTCATTACGAGCCTGATACGACCTCGACCTTTTTCTGAGAACGGTAATGCTGTATTATTTGAACGAATAGAGCAGTCAGGGGTAGCTTTTATATAGTCTGACAGATTGCTTATAAAACCTAATTATAATATAATTGAAATTAAAATATATTTAGGAATTGTATCTGGACTATTATTTTTTTTAAATTAATGTTATATTTGTGTCCATATTGTCAAAGGAGTAAAGGTATTAACCTATATAAAGTGTCCACATTTTGACAGGTATGTACAATGTGAGCTCCACTAATTTAATGGGGGGTGTTTTGTAGTTTGCTCTTATCATCCAGACATTTTAGGGATTATATGGAACAACTTTCTCACATGGAATACGGTCCTCATCTTTGGGCAGAGGTACCCCAATACCAGCACCTCGCTGTGGACCGCATTCAGCGGAGGGCGACTAGTATCGTCGATTGCCAATAACTTCCGATTCGGCTAGACTCTCTGGCACTGTGTAGAGATGTGGCTTCGCTGTGCATCTTCTACCGCATTTACCAGGAGTGCTGTGCGGTTTTTCCTAAACTTTCTGCCGCGCACAACAAAACTGTGGAATGAGCTGTCGCCTTCAGTGTTCCTGGAACAATACGACCTTCAAACCTTCAAGAAAAGAGCGTATTCCTTCTTAAAAGGCCGGCAACGCACTTGTAACGACGCTGGTGTTGCGAGTGTCCATGGGCGGCGATAATCGCTTACCATCAGGCGATATGTCTGCTCGTTTGTCCCCTATAAAATAAATAAAAAACTAGAAGTATGCTGAAGGGAAAGTTCTTCCTTATAGTTTTTCCTATAAATATTTACATTGTCAAAGTTGAATTTTATCAATAAATTTAAGCCTATGAGTATATTATTGTATAGTAATATTGTATAGAGCTATATTATTGTAAAGTTTCATCAAAATGCATTCAGTAGTTTTTGCGTGAAAGAGCTACTCACTTACATACTCACAAACTTTAATAAATATTAGTAGGATTATTCACTACTAGCTGAGTCCCGCGGTGTTAAACGCAGTACAAAAACAACCACGGATAACGCAGAATAGCCCCTTCTGCGTCTAGAAAAAGTAGCATAAGTTACTCCTTATATCATCAACTGTCTGCCAGTGAAAGGCCCGTCAAAATCGGTCTAACTGTCTTAAGGATTACCTGGAACATACGGAGAGACGAAAATTAAAAATTAAAGTTATTTTGGTATAATAATATGCACACACACACGTAGTAAAATGTAGTTATTTTAATATTAGAAACATACACTTAAATTAAATTTAATTGCGTAGATTTGTAATAAAATAAAGAAAAATATTAAAAAATATTTATTTATTTATTTAAGCCTACTGCAATTACATTGCGTAAGGCGGACTTAATGCCATAGGCATTATCTTCTAGTCAATCTTTGGGTGATGCTGAGCTGTGTTTAGAAGGTGTATTATTGAAAAAAATGAGAATTATACACAAAGGTAATATAACGCAACATTAATATTATAAATATAATAATCATAGATATATATTATTTTATAATTATATACATGCACTTATACGTATACATACATATACACATACATACACACATATATCCACTAGGGACTATATAATGGTACATAATAATAATGGATGATATTTACGTAAGTTGAATAAAGTTATCTTAGTTTAAATTCATTTCAATAACAAGTCTTCACTTCCCTAACTAACTTAAAGTTTAAGGAAAGCATTCTAAGGAAATGTCTTCTATGCTTATCTGAAATAGCTTACCATTCTATAAGTCGTAAAAGCCGGTTGAGCAAAAGCTAGGTGAGGAAAATGTAGATTCTACACGAAATAAGAGCCTTCGATTGCTCCCGCCAGGTATAGGTATCGTGGGATCGTTTAAAGAATTTAATTTCGCAGGTAAGCGCAATAATAACATTGGCCCACTAGATTTTTAACATAAAGTAGATAATCTGTTACTTTTGTAGAGTGACACTGCAATGTGAGTACCACGCCCAACTACACTATCATCATCAGTGTGTCAGCTTATTAACGTCCCTACCCCTCCTTACCTTTTTCCTGTTCATGTGGGAGGGGGGGCTCTTAGTTCTAAGTTGCCTTTAAAAAGTTAGTCTTGTCAGCGATATCATTAAGAATCTAATTTCCGTTACCGCATTTGAGATTTGCGGTGTCCCATGTTGTTTTCTGTAGTTTATTTTACCTTCTTTATTTCACTTGTTAAAACGATGATATGCAAGGAGAAACTTGGCATCATACAGGTAGTCCGCCCTGAGAAACCAGCCAAAATTCATTACATTGTTACATTTTGCGTAGACCCTAAATAAATTGGCAAAAAGGTCAAGGCAATGATAATAAGTACGTGGTGGATTCAAATATCGTTAGGGCTAAATATTGAAATATATAGTTTTTTTATAGAATAGAGGGCAAAAGAGCAGTCGTATCGCCTGATGATAAGTGATTACCGCCGCCCATGGACAACAACACCAAAGACCTCACAAGTGCCGGCATTTGGGGAATGGGGAGAGGAATGATTTGGTTTGCTTTTGTAAGGTGCTATGAGAGAAATTAGCACTGCAAAGCAATAGGGTTTTTACAGTGTCATGTTATTATAGTTAAGCTTTTAGAGTTAAAAAAGTTTTAATTTGTCTTTTAAAAAGCGCAATATAATTGCTTACGTGATCCAAACGGTTTTTGTACTTCGTGCAAGCTCAACTCTGGTGGTTTAGGTTATAAGTAATCCAATTAATTATATGACTTTTCTTTTGTTTCTTCATAAATTCTGCTAATCATAAATACCAACTAAGTAATGGCATAATGGATTTTTCTATGACTTTATTTGTAAGTTATTTGGTGAATTTGAATTGTGCTTTTAGTTATTTTTTTTCTTATAATACCTAACAAATATTTTAATTCTACTCTTTTGTTTATGTTCCTATTCTACAGTTCTCTTAATACAATGTTTAAAATAAACATGGAAAGAGGTAAAAACAGAATGAATAAATGGCAGTAAGTAAAAATACTTTCTATATTGGCTACTTAACATTCTGCACCGGTTACAAAAGTGAACTGGAGGAATAGTTTATTGGAATCCACGCAGTGGGTTACCGGCTAGTCACAATTTATGCGCATTTTTGTCACTGTTACAAGTACTATTACAAATAGGTTTGAACAATAATTGTTTTTGACAGACATTTTTCTAAAGAAAATCTCACACAATAAACAGATCATGTTTTTTAAAGAGAAACAAGAAATTATTATTAAATTATTATATTATACACATTTATGTATTAAGGTCATCAAGTTTATATTTCGTTTATTAAAGTAATAAAAAAAGAAAAAAATATGTAAATTAAAGTAAAAAGTATAATTAAAACGGTTGTGATTAATCAAAGGTTGTTATTGGTAAATTCTTGAAATGTATTTGCAGTTGCTGAAATTCCAAGTGTTAGCCTTGTTCTCTAGTTTCTTAATTATGAAACAGTATATGGTGCAGATATTATTTAACGGGTTTTTTTTATTATAATACTAGTTATAGTAACTGCCTCTGTGGCGCAGTGGTAGCGTATGCGACTGCCGTTGTAGAGGTATCGGCTTCAATTCCCGGGTCGGACTAAATGTTTGTATGATCTGCAAATATTTGTTTCGGAGTTTGTGTGTTTTCTATGTATGTATTTACAAAAAAAAGTATACAAGTATTTATATCAGTTGTCTAGTACCCATAACACAAGCTCTGCTTAGCTTGGGAATAGATGGCATTGTGTGTTAGATGTCCGAAATATTTATTATTATTATTTATTACTCATTTTGCTGGTGCCTTTGGTGAGATATAAGAAAATTATCATGATTTGAACAGACGGAATAAAACGATCTGGGAATCATTAGCTGCACTTTTTTTAGAATGAAAACTATCGTAAGTGTTTATTCACGTGTATATTTAGAAGTTGTATAAATTAATCTAAAGACTTGACACCGATGCGAATGGTTGTATCACTCCCTGATAAAAGTCAACAAACACTGCGAACACCAAACTAGATAAAATCTTCGGATTACCTCGAGAAAGACATAACTAAAGTCTTTGAGCCATTCTGAATATGAATGTTTTCATAAATTTCAAATAAATCAACCAACTCGTTGTTAATATCTGTAATTACTTTCCAGAATAGTTATTAATGGATTCAAACGCATTCCAAAGAATTATTTTAATAACATGTAACAATAATTTAAAAAAAAAACAATAACAATATTTACATACAAGCGACAAATAACTCCTCCACATCTTCGCAAACTGGTAGTATTCCCAAAAGACTAGCAGCACAATACTAGTACTTCCAAAAATTTTATTGTCATTTTTATTACCATACCACTGTACATTTTGAGCATTATCAGATCTACATCTGAAATGAAAGTAGACATATAGATAATTATACTGTGTACGTAAAATAATGAAAAGAACACTAAACTTTAATTTTATATTAAAATTAACATTCATTTGATGAAGTACTCATAGGTACCTACGCACACTCGAACAATTTAATTTCCAGTCATAGGCGAACAATTTTGCTTACGTGTGCCATTCGTACACAGTACTAAATTAATGGGTTAATGGCGGTACTTAAGCGCTTTTTTGAGTCGTTGTCAGGTAGGTACCATGTAGCCTGATTGAAACTCAGTCCTATCAAAGTTTATATATCAGCACAGTAGTAGCGTATCCAACTGCATTGCTTGAGGTCTCAGGCTCGATTCACAGGTCGAGCCAAATGTTTGAATGATCTACAAATATTTGTTTCGTAGATTGGGCGTTTTCTATGTAGAACAAAATTGTATGTATTTATACGAGTTGTCTAATACCCATAATACAATCTCTGCTTAGTTTGGGACTAGATAGCGATGCTGTGTTAAATGTTAGAATTTTTTTTTTTCTTTTCTCAAATATTTATAAATACTCTTAAGTATTCTTGAACGCACAGTACAAGCAGTATTGAATATTATTGTTGTAAAATTAAATTAACCATTCACTCAACACTAAAGGTACTTTGCCGTCAATAAAAACATGTGCACACATTTATTTCGCTTTTCTCTTCGCTCCTCTAACTGTAAAACTGCTAAACGTTAGCTATCTAAGCAATTCGCTCAAAACATGGTCCGCTTGTACTATATGTCGTTAGGGTGGTGATTTATTGTTATAGGCCCCATTTGTTTCTTTAGTATGTATGTAAATCCCACAAAGGATTACTTATAGCACTAGAAATCGGTACGCGACCAGAATTTCGCTTCGTTTTACTTTGCTTGAGGCCCTCTTGTGTAAGTCACGCTACGATTTTTGTGGTAATTTGTTTTGCATGACTGGGTTGTGATTTAAAGACCATATAAGAATGATTGTGTTTATTATAATATTTATTTTAAAACTTTGAAAGAAATCATTGTATTTTATATGTTTGGAACGCATCGACATCTTTTATTCATATATAAATGAATTAACACAATCATTTAACATCTTAAACGTTAATAAGAACTTCTGCTAAAAAATTCATATTTATAAAGGAGGAAAGAGTAATTTGATATAAGTGATTACCACCGCGTATGATTGTAAGTCAAGTGCTGGCTTTTGTTAGCGACGACCAGAATAAGTTTCTCTGGAAAACTTCCATATTCAGTAAAATAATGCTAATAGAGGAGGGTAAGTTAACTATTTCCATTTAATTCAAAGACATAGTATTGAATATATAGATCGTGTACTGTCTATAACTCCGACTTGTAAGGAATATTAATTATCAGATGAGAAACTGTTTTCTATAGAAATGGTTTATATGCAAAATCACTTGTGTTTTTTATACTACATTAAAACAGTGATTGCTTTTTAAAAAATATTGGATATACTACTATTAAACCTTCGTCACTCTTTAGACTGCGGTTGTATCGAGTCAATATTACATTAAATTTGAACCTGACAGAGCAGAAAAGTATAAGGTTCTGTTATAGGATATGCAGACCGCAAACGACACCATTTATTGGAGTATAGCGTTTGAATGCTTAAACTCTGCTTAGATTGGGACTAGATTTCGTTATGTTTCAGATGTCCGAAATATTATTAATGTTATTTTACACTAATTATTTATTAGACTCATGACAACATGAGCGCAGAAATGCAATGTTCAAACTATAAGTGGAATAATTAAGATTCTACGTGCTGAAGCATAGATGTGTACTGCAATCTCCATGAGTAACAAGAGCTCACTTATATCAAAACCTTCTTTCTTCATTCGCACCACGTCCGAAGCTGCAAAGTCGTAAGCCTTCTCAAAACTAACTTGGCGATCTCACCAAAATGACAATGTCATGAAAATAGTACTGCGAACATGACTTAAGAACAATTTAATAGTGTTTGAAAGTTCTTTGTTTAAGATATTATTTTATTAAATTTTAGTAGAAGGTTATTAGCTAATGTTTTGTCAAAAGAACAAATTTTTAATCAACAGTGTCATTAGGCCTTTTATGTAATATTACATTCTTTATAATTACATAAAGCTGACATTGAAATTTTGCAATGTTCCAAATTTGATAATCGCAACGCACAGAACAACGCCAATACTGATTCGACGTCTCGTCTTTTTTGTTGTTGTGCGGATCTGCCCTTGAATACCACCCACTGGTGGTTATGTCAGCAGCGAATCGACCAAGAACCACACGCTGTCAATCATCCTATGTTTACATCTATACCAACTATTGATGTATATTTATGTAACCTACCTTTTGTGCATTTAATATTCTGTAATCTAACTATGTATTTTGTATCTAGTTGATAGCCTCGGCGGCGCTTGAGGTCTCGAGTTCGATGCCCGGGTCGGATCAAATGTTTGTATGATCTGCAAATATTTGTTTCGGAGTTTGGGTGTTTTCTATGTATAGTATGTATGCATTTACAAACAAATTAATATATGTATTAATATTAGTTGTCTAGTACCCATAACATAAGCTGCTTAGCTTGGTACTAGATGGCTAATAACATATTTAATTATTATTATTACTACTACTCCCATTGTGCTACAAACACTGTCATGATCAAGACGTTTCATGGATTGTTTAACATAATTGTTAGAATCAAGACGTTACAAATTATTATTATTATACATTCCGATTTTGTGACAGTTTAATGAGTTTCCTTGCACACATACAAAGGATATCGACCAACATTTATTGGTCATGCAAGACCATTAATAGTGTTAGAAACTATTCCTTTTCGTAAATGGTATTTGTATAAGAAGCAGAAAAGCGTGAATAATATAAATTAACACCATAAACTCAAGCATATATAAGTTTCAGAATGTAAATAATATTAGAGCCCACTAACTAAATATGAAATGAAAAATAAAAGGAGAACATTGAAAAGAAATGAAGGAAAGTTAAAGAAAATATTTCTTACTAGCGACCCGCCCCGGCTTCGCACGGGTGCAATGCTGATAATAAATACACGTTGTATATAAAACATAGCTGACCCACGCAACCTCGTTTGCGTCTTATATAGCCCGTAGCATGAAAATTTTCGCAAAATAAGTAACTTTTCTGGTTGATTTTTACACCTTGTGTCCGAAAAACCCAAATATCTTACGGAACCCTATTTTTTTCCAAAATAAAATATAGCCTATGTTACTCGTGGATAATGTAGCTTTCGAATGGTGAAAGAATTTTTAAAATCGGTCCAGTAGTTTTTGAGCCTATTCATTACAAACATACAAACATACAAAAATAGGTACAAATCTTTCCTCTTTATAATATTAGTATAGATAAAATTGTACTTTCAAATATAAGCAAAAACTGTAAAAAAAGGTTAGGGTTGCCAATCCGTAATCCATACCTTTTGACCTAATAATGGAAGTAATCAAAGAGATTTTTTTAATTACACAAAAACCACTTCTACTATCCAGATGAATCTAATAACTGCTCATAATTGCAAATCCAACAAAAGGTTAAGGTGTGGGTAAGAAAGGGTGTGTTAAAGAATTAGATGAACATACGATATTACGCACACCTACACTTAAAAACATGACCATGCTTCGGTAGTGGATAAAATGGATTGCACGATTGTTGTTCTGACCTAAACCTTATTTATGTGAATTGATATAAAATCAAATGTATTTGTAACCAACACTTTTAATCAGCAACAAACTTTTTACTCAAGTACAAGAATTATACTTTAGTAAACACATACCTTGCCGTGGGAGAGCTATGCTTCGGCATGAATGGGCCCGGAGTGATACCACGGCCTCACAGAAAACCGGTGTGAAACAGCGTTTGCGATGTGTTTCACCGAGTGAGTGAGGATACCGGAGGCCCAGACCCCAATACCTCCCTCCATCCCCTTTCCCATCCCCTAAAGTCGGCAACGCACTTGTGACGCCTTTGGTGTTGCGGGTGTCCATAGGCGACGGTGATCGCTTACCATCAGGTGATACGTCTGCTCATTTGCCCAATATTCAATAAAAAAAAACCTATCTCTAATTCATCCACTTCAATAGAGAGTACGTGAGAATTTCGTAATATAGTACCAACAATCTCAAATATTCACTTGATATCATCTTTCGTAGACTGTATTGGAATACCTCCAAAACTAAATACGGTAGAGAATATTCTAGAACTGTCTTCGATAAACGATATTGTTGATATGATTTCATACAAGATGTTTTGTATTATTGTTCCAAACTTCTTTGCTCTAGGAACAGTTATAATTTATTTAAAATACACACGTCTTTTACTATATTAATGTTATTTTTTATTAGCGCAACTTACATTGACGTAATTTTTAATCAAGCTTTTTACTTGAAAATTAATATTGAAGATGTGATAAATTGTGCTAAGCCACTGCACAGAATATAAACATTAATGAAGTTTATACTTTAGCATCATTTACAGTATTTTTATAGAATTTATTAATCTTCTACATCATTTTAAAACCTTTCGAAAGTTAACAGTCGTAATGTCTTATCCATGTTTTTTATTTTTTTTTATTTAGTAGTTGGCAAACGAGCAGACGTACCACCTGACAGCAAGCGACCACCGCCGCTCATGGACACCTGCAACACCAAAGGCGTCACAAATGCGTTGCTGACCTTTGGGGGATGGGAAAGGGGATGGGGGGAGGGGTTGGGGTATGGGCCTCCGGTATCCTCACTCAATCGGTGAAACACAGCACAAACGCTATTTCACACCGGTTTTCTGTGAGGCCGTGGTATCACTCCGGTCGAGCCGACCCATTCATGGCGAAGCATAGCTCTCCCACGGTAATGTCCATAATCTACGAGTTTATCACGAACAAGCTTTAGAGAGACATGCATTAAGTATGCATCTCTTTCAAAAGTTTGTTCATATACAAATACCTACTATAATTATTTGCCTTTATTATTTTGTGGTTATCTTGTACAAAATATTCTGTCAAGTAAACATCAAGTCATTATAAGTAGTATGGGATAGTATTGAGTTTCTGACATTTTAAAACCGCGTAACTTGGCACAGTTTCAAAATGCAAAAATTTTCACAACGGCTAAAATCCTTCTTTTTCACGTGCAGACGCCCACGTGGGTCAACCCTCCAGCATGTGCTGGGTGGAATCAGGAGCGGTGCGGCCTGATCTGAAAAGGCCTACTTGACATACAGTACAGTACAGTAGTAGAGGTTTCATCAATATGGTAATAACGGCGTTCGTACAAGATACTTTGGAATATTGTTGAATTGAATTATTGTTGAAATGATTATTTTCTTGTTGTTAAAATGTTTGCTGTAGTCTGAATTAAACAGCCTGTATTCAGTTTTCTAGATATCTAAAATACAGGGTGTTTTAGAACTATAACTTATCTGTTTTATGAATTAAATACCTATATCACTTTTTTCATATCCTCACTTTAAACTATGGCTACGTGAAAACGTTTCATAAATACGTCAAAAAGTTCTGTACCTAAATTTAGACTAACCTAAAATATATAATACTACTAAGATCTGACCCAGTTGAATACAAAATATATGTTTAAGAGCTAATGATAAAGAGATTGATAACACGTGTTTTAGAAGATTCGTGTAAAAGTTAGACGACGCAAATGGTTTAGCTAGTGCGCACTAGATGGCGTTAGAAGTAGCATATGACAGCATTTAATATTGAAAAGAACCTATGAAAACATTATGCTTCACAATAGTGCTTAGTGTTTTTACAGCATATCACTAATATCAACAGGAATGTAAAAGAAAAGCGGACCTTAACTCATTTAACAATTCTTCCCTAGCTTGCTAAATATTACGTAATTTATTTAATGTATTTCTATTGCTATATACTTAGTTGATAACTATTTATGGGCAATAACTAACAAGTTAGGGTTTAAGTGGTTCGTCCCGTGGCTCTAACATTAATTAGTTGAAACTTATTAATTGCTGTTCTATTTGAACATTGTTTATTAATGATACACAATACAAGCCACATATATAACAGTAATTTATATTACATTTCTAGACTTTCAAGCGCTTTGATCTGGTTTAATTCACATTTTATATATTTTATATTATTAAATAAGTTGATTTTCAAAAAAAGAATTAGGTCTTCAATTCAGCTGTATTTTTAGGGTTCCGTACCCAAAAGATAAAAAAGGTATTCTATTACAAAGACTCTACTGTTCGTCATACACATATAGCCTGGTGACAGATAGTCACCAGGCTGTGTATCTCATAAACCGTGAAAGCTAGACAGCTGAATTATTATTATTTTTTTTAAATTTCAGATTATCATTTCTGTTGCCGTGATATCAACAAATATTAAAAACAGAATAAAATAATTGTTTAAGGAAGGTACATGAAATTATACAAAAACGTGTTTTTTTTTTGCTTTTGTATATTTTGTTCATTGCTATATTATATTTAAAGTATATTTCAAGTGTATATAATAATAATTGATATCAATAATTACAACATATATACACTTAAAATATTCACAGAATATTTAGTTGTACATTCTATTCAATTTTCAGTTATTTAATTAAAATAAATATTTAAGGCAGCTCCCAAACAACAAACGTGATTTTTTTCGGTTTTTTTTGGTCGAGTACGGCAATATATAATCCCTTCAAAAGTATAGATAATGGTATGGAATCGTTCGGTAGCGAGTCCGACTCGCATTTTGCCGCTTTTTTATTTTTATTAACCAAGTACGAAAATATTTTGTTGGTTTGAAAAACAGATTTTCTTTTCAATATCTCCTTAAGGGTTCAAATTAATAGGAAAACGATAACAGACAACACACCATACTTTGAAGACGACGATAATAAAAAAAAGTTACTATATGTCAATAAATTAAAACCAAAAAAGATAGATTGGACGAGAATCTATCTTTTCATCTTTGCGCAATTAAGTAACAAACATTGAACTAAATTTTATTTTTTTTCTAGTATTGAGCGTGATTCCATTATTCACCGTGGAGATTTGGAGTTGGAATTACGAGCTAATGGTTATATTGTTAAATAAAAAAGAACGACTCGATCCCGAACCAGAAATGGACGGGTCTGTCGACGTTCGTTAAGCTCTTGAGACTAAAGTAGCGCAAAGCTTGACATAAACGGATTTCTTCTAATGGCCAGGTCGCATTAAAAGGCGACTATATACTATCATTTTTGTAATATATGTAACTATCTTTTACCAGCGGATCCGCCCGCATGTGTAACTATACGTAAAGTAAAAAATGTATACCCCTTTGTACAAAAATTATGCGAACTGAGGAAAAGGTATGAAATTTGGCACAGTTAAATTTTATACGAAGGAGTTGTGTGTGAGCTAAAAAAAGAGCGTTGAATTCCGACCGCAGGGTGACCTCTAGTCAAAATAAATAGTCTATATGTTATTCTAATGTTTAAGCTAAATTACGGAAAAGTTTTATTTAAATTCGTTCAGTACTTTTTGCGTGAAGAAGTAATAAGCCCGATGCTTGACATTTATCGTCACAAACTTTCGCATCTGTAATACAGTATATAGGAGGACACTAACCTTATCATGTTAACTTTGAGTTTTTTATTAAACTAATTCTAAATCATAGTTAGAAATTTAGAAAGTCAAAATAATGATGAATGAATAATTTATTTATTTATCTTTATTGTATACATAAAGAAAGAAAAACAGTATAACAAAATGATTAAAAGTATGTAAGCATTTAAAATAATTGGCGGTCTTAGCCCTCACGGCGATTTCTTCCAGACAACCATTTCACGGACATTGGGCATTTCAATACCTTACACACAGGTAATATTATAATAATGTTACTTAAGATTACTGAAAATTCTCTAAATATATAAATCAGCAAAGCTTACTTATTTAACTCTTACATGTTACAATTTCAGTAAGGAGAATTAATTTCTAAATGCAACTCGAACCAATACTAAAATGTATTATTCGATTCTCTTATTTATAATAGACTAAATTATTTTAAGTTTCTAGTCTAAAATAAATAATTGTGAAACTTTAATGATACCTACTAAGAAAAAAAAAAGATTTTTTTAAAATAATTCAGTTGAAATACAATTTATTTATGACAAATTACAAAAAAGTTATTTCAGAAATCAAAATTGAAAAATAATTTCAAAGAAACCTTTCAGTTGAACAAAAATATCTTTACGAAAACGTTCCATGATCACGTAGCACAAAATTGTACGAAGATTGTCCTTAAGCCTATTTGTGGTCGTGACTTGTGAGAGACGAACGTGTATTTCGAACCCAATTGACTTCTTAATGATTTCTGAATGTACTCTCCGGGCATTACCCTTCGCGTAAGCGTGTAGTATTTTTATTTAGTTAATTTTAAGTATATACTTAAAATACTTATTAAATAGTGAATTCGTCTTTGTTCGTAGAAGGTCTAGATTTGCTACGACATTTACAAGAAGTCTACGAGCCTCAGAGATGGTCTACGAATTGCTACACCGGGATTAAATTATATTGTTTTATAATGACACTAAAATATATTTGTGATGTTTAACTATTACTATATACTATTAATTTACTATGTTGATGCTGAAGAGTTTGTTCATTTGTTTGGGTTTAACGCGCTAATACCAGAACCTACTGTTTCTAATTTGAAAAATTCTTTCATCGTTAGATTTATCCCATTCCCAGAGCCCATTTATCGAGAAAATCTATAGGCTATATACATACTACGACACTACGACTAATAGGAGCGGAGTATCAGTGAAAAATGTTTCAAAATCGGGTTAAAATATCACTTTCGAGAGCTTCCATTGCGTGCGCTGCGTAAATGGTTAAAGGTTCTTGAAAAGTCCGCGACACATAATTATATCCATCTTTTAAGGTAAGCTTAATAATAAATAAATTTATAATAATAATAAATAACATCACACTATGGGCAACAAAAGGCGCTGACGGGGCTGCGTGGGTCAGGTAGTATATTATAAACTGACATTTGTTATCTTCAATAATAGACGATATGGAAATTTGATGGTTTATTAAATTTTGTTCACACGGTTGAACATATGATACATAGAAGAAATAAGATCAATTGAAATATTCATGATTATTCTAGTTGTAAAACGCTTTGAGTGGTGAGTGTACTTTTAATTCTCGGTACAAAGTAAAAACAAAATATGGTTATGCTACATTAAGATTTCAAAACTAGCTCCAAAAATTATTTTGGAGCTAGTTTTGAATCTTTTTATTAAAAAAGATAGGAATCATAAAATTATATCTCTCTTTAATTTATGTACTAGCTTTTACGCGCTCTGCCCGCGTGTTTTTCGGTCATCGTTGCAAAGAGTAACCTATGTCCTTCATCAAGAATCAAAGTATGGAGATACTTTCGAGCCAAATTTCATTGAAATCGTAGAAGCGGATTAGCTGTGAAAGCGTAACAGATTGATAGACAGAGTTCCTTCCACATTTATAATATAAGTATGGGGGTATGGATTAATTTATTACATATTTAGTCAGACTTCATATTATTATGATTGATGGAAAAGAACTTAAACGAATACCACTTTTTTAATTATGTTCAAACCAGCCGAGCGAGTATATATCTGTGCTCGCAATAAAGCTTAGCCCATATTGTTCCTCAAGAATCAAAGTATCTTTATGCCAAAGTTTATTTAAATCGGTGTAGCGATTAAGCCGTGAAAGCGTAACAGACTGATAGACAGTTACTTTCAAAATTATAATAGTACTAGCTTTCATCCGCGGCTTCACTCACATTTAATAAAAAGTATTCTATGTTACTTTTAATGTCCAAGAACACGTGTACAAAGTTTCAAGATGATCGGTTAAGTAGTTTTCACGTCGTAATGAACAAACTTACATTCACATTTATAATTATAGATTAGGATAGTATAGACTAATATGTATTATTTTCACTTTAAGTTAAATTCAACCATGAATAATAAAACATTATTTATATAGCTCTCGTACACAGTGCTCTTACTTAATATATGGCTAATTGTATTAAACAGTGTTGGTGTTCCCTCTTACTTCATAAATTTGTCTTTGTGACGCTAAAAAACATCGCTGCATTCTTTACTCTATCTAATGATATTTTTATAAAGTTGTTTTACAAAATTTTACCTTTGTATGATAACTAAATTATTACACTCTAAGATACATTAGCTGGCGAATTCTGAATTTAAAATTCTTAAAATATTTCTGTATATCTCACTAACAGAAATACTTAATATTTCCTTAGCATTTGTGATCTCAAAAATGGTAAATTTTAACCTATTTGAGCATCTGCAACTTGTTTAAGTAGTTTTGACAACAATATATATTACTAAATATACTTTGGCAATAAAATAAATATAGGTGCCATTTAAAAAAATGATAAGTGCAACAATATGCTAAAATAATAAAAGTCGTGACTGATGTAGCTAAGCACCACTTAGCTGTTTTTATTAGTTTCTAAATTATATATTTTTCCATCATCATCATTGTATAGCATAGCATCGTTGAGATACCTTAGTCTACTCAATGTACTAGTATTGAATTAACAACATATTCTTTGTAATGTTCTTTTATTGTAATTCTATCAGGAGGAGATGGCTGATGCTTATAGCACAGGCTACGAGCCTAGTTTAAGCATCGAAATGTCAATCTGCTGGAGGTTTTCATAAATACCCATTGTCATTAAGAAGACTAGAAACACTGTACCTAATATCATAATATTGTAACACGGGTTTTAAGTAAAAAAAATAAAAGTAATCTAGCGCTATGACAAGGTGACTAAAAACAATTTTTTTTGAAAGATCTATTTTTGTTTTTAAGTTAAACCTCAAACCCCATAAATCGCATGAACTGTAAAGAGAATGACGATTGGAAATCTTTCCTGATATCAAGTTATGTAACAGGAACGTGCAATAGGCCTTTTCATTAACAGTTTACGATCAGCTACGTGTTGGAGCGAGCAGTCGTGAAGATATTTCATTTGTGACGTGTCTGTTTTTTTATGGTTCAACAGCAAAGCGAGTTTACCCTAAGTATGCGTTGAAGTAAATGTTTTTGTTTTAATCAAAGGCCTAAGCAATTGTCTAGACCGTTGGAGAGGTTTCATCCTGAGATAAAATTATGCAATGTTTGTTGATAGAGACTTTCTCTGTTTTTCTCTTGAGATAAATAATTCAAATTCCTTTGTGTCTTTGTTCAGATGTATAATCAACTATGGAATTGGTTCAAATATTTGAACTTCTATTTGCTCTTCCTATAAAAATATTTGAATTATTTTACGCATAACATACTGGTGTTTATTTTTGGTCCAAAAAATCTAAAAATCAAGGTTGGTTAAAATAAGCAAGAAAAGCAACTTTATTGTATAAACATAACCATTTATGGATGATATAGCTATGTTTTAAGGGAACTGGCCAAAGCGACAGTCATTTATTTTAAGAAAGAAGACTAAGAACCTGGCTCACTGTTTTACTTGGCTACTAGTAATTTGGCTGCAGCGGATTTGACATTAGGCAACATACTCTTTTGTCTAGTGACATTTTTTATGGAACTTGAATGCAGATAAGCAGATGTATCACTTCATGGTAAGTGATAACCGCCGCTCATGGTCACCTGCAACACCAGAGGTGTCACAAGTGCGTTGCTGGCCTTTGGGGATGGGGAATTGATTTTACACCTTAAATTTTTTTTTCAAATTAATATTTCGGACAATTCAACACACAACGCCGTCTAGTCACAAGCTAAGCAGAGCTTGTGTTATGGGTACTAGACAACTGATGTGAATACATACATAATATTTTTTTTGTAAATACATACGTATTATATATAGAAAACACCCAAACTTCGAAACAAATATTTGTAGGTCATACAAACATTTGGTCCGACCCGGGAATCGAACATGAGACCTCAAGTACAGCAGTCGCTTACGCTACCACTCGAGCCACCGAGGCAGTCGGCAGAAATTCGGAGGATGTATTAATGAAATAATTACTACTTTCGTGCTACGCACTATAGATGAACTAAATTAGTTTCTTGGATGGCTTGTTACAATTGTAAAATGAATAGTGTTGAATTGCAGCTTTGTCTTTAATATCGTGTTAAAATATTTGCAATATTACTAAAGTCAAAAACACTCTAAATGTTTAGATCAATCGCCGTTCCAGTTGAAATAAGACGTGGGTTTTATTTTGACTGGAAAGGCGATCGATCGATTGCAGAACCGAACTGCTTAGACAGAGAAGGAGTGGTCGAGGAATTTGGTAGTACGTTCTAGCATTTTTAATTTCAGGTTCCCTGAAAATCAGAACAATTTAGGATGCGTGTCATGCAGGATGAATGGTGAACCGGGATTTGAGGTACTGTTGAGTAATTTAATTGAAATAATAACACTTAAACTAGTCCAAATTAATTATATCCAGTGACTAATAATTTTACTATTTCCTCGTTATTAATATAACTGGTTTTACCAATACAGAGGTTCTGAGTTATTGATCTGGCTTATTTGTTAGTCTAAATGAACAAAACTCATTAATATATACCAAGCAAACTCCCTCTTGACAAAAGCAGTACGCTCAATTTAATGAAAGCCCTGACTGCTAAATTGATTCGGGCGCATTTATGACGAAAAAGTAAGATTAATGAATTGAAACTGTAACTGAGATCTAAGGTTGAAAATTATTTTTTATAACTGTAAAATCGATACAGCCAAAGACAAAAAAAAATAGAAATAGATTTTTTGTTTTAATTACCTTATTTATTTTCATATGCATTTAGTGAACAGCTTTTACTTTGAAATTATAAACAGATACTTACATTCTATATATTAGTACCTAATAATTGACATATTAAAATTATTAAATTAAATTACTCATGATTTAATATGTAAAACAAAAATAAAATTGAGAATCCAATAGATATGAATTCACGAAATGACGATTATACTTCCGAATTTCTAGGTAATCAGGGATCGAGACGGAATTGAACAAAAGTAATATAACTTTTCTTATCGAGTATATTAAGAAAACCAGAATCGTTGAAACGTGTAATTAAGGTACCTTTCTCCGGTATTTAATCGTTTGTTGGTTTAAATGTAAAATTCAAAATCTTACAAAGTAGGATAAGCCTATGAAATTGTTTGCAAATCTAATATTCTGCAATTATATTTGAAGTAATTTTACAATTTAGTTTTGTAAGAATGTAATTGAAGCTGATTGTAAAACTGAATTAATAGTAATGGAAAGAATGGAATATGCATAAAGTTTTATTAATCTTAATTTTTTAAATATTTTGTCTTAAACTATTCTTTCGTGGCTGTTCACGTATTTGTAAGCCCACGGAACCGTAGCGCGATCTTTATTAGATTAAGTTAAAATAAAGTCAATAATGTAATTACATTGGTTCTCGATAGATGGCGCTAGGATCGAATTGTATCGCACTATGGTTTCGTTACATTGGATACTATAAATAGAATTATTTTTTGTTTTTGTGTCAGCGAGCAGCAAGCGTCATTGTACAGTATATATATATATTAAACTCAGTTGGTATATGTAGTACAGTCTTTGATTTCCCAACCCTCGCGAAGTCGACCTTTGTTCATGGTCCTTCGAGCCGGATTGGCCGGGAGTGTTGCGTGCAGCATCCAGTGGTGATAATATCACCTCAAAGTCTTCGCGTCATACTGGGCAGTGGATCGCTGTCCAGAGCATCCCCTTCATTGGGGTACCAGGTAAGAGGTACCTGGAGGTGGAACCGGAAGGCGCCGGGAGACCCTGTTGGTGCTGGCAGCGCTGATTGAGCAGCTGCACTGGTGGGCGGTGACTTTCGGAGGAGGCGCGAGGAAGGCAAGACCGTTTGGAAACAAGTCGGCAGAGGGCGCCACTTGTATGGTGGAAAGCAGCGTATCATTGTCAAGCAAGCAAGTGAGTGAAGTGATAAAACGTGAGTACATTATATTAATACAATTGTGTAGTTCAAACTCATTGTCAAGAAAATTAAGTGTAGTGAAATTCCAACCTTATTTGAAAGACTTTAAAAACTTAGTGTAATTTTGAATGGTGTTGGGACTTGTAATAGTTTTAAGACAAAAGTGGTTTAGACGGGGGACCTACGCTCGATTTGCGTTAGAATCTAACTGCAAAAAGACTTGTAAAATTTTAGCTTTTGAATTTAACTTACATTTAAATAAACACTTGTACAATTTGGGCTTTCGAATTTAACTTTTGTGTATTAAATTATGTTCCAGGCATTTTTTTGAGTGTCTGAACAAATACTGGTTTGTTTATTGGTATTAAACTTTAACATTAATTGGTTTATTGATTTACGGAAGTACCCACATATTTTGTTGTTGTGGTTATTATTTTAGAAATTTCATAATGGATATGTTTAGTGATATACAAGATGATGTAAAAGCCAAAATGGAAAAGGCATTTTCTAACTTTAAGAAATGCCCAAAAGATCGGCTAACGGTGTCGTATGCCGAAACACGGTTAGAAAGTTTGGAACAATTGTGGCAACTCTTTTCGAAAACGCATATTAAAATTATTAGTGAGGTTAAAAAGCCAGAATTTGGTAGTTCCAAATATCATAAAGACTGTGTTTATGATGAAGTAGAGGAATTATATATATGTTTTAAAAGTATGTTAAAAGATAGTATTAAAAAATATAACATAAAGGTTTCTGCCCCTGGCCCTAGTAGCGTCACGGAAGATTTTAGTAATTTTCGTTTACCGGAAATTAAAATACCTATGTTTTCGGGTAAATACAGTGAATGGTCAACCTTTCGGGGTTTATTTGTTGGCTTAATTCATAATAATAATAAACTAGATGAGGCGCAAAAATTGTATTATCTCAAAGGTTACTTAACCGGGGATGCGGAACTCTTATTAAGAAATGTAGATGTAACATCGGAAAATTATACTAGCAGTTGGAATAAATTAGACTTAATGTATAACAATAAAAGATTTTTAGCAAATGGTATAGCAAAACGTTTTCTGAGTCAAAAGCCTTTGACTAGTGAGTCCGCGATAGAAATTAAAAATTTATTGAGTACAACAACCGACTGTTTAGAGGCAGTTAAAAACTTAGAGGTGGATCTAGCTTCATTATTGACGGTACACATAGTAACTGAGAAATTAGATAAAGCTACCAGAAGGACGTGGGAATTAAGAATAGCGTCAGATCCAGGGGAAGAGCTTCCAACTTTTGACAAACTAAAAGAGTTTTTGATAAGTAGATTTAGAGGCTTAGAAAATATTGAGTCAAAGGTTGATAGGGCTCCAAGAGCTACACACGTACATCACGTCGTTCAATATAAAAAGGTATTTTGTGCGTTTTGTAAGGGTGAACATCGAATAAATTCGTGTTTAAAATTTAAAAAAGAAAGTGTCGAAAATCGGCGGAATTTTGTTCAACACAACAATTTGTGTTTTAATTGCTTGCTTAGTAACCACACTGCCAGGTTTTGCAAAAACACTCTTAAGTGCCAGGTGTGCAAACGTCGCCACCATTCATTGTTACACCCTTCGGGTGCGGTCGTGTCGGAGGTTGGTGAAGGTAGTAGTGCTGCTCGCGCGGAATCCTCATCAGGAAGTTATGGGGAAGTTAAGGCCGCTTATCATGCGGAGGTATCGGATAAATTGGTCTCATGTCTTGCGACAGGAAGCAGTGCAAAAACTGTCTTATTAACCACAGCCTTAGTGAAGGCTGAGTCGAAGAATGGAACGTACCATGTTATTAGAGCTTTACTGGATCAGGGATCCCAGGGTTCTTTTATTACGGAATCCATGGTTCAGTATCTGGGTCTAAATAAAATTCCGTCAAGAAATACGGTAATAGGCGTCGGTGGAGAAAATAAGGCAACTTTAACATCCATGGTAGTGATGAAACTTAGGTCAAGAGTGAATCCTTCCTTCCAAATAAAGATTAACGCTTACGTGCTGAAGTCTGTAACAGCTCTTCTCCCAGCTGCTAAAGCAGCTAGGATCGAATGGGCAGACTTAAGCGATTGTGATTTGGCTGATCCTGATTATTTCAGGCCCAATAAAATTGATGTTTTATTGGGTGCTGAGGTATACAGCCAGGTCATACAGCACGGTGTCAGGAAGAATGTGAGCGGGACTCTCTTGGCCCAGGAAACATCTTTGGGTTGGATTTTATCGGGTGCGTTGGAAGTTGACCAGGGTATAAATTCTCATTCAAAAATTACCGTAATGCATACCAATGTCCAAGAGGATGAGTTATTAAGAAAATTCTGGGAACTAGAGGAACCATCTGGAACAAAAAGGATGCTCACGGAGGATGAAACTAAGTGTGAACAGTTGTTTACATCATCTACACGTAGGAATGAAGACGGGAGATATATAGTGAGGTTGCCGCTAAGGGAAACAAACCTGGATGGGTGCGGTGAATCTAAGGGAATAGCTGAAAAAAGGCTTAAAGGGTTAGAAACAAGGTTATCAAAAAATAATCAATTGAAAGAAGAATACACAAGGGTTCTAGAAGAGTATTTAATGCTTAATCATATGAAAGAAGTAACAGAGCAAGAAAAGAATAATAAAAGGAGTGTCTACTTACCCCATCACGCGGTAATCCGTGAAGATAAGGAGACAACGAAAGTGCGTGTCGTTTTCGATGCTTCCTGTAAGCGAAGTAACGGCAGATCGCTGAATGACGATCTAATGATTGGTCCGGTTCTGCAGGATGAGCTTCGGCACATTATTATGCGTTGGAGGGAACATAGGATTTGTATAGTGGCTGATATTATAAAAATGTATCGGCAGGTTTTAGTGGATAGGCAAGATACTCCATTACAACGAATCTTATGGCGGGATAATCCTGAAAACGAAATAAAGGAATTCGAATTGCTAACAGTTACTTTTGGCACAGCCTCAGCACCATACTTGGCTGTACGAGCGTTGCAGCAGCTAACGGTGGATGAGTGCATGGAGAGGCCGAAGGCTGCTAAAATAATTTTAAAGGAATTTTATATGGACGATTTGATGTCCGGAGCTGACACGGAAGAAGAAGCATTTAAAATTTATACAGAGTTAACCCTAGTGCTTGCCAAAGGTGGATTTCAATTACAAAAGTGGAAAAGCAACAGCCGAGGATTCTTAGGTAGAATTAGAGATGAAAAGGATAAATCTTTACAGATTAAAATAGATGAGGTTACAAAAATTTTGGGACTTACCTGGGATTCCCTGGATGACTGCTTCAAATATTCTCTGGAACTCAAGCCGATAGATGAACCTGTAACAAAAAGAAAAATTATATCGGACATAGCAAGGTTATTCGACCCATTGGGGTGGCTAGCACCAAGCATAATCGTAGCAAAAGTAGTGATTCAAAAGCTGTGGTTAGCAGGACTACAATGGGATAAAGAAGTTCCAAGAAACTTAATAAAAGAATGGCTTACTTACCGTCAGTCCTTAGTTTCATTGGTGGAAATAAGAATACCACGTTGGCTTCACACGGGAAATAAACCACACCGCGAACTACACGGCTTTGCGGATGCCTCTAAGGTAGCGTATGCGGCAGTGGTGTACCTTAGGGTAATTGACGAGACGGGGAATGTGCACATTTCTTTAGTGTCTTCCAAAACAAGGGTTGCTCCTATCAAACAAGTGTCAATTCCGAGGCTCGAACTTTGCGGTGCGGTCCTTTTGACTAAGCTAATGTTGGAGGTAGCTGAAGCTATGACAATCCCAAAAGAAAATTTGTATGCGTTCACAGATAGCGAGGTTGTATTAGCTTGGTTAAGTAGTCATCCGAGTCGCTGGAAGACATTTGTAGCCAACCGAGTGTCCGATATTTTGAGCAATTTAGATGCACATCATTGGTCGCATGTCGCGTCAAAACAAAATCCAGCAGATTGTGCATCCCGCGGGGTATCTCCGTCCGATCTCGTCAGTTTATCTCTGTGGTGGGAAGGTCCAAGTTTCTTAAAGGAATCAGTGGTTGAGTCTAAAAGACCCAAATATCTCGCTACTCATTTGGAAGAGATTAAGGTACACACGAGTACTTTAGATGTCAACATTTGGGACAGATTTTCGTCGTTATCCAAATTAATTCGAGTAATAGCTGTTTGTCGTAGATTTTTAAATTTGAGAAAGAATGTAACACAAACAGTTGCTATTGGTACAAGGTCACGACAGCTCACTACAGAAGAACTAAAAGAAGCGTTAGAAATATGTATTAAGAAATGTCAAGAAGACAAGTTTGCGACTGAATTGGGAGAATTAAAAAATAATAAGTTAGGAGGGAAAGGTTCAAGTTTGAGTTCATTGAATATATTTTTGGATCCCAAAGGAATAATGAGAGTGGGAGGTAGACTTGAGATGTCTCAGTTGGACTACGGGCGAGTACATCCCATCGTACTGCCAAAGGAATCGTTTCTCACTAAACTTTTAATAGCGGATGCGCACGCCAAGACAATCCACGGGGGTCCGCAATTAATGATCACATACTTGCGGGCTACGTATTGGATCGTGGGAGTAAAAACGTTGGCAAGAGGATATGTGAGGAACTGTGTGAAGTGTATCCGATACACAGCTAAAGCGAGGACCCAACTGATGGGACAGTTACCGACTTCTCGTCTAACACCTGGTAAACCTTTTCTACGGAGCGGGGTAGATTACGCCGGTCCGATAAATATTAGAATGTCGAAGGGTCGCGGTAATAAATCGTATAAAGGCTATATCGCTGTGTTTGTATGTATGGCCACACGAGCATTGCATTTAGAAGCAGTAAGTTGTTTAAGTACCAAGGGTTTTTTGACCGCTTTTAGACGTTTTGTGGCTAGGCGTGGTCGCTGTGTAGAACTACACAGTGACAATGGGACAAATTTTGTAGGCGCCGCGCGCGAGTTACTTTATTTATTTAATGAGGAGAAATCGTGTTGTAATCCCGAATTAGCTGAGGAATTAGGAAACAATGGAACGTCATGGCATTTTATTCCCCCTCAGTCCCCCAATTTTGGAGGTCTCTGGGAGGCAGGTGTAAAATCCACCAAACATCACCTAAATAGGGTAATTGGTAATTCCACTCTGACTTTTGAGGAGATTACAACAGTATTAGCTCAAATTGAGGCCTGCCTTAATTCGAGACCATTGGCGTACGTTGAGGATCAAGACAAATTAACGGTGTTGACGCCGGGTCATTTTCTGGTAGGGGAGCCACTAATTGTACCTCCTGACGTAAGTTATGAGACCAGTAACGTGGATAGCCTAAAGCGATGGCAACTGCATCAGCGGATGATGCAGGATTTTTGGCGGCGATGGTCGCACGACTATCTTCAGCAATTTTTGCAGCGTCATAAATGGCAACACAAGGTACCGGAGCCTTGTATTGGTGATGTTGTTTTGGTAAAAGAGGATAATTTGCCCCCTGGCAGGTGGTTATTAGGTAGGATAGAATCGAAGCACCCGGGATCTGATGGGATTACGCGAGTAGTTACGTTGCGAACACAACAGTCAATGATAAAAAGACCTACCTCTAAGTTATGTATTTTGCCTGTCGCCATTTAATTGTAACTAATAATTTAGTTTATTAAGTATAGATATTGTTAACCCTATTAAAGGTTGTAATAATATTTGTTAAAGAAGTTCATATTGTGTATAAATATTTGTTAAAGAAGTTCATATTGTGTATAAATATGTGATAAAGAAGTTCATATTGTAGTTTATATTGTTTAAGTTACATAAGTTAGTGACCATCAGTGGTCTGTATTGGTTCGGTGCATTTTTTTGTGATTGATCTAGATTTGTTTAAATAGTCAGTTTTATTTCTAAAATATTGAGCACTGAAATTTGGTATTAAGGACATTTGCCATAATGTCCTTGGTGGGCGGCATGTTCACGTATTTGTAAGCCCACGGAACCGTAGCGCGATCTTTATTAGATTAAGTTAAAATAAAGTCAATAATGTAATTACATTGGTTCTCGATAGATGGCGCTAGGATCGAATTGTATCGCACTATGGTTTCGTTACATTGGATACTATAAATAGAATTATTTTTTGTTTTTGTGTCAGCGAGCAGCAAGCGTCATTGTACAGTATATATATATATTAAACTCAGTTGGTATATGTAGTACAGTCTTTGATTTCCCAACCCTCGCGAAGTCGACCTTTGTTCAGTGGCTATTAATTGAATAATACGATTATTGGAATCAAAATGAATGCACGGATGGCGTAGTGGCTGCACGCTGAGTTTCTTGGGTTCATGGTAGTAGAGCCACGCTGATTTCAGCACATACGGGCCGGCTCGACCGGGTCGGTACTACCATCGCACAGAAAATCAATTAAAAATGTCAGCGTTCGTGCTGTCGTACGTCGTTGGTGAGAGCGAGACTGAAGGCCCAACGATACAGAAGCATCACCAGGTCGCCATGGTCTGGGTCGCCATGCTGCACTGTTGCATTGTCTGTATTCGCAATGAATTTGGTGAACACCACTCTTGTATTCTGCTTATGATTTCCATCAGGCAGAGTAGAGTCATTTTGGCAGGGTCATATATGAAAAAATGCGAGTGTAATCCATAAATTGTTGTTCTGAGTATGGGTGTTCCCTTTATCCGTTACTGGTATGGTTGTGAAGTCCCTCGCGAAACAGTATATATTCCTAATGTGGGCTTTAAAACTTCACCTCTCTTGATTTTACAGTAAACTCAATAAGTGGTAATGCTTCTTGACTTACTCGTGTCCACGCATGGCGGTAGTCGCTTAACATCAGCTGACTCATCGGCTCGTTTTCTTCGTGTATACGAATATATATATAGTATTAAAGAAGAAAGTTAATGTTATTTTTAACTAACCCTACTACTACTACTTGGTAACATAAATTTACTTACCTATATCTGTATGAATAGTTATTTTCAGGAATAGGTACAAGTTTAATCATTATAAACTAAAATACGAGTGAGAGACAGCTTGTTTCTGACTGTCACTTCATAGGTTATTTAGTTTTGAGACATAAATAGAACGCAATTTTGGAATAGATGGTAGCCACTAAGAATAATCATTTTATACAAGCTCCATTTGTTATTATAAATTATGAATGCAAAAATATTCGAATGAGAATGACTGGGTAAATTAAATTGTCATTGAAGAGAGAGCGGGAGAAAAATATCATAAATCATCCGTCGACGATGTTTGTATGATTTAATTTGATTTAGATGGGTATTTGAAACGGGTTTATGGAGTTTCAATTTTTTTATGGTATTTTAGTAACGGATAAAAAATGGATATATTATAATTGGTTTTGAAATGAAAATATGAGAGAAATAGAATAAAAAATTCTAGTTTCGCTTCACATATCTACCCAGTTAAGCGAAACTAGTTAAAATACATACTTAAGAATGAAAGATATGATTGTAAAATACTTTAAAAAGGTTTTCCAACAACTATAAGTAATTTAAGAAGCTGTTTAAGAATGTTTTTAACTATTCAATTGAATAACAACGAGAAGGAAAACACTTAAACCCGTCTGTCAAGCCTATAATAGGCCTAAACCTCCTAAGTGAAGAGAGCGCAATATACAGCTGCGAATTATTAATCATGGTGTCGACGGCAGTCGATGATAATCATAGTTATGATTCGTTTCAGTTCATGAGCTATATACTCATATACTCGTAGGTAGGATATTACAGTCGCCTGTTGAATTTCAGGCTCCGTTAAAATAAGTCTTGAACATAAGAAAGGTAAAGCATGCGTCTATATAAACGTTTAAATTTCATTACGTAATCAAGCTTAGATAGAAAGCACTCAGTAGTAAATTGAAGTATTATAGTTTAACCCAGGAATGCCCGAATTATTTTTTTCTTGTTTTTCTTTAGTTTGGACTCGGAATATTGTTCAATTAAGGGTTCTTAATGACATGATTTTAGTCTTTTTTTTTTTAATAAATGGGAAGTTAGAAAAAAAACATGTTTCCAAATGGACACACTAAGCGCTGACAATGGCTAAAAAGTTGAGAAGATATAATTTTTCTTGTAGGAGTTATTAGATAAAAAAAAACACGATTTATCGAATTAAAACATTTACTTATTATTTTTTATGATAATATGTCATCAAAACATGGTACGCAAAGGCCGGCGTCACACTTCATGCATTCAGTTCGAACCGACGAACTTTTCGACTTACAGTAGGTATGGACCGACACATCGCCTCTTTTCATACATTTTTTTACATAATGGTTAAACCATCGAATCACCCAGTATCAGCTAACTTGAAGGTGGATGGTCTTCCTCCGCTTTTGGCTGCTATTCCATAGGATTTGAAATAAGTTAGCACGATTTCCCTCCGGAACTCCAGTTGTGGGATTTTATCATTTTTCCTATGTAGTTGCCAAGCATTGTGAACACACGTATCTAGCATCCTAGTAATAAGGGACCAATACTATTTCTTTCCTCTAATATGTATTCTGTACATACATACATATTTACATTTTCGTCCATCCTGTCAACACCACCCATATATTTATTGTATTCACCCAAAAGAAACGGTCGTGGCACTTGAGTAGTAGCTTTATCTTTTTGGGAGTAACGTTTCACCATAGATAATGGTTGCACGCCCAAATTATTTGATGCAATAGATACCATAGAGTTATCCATCCATTTAGCCACAATAACTCTATCTTCTTTGCTAATTGCGGATTCATGGTAACCCCTCTGTTTCTTTTTCATAATTTTGTTAGATGTCAGCTTCTTGCATTTCTGCAGGCGGTTTTCTCGTACAGTTCCTGTAGCACCGTATCCCTGTTGTCTGAAGTAGTTTAGGAGGTTCAAGCTGGTAAAAAGATTGTCAAAGAAGAAATGGTAAGGCATTTGCTTTTTTCGTTGGGAAATTCATCGATAAGAGTAAGAAGAGTAGCAGCACATTTTCCAAAATGTTGTTCATAAGCTGAATTAGCATTCTTCTATATAGAATTAGCTGAATTAGGTCTCCAGCTTCTTCCTCATCCTCAAATAAAATGTCCAAGAGTTCATTTAGGGTCCCAGTTCCCCGGTACTGGTCAAAATCGAAGAATCTAAAAACAAAAACAATTTTATATAATGACATGCCAAGTGCTTAGCGTGTCCATATGGACTCAGCAACATTAGGCGTATAAATATAGTGCTAAAATAAAACTAAACTATCGTTGACCTATTTCAACATATAAATACATTATTTTAGGATAATATTACACGAAAATAACATAAATAAATAAAATAATTTAAAAATTATGTTACTTACTCTCGTCTCGGGTCCATTTCTTCCGCCGTTTTTGACTTTGGTGAGAATTGAATGAATTTACCCGCGAATTTAGATTTTTAAATGACATATCAATGACATGTAAAAAAACTTTGACATTTGATAGCACAGTATGACCAGTTAAATATTTCTAAACAAATAATGGTTTGCCACAAAAAATATTTTAGCAGACTCATATTTTTGTGTCCATATGGACACGCTAGGCATTACTGGGTTAAACAGCTACTATTATACAGTAATACCTGATTCTATTCACTTAATATCGTTAATATGCTCGAATCTTCTTGTGAAGTCGTAAAGTCAGTTATATGGCGAATGTTACTAGTGTTTTATGGGTGTCATAGAAGCTATCCTTCACTTACCGTAAGTTTATGAGGGGACCTCAAATTTATATCTTGTTTTACTAATGGATTTTAGAATGACTGCCTCTAAATTGCGTATAAAGTTCTTATCTTTCCGGATATTGATTTTAATTTTCTAATTTATTACGTTTTGCCCGCGGCTCTACCCGCGTGTGTCGGTTATAGTAGTAATCATTTTTCGGTTCAATATATAGCCTATGACACTTAGAAATAATGTGGCCTTCTATTAGTTAAATAATTTTCAAAATCGGTTTAGTACATTAAGAGATTATTCTCTACAACATTAGACAAATAAAGAAGCCGTGTGTATCATACGAAGTTTGAAATTTAAAATCCTTATAAAATATTATACCTAGGTTGTTCAGAAAATTGAAAGCTACAGAAAAATTATATCTTCTTTCATGAAACTATTTTTTATTGACGGCTAATTTCAACAGAAACCTCCTTTGGGAAAATTACTAGCCGTCTATGTGTATTTTTTTTATCTGATTAAAGAATATCTGTTACTCTTCTTTTGTTGGCAACAATAGACGTCTCGCGGAAACCGTTTCGTGCTGTGATTTACTATGATTATAAACGCAGGTTAAATTTCCAGGAATCTCAAGAACATTTACAAGCTGCTTTTGGGGAGTCTGCTCCAGCATTAGCAACAATTACTTATTGGTGACTTATTGGTGACATACTATTTCGTGAATATAAACGTGGTTCAGAGAACTTAAACGATAACTACAGGCCCGGCTGACCACCAACGGTAATTCATGAAAACGTCATCGGGGTAGAGTGGCTATTGCGAGAGAAAAGACATATTACACATCATGAGATACAGGCTGATCTAAACATTGAATTACGGTTTCCACCATCCTGCATGAACACTACAAAGTTAGGAAGCGTGCTTCGCGATGGATACCTCAATCTCTCAGCGATGAGCAAAAATGCCGTCGTGTTGATTAGTGCAAAATTATGTTAGAAAAGTTCGAAGGGGCAATTTTGCAAAACGTATCCTACATTCTTAAATCTGACGAATCGTGGATATATAGCTAAGATCCTCTCACGAATCAGCAATCCACGCAATGGGTGTTTGAAGAGGACCATTTGTCCACAAAAGTAGTTCGCGGTCAAAGCGTCAATAAAAAAATGATACCGTTAGAAGATTGTAGAACAGGTACTAGGGAATGGTATAGCGAAGTTTGTCTGCCTCAGGCTTTCGGCGAGTTGGATAGCGAACGCTCAAGGAGCGACGTCCGTGGCATTCTTTTTCACCAAGATAATGCACACGCTTACACAGCTGCTAGAACTATGGACTATTTAACAACTTTGGGGGTACCAATGTTCCCCTATCCTCCGTACAGCCTAGTTCTTTTTATTTCCACCGGTAAAAAAAAATGCTTCTTGGGTGAAAATTTAGCACTGCAAATGAGGCCGTCGAAGAATATCGGCGGATATTTTTCGACCTCCGTACCTCCTCCGCAAGAAAATTCTTTTAAATGTTACGAAAGCTGGTTCACCCAAATGCATAAGTGCATTGGGATTGGAGGGAGATATTTTCAACTGTAATTATTTTTTTTATATTCTATTTTTCATTCGCTATTTTCAGAACAGCCTTCGTAATTAGTGATTTTAGGTATTGTCTTTTATGAAACAATTCAACTATTTATGTTTTTAGAACATCCTATGTTTGTATACTCGAAATTTTATATCAAAAGTATGTGTTGTGTATACTGCAATTTAGTTCGAATGAAACTAGATTTTCAAACTATTTTTAATTTCAGTGTTGGCATCTGCGAGTGCAAATGATTATTCATACTTTTTCAAAATATGTATTATTTTCAAGAAAGAAATATTACACTTGATATTCAAAGAAAATATTATAAAGTGTTGATATCTCTTTCACTTAAATAAAATTAATTTATATTTGTCATCTTCATTTTACATATAATTTTAAATAAACATTGTACGTGTTGTTTTTCCCATTTCTTCCTTATGAAATGAAATTCTTTACTTTTTACACTATTAGCCAAATTTTAACTTGACGCTCTTTTCTTTGGCGCTAGAAATAAGATATCCTATTATCTATGTAAAAAAGATCTCTCCCTGAGGAAAAAATATAGCTATTTTATTTTAGTGACTTCAAAGTGGAAGAAATTGTTTTGTTTGTCATATTCCCTCTATATTATCTATGTCGACTCTACAAAAAAAAATTAAACCCTTATTATTCCCAATTATTTGAAGTCGGTTTCTAGTTGAACCTTTTACGAAAACGATGTTTTTTCGTCGTTTCGGTCGGTCCATGCATCGGACCTTCGGCATCCTGAAGGCGAACTGAATTCGAAGGTGGAACTAGTTGTCAGTATATTTGAGAGTCTTGATCGTGACCCCAGGGGTTGCAACATAAGCTCCGCTCGTCACCCTCCCCCAGCTTCCTGCAGGAAGTGGTCGAAGACCTTTTCCCGCAGCGGGCGGAGCACACAGCCCCGTCGATGGCCTACTCGGTCAGAGACGACGGGGGGTAGAGAGGACGATGTTCCACCCGTTAGGTGATCGGAACCAAGCCACCACCACAACCATGGAGAGGAAGCCATTCGCTTAAGTGGCCTGCTGCGAAGGGGCGACATACGTGTGTGCCGTACGTCACCTAATTAGAGAGTTTGACAGCAGATGGTGTGCGTTTCAGTGCAGGCAGGCGCTGGGAGTATCCACAAATAATAGTTTAAAGTCGTTTGTTTTCGCCTTAGTATTTTTTTAGGTTACTTTTAGTAGCACCTGTTGAAGTAAATATACTTATTAACCTATCATGTATACTTGTGTTCGAAAAGAGACAAACAGAGGTGTAATAAATATAATGTTGCTTTTTGCTGGCTTTTTACCATGGTGCCGCCTGTGTGTTTGCTGGATATTGCGGTAAAAGTTATCTATATGAATAGTTATGCAGCTATATTATTGCAAAGTTTAATATTAATCCGTTCAGTAGTTTTTGCACAAACATCATCACAAACTTTCACATTTATGATCTTAATAGGGTTTATTCATCAAAATTTTGGTGCTACTCACAGAGGACAGTTTATTGACTTCAAATAGGTTTTTTTATGAAATAGGGGCAAACGAGCTGACGTATCGCCTGATGTTTAGCGATTAACGTCGCCCATGGACACCTACCATGCAACATCAGAAACGTCACAAATGCGTTGCCAGTCTTTGGAGGATGGGGGATTTGGGGTTGGGCTACGGGCTTCTGGTATCCTTACTCACTTGGTGAAACCCTGCGCAAGCTTTGTTGCACACCAGTTTTCTGAGAGGCCAAGGTATTACTCCGGTCAAGCTGGGTCATTCACGCTATAACGTGGCTCTCCCAGAACTTAGAAGAAGAAACACTTTAGGAACTAATGGTAGAAAATTTTTGAATATTTAAAAAAAATAACTGGGAAGTAAAGCAATTTAATTTAAGATATTATGTGAGTGATATTGCTTTAAAAATGGAGTGTAAATCACCCGTCATCTTTTTTCTTAAAAAATATAACCTCTGCATTAGGAATGAATCCTGCTACGCAAGGGTATTTATGACATATATTTACGTCACAGGATCACACAAAACAATAGTCAACTCTATATAAAATGTTGTTATTTATTAATACTAGGAATATTATCATATTATATTATCTAGTCCCATGTGGAGATAGAACATATAACAATTCGCCGCACTAGGAAGCAGCGAGGCCACTGGTTAAACTACTACACGATCATTGGAGTGCAGTGAAGTTCAGACTTCATTATTTACTTCAAGATATTTTTTTATTCAATAGGGAGTAGACGTATTGGCTGATGGTAAGCAATGTCCACCGCCCATGGACACCCGCAACATCAGAGGCGTCCCAAGTGCCTTGTCGGCCTTTGGGGATGGGGTTGGATATGGGCCTCCGGTATCCTCACTAACTCGGTGAAACACAGTGCAGGTGCTGTTTCACACCGGTTTTCTGTAAGGCCGTGGTATCACTCCGATCGAGCCGGCACATGCGTGCCGAAGCGTGGCTCCCCTACGGTAAAGTAGAGGATTGCCTCCATGTTAAGCAGATTAGCGTAAGATTAATATTAAATATTTTTTATAGAACTCATTTTTTATTCCTGTCACGTTTTCCATATGAATTTGGCACAAGGTTTCTATCGCCCATTTTCCTTGTCCATAGATCTCCACATGTCGAATTTATGTTTTTTGGTGTCATTGACATTCCCTCGTAAATCTCTGATGAATTATTAAAGCATGTTGTGTTAACAATAAATTCAAGTTAGAAAACTATTTTACTTATATTTGAAATTAACAGCATTTCACTAAATGCATATGAAAGCGGTACTCACATAACTAAATATGTTTTTATTTTTTTTTGTTTCAGTCTCTTTGTTCCGAATAATCTCTAGAATGGCTAGACTGATTTTTACGGTACCTTCACTTGCAGATAGATGACGATATTTGAAGTGACTATAGTGCCCCTATTTAGGAATAGTTTCGCCCCGTGGTGCTAGCGGGTCACAGCTAATTACAATAAAATGTCACAAGGGAGGTTTGATTAGAAATGTATTATTATTACATAGTGTTGATAGAAATAGTCTCATAAAATTTAAAATTATGATACTTTGGAACGATGCAGTGTTTATGTGTGTGTGTCATATTGTATATGTAACTCTTTAATACAACTCTGTAATAATTGTATGTGTGTAACAGAAAATATATGGAAACTACAGCGTAATTGGACTAGGTTCATCTTCAATATAATACGTTCAAGTCGGCTCAGTATTTGATATGTAATTATCTTTATTTCGCCTTCGTCGAACTCGGGACAAGCGTAAATGAAATAACGTTTCACTAGACCGTAATGTCTAAGAACTATGATCACAGAAAAACCTGTCAATTCTTTGTGGTTATTACACGAAATTCAGTAACACATTTTTCTATTTTACTTCAATAGAAAGCCTTACATAGCTGTTTCTAATTTTATTTCAGTAGATTATATTGAAGTGGACAGACAAAATCATATATTGATTGGTTAAATGTTTGAGCCATTGTTTATCTACCATTAAATTTTATCTCAAAATAATTATAATTACTTGTTTTCATTTTTCAGAGCACTCATATTTTTGATTCTGTTTGTGTATTTACTACTAAAGATTTTGTTTCTAAAACCACCAAAGACATCATTTACAAATTTAAACTCAGAACAATAAAACTACACAATAAGTTTATCGAATAAGTATTGTATTGATTTTTAGGAAATTAAACACAAGTCACAGTGCCGATTCATTCCATTGATGCTGTATATGCTATATGCTATATGTATATGCTGTAAGAATCGACTAAGCAAACTAAATAGGGCAACCGTACTAAAAATGAAGGAGAACTTAAAACAAATATTTTAGTATTCCTTTTAGTTACCCAAAATTTCCAGCCAGGAGTAGCCTATATCCAGACGGTGGACTGCCAAATGATGCTGATATTTTTTTTTATAAATTTTCTACTTTAAACCTCTAATCGATTACGACTAGCTATAACAAAACTATAACTAAATGGAGGGCGCAAATTTATCTGAAATAAAAAATACATACACAATATTTGAGATTATAAATTGGTATTAATGTCCTGGATATGTTAATAAATCTTACCTACACCTTGAAAGCCTAATATTGACCGTTAGTATCATATTGAAATTCATTTGTCATTTTCCAAACCAATGATCAAGTAATGTGTTTAGTAGGCTGCATCTAATGATGTAATACATTGAAATCGACTTGTCCGAGTTTGAAATTACTCGGGTAATTGAAAATTAAAACCTGTATAAATTATGAATACCCATTGTTATATTGACGGTAACGTTATATTGACCAATGCCTCTATTTAATGAAATGATCTGTAAGTAATTTAAAGTCCAGCAGTGGATTGCTAAGGCTGTTGATAATGATGATGAGAAAGTGATTTACGATTCGATTCATTTTTGTTTTGGTTGATGTCTTTTGTTGTTGTGAAATATTAGATATTTGCGTTATTTGGTTGGCTTAACCCGAGTTATTAATTACTTTTGTTGTTTTTCACGGAATGATTATTTGCCATTAATTGAACATTTGATCTTTTGCCTCCTATACCATACGAAAACAGCTTTTCTTTATTTGTAGAACAAGACCTAAAATCTAAAGTTTTTAGCATAAAGCTACTGAAAAAGATCTGAACTCTAAGAATTCTATAAATTTATAATTTATGCTATCAACATACTAGCAGTTTTAAAGCTAGGCTTGCCCGAAACAGATCGATATAGCTGAATCAT
Organism: Spilarctia lutea; assembly: GCA_916048165.1. Taxonomy (NCBI): domain Eukaryota; kingdom Metazoa; phylum Arthropoda; class Insecta; order Lepidoptera; family Erebidae; genus Spilarctia; species Spilarctia lutea. The sequence continues at coordinate 15,057,651 of OU696479.1, forward strand.
TATTTATTGTTATCGTTTTCATGCGACGGTCACTACCCACTACTTTCAGTACGGTCGAGATAGCCTGTACCGTTGTTTATTTTAGTTAAGGTATAGATATCTGACGTTTATTCGAAAAAAATCCCACGTATTTCGCCTCATATTGTGAGTAATATTGTTCCATTAATGTACCCATTGAGATCTGTTACAATGATGTATGAATATTACTTGTATTACACAAGTAATATTTTGTTTGTGTGTACAAGTTGACGAAGGTTCTTGTATGTTGTAATCAGATACTACAAAAAAGTTTACCTTACTGAATAATGTATATCGATATATTGGTTAGGAAACTTGTTTACTCTTTAAATAATAAACACCTGACTCAAAAAATCATTCTAATGAGTACTACAATGATAAGTTGAAACTACAATATAAAATTATTGTGAATGTGTTATACAAACCATTCCTTGAAGTAATCTGGAATAGATGAATATTAAACGAATTAGCAGTTTTATCAGTAAAGGTGTCGACTACATTATGCAAATTTAGCCAGTGCAAGTTACATAAATTACCTTGCTTTGAATGTAAAATAGTTCAATTCAAGTCGGATGCTCGCCATACCTGGTTTTTTGGCATGGGTCAATAACAAACTCTGTTAACAGTGGCTTGCAATGAAAGATACCTATGCCCATCAGTGGACTGTGATAGGCTGATGATAAAGGCAATAACAATTATTGATTTTTTAATAGTATATTTAGTTGCAACACGTGGCAGCCGGCAGGCAGGCAACTAACACTATTGTACCTGAATATCAGACTTTTAAAAAGAGTGACCATGAGTTTTTTTGCCAGTTTTCTTCTCTTAAGAGCTTACGCACTTTGAAAACTTGAAATTATATACAAACACAAGCGGACAGTAGGTTTTAGTGTTCACCATATTTACCTCGACAACCTGTTTGTGTCGATCTATTATTTTTAACTGCAGCTTCAATTTAAAGTTCATAAATGTCACTTAGTATCTTATTGAATGAATGATGAATGAATTTTGATTTGAATTGAAAAGATTTTGAATTTGAATGCCCATATTGGGTGGTGGTTGGTGGGTTGTTCAGAAATATGTACGCCGCCATTTTGTTATGGGCGCCATTTTGGATTTATGATAAAACCGATTACATATAATTACTTTGTCACCAGAACTAAAGGTATATTTCAAATTTCAGGTAGGAAATCGAGAAGTAGATCAAATTTAACTTGCAAGATTTGATTACAGACAAACATCGGGACAGGTGAAACTAAATAAAGCTTGCTTAGTTTTATGTATATCAAATCATTCTTAACAAATATGCAAATATATTTTGATTACTTTTTTCTATTCAATAATATATTGTAGGTTTAGTAGAATCTAATCCTACCGTAAACGATAACATAAAATATAGTTAATAATTTAAACATTATCAAAAAGCCTACTGATGTAAAACGTAAACACAAACGCCTCAAAGGTAGCCAAGAAGCTTGGACACTTCGAGACGTAATTAATCATTAGCAAGATGATCCGGCATCAGTTCGCTTGATACGCCACATCATCAATCAAATTGTAACCATCATGGAAAGTTGATTACTAGATGTGACTAATATTCAGTTAAAACTTTTATTTCTTTATATAAGTCAAGATGAGACAGTCTTTACACCGTATATAGTGTGTATTGATGAAGGTTGTTGAGAAAAGTGACAAAAGTATATTGTGGTATATGACGCAATTAAGCTCAGGAACAATGACACTTCAAGAGTTCCTAGTGCGATGCCACATAGTATTGGGATTAGGATAGGTTGAAGGAAGTAGTCAAATTCATTAAAAAAATTAAAACCTCTTTTCTATGAAACCGTGTCTGGTATTAATCCCATCCATTTGAAAATCTTTAAGTACAACTATTTCGTAATAACATACCAGTCTCCCAGTTAATTAATAAACGGATAAAATGCTAGAAATCGATATCTCACTCTTGATTAAGTCTGTGATTTTGTAGTAAGAATTCATACTCCTTACTCCGGATTTAGAACCAGATCAAAATTTTGTATGCAAGATTTATGGACGAATGAATTAGGTTAAATTGTTCCCTAAGCGCTGGTTTGTGCCTGTGTCTAATATATCTATCCTTCAACTCAGAAGTGTTCTTGTTCGTCATTAGATTTCATGATACTTTAATATTCATGAGAAATCCATTCTAATATTATAAAGTTATTCTGTCTATGTGTCTGTTGTGTATGCGTCGATTTTATAAAATTTGTCATGGAGACATTTAGATTCTTTTGGAAGGACATAGGATAATTTTTACCGTAACTAAAAAAAACGAGGGCGGAGGTGCGGGTAAAAGCAAGTTCTTTATAAATATTTGGTATTTTAATACAAAATTAATAGGATTTTTTTTTATAAACTATTGGCTTAGTGGTTAGTAATTCTAACTCTTAAGCTAGAGACGGGGCTACCACCCAGGACAAATAGCATGCCAAAATGACTCTACCGTGCCTGATGGAAAGTATAACCAAAATCCCAGAGTGATGATCACCATACTCATTGCGAACGCAGACCTTGCAACAATGTAGCACGGTGAACCACACCATGGCGGCATATGCTTCTGCAACATTCTGCCTCCAGTCTCGTTCTCACCAACGAAACACGACAGCTCGAACGAGAAATCTATAATATTAATTTATGAAAAAATATATAAATATATCTGTCAGCATTCTGGCCTGGAAACCAGTAGAAGCAAGTATTGTATAGGTTCTGGCTAGTTTGGGAACAGAATAAGTTATAAATATTTTTCCGTTCAATAGTTCAATGTGCCTTAAATATTTTCGAATGTAAATGTATTAACATTTATTTTATTCCTGTGCTATAAATCGGTATTGAAAATTTTTCTTGTCACTTCTAGAAATGATCTAGATTCTATACTGAGGCAGCATACAATCTGACGATGGTAGCAGGATCAATCTGCACATGAAAGCCTTGGTAGGCAGCGTCAAAGCCTAATTAGCAAATTGTTGCAGTGTGTGCTTTCAGACACTTTCTCTCTTCTCTTTCTGTTGGAGAATTGGACTGTTATACAGTTTGACTTTGTTTTAGATACCTATATATATATATACCGATACCTTCGTAATGATATTATATGTTAAATTTGAAAGTAATTTAAACCGGTGCAGCGGTTTTGTCTAAAAGCGTGCCGGAAAACTTTACCAGGTATGGATGTTGAGTTACTTTGTGTACACATAAAACACACCTACAACCAGCTTCAAAACTGATTTTTTTCTTTGCGTCACTTTTGTCTCTCATCATCTAGAATGTTTGCAGTATGTATATCCCAAGAGTACAAAAACAATTAGTGGTATTACGAAAATTTATTGATGGGACAATATCAATTTATAACAAATTAACCGTGGGAGAGCTATGCTTCGGCATGAATGGGTCGGCTCGACCGGAGTGATACCACGGCCTCACAGAAAACCGGTGTGAAATAGCGTTTGCGCTGTGTTTCACCGAGTGAGTGAGGATACCGGAGGCCCATACCCCAACCCCTTCCCCCATCCCCTTTCCCATCCCCCAAAGGTCGGCAACGCACTTGTGACGCCTTTGGTGTTGCGGGTGTCCATGGGCGGCGGTAATCGCTTACCATCAGGTGATGCGTCTGCACGTTTGCCCACTAAACAATAAAAAAAAAAAAAAAAAAATGAATTTCAAAACTGGTTGTAATAACTATTTCTATCGTTCCGAGGAAAAGTTATCAAACTGTTTTGATTCAAATTCAATTATGTCAAAACCAAAATATGTACTTTGCCTGTTTTCCATGCATAATGTATTGCTAAATAAAAGGACAGAAATAACATTAGAACATTTTGATTGGTACATGTCTGAGTCGCAGGTGGACTCCTCGACCTTTGGGGCCTGTTTTTTGAATTGAAAAAGAAAACGACGGTCAGAAGGCACTTAAGGTCACCATAAAATCACCCTCTTATATTACCCGAATAGCGTAGTTTTGCACAAGAATTTGATATTTGATGGTTCCTTCAATTTATATCTTAGCAATTTTGATTGTAATACTTTCGCGTATATTAAAGTTATGACTAACATTGAGAGGCAGATAGTTGTATGGTCCGAATGAGCTATACTTCGTACGTAATGATGTTTTATCTATAAGTGTATTAAGTAGGAGAACAGTACTTTGTCAAAGTTTTTTTTCAACGTAGAGTATAATTTGTATACACATGAGTATAGAATTTGTTGAATTGATTTTCCTTAACTTTAGAAAGTAACAGATGATGCCCGTTTAAATTATTTGTTACCATCGTGTAATCTCTGTGTGAGATACCAGTGTCTGGGTCTGTAATCTGACTATTTTGGTTTCGGATTGTCGAATATTTGTATATATTTTTGTCTAGAAAGACAAAGAATTTTCAGCAGTCAATGTTGTACGTTTCAAGTAATTTGTTAATTCATTTAGAACGAATTTCGAATTTATAACGATCTGCAAATATTTGTTTCGGAGTTTGGGTGTTTTCTATGTGTAAATAAGTATGTATTTACAAAAAAAAGTATATAAGTATTTATATCAGTTGTCTAATACCCGTAACACAAGCTCTGCTTAGCTTGGGACTAGATGGCGTTGTGTGTTAGATGTCCGGAATATTTATTTATTTATTTAGAATAATCGAAAATTTTTGTAAGAAGAAACGTGGGCGAACGAAAAATTACCTTGATAGTAATAACTTGTGAAATTGGTTCCGGGGGTCACGAACTATTCAGATAGGTTACACTTAAAATAGAGTTTGAAATTTTTGTTTTTTGATTTTATTAGGACCAATTTTCACTGTAGATAATCTTTAATTGCCTGTAAATACTAATTTCCTCATTGTATAATTATTTTATGATTGTTAATAATAGGCCTTATTAATAATAAAATGGATCTCTATACTCAGCAGTGGAGTGTTAAAAGCTTTTGATAATACGAGTAACACTATTATACCTATAAACACGTGTATACAAGTATAACCGTCACAATACGTATGTTTTGTATTAAAACATTGTAGTAAAATACATTGTTCTAAATCTCCAAATATAATTTTTGGTATTTTCTCAATTCATAACTATTTTGTGATTAATGTTTAATATGAACACATTTAATTATTATTGTACAATATTAGCTTATACGAGTAGTTTACGAGTAAAGGTTAAGTTTGAGTCAGTAACACGGGTTGAGTACGGTTTAATAAATAGTTTTCAAGTATCAAGGATGTTGACCACTAAGAATTTGGTAAACACGAATTGAACTGTAATTACCTGAAGAAACTTATAATTATTATTATAAGTTTTACCTATTGGTTTAAACTTCAATATAATAGTAGTAGTGTATTAAATAAACGATATTATAAGGTGATGCCTTTAAAACTATTAATAATTAGGCACGAATAACCTTATCACTCTTTAATTATCACACATTATAGTTTTTAAAAAATAGATACAAACTATTCTTGAAGATATACAAGCCTCTCCTCTTTTTCAAACCAGCATAATGTCTTATATTATATAGATATAATTCACTATCATCAATAATTACTGATGTGTAATAGCTTTACCAGTTACATATTTATTGTAAACACCTGTATCGTCAAGCTTAAAACATATTCTAATTAAGCAAGATTTTAGAGGCCATCTCATAATTGTATTGCCGATCTTTTAGTAACCTTATTGGGGATAGTTTTGGACTGTTATTCCAATACCTTGTGTCCGATAACATGTGTCACTGATGAAAGGCACGAACGAACACTGCTTTACTGTGAAGCTCTCTGGCTGCGATGTCTATGAGACTATTCCATAAAAAACCAATACGTGACGGCATTGAATATAATTCCATCCCAACATTTTACCAATAACCATGTAGTCATAATGGGAACGACCGAAGGAATGAATGGTCACTCTGTCGGCCCGGAGTTCGGTTACAACGGCCATTTTGAAGACCTTTTCATAGTCTTGACAATTCATTTAATTTGCACTTTCATACCGGACTCGTTGTTAGTAAAATTAAGTTATTTAAACAGTAATAAATCGTATAAATGTCGTGCTGTTTGGAAATATTTAGTTTAATTAAGTTCACAAAGCTTAGACGCTTATTTAAAGCTTGAATTCCGGTCCCTTTGCCAGTTAAACCTTGAAATAGTGTAAACGCTCAAGGTTGAATGGATTTGCGATATTACTTTAGTTTTCGTGTAGAATCACGTAATCAGATACGATGAGAAAATTAACTCACTGTCGGGTGTTAACCCCAGCCTGAATTCCTCAACAACAGCGAAATTTCGTAGTAAATATTTAAGGAGATAACGGTAAAATCAGGTCTAACATAAATGGGCTGGTAATTAAAACTATTGCATTATATTAATTGCAAAGATAATTTTAAACAAAGGAAGTACAAACGGTTTTTGCCTCTCATGATTTGACAGGCAAAAATGCAACGAAAAGAAAAGCCCGAGATGGTAAAAGTACTAAAAATAAGTAAATATATTTTTTTCTTTAGAATATATAACTCCCTTCTTTTTCTTTAAAAAAATAATATGTAGATGGAAATGATCCAAAAAATATTTCGTAATTAAATGTAAAAAGAAATATGTTAAGAATTTTTTCCAATAAAGTCTACCATGGGAGAGCCACACTTCGGCATGAATGGGCCAGCTCGACCGGAGTGATACCACGGCCTCACAAAAAACCGGTGTGAAATAGCGATTGCGCTGTGTTTCACCGAGTAAGCGACCCCCATCCTGCTCCCCATACCCCACCCAATCCGACTCCCTATCCCCGTTGCCCTCCCCCAAAGGCTGCAACGCACTTGTGACGCCTCTGGTGTAGCAGGTGTCTATGGGCGGCGGTAATCGCTTACCATCAAGTGATACGTGTGCTCGTTTGCATCCATCGTTCGTAACGTTTCCACAACAAAATCCTGAAGAAAAAAATTCTAACACATCTTTTCAGTAATTTTATTACGCTTAGTAATAAAAGTTTTATACGTAAATATGTACAGATATTGCTTTATATCTATGACTAAAACTGACACTGAATATTGTTCACAGTGCTAATTTCCAGCTGGATGTAAAACTTAAATAGCTTATGACGGCAACAGTGTTGTATACGATATTGTTACCCATTTCTTTTCAACAGGCAGTCTATTTCTAAACTTCTTCGAGTAATACACTAAAATGTCACATCTTTGTTCAATAATACCCAGTTTTATTTTCTGTGAATAAATACATAGACTTACTGTTTTACTGTCTGGGCAATGTCTTTGAGACAACCTTTGTATTGATAATATAACAGATATCGATCAAAGAAGCTGTGTTATGATTTGTTTCTTGTAAACGATAATTTATTTTTGGGTATTCATTTATGAGAACATTTTTGGTCAATTAAATGTACTATCTACGTCGCAAATGAAAACGATATGAATACCTAATGAAAATATCATATTATTTATGTTTTTTTGATGTAATATCGATTGATGTAATATAGATGTACAAACGAGCAGACGTATCGCCTGATGGTAAGCGAATACCGCCACCCATGGACACCCGCGATATCAAAGGTGTCACAAGTGCATTGCCGGCCTTTGGGGGATAAGGAGGGGGATGGAGGGAGGGGTTGAGGTTGGGTTCCTTCGGTACCCTCACTTACTCGCAAACACAGGAAAAGCGCTATTTCACACCGGTTTTCTGTGAGGCCTTGGTATCACTCCGGTCTAGCCGGCCCGTCTAAGCGTGCCTCTGCCAGTGTTTATGTAATCATCATCCATACTAACATTATAAATTCGAAAATAACTCTGTCTATCTGTCAGTTATGGTGGCACGGTTGAACCGCTGTCTTAAATTCAATGACCAATTTACTATGGAGTTACTTTGATTCTTGACGAAGGACACAGGCTTCTTTAACCCGTGATAACTGACATACAGGCGGGCTTAGCCGCATACCAATGCTACTTCTTTATAAAAATAAAAATTTAAAAAAATAAAAGTCTATATATTTAATATTTTAATATGTAGGTATTTAGGATTGATTGCTTATGTTAGCTTAGGTTAGGATTGAGTCCAAACTGCCTCGTTGACGCAGTGATAATGTACGCGACTGCTCTGCATGAGGTGTCGGGTTCGATTCCCGGGTAGAACCAAATGTTTGCATGATTTTTATTTCGAAGTTTGGGTGTTTTCTATGTATATCATGTATATACAAATAAAAGTATATATTATTATGTAAGTAAATAAATCAGTTGTTTAGTTCCTGCCCATAGTCAAGCTCTGTTTAGTTTTGGGCTTAGATGACGTTGTGAGTTAGATGTCGGAAAAGAAAAAATATTTATATGTATTTCAAGAACAAAAAAAATATATACATGCGCCGTAACAGCACCCTACATGTACCTTATAATAAATTTACATATTACACTAGAATTTACTTATCAATGAGATTATATGCATTTGAACCAGTAATCGAAATACATTGTGTTTTACTGAATTCAAAATATTTCACTATGTGGTTGGTTGGAAAATACAATATGATTTCTATAAGGTCTGCTCATATTAATTAATCATCAATCATTCAATCTGAATTTTAATTTACAAAGAAGTTAAATATTATTCAAAGCAAATTTTAATTCTATATTTCATTTTAAAATTAATACACATTAATTATAAACAAAATATATGAACAAAGAGTGATTATTATGACAGACATTTTCACAATAAATTTCACTTTATTCAATAAGCTTAATTCAATCTGCGGTGTACACAAAGACAAACAATAGGTTTATTACCCGCCTTATAAATCATTTTCCTTTCATTTGCTTCGAGTCTGCTTTCAATTTCTTAATAAATGTTAAACGCAAATCTGTTATATACAAAAGGATACAGAGGCTATTTAGTAACAACCTTTGAAATAACTGTCACTCACTTATATTCAAAGTCAAAGTCAAATCATTTATTTCCATAGGCCCCAAAAGGCACTTGAACACGTCAAAAATACAAACATCAAATATAAAATAAAACTCAAGTAATCAATTCAGCGATAAAAGGTACTAATACTAAATGCATTGAAATGATTTGAATTACCGGAGCTTAGATTGATTTCGATTCAACTCAAAGGTTTAAATTGAAATCAATCCAAGTACCAGCTCCGATGGGTATTGCATTCATGAGAAGAGCTGGTGAGAAACTCATGTGCACCATCTTTTCAAATTATTCATACAAAGTTTGTTTGTTTTTGACAACAGTACTTCTAGGCGCAAGTTAAGGCAACTAAAACACAAAGGCTAGAAAGCGGTCTAAAGAGATATTAAAGCTAGGGAAATCAATTTTTTGTCTAATAAAATAATAAAAATTAGTCCATAGCATATAAGGTTGCAATCACTTACACATCAAGGAGTAAAAGCAATGTGTGCATACATACTGGTCCCAGAAAAAAAAAAGAAACGTTCAAAATGTAATAAAATAATTAAATACTAATTATTTACGCTCCAACAATGTAAACACAGATCGCCTTAACTTAACAAAATTCAAATGTCAGGTAATAAATGCAGAATAAGATGTCAAGAATTAATTACAATCTAATAAATTACATTAAGGATTGTAAATAAATACATTGCGTATAAATATAAATTATTTCAATTAGTACATAATAAGTTAATACTAGATTTTCATTCATATCCAAGGCATTGTTTCGGTTAAGAAATCGTTTATTGCATAATAGCGCGGTGGCTCTGCACAAATCCAAGGCTTTGTTTTTTCACGGGCCTCGGAGCAAGCCACCTGATCGACTCAGCCTTATAGTAGGAGGCAATCGCATCGGCATCGAGCCCTCTATGAGGTATTTGGGGCTCGTACTCGGAGACAGGTAATCCGGAGGACCTAATTCCATTTATATCCACTCGTTGAACTCTATCCCCCAGGTACGAGGCAACCAGATCAAGTGCAGTATCCCTAATGCCTGAGTTTTCGCAAAAGCGTTTGATGTTCAACGCAGTCAAATGCTTTGGATAAGTCACAGAAAACGCCAATAGCATCTTGCGCGTTTTCCCAGGCACTAAATATATGTTTTATAAGTGTTGAACCAGCATCAATGGTTGAGCGATCCTTTGTGAAACCATACTGCTCTTTATGAAAAAAATTATTAATATTACAATGAGAAACTCATTCACTAATTGCTGAAGAATAAGTTTTTCAAAGACTTTACTGACTGCCGGCAAGATTGAGATGGGTCTATCTATTGAAAACAAGTTCACATACTCAGAAGTCTATTTTCGTGCATGAAAGAAATATTTACGCTACTCAATTTTATCCGAAGTATCGTATCGTATTCTTAAATACAAAGTTCGGGGACAAATAAGATTGTTCTCTGTCATAAAATGGACCGTAGGTATAGTTGATTGACTTTGACATATTAAAAGAAGACTATTACTTGAACAACTGACACTCCACCTGTACTCTTTTCTGTGTTCTTTTCCAGATACTTTCTGCTTCACACAACTTACCTGTATTTCTGAACCGATACGACATTCAAGATAAGAACGTACTTCTCCAAAAACCGGCAACGTGTTGTGACTTCTGAGTTGCAAGCACGTGTGGCAGTCATTTTTCATCATTTGATTACGTCTGCTCCTTAGATCGCTCTGTAATAACAAGAGTTTTTAATGGATTAGTAAGATAAAACTGTAAATAAATAAACATAAATGTTGAAATTAAAATCATAATGCATTAAATGGATCAGAGAAACAGTTTTAGACAGCCCATTGCTGATCTGATAAATCTAATCCCTAAATTTGATATTTTAATCCTACTTTAATAATTAGTTCACCAATCAGCATCAGTCATGATTAGCAAATAAAAGCATGCAAGGGATTTGACATCGAATTGAGCGTGTAGTTATAAATGTAGCGAACTAACATACACTTTAATTACCAACGTACGCGATATGTCTCGTAAGGAATTGTCGAAATCCGCACGCAATTAAGTTTATCACGCACTAGGATAAACAAACGTAATAGTTTTATTTAGTTTCATAAAATTCGTATTTTGAAAAATAGACAAGCTACTTACATTACAAGCTACTTACATTACAAGCTACTTACATTAACAGATTATGCTATTGGCCTGCACTATTTATGTAGCTCTAGTAAAACTATCGCTGTTTGGATTACATTAATTAGCCTGTAAACGCGCTTAATAAGTCGACGGATTATACCTCTTTGCATTGTCGTCAGTTGTCATAATCGCCGCGTTGGGCAGGCGGGTTGGAGATGGCAGGGTGCAACTTGTCACACCACTGTCATATGTCGAGCAGTGAACTGAAATAGGCTAATGATGATGATGATTACGACTTCTATGAAAATCTTCCAACTCTTTAACAAGAAGTAAAATCTGGTATCTGACATATACATATTTCACTAACTCAACATTTTTTAAACTATGTGGATGGAATAAAATATATTTACCAAAGGGCTTCTTAATATTTTCCTAAAGGAAAGATTGATGTCAAATCAATAAAGTAACAAAACTATTTATGTAAATAATTTATTGGTAGCAACAATGAAGTTGCAAGATTGATTAACTGAAGAAGATACGATGGGAAGATGATATTTAAACTTTAGTTTAAGTTAAACGAAATATGCAAGGTAATGTTCAAACGCCGCAATAATTCCTCCTAGTCCGTATATAATACAGTAGGAACAATCTAAGTAACCTTACGAAGTGAACTGGTGAAATCGTCTGCCACGATGCGGAATCCGCCCAATGATTGATGCTCTACGCTTTAATTAATCTTGCTCAAGTCGACCAGCGAGGCTTGATTACGTACCTACTTGGAATATTTGTCGTTAAAAGCCTACTAGTAAAATACTGAATTTAATCATTTATTTCAAATATTTGTTCTTTTATGGATCGCAAACGAGTAGACGTATCGCCTGATGGTAAGCGATTACAGCCGCCCATGGACACCCGCAACACAAGAGGCGTCACAAGTGCGTTGATGGACTTTGGGGGATGGGGAGGAGGATGGGGTGAGGGGTTGGTTATGGGCCTCCAGTATTCTCACTCACTTGGTGAAACACAGTGCAAGCGCTGTTTCACACCGGTTTTCTGTGAGCTCGTAATATCACTCCGGTCGAGCCGGTTCATTCATGCCAAAGCGTGGTTCTTGTTTGTTGTTAAATACTTAGAGCTGTTTTTATTGACTATATGTGGCAGTAACCAGTTAGAAGATAACATATAGTGGCTACTACAACATACAATGAAACAATGACAAACTTTATTTATATAAACTAAAACATTGTAGGTCCTAATCTTGTTTCACGATTAAATCTTCTCACACTAATTAGGACATATACGACATAGTAGTATCAACCGCTGGGTCGCAATCTATCAAGCACGAGCACTGTGCCTTGTCGAAGGATCATCCCTTTCTATTTGAGGGGTATAAGACCCGTTGTGCATAGTGAAGCTCTCCATATAAGATAAGAATACGAGACTATGAAAGCAGCAATTCGCTTTTTTGTGGACACCTACGCTATAGTTCAAAGTTTACCCGGAGCAATAATAAGTCCACACTTAGAGCGCTTTCATAAACAGATGAAAAAATAATAACAAAAATAATAATAAATATTTATTTATCCAAAAAATTACAAGAATCATACACCAAAATAGTTTTACGAGACAAATGAAACAAATGGTTTTGGAACACTGATACCCTAGGTAATATACACACACATATGGACAGTAAGTTCTTCACAGTCGTTGTATAGCTGCGAGGTAGGGTACCTAAAAGGCTTATTTTCTTTACTTTTGCTTTTTTTTAACTCTTGAAACTATACCGATTATGACATTCTTATAGTTTAAGTGTATGGGATATCATCTTACCGGATACGAATGTGGTAGGCGTACAAGTTGTCGATTGTTTCTGGTTCTCCTAAAGCTGTCATTCGTCTTGTTCTAGTGTTCGATGTTACCTCAGTTATCAAATTCTGACACCTTGGTAACCATGTTGCCTACTAAAATTATTAGTACACCGTCACTTATTTACCTTATAACGGTTAAGGTTGTATAAAATATATCATGATCCTGATTTGTACTTTAGTAAAAGTCATTAAGGATTGTTTAAAAACCGGGCCTGCGAGTCGGACTCGCACATTTACCTGTAGGTATATTATATGATGTAACTAATAATTTATGCTTGCCACAATTTTTCCTTTATCTGGGCTATAAGACGTTGCTTCGTGTCAAATTTATATGGATGATTTGAAACTACTTGCCCCCACAAAATTACAATTGACAGAGTTACTAAAGGTCACTGAAAACTTTAACAATTCTATCAAGATGGAATTTGGTGTAGACAAGTGTGCAGTCACGTATGTAAAGAAGGGTTTGATTGTAAAATCTAAAGGAATAGAGCTTTCAGATTATATAAAACTTCGGTCTCTCTCTGCCGCTGGAAACTACAAGTATCTAGGTTTTTCACAGTCCTTGGGAATACCAGAATCTGACATAAAACAGGCGTTGTGGGAACGATTCTTTGGCCGCCTGAAAAAAGTACTTAAAATCTTTTATCAGGTGGTAATAAGGTGCGAGTTTCTTGATACCTCCACGTCTTCCTGAGAAAAGGGGTCTTGACAGATAGACGAACAACAAAGTGATCCTTTAAGGTTTCCGTTTTTTCGACTTGAGGTACGGAACCCTAAAATATTAACCATTTTGAGCGCATCGTTACCAAACTTAATTAGTAACGATAGATATCACTAATTTGTATTTGTGGTTAAATTGAACAAGTATTGGTTTTAGCAGTATTTGTGGCCAGTATTTTAGGAGTGTTGGGTCAATTACAATAATATATTGAGTTACTATTTGTGAAAATTCGAAAACTGCTCGCATTTAAAAGCAAAAGTTCATTTTACACCCAATTAGTGCAATATGACTATTGCATTTCATTCGGTAAAAAGTATTGAAAACCACTGTGTAGTCGTATACTGTAGTCTGTCCATCTGTCTGTTTGTCACCAATGAACCGATTTGGATTAAATTTCCAATGAAGATTCTTTGATTCTTGAGTAAAGTCATAGGCTACAATTTACAGATACACATTTCGGCGGGTGGAGCCGAAGGTAAAAACTAACTAAAAAGAAAAGAAGCAACAGATTTCCTCCACAGGAGGAGGTCATCTACAAACCGTAGATGGCCCGAGGTACGTCGGGGTTTTAAGGATTTCCTTTCGAGGGTGCACCTGGTTCCCCGGCTTCTAGTACCCGAAAGTGATGTGCGGTTTTTAGTGGTGGCATCCGAGGGGATTGCCGAACAAAAAGAGAAAGAAAAAAGGTAGTTAAAATATACTTTTACATTTAGAATACTCAGATTGCATTGTAACAAAATAATGTTCAATATGTATAATACATATAAACTGTATCAATTGACTGTCTGCCAAGCTCGTAAAAGTTTACTGTGGAAAGGGTTACTGTGCCGTTCCTTAGAAATAAATAAGTATTTATTAGGCTATTTGGCCCTTTCAACTGTTTAGGCCGGAGAAATCCGTACTCAAGGCCTTTTAAGAACATTTGTTTACGTTTGTAGCTACTAAGTATTTATGCATTAAGTTCTCATGCAAACACGTTAAACAGATGACATTTGAGAGCGTGAGACGTGGGAGAGCCTCGCTTGGGCATGCATGGGTCAGCTCGACCGGAGTGAGGGCTCCCACACATGACAGCGATGTAATGCGATCGACGCTGCATCGCAGGAACTTGCGATGCAAATTTCTACGATACGAATTCGTGCGGCAAAGCGTTGGTTCAGTTGACCATAGTTTCGGTGTTAGTCAGCCGTATTGGAGTTGTTTTGGGTTCATACATTTATTACGATTATGAACGCAGATGGGAACTATTTTACTTGAAAATACTATGCTTTGAGACTTATTTTAGAATGAGCATTTCTTCATTTGAAGAGCTTTTGATTTTATTATCACTATCTCTACATAAAAATGATCGTACAACGGAAGAATTCCTGTTATGCCTTTGAAAATGTTGGGACTGACTATTGGGTAAAGTAAAATAAAATTAATTTAATTTGTTCACATTTTAATTGGTAAAATTAAACTTATCGCGTATATTATACAAAAGTATTTGCTTTAATGCCACCTGAAAATCATACCCCAATCGACACTGTCATTTATTATGTCAAAAAATTTTTCAGTATCTTCTTGGCAGTGCAACATACGAGTACACATTAGGTCGTTTCCCCCCTTGATAAACCCACGTCGTATTCAAAACTAATCGGGTATACACATGAATACACATTTGACGTAGGGGTCAACATACCTCAGTAACTCATGAATTTAAGAAAGACTATAAAATAGTAAAACGAGATATTAGCTGTGACAGACTTGTGAAATACAAAAATAACAAAATATATTTCTTTGATATGCGCAACAATTTTTTAAATCTGGTATGAAAATTTTTAACCAAATTAAGCTTTATATGTCTGAATTGGTCAAATTAGCTGTCATGAACTTATGATATAATGATTTTGATGATTTGAATCTTGGGGGAGACCTATGTCTAGCAGTGGACTTCTTACCGATGAGATAACGATAGTGATGAATAAAACTATTCTCGTAGAGCAAATTTTAGTTGTAAGCTGTGCTTTGTTTTTGTCATTTATTTTCTTGCTATAATTCTAATGTGTATCTGATACCTCAAAACCAACAATATATGCTAAATGTAGAATCAATGCAGAACTTTACTAGAACATAAAGTTATATTGCGCACTTATGGGGCCTTCTTGCGTTCTATATCGACTGATTACTTTGGGTAAATTGGTATTATAACAGACTTTACTTAAAACAAGATTATTATATATATATACAACTAAAAGAAGTTTGATAGTACGCTAGCACTCACAAACCTTTTAAACTTAAATTCGGAGCTGTCAAATCATAGAAGTATGTTCCTGGGATCTCATTTAATAATGTAACTACTAACTTCGAAACTTTTGGCAATCAGTTACGTCTAGTGTTTGGCTCACGGATAACTGTTATTCTCAGAGATTAAACTTTGTGATGCCAAACATTGGTTGAAAATATTGAACTTGTCTAGCTCTAAGTGATAAGGGCGAGGGACATTGAACTTTATACCTTGGACATTAGAATGTAACTCCGAAAATATTGACATGTCAACTCGCATTTTATTCTAATTTTTTTCCATTAATTTGTACTTTAAACTGTTTCTGTTTACAATGGAATGAATCTGCAACTTTTTTATATTTCTTTTGTTATTATAATCTTGTTATTGAACATATAAGGACAATAGTTTTTTGATACAAAACTTCTGTCATATTCGATTTCATAAACTTTAAAGACAAAGCTGATAAAAGATATAATACAGTAAAATATAAAATTATAACAAAAAAACAAGTTCAGTAACAAATATGATCCAATTTTTGAGTTTCGTTCTAAGCCTTTTCGCCCTTTATTTAAATACCCTTTCGCCGAAATCTACATATTCTTTCTCTTCTATACAGTGTTCTGTTTCTTCCTCACACACCTCTTTATCTCAAAGAACATTTCAGTTCTTAAAAAACACACTATATTGCAGGAACCTGAGGTCATTAGAGAATTTAAAACTGAAAATGCCAAAACATTCAACTCATTTTGCAGACAAGTTTTTCACTGTGCAAGCTGGAAGACTTTGGAACAACTTGGATTTATTCTTTTAGCTCTTTTTAGCATATTATATTTAGTCTGTGTATGTAATAAATATAAATAAATGTATATTGTATGTATGTATGTGTAGGTATATTAATATATATGTATGTGTGTGTAACTTAAATGTAAGCTACCCAAAATTTTTGGATAACGAAAATCCGTGTCATGTTTGTCTGGAAGAGATCGCCGTGAGCTATGAAACCGCCTATTGTTACATATATTTTGCATATTTTGTAACTCATCCTTTATTTTCTTTCGTAATTTTGTACGTAAGCAATACAGATATAAATAAAAATAAATACTAATAATAAAACTTCATACACATACAATTACTATTATGTGTTTTTCTATAGTTAAATTATCAAATTTAATCACGACAATTAGATAATGATCTATAAAAAAGGAACATAAACAATTTCTAAAAGAAAGTTTAACTATTGTGTATCTGTGTAATAAGGTGACGAGTGAGAAGCGACATACTTAGTTATTCTTTAAAACTAAAAGATCAGTTACAACAAATTTTAAGACCCGTTTCCAACAAACTCCGATATTGTGAAGCAGTATGGCGATGTCTAAACTTAGTCAGTGAAGCATCTCTTACTGTGACGCATACAAAAGACGTGGGAGGATTTATTTCTTTGAAAGTTCGTAAGGAAAAGAAGCTGTGAAGGACACAAAAAACGCTGAACAATTTGTATAATTTCTTTTGGAATATTTTGGAACATTTTATACCAGTTTATATATTATCTATCTAGGTAAAAAAGGGGTAAAGAAATAAAATATAAATACGTATACATATCATGTAAAATTATAGTTTTTACTAAGTGCAACTATGATGGGTGTATTAACTTTATTTCGATTAAGAAAAAAATAGTAGGAAACACGATATCGAGATAAGAATACAGCAATTAAATACGAGGCAGATTTTATACTCAAATGGCTGTGAATGCACAGTGATTCATTAAAAAAGAACACAAACGTATTACAGAGCTGTGACTAACGAACACAAAGAACACAATGAAGAAAGCATAGTTAAATACAAAATAGTGTGCTCAATTCCAACATTAGCTTAATGTGTATCGAATATTTTGCATCGCTTAAGAAATCGTTTTCTTTTATCGATGATATATTCAGAATATAGTGGGTACCAATAAAGAATGTACAGAACATTGGTCACACACAATTAACTATCCAGGGATCTAAGGCACGTTTTTGCATAAGTTACCGCGTTGTTTGGCCAACTTCTCGCTTGAAGCGAGCAAGTTTGATTGAGATCTGGTCCTTTACCTACCTGCAATTTAACGGGGGACCAAGTAAGTTATTAGAAAACTTTTGAACTGCTCCCAATTTTACAATAATAAAGGATAAATTGCAAAAGATGAGAATACCAGACGCCGGCGTTTTATTAACAAACTCAAACTTTTCTATTCAATTAACCCGAAAAAGTATTTTAATAATTATAGAGAATTAAATTTCGTAGCGTAACTCGTTATCTTTCTGAAGAGGAAGTTGTGAATATGTAAAATAGGCGTTTTATTTAGATTTATGTAAGCGTTTGACTAGTCTATTATTCAGTTGAAAACAACTGAAGTGAGCTGTAAAAAGCATTATTTTTTAAAGCTGGTAATTCTTACAATAAACAATAACGAAAAATCATTTACCGAAAATTATCTAGGTTTATGCCTATGGTTATGGTATAACCATAATATATTACATATATTATGGTTTCGGTTACATGCCTATGGTTTTCATCTTCTTGTTTTTGTGTATTTAATATTTTAATGCTTATTACGAATGATATATAAAACTAATTATTCTAAGATGTGCAAGATAATCTAAACCCTCATTAAATAAATAAAAAAAGAATGTGCAAGAGTGAATAGAGAAAAGTGAAATCAAAATATTACAAATTGCGTTACAATCAGCCTGAGGTAGGTGTATATACTTGGACATTACAGAATATTAATTACTGGTTTATAAGGGTTAATAGGTAGTAGAGCCACTTTGGTTTCAGCATGAACGGGCAAGCTCGACCGGGGTGGTATTACCCTCGCACAGAAGATCAACGTGAACCATCATCAAAATGACAACGTACGTGTTGTCGTGTTTCGTTGGTGAGTGCAATACCGGAGGCCCAATGATGAAGGAGTATCACTAGGCCGCCACAGTGTGGGATGGTGACCACCACTCTTAGATTCTGCTTTTTTTTTTTCCATCAGACAGAGTAGAATCATTTTCGCTGAGCCAAACATAAAAAAAATAAGTTATATATTTATTCTTATTTTAGATTAATGATATAGATAAATATTATTTGATTTACCCAAAGTTTTGATCAGGCAATTAGGATATTGAGCTTGTATTCATGGTCTCCCTTACGCCATGCCTGGTCTCACCAAAAGATAAGTGAAGAATTTCCAAGTTATCTCAACAAGAAGCCTAAACTGTAAAAAAATGGTAAATAAGATATCATAGTTTTAAGAAATTATAATCCCTTTGATATTTTCTAAGCAGCAGTTATTTTAGTTCGATGAGGGAACATTATGAAACGGACATTATCAAATATTCTTTACTACTATGAAAAAGACCAATAAAGTAAAAGTACTAATAATAAATTTTGTTCCGGTTTTATTGGCTTCAGTTTTATTGACATATCTTAAAAGATTATATCTTCTACTGATAATATTGAAATGTCTTTTAAATCACAAATCATAAAAGGAATTTAATGATTAGAATTGACTGGATTAAGTTCCTTGTTAAGTAAGTTCCTATTGATGTAAAATTATGAACATTCTGTTAAATAAAGTTTCTTGTTTACCTATAAATGGACAATTATCGTTATATTTAACTCTGTTACGACTAATACAAAATGGTGGCTTTAGTCTTGGCAATCTATGTTTGTTTTCATGTTTCACCGTAGCGCCACAACTACAGAACCGATATTGATGCCCGATAGCCCGGGTGATGAAGGCTATGTAAATATAATCAAAAGCTTTTACGTTTTTTCTTATGATTTTAATTGTTATCATGCGCTTAAAAGTTTATATCTCTGCCAAAATTGCATCGCAAAATCCAAGAGAGATAGGGTTATCATACTATTTCGAATGCAGACAATGCCACAATGCAGCATGGTGACCCTCACCATGGTGGTTTAGTAATGCTCCTGCATCATTGGGCCTCCAGTCTCGTACTCACCAACGAAACACGACAGCACAACACTGAGGGTAGTACCACCGCGGTCGAGCCGGCCCGTTCGTGCTAAAACCAGCGTGGGAAATTCAGACCGCTTTCAACCAAACATATTCTTCGAATGTATTTTATGACTCATCAAGTAACACAAATATCATCTTAAACTACTTTTAAAATTATCAGTTTAATGTAAAATTAAGACGAGTAAATATTATATTTTATTATGTACCAACTTGTGTAAGGGTCCAGTCAGGTGATCCATTAGTAATTTGTGCATTGAGTTCTCCCACTAAAGGGAAAATTAAACTAACGGTTCCTTTAGCAGTTCCAATTCTATTAAACACAGATAAATGATTCAAGTGTTTCACTTGACTATTGAATTTTTCGTAAATGTATTTCTCAATTTTAAATAAAATGGAGGCAAAGTTGTATGGTTAGTGGTTCGCCAAGGAACGGGTCAGGTATCGCAGACGCCTCAGGCGACGGAGATCGCAAAATGATCTCCGTCCTCCATAAGCGTAAGCCATCTGTCAAAGGTCTGGGTGACACATGAGGCCATTTGTCACCCTAGCAGAAGCAGGCTCGGGTTGGGGGCGCGCTTACTGCACAGCACTCGCGCGCCACCTTTTCGGGACAGCAACTGAAATACCGGGATTTCCACACAGGGGGGGGGGGGGTATTGACAAACTGTAGATGGTTTGAGTCCGACATGCCACCAGGTTGTAAGCGAGAGGATTTCCGCACGAGGGAAAGTAAATAAAAAAATAACAAAGGGTGTTTAGTGGAATTAAGAAAATAACGAATTATATTTCAGGATATAAAAGGAGGTTAAATATTATTTCTTTATAAAATCTTAATTTATTTTTTTCATTTAATGTATATTATTATAACGAAGCTAAAGATTTGTTTAAAGTTACTTCAATTTAATTAATATGAGGATAAGTATAAGATATCTAGGCACTTATACTGTTATACGTTTGAGTAGGTACCTATTCTAATGTGCAAAAGTAATAACTTTATTTTGCACATAAGTTTTATAACAAACATCAAAATAATACTGCGATAATAAGTGTATTTTCATCATAAATGTATTCTGCAAACACAACACCAAATAATAAAGTTATCTGAAATTCTAACTTCTTAAATACTTCATAAACCATATGGACACCAATACTGAACATCACTATTATTTTTGTTTGTAAAATATAATGTTATATTGATATAATAATATTAATATAATACACCAAAGTTAGAACATGATAACAAATTGATTGATGTTTCAAAACAGTAAGCCATTTATCAACCTGTCGAAGTGTCGTAATAGTTCTGTATGGTGCTAACAGATGGCGCTATAGTCATTTTCACATAGCATGTAGTTGGGATTTAATTAGTACAATCTTTCTATTATTATTATTTTCAATTACAATTATTTCATCAATTTTATAAAAGCTAGCTGTCCTCTGATAAGCTTCCTTATGGAACACTGTGATGGCATTTGTAAAATAAAAGAAGAGAACCAACCCAACATAAATCCTACTATCCTATTATAATATTGTAAGTATGGATGGATAGATTGATGTTTGTTACTCTTTTACGCAAAAACTACTGAATTAATGAATAACTTATACATCAGAATAACACATAGACAAGCTTCGCCTCGCGGCGTTGCCCACCGTTATTGTCGTATCGCGGGTAGCACCGCGGGGTTCAGCTTGTAATAGGTAAAGTCTTTAAAGTGGGTTGCATTTTCTGTCAAAGTTTGGACTCAATCTGCGAACAATTTTTGATTTTTTGAGACATACATAAAAAAACAACATGTTAAATTAATAAATAATTTGATACATACACAGCAGAAATCATGTATCTTACTTATAGTATATTAATTTCCATATCTCTTTTGAAGTTTTTTTTTCAAAATGTAGTTCAAACTGTTCAAAATGTAGTGTGTAGTTTCAAACTTAAAAGAAAATTACTTTTCAACAAAAATATTTTACTCTCGTTGATTCCTAAATAAAGGTTTCGGTCAACGAGAGTAAGAGATAGGCACTCTATATTCTCCTTTATAATATAAAATGTGAATTCAAAATTAGAAAATTACCCAATAAACTATTGATTATGAAGCAGATTTATTATAACAGTTGTCAACTACATGCATTGAAGCATATAAAAACAATATTCAAATGACTTAAACTTCCTAATAATAACAACCTTATTTTTCTATCTTTTGCAGGGTTTGCTCTTCGCACCATACCTTCCTTAAAGGAATCGAAGGGCCTGTGTGGAGCTCCTGGAGAAATGGCCTACCTACTAAACACCACAGCGTCTTACCTCGGCAGTCAGGAGAAGCTCTAGAAACGCATCAGTGGTTTCTGGAGTCCTCTTTGCCTCACCTCACAATTGAGGTTCATCCCGGAATGACCACGGTTACCCCAAGGTAGTAATAACATCCTACGGGTAGGCGATCCATCCTCCTCCTTTTGTGGGGATGCTAAGGAGCAGAAAAATATCTGTGGGTAAGTAACTACTGGACATCTGTAACCCAAGGCACAAGTGTGTAACCAATTTTTGAATAACGCCCTACTGCAGCTAAAATTCTCTCAAAATTAGTTAAAGCAAACGCTAGCTTAAAATATTTTTGACTTCAATTGTCTAAAAATCTAAACAATAACAAAATATTAATATAAATAATGCCTTTACTTTTCTTTCAGTAATACATATTTGAGTGAACGTATGTTTGTAGTTATTGAAACAATATGAGACAAAGCCTCAGTCAACGCGGATCCATGTTAGATATATCCGTAATGTTTTATATCGAGTGGTATCGGAGCTCGAGTGTTACTATATTCGTGATTCTAAAGATTTAACGTGTTCTCAAAGGAAAACAAATAAAGAGGAAAATTTACTATATGACCCTTTAAAGAAATTCTCTGTATCATGTTTATTTCCAATTCTAAAAGTTCAGGCAAAGGTTTTCTCGAAGGCTTATATTCGAGTAAAGTTTGTAGAATATCCTAAAGTGGGAAAAATAAATACGTGAGCATAAGATTCTATTGACAAATCACATTATATCGTAATAAGAGTATGTAAATGAATTACGTTGTCAATATAAAGTTTGATTTGCCAGCAAGGTGTTTCGGGAATACGTAAAGAAACGGCACAAACTTACAAGAAGAATTTACTTCAAATAGGCACTTGAAAGTGTTTGCTCTGGTTGAATATTATTTTGTGTTTTAGTTTGTCTTCAGTAAAACAATAACAATTACTTCGCACATCCTATACGCGGCAATCTGAATAAAAATAAGCTGTGATAATCAGATTTCTGATAAATTTAATTAAAAATTACACACATGCTAAATAAATTACAACGAGATACAGAATAAATGATCGTACTTTGCGCACAATCCCAGGATCCAAGACTTGGGTGGGAATCACTGTGTTAGGTCAAGAGATCTAACGTAATTTGAATGACATTGGGTCGCAACTCTTTCGTAAATTAAATGCATTTCATTAATATTAGTCACATATCGTTCTGCCAATGCTCTTTATGTGTTCATAATACATAATAAACTTATATGAATTTTTTTATTTTTTTATTTTGTAGACTTCTATATCTTTAGAATACCTTAAAGTATATTAAAAAATAAAACTACTCGAAGTAACGAAGTTAAAAAACATTATAACTTTGTTTATTGTAAGAATTACATTAAAATCAGGTCGCTTGATAATTTGGTTTATACTAAGAGCAACTTCTTGAAAATCCTTACAATAGAATTGTATTATATGACAACAGGAAAATTAAACTAAACACCGTATTACTGAAATGATAACACCAAATTGCTTCAACATTATTTGTAAATACCTCCGAGCGAGATTTCCATTTTCTTGTACAGGTTTAATTTTTTAGGTTCCATTCAACAAATATTAATCTTAGTTTTACACTTCTTTGTGCCATTTAGATTAAAGCAATTTCGGCACAGTTTATTTTATAAACGGATACCCGATTACAAAAAGCCATACCTCTTTTATTTGAGATAAAATATTTTCAGGACCAAAGGCAAACATTATATTGGGATTAAGTGTGTGCCCAAATGTCTAGACAGATCGTTTATGTGTTAAATGAAATAACTGTCAGGTAAGATGTTTAATCTTAGATCTCCTACAAAATATGTCGGCGACATGTCCGATGGCATGGCATGGTCTTTCATTTATGGCCTTTGATAAATACGATTATCATCTTTTGTGAGAATTAATATTTCATATTTTCTTAGTCTACCCACACCTGCAATCTTTTAGAAACTTCGAAGTGGGAGTAGGCTATTTTCTTCAAGGGTCGTATTTATATGAAAATATCGCAGACTATATTTTTTTCTACAAATTAGCTTTGCGAGGCAAACAGATTCTTGATAATTACGGTATAGTGGGGAGATGATCCAAAGGATGGGAATTGAAGTTTTATACCAACTCAACGGGTGATTTACTTGTGGTTCTTGAGTTGCACCATAGAGTTACCCATGAAGGGAGGTAAAAACTAACTTTAGATATCTAATGGTGGTAATAATCTGTGAGCAGAGTATAGGTAAGTAAACAAGATAATTTAGAGAGTTGATGTGAAATGTATTTCTTTCATTACCTAGTAAGGACAAAATACAACGTAGTTTTCTCGTTAAGTAAACAGTTCGCCTCACGCATCCAGTATTACAAACCCGCGTTATGAATACATTCGAGTTAAGCAAGTATATTAACTTTATACCTACAAAATTTTCTCATTCAACTTCTGAACATATGCGAAGTTTTAATCAAAGTTTTGGTGTGTTGACATTTCTGGGTTTTCTCCATATTAATAAAACATTTATATGATTTTCTAAAGATGCATTGTTAAATTATATTATCTTAGTTTTCAATAATATTCTTCCATTATATAAATACAGTGAAGTATTAAATCGCCGTGTATTAAAATACATGTGTGTATTATTTTAACGTGTATTACAGCCAGTGTTGAACGCCTGTACGTCTTGGGTGTAATAACATGTTGTTACCAGTTAATCTACTGACGTTTGCCTTGGAAAATGTAGTTGTATTATGAAATTAAACACACAGCTAGATATTCCAAACTAGCCAATTGGGAATACAACAGCAATTGACGAGTTGGTTTTGTGGTAATCTTATCTCACTGACCCTTTTATGTTTTAGCGTTGAAAATAAAGTTTTTAATATATGTTCATTTTACAATAACGGTTATTGAATACAGCCTTTCCAGTCCTGTACATAAATTTTAGAGTCTTTTATCTGTTTAACAAAGTTTAAAAATAATCTTACATGCAATATTATTTAACATATCTGGAAATAGGCGCGCAGCATGTTTATTAAAATATGTATAAATAAAAAATTACATTTATTTTACAAGTTAATCATTTAAAGATATTTTTACACATCGGATATTACAGTTAGGAGGTATCGGTCCTAGAAAAGCTACAAGGAAAATAAAAGTTAAGTTGTAAATAGTAGTATACCATTTACTTATTCTTTTTATGTATGGTCCTGCCAAAATGACTCTACTCTAAAGCATAAGCTTACCGTGGGAGAGCCACGCTTCGGCATGAATGGGCCGGCTCGACCGGAGTGATACCACGGCCTCACAGAAAACCGGTGTGAAATAGCGCTTGCGCTTTGTTTCACCGAGTGAGTGAGGATACCGGAGGCCAATAAGACATCCCCTTCTCCATTCCTCAAAGGCCGGCAACGTACTTGTGACGCCTCTGGTGTTGCTGGTGTCCATGGGCGGCGGTAATCGCTTACCATCAGGCGATACGTCTGCTCGTTTGCCCCCTATTCAATAGAAAAAAAAAATCCAAAATTGGTGGTCACTGTACACATTGCGAAGGTAAACAATGCAGCATAGTGAGCCACACGATGGCAGCCTAGTGATGCTTCCGCATCATTGGGCCTTCTTTCTTGCACTCACCAACAAAACACGATAGCATGAACACACGCACTATTTTCTGTGCGAAAGTAGTACTAACCCGTTCGAGCCGGCCTGTCCGTGCTGCAATCAGTGGTAGTACTAAACTATTAAACTACAAATATATTGACTACTTTAGGTTATAAATATTTTAATTCTTAAAAATCCACAGTAGCTTTCATTTTACTCCTTCATTTCATTCGTGCTACCAATATTAATAACTATTTCAGTTTTTCCTGCTTCTTGCTATGTCAGAAACTCTTCAGCGATAAAGTTTCTTCGAGGTTTGTTTGATGTAACAGCGTTGTCCGAGTTTGTGTTTGAGTTATAACTAACTCAACCTCGAGTAATACGAGCTCTTTCGTGTCTTCCCGATGTCCAATTAGCACATAACTTAGCAAACTTCTATTAAGACATTATTTGGAAGCCACTTACACCAATACTATTGTTTTATACAAGGAAAAACAGCCCATAAAGTTTTGCTTTTGTGTCATGGTAGTTTGTATTAATCGTTTTAAAAGTAAATAGTCATGTTAAATAACCACGTTACACAACTAAATGCATCGAATTAATGAAATGTAATGATACTTCAAGTGTACCATTTGAAAATATCGTAGAATTCCATGTTCAGTCTAGTATCTAGAACTACCAAAAAGGTTACGTAAAAATCAAGTGCGAGTACAACTCATGGATACGATCAAAAAGTCGGATTACAAAAATGATATGGTACCTACAACATTTATTCATATTTATTTAAAATAAATTTTTTCATCGAAGGCAACTACTAAATACTACACAGAATTGTATATTCATAACATCTGACACAAGTACAAAATTTTTATTTAAAAATCGCCAGATGGCTTGACGCGTGTTAAATACCCTTATCTCGTTTTTGGAGTCTAGTTACTTATAAACAGACCTGGAAACTACCGCTAATAAAACAACACTAAGTTATTTCGTCATACCTTATGCTAGCAATGTTATCTTATTATTAAAAACATTTGAAGAATTTTTCACCGTATTGTATTAAATAAGCCTGCTATAGAAATGAAAAAGGATTTCTAATTTTAGCTTTAATCTAAACTTTATATCTATACTAATATTATAAAAAGATAAAGTTCTTAACCATGTTTGTATGGTTGTAGGGAACCATACAAACAAAGTTCTCTTTGGAAATACTGATCCGATCATGAAAATTCTTTCACACTTTCACACACAAACACACAATCAGAAAGCGACACTATTCAGGAGTGCATCTACTCGTATATGTTATAAAAGCGATTTACCACTCACTGATTAATCACGAAATCTTAGAAACTATAAGACCCAAAAACTTGAAATTTGGCAGGTAGGCCTTTTACGCTAAGTATAAATTGTGTTCTTCTCGTAGACCCCCAAGGGTCTCGCGGTAACCTTTACAGGTTTAAAGTTTGTCCAAGTGGTTTTCAGCACAGTCTGCAGTAGCAGCAGCAGTAGGTAAGTCACTGGAGTGGGCCCCATGGGCCTGTTGGTAATCCCGGAGTGTTGGTCCGGTGGGATGGGCGTAACTAACGGGGGCGAGGCGACCTGCTAGTAACGCCCTGGTCTAGTCCAGTATGGTGACCTGTGCTTAGCGAGGTCGAGTTCCTAGGGATATGGACCCTGAGGAGCGCCCGTCAGCCAGCACTAGGTCAAATGTTGTGGATGGGGAGGGGTTGCCACGGAGACGAGGTCTCGTGGCAGGCCATACCTGTCTGGCGGTCGCCGATGATAGGGTGCGAGTTCCCGCAGATGGCGGGCTTGCGATCCGTCGGCACGCACGAATCTTGTTGTGGGGCTTCATGGAGAGGGTGCGGTCGATAGTCACTTTGAGGTATTTCACCGTCGTGGACTACTCAATATTCTGCCCCATGAGCTTCAGTTGCGGCAGTGTCACGCTTCCTAAGGAGATCGCCTGAGTTTTCGCCACGTTGACTGTCAGTCTCCAGTCCTTCATCCAGCTGGGAAGTGTGTGCTGCAATAAGAGCGGAGCACCGATAAAGAATGTTTCAAAATCTGGTATTTTTCCTTTTGAGAGATGCGATGCGTTCGCTGCAAAACCGGTTAAAGTTTCGCAAAAATCAAATATGACAGAATTGGTCCCCTTTAAAAATTAAAAAAAAATGGCCGCGAAAGCATACGTCTATCTTTTAAGGTTGACTCACTATAACCATTGTTATGCTAACCAAATTTGTTTCCGTGGTATGACATCACACTATGAACAATAATGGACATGGATGGGTTGCGTCGGACAGCTAGTCATTAATATATCGTTACGATATTAATATGTGTTTTACAGGCCTATTTTACAGAACTTGCTATTCCTACATACATGTCTTCATACCATTCCCCGAATCCCTTTTCAAACGATTGTACTGATTTGTCTCTTGAGTTAAATGTGTCTATAGGTAGCAGTAGTAATCACTCACCTCCGAAATCATTTACTTGTTTGATCTTCTTACCAAACAAAACGTAAATGCAGAAGCCATGCTGCTATTTTACAGTACACGATTATCAAGAAGTCAAAGGAATAAAAGGGATTTTCGTTTTTGCCTAATTTACCCACCTAATTGTTTTTTAAATTACTCTCGTCGGTCGTAGCGGACTGGATACGTACTTTTGTGGCCGTTCCGGTGATTATGTTTTAGTCTCACCAAAAATACGTTTTCGGTAACAGATTGTACGAAGAGTCTTTATTATAGTAATTTGTTATTATTTTTCTAATAAAGTAATTTGACAAGTTGCCGTTAGTACGGGAAAAAGGCCTTAAGACACTTGTTACTGAAAATAAAACATATCGTAGTCTTCAAAGACGTAGTAGAAAATATCCTGAAAAAACAGAAAATTTAAACATTGTTTAATTATTTATTTAGGAAATAAATAAATAAATATTCCGGACATCTAATACACAACGCCATCTAGTCCCAAGCTAAGCAGAGCTTGTGTTATGGGTACTACACAACTGATATAAATACTTATATACTTTTTTTGTGTAAATACATACATATTATACATAGAAAACACCCAAACTCCGAAACAAATATTTGTAAATTACACAAACATTTGGTCCGACCCAGGATTTGAACCCGAGACCTCAAGCACAGCAGTCGCATTCACTACCGAGGATTGAATGAAAACAAGCAGACGCCATTACACCATCGAACGTTTTGGCGTGAATTTTGAACTTAAAATTTACTTCACATTTTTTTCCTACCAATTTTTTATTTTTAGTAATATGACTGTTTTTGACGATATTCGGAGATACTTGCGAAAATCATAAAATAGTTTTTTAAATTAGTCATCATGCCTATCGGTGACTATAGCGTTCGTATTAATACAATCAATACAGTGTCATAACTAGGTTTGTTATTGAAATTTCATAAAGTAACAAACAAAACTAGGACTCTTAAGTTGTGGAACACGGGTGAGGACCTTATAAATAGAATAATGTACTGTTATTAATTTACTAGCGTATCAAAGTATAATTTACAAGTTTTAATGCTTTAGGATAACGTATCGTCATTTGTTATCTGAATAATAATAATAGTAACGTTTATTTCGCAATAAGTTAAATTTTTCCTTAAAAACTTAGATTAGAAAGAATGAATACAGAAAAAGAAAAACGAAATAATTTGAACATTGCTGGTTCTGAAGCTAAGCAAGGCCTGTGTTTTGAGAACCAGTGTGTTTCGTCGTGCTGATCGCTGCTTATGGCAAAATTTGCTTTCTATATCTGTTGCTTTTTTGTGCGTGTAAACATGTGTGTAAGTTTGTGTATATGTGTGTGTGTGTATGTTTGTGTGTAAGTTTGTGTATGTGTGTGTGTGTGTGTGTGTGTGTGTGTATGTTTGTGTGTATATGTGTGTATGTGTGTGTGTGTGTATGTAAGTTTTTGGAGCAAATTATATATGTAAAATAATTACGATAAGTATTTCATTCTAATTGCCTAGTTAAAAATAATACGGATTTAAAGTTATTGAGGAATACTTAGCGTTGGTAAAGTTCTAACAGTGCGAAGGTAAAAAAAATTACTACTTTTCAAGAGAGTTTAAGAACCGTATAAAATTACGATTACGATAACTATTATACACGAATGTGATTGGTAAATGTATGTGATAATTCAAAACAAATTGCCTAAATTTATGCATATTTTTATACATTTTTTCAGTTTCTTGAAAAATAGTCGTTTTTAACTACTGCACTGTTAACACTTCACGGACGACAGGCTACTATTTATCGCGATAATTGACATACACAAGTATGGAGGCATGGGCAAAAACTACTAATAAGTAAACCGTTATATAATAATCACAATTTTTATTAAAAGTAAAGGCAAGCTAACTAGTATCTAGATTATAAGGTACTTGGAAGCTTAGCAGCTACTTTCATAAAGTATATCGAAAATCATCATCAGCCTATCGCAGTCCACTGCTAGACATAGGTCCCTCTAATTGCACGCCACTTTGTCGCGTCTTGCACAGGTCATAACTCACCCTGGACGTCCTATACTATATTTGCCGAGACGCGGTCTCCACTCAAGAACCCGTTTACCCTAACTGTTATCAGTTCTGTGACTAATAAGGTCAACCCACTTTGCTACTTCAGCTTGCTAATCATGTGGGCTATGTCGATCGTCTTGGTTCTTTCGGATTCCGGATCACCTTATTTGATCCCTTAGAGAAATGCCGTGCATAGCCCTCTCCATAGGACGCTGAGCTACTTTTTACCTGTGGACCAGCCATATCGTAAGTGCCTACGTTTCGGCTAAGAATATACCGAAAATAACAAACAAATATTCAGATATGTTCTAAGTTTCTCCCAGCCAATATAATATTCCATCCAAATACTTAGGTAATTTCTTAATGTTTTACATTCTGAACCTCAGAAATATTTTTCAAAAGTAACTTTCACATTGTAACCATGTAAAACGTATTCAAAAGTCAAGTTGTTGATGGGTAATTACATCATGCAAATAAGAAATACCAAAGTTTACGAATATTAAGTAGTTTATCAGACCATTTCTCCAAGTTTATTCAAAAGAAAAGTTTTTTATTCTGCTGGGCAAAAAACACCTACGCTACTTTTCAATCGTGGCTACTTAAGTATGTTGGTGACAAGTTAGTGAAATGAACAGATCATTCTTTGATAATTTATATCTAGTTTTTTATCAGTTACTTCGTTTATTAATTATTAATATTATGTATGTTTAACACATAAAAATATATCAATTATGTATTACAATATTAGTGTATTTAATGTTGTTTAACTGTTACTAGAAGACATTAAGTACTATAACATAGATCTTATCTTACCATACGAATAGTATTATATGACTTTTATTATCAAAATAAACTGATTTACTTCTTTTTAATTGTGTTTGCCAAAGTCTGAAAAAAGGACTGTCTGTAAACACAGTTTTAAAAGAGAAATTATTATTTAAACACAAAATGCTCGTCTAAACATATGCACATACATCATGTTTAGATGAGTGATTTTGGTATGTGCAGTTTAAAGATGCTATGAATAGAATGTTCAAGTAAATACATAAAAATGACAATTTTAATTTTTATAATAACTTAAGCCACTAACAAAATAACAAATAAATTTCTCTTAAAGTAGAATCACAACCTCAAAAGGTCCTTTGAAACTCTAAAGGGAATAAACAGAAAATCGTTCTTGAATTCTATTCTGTACTTTAATATGCTCCAATTTCGATTAGGACTGACAATTAGCGAAGAACAGTTTGAAGTGGTCATCTAACTTGAGAAATTGAACTATAAATTACGGTGGCACCGGCGTCTTGACATAAGTACTTGGCATAGATTGATGCGTCGCGGAATTTGAGAAATATCGTACGCCCCTTGAATTTATAGGGGCCTTATAAACAGATGTTGAATACGATATTCATTCTAAGTTTAAATGTATGTAGGTATACAAGTTTGTATAGCAATATGTATATAATAAATGGATGGAAAATCGAATAGCGAAAAAAGTACAAAAATGAAGCAAATCATGTTTGAAAACTTAATCAATTTATGACGCCAATATATTATATAAATTGACTAAGTTTCCAATTATTTGAAACTGTATTATATGTTGTGATAAAACGTAGGTCCTACAGAAGAACTGACAAAATCTTTATACATTCTCTAAAACATATCCCAAACACTATGAAACATAGTTGTTAACGTTACTTGCGTAAACACAAGTTACTTGCGTATATATTTAATTAATATTGTAATATTTAGTACATAAATTACGTGGCAATCTTTTAAATTTGATCCACGATTTCAGTTTTGAAACAGAAAAATCGTTAAGGATAGGATGTAAAAAACTTTATTCGTTTATCATTTCAATTAACATTATCGCTTCATTTAACATAAGTTTTATATATCTTAGTATAATAAATACCGTGATATGAAATCCTCAAAGAATTAAAGTGATTGATTTCACACACTGTTTTTACTCAACTATAGCAAAAGGAAGGGTAATAGTTTTGGCAGTCTATATATTATGAATGATCCCCTTTAGGTCCTAAACTACTGAACCAATTTTTGTAACGGTTGACGGTAATCGTATAGAAGCAGGCAATACATCTGCTCCTTTTTCCCCTATTCCATAAAAAAAAACGGATTCGATTTCAATAACTCAAGTCGAACTCAATTCATTAGAAGAAAGTCTAACTTGATAATGTCAAGTTGCCAACTCCCTGTTATGAGTCATAGTATTTTTGTACAGAACGAATTACGACTAAGATGATTAAGAAAGTACCTGCTTTAAAGCTTTTCTTTACGTACACCACCTGAATGGGTAAACCGTATTCAATTATTAAAATGGTTACTAATCACTGTCTCTCATGATATATTAATCTGTACTAGACTCAGTGTAATTCCAACGCCTAATATAGTCACCGCAGCATGACAATCGTGAGGAATCTATAGTTTTAATAAAATAAATGCATATCTAATCTATGAAACAATCGTAGCGTATGTATTTCCCTTTCAATACAACCACACGTTAAACGTACCTAAAAATATTCATCAGAGATACCTAACCTCGTTTACAAATTCAACAACAATGCAAAGCCGCTGGTGTATAATAACAAATCATTAATTATATTTGTAAATGTTCTATTTTTAACTTATATTAGATACCAAAAAAATACTACACATTTTATAAAATGTTAACACGACATATATTTTCACAAACGACTATAATAACGTACCTTTGGCAATAACCTTATTGTCGAAGTAAGTGCCCTCCACGGTGAACCCATTATTCAGTCCTGAGGAAATCATAAATGTGTAATGGGTTTTTGTACAAAAAAATAAAAATATCACGTATATGTTTCTTAACTTAAGTCATTTTTTAGGCTTCATGTCCTTGACCCGTACTTGCAAATAAGAAAACAAAAAAAAGCTTTGTTTAAGGATATAGCAAATTTTACGCCAGGCTATCATGGATTTCCTATCTAGGGTACAACTGGTTCCCTGGCCACAGCTGACCACATCCTTCACACATCTTGACGCGTGGAGAAATTTCTGCACAGAAAGATAAGGTAAAAAGGGTAACAAATTTGTTAGGATAGGAGTCACAGTGTAGTCACTGAGATTTTGAGGTACAAAAAAAATATTACATTTACTGACGTCTCTAATTCTCCGTAATGAAATTCTGAACATGTAAAGCAAAACTTTGTTTTCATGTTGGCATTTTCATGTACGTCTTACGGCGTTGTGACGTCATTCATTAATTTTATATTTAATAGGCAGATGTAATTTTTTGTGAAGAAAACAAGACTATTTTTGATTAACGCGAATTGAGCTTGAATGTTAAACCATACAATTTAAGTCGTTTAATTAATATGTTCTTTCGAATCCTGGGCTTTCATTAACAAAAGCGAGAGAAGAATTTTTAAAGGAGTTGTCTGACTGTCTGATATTGTCTTTTTCTGTCTAACTCTTCAGATACTTTTATTCAAGAATGGGTGTTGAAAATGATCTCAAATTCTTATTGATTGTGGCCCCCAACACATAATCCATAAAAGTCGTTTGTAGCTATGCAAAATCAAGAATCTGATTCGACGTAACCATAAGATACTCTTATTTAGGGTTCATATTTGATCTTCTCAACGACCTAGAATTATAAATCGGGGTAAAAGCGTTAGAATTGATTTAGAGTAAATTAATGAATATAAACACAGTAGATAAAAAAAAAACTCCACAAAACTTCTTTATAGACAATATTCTTTACTAATCCGTGCCAAAACCACTAAACTATTGGGTAAACTTACTCGTGGACAAGTTAACATAACTTGATAAGAGATATTATATATATATATATATATTATTGATAAGAGAGCTGCCATAAGGGAATAAGTTTTCTCTTAAATCTGTAAATTTAAGTGTTTGTTTTTAAACTTGATTAGTCACGAAGCAGATTTCGAGGACAAATTGCAATAGTACAACTTAAAAAGGAAGATCGTTTTTCTAAACGATCTTCCTTTCAAAACGAAAGGAATTCGTGGTATACATACAGTTTGCCCTTGCGCACACCCTATTAAAATTGTGGTTTCGTCTATACTTAATAGAATAATAGAAAAGTACTATTTTGTTTATTTTTAAGTTTAACAGTATTTATGTTCGGACTAATTATTTATATGTAAAACTTTGATTAATTAGCCTGATTCCTTTGTATTATTTATGTTGTTTTAAATTTCGATTTCATACTTACTGACTCTAAAGTCAGTTAAGAACCACGAATGCACGAATATTTGTGACACTTCTTACTATTTATGCGTACACTGTACTTTTTGAATGAAATTTTGATCTTTGGTTCACAACCTAAATACAAATCTGGTCGTCTACAAACATTTCTCATAAAATGTTCTGTAGTTACAAACAGTAATACGAACCTGGAGCAGTACTCCGAATATAAAGGATTTTTACGTGAAATCGTAGGCTTTATAAAATCTAATTCATGTTTAGATAGTTTGATTAGACTTGTGAAAAGGATTCAAGAAGGATTCTCAAGAGATCGTACCACTTTGGCGTGTTTTATTGATTTGATAACGCGTAAAATAATATAGAAGTCTCTACTTAGGTTCTCTGTAAGATATATTAAATAAGGCAGGCTAAGGACAAATCCATGTGTCATATTAGATATTTCAAAGTTACTTACATTAAAGTCTTGAAATCTAAAACACAATATATACGCTACTTTTTTATAATACTGCTTTTTACTACATGTATTAATGTATATATTATTAAATATGATCACAAAATGGCGACTATGGCATGTATATATGTAACTATGTATATTCATTAAAAAATATAGTACATGCAAGTTACACACTTCAAGAATCAAAACCATAAAAACTATCGAACAATATGCACTAAGTAAATTAAACACATCACTAAAAGCCTCATCAAAATCAGGCTAGTAGTTTTAGAGATGACAACATTGGTTTGCCCTAAAATCTTCGCATCTCAAACCTTCATCATACTATAGTGATCATAAATGATTTACATTTGAAGATATTTATGAAAAATTAAACCCAAGATTGAGATATATCATTTCAACACCTACAGAGTTTATTAACCTTTCCTCGGATAAAGGAGACGTTTCCTTCATAATAGCGCGAAGAGTAATAAAGGTGTATGGTATGTGTATGTTTTCTTATAATAAATGATTATTTTTAAAACAAATTTTAATTGCAAGAGACGTACCTAAATCTTGTAACATATGCTTTCTGTTAAAGTTTTGCTTACTATTAACATTCTTTTGTCTAAAAAGGAACGATGAAATGAGTAAGTTTTTAAGAAAAAAAACTATTTTGCACAGTGTGCAAACGATTGCACAGTAAAGTGGCAAATTTCGTTTCTTTCTTATAAACCATAAACAATCATAAGATGGGTTTCGTGTGTAAATAAGGTATTATTCATCATCACACCCAAATTTCACAATATACAAAGGTGGGTCAAATGTAGATGATAAAAAGCAGCGAGCTTAATACGTTCCTTGTCCAATAAAGTAGCGCGACTTTGTAGGATTATCCCTCTTTACCTTCTATGTCACGCATAATTTAATATGCCACTACCCTGTCTACCCAGGTTCTACCCTCATCTAAGGTTTTATATGTATAAGAAAAATGTATACCTCATACTTAGGTGTTGTAGAGAATTAAGGTTCATGTGCGGAAATGATAATGATATGAAAATGTAAATATGTTCATGTAAATTTTGGGCAGAGAAAATATCTTGGTGGCAAGTGACTACCGACTCCAACATACACCTACAAAGCAAGATAAAATAGGCTTAGGATAAAATAAATAATATTATAACTCTTGGACATGTAAAACACGCCATCTAGTCCAAAACTAAGCAGAGCCTGTACTATGGGTACTAGATATATATATATATATAAATTTTGAAATACATGCATATTATAGATAGGTAAAAACAAAACTCAGAAACAAATATTTGCAGATCATACAAACATTTGATCCGACCCGGGGTTCGAACTCGAAACCTCAAACACAACAGTCACTTACACTACCTTTGTGGCACCCCAGTGTGCAGCCAAAGAGAAAAAAATATAGAAACAGTTTTTGTGCTACGAAAATAATATTCTGCAACAAAAGATATGTGCTGCAATATGTTACAAACAATTATACAAACACTTGTACTTTCCCCAACTTATTCAAGTTACATGTTGTTAAAACAAACTTACTATTTCATGAATTAGCATAGGGTAGTGTAATAAAGATGAATTTGAAACGTTGTAGTGCCCACGTGCAGTCCGCATACCACTGTATTTACATAAACTCCTAGTACGTCGAGGTGACCACATCACCTTGAATTGCAAAAATTCAATTTACCGCACAATGCAATACAAGACTGCGAGCAAAAATATTCCTGCAACTTTTGTATTGCATTGCCTTTCACTCTGTAAAAGTACTGACTAAATTTTCATACATTTTTCTCGAAAAGAGTATTACCGACTATCAATAGGTTAGTAAAAATTACTATATTTATATTTGATATTATAGTATTTATATTATCTTAGCTAAATATAAGAAAGCAGATGTCAATAGCGAGGTATCTTAGACTTAATCTTATTTAACTACGAGTATCTCGAGACCGTCAAATGACTCTTTCGCAAATATTTAATAAAGAGCAGATATCATTAGTTCGATGTCTACATTACAGGGACAAAAGTGGTATGTCATTTATATTCGTAATCAGTTGAGAACTGTTGCATTTCAAAATCAACGTTACTAGTTTATTTAAAAAAGTTTAGTATCGCAGTTAGCAGTAATGATTGAAAATCAATAAATGGCAAAAGGAAAAACGAAACAAACCACACTTCAATAATTAATTGATGTAAACTTTGCGGTACTGGGACTAAGATCCCAAATGACATACTTCTAAAAATAACATAACAAAGTATATTAAAATTAGAGAGACAAAAAAACTTTACGGCTCCTTAAGATTAAGTGATGTAGTATCGAAATTTCGGACAACATCATGGGGATTGAAACTTGGACAAGTCCAATTACAGAGTTCATTAACGTTTAACATCTCTTTCATTTACTTTTCATGTTACATTTTACTTTTTTTCATGTTAGATTAGATACAATCACTGAAGGCAAGCGGCGCGGTCAGTATCTGGATGGGTGACCGCTGGTGCCATGTTCCCACGAGCGTCTGCGTGATTTGGAGGTCAGGTTAAGCAGTCGGTCCCGATTGTTATCGTAGGATAACAGTCGTGAAGCTTAGTTGAAGGCCTTTGAGCGGCTTAAAAACATCCAACGGCAAGATTACGTAGCCACAGCGTTGTCTTGCCAGTCCCCAACCCGCAGTGGAACACTATGGGTTGTTGATGAAATCAGCTTGAGTATAAGGATGTACAATAAGTATATATGTAGTAATTTATATAGATGTAAATTTTTACTACTTTTTAAGGGTAAAATTATTTGACGAAAGTTATTTTCGGCTAAAATTTTGTGAGTATTAATAAGAGTTCTTTTTCCGTTATACAGTCAGGAACATTGATTTAAAAAATAAGTCCCCACCGATACGCGCCTGTATTCGATAAACGGGTCCGAAAATAATGATCGCAAATAAGTCTTATTGTACAACGATTCCTATGCGTCACCAAAAACGTCACGTAAAAAGTCAGGTATCTGATAAATATGATCTTTAATTCGAGTGACATGAAATGATAATGTCGATAAGTTTAGAGCTTACAGTAACAGGCAAAGCGTCATAATCAAAGCTTTATTTAAGTTAAAGAATTTCTGTAAATTTATTGATAGTTCTTACTACCTAAAAAGGACCATACTACTACACTTTAGACTTATGCGTTTTTAGGTTTTTATTTAATAATTAAGTATATACCTAACTAGTATTATTGTGAGCCATTTTAACTGGTGAGTCCACTGCATATTAAGTGATATTGAAATCTACGCCGATTCCATCGGAAATCCAATACCTAAGCCATTACGCTGCTTTAAATAGAAAAAATACTCGTTGATTGTTTTAAACTGTGGTTAAAACCGACTTGGTTGTTAAAAAAGTAAAATACACAAAAATGTAATTTTCCGAACGCATAAGTACTCGAACATGAATGTTTGTTATCATTCTGATGGCTATACTTTACCAAGATACTCATGTTTCTAATGTCTATAATGGTTTTACATTTTCCTGGTGTTGTATTTTCCTCTTCCCACAGTTTGCCATACACCCACCTAACATTTCCGTTTTAGTTCCAAGTTTTCTTCCTGTTTCCTGTTGTTTTCTATCGTTTTATTTTTTCTACTTTTTACATAGGTATATATTTTTTTATGTGTATATAAATATAAAAAAATACGAGCATTATAAAGTTCAGGGTTGATAGGCAAGGTTAAGTATATGAGGTAGAGTTAGCTATCATACGTGATAACAATGATACAACACATTTTTATCTATGTATTATCCTTTCACACTTCTTCCAGTGATATACAGTATACGTCACAAGAATTAATCTTCACGTTGAGGTCACAAACTTTTCAGATCATCTGGTATAATAACTATTAATTATATACATTAATATAATGTTTTTTATTATGCATGCTAAACTAAATCTAATGACAATAATTATTATTATTGATGGTGATCAATAACAATAATTATTATCATTAGATTTAGTTCAACATAAGAAATTCATACAAACAGGTAATTTATAAAAGAAAAAGTTGCCATCTTTGAATCTCTGTATTTAATAGAGTTAAAGAAAGAATCATAATATCGGTAACTTTACTTAAGCAACGGAACAATTGCTGAGCAGTTTTCTGTGATGCCGTAGTACTCGTATTACCACTATCCAGCTGAAACGGCAAATAAAGTGCAGTTCCGGTAGGATCAGAAAGATTAGCCCGCAACCTGATTAGACTGAAAAGAGAAGATCTCAGGAAGGTGATAGGTATCCTGACTAGGCACTGTTCTCTAAATAATCACATATTTTTTATAGGCGCAACAGATAGCCCTCTGTGCAGGGGATACATGGGGGCAGAAGAAACGCCGCAGCACGTCCTCACAGAATGTAAGACTGTGGCAGATCAACGGGCAGACATCTTCCAATTAACATGACTCTCGGAAACATGTAGTAAACTGAATAGGCTGCTGAGCTTCTGGGATGATCTGGGATGGTTGGAGTAAGAAGATGATAAGCCCACGTACAATGGGAAAACAAACAGTCCAGCCGAACCATTTATTCAAAACATGACACACACTGTTAAAAAAATCAAGAATTAGAATATGTTACAACACCTACATGTATATATTAATATGCGAAGTAAAAACTTTGTAACCCATTTCAAAAAAAATACGCTAACAGAGGAGTATGATATTTAGCACGTTTTAAGATTATAATCGGAGAAGTGCAGAAAGCTAAAATAAACTAATAGATTATGCTTGACTTTTAACCACTAGTTAGTGTTATTTAGAACATTTCGAAGCGAAAATATGTTTTATATACAAAGATAAATATAATGTAACTAACATAAAATATTTAGTCGTAAATCATCAATACAATATGCCCATAATTTCTATACAATAGTTTTCTATTAAGAATTGCGGATAGTGTTACTAGGTAGGTAAACGCTTAAGGTCGTGGTCAAATACTTGAGATAAACTAAACGAGGCACCTCCATCAACGTCGGTTGTGTACGAAACCCGATCCAGATAATAACCTCATTGTGAAGATAACACAGGAAAAACAAAGAGACTTAGGTGGAGTTTACGTTGGGACCGTTTTATTCACGGAGTCTGTTTTTATAACGATCTACTCATTAGTGTATGCACACGGAAATATCTGCTTGTGACTGTTAGAAAATGCATACTATTTCTAACTACATGTATATATGTTAGTACAAATATTAGTGAGAGCTAAAGTTTAATTATAACTGTTTAAGTCTCTGTTCACCAAGAAATTACTTTCATGTAAGTAACAAAAAAACTCAAGTACAGAGCAGAAAGTACAATTATTGTGAAAATAAATGCTTGAACCATTCTGTTGTTTAGGTCTGATTTCTAAGGTATTGTGTTGCTTAAGTTGATTAGATTCTGACATAATTACTATGAGGCAGTCTCGGCGAAGTAGTACTATGAGTTTTCTGAATGTAGAAACTGTGCAGTACAAGTTTTATCAGTTTTAATTTATAATATTTTTATTTATGTACATTTAATATGTTTTTCCAATTCAGATGAATTCAACATTGAAATTAGACTGCTTTTCTGAAAAGTTAAGTAGTAATCATTCAAAAAAAATATTTCAATTTAATTGATACTTAATTCAGTTTATTGACATCTATTGCTATCGAAGGCCTCTCCCTAAAGAGCCTAGGCCTAAAGAGTTCCAACCACCCTGGCTTTGGGCAGTCTACATTTAATGAATACTATTATTTACAGTATCTCAAATGTCAGTACTTTCTACTTTGTCACGAAGTGTTTTACATATATTTTTGTTTTGAAAAGACCACTTCCGCACTAGGTATACATCCTGTGACGCGGGGGAATTTACAAACATGCATGTAACGGTCACAAGGTACATTCAGGCTCAGAACAACAATTTGTGGTTCATACAAAGTGTTGATGTCGTCCATGTAGGATTTGCGCCCACAACACTTGGCGAAGTTTCATTTATTTTTCAACTGCTCTATTACTATCTACATTTATATTTATATATATTTATTTGTTTTGTAGGTAAATTAATAACTTACATCACGTTCACTATAATCTCAACCTTATTAAGGTAAACAAAATATTTTAATAACAGATCCATAAAGCTTTTCCGTTATATAACAGTTTCATAGAACAGAAAATAATTATATTTTGTCTTTAGATTGTCGATATTCTGGTATATATTTTTTTCTATTTAGCTCTAGATGTTGCTACGCTCGGTGATATTAAGGAAAGTGTTTCTGTTTAATTTGATAAAACGATAAATTAAGGCTTATATAATCTTTATTTCTCATACGAACAATTTCAGTTTACTTACATGAGGTAACGATGTTTTTTATGTAACATTTAGTGTCATCTGGTGACGAAGCATGCGTATGCTATTTATATTAGCAAATCTATTGATACACAGGAACGACATAAAAAGTTGAAGTAATTAGAAATAATGTAACACAAAATTTAAAATAAAAATAATAAGTACAGTAATATGACTATGTTAAGTAGTATAGATTATTCATTCGTTTCGTTAAAATAATTAAAACGAAAACAATAGAACTGGCTAGCCAATATGATCACCAGGACTCACTCAGTAATAATAACGTCATCAAATTGTTTTTAAAAACATTGGAAGTCAATTATTATATACTAGCTGAACCCCGCGGTG
The DNA here is from genome assembly GCA_916048165.1 of Spilarctia lutea. Taxonomy (NCBI): domain Eukaryota; kingdom Metazoa; phylum Arthropoda; class Insecta; order Lepidoptera; family Erebidae; genus Spilarctia; species Spilarctia lutea. The sequence goes on from OU696479.1 coordinate 15,099,435, forward strand.
CTACCCGCAGTACGATGATAACTGCGGGCAACGCCGCGAGGCGAAGCTATATCTTTATAAATAGTAGCCTATGTGTTATTCTGATGTATAAGCTATATTGTGGTAAAGTTTCATTCAAATCCATTCAGTAGTTTTTACGTGAAAGAGTAACAAACATCCATACATACATACATCCATACTTACAAACTTTCGCCTTTATAATAGTAGTAGGATTAAATGAGATCATAAAGGTTAGTAAATATGCAGGTGTACAAATTTCAAAAGTCTACATTAATAGTACTTATTTTAGTAACTTTTCAGATAAAGAAATCTTCGATTATTCTATTCTACTTAAGAGGAATTTTTCGGGAAATAAAATCCCTACTTTTTCGTTTAAAAATATTATGAATACTTTTAGACTATTTTATTTCACTTGGGAATTTGTTATATAACTGAACTCCTTCGTATATTATTTTTTGCCATAGTGTTCTGTTTTAGGAGGCCGAAAATTTTATTTTACTTTACTTTATTTCTGAGATTATATTGAAGGGGCTTTTTTGTTAGGATAATATTTGTTTGAATGGTGTTGTATAATATCTTTTTTAATAAAATATAAATAAAGTAGGTGTATAACTGATGAATACTGATAAACTTTGTATTATTATATAATTCTTTAGTGGGTGTTAGGGAGACAAGGCTATATAATCGTTTGATAACTTTGTTTCGAGTTATTTGTAAGTCTTTAAGGTTAGTCTTTGGAGCTGATCCCCAAATCTCGATCAGATACTCGATCTGAGGTTTAACTAACAAGTCGTAGATGACGACACAGCAGGTGGTAAACAATGGCCAATTTTACGAACGGTACCAGATAAAGATATCAGTTTGTCATCTAACAGTAGACTTAAATATTTTTCGCCATCAGAGTGAACAATAAAAAAAAAAATTTGAAAGAAACCTCGCGCTGTTTCACTCCGGTCGAATCACTCGAGGCCATGGTATCACTCCGGTCGAGCCAGCCCATGCATGCCAAAGCGTGGCTCTCCCATTGTAAATTAAACGGGTTAATTATAATAATAATAAAAAGAGATCTGAAATGGTGATGAAATTCATTTTGTAACTATATGCGTATTTTTAATTTAAAGTTTATTATCATATTTTAGAGTAGTACTAGTAGTAGAAAACTTAAGATTTTTTCTGATTTCAAAAGTTGAAACTAAAATGTAACATTTTAACAATTATGTAATGATTTTAATGATACTGGCGCGCACACCCTTACATACCCTTAAGTGGAGCTGTTCTTAATTATATGCTGAATTCAAACAAATCACCAAAGCAAGTAAATGGTAGAAGCGCTGAAATTTTACCTAACAAAGTGCGTCCATTAACAGTCATTTAACTTAGCCCGTTAAACTGTGGTTGAAGTAAAATTAGGGCCCTGTGGTTTCATCTTATAAATGCGTTCTTAGCTTAAGCTGTTTTTAGTGTTAAAAACTAGAATTAAATTTAAATCATTGTGTGGTTTTGCTGGTTTAAGTTTCAATATTTACTACGGTCGAAGAGAATTAAGAGCGAACGTGACTTCTTCAATTTTACTATATTAACTGTTTCTATAAATATAAAATTTGTTGCACATGATAGAATATAAACTTGTACATATGTTTGAAAGTTTATATAAATATTGTAACAATACAATGAATTCAAAAAATGAATTGTAAAACAATACCAAACATATACATTACAATTGGAATGAGTATTTATTAAAAATACAGTTCAAGCCTATTACAATTATTTTTTAAATACACAAACCTCACGTAAGTGACAACTAACAGCTTTAAGAAAAGAATTGTAAGACTTAAGCTCTATTTTTATCATCGATTCGTGTTTTGAGCTTCTCTAAAACGTATTGGGGATTAACTGTAATTGCATATTAACCTATACATATTTGATTAGATTCCATTTCTAAATTGTTTCATAATCAGGTACTAAAAATTTATCCATACAAATAAAACACTCATTTAAACCTAACAAACGTACTAAATACGTTAAACAAATAAAACCTATCCACTAGCTGTTTATTTCTAATTTACATCATCAATCTATCAACAAAATATCGTTGAAGATCTCGAGATATATCTAGTATCTACCCGTATTAAACAAAATGATTTATATAAAAGCAGTTTAGTCGTGTAAATTAATTTTATGTTGCAGGTGCTTTAACTCATTAGGGAACAACTTGAAAATTCCCTGGCTTATATATATAGATGCAGTAGTGAATTTCGTCACTCAACGCCGAGTGTTTTATTACACTTCGCTTCGTCTCTTCTCTTAATTATATTCGTTCGCTTAGAAAAAAGCTCGACGCATTAAAGCATCAGATTTTCTGATAAATTTAGCTCCCCTCTCCAGTTTTTTACTTCGGGTTTATAATTATCTCTGTTTCAGTAGAATGTAGTTTTTTAGATTAATTACCTAGTTTTTCTCAAGTTATTTAAAAAAAATTTTTTAAACAATCACGGACCAGAAAGTGATAAATATTAAAATATTATTATCTGCTTTAGGTTGTGACTGTTTAATGTACATATGTGTTATAAGTTTCTTTTTAGAATCATTGATCATATATACTTTATCAGGGCATAACCAGGTGTAGTGTATGCATCTATCCAGTCGCATCACTAGGTTACTCATTCATGTACTCACGCACTCGTTTCCTTATATATAAACGTACAGTTTCATACGCAACAGTGTTTTATTGCGAGAGCCGCCGGCGAGGGTAGACATGTGTGCAAGTCTACGTAACGTACATCTTGATGGAGAGGATGCTTCAAGTAGCGATGAGGATAAAAATGGTACACGTAAATTTTTAAAAAAAAAATACTAAAAGGGAGTCATAACTGTTATGCAACACCAGGAAAAAAAAAATAGTGGGTACTAAGTCTATAATTGTTTTTAATTTAATTCTCTTATAATCAATAATATAAAAGAATTTAATTTTAATTATTATGTACATCTACATATAGAATTTTGTTTCTTTTTTACAGTGACTAATAAATCAGTAAATTGTTCATTGTACAGAGCGTTAAGTGTTTCAATTTGTATCTATTTCTTACTTTTGTATCTATACTTATCTAATTTATTTTTAGCTTCGGTTTGTGAGCACATTGTTATACTAATTAAACACTAACCAACCTCATTCCTAAACAGTAGCGACGTAGTTACCTCTGATAGAATCGTGCCGCAAGCTCTTCTCAGCAAACGTCTTTTGCTTGACTCCAATGTCATGTCGTCGGGGGATTGACGAGATCGAGGATTTGCGAATGTCTTGGTATTGTATGTACAATAATATTTAATATATCTGTATATATGCTGGTACTATTCATAAAATTACTTAATTTTAAATTTATGAATTCAGAACTAACCTCTTAATTGAGGTATTGAACTTAAAGTTGTTTAATTTAGTTCTTGGAACAAAACGATTTTTTTTCCAAAAAAATGTACTGAACAAAAATGACACACATTGTTTCAGGGCTACAATAGACATACAGATAGAACGTGGCAGATGACGTATCGGTTAATGAAAACGGGTCTCAATAGAACATTGTATTGAGACTTCGATAGAAAACTTTTGTGATGTGTATTGTGATTTAGTTATGTTGAAATTGAATGAAATAGATATAAATGATGTAATAGATATGTAATAAAAATGATTCAGTGAGTACTAATATTAGGTCTTTACCTATGAAATTGCCGTTTTGTATGCAATAAGTGAAAGTACTTATTTTTTCAAACTTTTTTATTTCTGTTATTCGAAGTAATCACCCATGCAATCGACGCATCTTTGCCAACGCATTGGCAGTTTATTGATGCCCTTCTTGTAAAAATCAGCTGGACGGGAGGCAACAAACTCTTCAAAGGCATTTTGTACTGCCTCTCGGGAATTGAATTTTTTACCCACTAAAAAGTTGTTTAAATTTTGGAAAAAGTAATAGTCGGTAGGTGCAAGGTCTGGTGAGTATGGCGGATGAGGGAGAGCTTCCAACCCCAGCTCTTGCAGCTTGGAGGCTGTCTGTTGCGCAGTATGGGGTCGCGCGTTGTCGTGAAGGAGCAGTGGGGACGACCGATTGACCAAAGCTGGTTGCAGATGTGCAAGCTTCTCCATCATTCTCTCCAGTTCTTCACAGTACACATCTGCATTAATGCTCATGCCGTTTTGTAAAAAGCTGTGGTGAATCACACCCGCACTAGACCACCAAACAGTGACCATCACCTTTTTAGGGGTCATTTTTGGTTTAGGGCATTGCTTTGGTGCTGAACCAGGGTCTAACCAACTTGCTGAGCGCTTTCGATTGTCGAACAGAATCCATTTTTCGTCGCACGTAACTATTCGTTTCAAAATTCCTTCATTTCTTTCCTGTTGAGGCAGGTCTCGACGCGTACGTTGCGCTGGCGATCGTTAAGGTCGTGGGGCACCCTTTTTTTTTTTTTTTTTTACGTGTGGAAACCCCCTCGGGCCGTCACCCCGCCGGGGTTTGCGGCGGGGCGGTGTGTCGGAATCGAACCGACTAAAACCACACGGTGTGCCAACTCTGCGCCTGAGTAGGGAGGGGTCCGGGATCGCTGTTATTAACGCAAACCGGACCCCTCCCAGCGCCTGCCCGCACAGAAGCGGGCACCCTCTGCAGGTAAGACTCTCAATTTAGGCGACGCACGGCACACGCGTACGTCGCCCCTTCGCGGCTGGCCATTAAAGCGGATGGAGGGGAAAACCCGTCCCCACCATCCGCGGCCACACTCAGGGCGGCATGAGGCGCAGATGGGCGCGCCTCCGCCGCCCGGTTCGCCGGCGGCGGATCGGGTCCGAGTGGATATCGTCCTCTCGGGCCTTCTCCGCCGCCTCCTTCTGCGAGATTACTTCCTCGCAGAAGGTCGCGACCGCGGTAAAACTGCTGTCGCTACCGGCCATGGAGCGTATGATGGCCGGTAGCGACAGATCTCCTCCGATGACTGCAGTGAGGGCCCGGCGCTGATCCGCCCAAGCGGGGCAGATCTCCAGCGTGTGCTGGGCCGAGTCCTCACTGCAGTCGCAGTGGTGGCAGGCGGGACTCAATTCCCTCCTAGCGACCGAGTGCAGGTACTTTCCGAAGCAACCATGCCCGGAAAGCACCTGCGTCAGCCGGAAGGAAAGGGTCCCGTGCTGCCGCCCTGCCCACTCGAGGATGACCGGCCGGAGCGCCTCCACGGTGGCAAAGCCAGCGCGTGGAGCCTCCAGCCGGAAAGACCAACGAGCCATCGTGGCTCGGCGAGCGGCTTCACGCCATTCGCGTACCTCTTCGGGCGAAGCACGATACCCGTACTCCGCTCGATATTCAGCCGCTCGCCGATAAACTTCGGCGAGCACTTCCGCCTCCAAATCCCACGGGGGTGTTCCGGCCAAGGCGCACGCCGCCTCCGTCGACACGGTGCGGTATCCGCGTATGGCTCTGACCGCCAATACCCTCTGAGGCCGCCACAGGCGGGCCTTATTCTGGGCGGTCAGAGCCGGGACCCACACCGGTGACCCGTAAAGGGCCATCGACCGGACCACCCCCGTGTAGAGGTGTCTTGTTTCGACGCTGGCTCCACCCAGATTGGGCAAGAGTCGCCCAAGGGCGGAGGCAGCGTCGACCAGCTTTGGACCAAGCTGTCGGAAGTGCTCGTCGAAGAGCCACCTACCGTCGAGGATCAGGCCCAGATACCTCATCTGGGCCCGAACCGGTACGAGGACCGAGTTGACTTCGATGGAGGCGCCGGGGGGTGGACCACGACGGGGCCCATGAAATAACAGGGCCTCCGTCTTGTCAAGGGCCACCCGTAAGCCCAGCGCCTCTATGCGCCCAACCACCAGAGATACACCCCTGGTGGCCAGGCGCGCCGCCTCTTGGAAATTGGCCCCCCGGGCTGTGACAAGCGTGTCATCGGCGTAACAAATTACGCCCAGCCCGGGAGGCAGACGACTCCGCAGGACCCAGTCGTACCCCACGTTCCACAGGAGTGGTCCGAGGACAGACCCCTGTGGAACGCCGCACGACATGGGTCGCCGTCTAAGGACGCCATCTCGATCCTCGTACACGACGGTACGCTCCTCCAAATAGTCTGCCACTAGCCGCCTCAGGTACTCTGGCACCCCATGAAACTGGAGTGCTTCCCTGATGCAGCTGAATGGCAGACTATTAAAGGCGTTGGCGATGTCCAGGGACACCGCCAACACCACGCCGCCACAGCTCACTGCCTCTTCGGTCACGGCCCTAAGGCGCACCACGGCATCGACCGTCGAACGCCCCTCTCGGAACCCGAATTGGGCGTCCGACAGGTCGGGCCCCACCTCGCTTAGGTGCCGGACGATGCGGGCAGAGATTATTCTCTCGAATAATTTGCCCGCCTCGTCCAGCAACACGATGGGCCTATAGGCCGTGACCGAATCGGCAGGCCGTCCCGGCTTCTGCAATAGGACCAGCTTCCCGCATTTCCAGCACTCAGGGAAGCGTCCGGACGCCCGGCTGGCGTCCAAAACCTCCCTGAGGCGGTCCGACATATGGTCGAGGGCTCGGGCCATCACTCGGGGGGGTACCCCGTCCGGCCCGGGGGCGGTGTTCTTGGAACGAATCCTTAGAACAGCCGCCCCAACCTCCGATTCCCTAACGGGCGGCACCTCACTCCCTCCGTCCCCGTCGCCTCTGACCGGATAGGCCATCGACGGGGGCGTGTGCTCCGCCCGCTGCGGGAAAAGGCCCTCGACCACTTGCTGCAGGAAGCTGGGCTGGAGAGTCTCGGTAAGGGGGGGGCCCGCCGCGCGGAGCTTCTGACGCACCGCACGATATGGGCGACCCCAGGGGTCACGGTCGAGACTCTCCAGCATCTCCTTTCTACTCTCCTCTTTGGCGCGGCAAATGGCCAGCTTCAGAGTTTTCCGCGCTTCGCGGTATTCCTCATGAAGCCGGCCCTCCTCCCCGTCTACGCGGTGGCGTCGCCGCCGGCATCGGGTGTAGGACCTCCGGGCACGAGTGCAGGCCGCACGGAGGTCCGCCAACTCCTGGGACCACCAGTAGACCCCGTTCCGTGGAGGTCGACAACCCCGAACGCGGGGCATGGCCGCATCGCAGATCTGCGTTATCGCAGTGCGAAAGCGGCCAGCCCCCATGTCGACCTCCTCGGCCGGGGCCCGCGGAGACAGCCATGACTGAACGATGGCCGCCTCCTCTAGCAGGTCCCTATCGAGCTTGGCGACTGCCCACCGCGGAAAGCGGGAGGAATGCCGCGCCACGTGACCCCTACTGGGGTCCTGGGACCGGGAGAGCTCAAATCGGATATATAAATGGTCCGAGAGCGTCTCAACCTCATCCAGGACACACCAGTTCCTTACTCGTGCGGCAACAGCAGGGGTAGCGAACGAAAGGTCCACTATCGACCCCCCCTGCTGTCGCACGCACGTGTTGGTGGCGCCTCTGTTCAGCAAACAGAGGCCCACCGAAGCCGCCCACTCCACAACGGCATCGCCCCTGGCGTCCGTCGCTGGGGAACCCCACGCAATGGATTTTGCGTTGAAGTCCCCCAGCACGAGGACGTGCCCAGACGCTAGTCGCCGCATCGAGGTCTCCAAGTTGTTAAGGAAGACCTCGAAGTCGCTCAAACTCCGGTTGGGGGAGAAATACACACCGTAAACGGTGATTCCCCCCCACTCGGCGGCCACATATCCAGAGCCCTTGTCTCTTAACGACAAGGGCGGGGAACGAGCCGCCGAGGAGCCGACGACTGCCACGGAGCCGTCCCGGTCACCCATCCAGTTTGGACGGGGAGGGACGTAGTAGGGCTCCGCGACTACGGCAACACCTATCGACCACTGCGCCATGGTTTGCAGGAAGAGATCCTGCGCCGCGGCGCAGTGGTTGAGGTTCGTCTGGACAAGGAGGTTGGAGATTCGATCCATTACTGGATCGTTTCTCCAACCCCCTCCATGGGCGACGGCGTTGTCGCACGATTCACGTCGGAGGCAGCCAGGGTCGTCTGGCTAGCCTCCGACGCTTGCTGGGAAGCACGGGGAGGCTTGCAGCCCCCCTGCCCCATCTGGTGATTGGCGGGCTTGTTGCCCGCCGCACACACGGGGCAGTGAGGGGCCGCAGAGCACTCTGCCGCCTTGTGCCCCGGTCGACCGCAGCGGAAACAAAGTCCGCCGCAGTCGAAGCAGCTGGCGCACTTCGAGCGAGTGTGTCCCGCGGCAAGGCACTTGTAGCACCTCATCGGCCTCGGGGCCAGGACTGTGATCCTGGCACTCACGAAGCCGACGAGGAGCCTGCCGGCATCAGCCAAAATTTTGGCCGACGCTACGGGACAACTCACCCAAACGGCGCCAAGCCCTCCTGGACCGGGGCGGATGGTGCCGACCCTGACGTTGTCCGCGCTACAGCTCGTCTTCTCCTGAACTGCAGCGCGGAAATCCCCGGCCGTGACGGAATCGTCCAGGCCCGAAATGCGCAGTTCAGCGCACTTTGTAGGCCTGGCGATCCTGACACCATCCACGGCGGCAAACACTTCCCGCAACTTCCCAGCAGCGGTGTCCGCCGTCTTTGCGCCGTCAGCCCCAGGGAACTCGAGAATTCGAGCTCCCGTTTGGGCGCGGCGCAAACGGACACCGGCCGTTCCAAATTCACCGGCGAGGCTGTCCCGGGCCTTCTTAAAGAAGGCCGCGTAGGACAGCCCGCCGGTTGTCGCCTCCGGTGTCAAGGTGACCACTACAGCCGCGGTCTTCGGCGGCTGCAGTTTCCGCGGCTTTTTAGCGGTGGCCCTTGCCACCGGCGGCGACTGCTGGGCAGAAGCCGCCTTGCGGGCAGCCTTTCTGGCCCGCTTTCGGGCCTTCTTTGACCCCCCGACTACCTGCCAACCCTCATTGGAGGGGGCAGACGTGGAGGGTCCAGGCGTTGGAGTGGGGAGCGGAGTAATCTCCGCTCCAGCCCTTGCCGCCGCCTTCGTCACCGGCCTTGGCGCAGCCGTCTTGGCCGGAGCCTTGGCCGGGGCCTTGGCCACCTGGCGAGCCCCTCGGGCAGCCGCAAGTGCCGGTGGTGCCGTCGCCGACGCGTACGACACGCGACCCCCCACCACAGGGAGAGGGGTCGTCGCCGACGACGTGGCCACCCTTTTCGGCGCCGCAAGCGGCGGCCGCATGACAGGGGCCGCAGGCAGCCTCGCCTCTAGGCCGGCCGTACGGCCCTCGATCATCCGCCAGCATGCATCCAGGATAACCGCTAGTTGGGCGTCGGTTATCCCGGGGCCAGCAGATGACGGCTGCGGCGCAGACGGGGCCCGCTGGGATGCAGACGCGGCCCGCTTGGATGTTGACGGGGCCGGTGACTCGCGCTCCGCCCGGAACTGGGCGAATTGAGCGCTGAGCTCTGCCACCTGCCCCGTCAGGCGTTCGTTGGCCGACTGTAGGCGGGCCACGTCCCCAATTAGGGTCTCGACGACCCCCGCCACGGCAGAAGAGGAGTCCTCAAGGGCCCTCACGAAAGAGCCCTTAAGGTTGACGGACTTGGTGGCCACCTTGTTTATTATGGCCACCGCCGCGTCCGCTGTCTCCTGCAGAGAGACCGATGATTGGGGCTCTGAATCCCCATCCACCGGTCCCCTGATCTTAAGCAGGAGACCACTCATCTCCTCCTCTGCCTGGAGCTCGCCATCAGCCCTGGCCCTTTTGTAGGATTCCGCCTTCGAAAAGACGGAACCCGACGAGGCCGTGGCGGGGGTTCGAGACCTCCCCCTCTGGCTACTCCCGATTTTGGGCGGCAGCATCTCCAGGGACGCGTCACTACCGACCTCCCTGGATAGGCCGCGTTTGCGGCTGTCACCAGTCTCGCAGTCCATTGCCAGGGAGGTACCACTCGTACCATCCGACGAGTGGTTGGACCTGGAACGCTCCGACGTTCTTCGGCTGCGGCTCCCAGCAGTCGGATCGACTTCTGGGAGCCCCACCGAAATGGGCATTCCAGGCGCAGCGTCCTCCTCTGTGGAAGAGTGATCGTCCGCCCTCCTAAATTGTCCTTTGGCGTTTCTCCTCTCCCTCCTCTCTCTCCTCTTTCCTTCTTTTTCATGTCCGTTGTTCTTGCCAGTAGTCGTTTTTGTGTTGTCCGTGCCGTTTGTATTATTTTTAATATAACAATCCATTTCTAATCCCACGAGTATGGGGGAAATAAGTGCATCCGGGCGGTGCCCCCTGCACCCGGATAAGCCTATGTACTGTGGAGGTCGGCCGGTATCCACAGGTTTTTTCGACTTAGCTGTCGGGTGTTATAGACTATCCTTGCCATGGGCCGGCCAATTAAGGCAAGCCCTCCGGCCAACAGGTTCTCAGCATACCCTCTTGTAGCCACCAATCGGGTCGTTGTTGAGCCTCTGTTGGTTACGGAATGCGAGAGGGTGGCTAGCCCTCTCTCACAGACGGGACTAACACTCAAGTGCCAGCCCCTCTGATCTACTCGCTCTCCATCACGCCCTCTGCTAAAGCAGAGGGACGCTTGGAGCGCGGCATGACGTTGGAGCGTCATGCCCTTCGCGGCAGTCTCAACAGACTCCGTCTTTGATCCCATTTAGTCTGGAGTCTCACCCTGGGCCAATCCGGCATGAGTAGCTCTACCCGGCACAGCCCCAGAGATCATTGACCCACGCAAGCCCCACCACGACGACAACGTAGGGATACATTGGGGGGTCGTGGGGCACCCATCTATCAAGCTTTTTTACCTTGCCAATTTGTCGCAAATGGATCAATATTGTTTTGATGCTTACATTAAAAGCTGCTGCTAGCTCAGCTGTAGATTGAGTTTCGTAAGCTTCCACAATCGCCTTTAATTCATTATTGTTAACCAAAGTCTCCGGATGACCACGAGCTTCATTTTTCAAGTCAAAATTTCCAGAACGGAACCGGGAAAACCAATAAAGGGTTGTGCGTTCGTTTGTACAGTTCTCTCCGTAAACGTTTTTGATGTTACGTGCCGTTTGTGTCGCGTTGGTGCCACGACGGAACTCATATTCCATAATTACACGAATTTTTAAAGTATCCATTATGACGAAAAATGTTCAAATTTAATGAAAATACAATGCTAATCAAAAAACAAAAGACTGAGTTTGTAAATAGAATGTCATGGTTTTAAAACAAAATTAATTTGAATTGAGAATACAGAGCCATTACAAGCTTTTTTTTATTTGAAATGACCAGTACTGAAGAAACGCAATTTCATAGGTAAAGACCTATTATTTAATATTATGGACTCACGTTCCCTTTCCCAAAGTGGTAAAAAGAGGCGTACCAATCGTACTGACTTCACCGCCTATGAGTTTCACTTTACTAACGTAATAGAAGGCAAACTGATTACGGTCATATAGGCACTTCAAGAATAAATTAAAAGTTTGGTATAAATCGAAAAGTTGGAAAGGCGGGAAAGCAATATTGCTCATAGAGATGGATTTAGCGAGTGTAACTACTAGCCCTAATAGTTTAAAGTCATATTCACATGTTTTTGAAAATAAATAATATTTATTTTATTCAGAAGTAAGAAAGAAACATATTTTGTTTCTTTCTTACTTCGAGATATTGCCAGTGTGTCAAGATAGAGGTTGGGCAAACTTTCAGTATACTTATCGAGGTCTTTCTGACACTGACAGAAATAAGTTGTTTTACTAAGCCTAATATTTTTTATAAACCAAACAAAAATAATGTAAATGACAAAGGGTGGATGCTTCAAAGTTTATTTACAGCAACTCAAACGGGATTGAATGTATGAATGTTCCAATAAATTAAAAGCCAAATATGTATAACTGAAGGTTAATTCAAGCCAGTGTTTGTATAATATAGCCGTAATTTCAGAAAATGTTTTTGTAAATCAACCATTTATCTTGATTTTTATTTAAATAAACCACTTAAGTAATTAGTAATTATACAATTAACCAGTGCGCTCTTAATTCGTTGCCAAATGTTGCTCCGCAGAATCACAAATGACTACGTGACTAGAATAAATTTAATACCACTTGGTCTAGGCTAGCTTACAAATTGAGGGATAGAGAAGCAATACGTACACCTTTAGTGTGTATTGCTTTTGTATCTTATGTATACGTTCAGTTGTAATGCATTCATGCATACCAATACCGATATCATACAAGATACCAAACTTTTTTTTTTATTGAATTGTCGGCAAACGAGCAGACGTGTCGCCTGATGGTAAGCGATTACCGCCGTTTACTTATGTAATTTTATCTGAAATATTCCGTATTTATTTTTAAACACCAAAATTATCTAATATTTGTATTTTTACAGTCGATTTGTCTGAAGGTTGCTTGGAAGAAATTGCTTTTCAGCGATAAGGCCGCCATTTGTACATTGTTATTATATATTATTAAACTCCTATATATAACTGTATTAATTGGTGTACAATAAAGTCTATTATATTCTATTCTTATACTGAAACTGGTTGAAATAATTTTTAGAACTTCATTATTGTAAAACTTAGTCATTTTTGTCACTGAAGGTAAGAAAAATGTTAGATAAACAATTACTCACCCAGAACTTGCTTTTGTGCAGTTAATTCTATTTATACTTTTAATAAGAATTTTGAATGATTTAGTTGTGGACTTCTGAGTCTACTTAAACCACACAACCGAACTAAGTCAACGAATAAATGGTATTTACTTATACAAATAGCTAATGCTAATGGTTTCGCACGCTTGATTGTTTCTTTTTTTTTAACTTGAAAATGACCAACTTCCATACAAGTTTTCATTTCTTATACCATTTGGGCATGAAATTTCCAAAACAAAAAAATGTTTTTGGTGCGTAGAACATAAAAAGCATCAACTGCCGAAGTTTAAAGTTAATGAATTATATAGTATGAAAATATCATATGACTAAGTAATTCTATACGCTATAATACTAATCATTACGTACATACTTGTATATTTCATTATGTGTATACGTTCATTAGATCTAGTCAAATTTAACATGAAAACTACTTACTATAAAATCATTCATGAGTGTCTTAATCTACTTGCTTGACGTAAAAATTTCATTACGTGGATGAATATGTAGTCTGTGTATAGATAGATTGTTATAGATCGATTTGAGCAAGGCAAATTTTTAAGACTGAATATAGTATACAATTGCTTTTATAAATATGAATCTAAGAAATGGTTACCATTTGTTCCAGTCCGCTGTATAGTAGTTAAAATTATATTAATGTCGATAGAAACATATTTTTTAACAGTACGACTACGGTTATTTGGATGTTTGATAGCACTCCAATATCATCGCCAGAAAAGCAGTTTCCATCCTTTTTTGTGTTTCCAAAGACCTCTAATATTTGATTCTGTTCATATTTCAATGATTAATGGTACTAATGAACTATATATTAAGTCTAGATATGCAAAAAATTATTGTAGTATTTTACTAAGAAAAAATACTTATAGCTTCCCATTTTTATTATATTCACTTTAAACAGTCATGGGATAGTGAATATAACTATTTCTAGAAAATATATGTGTAATATTTCAAAAAGGCCTAATGTTTAACACCTGGGAGAGGCAATAACAGGCATTTTGTGTCATTTATCGGTCGCACCGGCCGCTTATTGGCCCCCCTGATATATTAGTTATTGGGCCATGGCGTGTTTTGGTATTTTTGAAGCTCTTATGATCTTATATTGTGTTCGGAAAATACGGAATCGATAGGTGTGGTTCCTTTTATGGGAGAAATAAATTTTGCTGTTATTGGAATGTTACGCTTAGTGTTAGGTAGCTATTAAAAACGGTGATTATTTAGTTTATATTACTTGTCACTTATTTGCTTATATCTGTTTCTCTTTTCTGTTATATATGATGTTTTATGTACCTAATGTTTTGAATTCTAAATTTAGTAAAAAACATAAAAGGACCTAAATCAAAATGTTGTTATAAACATTTGTATCTTATGTTACATAATTCTTTAAATACATTCGGTTTTACGTCCAAACTAAGTACAGTTAATATCATTATTTTCATTGGTAATTATTACATGACAGTTCTTTGTTTGTTTGACAGATTGACTGCACGGTTGGCCTTGTGGTTTAAGTGGTCGCTACGTCGCTTTCTAGTGCGCCATGTGTTGTGGACTCAAATACCACATGGTACAACACTGTGTGATCCACAAATTATTGTCCTGATTCTGGGTGTAAAGTCCCCCGTGATACAGGATGTATATTATTAATGCGGGAGTAGTCTTCTTCAAAAATAAAAATGTTCTTAGTATTACCATATTTACGACTTATATATTACATACTTTAATGACCAATCGGAATTTTCTTTGACATTAGAGTAGATAATCTCGGTAATCCCACGAGATATGATGCCTGATTTTCTTTTAGATAATGACGAAACTACCAAATAACTGAAAACATAGCCTTTTTACCAATCTTAATAAGTATCTGATATTAGAAATCAAATTAACCACAAACGTGGCATCAAGATTTTTTGGGCGACATAACCATCTTTGTAGTTAGATACAAGTCAATTTAATAAAACCGTTTCATGTACTCGTTTCTAGATCCACGTTTCAACCCCATGTGTCTATAAGCAACAATTTAAAGAACGCTTTTGAAATTTGATTTCAATTAACTTCCACCATGTTAAAAATGGATAAATTTAACATTTATTTTCTAACGACTTTAAACTTTATACTCAATTTATTAGAGCTCACTGTGTCCGAGCATCGATCAATACACTCGATATTTATAATAGTCGTCTACTCCACTAGATTAAAAATGAAATCGTCTAATTTAATTCTACGGTGTAATAAAATTACGAGCAGGCGTCCCGATTTTTTAAGCCACACCTTGCCAAATTCCCTAATATCGCTGAAAGACTGAGGATCGTTACTTACCTTTTGTTTAACGCGCCGCGATATTATTTTTGGTCATGCCATCAGGCTGAATTATTATTTTATCGCTATAATAAAATTAATAGGTTTCATTCCCTTTTTTAGCTTTGTCAGGTCAAATGACTTTTGTACTTTTTGATAATTTTCGTAATTATAATGATGCTTTGCATTCTTGAATTTTTTTTGTTCAATAAATCAAAATTGGAGTTGAAATTTTACATTTAATAAAATAAAATTCGTATACTCATAGTACAAAAAACACATCAATACAGTATCCGAAGCTTCTAATGGTTAACTGGACGTCATTCGCAGCTAAGTAATACTAGTAATACCATACCATATTACAAAACCTATTTGGATATATGGGATCCAACTATCGGGAACTGCAAGTAACACCAACATAGAGATACTAGAGAGATTTCAAAGCAAGTCATTGAGAACTATGTTTAACATCCTGAATTGCATAAGCAATAAATACATGTATCTGAATCTCAACATAAAAACGGTTACACAGGAAATAAGCCAGTACAGCATCCTATATCAAAGTAGACTATCCAAACATCGGAACGAACTGACAACGCATTGAGTGAGAGGTTGCCCACACACGCGGCTTAGGCGATATGACATTCCCAGTCTGAGCAGCCACTTTACATAAAAAAGAGAGAAAAATGGTAAAACAGATGGTTGGCTTATTGTGGAAAAAACAGATTGCCATGTAGCAGCATAAATAGTATCGATAAAATGGCAAATATGTTAGGCCGCGTACACGAACTCAGCGAGAGCGGAGCGGGCAGCGGCGCGTTCAAATATGTAGACTGGAGACTGATATGAGATTGTTCACGAGCACAGCGGCGCGAAGAGCGGTCGGGGAGCGGTGTAGGAGCGGTGCGCACCAGTGTAGCGATGGCAGATAGGGATGAAATAAAATAGCAATCACCTGCGATTAGTGACTTTTCATTTTGTGAATGTTGTGACTTTCCAAGTTTATTTAATTATTTTAATGATCTTTGTTACTTATAATTTTATTCGCTTGGTTGATGTAATTTTTTTGCATTGTACTTTCTGTAGGTGAATACTATCCTACTAATTTGTCAATTATAGGAAATTGTTGTGTATGCCATTACGACTAATCAAGATTTTTCTAAAATAAGTTTAATGTATTTATTTATGATGCTATTACATAAGTAGGTACCTTCATTTAACAAAATATTTTTAAACATCGATCGATTTCATTAGTTATTTCTAATCACTAGTTATTTTTTGTTACATTTTTCATCTGTATCAAGCTATATTTTACGAGGCATAATTTCTCCTAACACTAACACGCTCTAGCGCCCGCTGGTTTCACAAACGAATTAGGTGTTCCCGCTCCGCTGCCGCCGCCGCTCCGTGCTCCGCTGACTTTGAAAACGCGGTCTTAAAATCAAAACATTAAGGTTGTTTTCACATATTGCAGTTGAGAAGTAAAGTCGTATTTACTTGGCTTCCTTTTAGAATATGGAGGTATGCAGTTTTAAAAAAAAATACGGATTTTTGGTCAAGTACTAAAAGTCAAAGCCGTTGATGATTTCTCAAATATTTATCTAGGAGTAGAATTCAAATGTGTATAGTGTATACCTGAATCTGTAATTCAGGTATACACATTTCAAATGTATATAATAGCGTCTTATAGGTACATTGACTTTAAAAATCTTTGATTTTTTTAAATACTTGCAATTAGACTAGTTTACCCGATACAGGCTTTAAATACACACTAGAACCAGTTGACTTATATCGCAGTAGCTCGGATAGATGAAAATAAAGGACTATGTTTAATTGTTTTAATGAATTTATTTTACGTATGTTAATGCGCTTTACAATAATTTGTTCTTTATTGGCCTTTAGCTCCAAATATCTCGTAAAACGAACATAGATTCTTTAAGAATGGCGCCTAATCAATTATTTCTCACTTAAGAGAAGACTGGAAACAACTGTGCACTGGCTGTAATGTTCTCTGAACTTAACTTTATCTCCTTAGCTTAACGTAATGCCCAAGAATGGGTGATCAATTCGGGTTAATTTACTAGACGGGCCGTTTCGGGTACAAATGAGTAAAATTATAGAACTTTAAGTTCGAGGTCATTGGTTTTGTGCAAAGTGGAATTTAAATTGTTAGGTACAGTGGACCAAAGTGATTCATGACCCCCCATAGAGTCATTTTCCTACAATTATTCTATACCATTAGGTTGAAATTAGCTTGAACATACATTTCATAAGTGACGTACCATTATCATTCTACTAGACACTGACAAAGCCATGACATAGACATAGACGTATACTATGATAAGTATTGCACGAAAAAGTTTGTTAGCCAGTGAACGTCCTTATCTATAGGTATATTAGGAAAGATTTAATTGTATATTTGTTTGAGACATAGGATTGACTTTATTTCGAACTAGCTGACCCCCGCAACCTCGTTTGCGTCTTCTATTGCCCGTAGCGTAAAAAAAATCCCCCGTTTTTTAAACATTCTTCATTGGTGCTCCGCTCCTATTATATAAACGAAAAACGCAAATGTCTTACGGAACCCTATTTAATCGGTCGGTAAAAATAAAATCGGTCCAGTACTTTTTGAGTTTATTCGTTACATACAAAAATACAAATCTTTCCTCTTTATAATATTAGTGTAGATAGTGTAGATAATGGGTAGACTTGAGGTAGGAGGGTAGAGGTACCGTAAAGGTAGCATAGGGTACTGTAGAACAAAAATAGATAAGCATTTATTTAACAGAACGAAGTCTGTCGAGACAGCTAGTCATACATATTAGTAAAATAAAACAGTAAAATTAGAGACCTTTGTTTATTTCATATTATTAAATTAAAAATAATGACATTCACTTCGTAAAGCGAATAAAAAAGAAAACTTCTCAATAGTTAATTTGTGGGTTATAATGGTTCCAATTGTTTGGGTCTGTAGGATTACTGGTTAAACCTAAAACCGAGTGTAAGCGACATGGTTTTCAATAACGTCTAATAATTCGATTACGCATAGACCCGATTAGACGACTGCAAATGTCACTTCCCCTCATGAAATCCCAAATTTCGTTACAATGCAGCTCGATTGCTTCTTTAGTCCTCTCGTTCCTGTTATCCCACATTTGAACCATCAAACCCCATAAATTTTCTATTGGGTTAAGATCTGGTGACCTAGACGGCCATGGAAAGATGTTGTTTGTCCAGTCGAAATCTAAATAATTACGTGTAAAATTCAATCTCGCAGTTCTGTGTGCATCCGTTAAATGAACTTTCTTAGCATGATGTCTGTAATGCAGCCCAGTGCGGTGCAAATTATTTCTAATTGTTTCTAGACAAACGTCGTAACGTGCTGCAAAATAGCGGGTACGAGTAAAAGGATGTTCTTCGTAATGGTGTTGCATTTCCGTTCTCTGTTGGTTTGTGATTCGACGAACCCCATGATTATGTCGTCGTCGGTCTTCAAGGATACCCTCTTCAGCGTGCCGTCTGATCCAGGTTCTGACCGTGTTACGACTCATATTTAACTCACGTGATATTTCTCTAACGCCGCAACCTTGCTCACTGAGCACTACAATCCGAGCTCTTTGTTCTACCAAATTGGCCATTATACGATTCGTTTATAGATATAAATATATTCTTAGATTTTTAATTTAATGTTTTCAGATTGACTACTACTTGACATCTTACACATAATGTCATTTCATTTTACAAATTATAATACTTTTTCTTCGCAATGAAAAGAGTTTGGATTATAAACGATTATATTATTTGAAATTCAAATAAGACTGCTGTATCAAAAATATATCTTGTTCAGTGGTGACAAAGGTTTAAATTGCATTGACATCTAACCCGTAATGACGCATTTATGTTTATATCTAAAACGTACTATGTGCAAATAGCGAAGAAAACCTAACTACATTTATGATTACAAAGGAATAATTGTCAAAGTGGGTCACCTTTCAACTGGGTCGATAGTACATAGTCAACTGTTAACGGTAGGTTATTTGAAATATATTTTTACTGAATTTCAATGATTTAGAATATTCTAAGAATGTTAACTTTGTTATTGAATGTCAGAGTAAGCAAATGTATTCTTTTTAACATATAGGTACGGTGAGTTAGTATGACGAAATCGTACCGACCAAAACACACTACCAGAGAATCTGGTATGCCTTGGCAAATAAGTCCTCTAGAATTCCGACAGAGCTTTGCCACCATAGACAGCTCATACATTCACCGGGTATATTAATTTAATTCAATAATTAAATGTAATTAAACGACTGCCTCATTGGCGTAGTGGTAGCGTATGCGACTGCTAAGTTTGAGGTCTCGGGTTCGATGCCTGGGTCGGACCAAATGTTTGTATGATCTGTAAATATTTGTTTCGGAGTTTGGGTGTTTTCTATGTATAATATGTATGTATTTACAAAAAAAGTATATAAGTATTTATATCGGTTGTCTAGTACCCATAACACAAGCTCTGCTTAGCTTGGGACTAGATGGCGTTGTGTGTTAGATGTCCGAAATATTTATTTATTTATTTTATTTCTTTACTTGGTTGGTTTTACATGTCTTGTAGGATTCTGCCAATCATATTCTAGTCGAGGTTGTTTCTTTCTATTACATTCTCATTTTTGTAATATTAATTGGAAGACATTTATTTTCACGTAATTGTCACGTACAAGTATTTTACATTTAATAGCCATAAATCGATCAGAATTTAGTTTGAATATATATTTATTATATAGAAAAATGCTACAACAATCCATACCTATATAATAGCTTGCTCAGTTTCTGAGATCGCTTTCATTTTACATAAATTAATCAGTTTCGATCAGTTCCATTTTAGACTCAGGTTCAGTTAAGACGTAGTTTAAGATTAATGTGTAATGTTCTATAGTTTCAGATTATCGTTAGGCTTTAATCTTCTATCTCATCACGTCGGTCATTATTGAGAGCAAAATAGAAATATTTAAAATAAAATCTAAATAACTATTAAATTTAAAACGTTCTTTTTGATAAAGGATAATATATATATTGACAAGAAAATGATTTTAAAGTACATTGGCAGCTACAATTACCATATCTTAAACATGTTTTAAATTATGATCATTTCATTATTAAGAGTTCTTAATCTACGTAATAAATAGAAAATGGTATTCAGTTTTAAATGTATCTACATTATTTGAGGAATGAGTACTTATTATCTTAAACTTAATAGAACTGAAACCATAACGTGCTCTTGCAAGTCTGAATAACCCACCCTTTTAAAAGGAGCAGGTGTGACTGAACTTATCCACATCATACCTCAACTCATCCACATCATCTACATAATGCATGATTTACAATTTTGACTAGATAATTTAGTAATAGATAAAATTATAAAGCTACTTTTATTATTGCTATTTACTTTAAGCGGTTAGAATCTTTTAAGTATATTAAAGAGAGTACCAAATTATATTTTATTATATGTATCTGTTCATGGAAGGGTCATTCTTTGTTTTTATTAATTCTGTGTCATTATTAGTAACATAATAATCTTTGAAAAATTAAACTAATCGTTCTAAATAAACTAAATTTAAATGCCTGTCAGAACTTGTTGTGTTTGAATCAAATAATTTAATGTAACTAAGAACGGCGAGTTATATTTTAATGAGACAACATAGATTAGGATATAGAACATAGATTGAGATTACCGTTGTCACGAATTAATATTAAAAAGGAAATAATTGTGATTACAAATACTTCGAAACTAAAATGTGCTAGAAAGATGAATGTTAATTCTTCTAATGAGAATGAGAAAAAGGTATAAAATACGATTGGATGCATTTAAATTCAAGAATAAAACACCAGAGCACCAACTACGGTTACTATTTAAATCAGACGACCCCAAGAGCCCTTTTTGTTTAAAGAGAAAAGAAATACACTGTAAATCGAGTCTCACTTTAAGTCTATTTCAAAAAATACAGGTTGAGGTCTCCGCCACAATGTACGAAACCGTTGGCAATAATAGAAAAGTACATTTGGATTCATGAATGCTGAAATCGCATCTGGGTAATAAAATAAACTGGGACAAAACACGAGTATCGATGAATAAAGAAAGGTGTTTGTACATTCAACTTTTGTTTGATTTCTCGTGTATTCCTGGTTGTACTAAACAAACGAAGGTAGCATGTTTATTTTTATTATTATCACGGCTTTAGCCAGAATGTAGAAATTATGAATTATTTCTATTGACATCGTTATTATTTAACTGCCTCGTTGGTCTAACTAACGGCTAGCGCAAGCGGCTGACAATCAAGAGATCGAGAGAGAGAGGAGAGAGAAATGATTGTATTAAAAATCTATTGATTATTTTTTGAATTTAGAATACTTAATAAATGTCTAACAAGTTAGAATGACTGTACAGGAATAATTGAAATGTATTGTGGTATTTATACTTTTTGCAAGCATTGTACTGGTGTATGGGTTATAATATATACCGTATGTATTGAGTTTTGTAATCCCGTGTTTTTTTATATTCCTGCTAAAACAAATATTTTAATTTAAGAACAACAATAAGCTACGATGGTGACAGATGTTGTCACAGATTGATGTCTTACAGATTGCATTATAGAATAAGGCAATAACGTAATTTGTACTTAATAATATTTAAATATAATTTGCTACATTTTTTTTTAATTAGATTTTTTTGCTGCCTTAGCTATATGGTTTTGCTCTCTATCAAATAATTTTATAGGTGTAGGAGATATGTAGTGATTTGTAATTCAGAATTCACTTTAAGTAAATTAAAGGCTCCTTCGAATCTCACTTACAAAGTACTTCAGAGTCCAAAATAATTGTATTTGTCTCTATTCTAGTAGAATAATAGCTTGGCTAATTCAATTAGAGCAGAACTCGGCGGTCGGATATTAACCAAAAGACAAATTACCCAGTTTCACGCTTTGCGCCCGTAAATTCTTGTAGGTGGCAATAAATTAGCATCAGTCCTTTTAAGGAGTCCTCCTGTTTCCTCTTTGTATTGAGTAGTTTTTATTTCGCTTTATCACGACTTTGGGAACGGCAACATTATTGCTTAAAAGTTCAAAGAGCATGTATAGGTACTATTTAGGAACAATTTTATTTCTTTGCGTCGTTATTACATATTAAATGTTTATTTTTCCAGGTTATACTAGGCTATTTACCACTGGCTATGCACACGTTTAGATTTTTTTATATTTAACATACTAATTATAATATTATTAATAATTTGATAATACAATTTAATTTGTTTGTATCGAAAATTATAAGCCAGTAGAAAGAACTACAAATCTCTTAACAAAGCGTGTCATTTTTTTAAATTATAAGGTGCAGTATGTTTATGACAGATATTACAATAGTGCGGAGTCTAATATGATTGTATAATATATATAGATACGTAAATTGCCCAATAAGCCACACTCGAAGACACTTGAGAAACACATTTCAGAACATGATTGGTTTTGATTTATTCAGTTTTATATATATACCTGTATTTATTTATTTACTTAATCATGCGTATGGATGAGACTTTATTTACTTCAAAAATATTGAAGATATCTAATGAACAAGATATCGGATTCTGCCTGAAGAAAATCGTATTCAAGCGAGTTTAATAATTTAGGATATTGGATATTTTGTCGCGATCTGAACACTTTGTTTACATTCATACTCTTGTATTGGTTCTATATTCGTCATATACGGTTCTGTATGTCGGAAAGCACAATATCTACTGACAATATCAAAAATAAGGTTTAATAAAAGAACTATCTCGTTCTAAGATTGGGTAGCATGTGTTGTGTGTGCAATTTCTTGAATCAAATCATTTTGTTGTATCAAAGCAGTAAATGAAGTTTGATGCATTTCTATTTGTTTTATGTACATGTATTTTTTAATTAAAATAAATGCGTATATCTACAGTCATGTCCAAATTTGACTACAAACTCTGTCTGACTAGAAAGTATCTTCCTTAGTGACATTTTGACAAAATAGGCTAGGGTTAGTTTTAAGTTTGATCGCCTAGCGCTTCAGTCACGGAGCGACTGTCATCCGACTTTTACAATCTAAATACTAGGCGATATTGAAGTTTTGTATAAAGACTGTCGTAGTTTTGGAGCTCCACCTACCCGTAACGATCACCATAGACGTTTCTATGGCAATCGGAACCTGGTCTGCAAAGTATGTAAGGGTCTTAATGTTATGAGAATGGTCGGTCATCCATAAACTAACCTAACTTTGTTATGTGTTAACCTAATAATTTATCACTAGCCACTTGTTTTTCTGATAAAATAAAATGATCAAATGGTAATTATAAATTATAACCTTAAAAACTACTTAAGAGCAAATAATCCTTACGGTATCACGAAATGTTGTTTTGCCGTCACAAAATAATATATCGTGGTTATTAGTAAGAAAAGTCCAATAAGTAATAGCGAAATCCCGTTTGGAGGTTATATCTCCCGAGCGAAAAATGTCAGTGTAATATGTCGTTGAAAGACTACAAGGTATCTATTACACCGTAGTGTGCGTTACAGATTTACCTTAAAATTCTATGCTAAGAAACTTGATATTATATAACCTAAGCACAAAACAATGGCCTCAAAACTTAAGTAATGACTTTTAAAATTTTATGTAGGATTTATTTTTTATTTTTAATCTACCCTGTTTTTGTTAAGAGACTCTTAAATTAAATTTAGGTGGTCAGAGATCCTAGTTTCTACCCATAGTTGAGTACATATGTAGTTAAGAGGTTAGTTGTTCAATTGTATACATTAAGGGTATGATGGGTTTTATGTTTTTAGTTTGTTTATGATGTCATCACTCTATAAATACTGAATGTTGGCTTTAAAATGAACGGATCGATATAAATAAAACACTTTGAATTTTTCTTTAAATTACAATGGACATTAGCTTATTGTGGTTGTAAGATATAATTATAATATGAACGCGTGTTATAAGGTTAGATTACGTTACAGTGTGACCAACGGCCCTATTAACGTTAGTGAGAACGTAATGAAAGTTCGAGTCACTACTGCAATTTATTTTGACGGCACCCGGATTACTTCAATAGCTTATTACTTTACTTTGAGCTAGTTCTTAAATTTGATTTGAACATCTTCTTTATTAAAAAGTGTTTTATTATTATTGTCATTAAGGAACACATGTGTTTTTTATTACAGAGTGGGCAAACGAGGTGCACCTGATGTTAAGTGATTGCCATTGCCCATGAACGACTGTAACTCAGGTGTCACAACCGCCTTTAAGACAGGAGTAGGCTCATATCTTTTTTAAATAATATTTCAGACATATGCCACACAACGCTATCTACTCTCAAACTAAGCTGAGCTTGTACTATAGATATATGACCCCTGATATACATACATACATACATAATATGCAATAGTTTTGATAATATTAATAAACAGCTTTTAGGTAATTAAATCAAACACCCACCACAAGACCAACCAATACATAGATTTTTGTGATTAGGTTGAGATATTTATTAATGTAATAAAAATTGTGGCAAATTAATTTAGAAAGACAGTGCTTCTACTTATCTAACTAAATGCTCTATAACCATTCCCTTATTGTTTATAATGGGTTCGAAAATCCCTTTGGATCTCCGGCTTTACGAATACGTTGGAACTAGAAGTGTGTGACGTTTTCATTAAAACCATCCTGATTTCTGATATTAGACGTCTTATTAAGAAGAGAAATGATCTGTGTCATTTCAGGTTCACTCGCATCTCTATAACCATTACTTACAGTTTCATCATCATCAAAAGCCTTCAATAGTCCACAGTTATACATTCATCAGCTTTTCTTTAGAAAGGAGACTCCTCTCAGTTTATTATAAAGTAAAAGTTTAATTTGCCTTTTCACTGTGTGTGTGTGTATGTGTGTGTTTAATGTGCCTGTATATTGCCCTTTAAATCTGCTACCACTTTGTAGCTGCCTACTTAATTTATTTTATATACGTCTTGAAAATGATTTCAATTATAAAGCAGAGAACGTAGTAACAAATGAATAAGAGCTTACTGTGAATTTAATTCGGTATGTTTCACTGAAAAATTGAAACTAATACTGCGGAAACATATGGTCTAATTCATAAAACCATCAAACGGAGGTGAGTAGCAATTCATAGCGTCTTTTTCCGATACAAAACAGTCTGTAATTCTTTTGCATGCAAAATCTTCAGACATTTTAGACTCACATACGAAAACAATCGCCTGTCACTACAAACTTACAAATAACATTAAAAACAAAACATTCGGAATTTCACAGACATATAAATACGTTTTGTGTCATAACAATGTAACGCATAGGCCCATTTGGGCTTATACTTTAACTGAGGGAAATCGTGTAGCTCTAAGGATCTGGTTTCACCAGTAACCATGGAATAATACGGTAAAAGTGACGTTTCATTTAATATGAATTTAGTGCTCTCTAATTAGTAACACATGATTGCAAAGTATTCATTTTACATTCAGTACACATTGACATTTCATCAAGTATTGTTTCATATTACAACTTTATTATACGAGTACGATATCGCACATACACGTTAGAAAATACATGCTTTAAGTCTCAACTAATTATACAATTTTAGCATACAAAAGGAAAGCTGAAGTCAAATCAGTTTTTTTTATTAACGCTGTATATTTTAAGTCACCGTACAGAAATAACAAATAACGATGAAATAAGAGCTTAAACAAATAGCAAGCTATTAGCATAAATTTTTAAGCATTTGTCTGCAATTCTAAGTGGGAAGTGATATTTATTACGGCCTTCAAAAGCTGTTTTTGTGTTCTAATAGCGATGCGCTGACTTTATGATTATGATTCTTTTGGTACAGTATATATATATATATATATATATATACAACTTAACGAATTCGAAAGCACGGAAAGCGTAGTAGTTCAAGCGGTTTCCTCGCTGTTTTCTATCGCGCTGAGTATTATGGATTCGATCCCTACATGTGATAACATTATGTGTAATTCAGAAATATTTGTTCTCCATCTTGAGTTCATTTTCATTTCATGTATATTGGCAAAATCCCCCGTGAAACTGGAATATTATATTCTTAGCTTGGACATCGTTTTTTCTATAAATAAATAAAATAGTTTTTCAGATTGTGACTATGTTTTATTTGAAAAACTAAACACGTTTTAAGTGCATTTTATCATTTCACAGTTTCAAGTTAACATTTATTAGTCAGTATAGTTGTACAATATGTAACTAGTTAAAAATACTTCTAGCACCCATTGGTTAGTTAGATTTAGAAAAAATATTTTGTGCTTTCAACAATACATTAAAGTACTACTACATTCTAACTTTTAACGTGTATGGCGTAAGGCCATTAATAAAAGAAAAATATTAAATCAAATATATTCCTTTATTAAGATATATAGCGTATTATGTTACGAGTTGATTTAAACTATAACCTCGTGTTTACATACTTAAACATATTGAATTGAGAATATTAGCTGGATAGCACTGGATTTAATAAAAGACAAATCCAGTGTTTTCCATCAATCCAGAATCTTTAATATGTTATAAAATAACGAATTTGATAAGCACTGTTAAATTGAACTGAATGTAATGAAACGACTTGTCGGTATACCTGCCATAAAATTTCATAAAAAAAAACTATTTAATTTTTTTATACAGTTTAATGACACTAAAACAACCTTACCCTTTGAGTTAAAAATCATCAACATAATTTTTCCGCACGAGAAAATCTGAAATTCTTTCAAAATGCCAGCAATATGTCATCGCAACACCATTAAAGTAATTAATAGCCAGATCTGTTTCATTTATTGCTCTTGATAACACTTCATTTTGTTAAGTGTTCATTTATTTCATTTGGATTAAGTTGTAAAAGGTCGGTAGAAATTTAGAATTACTTTTTGTACTCCTAACAGAGTCACTGTATTGTTTGTAAGTTAAGAACAGATCCTCAAATATTATTTGCAACATATAAGCAGATACAGTTATGACAAAAAGATTATTAAAAAAGTGAAAAATATTAATGAAGAATAATGAAATTTAAATCATTGTAATAATGAGAAACTCAATCAAACAGTGTACTGAAACAACCTGTATGAAATATTTATCATTAATTCATAATTTCAATTACCAGGTTTCGACATCGATCCTTAATTAAAAGGATCAACTAATTCTTATTCCAATAAGAACGGATAATACTTATTTACCTAAAAATGTTTTGGAGTACTAATTTGTCTTACAATGCAAATGTCAATGTCATTATTGTTATTTCACAGAATATAAAAATATTGATTCGATTTGATACAAGATTTGATAGGCTTTGTTTACATAACGTAATGTTTTACTATTTGTAGTTATAGACTTTAACTCCGTGCCTCGGAGAGCACATTAAGCCGTCGGTCCCGGTTGCCATGAATGAAACTTGGTAATCGAGTCAATGCTACCTCAATATACTGACGCTAGTTTCAACCTTCGAATACAGTTCACCCTCAGGGTTGCGGAGGTCTGATGCCGGTCGCTTCGTGGAAAAACTGATATTCAGGTAAAACAGGTGAAAACTAGTAGCCGACCCCTAATAATCTTGGGAATAATAATGGCTAGGAAGACGAAGTTTTTAGACTTTAACTTTACAGCATGCAAATAAATTCGTAGAAGACTGTACCTTCCAAACGGTTTACACTAATGGTTTCTATTTCACTCCAGATGAGGCAATAGATTTGGCAAACATTCAAAACGGCTTATTCTATTGATTTCCTGGCAACAAAAACTAACGCATTATTCAGTGAAAACAAAATGCTCTGATCCCATTCCCGGCATTATTCTATTGTTTGTCGTACATCTGAATGAGAAAAAATAGAATCGCTTCAATACTTTTCCTTACTGTGACGTCGTGGGTGATGAACCCTTTCCGCACCGCGTAAAAGCAATAAATTATGCGATAATGAAAGCCCAACCCCTACCAAGGTACTATATCATTTAATGTTTATTTTTGGCCCTACACTGAATGTGTATGAAGCATTTCTCGAGGAATGTGTTAAATTTAAGGCACCACATCCTAATTTATTGTACACTGTTTGGACCCAAAAACCGCAAATAATTGTAAGCAAATGAAGGCTAGTTTTGTATTTTTTTCTTTAACTCAAATACATCCATATAGATCAGCTAAGATCCTTATTTTTTACTTTTAAATATTGTTTTACTGTTTAAATATTCGTGTTTCAATCCATCAATCCGAAACTGACACTAATTATATCTTCTTATAATTTATTATTTTATTTTTTTGCTTTATTATACCTACCTTTAAATTAATGTCTTGCGTTATTTTATTACAGACTAGCTGAACGCCGCGAGGCGAAGCTAGTATAATTATAAATTGTAGCCTATGTGTTAGTCTGATGTTATAAGCTATATTATAGTAAAGTTTCATCAAAATCCATTCAGTAGTTTTGGCGTGAAAGAGCAACAAACATACTCACTTACATACTCACAAACTTTCGCGTTTATAATATTAGTAGGATTATAGTTAAATTTCTCACAGAAGTAATAAAATCTTACAAATTCTAATGTCTGAGTTGCGTGACCTCGCAGCTGTAGTGTGTTCTGCGAGAATTCATAGTTACAAATAAGAATTTCTTAGCACAGCGAGCTGCCTGAAACCATTCAGATGATTGATGACCGTCAATGAGCCTCAAGTAGTGAATATTAAGAATTATTTATCAAACTGTTCCGATAAGGAGAATACAACCTTTTGAAAGAGGATACAAGTGTTGTATAAATGGAGATAAAATTTATGCGGTCGTGGAATATAAGGCTTTTTACCGCATTAATGTTGTTATGTTACTATAATTATACTGTGTATTATTAAATACTGATATTTAATATTGCTTTTAGGGATTATCTTTTTCTACGTTTCTTTTTAATTATCTTGTGTAGTTCACAGAAATAGAGGTAACGTAGCATGGGTTCGGACGTATAATAGCTTAACTAATAGCCAAAGGAAAAAATAATAATAATAATAATTTCGTTAGAATTCGTAAATATACCTGCTATTGTTTTTTTTTTTTTTTTTTTTTTTTTTTTTTTTTTTTTTTTTTTTTATTAATCTTAGGGAAACTTACAGCAATACACTTAACATAACTTATAAAAGTAGCAACAACACGCCATTAATAAGTCTCCACAGATAGAAGCTAAATACACAAAAAAAGAAGAGATCCCTTATACTAATGTAATAACAAATTATAGAAAAATTTACGTTTAGTCCGTTTATAAAAATGTTATAAAAATATAAAAATATTACAAAAATATAAAAAAATTACCTGCCAACCAACAATTTCATAATAATGAAGTTCAATTTTTATAGATTAAGTTAGAATTCAAAACGACATTGAGTGCAGTCTCCTCCTCATAGTAGAAATACTCATAGCAAAAATGTCAAGATCATGTTTGCGTACTAAGTCATTATACATACGGCAAGATCGATAAAGGAAACTGTTTTGTCGATACCTAGTAGCAACTAATGGTGTTGAGAAAAACGGAGCATGGCGCAGTGAGTGCACTGGTGCATAGATTTTGCATTTATTCAGCAACTCAGGACAATCGATGGAAGAGGTCATCACTCGAGCAAGGAACAGTATGTCTGAAATATCCCGACGTTTTCGGAGTTCTAGGAAGTGGTGTTTTTTACAAGAAATTGCATAGTCGTTACAAACTGACTTCGTTCTGAAATTAAGAAATTTCATAAATTTCTTTTGAACCCTCTCAATCCTCTCAATATAGGTATCATATCTCGGACTCCAAATTTGCGAGGCATATTCTAAGTGTGGACGAACATATGTGGAATACAGAATTTTTAGAGTTTTCGCGTTTATGAAGTCTCTGGATGTACGCATAATAAAGCCGAGAGACTTCAAGGCCTTT
Organism: Spilarctia lutea; assembly: GCA_916048165.1. Lineage (NCBI taxonomy): Eukaryota > Metazoa > Arthropoda > Insecta > Lepidoptera > Erebidae > Spilarctia > Spilarctia lutea. The sequence goes on from OU696479.1 coordinate 15,129,292, forward strand.
TTTACTATGGAATCTATATGACGATCAAACAACAATTTAGAGTCATGCAGAATACCCAAATCTTTAATCACATCAGCTGCTTGTAATTGTACATTGTTTAAGAAGTATTGAAATAGAACTGGTTGTTTACCTCTAGTGAACGTAACTTTTGAGCACTTACTAGCATTAAGGTTAAGCTTATTTTCGGTACAATAGATATTCAAGCGAGAGAGATCATCCTGTAAAGCCAACGCGTCGCCAGGATTAGAAATGAGTTTAAAAATTTTCATATCATCCGCAAAATTTAAAATTAGAGAGTTGTGGAAACAAGTATGAATGTCAGACATGAATATGAGGAAGAGGAGCGGGCCGAGCAGAGAACCCTGGGGTACCCCACTGGGCACACTCATCCATTTAGACATATAGTTTCCCAGAACAACTGCTTGACTCCTATTGTCTATGTACGATGCAAACCATCGAAGCAAGTCTCCCCTAATGCCTGCATTTTCCAGCTTGTATAATAAGATTTTATGATTAATACGATCGAACGCCTTGCTATAATCTGTATAGATAACGTCTACCTGCTGGCCTCCCTCCATGGAGTCCGTTAAGAACTCATTGAAAAGAATTAAGTTAGTAACCGTGGATCTCCCCTTAATAAAGCCATGTTGAGAAGAAGGCAATTGATCTTTTAATGCGTTGTATACCTGCTCATATATAATCTTCTCAAAAACTTTCGCTATAATTGGCAACTTTGATATAGGACGGTAATTTTCAATTTTGTTCCTTGATCCTTTTTTATGAATAGGAGATATAAAAGCGGATTTCCAGATATCAGGCATATGACCACAGGTGATAGATTCCCGAAATAGATATGCTAAAGGAACCGATAGTTGCTTGGCGCAGTTGATAAAAAATATTGGGGGAAATGAGTCAGGTCCTGCAGATTTACTAGGGTCCAATCTCATAAGCTTATTTTTTACTACATCTGATGTTATTTCTACGCAAGAAATATCAGCATCCATACCCATATTTACAGTAGGCAAATTAGATGATGAGTCAGTATCAGATAGAAAGTTAGAGTGAAAATAGTGTGCAAACAGATTACAAATGTCATGGCCCTGTGTTGCCGTTTCATTGCCATGAACCATATTATTTGGTATAGTGGTTCGTTTAGAAAGCGATTTCATGTGTGACCAAAAACATTTAGGGTTGGTCTTTATTGAATCCTCAACTAATGCTATATAATTCGTATAACATTTTTCTTCTAAGTCTTTAGCGCGCTTCCGCAGCAACTGAACAGTCTGGGCGTCCGAAGTCATACTGTATGTTTTACTTTTTTGCCTAAATTTTTCTTTTTCTTTTAAAATTTTTTTGAGAGCAGCCGAGTACCACGGAGGAAATGACTTCTGCCGAATTACTTTATTTGGTACATATAAGTCACGTAAGTTATTTACACACGTATAAAAATATTTAACCGCCTCATCAACACTTAATTTAGAAAATTCATATAACCAATTTATATTTGACAAGTTTGAATTGATTGCGTCATAATTTGCTTGTTGAAACATAAATTTTGTACGAGGGGCTGGCTTCAACATCTGGATTCTCTCGATTGTCAGTGAGCAATACAAAGCTTTGTGGTAAGGGTCAAGTGGTACTAAGGGCCCATGACACTCGGTCACGGTTATTTCACAGTTCGACAATACCAAGTCGAGCCATTTACCATAACAGTTAGGAACAGAATTATACTGCTGGAGACCCAGTAATGATAGTTCGTCTATCAAACTATTTTCATTTATACCCGACATGCTACTTGGTTTAAGATAAGATACGTTTCTCAATACATTCCAATGAATCGAGCTCATGTTAAAGTCCCCCACAATTAAAAAATGATCGGAAGGGCACGAATTAACAATATCAAGCAACTTATTCAAAAAATTACTAAGTTGTTGTGTAAAATTCAAACCCCTCTTTTCATTACACAAATAAACTGTACATATATGTAACTGTATATTATGAGATACACAAATAGATAACCATATATCCTCAGCAGTAGAATTCCATTCAGGTCGAATAAATGTATTAAGATATCTGCGAGTAGCCACAAGAACTCCCCCACCCATCGACTGACCAGTACTTTCATAACAGCGATCACGGCGCCACACCATATAGCTGTCGTCAAACAGTTCCGCATCTAACACGCTATCATTTAGCCACGTTTCAGTTATCAAAACAACATCGTAACTATTTAAAACTACGTTGCGTTTAAATTCGGTGGTCTTCGTCCGTAAGCCGCGAACATTTTGATAGTAAAAGTTAATAACAGGCATAGCTAACAAATAACAATATCAATATAACAAATAAGATATGTTTCTCATTCACGGGCCGCACAGCTCGTAAATAGAAACATAATAGAAATATGTATGCATGTATAACATTCAATATAAATATCAGAAAACGTTCGCGACAGTATTGAAGTAAACAACTCATCATAGCAGACCAAACCGGTTTGCGTAAAAGAGAAGTATACTCACCACCATATATACAACCGGTTAGTGTGAGGGAGACATTTATATGTAATTTTGCACTGTCGTTGGATACGGCCGGGTCACTCTGAATGAGTAGAATTAGCAGGTAACATTTTTTTACAATAGGGACTATAATGGATGCAGGTGTTGACAACATTTTTTCTTTGAATGTTTGCCAAATTATAGTTACTTTAAAGTGAAATGGAAGTGAAAGCAACAATAAAGTTAATTTAAAAATAAAAAACAGAAACAACACAACAAGTAGACAAATTTGGGATATAAAACTAATTATTTCAACTTGTTTAAATCCTTTTCGGAAGTAATAACGAGGGAAGGAGATGTGTCATTTTTACGAACATGTATTTTTGTTAATAGTTTTGTAATTGTGTTAAGTATTATTTTAAGTGTAATCTAACTTTGGTGTCCCTAATAAAAAAAAACATGTAGGGTTTATTGTTTATTCAAATCTAAATTCAATTTGGCTTAATCCAATTTTTTATTAAGAGATTTAGAATCAGGAAAATCCAAAGATTTTTTAAATTCTAGACTCAGAACACCCTATTTTTGCATTACACAAGAAGCTTGTAAATGTGGATACAAATACTGTAATTTACATGTCTTAAACTTGTAAAACAAGTAAAGTTTAAAGCGCAACTCTATCGCGCTTGCATTCCGGTTCAAGGATTACTTACTTTGTAGTAGATAAACCGGGTTCACTTACTAAATTATACGAGACAAAGTTGCTAACTTATATAATATATGGTGTTTAAATAATAATTTATGTAGCTTTGAACAGGCATAAAATATACCGCTTCAGGAGAATAAATGAAATACAAAAAAAATCACCGTGGGAGAGCTATGCTTCGGCATGAATGGGTCGGCTCGACCGGAGTGATACCACGGCCTCACAGAAAACCGGTGTGAAATAGCGTTTGCGCTGTGTTTCACCGAGTGAGTGAGGATACCGGGAGCCCCCATTCCCTTTCCTATCCCCCAAAGGTTTGGTAACGCACTTGTGACGCCTCTGGTGTTGCGGGTGTCCATGGGCGGCGGTAATCGCTTACCATCAGGTGATACGTCTGCTCGTTTGCCCCCTGTACAATAAAAAAAAAAACATTTTCTAAGTGACCCAATTAGTGGCAGAACGTAATTCCTGTGATCATGTAACGTGAAAAAATGTAAAATGTATTGAATGAAAATTAATATTATTTTTTTTCAGTTTTTTATTTAAGTCTGATTACCTATGCTTCTAGTTTCTTTTGAGTTCAGCAAGTACCTACTTAAACTAGATACTGAAATTCAAACACAAAAAATAAGGAAATAAGACTACCTCTGTGGCACAGTGGTAGCGTTTGCGACTGTTGTTCTTCAGGTCTCGGGTTCGATTCCCGGGTCGGACTAAATGTCTACAAATATTTGTTTCGGAGTTTGGGTGTTTTTTATGTATAATAGTTATGTATGCATTTACAAAAAAAAAAGAAAAAGTATATAAGTATTTATATCAGTTGTCTAGTACCCATAACACAAGTTCTGCTTAGCTTGGGATTAGATGGCGGGAAAAAAAAAAGGATGAATATATTATTAGGTGTTATTTAATGTCAAACATAGTGCTGTATTGTTAGTGCTCAAACTCGAGATATTAGCCGAGATCCATGTTGCAATTAGAATTTGTTACATCTGAATAATGAATTGACTCACTTTTAAAATAATTAAATGAAAACTTCTCAAAAAAATACCCATTTTCATTAATTTGAAATCAACATTACAGAAATCACTATTGTCGAATACCTATGAAGTAACTTACTACTCAGATTTAGCACAATAATCCAACCTTTATATATTTACTTATAATACTGATCTCAACATGGGTATTCTATTATACAATGGTTTAGGACCGTCATTCAACGTCAGTGCTCTGTCTAGTTGCCACTCTCGTAAAGTTTTGACCTGAGTCCCAGGTACAACATTATCATCCACATATTTAGCCTTATAAAGCTCATTTCTAAAAATAACTAGCTGTTCCTTTAGGTAATCTATAGGTACTTGTGCTATTGCAAGCATTTGTGGCCTATATACATGACTATCAGGAACATTTCTAGCTTCATACAATTCGTACACAATGTATTTATCATGTGGTTTTGGCGTTCTTATAAATACGGCATAATCAAAGCCGACGTGGAGAAATCCCCTTAAGTTGTGTTCTGCCTTAAACCCGTCTATGAATTGAAATATCTTGTGAAGTCGAACTGATTGGCTCTCATGAAATATGAGCATACTCAGAACAACTATCATCGGGATCTGAAAATAAAAGCAAACTTTATTAAAATTAATCATTTAGGGAATGTGATGTGTAATAGTATATTAGTTTTGCATCATTTATATGGTAATCCATATACTGTTTTACACTAACATCGTCATATATGACGTCCATCGCTACAGCATAAATATTATTATAAATATTTACTGACAAAACGTAAAACTTACTGACTTCATTTTTAAATATAAGGAAACAAAACGTGCAATAATGTGTGAACACGTTTCAACTCAGCATTATTACGATGCAATATACGAAATCCTTAAAAAAACAAATATAAATATTTTACGATGCTTAAAATTTTTAGTGTTTCTATTTGTATAAAAAATTGGTTCTCATGTATGTAGGTATATATACCGTGATTTATCGTGAAATATCACGAGTACATACGAAATGTTGATATGTTAAAGCTATCCGATAATCCAACTGAATTAAAAAAAAAAATGAAGCCTCCATCCCTTCAAGCGATTTCATATTCAAGGTTCCTAAAAGTGGCATAAAGAACTCCAGTATAAAATTTTAGAAAGCGCACAGGTTTGGAATGATCCTGCTGTCGTATAGAAAACGCAAAACTCAGTGCCTTCTTCACGACCTGTACAAAGCGCTTTTGGGAAAAAACAATTGAATAACCATAGATTTGTTAATTATTTACAGTCCTTTATTGCCAATCATTGGCTACTTTTATCATTGAGATCTATAAATTGTTTAGGTACTTCGCTTAGAATTTATTTATTTATATATTTCATAATTTATGTGCTACCAATTTACTGGTCGGAACGAACAGAGAAATATTTTCCTTCCAGAAAGCATACGAAGTCGTAGTTGTTCAATAGCTTAATTCTTTTATTTTTTACGTTCCACTTTTTTATGTTAACTTTTAAACGATTTTAATGTTAAGGAAACTGTGTATTTAATTTTATTAGACTTCGGTTAACACAAAAAAGAATACCCGAAATACAAACACATAACCAGTTAAGGAATTTTGAAAGCGAAATAAAACTTAGACTTAGAGAATGAAAATTGTACACCATTGTCCCTTGAGTAACTTAAAAATCTAAAGCTCTTTCTGAAGAGAGCAGCTCAGGCCTAATCTGCGTATGCAACCCAACTTTCAAAGGCGTATGTACGTACATATAAGGACATATAATTTTTCGAGCGGAGTTAACTGTTAAGAACTTTATGATGTTAAGCCAAATGCTAGTGTGCAACTTCCCTAAAAATAATATTGCCAAATAACATCAAAACAGACTTCATTGAGATAATCTTAGATTATCCTGCGATACTTCAAATCTGAGAGAAAAACGTTAGAGAAGTTTAGTTACATAGTTAAGCCTTTTTCTTTCTTTTTTAGCTAAGGAAACGATAAGATTTTTCTTACCTGATATCCTACGAGTTACTGATAAACATTGTTAATACCAGCCAGCTTGTTAATCTCATATTTTTAAAACGTGGGAATTTAAAACATTAAGTTCAGTCATCGACGGTAAAACAGTTAAGACAAACAAACCACTAGATTAAAAGACTCGTCAAATAATAATCACTGAAGTGTACGATGATCTATAACTTTCAGAAAATCAATTTGAACTTTCAATGTTGTAATGTACTATGTCAAGTTGATAAATATACGTGCAACTTTCACATTTATTTAACAAAAAAGAAATTTTTCATCTACCACAATCCTTATTTCAAATTTATAGCATTACATCTGTCTTGCATCGTCTATAAAATTGTACGAGACCACAAAAACACATTGAATAATAAGTCAATGTCCTCGGGTTAATACTTCAATTCCCCGAAAACATTCCATTGAAGCTTAGATATTCTGTTATACCATTTTACACAGAATATAAATTTAAGTCTTACCCTTATCTACTGATCTCGCAGGTGAGGCGGAGTGCAGAAGCGTGTTGGTAAACGGCTTTTAGTATTTTCGTATACATTTGTATTTTCTGAACCTTACTATAATTTTGGATGTTAAATAATTTGAAATGAATTTGGAGGTGAATACAGTTGATGCTTGCTAGTTGTTGATATGTCTCTATTACATTAAAAAGGACCAAATTTGGCTTAACTTTCACTGGCAGATATCTGACGATATTAGACGTAACTGAGCTACCTTTCTTAGACTAGCTTTGATCCGCGTCGCTACCTGCGTTTGATGTTATATCGCGGGGCTCAGCTATTAAAAATAAATTGATTTATTTAGATAACAAAAGTATGAATTATTGTTAAGAACTTTGAAACATTTTATCCCATATCAAGCTATTGTGTTAGTTATAAAGCAATGACTTTGATTATTTCTTTCTTATGTTTTATTAAACACAACTTGATAACACAGCAGCTGTTACATACGTACTGATTTTTTATAAGCCTGCGAGATTTTATTAATTACTATGTAACAAGATCGTGATTTTATTTGGAGGTAGACTAGTTTTTTATGCTTAGTTTTTTGGTCTAACTTGATTTCTTTGTTCGGTTTAATAATGAAAAATATAGCAAATACCATTTAATTACATACCACACATTGAAAAGACGGCTGCTAGACTTATTTACTACTTGCATACTTTATATAGATATGGTAGTATTTACTTTGTCACACTAATTATTATTATGAATCTGTTTATTAAAATAGAATATTTAGTTTTATATCTTTTTTTTATGGATCAGGTGGCAAACGAGCTGGCGTATCGCCTGCGATAAGCCATTACCGCTGCCCATGGACACCCGAAACACCAGAGGCGTCACAAGTGCGTAGCCGGTCTTTGGGGGATGGGGAAGGGTTGGGGTATGGGCCTTCGGTATCCTCACCCACTCGGTGAAACACAGCGCAGGCGCTGTTTCATACCGGTTTTCTGTGAGGCCGTGCTATCACTCCGGTCGAGCCGGCCCATTCATGCCGAAGCGTGGCTTTCCCTTGGTCCCACTTTACACACACATACGACATAATGATACGAGATAAGAATCCAGTAGAAAAAGGAAAAATATATATATTAAGAAGAGATAGTAATTAAGTATAGCTACTTTCATAAATTTCCAGAATTTCCAGGAGAAAGAATTTAGGTTATTAGTTGGTTTAAAAATAAGTCACCGTTATTTTGTATTTTAGATACATTGCGCTTGCCAGTTCCTCTTTGCATTACAAAGACCCTTGAGAGCACTTACATATTTACATTTTCTAGTATCTTCATCAGTAATAAAAAATAATGTACATTTGAAATTTATTCAAAAGCCATCTAAAATCATATCAGTTTTTATACATATTCGTTAAAATAAATTGGTATAATAATAACAGACACATTAATATCGTTGGTAGAGGAATCAGCTAAGATGTCTTAACGTTTGGTGATATTAAACGGAGAACCTAATCAAAGCTTCAGCTCTCAGAACCCATATGACGTGTATTAAATCGATATGTTGTATCTAAACGAGCGACAGCTATACCTTTGCTTTGTTGATTTACACCCTTGTATTTGAAATTTGATTTATCTGATACGCTGAAGTTTTCACCATATCTCTTATCATATGCTTCGATAATCGTAACTCATGATGTTATTGCTTTTACTATAAAAAAGGTTTCATCGTACTTTTAATCATCGTTTCTTATGGAGATAAAAAATAATCTAGATAGGTGATACAATAATTAGACTACGTTAGGGCTTTTCATGTAAGTATTGTAATAATAATATCGACATTTTATTAAATTCTCTTTACGTTACTTTTGTTATAAAACATATTCAATCTAGTGAGCTGATTAGTTTTGTCATTTTATAAATCTTTTGGCATTCATCCCGCTCCAGACTACGCAATGAATGCTGCAATCACTCGACACGAAAGGCTCTATCAATATAAAACGAGTGCGAGTGGTACTCAACTAACATCAATATAGTTTGGAATGCAGTATCCTGACGATAACTTTCGCAGCCGTATATTGTGATGTATGCCGTGAAGATATTGTCATGCTGAATATTTAACCAAACCTAAACCCAAACCTAAAGACGAACCATCGTCTTGTATAGGATGTCTCAATAAGAATACACTCTTACTGGGACACTTTTAGAATGTCATTTTGAGCCCAGAAAAAAATATTTAAGCATTAAAATGCAAACGGATATGCCGTTTGCATTTTAATGCTTAAATATTATGCCGATAGACTGCCTCGGTGGCGTAGTGGTACGCGTATGCGACTGCTAAGCTTGAGGTCTCGGGTTCAAATCCTGGGTCGGACCAAATGTTTGTGGAATCTACAAATATTTGTTTCGGAGTTTGGGTGTTGTCTATGTATAGTATGTATGTATTTACAAAAAAAAGAAAAAGTATATATAAGTATTTATATCAGTTGTCTAGTACCCATAACACAAGCACTGCTTAGCTTGGGACTAGATGGCGTTGTGTGTTAAATAGATGTCCGAAATATTTATTTATTTATATTTATTATTTATATTGATTAAATAAAGTAACAAATAGATTAGAATATTAATAAAAGTCTTTTATTTGAAATAAAATATGTTTGAAGCTGAATTTAAAAAAAATATCATAAAAACATTGGCGGATTTGATGTTACTCGTGAAACTTAAGTCCTAGTATTTTGGTAGATTAGACGACTAAAACGCCATCTATAAGACTAGTTTGATGGACAGATGAAATATGCCCGTATACTAAATCTAAATTACCTTATCGTTGCTCTTTCCGCTTGAACTGGTTTCATTACTGACCTCTCGCTTATCTATGGGGTTACGAATTTTGTAAATGACTTACAGATATTTTGGGGCTACGATTGATGTAGCGTAGTTTGTACATATAAGATGTTTTGAATTAAGATTTATTGTGAAGTTTAGTGCTTTTCGATTTTACAGCGTGTGGTAGTTATACAGATTTATAGCAATAGCTTTTGTACACAAACGAGTTTAGATAGAAATAACCTATTATTAGGACTTGTAAGTATTAGTAAACAAAAAATAGATATTGATTTTTCGTGACTTAAAGTAAATTCAGAAAACAAAATAAAATACAGTGCAAATGTTATTTATTAATTTTATAGAAGGAATATAATGTAAAGTTCATGACATACTCACAAAGTATACAAAGAAGAGTGTGCTTAAAAATATTTTTGCCAAAATATCTTGAAACAAAATGAAAATTAAAATTTCCTTACCAAGTTGCCGTGTTGACTTTCAATTTGTATCTTTTGCATAGAAAATGATAGCCGCGAGCTTAGTACACGATGGGTTAGCAGTTTTTATGCCATAGAATATACTTACCTACTCCGATTTTTTTTTCAAATTCATTATATCTATTATTTTAGTAAATTTATGTTTCCTGCTTAATAAAATTTATTCTTATTATTCTTAATGAAATGTGTGTAATATACCATTCTCAATTCGGTAAAATCCGTAACGAGGTTATTCCAGAAAGAACTGGGGTAACCGACATCACGGAGAATTAGTACATTTAAGTAGACTTATATGAAAAGAACGAGGAATCTACATTCACAACCAAAATACACAGGTTTTGTGAGTGTTTCATGTTTTTTATTGCATTTTTGTTTTGTAACCGTTTAGTATTATTTACTTATTTAAATGAAAAAACCGATCGTCGCCGAATTATCCTAAAGTGAGACTGCGATTGGGAAAACGTAGTAAAGAGTGCCCTTTGACACGATGGACTGACGATTTCAAGAAAGTGGTTGGCAGCGGACAGTGGGCGCTCTTTAGCGGAAACCTTCGTTCAGTAGTGGACGGAGAGAGGTTGATTATGATCCATCTAATCGTTTGCAGAGTCAACATATTAATAAATACTTTTTCGAGAATTTGTACACAACAAGAAACGTGGTTTTGTGACGTCACTTGCCTTTTTGAGGGAGGTTTGGCAAGAAAGGGACACCATGGAGAGGTAAACCGTGCGATACTACTCCGGATCCGATTTTTATGGCGACAGCAGAACTAAACGGACGTGGAATAGATGACAGCATCTAATTTTAATATTGTCTATAGCTGTTATTTCATTTTTTTTATGATAGAAGTTGTCTAAATGGCTATATTCTGTCTGATGAAAGACGAGAATCAGAGAGTTGCTCTCACCATCCTCATTGTTATTATTATTCGTTACCTAACCACAATTAAATATGCCTTTTTGTAATTTTTTCTCCTTAGCTAGAAAAAATATATTTAAAACATGGAATGACTAAACAAAAGTAATAGTTGAAATGACATGTGTACATGCTTAAAATAAACAGCCCGTAGGCCTATGATATGAATATTATTGCACTCAAATATTTACATTAAAACGCATTTTGAAGCAAACATAAACAGTTTTATAGTGTACCAAAACTGAATTTAGTCAAATTTCATTTTAATTGGTAGTTCATTCGTGTAGTGAGTAAAAATGTTATGTTTTGTTTATTTCAATGCGTCCAGGAACAATGCGATTTGCAAGCTTCTCTTTTTACGTGTTATTTAAATATATTCGTTTTATGATGACAGAAGAATTTTTTACATAAGGTAAGGACGCTATACTTCCTAAATAACCTTTAATTTAAGTTTTTATTAATACTGATACACGAAAAGGAGAAAAAAGTTTTTTTGTTGAGTTAAAAGGGTTTATAAAATCAGACAAACAGACACACATTCTCTTTTCTAGGTTAGGAGTACTTTTCTAGTTCTTCTCTTAGTTAGGATCTTTCTAGTTCTTTTCTTAGTTAGGATTTACAGTACGGAAAAAAATATTCAACAATCAAACTTTGCCGCTTGAGTTCGAGTTCAATCAATATAATAAAAGAAATAGGTGAAAATAATATTCAATTTAAAACAAATGAAACCCTTTAGTTCCCCTCACCTGTCTCTTCAGTAAGCGACTGTCACTGGCTTTTGAGTATTTCTCGATAATATAGAAACCTGTCACGACCATCACGGAAGTACGCCTTTATCATAAAAAATGTACGTAATTACAGATGAATAAATAATTATTCTTTGAATTATAAAATATTGTGCAAGGCTAATAATTGAATAGGAAATAATGTTGATCATGCTGTCATCGTTGTATGACAATACCAGTCATAAGCTATGAAATTTTGATCTACGCTTACTTTACTATGAAGTGAATGGAGATGATAATTCCAATCATTTTTTAAACTAAAGATTAGTATGTACCATGGTCGTAACTTTAAAGTGAGTAACGTCGGAGTTCTTATAAACTATTTATTTATTACTCTTTTAGTAATAGTAAGTAATAATTATTCGTTTGTGATAGACTGGTGTTTATCCAATATCCATGCTTGACGCCCCAACGGCTGTAGCATATTCTCATTATATAAATGCAATTATTAAATCTCTGTTTGATTTATCTTAACGGAGTAATTTTAGAAGTAAATTCTTTTGTACGACAATTTGTTTAAAACAATACTTGTATGAAAGATAGAAGGCAAGAGAAAATGAGGAAGGTTATTAAGATATGTAAAGCATGCATGTAAAGAAGAAAATAGGGATTTTAGTCTATCAAGAGAGAGATAGAGAGAGTGGCGATAACTCAACCTACAAGGTGGCCTGACCCTTAAATTGAGAGAATGAGAGTCTTCTGTAGTTATCCATTTATACTACTATCTGAATTATTTGTTCGACAATTCGATGTTTATTTGCACTAAGATCAGGTTGTAAAACAAAAAGAGTTTTTAACTTATATTTGTTTGAAACTGAATAGGGAATATGCATAACATTTTATTTGACTCAAATATTTTTTTCTAGATTCTTTATTGTCTTAACAATACACTGAGAAGTTAAAGTAAATTAGATGATTGACAAAATTGTATTGAACATATTTTTGTAGTAAAGGCGAACCTTTTTTCTTATAGGCGGTAAGTAACAAATATATTTTAAAAAACTTGAGACTGCGTAAAAGTGAAATGTTTTATTATGTCTAATTTGGCATGGTATTGTCAGTTTAATATTGCGAAAACAGGAATGTACACCGCATACCAAAAATACTCGTATCTCTTGATCTTTTTAAACCTTATGGCATATTCATACTAGGTACTACATCAATATAGCTAGTATCTATACTAATATTATAAAGCTGAATATTTTCTTTGTTTGTTTGTTTGTTTGAACGCGCTAATCTCAGGAACCGCTGGTCCGATTTGAAAAAATATTTCAGTGTTGGATAGTCCATTTATCGAGGATGGCTAAAGGCTATATATCATCACACTTAGACTAATAGGAGCGGAGCCCCAATGAAGAATGTTTCAAAAAGATTAGCGCGTTCAAACAAACAAACAAACTCTTCAGCTTTATAATATTAGATAGATTAGTACCTACATACAAAAACGTTTTATTTACCAGCCCTACCCAAAGCTTTTCCTAAAATAGCTTAATCGAATAATGGATTCAGATGTAATTTTTTAAAAAGAAAACCATTAAGCGATTGTTTATCAATTAATATCCATCTGATTGATGATCCATTTACTAAATCAATAACACAATTCACAATATGTGCCTATGCTGTTTGGTTTTACATCGTGAAAACACTGGAGGCATAAAATATTTTATACAACTTGTGTGCTTTAAATGGTTTTGCAGGGCGAACAAACGTTTTCCAACGGGCGTAGATTGCCACATTTACATTTATGTTTAGGTACTATCTGACCCGGAAAACCTTGCTCTGCTATTTCAATTATCAAAAAAATCATATCGCCATTTAAAATATGAGCAAGAGTTAGAAAAATACGACTCATCTTCCTAGCCTTTATTATTCCCAATATTATATGGGGTCGTCTACCAGTTCAACCGATTTTACCTGAATATCAGTTTTTACACAGAGCGACTGGCATCTGACCACCGCAACCCTGAGGGCGAACTGAATTCGAAGGTTGAACTAGTTGTCAGTATATTTGAGGGCACTGACTTCCCAATAACGATTGCCATAGCTGTTCATGACAACCGGGACCGACGGCTTAACGTGCCCTCCGAAGCACGGGCGGGAAACACTGCCATCTTCCATACTCCGGGCTGCTATTAAGAATTTCTTGTAGGAAAAACCCAACAGCAGTCCGACCCGGGAATTGAACCCGAGACCTCTTGATCTGCAGTCGCTTACGCTAACCACTAGACCAACGAGGCAGTAGAAAAATACGACTAAATTTACAAAAAAAATAATTCGGTCTAGCCGTTTCCTGGTGCGACCATAAACACCGAGATGAGAGATATTTTTATGTTAGATGTATGCTAAAAATGTGTGGGGTTGCTAGATGATATTTTTATTGTTGTAAAATTTTAATAATAGATGTTCGTTATATTATAGTTATTACAGAATAAAATAATATATATTAAAACACAAACACGCTTTTTTAAGATAAAATGCTTTTTCTTTTTAAACTTATACAAAATCAAAAATAATTTCTATTGGTACTTCAGTTAGTTATAAAAGTGTACTTCTTTTTCAGTTCTTAAAACAACAATTGATTTAGATTTGCTTTTTGTCATTAATAATTATTATTTTCTCCTTATGACTCAAAAGAATTAGTAAATAAGTCCCAGATTATGATTGTATTTACACCTAACATAACAAAAGACTGTTGGTACAACATAAAAGAAAAAAAATTTACTAGGCCTAACAACAAAACAAACAGTAGCACGAAACAATAATCTAATATAAGTAGTTGTTTGACTAAAAAAGCACAGCTCAGTAAGCACAGTTATGATTAAACTCCAAATATTCTTAACATGCTTTTATTGTCTTAAATAGTATCTTACTAACGAACTATATAAACGAACCGAGGAGCAAAAAGTTTAAGCTTAATTTAGTTGACATATCACAATGGAGCCTTGAATACACATATACGTTCACATATATTTCTACTATTGTTACTTGAGATTTTATCACGAGATATCTAGAATATACGACAAAGTATAGCGTGAATTTGATGAAATTTGATATTTCCATTGAAATGGGGTTGTTAAGTAGCAAGACTTATTGATGGCAGTGAACTCTGAAGTTGTTTGTTGTTGAGTTCAAGAAGAACACATTCCGTATACACTCTCAAATAATATTTTCTAAAAATAATATTTCTACCAATATAATAATATTTCTATACATTTATCAACAACAAGATTGTAAACAAAATTGAGTGAATTGATTATGACAAAAATTTCTAGAAACATATCGTAATATTCAACAACAACGGAAATATAATTCCGTGGGAGAGCCACGCTTCGGCATGAATGGGTCGGCTCGACCGGAGTGATACCATGCCCTCACAGAAAACCGGCTGTGTTTTACCGAGTGAGTGCGGATACCAGAGACCCATAAGACAATTCAAATGCTCAACTACATCATCATCATCTTCATCTTTTTAGCCTTTATTATTCCCAAGGTTATTTGGGGTCGGCTACTAGATCAACAGGTTTTACCGGAATATCAGTTTTTCCATGGAACGACTGGCATCGGACCTCCGCAACCCTAAGGGTGAACTGAATACGAAGTTTGAAGTAGTTGTCAGTATTTTTGAGAGCACAGATTTCCCAATAACGATTGTCATAGGTATTCATGAGAACCGGAACCGACGGTTTAACGTACTTTCCGAGGCATGGGCGAAAAACACCGCCATATTCCATACTCCGGGCTGCTGTTAAAAATTTCTTGTAAGTAAAACCCCCAGCAGTCCGACCCGGGAATCGAACCCGGGACTTCTTGATCGGCAGTCGCTTGCGCTAGTCGCTACAGTTCTTTGCACAACTTCATATACTAGTTTAATTAAAGAGTGCTGTGCATTGAGGTTTGAAAATGTAATACCACCTAGTATTATAACATTAATTATAATATTTAATGCAACGTTTAATAACTACAAGCCACAGTGCTATCACCCAGCGCAATGAAACATGCGGCGTCATCTACGTTAATCACGAAATCAGAAATTAATTAATGTAACTTAATTAAACGATTAATTGGATATCCAGATTATTTACTACTATATTTGTAGTGAAAATGATAAAACAATCATGTTTCGATAATTAACTGGCGGGCAATGGGCGGAGTTTTAAACTGAAAGTTATGACTGTGTCAAATAATAATACTAGTTTATTATTACCTCTCGCCCTTTTTTACAAGCATTTATTTAGTTTCACCTGTCCTGTTGTTTGTCTGTAATCAAATCTTGCAAGTTAAATTTGAAGCAGATAATTTCAACCGAATGTGCTGAAATTTTCAGGCCTAAGTAAATAGCGTGACAATGTAATATTTTGATTACTTGGAGCTGATCTGATGCTGGAGCTTGAAAGTGGCCATAGGAACTCTGTAATAAAGCGACGAAACCCATTGAGCGTGGAATCGTCTTGACGAGGATTTTATGTTTATTTTTAGAGCATTTCAATAAAAGTTTGTTTTCATAAAGTTTTTTAAATTAAATTCATACCAAATTTACTCATAATCACCGCATTTTTTTATTTTTACTTATTTCCATTCCAGAAATAGGGGGCAAACGAACGGACGTTAGATGACCTGATGGTAAGCGATTCGAATCGCAAAACCAGAGACGTCACAAGTGCGTTGCCGGCCTTTGGGGAACGGGATAAGGGACGGAGGAGGGGTTGGGTATGGGTCTCCGGTATCCTCACCCACTCGATGAAACACAGCGCAGGCGCGGTTTCACAGCGGTTTTCTGTGAGACTGTGGTATCACTCCGGTCGAGCCGGCCCATTCATGCTTCTTGGCTCTATTACAGCTATCATTCAATCAACGACAATCTCTTTTATTTGGAGAATCTGACGAAACCTATTGCAAAACACTGAAGTTCCATGTTTTTGCGCTAGAAGTAAACGTAGTTATTTCTAATTTAATAATATTTGCAGTTTTAATACATAGAACATTACAACTGCAAAAGATTGCTCGTATTCAATAGGTGAGGTAGTTATTGATTATTTATTTCGTTGAAATCTATTTCTTTAAAACCTGGAATTTGATTGGATTTTTTTTTAAGTAATAGCAAAATATCATTTTAGATATGATCAAGAAGTAATTACCTAAGAGTCGGACAACGCGTTATATTTTATTTGACCTCTTCATTATTATTATTATTTACATTATCAATTTGTCTTGCAACAATCACACACTTATAAAATTTATTTGAAAAAAGAAACAAAATATAGCGCGTGAAACTTTTTGCTTTATTCATTTTTATGAACAACTTCTTTATCTACTTACATGTCCATATTTAGAGACATAATATATCTTGATTACTCGGTTTCTAAGTCAATTATCTTTAATTCCCAATCAGAGTCTCGTAAGAAAGAAAAGTACGAATGATTTACGCTTCACGTTAAATATAATTAATTGCAGACTAAATGATGATTGTCATTTTATTTTAGGGATCCTGGCTGATTGCCGTGTAATTGCAATTTCAAGTTATTACTGCTATTATAGTACCTATTTAGATAATAATAGTAATGGTTAAGGGTTTTTTATGTATTATATCATAGATTCGTAGGCGGTTCGTTATAAATTTAGATGACATGGTGTGTGTCACCATACAGCATTGTTGTATTATCTGTATTCGCAATGAATGTGACCACCACTTTTGGATTCTGCTTATGCTTTTCATCAGGCAGAGTAGGTCATTGGCAGACTTTTACATAAAAAATATAAAGCTTAATTTTTTTTCATTTACAATATCTTTAAATTATATTTCTCTTCTCAAATTCTGAGGTAGAGTAGAGTGTAGATTCTTTAATTGAGATTTATCTGAACTCCATCCTGATTCTCTTCTGATTGTATAACAAGAAATTTTTTTTTTACTAATTTTAAATAGGAGTATTAATCCTTATACTCCAGTAGGCTGAAGTAAGTAAATCCAGTTTTGCTTATATCGGTCTCCCGACAGAAGCATAAAATTAAGTATGTACGCAGTATATTCCAAGTTGGCATTAATATTTCGTTGGTGACCAATAACACCCTCAAAACGAGCCCCAGTTGTGTTGCTGGAAATTAAATAAATTATTTTTGCCAAGTACGGTGTTTTGATTTTGTACCACTAGAGTGTTAGATTTGATTTTCAAAAATTAAATTGTTGCCAGTTACAAGCTTGGTTCAGTTTCACCAGTTCTCTATAAAATTTGAGTTATCTGAAATATAGTTCGATGTGACACAAAAGTTGCTGACATGTAAAAAAATAAATAGGGAATAAACTTTTCCGAACATTTAAAACAACGCCATCTAGTCTCAGACTGAGCATAGCTTGTATTAGGTGTACTAGAAAACTGATATTAATACATAGATATTTTTTTATTTGTAAATAAATACATTATTATATTATTTATATTATACATAGAAAATACACAATCACCGAAATAAATATTTGCAGATATACTTACATTTGGGCCGACTCAAGAATTGAGTCTAGATATCTCAAGAACTGCCCAACATTTGCACACTGCGCCAACAAGGTAATCAAAATATTGGTTATCTGAAACATTTCCCTCTTTTCGAGACTTATGAAAGTAAAATCTGTAGTCATCTGGCAAATAAGTTCACAATTTTCTATTATGGACTAAGAAAGTGATAAAATTAATCCTTACAGTTTTCAGTTATTCGATTTAACCGTTTTTTCAGTTATTTATGACAAGATATTCAGTATACTTTAGTAAAACACATAAGAATATCTAAGTTAGATTTTATTAATCACTGTTGTTATAATATTAATCTCAGAAATGTTAGTCATTAACCCTAGTTTCAGTTGAGTTTTACTGGTTTTCTCATAAGCAGGAAAATTATCAGCGAGTAGCTACTACATAAATATACGTAATGTGGGTTCCGTATTATAATGAAAGTATAGGAAGTGTCTCAAATAGTAACGTCAATTATTTTTTTCTAAAAAGAAAAAGTAAAAAAATCCATCACCCTACTGTGTAAAAGTTTTGATAAAATTTATAAATCCTGTGACACCCAGGTCACTATAACGAATATATTAACACGTCTTTCATTAAAATCGTTTCATTAAATTGAACGCTACGGTGGCGGTGGAACATACAAATATACATAGAATACCAAAAATATTATCCTTTCGACTTTGTCGTAGTCGGGTAAAAATAGAGTCAGTATTAAAAATAAAATAAAAACAGTGTACTTTTTTGTTATTTGTTCAAAGCCTACTGATATTATAAACGCGAAAGTTTGTGAGTATGTTTGTTGCTCTTTCATGCAAAAACTACTGAATGGATTTTGATGAAACACCACAATAATGTAGCTTATACATCAAAATAACACATAGGCTACAATTTATAAAGATACTAGCCTCATCTTGCAGCGTTATTATTATCGCGGAGCACCGCGGGGTTCAACTAGTATATAATAAAATATTGTATAATTACCGATCCAAGTCTCTCGCTTAGACCAGTTGGATTAAATATAGGTACATTTTGCATATGTAAGTATATGATGAAATGATGATAATGTTCTCCTAGCCGATTACGGCCACGACGGCGTCTCAACGGAGACCAGCTAACTACGCAGGAGATGTTATAGTGCGCAAGTGTGTGCGCAAACACAGGTGTATTCTCTGTTGCTTCTCTCTCATAATCCGATGGGACCGTTAACCGATACGACCGGGAAGAGATCAGGTGAAGGACCTGAGACCTCTTGATTGGTAGTCGCATACGTAAACCGCTAGACCAATAAGACAGCTATATAAGTATATACAATGCTACTGAGATAACAAAAACATAATCACTTACACTATTTAATGACCACTGACCAACTGAGCTGAAAACAAGCACAGCATACACTCCGACAGAACAAACAATTTTATGACCAGTAAAATCGTAAAAATGTTTCTCGTAAATAAGAATGATAACTGTTCTCTTGGACACAAAATTTGCCACAAACAGTTTGGCTGTATTCATAATCTCTATTCTCTTTTGACGTAATTACCTAGTTTTAGAATGATACCAAACATTTAAGTGTAAAGAAACTTTACAATTGCAAGAAAAAAATCTTAAGAAGTGATAATGAAGTCGGAAAACACCTAAAAATGTTTTCAAAATGTTCCAGAATTTGTGTCTAATTAAATATTCATCATTTTACTTATTAATAACTTGTTGACAGTAACTTTCCTCTTAAATAGTAAAAGTACAAATTTTCTTACAACTTGAAACTTATATCATTTTAGGTTTCACTTTTAAGTTGCTTTAGTTGCTAGTTAATTGTTAAATTAAAGTATTAATTTTTAAACTAAACACAGTTTTCATCTACTCAATTCAGTTTAACCAAGTTTCTACCAAATGAACCAAATGAAGAGTTGTTTAGCCTCAGATCCTTTTGGTTTTATTTCAATAACTCCATTTTGGGACAGAAAGAAAAATAAATTAAAGTAATACTTCTTTCATTAGTCATAAATATAATTTCGATTAACATTAGCATCTTTCACTGCAACATCTGACCGATATTAGAACACCATAAAATATCCCTTGGCAGCGTCTCTGCGCAGTTTGGTCGCGTTGATTGTCTCCCGAACATCCAAGAGTGCCAGTCACCCTCGCTCCGTCGGCCTGGACGCATGTGTGAAACTCACGGCAAACCACGCCATGAAATACGCGCGCGACCTTTGAACGTACTTAAAACTTCAGTGTTAAAATGTGAAACTTTAACATGTGAAATGTTTTTTGATGTGCGACTTTAAATAGTGTGGTGTTATTGAATGAATTTTAGTTTATATAAAAATGTTGATTTTAATTTAAGTACAAGAAGTTTCATGATTAATTGCATTAATGATTGAAGGTATGTTCATTACAATAATATAATTATTGGTGACTAAATATGATCTTATTAATGAGAGGATTTGAAAGTAAAATTATATTGGATAAAATTAAATCATACTGTAAATGAAATTGGGTTTTACTTTGACTTTATGTGATGGTAGAAGATAAAGTAAAGGCACTTTAGCTTTGGATCAGAGACATCAGACTTATTTTTAGAAACATCATTAACATGTCAACAACTTTAAATACAATAGGCTGTGTTTCAAACAAATATAATAATCAATAATAAAAATAAATAAATAAATAAATATTCCGGACATCTAACACACAACGCCATCTAGTCCCAAGCTAAGCAGAGCTTGTGTTATGGGTACTAAACAACTGATATAAATACTTATATACTTTTTTTTTGTAAATACATACATATTATACATAGAAAACACCCAAACTCCGAAAGAAATATTTGCAGATCATACAAACATTTGGTCCGACCCGGGAATCGAACCCGAGACCTCAAGCTTAGCAGTTGCATACGCTACCACTACGCCACCGAGGCAGTCAAATAATAATAATATAAATATAATATATAAATTCGTTTCATCAAAATATATTTACCTAGTGTTTAAGATGTAATTCTCTAATTGCTCAGTACTAACACAGATGTCAGATATTCATCTGAAAGCGGCTCCTTGACTGAAATAGATGAAACTGAGTCACATATAGATAAGTAATATGGGGCTATTAAGTCCTCAGGATCTGATAGTACTTACACTGTCTAGTTTCAATAGAATTTCTACCAAAAGCTTATCTCAGTAGGTACTTCTCTTAATTAACTTCGATTATTGCAATTGTTTTGAGTTTCATTTGTGAGTTATGTGTACTTACTTTTGCTGTCGTATAAATAATATTTCAATTTGCGTACTATTTTTCACTGTCCTTTTTCTTTAATAAATTCCGTTGTATGATTATTAATTAACAATAATTCTTTTAAACCATGTGTTTTTCTGATAATATATTTAAAGTTATATCTGTTTAATTACTTTTATAGTTCTGAAATTATCTCAATCGGATAACTTGGTCTGATAAACTTTCAAATTATTATAATTTATATAAAAATAATTATAAATTATATTTTCATCTTAGCAGTACTTTATTACTCTTTTTATCGAGTCTGGTTTTGGCGTGATTTTCTTTGGCTTTAGCTCATAATATCAGAAATAAATATAATAGTTAGCTATTGAAATCGTTCAGTAGGTTAATCAGCTATTATTAATTTAAAACACTTTCTTGAATTGAAAGAATAATATTTTGCATTTCTACAGTGTACAGCTTTTTATAGTCCACTGCTGGACATAAGCTTCTTCGAAAAGAGATTTTGACCTACTATACCACGGTGGTCGGACAAGTTGGGTAGGTACACATAGGGTTTGTTTAAATTTTTCCTTCTCTTTGTAATGATGGTTTCCTGCGTAGTTTGCTCCTTTAGTCGCCTCTTACTACATCCATGGGATGAATAGGGGTGGTGACATTCTTAATCCGTCACTACGCGCATACATACATACACATACACACACACACACACACACACACACACACACACACACACACACACACACACACACACACACACACACACAGTAATTTCACAATCTCTCATATTTATGGTCCATTCATGATGGTCATACTCATATCAAATAAAAAGGTAGTTAACGCACGTAGAATAAGAAAGTGAAGCCTTTTTTGCAAATATGTGTGAGTGACTTCAGTGTGACAACACTTCGCTCCTTTTAAAGAAAGCCCCCGGAAATTGAAGTAAAATAGGTAATATGCGAAAATAAATCTGTTTGTTTCTTATAAATTACAATTAGATTGCACATATATTATTTAACACTATAAAAGTACGTGACTAAAAATAAAGTAATACTCATGCCTCACTCTCTACTTTATTATTTGACTATGAATTTACCTACAAATTAAATACCCAAATTTTTTGGCTGTTAGGAATACGAACTCCTGAAAACACTTTCTCAGTACGTCTTTTGCATGCATTTACGTGTGAAATGTTATTCTTTCAGACTTTTTGTTCACTTTTGTGTAGTTTTTACACCATTTAATTGCACAAGACGGCATTTTGTAGGTAAACTTACTGCACAACTGTTTGTGCAATACAAACAAAGTTTTGCGTAATTTGTTGCATGTGTGTGCGTTAACGCGTGTGTTTACTTCGAAGTAGCCGAGTTTTTTGGCTTCAGTAGGAACAAAGGCCATGCGTTATCTACCTTTTTTATTTGATCTGAATTATCACAAAACGTTTAATATATCTGTTTATTCAAAATTATACTAACACTTTCTAGACTACGAAGAATACTAAAGACAGCGAAATCGTAATATATGTCATGAAGATCATATTAATATAATGCGTATACTTGAACATTATCGTTATAGATAAGTACCTACCTACTGTGCTACTGCTGATACAGCTCTCAATGTCAAATTATAAGACAATAATACTTGGCCTTTTTATATCACATCACACATATCACAGTTGCAAAGTTATCGTACAACCATTATAGAGAGAACTCTGGTTTTTAAACTATCACTTATCTTATTTCGTTCTTCATATTACGTTCAGTTTGTTTGTTTGCGTAATGGTTATATCTGAGATTCGAATGGCTATGTTTGAAGCTAACAAATGCAAAACTTAATAAGAAGTCTCCCCATTATCTCACAATGAAATCCATCATAATATATTGTACGTATTTAAAATTATTGGTAATATATGTTTTTGCGCTTATGAATAAATAAATATTTATGAGGTTCGTTATGTATTGTAATTTAGCTTTGCTCAATATTTTTTCTCATTTTGGAATTGATCTTCTCGATCTCACTACCTAAGTACTGGCTGGTTATCTACCAATAATGTTATGCGGGCATACCATGCCAATGACATTAGCATAATATCTGCTCCGGGCAATATAAAATGTACGAGGAGATAAATAAAAAAAAACGATATAATATAATCGCTTCTATCTTGTATAAGTTAATCACTATTATAACATAAATGATGTTCTCCAGTTTTATATTCCGCTCTTGTTTCTAAAGTAATTGTTGAAACTGCTTAAATTCAATTATTTCATTCATATAAAGAGAAAGCTATAAAAATAATATACTACGTATCTCAAATTCTTACACTGCCTCAGTATTTTATTTCAGTTTTTACCGCCCATTTGCCATTTCGTGGTTTACCAAGTAACGTCATCTAATCTATTCATCCGTCGTATATGTAACCATAAGGCTGATTCTCTGTATTATTCTGAATAACATATAATGAAAAAAATCCTTGCGTATAAAGAAGTTTATGAATAGACGTAACATGTATAAACGTAAATTATCACGCAAAATCATTTCTATATAATATACATTTTTTGATTAAAATAACTTGGATTCCTTACCACAACTTTAAAAAAAAACACAGCAAGCGAATATGGATATAATATTAAATCGCATTTCATTACCAGTTTAGCTTACTATAAAAATAAACATACTAAACAAAATATAATAAAAATATCCTTTCATATAAAGAACCCTACGAATATACGTAACATGTATAAAACGTAAATTATCACGCAAAAGCAATTCTAATTAGAAGTGTTTTTGCATGATAATTTACGATTTTGTTTCAAAATAACTTCTATTCTAGACCACAACTTTAACAAAACACAGCGAGCGAATATGGATATACCAAATCTCATTTCACTACTAGCTTAGCTTACTGTAAAGTAATAAACATACTAGTTTATCATTACCACTTATTGTTTTAGTAGTTACACAATGAGAAGACAATACATACACAAGTAAACCATATGAAAAATAATTTCCCATGGTACGCCCACATGTACTATGGGCAAAAATAATTTTCCGTGGTCCAGCTAGGTGAACTAGGCGGGTGAATCACTATTGAAGTGTATGCATTTATTATAAACTATTAAAATAATACCTACAACACGACTGAAAATTTAAACAACCAAGAACAAGTTTTGGAAAACCAATTTACCGAAAATGTTTAGCAAAAATTTTAGATTGGTTGCCTTTCAGTCAAATATGGAAACTCAGGACTCTTAGCGATAACGAACTTTAGTCAACAGAAGTCTGTTATAAATACTAACTTGAAATATTTACCTACTACAAAATTATTTTTTAGTTATTGGTTTATGTTTAGAAATGCTAATGGAAAAAATCAAGGCTATTAAATTTCTGTATTCGAAGATAAATGAAATATTACAGAAAGAAAGAATTGCTTTTGAAATAAAAGTATTTAAAATAGTTATTAATAATCTCTTTTTTACATTTATATGTGTCGCAGGTATATTATAGTAAGAGCCCAGGGCCGCCAGACGTCACGTATTTTCTGACGAACGAAATCTGGCTGATTGCGTAGTGGTAGTATGTACTAAGAACGCATGCCTACCTGCTAACTTGATTAGACGGCCAATTTTCAGGTATCAGGTAATCAAGGTATTTAAAAACATAACGAACCTCACGTAAATTCTGAAAGCTGATTTTCACGTATATTTTAGGCAATATCCTTAAAAATAAGTCGCCAATACTCCCAGACACTTTCCGTGGGCCGATTTGCTTAACAGACGCTTTCAAGCTCCCAAAATAATGACGTAACTTCACGTAAATTCTGATGCTCCATTTTTATATACGTCTACCAGACAACTATTTTAAACAGACCGATCCAAGGGGCCAATCATCCCCTAAATTCAATTTTAATATCTCTGTGGGTAAGAGCGCGAGGGCATTATCCACACGCATGAGACTGAGTCAGACATGTATTAGGATATATTGACTTCTCTGTCTCTCTGTCTCTCTCTTATAGTTCACTCATATCAATTGATTATTAATTTTAAAAGAAAATCAGTTAAAAATTAAATAATGAGGTAAATAATTAAAAATTAACTTGTAAAAAAATGCTCATTTGACTACCATAATTCTTGAATTTTATCGTCCCGGGTAAAAAAATTATATTTAATTACGTGTGGAAATTGGCCCTATATAATTATATGTAATGAATTTCTTCGATTTTGTATAATTATATATAATTATGAATAATTATACGAAACCGCGAAAAATCGTTACATATGTGGTAACTTCCACATACACCGCCATCTACCTCAGATACACTGCACTACGGAGCAACGTACAACACAAAGAAACTACCAATCCTGAATCGCGCAATAGAAGTTCTCGATCGTTCGCCGAAGTTTTGATGGTACCAGCACTGCGGGTGTAGTCTATACACCGAATGTGATCGTGTCAAGTTTGAGCGGTGGCGGCTACGAATACTATTTTTCGATCTACCGCGTTCCCGTGACATTCTGTCGATTTTTTCTGTTGACATCGTGACTTGCTTGGTTAACGAGGCCATTTCAGAACATTCACTACTGCGCGACGTAGAAGCGATTGCTAATGTTGAGGCTGCTGGTGCTTGCAAGCCGATGACGTCGTTTATCCGGTCAACTAGGTCAGCCAGGTCCTCCATCCTTACAGAAGAAAGCAAAGAGAAACAAACAGAAGTGTAGCAAGTATAGTTAGCACGATTCATTGGATAATTTTACGAAATCGCAAAAAATCATTACTCAGCGGACACAGTAGAACACTGAATACTTTTCTTGTGATCAGTGCTGCTGGATACTGAGTCAACTGTAAGAGAGAGATAGAGAGACAGAGAGGCAGAGAAGTCAATATATCCTAATACATGTTTGACTCAGTCGTGTGGATAATGCCCTCGCGCTCTTACCCACAGAGATATTAAAATTGAATTTAGGGGATGATTGGCCCCTTGGATCGGTCTGTCTTTTTGTAATAGGTTTTAAAATAGTTGTCTGGTACACATATATAAAAATGGAGCATCAGAATTTACGTGAAGTTACGTCATTATTTTGGGAGCTTGAAAACGTCTGTTAAGCAAATCGGCCCACGGAAAGTGTCTGGGAGTATTGGCGACTTATTTTTAAGGATATTGCGTAAAATATACGTGAAAATCAGCTTTCAGAATTTACGTGAGGTTCGTTATGTTTTTAAGTACCTTGATTACCTGATACCTGAAAATTGACCGTCTAATCAAGTTAGCAGGTAGGCATGCGTTCTTAGTACATACTACCACTACGCAATCAGCCACATTTCGTTCGTCAGAAAATACGTGACGTCTGGCGGCCCTGGGATCTTGGACTATATTGTCAAAGCCTTGATATTACAATTTCACTAGTGATGTTATAATAAAACGGTAGATTGTTGATTGACTTAATTTCGAACAATTTAAAGACCTAGTGTGGTGTGTAAGTTTAGGTTAGGGTTATTTTTTTTGGTTGTTATAATAGTATTTTTGTTTTGTTTTAAAAGATATAAATAAATAAAAAATAACATAACCTGACCTTACCGCTAGTTAACGGCGCTGTTCAGTAAAATAACAAAGTAAAATAGAGTCGTTGACAATCTACTGTTAGCTTTTATTTAGTTTCACCTGTCCCGATGTTCGTGTGTAATCAAATCTTGGAAGTTAAATTTGATCCACTTATCGATTTCCGATTGAGCTGAAATTTGAAATATACCTGTAGTTCTAATGACAATCCAAATAAATTTTATCGGTATTATTATTAATCTGAAATGGTCGCCGTAACAAAATGATACATATTTTTGAACAACCCACCCAATATGGGTATCAAATGACAGGGCTTAAAGTTATTTTTTCATTAAGAAGTAATAAGAGCTTGTTTTATTATTATAACACTAGTGACATTGTTATATCACGTTTTTGATAATATACCTGCGCGTTTACATATTAATATCATTTTTGAATAAAAATATAACACATTATATTTTTTTCATATAATTAAATATAAAAAAGAATACCAAAATGCAAAACATATTTAAGACATAAATTATAAAAAAATGTGTGTATTATTATTTAAATATGCCTAGTGGTTTTAGAGATAAACACACTCAAAGAACCTAATAATGGAATAAACACTTCATTTATCATCTTTTTATGTTACGAAGTATATCTGATTCCATAAAGTTTTTACTCGTGTATTGTAGTGTATATTGCATTTGACATCGACGCGAAAGGGCGTTCCGCCCTTTGACATGGATCCTCTGTCGGGTCCGTAAATAGTTCGGCACCCCTGTCACACTATAGGCATCACCACAGGCAAAAATCGTATATCCTATCTCGATAGTTTTTATTTCAGTTCAAAAGTTTTACAACAAATAATATCCAAATTACAAGTGTTCACCAGGAAGATTGGTAAGTCTAACGATTTGAAAACGCATTTGTCTCATGGGTCACAAAAGAAAAACTTGTTCATTGGGTAAATATAACGTTCTAATTTATTAACTGAAGATTACGTACGCGTAATCTTCAATTAATAAAGAAAATTAAAAATAAAATTTACCTCCAAAGTCAAAAAAGTATAACTATAGTTTATTTAACTTTTGACAGCTCTAATACTTAATCAAATAGTGATACCCTGACCCGTTACCTATTCGATTTCTTTCATCGATCGATTTTATGCATTAAGAAGTTTTAATCGATTTAACAAACTCATTATTTTATAGATAATTTCGTACTTCATATTTCTATGTGTTTCAATGTGCGACCTCCTTTGTCAAAATAAAGAAGAAATGGATTAAAAGAATGTTGTTCAAATATGACGGTTCTATGTCATGAAAAAATATACAATAAAAGGAACTGAATTTTCAAAATGTATTATTGTATTGTGTTGTAATTCAGTGGTTAATATTGTATTTGTTAAACTATTGATGATCTTTATTAAATCTCTCTATGTCTATTTTAAAATAATCTACAGTATTTCAATGAGTAACCTTCAATATATTTGAGTATTTATATTCCTCCGTATTGATTTATTTGTGAATTCTCACGTTTGGTTGAGTTGAGCGTATCGTTCCTGCCTTCGTTACTGTCAAAATGCCAAAAAAGAAAGTACTCAAAGGACAAACAACTGTCAAGTGATGATGATTCCTGGTCATACGAAGAAGACGATTCTTTATAATTAAAATTAGTATTACAGTACCTCTTTTGGTTGTTTTATTTTTAATCCGTAAATTACTACGAATTTCAACATTTTGTACCTGTTCATTACAAGTAGGTACCGCAGGTAGTTTTTATTTGAACCAACTATAGTAAGTCTAAACAATTATTTTAGATTCATTAATTTGCGGCGAGTACATTCGATCCCATTACTACGTACGAGTACGATGGAACTGTTTTCATTACGCAAATTATTTATGCATTGAAACAGAGACATTTAGGGCATTTTAATGCAAAATAATAAAGCTTTTTACGTGATTTGACATAAAATATAATCACAATAATTTTATTGTATGTTTTATTAATATAATCGATAATCGATTTATTTCAAAACCGTTTTTATAGTCTGTGGTCATTAATTACGAATGACACATCCCTAAGTAGGCGGAGCCCGCCCATAAAGTACAGTATTATCTGTAGTACATTGTATCAAAAATTATTACAAAACTTTCTGTGCGTGATCTGTCAAAAGTTAAATAAAGTATTGGAACGACTATACTGGGCTATTAATGCGTTACGCAGATTTTTTCATTCTGTTTTTAAAAAGACAACTCCCGCATTCGCAATATACATCCTGTGTTACAGGGAACGTTACAAACATATATGAAACGGATACAAAGAAAATCCAGACTCAGAACAACAATTAGTGGATCACACAAAATATTGTTCCGTGTGAGATTTAAACCCACAATATTTTGCACAGTAGACCGCTTAAACCACTAGGCCATCCACGCAGTCTATTTTAAATTCGTTTCCTATGTGCACAATTATTATTCGTTACAAAAATGGTCGGTATTTGCCGAGTGAGCGAAGTATGCTGTACCGACAGTAATTGAGTAACATGTCCCTCAGGTTTGTAAAACAACTTTTTTAAAATGATTTAAGTTAGTACCCGTCGCATGCATCAGTTCAAACTACTTGTAAACATTGCTGACACAACTTTCGTAGTTTTGAAATACTAATGGCCCTCTTTGATAAATTCTCGAGGATGTCTCGATTGAACTTTCCCGACACTCAATTTCGGTAAAAGGCAAATTACGCCACTTCACTTGATTTAACCAAAACCGTTGCTTTCAAAGTGACAGATATAAAAAGGCTTTTCACTCATTTGTTTTTCCGATGTTCAATCACTTAAAAGCTTTGAGAACAGTGATTTTAAATGTCAAAGTAAGATCTAGTTAGAACAAGATATTGTACCCTAAAGAAGTTTAAGGTTTACCTATTCTGACGTATATTCGTATTACATTTATAGTTCAGCCAATTTAAGAATATCCGTACAACAGTTCTGACAGATTGAAGAATAAGGATGGTGTCCAAGAAATCAGATTCTTTATATAATTGCCTTGTCAGTTTTTTTTTTATTTTTATTAATTAGTACGATTATTCCCACATTGTAACGATGTTTGGAATAAAGTAAATTTTGAAATGTCTCGACATAAATAAAGGACCCAACGACGCGACTCAAATGACATCTGAAATAAAACATCTATTGTACATTTTAAATTTAGTTATATAGGAATATACATTTTGTGATGAAAAGTTCATTGAGATTGTGTGAGTTAAGCCTATATAAAGTTGTTTCGTGTTAATAAGTATGAAGTTCTCACCGTGGGAGAGCAACGTATTGGCATGAATGGGCCGGTTCGACCGGAGTGATATCACGGCCTCACAGAAAACCGATGTGAAATAAAGTATCATATCAGCGCCTGCGCTGTGTTTTACCGAGTGAGTGAGGATACCGAAGACCCATACCCCAACCCCTTCCCCCAACTCCCTCCCAATCCCCTAAAGGCTGGTAACGCACTTGTGACGCCTCTGGCATTGCGGGTGTCCATGGGTGGTGGTAATCGCTTCCCATCAGGCGATGCGTCGGCACATTTGCCCCCAATTCCGTAAAAAAAATTTAATGTCATGGTGGTACCTGTCAGATAGACTTGTAGTAATATATTTTATTTTTTTTATTTGATTAATTTTCTATAGGGAATAGATAGCATATATTAAAAATTACCAAAAATATAATTATTATTTTTCTATGAAACAGTTCAATGTAAACATCGAACCAAATTGTTATTTTCTAAGAAAAGTTCATTCTTTTTAAGCCTTGTAATTTCTTAAGTAATGTTCTTGATTCTTTTATGTAATATACATAATTAAATGTTACCGCTGTGTACTAGAGAGTTCTAATAAACCTAAATAACCTACTAACCTGTTATATAATATATTACCTACTTATTTAAGTAACTAGTGTCGAGGTCGAGGACAGAATCTAATTATTATTAATCGACCAAAAAGCTTATTAAATTAACCCAATGTAGCACAATCAACACCTCTTCAGAACGAATGCTTTCAAAGGCTCGGAGTGTACTGCCAATCTAATTAGAAGTCCAAACATGCTTCCTGTTCAGGTTGAAGTTTGGTTTGGAAGACAATGAAATTCAGATAACTGACGTATGGCTTCTTTGAGCCAATTATCTTTACTGATCTGATGCAAATCATTTCTGTCTATTACTTAGATACTTGTCAAACTTTTTTGATAATCTTGAAGGACGGTTCATTTTGAAGTTATAAAAACTTTTGTTGATCGAAGCTTGACTTTTACTTATTATATTACAGTTTGTCTGTAAATAAATAAGGATTGTTTATTTACAGATGGAAAAACACAGTAGATAAATGGGGGAAAGTAAATGGATAAGTCGAGGATGCAATGATTAATAATGCAGTAAATCTTAAATAGGTCTGAGATTACAGGAGATTGAAAACCCTAACTGTTATGTGTAAGGAACCATTGCAACATAAAAGTTATCTGGCTATTATTTAAAACTAGCTAACCCCGTGGTGCTTCCCGCGATACAACAATAACCGCGGCCAGTGCTGCGAGGCGAAGCTAGTATCTTTATAAATTGTAGCCCTTGTGTTATTTTGATGTATAAGCTATATTATTGTAAAGTTTCATAAAAATTCATTCAGTAGTTTTTGCATGAAAGAGTAACAAACATCCTCACATACATACTCACAAACTTTCACATTTATAATATTAGTAGAATTAAAAAGGTAGTAAAACAAGGTTTGACTGGTGACACAAGATGACTATATTTGATGATGTAAAATAATATGTCTTCTGCTTCAATACATTCTTTGTTGAATTAATTCCTTAATTCCCATTTTTGTAGAATTTAGAGGTAACAAACTAAAAATAATTAAAATAAACATCGATCTTTTTTAGAATCCAAATCAATATGAACATTCTTGCGTTATCTTTGGAGGATTTCACAACTAAATATAAATTTTATAACAGTTACCTATTGAAACTAACATATACATAAGTGACTCTACTCCGCCCGATTCTATGAGCAGAATCCAAGAGTAGTCACCATACTGAGTACGAATGCAGACAATGGAACAACACAGCATGGTGACCCATATTATGGCGCCTATTGATATGCTCCTGCTTCATGGGGTATCATTACCTATCTATACTAATATTACAAAGCTGAAGAGTTTATTTATTTGTTTCTTTGAACGTGCTAATCTCAAGAACCGCTAGTCCGATTTAAAAAATTCTTTTAGTGTTTGATAGTTCATTTAGTTAGATATTTTAGTTGTCGAGGAAGGCTATAGGCTATATATCATCACGCTAATACTAATAGCAGCGGAGCACCAATGAAGAATGTTTCAAAGACGGGAGAAAATTTTCACGCTACGGGCAATAGAAGACGCAAACGTGGTTGCGTGGGTCAGCTAGTTTAACAATAAAAAAACAATCTGAATTAAGTCCTAAAATATATTAACTCAAAATAATTTATGAACAAAATAAACCACATTATTCACCAGTTCTTTAAAAATATCACGAGACCTCTCTAACACTGGCTAACAGTTCACTAAGGAGCTTTTATTCTCTAATTGCATTAAATTATCTTCCTTCCTTGTTCCGTCTATACTGTTTAATCTCCATGTATAAAACAGAAATCAGGGCATTGTTTGGAGCGACATTATTTTCTTCTTTCCGTAGAACAAAAGTATAAAAAGATATTTCTTTAGCGATCCCTAGTTTCTTTTGAGGATTGACAGCAGATGAAGGGTTGTATTTCTATATTAAGATAAAGATACAAACAACTTTAGGTAAAAAAAAGGATTGTTTTTGAGAAATCAGACTACATGAAATATGATCTTTTGGCCTCTAATTATTTTTCATTACTTTCGTATTTCATAATGTAATGTTGATAATATCTGATATTATCAATGAACGTAACATAATGCTAAATAGCTTACAAATGACATCTGGGGCGGTATATTATGGGGATATTGTATCAACTGCGGTGAATTTCCGTGCGTTTAGGCAATTCTGCCATACACACTACCTACAGTAATCAAATATTTAGGACCCATAATATTTTATCCATGGTATTTGAGTGGTCCCGGTTTGAAAAAGGGTTCTGCCTATTTTGACCTCATTTTGTTTAGAGGGAAATGAACTTATTATATTTCCAACTGCGCCAGCTTGTCTTCTGATTAATTTCGTTGGGGTTCCAAGGCAGATTAATTTTTCCTGAGACTTCCCGAGTGTCCTAACATAGGTATGTTCGCGGGTCACTGCTGTTGTTATTGGTGTACAGAAGTTTTAGTGGGAGGCGTGCGGATGGGATTAGCCCAAAAAAAACATTTGATATCATACGAAATTCTTGCACCTAGATACACCTACATGCATACTTTATTAATATATTTAAAATATATACATATTAATAGAATCTAAATCTTAATTTTAAAGGAAAACGCGAATTTTTTAATCTACTCGGCTACCACTTAATCACGAGCGTATTTTTAAAAAGTAATTAATCTTTCATTTATTTTTATTTTAAACTAATCCGTCAAACTTCGTACTGCCATTTTTTTTTCGTAAATATTTTCTACATTTTCGAAAACTGCTTTAGATGTTCTTCAATATAAACCCTGTCCTAGCTATAACGAACACATAGAAGAAATAATTATCCATTTTGGTGCAGTCGATCGTCAGTTATGCGAGTACGTATATTTCAGTGATTCATTTTTATTTAAATAGATGTTAATGTTAACTGTGCTTTTGTTATTTTTAACATTTAAATGAATCGTAAAAGGCGTCAAGTAATTCAATAGTGATGGTTACTCTGACACCTAGCTTAAAAATATGTATCAAAGGAACGAAAGGCCTCAAGTTTCGGTTTTAATGTGTACCTAAAAGTTAAGACCTCAATAATTACTTCAGATAAAAATTCCAATTGAATTGCGATCAAAGGGTTTCGTATAATAAAAAGATCTACAGAAAATTCAAAAGGCGCGGAAAACTGTTATACAAGTCAGATGATACAAGAATATAGATCTCTCGCTTTTACCTTCTCTCTTTTAAAATTGAATTCTTCTTTACTGCAACAGAAAGGAAAACACAGTAACAGAACAATAATATTTTGTTACGTTTTAATATGATGACAACAATCCACTCTGCCACTTAAATTAGAATGGGCAATCCAACGAGCCCGATCCTAAAAAGTAATAAATATTTTTTCCAAAAATAACATACGTTTCAAGACACATAAATGCTTACACAGAACCCGCACCCGCACCGTTTACAAAACACTTCTCCCATAAAACTCATCAGAATAAATGAAGGCAATCGCAGAAGCCACAACCTCCCTTTATATAGCTACCAAAATGGTTTAACGTTGGTCGCAATGAATGACTTTTTATACATCAAGAAATTGGGAATTTAATTTAAGGGCCCTGCTTCTTCTTTGTTTATATTAAAGTTAACGATTTGTTTACACTGTGGCCGTGTGCGAGAGCACAGGCTGGTAGGCAGTGAAGACGTGTTCGGAATAATTAGTCCTTTATCAATTATAATATGTTTGTTGAAAGATTTGCCTCCAAGCTTCGATGATATTAATTTAAGCTGTAAAGAAAGCAAAATATTTGTGGTAGAAAATTTAAACTTACTTACAACTACAAAATAGGCTACAAACTAAAAAAAAAGGTTAGAAAACTAAATACAATAATAAATACAAAAAAAAAAAAACTAATTTCGCAGATTTTTTAGCGTTTACAGGTAATACCTCCATTAACTGGATATAAGATTCTATGCATCTTTAAAAACAAATTAGTCAAAAAACAATCTTTAAAAGAAACATTTTATTAACTTTTTGATAAGACGGTTAGAAAAATGTTTAACATTATAATTTTGTAATGAATACTCCCATGAACGTAATATAGTCTCAAGATAACTTACAAGTAAGAATAATGAATTTTGTATAAAACCGAGAAAGGAGAGTTTCGGAGAACATTAAAATTACATAATTAATGCATTAAAGTACTTCGGTTTCTATGTCGTATAGATGTCGTACACTTATGTCAAATTAATCTTGTAAATTGTGTTTAGGGCGGGCATAAAAGCATTTTAAAGGACCAAGCTATCAAGATAAGAACACATTTAATTCCATTATATTTTCTAAAAGTCAAGATTTACTGAGAAATTATAAGTGAATTTTTTAAAATATCTGTTTTAGTTCGTTTACATAAACATATATTTAGTCATTAATCTTGTCTTCCAGACTTCATACACAAAAAAGGCCTATTATCTTTAGTTGTTGCTTTAATTTTTCGTACAATTCTGTCTTGGATTTGATTGATAGGTCTAGTATAATGTTCAGGGATTTCAATTAAGAAAATTTAGCTGCGCTGTTTATATAGTTAGGTTTGAGTATGGAGCATAAATTCCGGATCTTTATTATAGAATTTCAATATCTGGTTTCAGTTTTTTTATTCAGTTTTGCTCTCTTTATAAGTTAAAACGTTCGCCCACAAATTGTTTTGTTTTATGCCGAGTGTTTTATCAAAATATTACATATTGTATCCTTGTTTAAACTCTTACAATACTAGAAAACATAACCTAAATATTCAAAATAATATGTAAAATTCTCATGTTAACGTAAATAGCTAACAGAATATTACGTGGAAGTTCATGTATTTCGGTTTATAACATATCAAATTCGCGTTTTCCGGCTGCTATGTCAAGTGATATACTCATTTATCTCCAAGTAAAGCCAAATAGTAAATGGTAATATTTTTTATGAAAATTTCACGAACATTCGAGGAAAAAGGAAAATATGAGTGGTTTGTTATATTATGACGAACTTTTGTCCGAAACTCCACCCGCGTATTTATCGGATATCACGTTAACGAGAATCTAACATCTTTCCTCAAGAATTAGAGTATCACCGTGCACAAATTCATTGAAATCAGTGTAGTGGTTTAGCCGTGACACGTTAAACGTTACGTTAGCGTAACAGACAGAAAGAGTACTCCTGATCTAAATTATAAATTCCGGATTTTTCTAGCACACAGTATTAGCATTACTATTCAACGGGGTCAGTGCTGTCAGCTAGTGCTGTAGCTAAAACCTCAAAGACATTGGATGTGCGATCGAATGTAGCACTTTCCAACCCAACTAAAAGCCTTAACGACTAAAATCAATCCTAACTAGCATTTAGATTTGCTAAGCTTTAATAAAGTTGATGAAAATACTAGTTGTGTATTATTAATAGCTAGGTTTTGCCGCGCCTCTGTCCGCTTGTATATTGATGAAGAATAAATTTCTAAACAATCAAAGTTTCGTCATGATAGAATTAATTAAAAACGGTGCAGCGGCTTAGCCGTGAAAGCGTAACAGACAAACAAAGATATTTTCAAATATATAAATATTAGTATAGATACATAACTAGTACAAATAAAGAATACTACTAATTCAGGTTACTAATTCTTAGTAATAAGACTCATATTCTAATTTCCGTCTTTTACGTGAAGGAAAATGCTTGCCATTCCCTTACCGAAGAAAATGAATATTCAACAATTTGCTTCTAATTATGTTTTCTCTAAAACCACTTCGTTGTTTTCTTGATATTTTTAGTACCTTCTAGATAATTATTATTTAGTACTGAAGTTTCCTGGATACCTATATAATTCCTGAAGGTGAATCTTTTAAGTTTTGCGGAGTTCTGATTCAGCCTCAACATTAGGTTGAATAAGGAAATCTAATAATGGATAAGGAAAAATAGTAACCTATATATTTTTCGTATCGCACAACTCACATATATCACATATGAGAAGTGACGTAAAAGAAGAAAAATATTGGAAAGGCGTCTTCTAAATTATTATTTACGAGAAAATATCACAAAATTGATGAGCTGGAGAGCGACACACATAATTTGCTAATATTGTTAACTATTTCTATTATGATCTATGACAGAGCAAATGTCTGACATATATTTTCTTCGTCGAGTATTTTTTTCGTTTAGGTCGTACTTGAATCACTCTGTTTTTCGCTACTTATTAGGTTAATAGGATATATTATGTTTTATATAAAAATATACTCTTTATCTCTGGGTGTAATTTAGACGTTATTTTATATTGATTGCCCGAAAAATAAAACAAGTAAATGGTATTTTTTTGGATAAACTAATAAAAAAACCTCCACATACGTGGGTATCAAGGTTCATCCAACCCTACAATAACAGTCTCACTACTGTGATCTCTGGACCTATCCAAAATACGAATTTTGACTAACAATAGGCAAAAAACTTAAAACTGAAGAAAAACGAAAAAAGTTAACTTGTTAAAATAATTGATTTCAAGCTCGTGCGATTTACATATAATGCCCAGAGAAGCGTCTACTGTTTCTCCTCTACTTCTGAGTTTAGTTCCGAGGTCCCAAATCATTGAATTGACATTCAAACTACGTTAGTATTCGTACAAAGTTCGATTAAGGTAATGTATTTAAAACTAGATTTAACATAATCTTGATAAATTTAGAGTTTTTATTATTTCAAAATAAAGCTAACGCAGGCACATTTAAAGTAACACGTGTACACTTACGCTCTAGCATTTAGTTAGAAATATTAACTGATGAAATAGTAAATAAGTCTACTGTAATGATTTATTCACTTATTTACAAATAGCATGATTTTGAATTTGATTTCAATGAAATATTATAATTTACATCGACTTTTGTTATTCACAGTCAGGAAGATTCTATTAGGTATATTAATTTATTAATTAGCAACATTAATATACTATTACAAAATTTAATGTAGTTTACAGAAAAATTCTGTCAACTGAGGATAGGAAAAATCATTTCTGACAAAGTTAATATTAATCTTATAATAGTGTCAGTTGACAGAGAGGCGTAGTAGAGGTTGGCTTTATATAGATTCTATAATTACGCTAATAAGTATGAAAACCCCTCAGTATCTTACGATATTAATATTAAGGAAGGAACTTCCTTACCTTAATCTAAATATAGCATTAGCTCACGGTAATCAATATAACACTTTATCATAGACACGGTCAAAATTGAATCAAACTCGAATTATGTATACATTCCCTGTTAATTTTACAAAACAGTTAAGCGTAGTTGTGTACCACATTTACATATGATTTACGCAGAAGAGACTGAGTCTTTAAGCATTTATGAGAAATAACTCGTCCCCAGTTCCTGTTTATCCGACCCAACATATCTTCTCACAGAACATTTAACTTAATTTGCATAGTGTTGACAGTAAGCAAATAAGATGTTGTTAATAATGAAAGCTTGTAAATACTTTGAGATTTGAGCAATTTAAGTAAGTTTATAGCAAACAAACGTAACACAAAACAATTTATAACTACACTCGGAATCTATACTAATAATAAAGCTGAAGAGTTTGTTTGTTTGAACGCGCTAATCTCAGGTACCGCTGGTCCGATTTGAAACATTCTTTCAGTGTTGGATAGTCCATTTATCGAGAAAGGCTATAGGCTATATGTCATCACGCTACTACTAATAGCAGCGGAGCACCAATGAAGAATGTTTCAAAAACGGGGGAAAATTTTCACGCTACGGGCCATATAAGACGCAAAAGAGGTTGCGTGGGTCAGCTAGTACACAATAAACTTGTTACAATATTTTGTTTTTTATATAGGTTCAGTAGATACATCGTATTGTGTAGAATAGCTATATGTTTGGACAAGTTAGATTTCATATTAACCAAAAAAATATATTCCATACCTTTTGTGATTTCCATATTTGGAATAAATTAATTTTTATGATTGACTCTGTGCACTGACGAATATGTATATAATATTTATAAAACACGGATGATGAAGAAGAAAGCGTCCACTGCTGTTCTTTCATCCATAGATTTATTTTATTTATGGGTATTAGAATGAAACAACGCAAAATTTTAAAGAGTTTAGCGAAAAATTCAAAACTTATACTTATAATTTATATACAAGTAACGAAGACCGTACTTTTCTAAGATTTTTTTTTTCTGTGTTTCAGAATACACTAAGGATTAAGAATAAACGTGTCTAAGGACATGATGTCATATACTGTCACTTCACAAGAAGTTCGTCACACGCATAACTGACACTGTGTTGTCAAAAAATGGAGAAGAAAACGGGACTTCTTATCATATTGTGGATTATAATACCCCCATTATGTCACGCTGATAATCTAGGTAAGTTGTTATAATTTTATTTTAAATTGAAATAAATATAATATGTACACGAAAAATGCTACATTTTTTTAAAGTACTTGCTATTATTTTTTATTTTAATGAAATTTATTTAACATGATTAACTTATAAAATAGAAATTAAAAATACGTATTATCCAGTTTTAACAATACTACAAATGGACCTACTTATGCAACAAGGAACCAATCCACTAACACAATTTTTAATAAAATCATTATTAAAAAAAATACATATAATGGAACATGAAACCTCTTCCTTTTTTGAAGTCGGTTAAAAATACTCTTATTTTAAGTTCATTTGTGAAATTTGAAGATCTATTTACTGAACTTGTGATTCATTAATTGCCTTTAGGGCTGACAATACCTTTACAATTAAGGTTTTCCCTTCATTTCCCCCATTTCTTTGGCAAAAATGAAATTAGTTTATAACCCAACGGTACACATTGAAAGATCCATCACAATTTTAATTATATATAAGAATGTGAGCACAGTGATGCCATTATTATTTTTCATTCACACACGTCCTAAAACAACAGATTGTTTAAAACGAGGTGTTTTCAAACTGTGTTGTTTTAGGATCGATTAAACTTAGGGACCAAATTATATGTGTTGTGGGTATTTCGTTTGAGTGTTATTAAGCACCTAGGTTAACAGTAACGCTTGTTTACTCGTTATTTTGTATAAAGTTGGGTTAATCCAAGGATGTGGGCTGTTAGAAATATCTGTAAACAGTTTTTAGGGGTTTTGGTTGGTCTGTATTCGTTATGCTATATCTGGCACTTAAGATATGTTATTATATGTTGAAGTAATAATAATAATAACTTTATTCAAAACAGAACGATTGTAGCATAAGAATTTAAAACATTGTCAACTTTACATTCATTTGCACATAGATTCAATTTTGTGGGTGAAGTTCTGTCACCCTTGGTAGGTTAGGTAGTAACCTGTGGTAAGGGATAACAGTTCCTATCCCTCTGGATATACAATGAACTGGGTTGCTAGTTATATTATTTAGTGATGTTTAAATAGCAAATTAGCGCGCGTGTGTGTTTGTGCGTGGCTTTGAGTGTGTGTGTACGTGGCTATGAGTGTGTGTGTGTGTGTGTGTGTATGTCAATAAGTATTAACTAAATGAATTTATAAGTATATATGTGGGTGAACTGGTGCGGGTCAGACTCCGAAAGAAAGACATTAACGAACTATAAATGAAGATGGTGTAAACCCATGCGCATTTTTTTAGTACTGTGTAGGGTACTAAAGATTTTTTGTACTAAAGCTCGTACTTCCAAGTTCGCTAGTGTAAGTATAAACAAAAGTATTGTGCTTGCGTGCTTGATGGTACTAGTTAAAAGTTTTCCTAAATAACAATGAAGTCATAAACAACGGACATCAAGCTATTGCTCAACAAACTTTAACCAAAGTTACTGCAATAAGTTAGAATATTAGGGAATCTAGGTAGAAAGTTTTAGAAAATAAACATTCAATGAAGAAAAGTTAAGTTTATTTTCTTTAATAGAGAGTAAATATCATTATCTCATATTCACATCAATTAACAGAAGCAAAGATATATATAAAAATAATATTTCGGACATCTAAACACACAACGCAATCTAGTTCCAAGCTAAGCAGAGCTTGTGTTATGGGTACTCAAAAACTAATATACACTTTTGTAAATACATACATATTATACACAGAAAACATCCAAACTCCAATATGACTTAACTAGGGTTCATAAATAGTTTATTGTTGGTATTATTTTTGATCAATCATTTATATATTTGATACCACATATATACCTACGGTTAAGACCAGAACAAACATATATTATTCAAAGGGCACAATTGTCGTGGTTTAGGAAAAACTATTTGCAATGAAAGAACATTTTCTTTACTGCCCGTATCTACAGATTATTCCTGATTCATGTTCATCACTTTGAAAATGAGTAACCTGCACACAACTGTTTATATCTGATTAGCGCCTTTAGGTGTTAAATTCTATAAAAATATTTTCAATGACTGCTTATAACATAAAAACACATCAGTGGCCGTAATTTCCAGGTGGTTACCCTAATTTTTAAGATTATGAATCAGTTAAGTCTACCAGAGCTAGTCATTTTAAATATACCCATATGTTTCAGTTAACCTTTAATCAAACTTATCTTAACT
Organism: Spilarctia lutea; assembly: GCA_916048165.1. Lineage (NCBI taxonomy): Eukaryota > Metazoa > Arthropoda > Insecta > Lepidoptera > Erebidae > Spilarctia > Spilarctia lutea. The sequence goes on from OU696479.1 coordinate 15,170,662, forward strand.
CAAACAATACTGGAAATTACTATAAATATAACCGTATACATTTATGTACGTTTAAAATTAGCGAGAGAACTCAAATTTATTACTGTGGAATAAAATTTTATACGTATGGAGAAAGCTAAGGGTGTTTAATAAGTAGATTTAAATAATGTCCCAAGTCTTGAATGTACTGCAGCTGGGTATCTTTGCGTATAAAGTTTATGAGATAGAAACACATTATGAGTTTGAAATTTTCAGCTATAAAATGTAAGTAATTTGAATGCTGTCGTTCGCTGTCCTTTTTTTTTTTTTTTTTTTGACGGGGTGGAAAATCCCTTCGGATCTCTGGCTCCTCGGGAACTGAGGAGCCAGGTATGTGGTGAGTCCACTAAAAACCACCCCGGCGGCCGGTCTCAGGCGCCCTGCTCTGGGGAGGACCCGGACCAAGTTATTTCAGGTCCCCCCCAGGAACGACACCGCGTCTACAAGACTCTTTCCTGGGGGAAGTCTGGGCTTCCCCCTGCCTGTTGGCCCAACCATTAAATGTTGCGGCCTGACCGCCGTTTTGCGACCAGGACGCCCCTCTGTCGCTGACCGCATCAATCATCTACCAGAGGTCCCCACTCTCTGGCAGCTTACGGTACTGTCGGCGGCTGGTGTTGCCGGCGACGTCGCCCACGCTCGGGATCGGCCCTCTCCCGATCCCGTTCAGCGGTCTCTTTCTGGAGCATCACTGTCTCACAAAAAGAGACCACTGCGTCCCAGCCCTCCACACCCGCCAGCATGGCAACAATGATTGCTGGTGGGGACAGGTCCCGTCCGATTTGGCCGACCAGGACCTCGCGTTCAGACGCCCACGCGGGGCAGTCCTCCAGCGTATGCTGGGCGGAGTCCACGTCGGCCGCGCAATGGTGGCACTGTGCCGTCTCCTCGCGTCCGATCCTATTCAGATACTCACCGAAGCAACTATGCCCGGTGAGTATCTGCGTAAGTCGGTAGGTAACGCGACCTTCCTCCCTTCCTACCCAAGCTTCGAGGTTAGGCAGAACGGCACCAACAGCGCGTTGGCGCGCATTCTGCGGCTGTTCCAGCCGCACGCGCCACTGTGCTAGTGCCTGTCGGTGAGCGTTCCGCCGCATTTCGAGCTCATCCTGGTCCTCCCCGCTTTCGCCCCGGCGGATTGCACGAATCTGGTCATAGACCTTCGCGTCCATATCCGCCAGGATATCAAAAGGCGGAAAACGTGCCAGGATTGTCGCCGCCTCAGACGAGATGGTGCGGTACCCTCGTACGATCCGAATGGCCACTATCCGCTGCGCTTGATTGAGCTTAGCTCGGCAGCGGGAGGAGGCCGATAGGCGCTTGACCCATATCGGCGCTCCATAGAGGGCCATGGATCGTGTCACCCCACCGTAGAGACGGCGAACTTCTTCCCGCGGACCCCCTAAGTTAGGCAATAGCCTCTGTAGGGAGCCCGCCACCCCCCGAACTCGAGGGATCATCCGCTCGAAATGCTCCTCGAAGCTCCAGCGGCTGTCCAGGGTGAGGCCGAGGTACTTCATATGTCGCCCAACCTCGACCTCCGTTCCTTCCACTCTAATAACTGAGCGAGTAGGAACGGCACCTCCACGTTTCCTGTGAAACCACAGGGCTTCCGTCTTATGAGGTGCAACTTCGCTGTCCTAACTTATCTCCAATGCTGTTATTGAATGCAGTAGCAGTAAGTAAATGGTTAATTTTCAAATTGGATAATTATAGTGTATAGTTTTTTTTCTAATTGCTATGGTGATTTTTTCTTTATATTTAGTACATCTGATACCCAACGCCATCTAGTTTTAAACTAAGCAGAGATTGGACTTTTAAAATTAGATTGACTGATAGAATTTACTTTTTTTCACAAATAGACACACATACATAGAAAACACCCAAACTTCGAAACCATTATTTGCAGATCGTACAGACATTTATTGAATTGAACAAGATACATCAAACGCAGCAGTTGCATACGCTACCACTGCCCCTCTGAGTCATTCAACTGTAACTCTAGTAATAGAAACCTGGTGGCCTGTAAGGGATTGCCTTCGAGTGATATGGCCGCCACTTGTGCTTACATGCCCAAGTCCTTATTGTAATTACCTACTGTACCATAAAGCTACGAGTAGTATTTTTTTTTTATTTTATTTTTTTTTTTTATTGAGTAGCGGACAAACGAGCAGACGTATCACCTGATGGTAAGCGATTACCGACGCCCATGGACACCCGCAACACCAAAGGCGTCACAAGTGCGTTGCCGACTTTTGGGGGATGGGAAAGGAGATGGGGGGAGGGGTTGGGGTATGGGCCTCCGGTATCCTCACTCACTCGGTGAAACACAGCGCAAACGCTATTTCACACCGGTTTTCTGTGAGGCCGTGGTATCACTCCGGTCGAGCCGACCCATTCATGCCGAAGCATAGCTCTCCCACGGTAGCTTTCAGGGTATATTATACAAAGGTATATAATTAAGATCGACTTTTTAAACGTTTGAACTCAATAGATGTAAAATAGATTCTCTAATAATAAAATCATTATATTTTAGGATAATCCAGCGTATTGTAATATCATTTTCCTTGAAAAATTTAAGTCACATTCTGTTGAAATATTAAAGGTGTCATAATTAGGTTAAATATTCACTCCGAAAGTCCCTTTTACAGGACCTTCATTAAACACGCAGTGGATTTTGATGTTTTTTACAAGTACATTATACATTTTGGTACAGAAAAAACTTAACGAATAAGCAAAAATAACGTACTATAACATATCAATTTTAACTTTTTTTTTCTTTTAAATGCTAAAAGAATCTTATGTTTATAACAAGAATTGTTTATTATCTAAACATACCGATGGAACGTTTTTTGAACGTCTGGACTCTAAGAAAGTTTCTTGGAATAAATAACCAATCTTATCCCTGAAGCAATTTTTTAGCGGAATTACCCTTTTCAACTTCTGAACTTATAAACGCCCTCACGCTCACGATACTACCTTTTTTAGACTTAGATTTCTTGCCTTAGTCCCCTTAGATTTTTCTATAAGCCCTTAATACATTTTTGGTTCAGTTCCTTTTAACAGTTACCAAGCAATATCTTATATTAAATTCAGGATATTCGTGTAAAGGAATGTGATTTGAACGAAATGCCAATATGGTATTATAACGGTATTACATTTTGGCGTATGGTAACAACGTCAGGTTAGAAACTTATTTAATTTTGTGACTCCTTTCATTTATTAAACTCTTTAGACAGAGCTAGAGTTAAAAATAAAGATTTAAGTTTTTTTAAATTGATAGAAATAATGGAAAGATGGTCAATTATAAAAGTATATGTAACTCACAAACTTGTATGCTTCGACTCGTAAAAATGTAATATTCTCACACATATCACACATGGCCGTCTAATCCCAATCTAGCCAAGGTCTCCCATGATAACCAGACTGCGGATAAACACACTAATATATTCCTGAATACATACAACCATAAAACATATAATTCTGTTCATCACACAATGATTCACTTGGAGGCCACAAATTGGGAACGTAAGCCAAAGGGTGATTGGAACCTTGCGATCATTATATCGGCTCAAGAACTTCCTTCCACCTACTACCAAATTAATGCTCGTACAGGCTTTGATCTTCCCGGTTATCGATTACTGTGATGTATGCTACCTCGACCTGAATGCAGATCTACTCAACAAACTTGACCGACTTCTCAATAATTGCATTCGGTTCATCTTCAATCTACGTAAATACGACCATGTCTCTGTCTATCGAACTCAGCTGTCTTGGTTACCTATACGTCAGCGCCGTGGCTTGCGGGCCCTGACTACCCTACACTCCATTTTAAATAATCCTATGACTCCCACTTATCTTACTTCGCAGCTTAAATTGCCATGTTCCAACCATGACAGAAATCTTCGCTCCACTAATAATCTTCTACTCTTATGTCCAACACACACTTCTTCTCTTATTCATTCTTCTTTTGCTGTCCAATCTATTCTATTATGGAATGCGCTCCCACTTGAGATCAGGAAATTAACAAACCGTTGTACATTTAAGGCTAAAGTTAGAGACCTTTACAAGAAACAACTATCAGATTTATCTTCATAATCTCATTACCTCAAATTTAACCTTATATTTTATATATTTTATTCTGTATGTATATTATATAATTATTAATTTGTACATGTATCTATGTAAAACTATCTATGCCAATGCTTATATAAATATTGTTCATAACTCCTCTACATGAGACAAATGCACCTGCCACGTCCTTTACTAAACCATCCAAAGGTTGACTGGTAGAAAATGCCGTTCGGCATTAAGTCCGCCTCGTGCAAATTTAATGCAGGAAGTGTTAATAAATAATAAATAAATTTACCCTGGCAGTTTTAGCGGATTAGATTGACTGCCTCGGTGACGCAGTGGTACCGTATGTGACATGTGACCGTGTGTGCTGTGCTTAAGGACTTGGGTTCGATCTCCAGGTCAGAGCAAATATTTCTATGATATGTAATTATTGGTTTCGGAGCTTGGGTGTTTTCTATGTACAATATGTATGTTTATATAAAATACGTGTATATGTATCTATATAAATTTTCTAGTACCTATGGTACAAGCTTTGCTTAGTTTGGGACTAGATGGCGTTGTGTGTCAGAAGATCACTAACCACTAGAGTACTAGACCGACGGGTCCATATCTAGAAGAGTCCCATTTATATCAGGATTGTGGATTATATAAATACATACAACTTAGTTAATATATATTACCGGCTCATTAGACGGACGTCGAAGGATCACAGCGAGTGTATAATTAAGTTCTGTTTTTAAAATAAACATGTCTAAGCTTTCAATCAATTTAAAAAAATATTTGGAGCGCCTCTTGAATCAATGACGGTTATAAAAGTGTATTCTGTTTTTAAACCAAGACCACACAGTCAGTGTTTTCATAGTTCTACTACATTATTTATAGACCAGTGGTTAAGGCGATATCTTTCTAAGCTTGTACGGCATTTAAAATGTTTATAGACTCAGAATCCAGAGTTAATAAATCTCTTTTTTGTCTACCATATGAGCAAATTAATAAACATTTTGTTAGGTATACATTGTATATAGACACTAAACCAAAACAATATTTTGCGATAAAATAATTTAAAATGAATTGGATCTGTTACTCGTCATACACTTTCGTCATCTTCTTAGACTAGAGACGTCCACTGATGGCCATAGGCCTTCCCAAGGCTTTTCACAACTACCAGTCCCGTGTTGTCCTCATCCAACGTCTTACCGTGACCATCACTAGGTCTTCAGACCATTTCACAATTTGACTAAAATGAAATGTCTAGATAGTCATACGTGAAGCTAAAACTTTGTACCCCTTTTAACAAAAAATAGGCGAACAGTATGAATATTAGGACACTTTAAGTTTATATGGAAAAGGAGTACAGAAACCTAAAATAATAAAACATAACCCTCATTTTGACGTGATCGGGTAAAGAAACGAATTATGGTTGAAATGCGACCACCGGGCGATATCGAGTTAATATTATTTTACCGAACTTAATAAATCAATCAAGAGAAGCTTAGATGTGGTACAAATTATGCTTAAGATGAAATTGTAGGTATAAAATAGTATATCATAGCTAGTTTCAGCTATTTTCAATACATTATAACACAGCATGTGGTGAAACAAAAATTATGTTATGTTTTTTTTTTTAATTCTAGCTTTTTTGGTCTGTCAGTTTGTCTAGTTTTGTGAATTGATTGAGGTTATAATAGCGTTGCTCTAAAATTAGTTGTAAATTTAACAAGAGACTATAAAGTATCTACAGTTCGATAAATCATATTATTAATCAACCCTGACAAAGCACAGCATATTCAGAGAATATTAATAATAATTTTAATTTAGGCATTTAAATTTTTAAATAAATAAATATACCGGACATCTAACACAACGCCATCTAGTCCTAAGCTAAGCAGAGCTTGTGTTATGGGTACTAGACGACTGATATAAATACTTATATACTTTTTTTTTGTAAATACATATTATACATAGAAAACACCCAAACTCCGAAACAAATATTTGCAGATCATACAAACATTTAGTCCGACCCGGGAATTGAACCCGAGACCTCATGCTTAGCAGTCGCATACGCTACCACTACGCCACCGAGGCAGTCAAATTAAAACTGGATTTCAAAGCTTTATTAATATTATAAATTAAACAAACTAAAATACATAAATGTGAAATTTTAACAGTCAGGCTATAGACATATAGATAGGTACTTCAATTTTCTTCGTAGAACAAGCTTTCCTATATTTAAATACAGTATTCATTGCTTTACAACGATGCAGACTAAAAATGTCTGCATCGTTGTAAAGCAACTGATTGAGTTTAAAGCTATTCAAATCCGCCATTGTTTTAACCGAGCGTAACAAAAGAAAAAAATATCATAAATTTAAAGACCAAGCGCAAATAACCATTAAGTTAAGAATTTTCGTTGTATGTGGATTACAATCGAGTTTTATTCGAGTTATTTCATACACCACAATAGTTATTAAGCCGGTGCCTATAATTTATCCCATATGTAAAAGGCAATGTGAGTATTTTTATGAAGGTAGTCTATTTCAGCTTAATCAAAATTATGTAAATGATTGTGGAAATGGACGAACTTTCTTATTCTTTGCGGTAGGAATAATTTTATTCGAAATCAGTTCGCTTTTATTCTGTTGTGGACTTTATATTATATGTAGTTGTTTTAGATTTCTTTATCATTTTTTTACTTTTACTTACAAATTTGGTGTTTATCCAAGTTGCGAGCGTGTATAATCGAGTCAGTAAATCTGACCCAATGCAGTTGATACTATTAAGTCATAAAACATCAGCTTTAACTGGCAAAGTGATACGAGCTTTTATATAGATTAAAAAAGTTGAATGATTACAAAAATAATACATATCTTTAATTATCTTAAACCTATCCGAGTTATATTCCTTAACTGACTACTTCATGCAGTACAAAAAACTAATAAATTTTATTTAAACGGTTTAATTCCTTAACTTAAAAGTTGGCACTTTGCCACGTTTATATACTCGAAAACATCCAAAATATGTTGTACTTGTATGTAGCTACTTTTTTCCACGGTTATCATAGCAACCATTAATAACATTTTACAGCGCAGATTTACTGTTTTTTAACATTTATTCTTACCCAATGTTATAAATACGTCTGCACGTCAGTTTATTCCGTTATCGCACTTCTACCCTCAAAAGAACCGATAGACGTAGTCACTTGTACGGGAAAGAATGTATACAGAAAGTACCGTTTATATCAATGAAACTATATGCTTGTATTACATGTGTCTTCTCGTCGTTCATGCCTGTGCCTTACAGAAACTGTCCGACATCAATTTTACTTGTCATCACGAAAACACGGTTTCTATTCTTACAACTATCATAGCTTATTTTTTGCAAAATTTGTTACAATAAACCATTGCAATGGTCTGTAGTTATAATTTAATTTCTTAAGAACTTTAGTGTCACCGTACTACAGAGTTCGAAACAAATTCACAATTTCGATTAATCTTCCAAGTCTAAATTTTTTACAATTTCAATAAAAGGTTGTGTGAAAACCTCAGGGTTAAGAGAAGCAAGCGTTATATTGAGACTGAACACGAGAAACTATAAAATTCACTCTTATATTTCCTACTCCACTGAGAAAGTTATCGGTTACTTTAAAAGCACTTAGGTTGAAAGCAGTTAGAAGCGATGGTAATGGAGTCGCATGTAAGTTACAGTAAAAACTGTTAATTGGTTAAAATAAAACTCAAATTGACTGAAAAGCTTATTCAAAACTATTTTAAAGGAATATGGAGTATCACCACCACTATTGACCCCATGGTTGTCGTGGGGGCGACTAAGGATGGTCCGGTCGTGTTAATAACAGCAGTTCCCGGGCCCCTCCCTTCTCAGGCGCACTGTGGCACACCGTGTGGTTTTATTCGGTTAGATTCCGACACACCTCCCCGCCGCAAACCCCGGCGGGGTGACGGCCAGAGCGGGTTTCCACAAGTAAAAAAAAAAAGGATGGGGTGACTAAGGAACCGGGCGGTGGAGGCGCACTTACCAGCGCTTCATGTCGCCCTGAGTGTGGCCGCGGATGGACGGGACGGGTTTTTTCCTCCATCCGCTTCAGAGGCCAGCCGTGCCTATCTAAATTGAGAGTTTTCCAAGCAGACGGTGCCCGCTTTAGCGCAGCAGGCGCTGGGAGGGGTCCAGACGTATTAATAACAGCAGTTTCTGGACTCCTTCCTTCTCAGGCGCAGAGTGGCACACCGTGGGGTTTTAGTCGGTCCGATTCCGACACACCACCCCACCGCAAACCCCGACGGGGTGACGGCCCGTGGGGGTTTACACACGTAAAAAAAAGGGGCGACTAAGGAAGCAGACTACACAGGACTAATGACTGCAAAGTTGAAGGAAAATTTACTGAAGTTATAGTATACCAAAAGCTTTAAGAAAAAGCCTACGTGCAACCGATATTAAAGTAATTAAATCTGCTGATACAAAGTTCTTCTGACACTATGAACATTATAACACGCTATAAAATATTTTAACAGTTTTAGCCATGCTTGTACCGTAATATCCCGATGTTTAGTAATTTTTATTACTCAATACGTATCACTGAATGAGATTACTTGAGCTCCAAAACAAATTTCTCTAATTCTGAGTGAGGGCCCACAGCGCAGCAGCACACTAAGGCTCTTAATGACTGTTTTGGTCGCGCAGTGGTAGCCTAAACATCTGTTGTGCTTGAGGTCTTTTTCGATTCCCGGGTCGGATCAAATGTTTTATGATCTGCAAATATTTGTTTCGAAGTTTGGGTGTTTTCTATGTCGAAAAATAAAAAAAAGTTGTATGTGTTTAAATCAGTTGTCTTGTATTCAAATTATAAGCACTGCTTAGTTTGGAACTAGATGGCGTAGTGTGTTAGATGGCCAAAATATTATTATTATTAATGCCAGGTTGCCAGGCAGCTGTAGTTAATTACTATCAGGCAATCTGTCTGCCTGCTAAACTCTCATACCATAAAAACAACAGCCTTGATCTAAATAAAATAAATAATCGAACGTAATAATGATTTTAAGCGGCCCCATTGAACAAAAGTACTTTTCAAAAATCTTGAAATTACTTCAATCAAAGGTATTTTATCCATAACATGAGATTAAAGGAGCCTTTTATAATGAGGGTCTGAAATATAATAATAAAAATATATTTCATGCAATTGTAATTTTGCTTTTAAACATTCGACAAATCGAGGAAACGATTTTTATAATGATCATTTTAGCATTCTAATTTATTTTAGCAAGGAGATGTTCTACATTAAGTATCCTTCTGTGTAACGTGATCTGCCTTGGAAATAAATTTGTCATTTAATCTACGTTATCCATTAGAAAATTGAACATCTGCTGCTACTAGTATCATCCTTAGAACCCTTAATGGTTGGTAGTGGATACTGGGACCTACGTTGAAAACGTTTATGTCAAGGTGAATTATCTACTATATTCAAGAATTTTAAGATTACTTGTAAAATAATGCTTTTGTCACTAAATAAAACTAAAGATACTGCTAGAATACGTAAAATTATATTTTAATTTGGACGTGTAATAACCATGACAATATATTTTTGTGATTAAAAAATGTTTAATATAGTTAACAGAAGTTTTAAATAGATATGGATCTAAAATCTAAAAAAATAATTTTATATATTTTATTCAATATTCGTTACTAAAAATAATTCTAAGTAATATATTATATATATATATATAGTAGTTATAATATATATATATATATATATATATATATATATATATATATATATATATATATATATGTATATATATATATATATATTTAAATGTAATCTGTTCAAGTGTGTAGGTAAGATAAGATGGTTAATACTATAAAAACGTTTTTTTTGTAATTTATCAAAAAGCATAAGGATATTACGACAGGGATCTCCGCAAAATTACTAGCCCGATACTCATAAATAACTCCTTAGTCTGCGAATAACTGACAGTTTGAAAAGCGTCCGAGTAATAAAGTCGTGACGATGACAGCCTGAAACGGGTTTCGCAACGGAAACAAAGTAATATAACTTGTCAAATCCGCCAGTACCAGTTCAACAGTTTTTTTTATATTCTTAATTTATTTTTCTACGAATTAGTATTTTGATTTCATCACATCGCCAAATAATTGGGTCAATCGAAGTATGAATGAAATACAGCGAAACCTTGTTTGAAATCGTAATGACAGATACATTGATTAAAAGTATATTAATTACAGATCCTGATACAATGAAATTCTGAGTATATGTTACGTGGTATGCCGCAGAGGTACGCGTTTACAGAATTATTATTTATAAATTTAAACGGAATTCAAATCTGATTTATACCACAGTAACTGTTAAGCTGCGTTTGGTTTATATTAAGTATGCGATGAGTTCATTGAAAAATCTGTTATTTGTACATTTGAGAGGCAGACTAAATTTTTATTGTAAATGATAAAAGTAGTCTTCTTCTTCTTACTGTGCCAATATTTTAAGCGGTTTTAACCCAGTGCTCGGTGAAGCGTGTCGTTGCATTAGGTTTAGCTTGATATTCGTTAAACGTACACGGTTCTAGGTAAATGCCCAACAATCTGCAGAGGCGAGCCACAGACTTATTCATTTTACTTACTATAACAGTCGCACGATATAATTAAAATCAAAACACTCATAGGGCAAAAAAAGAAGGAATATTTATTGTTGAACTTGCTTGTATCTAAAAATCACCTGGAGAATGAATACCCAAGGCACATCAGAAAATTGTTTCGTGATCAAACCCTTTTGCCATTTTCTGTCAGAGATTCAATATATTAAACAATTTCTGAATATTACGACACCTTATATGACCACATCTCTCTAAACTAGACTGGCTGATGACAAAATATGAAGCGAAATTATTTAAATGAAAATGTTTTAGGCGGTGTATTGTAAAATGTATTAGCGCGTTAATAAACGGTGTTATTATAATAATTTCATGGTATCTGGCGGTGAAATTACATTTCCATTATCAAAGAGCAGTGGAAAGACGTTATATAATTCGTAATTTCGTTACGTGATTACGTAAAACTAAATTTCTCAAACATGTTAATGCCCTTCTACCAGAAATACTTTAAATCAATTTCTGTACCTATTTTCTACTTTGCAGAGCCGTTTACACTTTCGATTTGTCAAGTCGAAGATGTCCCCTTTGAAATAAGCCCAAAGACGGGTATCCTGGGATTAAAATTGACGAAAAGAGAAGTTGAGGGGGGGGGGGGATATTGAAGATATATGTGGTCTTGGTATGTGATCGAGGGGATGAAGTTACTGTCAGTGGGGGGGAAAGGTCAGAAAATGACCAGTCTGATGGGGCAAAAGGTTGGGGGTGCTGTGCTGGTTCGAATGAGTCGAAGCACTAAGGTGTTGGGGTAGTTGGTTTAAAAGTTAGGTTGAGGGGGGGTGAAGTATAATTGATAAAAAAAGAGGGGGGGGGGGGTAGGTCAAATATTAAGGGTAATGATTCCTGACAATTTCAGGGTGTGCAATGGGGGACTAAAAAATGTCTCTGTGCGATAGTTTCGGAGATAGAGGGGGTGTCTTCCTTAAGGGATGATCTTAGGGGGTAGGGGTTAACGGGGTAGTGGGGTGAATGGTTTGGGAGTGCTACGCTAGATAAATAAGCCCCAAAAAAGGGGTTGAAAATATAGGTAAAGGGTGGGGGGGTCAAAGTATTAGGGGAGGGCACCTCGACTGAGAAGCATGGCGGTATCGAAGAACTCGACTTCACGATGTGACAGTAGGCGATCCAGGAGAAAATTTTATCCTCCCTGTGGTACCACTAAATTTCTTGGGTAAACACACAATATGGTATAATAAATTCGTCTTGACAAAAAGTGTCGTTACAATTTAAAAGTGTCGAAAGTGTCGTTACAATTCCGTCTAGCCCCCTTTCGCAACGCGCAATAAGGAACTTCGTTCCAATATTTTATTGAAGTGAAAAACACGTTAGGCGCGTTGAGCATTTTTTGGATGAACAAAAATCTTAGAACTCGCTTCATCGTCACCAAACGTTTAACATGAGCATTTTTTTAATGAAAACTTCTTAAGTCGTGTTAAACACTTTTTAGGTGATAACTAATCAGGAAAGTCAGGAAAATGGTCACCGAATGTTTTCTATGAGCTATATTTTTAATCCGTCAGAGAACCAAAGTGACCGACATAGCTCTGAAAGTTGGTAGGATGAAGTGGCAATGGGCTGGTCACATATGTCGCAGAACTGAAAACCGCTGGAGTAAGCGTGTCTTGGAATGGAGACCGCGTCTTGGCAAACGTAGTGTGGGACGCCCTCTGGCCAGATGGCGGGTGGACTTACGTAGGAGGGCTGGCAGTGACTGGATGAAAAAAGCAACAGACCGGGCTCTGTGGTGTTCCTTGGAAGAGGCTTATGTCCAGCAGTGGACTGCAACGGGCTGATGATGATGATATTTTTCAAGCGAAAACTTCTTTAGGCGCGTTTAGTACTTTTTGGGTGAACAAAAATCATGGCAATCGCATCATCGCCACCGAACGCTTTGCATGAGCTATATTTTTGAAGTGAAAACTTCTTTAGACTCGTTGAGCACTTTTTGGGGGAACAAAAATTATGAAACTCACGGCATCGTCACCCAACTTCTTTAGGTGCATTGAGCAATTTTTAGGTGAAATAAAACCAAGGAGCTCGCGTCATTGTCACCGAATAATTTCCATGAGCTATATTTTTTCACTTCTTTTTATCGCACATTTTATTCAAAGAGCCTGCAAAGGGGTTCATTTCATGTGAGCTCAACAACTGTTTGCTTATTGTTTTGAGTTTTCACTTCTGTAGGCAGTCCTAATGACAAACCGCGTGTATGTCGGTTATTGCAGTAAAGCAAGTACCCTTTGTCCTTCCTCAAGAATCAAAGTATCTTCATGCCAAATTTCACTGAAATCGGTGCAGCAGTTTAGCTGTGAAAGCATGACGGAAAGAGGGACAGACAGAGTTAATTAGTATAGATATTTATATTGTTTATAAAGACGTAAAAATTGATAAAATTCTTATTCATTTATCACAAAACGTAATTTGAACCATGTGTTTTCAGAACGTAGTGACCAAATGGTTGTTTTAACAGAAAAAAACCATTTACAAAAATTCTTAGTTGAAATAATTACTTTTATGCCAAAACGGGCATAATTGTGATACAAAGAGATACAAGTACGGTGGTAACCACTACTTTAACTGTGCACACTACTGGAAATAATGTCACTAGATTCGCCTTTGATCAGAACGTCAATTACTGGTTTTCTGTTTAACACATATTATTACGTTAAATTCAGATTCTCCGAGTTCTTGTCTTGTTGTTAGAAATTCAGTTTTAATTCCTAATATGGCAATATCTATCCTTGGATGACACTAAAAAAATTTTTTTCTGTCGTAAAGTCGCATCAGCTTGTATGCAAGCATAATTTGTATTTTGCTCATGCTAATTAGAGTATTCTTATGATAGTAAAATTGTAGTAAATTAATTAGTATACTAAATTTGAATTAAATGAGAAGTAAAACGAAAAATAACTCCTAAAGAGACATTGTTTTAAACACATTTACTTAAGATAAATCATTTCAATCATTCAATTAAACTTTCTAACAACAAACAGCTCAACTGTAAATGCCCGATTCCAATGAAAGGCATGAAAGTACTTCGATTCCTAAGGAAGGACATAAGCTACTTTTTACCGCTATTACCCGTATAAAGGCGAGTGGGAGCAGTGGGGAAAAGCTGTCTATTGATTGAAAATAAATACAAAAAGATGATATAAAATGAGAATAACAGGAATCGAATTATATTTTTTCATAAACTCTTATGATGAATTAAGTCTTATCACAAATGATGTTCTCCAAGCCGATTAACGGAGACCAACCAACTACGCAGGATATATTGCATAAGTGTGTACGCAAATACAGGTGCACTCTCTGTGCCCTCTCTCTCATAATGCGATGGGACGGTTAACTGACACGATCGGGAAGAGATCAGGCGCAGTACCGATAACTTTACGTATTCTTCCAAGGCAAGTCCAGACTGTAACTTCCAAGCTCCGAGCTGGTATTAAGTAAACTCAATAACATATTTGGCCCGACCTGGGATTCGAATCCGAGACCTCTTAATGGGCAGTTACATACGTCGACCGCTAGACCAACGAGGCAGTTATTAGTTTTAAAACATATTAAAGTTATCCAAAACGGCCCCAAAAAGTATTTTCATTTGACGTAATATCGGTCGTTGGTCAAATAACTTCGGATAAAACTCATTTGTTTTTGAACTTTTCTATAGTGCTAACTTTTATATTATTACATATAAGTTATATTTGACCTTTAAAGCTTGAGTTAGAGTACAGATATTTAAAAAGTCAATCTAACCACAAATGTCTTAAATAAAGCAAAAGTTAGTGCAATTATTTTTACCGTGAGATAGACACGCTTCGGCATGCATGGGTTGGCTCGACCGAAGTGATACCACGGCCTCACAGAAACCCGGTGTGAAACAGCGCCTGCGCTGTGTTTCACCGAGTGAGTTAGGATACCGGAGGCCCATACCGCACCCCCTTCCCCCATCCCTCAAAGGCCGACAACGCACTTATGATGCCTCTGGTGTTGCGGGTGTCCATGGGCGGCGGTAATCGCCTATCATCAAGCGATACGTCTGCTCGTTTGCCAACTACAACATAAGAAAGAAATATTCGTTGCTTCAATATTTACCTACTAAAAAGCATTATAAATGTAGGCATAGTGTCCATTCAAATGCAGATTTTAGATTTCGAAGCATTCGAGCTAGTATTGTGATAAAACCTTTATCTATAAAAGTAGGTGTATCTGGCTAGTGCCATACCTAAATCATATTTCACATTAGGTATATTAAAAACAATTTCTTTTGTTTATATGCAATCTTTATGAAACCTTATTTTAATGTAACGTACTCTAATATTTACGACTTTAGAAAAGGATCTGCTATAAAGAGATTTTCTTGATACAGCAATAAATTTCGAACATGCTACACAAGGACGACCATCTTTGTCATAAATAAAATGAGGTCACGTAAGCTTTAAAACGATTGATATTTACGGGTATATCAAGAAAGATAAAATATAAAGAACTGACAAAGGTAATTTCTGGCTTAACTAACCTAGTGGTGCAATACTATCATCTTCATTAGTCTGTTGCAGTCTATTGCTGGATATTGCTCTCCCATTGCACGACATTCTAATGGATTTTGGGCTTTTCGTATTTAGCTCCTGCCAACCACCTTGCGTAAGTTGATATTCTGCCCGACCTGTAGGCGTACTAAACTTGCAAAAACGCGGTCTCCACTCTAAAGTTCTTCTACCCCAATGGTTGTCAGTTTTGCGGCTAACATGGTCAGTCCACTGACACTTCAACTTACTAATCCGGTAGTATACATGAGTTAAAATCATCTTCAGTGTACTTAGTTGTAATAAACTTTATTTTTCATATCTTCATTTTCATCTTAAGATTTTTTACCTTAAATTTGAATAAAACCAAACCTTAACCTTTAAATAATAAATCTGTTAAATTTCCACGAAATTCTATGATGAAAAAAACATTTCAAAATACATTTAGAGAGAAACTTTGATTTTTTTGAAGTCATACCTGACTTAAAAATATATTGATAAATTTAAATTAATAAATAAATAAGAATTATTCTGGACATTTAACACACACCGCCATCTAGTCCCAAGTTAATCAGAGCCTTTGGTTTGGGTACTCGACAACTGATATAAATACATATATACTTTTTTGTAAATACATTCCTAATTTACATAGAAAACACCCAAACTCCGAAAGAAATATTTGCAAACATTTGGCCCGACCCGAGATTCGAACCCAAGACCTCAAGCACAGTTTCAGTGCTTGAGGTCTCGATTTCGTCAGTCACACACCTTGTTACATCAATAGCTATTTGTTTTTAATGTCTTGATGAACAATTTTTAATTATATACCTTTAATACAAAACTAAATTTACCTTTTTCATAACTATTTTCTATTCATACCAAACTCAAAACTTCTGTAGTTTCTTCACCTACCCAGATGGCAACCAAAAGCTTGACAAAATATGGGTGCTTATTACATCTTAATTAATTAAGATGTATTTTTCCTTTCAAAAATAAAAGCATGAAAGTAACACAAGGCATTTCTAAAACCAATATTACTCCACTTCCTTTAGTCAAGTTACATGTGTAACAATCTTCTTCTACAATCTTAATCTCATTATTGGTAATTTTTTTGTTTAAACCACGTGCCTTAGCTTTGAGATGAAGCTATTCCCATACATTTGTTAGTTTTCTATAAACGTTTACGTTTGTAGAATGTCAACTTGGCTAAGCGGACCAGTACAGTTCAATACGCTCTAGTCTTAATGGTACGTCGGCTATGGATATTTCGATCTGAATATAGATTTCATCTGATTAGTATATGTATCCCATACTAAAGTAATATTCAATTTACTTTAGTCTTGGGTTCATCAACAACCCATAATGTCCCACTACTGGGCTTGAGTCTCCCCTCAGGAGAGGGTTAAAGCCATACATCCCCACGCTGGCCGAGTGTGGATTGGTAACTGGCAAGACATAGTTGTGGCTACGAAATCTTGCCGTTGGATATTTTTTGGCTGCTCAAAGGCCTCCAACTAAGCTGCTGGATCGACTGCCTAAAGTGATCTGCGAAACACGCTCATGATATCGTGCCATCAGCGGTCCCCCATTCAGGTACTAACCGCACCGTCGTTGCTTACCCTCGGTAATCTGTTTCTAATCACCGAGTGCAACTGGTCTATAAGCGCCTCAATTTTGGGTAAAATAAAATAACATATACTACAATGAACAGATTTACTAAGTAGGTAGCTTTGAGCTAATTTCTTTTGTCCAATAAATTATTCGTTATTCCTTACGCCTTTGAACCGAGCAAACAAATACTGAAAAGTAAATTTCTAAAAAGAAAATGTCGTAAGTTTTCGTATATATTATTGTATTTTCTTTTATGTTTCCACCACTGTTTTACTGAAACAAAAATATGTCTGTTTATGAGAGTTTTCCGACTTTGTCCTTATCAAAACATTAAAATACAGGCAATATATACGGACAGATGGTAGAACAACATCTATTGTATGTTTTGGTAACAGTCACGTAGTATAAATATTAAACTATCTTTATGATAGTAAAGGTAAAGATAGAATCGGAAAAGCTAGATTATTTAATGTAGATAATTCGTAGTTATTTATGTTCGTAAAAGTGATGTTAAAGTAAATATAACATTTACAAAAAAAAATAAGCAGGACAATTATTTTTAAATAATAAAGCTAGATATTATCATAACTACATATTTATGTCTTGTTTGGCAGAATGGTCGGTTTTGCAGAAGACCGATAACCCTTCCGACCCTACAAACTGTTTTGGTTACAGTGATTAGATGGGTATAATTTCGCATACAATTCAACAATATAATATATTCGTATTTCTTAATTTATTGTTATACTGTGTAACATTCAAATCACTTTTAATTTCAGAATCCGTCAAACTTGCCCTCGCGTAAATAGTGATATTTTAGGCTGAGAACCAATCTTTTTCTACGTTATTCAAATCAAGGACATTTCCTAATACTCGTATAACCATATATGTATAATACAATTTAAGTATATATTACCGGCAATCTGTATAATCCGGTAATCCATACAATGCCTAGGCAATGTATACAATACCTAAAACGTATAGGTAATGTGTGAAATATTGTTTATTTTATACTTTGCCTAGGTATTTTATACAATACCTAATGAGCAGCCGGTAATGTGGTATTTACGGGAACAGGTTAATAACAAGCACTCTAACTCATCTAATCCAAAAGATTCAATAACAATAAAGGGGATCTAGATAATGGTGACTGTTAACCTAACCTAAACCTAGATGATTTGGAATAAAGTTGAATTTAAGCAAACAGAACACGTTTCATATTGCTCGTTATTTTACAGGTAGGTAAGTCGTAACATAAAATTAATAAATACAGACCTAAATCTAATATTTTCACACATTGCCGGTGAATTAATAGGTATTTTGTACAATCCCTAGGAATTGTATAAAATATCTAGGTAAAGTATGTAATAGACAGTAATATTCGTAATATTTCATACATTGCCTGGACGCACCAGGTATTTTATACATTGCCTAGATATTGTGTTGAATACCTGAGTTATACAGATTGCTGGTAACATATATTATTAACAACGAACTATTCTACTCAATTGGTGTAGAGATAAAAATCAGTTTGTTTATTGGCAAACCAGAAGAAGAGTGTATATGTTTAATTATGGACACTTGCATGTTTAGGGACACAAGTGCGTTAACAATTTTCAAATTCCCGTGACTTCAATAAATCGGTGAAAAACAGTGGAATAAAATTATTTACATCAGTTTTCAAACTCATATATTTGATATGAATATTACCTGTTATAAAACTCTCATGTTATAAAATACGTAGTGTAAATATATATGTTATTTAATAGGTACAATTAAGCATGATGGATAGCGTGTTCGCAATCGGTCATTTCCATCATTCTCTGCGCCACTCTAACATAAGTAGGCAATAAATACCACTTGAACGCCACGTAATCCCACTGAGCTTTGGTGAAAAAATAGAAACGTTTTATCGCGGAAATACATTTTGTATTTCACTGAAGTGTATAATGATTTTTAATTTCATTATTTTAAGTTTTTGTTTCTCATTTGTTTTGTTTTACTTTCTTTCTTTCTAAAACTGTGGTTATAAAAAGCTAAGAAAATCTTTAAGTTATAATATTTGTCAAACACATATCATCCAAAATGAGTTCGAAAATGAAAATAAGTTGGAAATACTTTTGACTAATACTGTTATAGCTCAGCACGATGTTGTGGTTAAACTAGGTCATATTTACAGCCGTATGCAATCGTGTTCTTTCAGATTCAGACTGCAGTTTTACATGAGATTTATTTCTGTCTGCAAAAAATTCGGTCATTACGTAATTATTTCCAAAGTATTTTTTGAAGTTGAAACTTCTATAGCGGCGCTGTGTACTTTTTGGAATGGGTAAAAATGTATAAACTCGCGTCAGGTCACGTGACCATAAACTAGCGTCAGGTCACGTGTCCTGATCGAAAATTCGTAAGGATATTTATTTTTAACAGCGCCATCTACCGATATACTTTGGTAGCATTCGTTTTTCTAGATAGTGGTCCTTTCTCAATATGATTATATATTCTTAAAGTTAATATTTCAGTATCTTAAAGTGATTTACAGTAAATTAAAATAACGATTTTCTACTTACACAAAACCTTTTGTAAATCAAAAAGATTGTTTATATTTTTTTTGAAAACAGCGACATCTATTGGCATATCAAAGCTTTACTTCCATTTACTACTTATTTTAGTTCTTTTTATTGCACACTATTAAAAAAAGCATAGGTGTTCATTTCAGGTAAGTTAAAACAACCGTTTGTTTATAGTTATGAGTTTTCACTTCTGTCGGCAGTGCTTATGACTGCTTTGTGTTTTTTATCTATGTTTTATGAAAACATCATACTCCTCTTTTCATTTTTCAATGGGATTTTATGGTACAGGAGCTAAACGAAAATGGTACATGTTTTAATGAAGCATTGTCTAGTTTCAGCAATAATTCCTCATCCAAAATGAGACGACTCATCATGTCGTAATAAATCTAAAACTAATGTCACACCTTGTCTTGTCAATGCACATATATAGTGGTAAATAAAAATAATAATTTAGGGTAAACACGATACGTTTCTGATAAATTGCGTTTACTCCAAGTTTGAAGTTGAAATTATGTTAAATTCACACAATCAACAGTACATTATCTTGTTCGTGACTGGTGACTGTACATTACAAAAGGAATTCATTATTCAAATACCGATTCAAATACTGTATGGCACAGCTCCATCATGATTCTACCTATACATACAGAATTTAGAGGTATACTTATACACAAAAGTAAAACAGAAACGTTCCCTTATTCTGAGAACAATAAATTATTTCAGCACACCCATACCACTCGTTCATTCGTTTATTCACTCCCACGTTCATTTGCAAATGCCCAACAATCAAGTACGTTATCGCACTTGTGTGGTTGAGTTTGAAGTTCTTAAGTAGATCTGGAACAATACCCATGTGTTCTTAAGTTTAACAAACACAAGCAACTAAGTTTGTGGTGAACCTTGATTGTATGTACTAAGTTTTGTTTAGTTTTTGTTTACTTAAAAGAGATTTTAGGAATTGGATTAGAAGTGACATAACGTGATTTTTAGCTTTCTTTTTTTTAAGAACATCTAATAACGTCTTTAATAGGTATAAGAAAATTAATTTTGTAAAACCTTTTTATGTTATGTTTTAAGTTACATATCTATGTAGGCTAGGTATATATATTTATATGCGAGAAGCCGAGGATCGGACCAAGTGATATGCAATTTGAGGGCCTTATGTCCAGTTGTGGACTACGATAGGCTGATGATGATGACGTATATGCGCTTATTAATATTTATTTGTGGGGCATGACCTAAACTGGTGATATAGTAAAGTTCATTCTACATTGTAAGAGACAGTAGACTGATAGATTTTAATTCTTTAATTGTACAATGTTTTTTGTCCGTAAATTTTATAGCTGATTTATAAAAATACATGACATAAAGATACCTACAATATTTAGTGTAGCACACACAGAATTGGCACCGTGTGTAACCAGCCTAAATTTCAGTAACCCTTTTATGTTTTATAGTGGGTTCATAGGCAGATACATAAAACACAATGATGTATGGCTCATAAAATATACACATATGAAATGTACGAGGGAAAGCTTTAGTTTGTTAATAATTTCACATTAAAAGGGTTGATATTTACGCTTTAAATATTAAATACAAAGGCCCCTTTGACCGTTGAAACGTATTTGCGATGAAGAAAGATTTCAATAGGTACTTTTACTTGTATATTGTCGTTTACCTATTCGTATATTGCTCTGAGGCATTTTTAATATGTTTCCAACAGAGTTGAATTCATGGGAATATTACATCGTAGTAGAAGAATTTTAATCAATCAATTCTATGTCAATTTTCATTATTTTAAAAATAGAATCATCAAGATTACATAAGAACTATTTTGAGTAATCTAATAAGCCATAATTTCTTTTTAATTCTTTCTATTAGTGTCAGTTGATAATAAGTCTTTTAATATACAAGATGCTCCCAATTTAACTTAAATATGTAATTGTATAATTTAACTTAATAATAATATTACTACGAAATATTGCATGTATTCTGAAAATTTTATTAAATTCTTGGAACACAGGCGGGGTATCAAATCTCCTAAACACCGAAACATTAGAGGAAATCATTTTGAACGGTGAATTGCTAAGATTACTCACGGCTGACTTCCCCAGACCTACTAATTCCCGTGGTTAGAAGTGTATACGCAAGGACCTAAAGGGTATAGTGGGAACAAAGACACAAAGGTAAACCGAAACAGGGCATTATTTGGTAAGATTCTAACTTTATGGTCAAACATTGTAGAATGCTTGCGAATCCTATGCCGCTTTTGGTTTCAAATTTGTGTATAAATGTATTATACTGTTAGACATACATTTAAATGAATTGAATTATAAATAGAACATAACAAATAATAGTATTTTTTACTGTCTAATAATTGCCTAAAATGTTTACTCGTTAAAATGTTGAATTCGATTTCTAAGTCACGGTTCATTACTTTTATTTCGTATGTTTTTATAGGTTTTGTTGGTAGTTTAGTTATTTTACATACTGATTATAGAAGTTGAGAATATTTTACGATATTTCTTATGTTGGTGATTTGAAATCGAAACAATGTAATACAAGCCATTTTAAATTATGTAAAAACCATAAAATTATTTAATATGAGTTTCAAAAAAGTATACTTTCATACAAATGTATTTAAAGACTTATAGCAAGCATCGAGAATTAAACCTGTGATTTTTGGATTGACAATTGCGCACCTTAATTTTTTTTGCAATTGATGTATAGATATATTTATAAGTTTTATAAATTTAATAGCTTGTGCGCAGTAAATTAATTGCTACTATGTTCGGTAAATGAGTGCCTCATTATAAACACAATTCAATAATGCGTTGGTTTAATTGGTTACAGGCGAGGTCTATTTATAAGTACTTACTACACAAGATTGTAATAGCTATCGAACATCTAAAAGAACGTTAATGGGCCCCCAAGAAGCAACAATAAACTGTTTAAGTCAACATTATAGAAGTCAAGCGTCCCATCAACTGCTAAATATGTCTGCAGCTGTATTCTTTATGTTTTTCAACGGAAACGTTATAAATCAGTCGTTGGGGGCAGTTTCTACTATTGGCCATGTTGGTCGTAAAAATGTTTTGATGGGTCGCATAGCATGGGCCCAAACATTCCGAAACCATAAATGTCCGTTCATGTCTCCCAGTTTTTATCCCTTTCCTACAATCGTAAAACTATGTCTTTGAGTAATTTCTCAGAACAGTTGACTTCAAAAGGACGTGAATTTGATTTGGATTTTCATTTTGAAGTTTTATCAAGACCTTTTTGTGATATCAAATTATTGTTAAAGCAATAATAACCATAATCCTTTCAAAAAATTCTCTCATACTGCAAGACGGAAAAGTAATAAATTTAAATAAAGTTCAGCTTCATTTGCTTGTAAATTGTGTAGCAGGTAAGAAAGGTCTTACAACTTTTTTATTTCCTCAAAATTAACTTTTTCTCAAGGATCCTCCACAATCTGAAATTAATTATTAGAAAAATTAAGATTTCTGGAGTAAAATGTTGAGTTTAAGTGGTGGAAAAGTCTTTTTTATGATAGCGGTTCTGTTGAACTTTTATTGTTTTAAAAGTTAAATTGACTTAAAATGTGGGTTAGTGTAACATAGAACTGTTTTTTGTAGAGAACCTTGGGAGAGGTATATGTCCACCAGTGGGCGTCTTTAGTTGACATTATTATAATATGATTTAGTGGAATGAAGTTTAAGGCTAACATTTTGTAGTAGCTTGATGCTCACAATGTTTTCTATTTATTATGTTAATAATTTTAAATTTTAGAATACTAATTTGGAAAATATTGAGGCATCAATGCAAGTTACTTATCAATCAGATAAATAATTGAAGTAATAGTATAATTGTAAATGACTGGTGGCATAATAGTTACGATTAAGTTTTTATTGAAACATTCTGTTTTATGGTTATTGATGTTAAAATATATATATAAATAAATAATAAATAAATATTTCGGACATCTAACACACAACGCCATCTAGTCCCAAGCTAAGCAGAGCTTGTGTTATGGGTACTAGACAACTGATATGAATACATATATACTTTTTTTTTTTGTAAATACATACATATTATACATAGAAAACACCCAAACTCCGAAACAAATATTTGTAGATTACACAAACACTTGGTCCGACCCAGGATTTGAACCCGAGACCTCAAGCACAGCAGTCGCATTTACTACCACTGGGCCACCGAGGCAGTCATATTATTATTTTATATATATATATTATTTTACAATTGTATAAAAAAGGCTGATAAAACAACATTTTTAAAGAAATGCCTTAAAAGCTGCTCATTGCTAAATGCCATTACTCCCTTCTAGAATGGATGACGATGGTATATATAATTGGCACTAGGATTTTAGGAAAAAGGAGATATACTCGTAATTGCTCTAATGTTTCTCTGTTCCTTTAAAGTAACTGGTATTTTTATGCACGTTGTTTTATGAAATTTTAATTATCTAATTATCTGACATTTTAAGTATAACGTATTCTGACATTTTAAGTATGACATATTCTGACATTTTAAGTATAATATATTCTGACGTTTTAAGTATAACGTATTCTGACTATTTAATTATAAAATTTTCTGTTACACATCTCGACTAATCTTACTAGAAGTAAAAATTATCATTTCTGAAAAGCAAGTATCAGTGCTTGGTTTCATGGCAGTGTCTTTCCTCGATACAAGATAAATAGCAGCTCTGTAGTATCAAGAATCGTTATTTAGAGAGTCTTACGTTACTATGTTGTTAGGAGCCCAAATATATAGTCACCTTAGACCTCAAAGCACTTTGTATCTTTCAGCGATTTCCAAGCTTACAACTAACATTCTAAACACAATATTTACCGAACCTTCGTTCTGAAAGTAACAGATGTATTTCTTTTAATTCTCTTTTCATTCACTATAAACTAAACTTACCCATCATAAACATAAGGTTGTATTTTCCTACCGAGTTTAAAACATCGGGCGTGATAGAAATGATTTATACCGCACTATATTTTGCCTTGATACGCGTCTACGCTTTGAGACATTACAACGAGTAGTTCGTCGTCGACACCTCACTGACCTATTTCGCTTGGCTGACTCCTGCTACTTGCAAGTGGATTACTATGCAACTGTGCATTACCTGGTCGTCTGAGGAATTTAAATTTTATTTGTCTACAGATTTAGGTACGAGTATCTGTTAGTAACTCTCTGTTTAATGTTAGTTTAATTTGTTAATATAAAATAAATAAAACTCAAATAAATAAACTCTGCTCGTTTGCCCCCTATATAATAAATAAAAAAAAAACTATGAACAATGAATATATTTAAAAACTTTTTTTTTATTATATTTCGTACAAGACTAGACCTTTTTAAGGTACGTTATTATCAATTGTCAATTAAGAGACACAAGTATATTTTCGATCTTGCCCTTTAGATCCAGAATTAGAAAAGAGAATTGTTGGGCCCCTCGGGCCGTCACCCCGCCGGGGCTTGCAGCGGGGCGGTGTGTCGGAATCGAACCGACTAAAACCACACGGTGTGCCAACTCTGCGCCTGAGAAGGGAGGGGTCCGGGAACTGCTGATATTAACACGACCGGACCCCTCCCAGATGGGCCTATGATAATCATACTCATTCACTAATTCTTGAAAAGCGACAACGGTTTTCTATGAGGCTCTGCCCTTTTAGTCAAAATGCAAGTATTTCGATTTGAATCTCTTCCTACAATTACCAACGATTCTATTCTCTTGTATTATGTGTGTTTTAACCACGTGAGCTTAGCTTTGAGAAGACGTAATTCCTATACATTGGTTAGTTTTCCAATAACGTTTGTTTGTAGAATATTAACTTTACTAAAGGGGTTGGTTCCAGTCAAGCTGGCCCATACGTACACATGGCTCTTTCAATTTAAGTTCAAATCGTATCTTAATTGCTTTGATGATTACTAAACATTTTGTCAGCAACAATTCATAATTAATGATTTTAAGATAAATATGGAATCATTGAAAAATATTATAGGAACTTTTGTTTGTTAAACAGAAAAAGAACCATTAATTAAAATACGTAATAAAAATACGAGTAGGTCATTAGGTAAACAAGATTACAAGAACCTGTTTGGTGTAAGATATTTTTGTACTTATTATAGTTAATAAGTTTTTATAAAAGCAAACAATGTTTTACGTAGGAGTAATTTGGGGCAATCATGTTGTAGTTTCCTAAGGGTAAATTAATTTAGATTTTTTATGAATAAAAGTTTCGTATTTTTATTTCAGCCATATCTATACTAATATTATAAAGCTGAACAGGTTGGTTGAACTCACTAATCTCAGGAACGACTAGTTCAATTAGAAAAATTGTTTCAGTGTTAGATAGCCCAATCACCTAGAAATGATATTATATATCATCACGTTACGACTAACAGAAGCGAAGTATCAATGAAAAATGTTACTAAAACGTGCAAAAATTATTCCTTTTCAGAGATTCCATTGAGTGCGCTACGTAAAATTAAAAAAAGTAAAATAAAGTGTCACAAATAAAAAAAAAAAAGAGATTTGCTCACCTTTTAAAATGGGTGTTATTTGTGTCCGTTTCATGTATGTTTGTAAAGTCCCCCGCGACACTGGTACGTACATTCCTAATGCGGGAGATGTCCTTTTAAAAAAAAAATATCCTAAAAGTGCGCCAGCATAATGTCTATCTTTAAAGGTTTACTCACTATAACAGTTTTTATGGTATACATATTTGTTCTCGCTGTATAACATCACGCTGCGGACTACAATAGGAAGTGCAGACGGAGTTGCAAGTTGCAGCTAGTGAAATACAAACGGGGATATTGCGCAATAGGAAATATACAATAGTAAATTTCGTAATCAGGAGTAATACTTTACAATAAAACTTTAAATATCTACCTCATCGCTCGTGTTGGCCTCTTTTACAATAGTTAAATGTATCGTATGTGTTAATGCAAGCCATAAACTACGAGTATCTATACCATCTAATTACTAGATTGTACGGTTGTTCTAGTAATTTAAGTGTAGCCACGCCTGCGACGATATATTTTTAATGCGGGAGTTATCTATTGAAAAGAGATTTTGAATGATGAAATGGATCCCAATAACTTCTTGCTCTATCTCACACCATGCTCTCCTTACCTTTTTTTACCTCGTGCGGTTGTCCCCTCGGATGAAACCACACGCTGTCCCGGGTACTAGATGCCGGGGAATCAGGTGAACCCTAGAAAGGAAAACCATGGAACTCCGACGTCTCCTACCCTATCTCTGTTTTGATTACCACTGTATCAACTGAAATTAAGAATATGTCGTTTGTTTGGTAGTAGAGCCATGCTGATTTTAGCACTAACGGGCCGGTTCGACCGGGGCATTACTACCCTCGCAACAGAACACATACAGCTGACGCAACATATATCGACCTCCGGTCTTAGAGGGGAGTGATGTGGCGACCTCCACATACAACATAACATACTACAACGCCATCTACCGAAGTTAACTGAACTACGGAGTAACGTACCATACGGAGTAACTACAAATCCTGAATCGCGCAATAAATAGTTCTCGTGCCGATTATCATATATACAACATCCCAACATCAACTGTTGGGCAGTGGTCCACCAGGCATGATCACCTCGCCTGGTCGGAGGATCCTCCCTTTGTGGTGGAACATGATACCCGTTCCCCCACAAATATGGTGGCCACAACTGTAGTATTCTGCTGTTGCTTTCCATCAGGCAGAATAGAGTCATTTTGGCAGGCCCAAACATAAAAAAAATAATTCCCAACTATGTGGTTCTATTTCTAAATAGAAGACAAGCACTGATCTCACCCTACGAAGTTCCTATTCCACGTAATGAACCCTCCGAAAGATGAAGACTGAAATATTTATTTAATAAAAAAAGCACTTTGAAGTATCAAAGTTGTACAAAAAATGGTTGAAGGAAATACAAAAAAGAAATGTAATTTAATGGCGAACGTTTCGAAATAACAAGATCATGCCTACGTTTTGTTTGTTTACATGTCAAATACCACGAAGAAACGGTTAAATGTAAAAGTATAATGTCATGAACGATTACAGTTATATTGAAGCTTTTAAATGGTATTTGAGTACAGTATTTTGTAGTTGTTTGGTTTAGGTGTTGATGTTTTTCTGATTGGTTGGTTGAGTAAAATTAAAGAATGTGTATACATAAACACATAACTGGAAATATTGTTTATGGATCTGATCTCTTTTTAAAGACACCTAAGAAAGCATAGAACCCCCGTCGTCAATTGCAAAATCCATTTTGAAATATTTCTAGCTTTTTCATTGTAAAACCAAATATACCAAGGCTTCACAGAAGACTGTTTTACTCTATTTCTAAGTCGTTTGGAATTATCAAGTTCTAAATTTAATAAACATACCTGCTTTTTCCGCAGCATAAGTTTATGTCGCAATAAGAAAGTACTCGTAGCTTACGTCCTTCCTCAAAAAATAAAGCCAAATTTCATCGAAATCTGTGCAGCCATTAGCCGTGATAGCGTAACAGATAGATAGACAGCACAGGGTTCTTCTTCTTTTCCTTTGCCCCTTCCCACGTTAGGTGGGGTCGGCCCTCCTTATCCCTCGGCGCCAGGACTGTCTGTCCTGGGTTGTCGGGTCCGGTAGTTGCGTCTTTTTAATGAGGTTGGCCATACCAGTCCACCACGTCAAGGGCGGCCGTTCTCTTCCTTTCCTACCTTCAGGAAGTGCCAGTGCCATCTGAACGACATGCTCGCTGTCTCTACGCATGACGTGGCCGTACCACCTTAGGCGTGTTTCAGTGAGCTTTTCCTGTACCTCCCTCACTGTCCAGCATTCAGCCCCATATAACATAGCTGGTCTTACCGCTGTCTTGTATAACGTGATGAAGTGATACGCCTGAAACACCCAAAAGAATATTCACTCAAAAAGACACAAGATCCTCATAATATGCTGGCATGTATGTTCTCTATGTACTCATATGTATATAAGTATTGAAGCTGATGACGATATATCTCAACCTTAAGTACCTATTTCTCTGTTAGGCTTTTATACTCATGAGGGTATTCGATTGGAGTACCTATCCTTTCAGAGTACTCACGTAACAAACCCTAGTCAATAAAACCTTTAACAAACAGCGGGCTTACAATGTTTCGAGGTTAAAGGAGTTAACATTTATCTTTCCAAATGCTTCACAAGTTTTAAGTCGTAAGTAAATTAATATAGAACTTTGTCTAATATTTTTTTCACTGCTTCAATTTCACATTGAGTAGATAATATAGGTTATAGACAGAGAGTATAATCCTACTAATATTATAAACGCGAAAGTTTATAAGTACGGATGGATGTATGGATGTGTGTTACTCTTTAACGCAAAAAACTACTGAACGGATTTTGATGAAACTTTACAATAACATAGGTTATACATCAGAATAACACATAGGCTACAATTTATAAAGATATAGCTTCGCCTCGCGGCGTTGCCCGCGATTATTGTCGTACCGCGTATGACATAATAGACACTGAAGTAGGGTCCCATCTAAGGATTATAAGGCGTTTTATTTCTTTTATCCACTCGTAAAAACTTTAATGTTTCAATTGAGCTTTCGAAAACTACTTGTTTCGTAGTATGAGCATGAGTACCACACCGAGACATGGTTTGTCCTAGTATTTACAATGCGTCATTTTTCTCAACTTTTCCGTAAATTTCAAGTTTCTTGCGGGATACTATTATGGTATGTGTGTATGTAAGGTATTAACTAATGGTAATGAGAATCTGTATATATCTCGTAGATGGTAAGGACCTGATAATGTTAAGCATAGTGGCATTGATTAGATGATGGCTTGTTGTCGCTATATTATTTCGTTTCATTATTGATATAAACAAGAATATAAGTATACCTAAGTAAAACAGTGACCGGTCAAAATTTTCTTCCAGTCACAGAGCTAATGGTTTGTTTCTGATTAATTAGAGCGAATCTTTTAAAAGAAATCTTTAATTAAAAATATACAAGAAGAAATGAGCACGATTGATCCCTTTTATCCTTTAAAAATTTCAAAGTTATACAGAAGAAAGGTTGATAGTAGTAATCCATCTATTTTTAATATAAGTCACACTTGGGATTCTTGTACGAAGTGACCTTTAAAAAGGTTTTATATCTGTTTGAATAATTCTTCCCACTCACATAGTTACAAGGCGATAATTATATAAACCAAAATATAAACATTATGTTAGGTAACAACAAAATTTCTTTTAAAAATAAAAGTTCTCGTAAACTAGGTACGTCATATAACAAGTATGGTACAGTTGGCATCCTCATGTCGTGACAAAGATGGATGGCGCGCTAACCGTGTCTTCATCAACTTCAACTCTCATTATGTACGCCCCTTAAGCGTGCATCCGAACAGATGCGCACTGTTGTTTCTATTTTTAAAATGTGTTTTTAAATACCTACAGGATTATAAGTGGCCACTGTTTTTTTTGTTTTGTTTTAAGAAATGAGTCTTGAAATAACTGTAAACTGTTTTCGTTTCTCAAAATGATGAAAGTGATAAGTGACATTAAATGTTGGGATTGACATCACGTGTGGTTACAGTTAATAAATCTGACGTTCTTGTAATAAAAATAAAGATTGAATTAGTCATAAAAAGCAATTTTACAAGTAGTAGTAAATTAGTATTCAATATTTGAACATTCGAATGCAGCATATTGCCGTATTTCTGGAAGCATTAATAAAAATCCGTTCCTTTTCATTACTGTAATGAAAAAGCACAATGTCAGTCAGGGGTTTGATTGCTCTATATAAAGATACATTGTTTTATGACATTTGTCTATAATAAAATTACTATCTCTTAATTTCTTAATAGAAAAGGTTCAGAAAGAATTTGTATGCATGACCAGGTATTAGCTTGCTTGTGAAGAATCGGGTTGCATGTCCCTCCGTCACAAAGGGAGGATTCCTCCGACCCGGCGAGGTGATCATGCTTGGCGGGCCGCGGCCCAATGGTTTATGTTGGGAAGTTAAATATATGCTAATCGGCGCGAGATTTTATATATTGCAATATAGAATTAACAAATCCAAAGTTTGATGCATTGTGAAAGCCGCTACAAGGTGAATAAAATTGAACCTGGACCCTGACCTGTAGACCCTTTAGAAATTTTAGGTACACTGAATACATTAACATAATTATTAAAGAAAGTCACTAATTTTTCAAATCAATTATGTTAAGTCGGATATTAAGGTTTAGGCAAAAATGGAATAATAATATATATCTGTCTAGACTGACAAGGGCGGTCGTTAAAGACAATTACTTGTTACTAGCA
Organism: Spilarctia lutea; assembly: GCA_916048165.1. Lineage (NCBI taxonomy): Eukaryota > Metazoa > Arthropoda > Insecta > Lepidoptera > Erebidae > Spilarctia > Spilarctia lutea. The sequence continues at coordinate 15,201,481 of OU696479.1, forward strand.
ATAAGATATTCTTCGATCGGAGGGCATCCGATTATAAATTTAGAATTCGATTCAATTCTTTCGTTGAATTTGTCACCGAGTGGATACACTTACCGGAACCCAGGCCCATACTTCTTCCGATTCTGAAAATATGACGGGGTGCGTAATAGTACCTTTATGTATAATTCTCACCTGATTCAATGATACACCTGCTACACACAGCCCTGCACCACCCAAAGGTTGACTGGAAGATAATGCCTATGGCATTAAGTCCGCCTTACGCAATGTAATTGCAGGAAGCTTAAATAAATAAATAAATAATGAGGCTTCAAAAAGTGGCAGCCCACTTAAAACTCTGAGTTTTGAATCTGAGTTGCTTGTGCATATCAGTGATGATAACCCGTCTATTATTTGCCTTTCCATACGGTAAAAAGTCATAAGGCTATAAATATGATTTTAAATGAAAAATATTGTAACGGTAAAATAACACTTAAATATTTTATCCGTGGCACAACTCACGCCCCTACATCAAACGATTTCAAGTCCGTCCCTGGCGTCCATCTGACAGCGACCACGTGCGCCATATTACGCCTCTCGTCGAGTATGAAATACGAGCCGATTTTCTATAAATAGACCTCATCCCTATAATGACTCGTTGTTCGGCCAAAGAATTATAAGCTTCAACACTTGAGTTAGTAGTTTTTTATATCTTAAGTAGGTATAATTATAAGAATATTTTTTTTATAATACTATAATGAGTTTATTTTTATTTTATTTTATTTTATTTTTATTAGGACAACCAACAAGAACATACACCTTAAAAGCTAAGAGGCACATAGCATTAATGCACAATCATTGGTGCTGCCTTAATTATAGGTTGCCACGAAAAGCATAATTATTGTATAAACAGATAGTTGGGAGCATAAGGCATCCCTTAACTTACAAAAATAAATAAAAGTACTTAATTAAAACTAGAAAGTAATAAGTAAATTACACAAATTCCAAAAAGGTCACCATACACAGTCAAATATACAACCAATATACTTAATTTATAAGGAAATCTAAGTACGTTTGTCCTAGCTTGTTAATGAATTTTTTTTCTTAAAAGATGGTAAACTCAAGTGAAATATATCAATGTCCATGTTTTTGCAGATAGAATTATACTCTGCTTGGAGTCTATTTAGAGCAGAGAAATGGTTATATAATGGAATTATTGTTATATTTTAATAATAATATTTTGGAAGCTTTCTTTAATGAATGCAAATATATTTATGAACTATAGATTCATGATTCATGAGTCTAGTTGCTATTTATACCTGTCTGGTGTAAATAACAACTGAGTTATGAACTGCATCAAAATTTGGTCCCTTGATGACCTTCATAATCTGTTTAAATTCATACACCATTGGAACACTCAGACCAATGTGAATAGACACATTTATGCATACAAATCTATGCACATAGCGGTAATCGAATCCACACTCAGTTTTGGCATTCGAATGCAATATACCGCAGAGGGCATACTATTTTGTTATGATAGCATGAACTCAGAATCTGGACCTGTGCCCATTTGATAACACTTAATCGCCTTGTATCTGACCTAGATAAGTACAACTAGCGAAATAGGCCACAAATCACGATTAAATCTAATGAGCGTACTTCTTTAAGGACTTCTTATGCCTATTTTTATTTCATAACATAATAAGCTTATTTTCTCGCAAAAAATAGGCCGTGGATTTCATTTATTGTTTATTATTAGTTTTTGGGTTACGCGTTGCTGCGTACATTTAATTATAATCTTATTGAATCAGGTTATTGCCAACCCGATATCATAAGATTTATATATTTATTTGTGTTAATTTTTTTTGTTGTTGTCTTTAAAATTTGGCGATTAGAAACTTTTGTCATAAAGTATTTGTTCTTATTTTTTTTATTCAAATAATTATGCGAAATGAAAGAAGCGCTGTTATATTCGGACTTCGAAATTATCAAGGGTTTCTAAACAGTGTTTTTCTGAAAAAATAAGTAATTAATTGTAATATCTGTAAGTAAACACACGTAAGTTTAAAAATACAATACTGAAAAACATTAAACGTACCTACGTAAAAACGTAAAGTAATTTTATGTTCCTTCATAATACCTTACATTAATAAAATGAGTCTGTTGGACACTGGTCACTCATGTTATAAAATTATATTGGGTACAAAATTATATTGGGTAGTTAAGGGTTAAACGGGTTCCTCGTCGCTTTGTGTTTCACACAAATAGTGTTATTCTGAGTCTGGGAGTTCTTTTACTAATGTTCTTAAAGTTAGCCGCGACACATTTATCTTTTTTGATCCATACTGATTTTATAAATTCGAAAGTAACTCTGTCACGATTTCGCGGCTAAACTACCGCACCGATTACTATGAAATTCGAAATGGAGATACCTACATAGTTTAATTTTTGAGAAAGGGCATAGGATACTCTTAACTTTACTACCAATAACCGGTAAATACGCGGGCGAGGCTGTGGGCAAAAACTAGAAAATGAAATAAGAAAAAATAATTATTTCACAAATAATTGAAAAACATATCACAGGTGCAATATTGTTATAATTATGATTCAAAATGCTTATATAGACATTAAAGATAAAAGAAAATTGGATATCTTACACACAACGCCATCTAATCCCAAGCTAAGCAGAGCTTGTGTTGTAGGAACTAGACAACTGATATAAATACATGTACACTTTTTTAAATACATACATATTATACATAGAAAACACCCAAACTCCGAAAGCTTGAGAACAGCAGTCGCATGCGCTACCACTGCACCACAGAGGCAGTTATAATAATAATATCTCAAAAGACAACAGTTTGAAAAAAACTACCAACGCTTTAGCCATGTTTTTTCATACGAAACAAAACCAGAACTCGTAAACCGTAATCCCAGAGCTTTATTATCGTGCACGTGTGGGCCCACCTCTATAAAGATAACGTAAACACTACTCGAAATTTATTACACATTATAAATTAGTATTAAGTACTACCAACACGATATAAGGGAAGCATATTGAGACCCACTCAAGACTTTGTTTGTTTGACCTAGAGAAGATATACGCGTGTGTAAAAAAGCTAAAATGAAATTACATTTATCAGTTTTTGTTATGCAATAAAAGGACTTGGGTTAACGTTTAAGTCGGTTGAAATTAATTTCTACCAAAAATCCAGAATGTTTTTCTTCAAAATAGTATTTTTTTAATTATTGTTTATTTTCAAGTTATAATGTTGATGAAATATATAAATAATAATAATATTTAAATAACTTGAAGAAAGAAAGTCTGTAATATTAAAGAAGAAACCTATTTAAATCAAGTCTCTTTCTTAAAATACTTAAAATATTTTACGTGTTTTTTTTTCAAGTCTTTTACGCTATCGTAGATCACGCAAGCCCCCGTATGACACTGTACATCGTTATTGCTTATGAAATTCGATAATTCTCTGGCCGTAAGCTTTTTTTTAATATCAAGTAAATTACGGTTTTCAGGATATTTTATATGCGTTGGTACGGAGCTACTTGTTTTAATATTAGAACGATATGATGGATTTTCATAAAACTCTTGGTTTGAGCCTCATGTAGAGTCAGCGACTTTGATAGATAATGATAACTTTAAATATCTCAGACTAAAATTATTTGAAATAAATATTTGAAATATAAATTCAGATTGCCATATAAAATCTTTTGATTTATGACTTTTAACTTATGTGTCTTATGCCAATTTTGTACAAAATTCAGAAATAAATTGTGAAAACTAATGTGCGGAGGCGGATTATATTAGTACTTACGAAATAAAAGGGAGGATCCAACTCACAAACAGGCTCATGATTTCACTTTTGATGTTGAGAAGTTAGTGTATTTTGTAAATCGTCATTATTGTAGTTACAAAATGGAATAACTAGTTACCATGTAATTTTGTTTGTTTTTACCAAAATTACTTTGGAGTAAATTTTCTGCCATGAGTCGATTTATACGAGCAGACGTATCACAGAAGTCACACAAGCGCGTGTAAAGATATATAAATAGTATATTATTTACTGTTCACATTATCATTTCTTCATACTTCTATCTGATATCTGGGATTTACGTTCTTAGTAGAATCTATAACATTTGAACTTGATATTAAACTCACCCTCTTGTTAATTAAATGTACATATTTCACGTTAAGCCGTGCTGGTTATTTTGATTATTATCGTTTTCTTTGATCTTAATATTTTGATTTTCAACTGTTATTATTTTGTATGTGGGTCTCTTCGTATCTAACTCTAAATGTTATTCAAATTTAAACTCTAAATGACAGTACAGAGAGGGTCATAATCTTTTGTCGATTTTTTTTGATTTTAAAGACAACAAGACACCCGTTTTTATCTCAAACAGCGTAAGTGATCCATAGCATTGTGAGATAAAAGAGGCTTTAAAAATAATTGCTTACTTATTCAATAAAGTTATTAGGAAGTGTAGAAGTTTTCGTACAAACTAATACATTTAACTAACTTAGTGGTTAAGCGGTCGCCACGCCGTTCCCTACTTCGCCAAGTGTTGTGGGTTCCAATCCCACATGGGATAACAGTGTGTGATCCACAAATTGTTGTTCTAAGTCAGGGTGATCTTTGTGTCCGTTTCATGTATGTTTGTAAAGTCCCCCGCGACACAGGAATTATTCTTAGTGCGGGAGTGGTTTTTATTTAACTTTGACTTTAACTTTTTATTTAAAAGTACCAAATACCAATCCACCTTTTAAAAAGGTAGCTAAGATAACACTTTGAAAACAGATGTCTTAATTTACTTGCAAAAGATGCCGACCACTTAAGTGCAAGAGACTATTTAGTAACAAGTGCGGTTCAAAACAGAACAGGTGGAGCTTATCATGAATTTTGAAGTAGCCAAAAGAGGAAGTGTTTTAACTGGAAACTCTACCTAATGCAAATTGCTTTTAATTTTGTTTCTGGGTAAAAAACAATAAATAAAATCCTAATATAAAAAATACCTAAATGCGTAATGATTTTTGAGCGCTATTATATCTTGTCAATATTATATTTTCTGATTGTATATTTATCTTTGAACAGTTTAGGTACTATGGATTAAACTTTTTTATTTTATACATATTTCTTTTTTAAACGTTTAATTTCCCTAAAAACACTATGCGAATAATTTTATTATGAAGGATCTTATTTTTGTCACGCGAAACTGTAATAAACATCGTGTTTGAATACTAAATATTTTACATTTAGACCACTAAATCCTTTTGTCTGTAAACAATGAAACACGTATTATTCCACTCTCCTCTCCCTCAAAATCAGAGTGACACCGAGTGCAGTTTGAGCGTTTGTCTCTAGTTAAAATTGGAGATAGTCAATTTTAAGATTAAGTTTTATCAATATGATGGATTCAATATTTCCATTGATATGCAGGATCATTTTCTTTTTTGACAAATTATTGTCGTCAAATAAAAACAAATATTCTTTAAAAGGTGTATTCAGACCCTTTTCCTTAACCTCTAGTTAAAAGTATAAATAGGTTATTTAAAACGAACAAAAGCGTGATTCCTTAAAAACACTCTAAACACATAAATAAATATGTAAGGTACAAAGATATTTACGAAGTCGAATAAAACCTAAAACTAAGTTATCTTCCCGCAAACCCACAGTGAATAGAGGATAACAGAGAGATGTAAAGAAGTCGTCATGCCAACTTGGGAATCGGTAGAACGATAAGGTTAAACCTAAAACTTAGTTATCTTCCCGCAAACTCACAGTGAATAGAGGATAACAGAGAAATGTAAAGGAGTCGTCAGGCCAACTTGGGAATCGGTAGAACGATAAGGTTAAACCTAAAACTTAGTTATCTTCCCGCAAACTCACAGTGAATAGAGGATAACAGAGAAATGTAAAGCAGTCGTCAGGCCAACTTGGGAATCGGTAGAACGATAAGGTTAAACTTAAAACTAAGTTATCTTCCCGCAAACCCACAGTGAATAGAGGATAACAGAGAGATGTAAAGGAGTTGTCATCCCAACTTGGGAATCGGTAGAACGATAAGGTTAAACCTAAAACTTAGTTATCTTCCCGCAAACTCACAGTGAATAGAGGATAACAGAGAAATGTAAAGGAGTCGTCATGCCAACTTGGGAATCGGTGGAACGATAAGGTTAAACCTAAAACTAAGTTATCTTCCCGCAAACCCACAGTGAATAGAAGATAACAGAGAGATGTAAAAGAGTCGTCATGCCAACTTGGGAATAGGTAGAACGATAAGGTTAAACCTAAAACTTAGTTATCTTCCCGCAAACTCCAGTGAATAGAGGATAACAGAGAAATGTAAAGGATTCGTCATGCCAACTTGGAAATCGGTAGAACGATAAGGTTAAACCTAAAACTAAGTTATCTTCCCGCAAACCCACAGTGAATAGAGGATAACAGAGAGATGTAAAGGAGTCGTCATGCCAACTTGGGAATCGGTAGAACGATAAGGTTAAACCTAAAACTAAGTTATCTTCCCGGAAACTCACAGTGAATAGAGGATAACAGAGAAATGTAAATTAGTCGTCATGCCAACTTGGGAATCGGTAGAACGATAAGGTTAAACCTAAAACTTAGTTATCTTCCCGCAAACTCACAGTGAATAGAGGATAACAGAGAAATGTAAAGGAGTCGTCATGCCAACTTGGGAATCGGTAGAACGATAAGGTTAAACCTAAAACTTAGTTATCTTCCCGCAAACTCACAGTGAATAGAGGATAACAGAGAAATGTAAAGGAGTCGTCATGCCAACTTGGGAATCGGTAGAACGATAAGGTTAAACCTAAAACTTAGTTATCTTCCCGCAAACTCACAGTGAATAGAGGATAACAGAGAAATGTAAAGGAGTCGTCATGCCAACTTGGGAATCGGTGGAACGATAAGGTTAAACCTAAAACTAAGTTATCTTCCCGCAAACCCACAGTGAATAGAAGATAACAGAGAGATGTAAAAGAGTCGTCATGCCAACTTGGGAATAGGTAGAACGATAAGGTTAAACCCAAAACTTAGTTATCTTCCCGCAAACTCCAGTGAATAGAGGATAACAGAGAAATGTAAAGGATTCGTCATGCCAACTTGGAAATCGGTAGAACGATAAGGTTAAACCTAAAACTAAGTTATCTTCCCGCAAACCCACAGTGAATAGAGGATAACAGAGAGATGTAAAGGAGTCGTCATGCCAACTTGGGAATCGGTAGAACGATAAGGTTAAACCTAAAACTAAGTTATCTTCCCGGAAACTCACAGTGAATAGAGGATAACAGAGAAATGTAAATTAGTCGTCATGCCAACTTGGGAATCGGTAGAACGATAAGGTTAAACCTAAAACTTAGTTATCTTCCCGCAAACTCACAGTGAATAGAGGATAACAGAGAAATGTAAAGGAGTCGTCATGCCAACTTGGGAATCGGTAGAACGATAAGGTTAAACCTAAAACTTAGTTATCTTCCCGCAAACTCACAGTGAATAGAGGATAACAGAGAAATGTAAAGGAGTCGTCATGCCAACTTGGGAATCGGTGGAACGATAAGGTTAAACCTAAAACTAAGTTATCTTCCCGCAAACCCACAGTGAATAGAAGATAACAGAGAGATGTAAAAGAGTCGTCATGCCAACTTGGGAATAGGTAGAACGATAAGGTTAAACCTAAAACTTAGTTATCTTCCCGCAAACTCCAGTGAATAGAGGATAACAGAGAAATGTAAAGGATTCGTCATGCCAACTTGGAAATCGGTAGAACGATAAGGTTAAACCTAAAACTAAGTTATCTTCCCGCAAACCCACAGTGAATAGAGGATAACAGAGAGATGTAAAGGAGTCGTCATGCCAACTTGGGAATCGGTAGAACGATAAGGTTAAACCTAAAACTAAGTTATCTTCCCGGAAACTCACAGTGAATAGAGGATAACAGAGAAATGTAAATTAGTCGTCATGCCAACTTGGGAATCGGTAGAACGATAAGGTTAAACCTAAAACTTAGTTATCTTCCCGCAAACTCACAGTGAATAGAGGATAACAGAGAAATGTAAAGGAGTCGTCATGCCAACTTGGGAATCGGTAGAACGATAAGGTTTTCCCTGAAAATGTGATATCATTCTGGTCGGGCCTACACTACATGTGTATCATACGTAGCATGGCTCTCACACGGAGACAAAATATCACTATGTTATAAATTGTAACAAATGAACAAACTTATTAGCCGACTTAAATAAAGAGGAGGTTCCTCAGGACTTTCCACTGGGTGCACCAAGTTTGATGATTATTTTTTTATTTGAAAGCTGGTGCTTCCCGTGTGTTTATTTTAATTTGAATTTGGTAACTTTGATATTCCTTATACAAGAATTCTCTGATAAAACCAACATCAAGCCTCTGAAAATCATAACAGTTTTCGCTCATAACAATATACCTAAGTATCGTACAATACTGTTGTAGTACCCTCAAACTGTAATGTGGGCAATATAAGCCTCATTAGTGTTATTGCATATAAAATTATAGTGCTATTATTGTAGTACTACCATTTTGTAACTTAGGTAGCAAACATCTTTTAATTACATCGGAAGAACAATATTGGTCGTTAAACTCATTTTATCTATTGAATAGTAATAGTAATCCCTTTTAAAGCAATTTTGAAACCTTTTGATATATTTTCTTTAATAAATAATCATTTGATTGTAAACTAGCAGAACCACGCGGTCCTACCCGCGGTACGACAATAATCGCGGACAACGCCGCGAGGTGAAGCTAGTACCTTTATATATTTCTACAGAACTTTTTTGTCGCCTAGTATCTCGTTTTGGAGGTCTGACAGTCGCACTATGTAAAAAACAAAGTTCAGCCATGTCATAGCGGACTAAAAAACCCCAACCCCCCTTTACACCAAAGCTACTTGGGGAAATAGGTTGCATTAAGAGCCTTACCCCAAAGCAAATATAAAAAAATACTCAATTCATTTTATAATTAACCTCTTAACTGAGATATTTTTTCCTGAAAATAAAAATGTTTTAACTAATGACTTCAATATACATTACAAATTAAAAACCAGGGAGCGAATTAAAAAGGAGAGATGAAAACAATACCCCAATACAGAAACCGCCACATAAATACTCATCGAAAACACAGAAAATACCCGGACCAATTTGCAAAAAAACATTTGAATAACATCTCCAGAGATCACGCAGATTGATAAATCATTGTGACAAGGTGCCCCGGGGGACAGCGTATTATTTTTATTTTATTTTTCCACACACCGCTGAGTTTCTAAGGTAAATAGACCTGTCGACGGCTCTAGACCACCGACCGTATTTAATGGAAGATATTCTTTGACATTTTTATAACAGAAAACGCAATGACGCGACATTTGTTGGCTAGTTGAAATAAATTGTTGATCGCCGTAAAACTATACTTTATTTTGATTTTCTCAGTAAAGAAACATTATTTTCTATCGGATTTAGGACGTGAATATTTGTGTAGCGTTTAAATACAACATGATAACTAAGTTATATATTGTATTAGAGTAATTTGAGTAGTTTATAGTATTACCATTGAATTTTAATAATTACAACGTTTAAGAGTTTTATATATAAAAAAGGATACTAACAACACTTACTATAAAAGTTCTAAAAAAAACAATAAAAAAATTGAGGATGTAGCGTTGAATATTTTTTAAATACTGAAAGCACATATAAAATAGGTATTCAGTAGAGCTCAAAATAGTTGAAAATATTGTCATAAAAACAATAAATTTACTTTCTCGTGAGTAAAGCGGCTAAAATTTAACTAATTGGACTTATTTACAAACCATTAGTGAGAGATATCGGAAAAGTTATAAAGAGTTGATTTTTTAAGAATGATTTACGAAAGACTTCAGCCTTGTTCACCTTTTTAATCTGTTGAGATTTTTAGTTGCTTCCTTGGTTGTCAGATTAGTCTATTGCAGATGATGCGAAAGACCCTATTTCCCGGATCCCATAAACATCAGACTCAGTTGCAACACAATACAGTGTATTTTTCTTCAGTTCGAGTTCGACATACCATTTCGCCTTTAACTCCGGTGATGTGATGAAAGACTCTACTTTTACTCTCGCCTGATCTTTAATGATGATATTTTAATAATATATTAACAACAGTTAACCTTCAGCTTATTCTTAAATAGATTTGTGCTTTACTTACCTGTTTTTTTATTGTTCACAGAACTTCTTCTTGGTACGCTCCGAACACATCAAAAGGCTGCTTGTGATGAAGAAATGGTGACGCTCATTTGTCCACGTGGAACCACTATTAGCATACAAATAGCACAATATGGAGCATCTGTGACGCAAGGATCCTGTGCATCAGATCTTATGGAGTACCAGCCAGTTGCTGTCGAAGTTGTTGGAGACACGTCATGTGTGTGGCCTAATGCTTTGCAGGTTAGATGATTTTTACTGATTTATGGCAGATTTTTTACTGATGGATATTAAAGTGGGTTGACTATGGTAAATCTTAAGAGTTAAGAATAGTCCTTAAATACGTCATGATAATAATACCAATCATTCAATAAAAAATATGATTCTTAAACTATTTAAGAAAAACTTACGCTTGTAATGTATTTTTCGACCGTAAGTACGTTCATATTATATATTAATTATATTTTATGAACAAAAGAATCACTTTTAGGAAAAACTGCTTTTTGATTTACCGTTACTACTTAATTAAGTTTCCCACATTTTTTAAAGATAACTTTAGTGCTAGGAATATTCCTGTGTTCCTCACGCACAAAGTAAATTTAAACATACCTACATAAAACGGATACGGAAAATACCCAAACAATTTGTGGATCACACAAAGCGTTCCCATGTGGGGTTAGAATCCACTGAACTCAGCACAGTAGAAAACGGTGGGGTTACTGATTAAACTTCAACACTCATGCAGTCAAAGAGAAATAATTTTGAACGAAACATTAAAAAAAACAACCCCCTTATTAGTAAACATACTGTGACGAGGGGGACTTCCTATACATATATCAAACAGGCACTAAAACACCCAGAATTAGTACAACAGTTTGTAGATTACACAAAGTGCTGTCTTATGTAGAAAACCCACAACGGCAAAGTTAACTAGACAATAAAATTGTCATATTGATCTATTTATAAAACACAAAATATCTCTTTTGAATGTAAACTCTTAAATATTTACAGCTATTAATCTTCAAGATATATCATTAATTTAATAATGAATGAATTTCACTTTTTATTAAGTACAAGTAGCGTATTGAAGATTCTTGTTAAACCTGGGAACTAACATATGATGAAATACCTCGAATAACTATTTTAGGTGACTGCGTATTAATAGGCAACGTGGGTGGATCCCCTCTGCTTATTCTACTATGAATTTTATATAATACACGTGGTTGGACACTATAAATAGATAAACACAATAAAGTTTTGCGAATATTGTGGATGATATTTATAAATGAAAATATAAACACTCATTCATAAAAATCATTCACCGACCTTTCAAAATAACATCACAAGTTTAACCCACAGTCCACTTGACTTATTTATTTATTTACAGCTTTACGGATTCATGTACTTCAGAGGACTTAACACATAGACTTTAGAGGTATCAAACATCTTCTCTGTAGATAAGAGATGTTATAAAATATAAAGACGCTCATTTAAATAAATAAATAAACAATCATTAATAGGTGTGAAAATATTCGTCTACTTCTATTTCAAGAATAGCTATCGTGACGTACGCAAATTTAACAGTTATTTTTTAATTTTTTTATGGATTTGGTGGTAAACGAGCAGGCGTATCGCCTGATGGTAAGCGATTACCGCCCATGGAATCCCGCAACACCGGAGCCGTCACAGGTGTGTTGCCAGCCTTTGCGGGATGGGGAGGGGGTTGGGATATGGGCCTTCGGCATCCGCACTCACCCAAGCGCTATTTCACACTGGTTTTCTGTGAGGCCGTGGTATCACTCCGGTCGAGCCGGCCTATGTATTCCGAAGCGTGACTCTCCAACACTCAAAAAAGATTTTATGCTAACCGAAAATAAAATATAATGAAGCATATTAAATATTCCTTGGCTGAAAAGTTCTAAAGTATACTCACAAGAATCCACAATTTATAACAAAATTCGACTATTCAGGGGCTTTTTATACTTTACGACGAACTTTATAGTTTTCCAAACATCTATTTACTGAAATATTGACCATGTTACAGGCGTCCTTTTTACTGGAACTTTATTACTCATTCTGATGTGCTTAGGCAGTAACCCGAATTTACGAGCAACTGCCAATCCTAGCAACCTTTCTAATATCAACATCGCCTGTGGAGATTTCACTCATTTCATATTTTACGAATATTTTTCTTCGAGCCAGTGCTCGGAAAAAAAATTACAATTGTCTTTTGTTTTTTTTTCTTACCGTAACAAATTGATTTGTACATTGTACTTCAGCGATATTATTGGAAGATCTAAAAATATAATGACTTTAATAAATGTAAGATCGGTGTTTCTGTATCAATATTGTTCATGGCGTTTTATGAAACTCAATATGGCAAAATGTTTTATATTATTGTATGCTTTTCTTACATATGTAATAAATTGCATACATATTGTTATTTTAACTTATTCCATACTTAAATGGGAGTAATAAGAGACACATATTTAGACAAATTAATTATGGCATTAAATAGTCTGAAACCGGAGTATTAGTGTTTGTTGTATTGCCTTTATGTTCTACGCACTTTTTAAAACAAAAAAAAACCCAAGTTCAGTTGCATTTATATTTTCGCATTAATAGATACAACAACCTTATCTTCTTCGCTTTAACACTTATAAACGCGAAAGTTTGTGAGTATGTAAGTGTGTTTGTTGCTCTTTCACGCAAAAACTACTGATTGGATTTTGTTGAAACTTTACAACGAAATAGCTTATACATCAGAACAACATATAGGCTAAAATTTATAAAGATACTTAGCGTCGCATTGCCCGCGGTTATTGTCGTACCGCGGATAGCACCGCGGGGTTCATCTAGTCTAAAATAACTTAAGATTTGTGTAACTTTGTAACTTAACTTAAGGACGTGCAAACTATGCGGACAGCTAAATTATTCCAGAATAGTCATACTAACTAATTGGAGTAGTATTCATTGTTACAGACTGTGGTAGAAGCGTGTCAGAAGAAGCGTCAGTGCAAATTCCATACGAGCCCTAAAGCGTTTGGGGTCGATCCCTGCCCAGGTTCAAGAAGGTTCGTCGAGGTTGCGTATAAGTGCCGTCCTTGTGAGTAAACATCTTATACACACTTTAAAGAAAATATAATCTATATCATGTTTGCGGTATCTTAATACGATATATGTTTGTTATGTTTATGGTTTTTTATAATTAATAATAACTGTCACAATTATCTGTGAATATCTAGTACTAGAATAACCTTTAATATCAGTATATCTGTAAAAATATCAAAATAATTAAATTATATACTGATATTATCCACGCCTACATTTACGTAGTTATTTCTCATTTCAATACAAGGTTAATCCTTATTTTAGTCCTTCGGTGTATCCAAAATTAGGATGCTTTAAGCATTAAAAAATACCAGCTCCCAAAATTTTCTAGTTTTTAGCCCCGTCATATAAAATAAATATATATTTTTTAATCTTTAAAAATTCAATCCCGAATTAGGAATATACATCCTGTGTCGCGGGGGACTTTACAAATATACAGACCCAAACTCAGAATAACAATTTGAATCACACAAGGTGTTGTCCCATGTAGGTTTTCAACCCTTGGAGCAGTAGAAAGCGGCGCTCCGGCGTGGCAACCATTTAAACCACTGGGCCAACCGAGCAGTGAAATTAAATAAATGACATATAAAAATTTATATACATGTATTATACTCAAACCTATGCATACACTTATGTTTGACAACCCAAGGTATGATTCAGATTCACAAATTTCGTTATACATAAAACATTAGAGACTATACAAGTAACAACAGTAGGTATAAATCAAAGGAAGCGCAATGAGAAGTGAAATTCAATGCCAACCATTTTTCTTAATGGTGAACAACAAGTATTTGCAAAAACCTTATTTGCGACGACCCTTTTCGAAATCGTTTCCAAAGACATTTTTTTAAATCCTTCTCTGATGACAAATTCCTTTTTGATAGAAATGCGAAGCGAGATTTGAATACGATTCCATTTATTTCCTACTTCTTCTTTTGTGATCGAGTAAGTATTATCTGTTTTACGCGTGTTCGCTATATCACAAATAACAAATGAAGATGGGTAATTTATTCTTTTATGAAATATCAATGTTCAATTTATTTTCATTGTTCGTGTTAAGACTTTATTTGTTAGTAACTTCGTACATAATTTATTTATTAGGTACCTGTGTTTACTGTTTGGTTTTCCTGTTTGCTAAGGAAAGAATTGAATTTGTTTCATTTCTTTCGTTGAGTCTTTGTTGTGTTCGATAGTTTTGTATTGATCGTAATTAAGGTTATAACCACAATCATAATATTTGTTTTCATATGAAACTTCTTATTCTGATTTTTTTTTCCTCAAACAGATGAATTCAGAAGCAAAGTTGGTTGTGAAAATGACGTCCTTCATTTGAGTTGTAACCCTCACTCGCGAGTGGCCATCTACTCAGCACAATACGGCAGAACGGAGTACGACTCTATACAGTGTCCGCAACCAAGAGGAATGAAAGAAGAAAGTAAGTATTAAATTTACGATTACATCAAAAACAAATAGATTGATTCCTTTTTTAAAAAATAACTCTGTGTTGCGGGGGCTTCACAACTGCTGAACTTGAACTATCCATACTCAATATAGCCGTTTGTGGGCTACACAAGTGTTGCCTCTGTAATCATCGAACCATATAGCCTGGCAGGGAGCGGGAAGGTGATCGCTCAAACCAATTTGCCATCCATGCAGTCATATTAATTATCGATAGTACTTACTTCCATGTTGATTTATTTTACTACCCTTTTTATTTTACAAATTGCTGTAAGTAAACACAGCTCTATAATAAAGGTGAAACTTCCAGTTATCCAGTGATGCAGCACAAAGTTGATATCTAAGTAAAGTTAAAGCAACTTATTATTAGAATACAAAGTATCTCTTACTACCGAGAAATTGAATCAATGTTTATTACAAGGGCTAGTTGAATAGGGAAGATACGTTAACCATAATTAGAATAAAAAATCGTGACTGTCAGACATTTAATTATTTTGTGATATTATATTTTAAAGAATAATATGTATTAGGAACCAGTTACAGGTACCAGTTATGTGTTAATCTGTATCACCACGATAGTAAGCCAAAAGTCTTTTCTAAGACGAGGGCTATGTCCTACAACGGATTTTAAAGGCGATTGATAATGAACCACTTAGTGGTGACATGCGCTACGTTTTAACTTAATTAATATTACAAAGTCGAAAGTAAGTCTGACAGTCCACTTTCACGGCTAAACCGATTTTGATATAATTTACAATAGAGATCATTTGATTCTTAAGGAAAGGCAAACGATACTATTTACCGCGACAGCCGATATACACGCGTGTAGACGGGAAAAAAATAATATGTTTCTAAATAATATAAGTTACAAGTTTGAATTCACTGTTCTTAATTTTCTAATTTTTTATTGAATATAAGGCAAACGAGCAGACGTATAGCCTGATGGTAAGCGTTTAGCGCCGCCCATGGACACCCGCAACACCAGAGGCGTCACAAGTGCTTCACCAGCCTTACGGGGAATGGGAAGAGGGATTGAAGAAAGGTTGGAGCGTGGGCCTCCGGTATCCTCACTCACTCGGTGAAACATAGCGCAGGCGCTATTTCACACCGGTTTTCTGTGAGGCCGTAGTATCACTTCGGTCAAGGCAGTCCGAATGACGAAATGCATGCCGAAGCGTGGCTCCCTCACGGTAACATAAGTTCAAATATTGTAATTATGTGAAACATAAAATACCACATCAATCTAAGCCAAGTAAGTCTTAACAATCTATAGTGAAATGCCCGTAAGTGTTTTCTTGATGAAAACGATTGTTAATCATTCCCTAATCTCATACAGGGACAAATTTATCCTATGGGATTATAATGTGATCCGTTATAACTTTAGATTATGTAATCATTTTCTAATCCTTTGATAATGATGAAACTTCTTTTGTTTACTTTAGTAAACAAAATTTAGTTATCTCACATTATTTCGATTTAGTTCAATTTTGAATAAAGAAAAGAATGTGTAACAATAAGATTTTAAAAGCATCATACAAAACTTTGCTAATAAATATTTAGCTAAGTAGTGTATTGTTTGACAA
Organism: Spilarctia lutea; assembly: GCA_916048165.1. Taxonomy (NCBI): domain Eukaryota; kingdom Metazoa; phylum Arthropoda; class Insecta; order Lepidoptera; family Erebidae; genus Spilarctia; species Spilarctia lutea. The sequence continues at coordinate 15,217,837 of OU696479.1, forward strand.
CCTGAAATTAGGTTAAAAGAGAATTTTTCGACGGACCCTGTTTCATCTTTAGTTTAGGATAGAAACAAAAACGAAGACTAAAGCTTTTATGTAAATTATTCATATTTAACATAAGATTAATAAATAAATTTCAAGTACAGGGAACGGATAAAAATCAGATTTTGAAAAGGTTGTTTTAAAATTTTGTTTTTTGTTCAGATAAATAATAAATGCGTATAATGTTAAAAGTTGTATATAATTATTTTCAGATGGGTAATTAAGGCCAAATTAAGTAATTAGATGTTTAGCTGTAAAATTAAACTGATTAAAACACAAATAATAATAGTAAGCAAGCTTGATATAAATATGGTAGATAGGTAATTATAATTAGAAATGATTCTAATTAACTGAATTTTGGTGCTTTGGAATTTATTAATTGGTTTCGCAACCACTGGTTTGAATTAGTAAACATATAAATACATATACATAAAAGAAATTAAGTATCATTTTTGCTTTAATATGAATTTTATGTTGTCGATATATAGCTCTATAAAATTAAATGTCGTTTCAGTTCATAAAAAATTAGAAGGCATATAAAAATGTTAAAATTTCTCTACATATTACAAACTAGCTGACCCACGCAACCTCGTTTGCGTCTTCTATTGCCCGTAGCGTGAAATTTTTCCCCCGTTTTTAAAACATTCTTCATTGTTGCTCCGCTCCTATTAGTATTAGCGTGATGATATATAGCCTATAGCCTTCTTCAACAAATGGACTATCCAACACTGAAAGAGTTTTTTCAAATCGGACTAGCGGTCCCTGAGATTAGCGCGTTCAAACAAACAAACAAACAAACTCTTCAGCTTTATATATTAGTATAGATATATTATTCAAATCTCATTTATCACGGATAAAGTTAACGAGAAACGTCAGGTACGAAGCGAACTAATCACCCTAAAAACTTTATTTTTCGATCCATTATCAATTGCCGTTGAAACTTTGTTCACCTGTGAACCCCTAACATTGTTTTTGTTCTGTTATATATATTCTTCTAATTCAACCAAGCTGATCTCAAATATTCTAAGAAGCTAGGAAGATATATTTCTTAAAGTAACTCAATTATTGTTTATATTGTTAACAGCAAAATACATTTGTCATTATTTTTCTTAAAAATTAAGGAAATGTACCTAAATTTAAGAATTTATGTAAACCCAACGTCCATTAGGATCCCCTGCTGAAATCCCCTAGGGGTTTTTTTAGATTTTGCCGATCTCATATTACCTAGAGGATTTCATCTCATAATACCATTTTTTAGAAGAAATTAATACACAGAATATTTACATAAAAATTTTTTTATAAGAAAATTTGATTAGGTACAAGTAAAAGTTAAATATTTGAACATTTATTTCAAAGCATAAGAAATCAAAAATGTAAACCTAAATTAATAGAAAATAATAAGCAGGGGATTTTAGTGGACGTTGTGTTTACAAAGCAAAGTTTTATTTGGAAATAAATGTCCTAGGGGATCAGTGTGGACAAAAACTCAGATAAATCCTCCAGGGGATTTAAACAGGGGAGCCTAGTCAACGAAACCCAATAAAGGTATTGAATAGATACGAATACTATTTATGAACTGTTATTATAATCTGACTAAAAAATGATATTTGAGTCAAAACTTGGAGCCAGTTACTGCACTGGGAAATTCTTGTTAAGTTTCCTACCATTTTCCATTAAACCCAAACTTGGTAGCTGCCTTCAGAACCAATTTGGCACTTCAGTTACATTACTAGCCTTGATATTGGATAAGTTGCGTTGTAATAGTTAGTACAAATAGCCATATCGTAACTTTTAAATGAAGTTTCATTAATTTTTAGAAAATCTTCTATCATTGTTATTTATTTTTTCATATTGTATGTATGAAAAAATATGTGAAACATTTGGAAAAAGCATGGTTTTTAAATGTATGCTGTTGCTAACATTTTTAGCATAGCATCTACTGCTGGGGTTAAATTCAATGTCTGTTTTATATACTTTAGTAGTTCAAATACGGATATTGTATCGGTAAAAATGAAAATTAATGATACTTTTATAATCTTAAATTCATTCTCAAGGAAATCTAATTCCAAAATGAAAGCGTTCCTCGGTTGGAATCGCTAATTTAATTTTAACGTGTAAATTCAGCCCATTGAAGCCTGTTTATTGAATAAATTATTTAGGTTCTTACAATTTCAACAGAAACACTGAGAATGGTTGAGTGGATCCGAATGATATTTGAATTCCTTTTATTCGATTTTAAAATCTAAATGTTTGAATTACAAAGTAAATTAAAGAAAGTATATTTTGTGTTATTTTCTGTTATTCACTTTTTTTCAAATTCAATACAAGAAAAATGATATTCCTGGGCATTTTTATTTTCAATGTTTTACCAAAAACCTTTATCCATTGTTTACATTTTATATAAAAAGTACTTGTAATATTATACTAACAACGAAAGGAAAGAAGCGACTTATTAGTATAAAAAATAGTTTCTAAGGAATGGTTGTTTGGAAATAATGTATGTGTTCAACTCAAAGTGGCCTATCACCATGTTTTATTGTTTAAAGTGGAAGCGTGCTATACACGATTTTAAACCACCATTGAACATGATCCGCGGGGCTATGTAAGATTAAATAAATTTTCACGTCACCTAGCTAATTCGGCTGAAATTACAGTTAGGTACAAGACACAATAAGAACTAGTCTGAAGTATAGTAGTAGTCTTTTCTGCACTCCGCGTGTTGTCAGCGAGGTTCACACGCGGGTTGGTATTTGATCAAAGTCCACACAAAAGCTTAATTTAACGATATATCACAAAATCCAACGACAACAAACGAGTTATTCCAAATTAACGATGAAATTGCGTCATCTCCACGCTACGACCCTCTCACGTATTTTCATCATGTTACCCGGCGAATTTTTAACCATACCGTGTCATTTACGATTTATTACCAAGTGGGCAGACATATTGTTTTACCTGAAGTTTGACAGGAAGTCAATGGACAGCTTCAACTTCCTGCCATAGATAAAAAAGAGTTACTCAATTTTACCGAATCGAGCCGGGACGAAACAGTAAGATCATTTTTGAACGCAACATTTGATTGTTCCATCTCTAATTTTAGTCCAAGAACCGTGTTCCCCTACACTCTCTCAAAGAGGGTAGGCACATTACTCAACCCTAAGTGAGCGATAAACGCGGCTGGAAAACATCAAATCGATAATGGCCCTCATTATACTGTCCGTCTTATGTAACTGAAACCTTTTTGTTCAGATGCGAAGCGATGGTTTTGTTTAGATAATTATTTGTGGCATCAAAGCTTTTGCTTATGGCAGTATAGTTACGTTAGTTTATGTTACAGTATTTAGGTTAATGCCATAGAAATGTTTAGGCAAATATAGTATATTTTAGTCCTTAGATGGGATGGAATACTTGTCTCAAGTGTGTATTGGTCCTGCTCTATTTACGCTCAAGTTGAAAGTAATATTCCGTAAATAAAACTAGCTACCAATCTCTAGTTCGAGGAGGCAAGTAGTATTCAGATAAATATACATAAAGAGTAGTTAGCACCAACGTTGGTTGTTCCAAAAATAGTTCTGAAATGAAAAATAGATAGAATATAAAAAAAGTTTTTTTTATAGATTTTCAAAATATCCTCCTCCAAACTGTTTCACCCGAGTGAATGCATAAGTGCATTGGCACTTATGCATTCATTCGGGTGAAACACTTTATAAAACATTTAAAAAACGTGTCTTGGTCGAGGCGAGGAGGATAATAAACACCGAAATTTTTCGACGGCCTCGCTTGCAGTGCTGAATTTTCGGCCACAAAGCATTTTTTTAACCGTATGAAAGCGCATGGAGCTAAACCTAGACTGTACGCAGAAAGAATTAACATTTGTACCCCCCGAAGTTGTAAAAAGAGTCCATAGTTCTAGCAGCTGTATGAGCCGTAGCGTTATCTTGGTGAAGAAGAATGCCACGGACGCCGCTCCTTGGGCGCTCGCTATCCAACTTCCGGAAAGCTTGAGGCAGACAAACAAATAAAATTGTTTCTATAGGTTAGACGTTATGCTGGGACTTACAATTACACAGAGACTGCCAAATATATTACCCTTCCTCTTGGCTTCGCCATAGTTAAGTAAAAAATAATGAAATTATTCGAATAACATCTAAAATAATTAACAAACAAAGTAATATCTTAAAGTATAATAACTGACTGACATAAAAAGTACATAATACCGATTACTGCTATGTAACTAAGTTAAGAAGCTTATGGCAAAGTGGCAACTGCGTGGATTGATCGATCAGCCCAGTTAGGCAACTCTGCTGTGTGCGAAGCTAACACGCGTTGATTGATTACAAAACTAGCTTTGTTCTGTTCGTTTAAGAAGTATATTTTCTAGTTAAACGGCATTGATTGGCCTTAATAATGTGTAACATTAAGAATATTTATAAAAAAGGTTAGCACGAACTAATTAAATAACGACTTCGTACGTACTGTGGTGTAAATTTTTCTACAATTCGTAATGTATTTAATCTTTGTGTAAGATTTTATAGTAAAATGTCCCCTAAAATTATGAAAATGTTTCAGTTGTTAATGCTTAGAGCTAGGTTAGTGTAATATTAATCATATTATGTTACTTTTAATATATATTTGCATTTTCAAAACTTGATATTAGTTTTTTAAACATTATTCTTAAAAATACAATTGAATATACTGAATATGATTACACAAAAAACCATGTTGTATTGAAATTTGCGAATTAAGTTATCTGGTGGTTTGAATAATAATCTGTAGTTTACCGATATTTTAACTTCAATATACCTATTCTGCAATATAGAAATTTAGATTAATTTGGAATTCTAAACTCGAATGCAAATGTAGTAACTGCCTTTGTTCCGAAACTAGAAACTGAGTTGGATAACGATATTTCTTTTATCTTTTTAATCGAATCGATGGTTTCCTTTCTCTTTGTGGAATAATAGATAGGACTGCTATCGCAATTATTTGAATAAAAATGCTCCGTAACGATGAATAACTGTGATTTTATTCGTCTTTTGATATTTAAAACTTCTGTTTTCAACGCTCCTTTTGATATAGAATAATTATTATTATTGTTTTTGACTATAAATCAAAAGTAATCTTGATAATAATTTGTGATACAAATTTTATATTGTATTAACAATGAATCCTTACTAATGTTAGAAAGATGAATTGTTGATTTTCATTTCTTTCATGCGGTTGTCTTACTTAATGAGATCGAACTGCTCGTGTTTTCATTTCTAACTTTTCTCTTATTATTTCTGTACATTTCTGAGTGTCTCTGTTTTTAAATGTGTATCAATACCATAAAAGATCAGTTCTTTTGTACCTGATCTTATCTACAACTCTTTACCATTTACCAAAAATATACCGAGCAAAAGCACAAAAAAGTAACTCCATAATCACTCTATAAAGTGACTACAACGTTGAGTCCCCATATTTTATTACATACTTTTTAAATAGTCGTAAACTGAACCGTTACGATCGTAATATAACGCACCATACTTCGAAACTATACATTAATTGTTATTTATTTATATTGAAGTTAATATCTTAATTTCATCGACATAAACATACAAGTAATAATTAATCAATTCCCAAATAAATATTCTGTACCTACTAAATATTTATAATATATTTTATGTCTTTTGTGATGAAACGTATGTTTTTCTCAGCCTGCATGGAGCCATATGCGACGGAGACAGCCATGAGAGAGTGCCACGGTAAAAGGCGATGTGTGCTATCAGCAGACAGTAACATGTTCGGACGGCCATGCAGAACAGGCAGTCGAACCTACCTCAAAGTTGTTTACACTTGCGGTAAGTTCATGAGAATATTTTAATAGCCGAATGTTTAGCAGTCGTAAACCCCATTTGTGAAGTTATTACTCAATGTTAAAAAGTTTTTTGTTTGAAGTCGTTAAAAGAATGTGTGATTATAATCATTTGTTTCGAAGGGATGATGAAATAGCTCAAACAATTTTGATACTTGTGATATTACTCTTTTTGTATGAGAAGGATATACTTTAAATTTTCTAAAATTTAATAATTAAAGACTGAAAAACATGAAAATAATTTATTTAAAACAAGTTTCTTTTTTGTAAGTCTGTACAGATTGTAACAAATGGAAGCGACAATTTATTATAGCATAAGCTGCAATTTGAAAACAGATATTTCTTCAATATCGGTGGAAAACTCATTAAGATGGTGTGGAATTGATAGGTAACGAGCGAGTAATACTTTGCTGCACAGCTCAGCGATAGCTTTATAAAGAAAAACAGGTTTTAAAAATTTCATAAAAAAATATGTTTACGAGTACTTTTACATTTTATAGATCTACTGGAGCTGTCCCAATTACTTTGATAATCCGTAATTAATTGTTAATGAGTGGAACAGGTCTAATAAAATAAATGAAAATTCGTTTCCTAAAAGTCGTTTTCAATCATACATACATACATATACCTGGGGGCCAGGGTCAATTAAATTATAAACCTCAAACAGAGCCCAAGGACCAACTTATGTAGATAGTTATTAATATTTATGAACATCTGCTGACATTATTTTAATCACTAATCTCCATTCCGAATATCGACGTTACATTTCAAAGATATTAAACGATTTCTAAGTAAATACGGTTAACAATTTGAATCCCATTACAAAACAATTTATTTTTTATTACACCAAACGAAACGGACGTCTTCGTTTTCTATTAGAAGTTGTATCTCACCGATCAGTCAAAAAGTTTGTTTGATATTTTACTTTCTTTTTAATTATTTTTTTTCGATGTTTTCCCGTTCTCCTTGACAACTTGTCTTTGTTTACTTATTTAAGATCAGATAGCGAAAATGTTTTTGGGGAAATTTTGTGATTGGCCATGCGAATTCAATTTCATTGAGTTGTCAGAAATGACAATTTACATTTATTGGTTTTTCCTTCATTTTGCATGTAATTATATTTTAACTATCGTTTCGCTGCGTTATCGTAAGCATGGCCAACCAAGACTAAGACCGACCAAAATCTGTTTAGATTGAAATGGTTTTTTTGAAGTGAAAACTTCTTTAGCGGCGCTGTGTACTTTTTTGAAATGGGTAAAAATGTATAAACTCGCGTCAGGTCACGTGACCTGATCGAAAATTCGTAAGACGGATGGAGAGAGGACAGGCGGCGCAGGGCGCTTGCGCGAATGTTCGTGTGTGTATGTAATATAAATTGTCATGTTTGTGTACGACAGCGCAATAAATGAATATTGTATTCCACCACATAAATAATAGTACTTTTATACTGATAATGAAAGCAATTCGTACAAAATTATTCTCTAACCATTCCAAAATATCAAAAATGCACAACGTTAATATTCAAGTTTTCACTTCTGCCGGCACTCCCGGAGTGCAACCCGTCGATTTTTGAAGTGAAAACTTCTTTAGAGGCGCTGTGTACTTGTAAAAATGTATGAACTCGCGTCAGGTCACGTGACCATAAACTAGCGTCAGGTCACGTGTCCTGATAAAAATTCGTAAGACGGATGTTTATTGTTAACAGCGCCATCTACTGATATACTTTGGTAGCATTCGTTTTTCTAGATAGTGGTCCTTTCTCAATATGATTTTATATACTTAAAGTTAATATTTCAGTATCTTAAAGTGATTTACAATAAATTAAAATAACGATTTTCTACTTACACAAAACCTTTTGTAAATCAAAAAGATTGTTTACAATTTTTTTGAAAACAGCGACATCTATTGGAGTATCAAAGCTTTACTTCCATTACATTCCACACTATTAAAAAAAGCATAGGTGTTCATTTCAGGTAAGTTAAAACAACCGTTTGTTTATAGTTATGAGTTTTCACTTCTGTCGGCAGTGCTTATGACTGCTTTGTGTTTTTTTTTGGAATATCCTTAACTTGCCCTATGTAACTGGTTTATAGCTCATTAAAATCAGAGACTTTGTCAACCGAACTATTGAGTTGTAACGACTATGACAAGCTTTAACTTGAAAATAAAACAGAAGGATTTTCGTCTCGTTTAAAATTTTTATACTGGTTGAACGAATATTCCTTTATAGATTCAATAGACATCCAATAAACTAACTACCTGCCTAAGTGGATCTTATATCAATACAACTACAACTATAAAACTCAAATAAAAACAAATAAAGAAATATGCACTCTGATCCACGAGAATATGGTCTATTGTCCTAATTTTATTTTATAGGTAAATTGTATAGAAATCTACCACATTTAAAAGTAGCGACATAAACAGTAGTATTATTATATACTTAAAATTCGTTAACACTAATAAAATAATAGTTATTTATAATGGTATCACATGAGAGTGTTTTAATACCTAATTATGTACAGTTGCATACAAGACTTTATCTACACCCATGATGTGAATCCTTTATAAAAAGTTCTGAAATCGTAGGGTAGTGTTATACTAATATGGAACAAAAATGGTGGGATACGACGTAAATTCGAATAGCAGTTATTTTTTAAATACGGCGCTGTTGTAGTGAAATGCGCGTGCCCCACAATGTTCTTTTTTTGAAAAAGGAGTTGCATTATGAAATTTAGTACAGCGTTATAACACTCGTTTAGGTGATATTATGGTTACTATACACGGGATAGTAACCTAGCTATAACACATTAAACTAGCTATTTCAGAAACTTTAGATTAAAATAATTTTATCACAAAAGTTTTTAATTATATGATTTTGTTCAATGTTGTAAATATTTGCTATCTATTTATAAGCACATAAAGTATTTCTGTAGCTATAATAATACGTTTTAATATGTTTTATAGGAATATCTAACTTATTTGGTAATTTTTTTAATCCTATAGTATTAATAATTCTGGACAGGAAAAAATAACAATTAACTTGTCTCATATATGAGCGAAAACTTTTGAAGTTTTAATTTGATTAATATTTATGTTAATTCAAATAGTCAGTCATGTTTTTATAATAGTAGTGATTACATTAAATGATTTTTTTATTGTTCTTGTAATTCTTATTCTTCAATTACGGTAGCTCCTGTCAGTTTTGATTCTCTTTAATGGTTATTGCCACTGTATTCTTCCATCTCGTCAGTTAAATTGAATTTTGATTCTTCTTTTTATTCAAGTTCTTCAATTACTGTAGTTCCTGTCAGGTTTAATTCTCCTTCGTGGTATTGCCACTCTATTCTTCCATCATTCTTCTTGTTATTTGAATTCGTCAATTACTCTAGCTCCTGTCAGGTTTGATTCTACTTCGTGGTATTGCCACTCTATTCCTCCATCTCGCTCAGTTGTCAGTTAAATTAAGCTATGATTCTTCTTGTTATTCGAATTCTTCAATTACTGTAGCTCCAGTATACAACATACTAATGCATTTATTAAAAAGCGGTTATTTTATTATTACACATATACAATTAAATTTTATTGATTTGTATAGACATAGAAGACAAATGGTGAAAACGAAACCAATATTTCTTTTGTAGATAGTACAGGTCAATGAAACATATGTTACAAAGCGGTCTAACATATACATATTGTAACAATACTCGTAGAGATCGAAATTATGTGACAGTCATAAGATTTTGAAAATAAACCTTTTTGAACTAAATGTATTCCGTACTAACTACCATAAATCTCAAGCGTTTTGTCTTGTTGTACTGGTTAAACAAAGCAAACAAACTACCCCTGCTATTTCTGTCTCAACAAAACATTTGTAACTAGATACAGAGAACTACGATAATGCCTAACAATGTTTATGTTTCAAGTTTGCAAAGATCCTCATTATGTATCCAGAGAATTTGTACGCGAAGAAAATATAAATTATACAGAAGTGAAACAGTGTCATGTATCTTTTCGAGACTTTGCTATTACCATAGCTAGTATGGAAAATTTTACGTGAATGAATGAGTTTCTCTCTGTTAATTAATTCTGATATACCTTCTTAACTACCTACCTGCTTTTGAAAGCAGCATAATGTCCTACATCATCCATCGTGCAGTCTCGCTGGGTCGGTTACAGCTGAGAAAAAAATATAAAAAAATATGTAAAATTGCCTTTTACAGTATACTTTATAAACGTCTTGATAGTACCCGTTCCAGAATCTGTAATTTCTAGAATAAAATAAAATAAATTTTATAATCACAGTTTTATTGCTAAACCGACCGATATTACACACACAGCCAACGTTAATGCGGTTGGTGTCTTAGCCAACAACTAAATTAAAAATGTATTTGACTTCTCTTTTAATTTCGCGTTTGGCACGAAAATAAATAACATTTTAAACAATACTTGAAACCTATGTATTAATACAGTACAAAAGTTTATTTCAGTCTTATTAATACAGTATAAAATGTAGAATTTTTTGACAGTAGATGGTAAAAAGTAGTAGATTTAATGGTATTCTCACGGTATTGAAGCGAAAACAAAATTGTCATCTTAAAAATGCATTATCATGTTGAAAATGTCATCACATTGAGTGAAGATTTCTGTCTAATAATATTGCTTAAAATTAAGACCAATAAAACAAAAACTATATCCTTTAATCACTCAAACGTCTTATAATATAAACTGTTTGGTATTTGTAGGAAACGTTCAGAGACGAGACCGCTATAATGACGATGAGATGATGTAAGGAGTAACATAAGCCACTTTAATTTACAAAAAACTATTAGGTTCACGCGAAAACGAACGATCTACTACTATAATTCTGGTGTCACATTGTTGCTCACAATGAACTCCTAAACTATGTCAAGGATAGTTCTTGTCACATATTTTCTTTTGAGAGACGCATCCGATATATTATATAACTAGCTGACCGACGCAACCTCGTTTGCGTCTTTTATTGCCCGTAGCGAAAAATTTTCCCCCGTATAGGGTTGATTTTTTACACCTTGTGTCCGAAAAACCCCAATATCTTACGGAACCCTATTTTTTTCCAAAATAAAATATAGCCTATAGATTTACCATAGCAGCGCCATCTATTGATTAGTTACTCAACCCAGTCGAAAGGTATCGACATCTGTTAGAATCATTTGGAGTTAACAGATAATTGTGACTGTCAAATAATAACAGACAAATAATTAGCAATAAATTAAAATTGCGACTATAATTTGAGATTTAAACTATCCTATCTCTCAAGTTGAATCAAACTGCACATGGTGTGCTAATTTTATTATAATCGGTTAAGTGGTTTAGGAGTCCATTGAGGACAAACATTGTGACACGAGATTTATATATACTAAGATATATGCTTAATACATTCCAGGCATATAATTTGATTTTTATTCTGAATACTCTCCTGGTGAAGTTCAATTTACAAGCCACTTCTACCATTCGCTTCATTCCTAGTAAATCCAAAATATAAAATGTTAACTGTATTGCCAAGAGTGGAAACTCTTTCAATCACTATTTTATTATCTGGTAGGAGTAGTGGATGCCACTCAGAGGTAGTTTAAGATAAGCGCCTTTTATCGTAATGCGAGATGTTGTTACTGCGCTCTTCGTATATTGTTATAAGGTTTCTTTTGTTTATTGTAGATATATTTGGAAACAATTTTTCTGGTACGCTGCTTGAATATTATTTTGTAACGATGTGACGTTTTTACAACAGATATTATTACTATACTTAGGTATATATAATATTTATTTCTGCTGATATATATTTGTTTTTTTTTATCGTAAGTGATTCTCATCGTCGGACACCCACAGCAAGTGAAACAGGAAAATGAGGTTCAGACTCTAGTAACTTCACTCACTCGACCAAAGCAATGAAATTATCTATTGCTTGACACCGGGAGTGTAAATTATCACTCCCGTCTCTCCACTCTGTTCTCTTCTGCACCGAGTGTTGTGGTTTCAAACACTACATGGGATAACTGATGTTGGTGATCCATAAATTGTTGTTCTCAGTCTGGGTATCCTTTGTATTTGTTTATAAGTGAGGCAGGATATTTTAGTTATGAGGAATAGTCCTTTTTTAAAATGAGAATGATTTATTTAGTTTTAAGTACTTAAGACTTGTAATTTTTGATAAATGCAGTAGAATAAGCAATTAAATACTTATTTACAATTTAACTAGGTTACACAAAAATAATAATGGAATTAAAACACCAAGTTGAAATGTAGTTGACTTGACGTTACAAAATGTACTGGACTGTGTCTGTGGTAGTAGAAACTAAAACATTACTTCTATTTGTATTTTGAGTTTTTTTTTTGTCTATCTCTAATCTAATAAATATAAATCTCTGAGTAGCATTATCAAAATAAATAAATAAATATTTCGGACATCTTACACACAACGCCATCTAATCCCAAGCTAAGCAGAGCTTGTGTTATGGTACAGACATATTAAACATAAAAAACACCCAAACTTCAAAGCAGACATTTGTAGATCATACAAACATTTAGTCCGACCCGGGAACCGAACCCGAGACCTCAAGAACAGCAGTCGTATATGCTACCACTGCGCCACAGAGGAAGCCAACATGCATAAAATAGTCAAAAAGCATAATATCACAAAGTTTTACACTAAATATTTGTGCTCAAACTTTCATTACATATAGAGCTGAGTTGCTTAAGTTTTGATATTTTCAATGTATGAATCAACTAGGTGGCGAAAGGAATTAAAAATTTTACTTTGTTATGATACATTTACCTACCGACAGGAAATTTATTCCTTAAGAGCAAAGAGCGGAAAAGGATTATCGCCAGCTCAAATACCGTCCTTAGTGTATTCTTTTTAAATTTATTTCATAATTCTGTTATAAATACAAAAAATAACAAGCCTATACTTAGATTTAAAACAGAAAAAAGAAGAAATTTCATTCGTTATTCTTTATAATCGTTGTTTTTTGTTAAAAATAGATTTATAATTATTCAGTATTGAATCAGTGCCTTGTGAAATTCCAAGTCGATTCTCATTTCAAGCGTCGGTTATCGCATTAGACTAAATGGTGATGTCTGTGCTTTGAATTCTGAGTATCATATTCTAAAACATCAGTGTAATGTCAGATAGGGTTATACGACATCTCATAATTTTGATGGTTATTACTGTAAAATAATTTTCACGTTATTTGATGTCTTCTGCTAAGTCTCCATTACATCTAATTATGCTTATCTTTTAAACCGTTACTAGTTAGTATCTGCATGACCTCCTCGTTTAAACATGTTTTATAAAAATGTTACGCTTTTTTTAAAAGGATATAACATTTTATTAGATTAAGGCCGAAAGACTCTTTTCATTTTTATGTTATACTAATTGTGCCACTTTGCTGTAGCAAATCGTGGTTGTATTGGTGAGAAATCAGGAACAAAGCTGATGACAAAATAGATCAGGCTTAGCATCCAAAACAGGTTTTATATAGTGTCGAAATTTGCATTCAATCGGTGCTACATTTTTTATTATAATTTCATATTTGTTTACAATTTTATGTTATTTCACGAGTTTTTTACTCTTAACATTTCATTCAACATCAATTTTCAAATGGAAACAGCAATTGTTAATAGGATTCATTTGAAAATTGAACCTGTCGTCACAAAAGTGGGCCAATATTTTAGAATATTAAATTTCGAAGAATCAACGTCCTCATATCGAGCCATTAAAGGTGGCGATTCTTTTGACGTCACTCCTACATCTACAACCTGTGCTTTTAGTAGACTTTCTTTATTAAATTTATAATACTCAAGAGAACCTTTCTAGCGAATTCATTAGGTTTTTATTACGACTTTACTTGTGTTGCCTAGAGTTTCTTTATTAACAAAATTAATGGTTTTGCCGATAATAAATGTGTGTGTGTGTGTTTAATGTGTTGTGTTTTAAATATTCTGTTTTAGTGATTTTAAAATGTTAACTGTTCTAGCTGGCAAAGTAACAAATGATGTTGGTTAATCCCTAAATGGCACAATCATTTGTATAATTAACAGATGATATTATACCGAGGTCATGTACGTAGGTAATGTACCCTCACTATGTTTTTGTAAATGGATTTTCTGTAAATAACGTGAGTTCTTTTTTCTGTATCGCAGTAATTTAAGTGTTCTGTAAATTTTCTCATGTAAGTGAATTTGTATTTTTATTCTTTATGAGAAATAAATGATCTTAAACCTGAGGTCAGGTGGGGAGTTAAATGGACAAATGTATGTATTTCTTTGTAGAAGTATATTTCTTTGTTATATTGTGCTGCGGTCGTGTAAAGGCATAATGTCTTTACATTATGATGTTTGGAACGGTAAAATTTTAAGCTAAAGAACACTCATCATTTGTTGTCAATAATAATAAATAATGATTGCCGACATGTGGAATGTTGATTCGGTGATCATTCTTCCGATAGTCTTATCTGTTCACGGATTGATTGCCAAGAGCCTCGACCAATATCTTAAGAGGCTCACGTTAGATGGCTGGTTTAAAATTCTGATGCAGAAGGCTTCCTTCTTGACAAGGCTTGTATTGAGGAGGTCCTCGTCTTTGGAGTCCTAACCACTGATTTCTTGGTCCCTGTACCCAAGGTCGGTGGTCTACTATTTCTATGTTTTTGAATATGTATTATTGTTTATCTTAAAAATATATTTAATCTGTAAATATAAATGTAATAAACATAATGATAATTAATTATGCATACTCCCTGAAATATCGTCCGTGATCCCTTAATATATTATTCAGAAAATAATGATATTGTCTGCTTAATATAAGTAAGTTTGTATTCATAAAAACTATTCAGGTTATTGTACTCATTTCAAATCTAGTACTTTTGTCGTATAATACTGCCAAAAGACTTGACATGCACTCTTAGATATTATAACTGGTAGACTGATGGTTCAATAGAAATATACAAACGTCACTATTTTGCTGATTTTATTCTGTTTGTCAATGAAGTACAACGATTATTCGGGACAGTTGACTCGATCGCGTTCTCGTTAATATCCCCATATAACCATCGGTAAGACTGTTAATCGACCAAGGAATCAATTGTGTGCCTGAGCTATTCATTCAATTATTGAGGGCGAAAAGGGTTCAATGTTTTGGGGCTTTGCCTACCGAAATTGGATTTGATGATAGAAATCGGACGTTATTTTATGGTATTGGTTTTTTGATTTATATATATGTATATATACATATATATAAATTCCGGTTCCGGTTGTCAAAGTACCAACAGTGATTGTGATTATACTTTTAGAAAATCAAAGATTTAAAAAGTTGTACACTACATCTGAACAAAAACACCGTTAAAAACAACACTACAAGTACCATGGTAGATCCAGAAACAACATTCGTCTAATTCTCATTACGTCTGTCCAGAAAAGTGAAATTAAAGATTCACAACAACATCCGAGGTTAGAACATTAAATAACTGTCATTTTAAAAATTATAATTTGTTGCACGTGACTTCAACTGTTTGTTTTTTTTTTGATGATGAAATGGCAACTAGCCGGATCACTCGGATCAGCTATTTCTGCCAATGTCAAGTATTTATCGTCTTCAATTATCAAGTATTCAAGTCGTCGTCGTGATGGAATTAATGATATAAAATGTGGATGACATGAAATGGGGACCGTCTTTCGAAAAAACAAAAAACGATCTCCCCTGTTCATGTTGATATCATCAGATACTTTGATGTCATACTAACTGTCACTTGGTACGCTTGGTATTAACTACGAGTATAATGTTGCCAGAACAAGAAAACCCAAGGTTACTATTTAATGTCACGTTCCGTTCCACGTGACTTGACCTGACATTATGGAGGGACAATTCGAAATTTTATTTGAAAAAATGGAAATGAAAAACCAGACAATCGAACTAACAGAATCGCTTACAAAAAATATTATACATCGGATGGATGAAAAACTAATGCCTATCAAGGAGGAAAACGAAAAACTAAAAGAAAAAATCGGAAAATTAGAAAAGGAGATAGAACACTTAAAAAGAGAAAAGAAAAGTTATAACCTAATTATTTTTGCTCTAAACGAGGTCGAAAACTCAACAACTGAGCTATTCCAGAATATTAAGGAGAACTTCAAAAGAGACTTAAACATCATTTTAGAGGAAAAAGAAGTAAACAAATTAAACCGCTTGGGAAAACCAAAAGCCGAGAACAAACCGAGACCGGTACTATGTTCCTTTCTAAGCGAATGGAGGAAGAAAGAAGAAAAAGGTAATATAGCTTTTCTGAAATATGATAAAATGATAATCAAAGAACCTTACACCAACATTGATAAAAGGAAAAGGGAACTCTCTAAATCACCACAGTCACCGTCAAAATCTCAGCTCAAAAAGCAACAAACATTAAGTTCTTTAAAAAACAACAGAACAAACGCCTTCGATGCAATGAGAATTAAATCAAACTCTCTAACCAATATTTTCACACGCAAGAACCAATAGCAATTAACATTCGGAACATCGGAAACTCAAACAAACTACGAAAATCAACAAAACCTAAAAACACAATCTCCCCCAATCCGACTGGTCCTCGTGGGGGATGAAGACCGCAACCCTCCAACATTCCAAAAAACAAGAGGAAAAATCTTTATTGCAGCACTAAATACCCTTACTCTGAAAGACGAAGAAAACTTAACAGAATTAACATACGCGCTAGAACATATTAAATGGGACATCGTTGGCCTTAGCGAAGTGAGACGATTGGGAGAAAGAATTGTTTCGTGTCGGGATTTCTTGTTGTACCATATAGGGACTACTCCTGGCCAATACGGGGTTGGATTTATTATAAAAAACACCTGACAGATTGCATAGAAGGGTTTATAGGCATTTCGGAGCGCATAACAATGGTGAAAGTGGCCCAAAATTGACAGGAATGAAAAAGGTCTGAGGAGGCCTTTGCCGATTAGCAGACAGACCTACAAAAATAATTAAGTATTAGAATAGATTAAGATTAGTTTAGCTACAAAAATATATTTATATAATTTCTCTCAACTCTCAAAATAACTCTTAGTTAATAGTTCTTAGTACTTTGTAAATAGTTACTAAGTTGGTCTGAATAAAGGGCTTCATATTATTATTGTTATATATACATATTTATATATAGGTTTTTCACAAATGTCAAACTAAAGACAACGCCATTGACTTTAGCCAAATAGCGTTCATCATCATGATCAATATCGGATTTAACAGTCCTGCAAGCTTTACTCCCTTAGTCGGCTATTACCATCCCCACGGGTTAAAATAGGGGTGGGAGGTAACATTTCGTATTCTTAACCCATAGTGAAACGGATAAGGACACTGTGGTAGTCGATATTGTTATAAAAGTGTCAAATGATTATTTTTTTATATTTTCTTCTAAAACCTCCTTTACAAATTAATATTTTCACTTGTATATCAACACATCTTGATAAGAAAAATCTTTACCTGAGTGTTGTTGTGCACAAAGCTGAAATAATTTGCATCTATAAGTACCAATTCTGTTTATTTTCATCTCTATTCAGTTTATTAATCTGACCGTTAGTAATGCAAAAAAAATGATAACTTGGGTTCCGAAGCCAACAGTTTCCCAAATTTAGTACAAGTAGCAGAATAGTTGAGATAAAACTGTTCAACATTATTTTAATATGACTATTAGTTTTGGAATTCTATGTATGTTTGTATGTTAATCGTGGGAAACCGTGGGAGAGCCATGCTTCGGCATGAATGGGCCGGGTCGGCCGGAGTGATATCACGGCCTCACAGAAAACCGGTGTGAAATAGCACTTGCGCTGTGTTTCACCGAGTGAGTGAGGATACCGGCCATACCATCTCCCATAGATCGGCAACGCAATTGTGACGCTTCTGATGTTGCGGGTGTTCATGAGCGTCGGTAATCGCTTACCATCAGGTGATAGGTCTGCTCATTTGCTCGTTATGCAATAAGAAAAAAAATAGCCCTTAAACTACTGAATCGATTTTAATGAGGTTTCTAATAGATTTGTAATAATGGCCTGAGTGACATAGGCTATTTAATTTTTACCGTCAGTTTTAACATACTTGGGTTGCTGTTTTCTATTTGTGTGGTACGTGGGCTAAATGAGTAGACATCTGTCTACATTATGGTAAATTATTACTGCTGCTGATAGACACTTATAAGGCCAGAGACATAAATGTATTGATTGTTTCTATTTAGAATTGTGGGGTGTGGAGTGGAGTATTCTCTGGTAACCTCTCTCGCTCGATGTTAAATATAATAAAAAAAATCTGAGTCATCATCAATTTTCAGAGGAGTCTGAAATTTGGTAGTTACAAGAAAATGAAAAGAACAAATACGTAAAAGAGAGTATAATACAATGTTCATTTCTGTGTGTACAACATCAACTAGTTTATCAAATACAAATTAAAGTTAATTTAACCCATTTTAATATATGGTTAGGTTAATGACAGAGATTCATTAAAAAAATTCTCACCGTTCGAAATCCAATGAGCGAATTCTCTTAAACTAAGCACGCTATTTACAGCCTTGCGGCGGGTAATTGTAATTATTCTAAGAATTTCAGCTAGCAATGCTAACAATTATATCTTTAATGTTTTCGGAAATTGAAATGTATATAGTATTTTGTATACTTAAGGCTTTTACCTGTTAATGCTCATGTATTACGGCAGCTCCTCACATGTAACGTGTACGAATAAAATTGTACATGGTTTCTCTTCTTGAATCTGTTTCTGTACTTGCAAAATATCTATATTGATTTCAAGCACCAAGTTTATTGCATTCTTCTAGTATTCCATTGAAGAATGTTAATTTACATTCCATTTCACAGTCCTGTTGTACGTTACAAAGTTTAGACATTTAATTTACAAATTAATTTTGTCATTTGTGTGCTACTTAAATTAAATTTATGTTTTGACTGATAATAATTAATAATAAACAATTTTAATGTAATGAGTTTATTTATAACTTTTCTTTCCACAATGACTTCTTAAAATGGAGAATTTATATATTAAACTAAAATAAGAATCACATTGAGTTTGATTACCGGGTTCTACTAAATGATCGTATAAACTGCAAATATTTTCTTCGGACTTTAGATATTGTCTGTGTGTAATATATACATATATATATATATATATATATATATATATATATTATATATATATATTTGTCGGAGATTGAAGCGGATTATCAACCAAATGGCCGTCGGCCATCTTGTATTTGTTAAGAGTCAGTGCACACGTCCGGCGCAGGCGCGGGTTCGATTGCAAGTGAATTGACAAACGAACGTTCCACGCACTACTGACAGATACAACATCTGACATTTGACACTGACAGTTGAAAGCCTTTACATAGACTATTGAACTCGATATTTGCGTAGTGTTGTCATACTTAAATAATTACCAGAATAGCGTTTACTTTGAAATCTCTGACATATATATAACGTATAGGTATTGTTTCACTCAATTGAACTTTCATAGTATGAGTTTGCTTAGTGTGGAACTAGATAGTGTTATATTTCAAATATCGGAAAATATTATTTCAATGTCCTGAACGAGAAATTAATCCATACGACCAAATAAAATGGTATTCCACTGTACCACTATACCAAAGAGCTCTTTTGGTATTTAAAATATACAGCTTACTTCATCTTATATGTAAAATTCTCGTGTCACAATGTTAGTTACCAAGCTCCTCCAAAACGGCCAGACCGATTTTCATGAAATTTTGTAAGCATTTTAGGTAGGTCTCAGAATCGACCAAAGTCTAATTTTCATCCCCCTAAATGTTAAGGGTGGTCCATCACAATTTTTTTATTAATTTTTAGATAATTTTTAATTTTTTCAACATTAGAAAATACACACAACCCTGAATTTTCAACCCTCTACGATCAACCCCTATTTTTCCATCGCGATTTTTATTGACCCACCCCTAAAATATATATTCCTTTTTAATGGCAAAGCAACGTTTGTCGGGGCAGCTAGTATATATATATATAAACATACGCTGTTTTTATATAACATTATTTAGAGAACGTTGAAGCTACAGAAAAAACAAAATATTTGTGTCCAGCTTTCTAACATCAAGTTAGAATATAAGGTCAAACGACATTTCAAAGCTGTTTTCAATTGATTCGCCTCATTCTAGTTGATTAATTATTAAAATCAATAAACGTAGTAACAAATAAGACATCAAAACTCTTGAATCCTTTTACATTGTATTTACGTCAAAAAGTAGATGTTAAACAAAAGACTGACTAAGAATAATTAATATTCGACGCCGTTCTTAAGATCCGAGGCACGATGTTTCTTTGAAGATTGAATTTTCCAGTTTGATTAATTTTCATGTTAATTTTAAAATGATTGAAGTCGCAAAGCTATCTTAGAATGGATAATAACATACCAATCCTCAGTGATAAATCCGTTCACTTTTAGTCGACAGAGGATAGTCTACACAAATAAATTAATTTGAAATGTCTTTTTGTAATTCATAACAGTATCAATTTTTTACGAAGTGCATATGAAAATATATATTTACGGGTTGTCTGTCCGTCTATTTCTCCCGTTAATATCTGAAATAGCTGAACCATATTTGACGAAGTTTTACTGGCAAATAGCTGATTGTATAAGAAGTAACTTATGTTTATTTTATTTTAGTTTTATTGTTATGTTTGGCTCTGTCAAAATGACTATACTCTGCCTGATGGAAAGCATAAGTAGAATCCAAGAGTGGCGGTCACCATATTCTCTTTCTCGCCACTGGTGTTACGGGTGTCCATGGGTGGCGGTAATCGCTTACCATCAGGCGAGATGTCTGCTCGTTTGACCCCTATTCAAAAAAAAAGAAAAAAATGTAAATACTCTATCACTAGCTGACCCCAGTTTTTGCAATATATTTCATTGGTACACCACTTCTTTTGGTCGTGGCGTCATGATATGTAGCCTATAGCCTCCCTCAATAACTGGTCTATCTAACAGTGAATATTTTTCAAATCTGACCCGTATTTCCCAAGATTAGCGCAATCAAACAAACTCTTCAGCTTTATTATGTATGTATAGTATGGGTAAATTATAATATAATTCACTATGATGAACTCAGTTAAAATACATTTAAAGGAAACGTAAAATCACTTCTACATCTAAACACAAAATCAAAATAGGTGTACAAATATTCTAATAATTTGAAATACTTATAAATAGGAGTGTCTAAATAGAAACACCTAAAAATATTAAGACTACATCAAGAAAACTTAGAAAAGTTAAAAATAAATTCCTCAGACAGTCAAATACTGAGAATTTAGTAAAAAATAAAACAAATATTTCTAAAAGATCCCGTTTAACCAAAACTGCTTGTTCGACGCCACGTAAAGCGTCTGCCGCACTTGAAAATATAAAAATACATTCAAATATAAAGCACCCTAAAAGTCTAAAATTAACATCCCCTTATTAAATTGTACAGCAATTTGAGTTGAGTTGAAACCGCTTTTATTTTCATATGCTTAAAGTATATTTTCTTTCACAGTGCCACGTACGGTGTTAAAGGAGCGTTATGAAAGTGCCCCTGAAGAGGACGAGGTTGCTCACGACGTGTCCGATCTTGACAACGATGATGTCGGTAAGTGTTTTTTTACTTAATAAGAGACCAGACGATGTCTAAGTGGGTTGGTTCCCGGAAACAGAGCCATTCTTTCAGAGATTACACTCATAACGATGTTTGAATTCATGTTTTAAACTTTGAACTCACCAGTAATTATTTTATTAATGAAATAGATTTTATTTCCTGCGTATAACAGCAGAATTGTGGATTAACCATTTTAATATATACCACAATGTGATTCTTGTTTAATCCTATGTAGTCACTAAAGTATTTCAACTGCAAGAATAGTTCATCTTAGTATTATTTAAAACTAGCTGACCCTACGAACTATATACCGTCATATTTCTTTTCGTTAATATTTTCAAAATTTCTGAAAAGCTTTTTTTTTAGTTGCCCTCCGCATGGAAGATGTGGAGGGCAACTCAATTCACGCTGTGATCGAGGACAAGAAAAAAACCCGGAAACTTTTTATTTTCTTCTATACGAGAAAAAACTTGTCCTAACAATAATGAATACTTATAAAAAGAACTATCCTTCGACGATTCATTTTAATTTATATAGATTTCTTTAAGATCCAATTTATTATTATATCAAAAATTATCTTATTTCAATTTGTGGTTTAGGCGTGAAAACTTGTCAGACCAATAAGCAGAGATTCGAAATATTAGCAAAGTTTTCTTCTTTAACGCTCCCACGTTCATAATTATATCCTCATAAACACCTAGTTTCTCGAATAGTTTCTAATATTGCTATAAACTTACTATGAAACGTGTAAATAAATCATTATGACGTGTAATCTGAAAAGGGTATAAATTCTAGACGCTCTACTTGTATTTTAATTTTCCGCTTACATTTTAAATCCTCTGCTAGAAACATAAGTTATTACAACTAGTACCTTATTCACGAAGATTTTAGGTTCAAAATTAACTTTATTTTAATACTTAGGTTCTCTAAGCCTTTTAATATTCTGCATGTAATCAAGACTCAATATTATTATGTTGTTTAAGTTGAAAATCGCTCCTCAACTTTTTGATATAATTAGTTTGACCATATTCGGACTTACGAAAATATTAAAAACATTGACTCAAATACATAAAAATTACATAGTCATCTTATCTGGCTTAGAACTTCGCCTCGAATTGACTCTTTTTGCCTTTACTGCTCTTCTTCAGATCAAGTATACAGTGTTACCATAAAGTATAACAGAGAACGATCTCATTAACAGTCATTATTTCATTAATAAGGCTACATAGAAAAATGGCTAATTAAAATTTTATATTTCTTAATAATCATGCAATAAATTCAGGCTTCTTTTAACGTATTTTACGACGAAACTTACTTTTGCTTAAAGATAACTTTGTGTTATTAAGATATTATTTTTTTCCATCAAACTTCGTCTGTTATCAATAGAGATTATCCAGGCGCGATGACAATAATAAAATACGATACACAATCATAATATACGAAGGACGAGATAAGATATAATATTCTGTCTAGGATAACGTATGAGATACAACAAGAGCCTACATATTTGTTAAATGGAGGGACAAGGAATTTATTTACGGAAGAGTTAAGACCTCAGTTGTGCCAAGTGTCTTAGTCATTTCATATGATAAAACATCGTTGTGACAAGGTATTTGCTTTGGAGAGAAGTTTAATTTTATATAGTTTGATATTGTATTCATTTTCTATTAAGTATAATTCTCATGCCACGTGCTTTGATACTACGTGACATCGATTTTCACTTTTTTTTTATAAATATGTGTTTTGCTACCGTGGCTAAGAAAACGGGAGTTATTTTTCTACTTAAATACCATACGTGGTAGGCGTATAAAGTTAAAATTGTATTTAAATTAGGTACCGAAGATTTGAATTGATATTCGAAACGTATTACGATATGCTTAAAGTTCCCTCCGACTTAATTACTTTCAGTGGAATACCAATTTAAGCCACGTAGTTTAATTAGACGCAGACGTATATTTATAGAAAAGTAAATATATAACGACATAATAAATGTAACGGTCGTACTTTTTAATGAAAAGAGTAAAATTTTAGGTGAATAATATTGCCTAATGGCCAATTGCACGGTTGGCCGAGTGGTGTCAGCGGTCGCCATGCCGCTTGCTACTGCGCCAAGTGTCGTGGGTTCAAATCCCACGCGGTACCTACAACACTTTGTGTGATCCACGAATTGTTGTCCCGAGTCTGGATGTTCTTTGTGTCCGTTTCATGTATGTTTGTAAAGTCCCCCACGACACAGGATGTTATTCCTAATGTGGGAGTTGTCTTTTTTAAGAAAGAAAAGAAGAAGAAAGAAAAAATTATCTTCATTAGTTTTTTCCAAAAGATGAAGGAAGGTCTAGCAAGACTTTGTTTTTGCAAGTGAATCACTACGGTGTTCTAAACTGTTTTGTTTGACCCTCCAGTAACATTAAGTATTAGAAGCTAGTCTTGACATCGGTTTTATAAATTAAAACAATGGTCGTGCTTTAGCTTACCGAAGCAACGTACTCGTATAATAATACCACAATTGTCTATCATAACTGCCTTCAGGTACACCTTTATTTTGCTATCCTACAAATTATTTAATTTCTTTTATATTTAAAGGTTTCCATCATTCATTTGTGGCAATAGATAAGTATTTGTGATTTGACAAACTAAATAAATTAAATTAAAAGTAAAAACAGCAACTCATATATGTTAAGATGATAAATATTCAAAGTAGAAAAAAACTACGAAAAATTCAAAAAATTTTCTCTAAACAACGTCTTTTTATATTTTTCTTAATACGCAAGGGAAATTGGTATGTCTGATTTTTTAATTTTTTTTAGTACAGAGTATATTTAAGATTAGTCCAATGTCGTTTAATGGTTAATTGCTAGTGCGCCACCAATGTTAAAAGCAACGTATTTACCAATCTCGCTGGTTGTCCTTTCTTTAAAATTTTATAAGCACCCAATGGAGAAAATAAAATAAACAAAATAGCTCTATTACTGGGATAATGGGGTATCATGAGCAAGTATTTTCACGGATAAACCCCAATCAATTCTGGATTTTCTTAAGATAAAATCTTACTATGTATCGTAAAATTTTGGATTCGAAAATTCGACTGACTCAGTGGCGCAGTGGTAGCGTATGCGACTGCTGTCCTTGAGGTCTCGGGTTCGATTCCCGGGTCTACCAAATGTTTGTATGATCTGCAAATATTTGTTATGAAGTTTGGGTGTTTTGTATGTATATTTATTATGTATTTACAAAACAAAGACAAAGCTTATATGTATGTATATCAGTGGTCTAGTACCCATAACACAAGCTCTGCTTAACGTGGGACTAGATGCCGTTGTTGTGTGTTTGAAATATTTAATTTTATTGATTTGTGGTAGCACTCCGTATTTGTTATTCGTCACCAAACAGGAACCGAACAATGAAAAATTCACAAATTCTTAAAAGAAAATAATGAGAAGAAAAAGTTATAAATGTGTTGAGCTATATTTTATAAACCCTACGTTCCATTGTCTAATCTGTCGGGGCGATAATTTGCATCATTTTCAGCTCGATCGTCAGGTAAACAAATAATTATGTATTAAAAATATTTTGTGGTTATTCGTTCTGTGCTTGTAGTTAACATCCACGTTTTGGTAATTTGGGAATTATTGACCTAACATTTATGAAAGTTCACTGTACAAAATCCTGGCAAACACAACGTATGCACAGAAAGCGTCCATTAAGGTATGCGTGTTTTCTTTTTTCTTACACTCTGTTTGCTACAAAGTGGACTTACAAAAATTAAAATTCTCACGTTAAACCTTACTTTTAAAACTATGAGAAATTTTGTTCGATTCTTGCTAGCTAGATTTGTAGATTCTGAAAAATAAACGCAATGCATGCTATACAAGGGGTTTTCCTTATATAACTGTGACTCTAATTCGGAACTCGAATACAAAGATAACAGACACTCAATGTTTTTACATTAATTTCAAAATAAGTTAGTTATATTTTCTAACCTTAACCACTAACCCGATAGTTAAGGAATTTGGTGTTGTATTAGAGGTAGGTATATTAAAAAAAACCATTTAAGGGTTTTTTATTTTTAAATTGTATAGGTAATAATGTTTATTAAGTTAAAAAAATAGATAAGTACGGTAATCTATATATATATATATATACAAATAAATAAAATAGGAGTGTGTATGTAATATTAAAATAACCGCTTCTTACTAAATGCATATCGATGTGTACACGGTACATTTTTTTTTTTTTGTGTATCTATCTGTTTGTTTAATCTAATATCGGGAATGGCGGGACCGATTTTGACGGGACTTCCACTGATAGGTAGCTGATGATATAAGGAGTAACTTATCGTACTTTTTTAGACTAGCTTCGCCCCACAGCATTACCAGCGGAACGATAATAACCGCGGATAACACCGCGGGGTTCGGCTAGTAATTAATATGATCGCAACAAGTTACTGTAAACATTTTCATTAATGTTACTTAGAACCCTAAGCATCGCCACCATACATACGCAGTACACACAGCAGAGATTAGAGTACATATAAATTTATTTTCACTACGGGCTGTTAGTGTTAAATCAGATATATACTGTTTTTTTTCCCCAAGCTATAATATAATCGAAAAGTTAGCACTTGAAATATGAATTCCAGTTAAAGTGCATTATAAAATTATGACACGAATGAATAATTTAAAATGATTCATTTCAATAGAATTTTATAGACTTTGATTTGAATCTAAGCCCTCTAAACTCTAAAGTATAGTAGTCTATGCATTTTGTATTTTGTTGAGAGATTACCTGTTACCAAATTATATTTAATTTAGTGTGATATGCCATAATCAGATTTATAGTATACTATTTAGTACTATTTAGTTGTTAAAATTTAGTAAAAGATTTTTAATTTTAATTCAATATTATATTAAATTTTATATGCTAAGTTTAAGCTGACCTTGCTGTAATTTATAATATGTAAAAAAATCATGTAAAATGTTGCCAAGGCGACTACATATGGCTTACCCTGTGAAAAATATATCAGATCTCATTTAGAGCAGACATTCTGAATCTATCCGCCCTAAATCTACCAACCCTAACTTTACTAAAATTAAATTCTTCTTTCTATAGCTAAATAAAAGCTTAAATTCCTAGAATGAAAATAATATTAAACTTGTGGTTGCTAATATTTTTAATACTATTGATGGAATAATATGGTCTTGCATCACCATCTTAATGCACCAAAAACTATGCGAACTACACTTTATTCTCAAGTTCTCTAATCATTATCCAAATATGTTAAATAATTGCAATAACAATGTGCCACATTATTTATTTGAGCTATTTTCATCTTTATTTGTAAAAGCATAATGTTGAAACCCGTTATCCACATAAGAGTTCATTTCTGTTGTAGTAAATAAATCAGAACCGGTAAAAGTATTTTGTAAAATAAAAAAACATCACATTTTCTGATACGGAGTAACCGTCCCGCTAAAATGAAAAATGTGTTTCAAACTTTACTCCTCGTAAACTTGGCTACAGAATTTGGCACATTATGAAAAGGCGTTTGATGTCTTCTTGTGTTAATAAAGGACTTGGCAATGATGAATCTTATGAACAGAGTGAGTCTGCAAATAATTTAGAATCCTTGGAAATCCAGATAATTTGCTAGGAATCCGTTTGGAATATTAGTGACACAGCTGTAACAAAAATTATTTTAACAGAAAAAGCTTGCCAAGTGCGTGTCGAGTAACGGGCTATTTAAAGACTTCGTACTTTATCTGTTATAAATAATAATTACCGATCAACTGTCATCAACTACTACCAATCTAATTATTTAAAACTAGCTGAACCCCGCGGTGCTACCCGCGGTACGATGATAACTGCGGGCAACGCCGCGAGGCGAAGCTATATCTTTATAAATAGTAGCCTATGTGTTATTCTGATGTATAAGCTATATTGTGGTAAAGTTTCATTCAAATCCATTCAGTAGTTTTTACGTGAAAGAGTAACAAACATCCATACATACATACATACATACATCCATACTTACAAACTTTCGCCTTTATAATAGTAGTAGGATATGTTGTCTGAAATTACCTAAATTCTTTTTTTGGTACTTACAATATAATGTAACGTATCTGTGTTGTTGCGTGAACATTTATTTCACCTTTCACCTTTTTCTACCTGTTCTCTTATTTTTCGGACATATTTTCGGACATCTAACACTCAACGCCATCTAGTCCCAAGCTAAGCAGAGCTTATGTTATGGGTACTAGTCAACTGATATGAATACATATATACTTTTATTTTTTGTAAATACATACATATTATACATCATCTTATATGTGAAAACTTCCAATTGATCTACTTTTTTCTTACTAAGTTTAGATACTTTTAATTTAGTTGTTATTAAATCCCTATAAAATAAAATAGTTTTCCTTCTGACCCTGTTTATATATAGTTTATATCTCCTGCGTAGTTAGTTTGGTCTGCGTTAATACTGGCCTCCGTGGCCGTAATCGGCTAGGAGATCATCATATATATATTGTAATTATACAATTTTAGTAATGTTCCTGATTGTGTAACCTATAGTTACTGTACATTACTCTATTTAGTAGAAGATAGTGGTAAAATTTATGTATTTCAGGCATAACAAAAATAATATTAACTTGAAAATGCTACCCGTTAAGTGTATTACTAAACATTTAAAGTGTATGAAACGGGACACAAACGAAGAAATTTGCTTAATCCGGTCTTAATTTGGACTTGTGCAATCTACAAGGATTTGTTTGGCTTCGTGTCAGAACGGTTCTTTGCTTTGTCAGTGTAAAAATGGATTATAAGATAAAAGGTTTTCTTGAGACGGCAGCCGGTCGTGACGACTCATATTCTAAATCTATTAGTAGCATTCTTTTAACTGTTAAGTGCAAAAATGATGTAGCGTATTTTAACAACAAACGGAGTTTGAATACAAAGACACCCTTTAACACGCAAGCAAGTCATCTTTTACTTTTGATGTGCAAGATTTTTTCTTCAACTTTTTGCAATCTTTGCGAGGTATTTATTGCGAAAGGGGTGAAAGTACGTAACAGGAAACTTCGGAAGCGAAAACTACCTCTCTCTATTTGATTTCACCAATGAATACACGTGGTGTTAGAGTTGACCTACAGATTAGTGGGTGAGTGGACAAATATTATCATATACATCATGAACGATTATTATAAGATTGACTATTTTTATATTATTTCATCCATAAAAAGGATAACCTTTTTGTTCGCTTTTTTACAGACTTCCTAATGTTTCAATATGACATGTTTCCCTGAATTAATTGCCTGTTAAATGTCTTTATGTGTGTGCTCATAGCATGAACACTGTGTACCTATACACAGTTGTAGAAGTTATAACACTTGAAGTTTTTTGAGAAGACAATTACTTCATCCTATAAAATGTTCTAGTGGCAGTCGACATTTATTGCGTCTGGATTTCTCAACCTCTCGAGGGCTTTTGACCTGGTTTAATACAAGGTTCTATGGATAAAGGTGCATAACGCTAAATTACCTACAGACATAATTAACATCATCAAGTTCTTGTATAGAAACTAGGCCAACAGTGTTAGGTGGGCAGGGGTCGGATCTGATGCCTATGGGTTGGAATGCGGAGTAAGACAAAGAGGGTTAATGGCTCCCTCGCTCTTCAACCTGAACGCGAACGAGCTGAATGAGCAGCTTGGCACCACCAGAGTGGGTTGCTATATAGATGGCGTGTGTCTTAATAATATTAGCTATGCGGATGACATGGTGCTGCTAAGTGCCTCTCCCTGCGGCCTCAGCAAGCTGTTGGGGATTCACAACATTAGAAAAAGTATGATTAAGGTCTTTAAGGCTGGCGGTAGTAGTGTTCCTATTGCTATGCCGACCATTAAACTAAAAGATGTACCTCTGAAGAGAGTAAAACAATTTAAATACTAGGGCACAATCTTGCCGCCGACCTCAAAGATGATAACTATATTGAACGGGAGCGACGGGCGTTATGTGCCAACATGATAGTTCGAAGGTTTGAGTACTGTTCACGTGAGGTTAAAGTTACTTTACTAAATGCATATTGTACTTCGTTTTATTCCTGTAGCCTGTGGGCTCATTTTACGTCAAAAGCATACAGCGCCCTTCGAGTCCATTATAAAAACGCTACGGTGCTGCTGGGGTTGCCTCGTTTCTGTAGTGGTTCAGGAATGTTTGCATAAGCCCGAATTGACTGTTTTTATACTGTAATGCGTAAGAGATACGCAACCCTAGTGAGCAGCACCAACAGCATTCTAAAAATGATCTCCAACTTGACTGCGCGATTGTAAACTGGTGCTGCAGACACTCTTCTGCAGCGTAATCACATAATTAAAAAAAATATTTCACTAACATAGATGTAAGTCAAATTGTTACTACCACAATGAATTCTATTACTAGAATAAATGTAATTATTATTAAAAGCATACTTTATCGGAACCAACCACTTAAAAGCTGATTTAAATACTTCATGATTGTTGTTTTGTAAAAGTTCCCATCTAACAAACGGATATTTGTCACATATGTTATTGGATTTATACTTAGAATTAGAGATGTAGTTTTCGAATTGAATTTGGAATACATGTGATTTAAATTGTGTGGTTTCTCCTAGTGGTTTCGATTTCCGTATGGTGACTGTTTAAGAATTTAATGTATCACCACAAGTGTTAATTCTATGAGTATCGTAAGAAGCGACTTAGAGAACAAATTACGCAAGATCAATATCAATTTAAAGAGAAAGTAAACTTGGAACAAACCTAATACCAACCAATTTGTCTAGGCAGTATGGTGTAGTAAGCCAACTCCTCCTTTTAAGAAGAAACCTATGTCCAGATGTGGTTTTAATTAAATAAATTCATAAAAAAATTGATGTTTCAAATACTAATGAAGTCGTTCTTCCAGATGAGACCAATGATCGCTGGTGGGGAGAGTCAGCGGTCCCTCCAGCGCCAGCAGTAGCAGCAGTTCCTCCACAACGGCCTTCGATGTCAACTAGCCTAAATGTGACGAGTATTAGCCGAGATGAACCTTCTGCATCACCACCTAGACATCACCTGGCTAAAGACGGTATGACAATTTCTCGACTTTTAGAGATCTAAACACACCGTACTAAAAATTTTAAATATTTTGAGAATTCTATTAAAACTCGTTGGTAGATACACCTTATCGGATATAACACTAAATTCTTAATTTATAGGTAGAGAGTAGTAGAGCATTTTGTATAAGATATTTCAGGCGCCTTTTGAATACATAATTGTACATGTTAAGCTAAGAAATATTAAAATGTACACAATTAATTTAAAAAGTACTTTTGAGGCGTAAATGTAAAAAAGATTATAAATACCATTTTGTTTAAAAAAAAACTAAATTTGTCACTAACCACGCAACCCTTAGTCGGATTTTCTTTTTGAAAACACCTCATATGCACTAAATTCGTTTTTGACCATAGCGTAAAAACTTTCTACATATTTTTTATGAGTAGTTTTAGTTTTAGTATAAATAATATAATCTAAATATGTATACGTTAACATACATATTTGAGTTCTTTGATTAATATTAGATTTTAATAATAATGGTGACTAAATCACTTATTCCTTTGTTTTCGTTTTGACGTCTCTCATAGGAAGCCTTAATGATATTTAACTCTAAAAAGTCATAACTCAATTCACCTTCCACCAGTTTTCGCTTTTACACAAACATTCCCGAAGTAGACGTCTAAAATTTCCTCGGTGACACAAATACCTTCCAAAAATCGTTACCCAGCTCTAGTACTATTAAGTCAACAATCTGGAACATAACTCAAACTCTGTATAAATCCGATTAATTAAATTTATACTCAAATGAAGAGTTTTATTTAAGCTTAATATTTAAGAGTTTTACTTGATAATTTATTCGTTCACAAAAAATATATTTTACTCAAGTATCATAGTGTTGTTTAACTTTCATACTAGTTAATTCAATTATGTTATTTCTACCTGTGTGTGTTTTACAAAATTTTTAAATGTAAACATTAGGCATTTCTCTTGTGTTACAATGACTCTAGCATGAACTAAAGTACACTTATATTAAATAAATAAGAGTTTCAGACATCTAACACAAAATGCCATCTAGTTCTAAGCTAAACAGAGTTTGTTTTATGGATACTATACAACTGATATAAATACACATAAATATACTTTTTTTGTAAGACCCAGGATTTGAACCCGAGACCTCAAGCACAGCAGTCGCATTCACTACCACTGCACCACAGAGGCAGTCGATTAAATATTTGAAAGACATAAACATACGAGTATGTTTGCTAGAAAGAAAATCCAAAATGTATATACAGCAACAAGTTCAGGGTCTTTTAAGTAATTTTTTTTTATTTATATAAGTTGTAAAATCTACATTTTCATTCAACTTTTAAATTTTGAACAATTACATGTACATTATAGTATTGTACCCTACCTTTAAATTTATAAAAGCTTTCAAAATCCAAATGGTATTGTCTTAAGTATCTCTTTTCAACGACTATTATATCTGACGCATGTTCTATATTACAACAAATTGTGGCTTTTTCCAACAACATTCCTTATTTTAAAGGTCTTTATTGAATTTACTTAATCTACTCATTTACCCAAGTTTACGTACAGGACTCAGCAATATGCATAATAACCCCTCTTGCGTAAACAAAGATAAGTGTTGTGTTGATACTACATTGTTAGAAATATTACAGCCCTTGAGATCAGAGTAAAATGGTTATAAGCACTTTCAAAGCTTCATTAATTACATTGTTGATATTAAATTTTATAAAGTACTTGTGTAAAATGTTTAAGGGACGATAAAAACTTTATTGAAGCTAAAGTAAATCATTAGGTTGGGTCTTCAAGTTATTAACTGAAGATACCTTTCCTACCTTTTTGAGCAAAGTTCATATTTATATCCTTTTTACTTTACCTTACACTGAATTTATTAAAGTCCACCAAACAATGATAAAAGCCCAATTAAAATTAAACTTCTTGTGGAAATAAACAATTTCATTAACATTTTTTTTATCTTTGACAGATGAGTTCGATATGATCTACATCTACATCATTGGAGCCGTCACAGTAGCAATTCTTTTATGTACTATTCTCGGAATAGTACGCTGTGTAATGCACAAACAAACAGCTGATCAACCAAAAGGTCCAGACGTATCTGCCACGACTGAAATACCCAATGGATTTAACGACAGCATATCAGAAGTCGATAATGACATCAACATAACCAGTCTGTCAGGACCCGTCGACTCTGTTGATTCAGGGATCAAACAAGACATTCAATACACCAACGTTGCTCTTAGCCCGAAAATCAATAAGTACGTCGGTCGACCAGTACCGAACACGTACCCACATGTAAGTACTAATATGTACGGACAGGTGGCTGAATTCCCTATAGAAATGCCTCTTCGAACTATGCCACATGGCACATTAGGCCGCGGAGTTGCGGTCAAAACTCTGCCAAGAGTTCAAATGCAAACTGAAACAGACCATAACACTCGGAGTTTATATCGATATTCCAACGCGCAGTACTACTTCGGGTGACAACAAGACAAAGGCCAGTGTTCGGACGTATCTAGAACTTACTGTTTCTAGTTGAATCGTGTAGTGAAGTGTATATAGTTCACATACTAACTAGTGAAGTTTATAATGTTCTACTTTTAAATACGAAAACTGTGATATTCATTGAAAATTTTCCTACTGTACTGCGAACAGTTTTCAAACTGTAGACACAGAAAGATAGTGCGGTTGCAACAATTTCGCTATTTTGAATTGAGAGATCATTGTCGGCAGTTTGTTATATTGAATTGACCTTTTTAATAACTACTATTGTTTTATTTAAACTCATTGTTTTGATTAATATATTCATTTTGATCAACTTGTAAAACTTACTTTCTTTAAATGTTCCTTAAAGCAGTTTATGTGATCGACAGGAGAAGCTGGTGATTTATATTATTCTTTTTAAATCGTATAAATAGATATTTTGTTCTTAATTTCTTAATTGTATGTAGAAAATATTATGTAACCTATTTATGTTTTGTCTAGATTAATGTATATTTTATGCGACCAGAATATCGTTGTAAATAATTTTATCTATGTTCCTACCTAATGTCTTCTTTTATCTTTGTATTTGTAACTTTCGTGAATGTATAGAACTATTACAAAAATAAATTATCATTTTATACTTACTCAAAATGATTTTTTGTTGAACAATTCTACGGTCAAACAATCTCAGTCTATAACAATATGAGCGACAACCACACGGTTGTACGTCACAAGTGAGTATGAGTGAGAAGTGCGTGAGTGAAATACTCTGACCCGTGTCCAGATACAGAGCACGTCTAGAGCACATCGCGCTAACATCACAAGCATTATTCTACAGGAATAAAGGATAGCCGAACCGTCGCTCCCCAGGTCTGCGTTCAAGTAGGTCAGTGATCGTTTTGCGGTTTCGATGACCAGATGTGTCTACTACGGGGGAGAGTACAGGCTCTCATATTCTCATTCCACCTCAAAGAATGAAACGGGTAAATCCCACACACTTTTTGAATCGTGGATAGAACCGTGGTCTCGAGTGAGAGGTTGCCCCATTATAGTAGTGCATCTGAAGTGCATTGTTCTGGTATCTACAATGGTAGCATTCAGATATTGGCTCTCGGTCTTTACGTCATAGATAATCACCAAATTCGCCATGCTGAGTCAGCACATAAATCCAGAACAAGTAGGAGAAGTTTCCGTATCGTGTACCCATATCTTTATGATAAATCTTTCCGTCACAATTAGATCTTGGCTGCTGAAGCTGGATGTCAAGAGTTTGATTCCCACCCAGGACAATCTTTGTGTGATGAATACAATAATTTGTTCTGTATCCTGAGTGTCATATATATATCGTCTATGTCTTTAAAAATATATAAATATGATTATTAGCAGTCTTGTTGCAATAGTGCAGCCATGTGGGAGATATGTGAGGATGTTATATTATTATATAAGTTTGATAAACATTTTCGAATTAATTTACATTGATATTTAACTCCTTCTTATTAGGGACATAAACATAATTTATTCAGGCATATATGTGAAATACTATCGCGTTAATTAATAATAGCAAATACTTAGAGAAGGTAAGTTAGATATTAGTTGATGAAGTTATTTACAAACCAATATCGGTGAAACCTATCAGTTTCCTATGACCAAGTGTCACGACGACCGACCTTATATAATAAATAATAAATAATAAAATCGTTTATTAATTCTCTCTCACACAGAATAGTTAATAAAATCAGATCATAAATTCAGTATTATAAAATAAGAGTGGGTGAAAACTGTGTGAGAGACTGGTATCTGCACTAGGAGAACCTGTATGACAGATTACCAGCCTCTCCTATGTCTAGATAATCCAGAGCTTGAAGCAAGTGTAACCACGTTGATTTACAACAAGAAGCGAAACAATTTGAGTAAGAGACATAAAAGTGTTACAATGCCATAATGTGTAGGAGCAAATTATTTAAGTACATAAGTATGCTTGTGTGTGAGCGTGTGTGATGTGAGTTAGTGTACCTACATATGTATGTCTTGTATAAATGTATGTGTGTGTGTGTGTGTATGTGCTAAACCCACGACAACGCAATCTGACAGATGGTGATTCAATAAGTCTGTTACTAGTGTGAAATTTTTAGGAAGGAACAAGTATTAAACTTTCCGTTTCTTCGTAGCTAAGAGAT
Source organism: Spilarctia lutea (assembly GCA_916048165.1). Taxonomy (NCBI): domain Eukaryota; kingdom Metazoa; phylum Arthropoda; class Insecta; order Lepidoptera; family Erebidae; genus Spilarctia; species Spilarctia lutea. Next base: position 15,253,189 of record OU696479.1, read on the forward strand.
TTTAGCCAAACTGTTGTGTTCTTTTTACAGAGATGCTTGGTTTGTGAATAAATGTATAATTTTTTGTTAACCTTATTGTATAAGTATCTGCCCAGGAATCCATAAAATCTGTGAGAAAATGCAGTTGACCATTGTCTATAAGCCACTAAGCCAACCCTATGTTGCAACCGTTTTTTAGGGCACAAAGGGTCATATGAGAGAAGGGAATGATGTCTTAAAATGATACTAAGAACAAAAAGTTGCCGCACCGTCAGGACATCGGATGCCTGATACAGATCCTTAGTAGGGTACAGGAAAGGCAAGGAATAGCTCACCTTGAGAACCGCTCTCTGCGCTCTTTCAATCTTGATCAGTCTAGTTTTACAGGCACCACCCCATACTGAGATACAGAATGATAATATGGGTTGACATAGCGACGTATATACCATTTTAATCACCTTTGTATCCGCTATGTTACGTAGTCTTTTAAAGATGGATATTAATTTTCGTGTTCTGGATGCAAGAAGATCGATATGGTAATTAAAAGTCAAAGCGCAGTCCAGCATAACACCGAGGTACTTAATGTGAGTGGCACATTCTAGGTGATGACAGTGGCAAGAGATATATGATAGACAGGTGTGGGCAGTGATTTGGTAGTTTTGGAGAATGTTTGGTGGAACTGTTTTTATTGCAAATGGCATGTACTTAGTTTTTGCCACATTAAGTGTCAAACCATTTTTTTGGAGCCAAGAGCATACTGTGTTAAAACCTGTTTGTGCAAGAGTGTATGTCTCCTCCCAAGTATCCCCATGAAAGAGCAGAGCGGTGTCATCTGCGAACGTTACGATTTTGCCATTTTTCAGTTGTAGCTTACACAGATCATTAATAAACGCAAGGAAGAGCGTAGGGCCTAGCACGCTACCCTGCGGCACGCCAACCGTTATAGGTAGATCATCGCTAACTACTTCGCCAACTCTTACCCTTTGATATCTATCGGTAAGGTAATCAGCGAATAATTTATGTTGTATACCCCGAATACCCAATCTATCCAGCTTTCCCAGTAAGAGTGAGACAGAGACCGTGTCAAATGCCTTTGCTAAATCCAAGAATATTACGATTACTTTCTTCTTTGTGTCCAGTTTGGAGACAATGTGATCAATTAATTCATGCACTGCGTCATTGGTTGATTTGCCAGATCGGAATCCAAACTGAGCATTAGACAGTAGATTTTTAGTCTCAAGGTAGTTAACTAGACGTTTATTAAGTAGTCTTTCTGCTAACTTAGATATAGTTGAGAGAATAGAAATAGGCCTATAGTTGTTGACACAGGCTCCGTCCCCACTCTTGAAAATAGGAACTACATCGGCAAGTTTAAACTCCTTAGGAAAGACTCCGGTACTAAACATAAGATTGAATATGAATTTAAGGGGGGCTGCCAAAACATGGTGATAACGTTTTAAGAATACACCCGAGATATTATCTCTTCCTGTCGTATTAACCTTTTTTAAGTTTAAAATGAGGCTGCGGACTTCTGCTTCGGAAGTTGGGGACAAGACAAACGAAAATGGTTCAGAAGAAAAGTCAGGGACGTGTGACAAGTTATGGTTAAGGGCTTTTTCAGCTAATGTTTTACCTATAGAAGTGAAGTATTGATTTATATTATTAATTGAGGAAACTGGATTATTAGAGGACAATAGTTGTGTTGCCAGATTAGAACTTTTGTTATAATGAGTTACATTTTTGATGGCGTTCCATAATGTTTTACTGTTAGTGTTAGCTGCAGTTTTTAATAAGTTACTGTCATAATCTTTCTTTACTTTTTTTAAGAGACAATTACAGAAATTTCGATATCTTATGTAAGTCAACCTCATGATCTCATTATCTGGATCCTTCCTAAGTTTCATATGTAGTTTGTCTCGATTCCTCATGCATTTTAGTAGGCCTACAGTTATCCAAGGCTTTGTGATACGCTTACGGTTAGGGACAATAACATCATTTGTATTAGATTTTATCATCGTGTTTATATTGGAAAGTAAAATAGAGGTGGCCACTGCAGCATCAGTTGAAGCATACACAGAGCGAAAACACATTTTAGTCATTACAATATCCAGCTTATCATAGTCTATTTTAGGGATGTTGCGGATGCCGATTTTTTCACATCCGCGGATGCGGATGCAGATGCGGATTTTTAAAGGCTCACATCCGCGGATGCAGATGCGGATGCGGATGTTAAAAATCCTATAAAAATACAGTTTATGAATATCGAATTAAAACAATGATTAAAAATTAATATTAACTATAATGCTCTTATTTTTTTAAATTATGTAACAAATGTTCGTATTTGTAAATTAAGTTAAAAATAGGATCATTATACTTAATAAAAAGTAATATTGCCGCCTTTTCTCATTCAAGGCGGTTATGGAGAGGAACATCAATTAAACCCACGCTACTAAACAGTTGTTCGCTAGGTGGAGATTTTTAAACACTGCCTGGTGGTGCTTAAAAATCTTCGCGCGGATTCAGTAATTTTTATTCTTTTAGGCCCTTCGGCATTGGCATTAGGAGAACCAAAAAAATATTGTCAGTATTTATCATACTCAAAATGTTTGGTATTTAATTGGTCATTAACACCTGCGAACGGCACGCGCCATACGCTGGCCCCGCCCAAGTTCTTTACTGTCGCAAATTGTTTTACATTCTCATCCGCATGAAAATCCGCATTGATTATTGCTGATGCAGATGCGGATGCAGATGTCCAAATTCATGCGGAAGCTCCGCATTTGCGGATGCGGATGCGAATATTCGCAACATCCCTAGTCTATTTTCTTCAGGGTAAAAATTTTTTTCTGAGGGACCGAACGTTTTAAAGCTATTATTGTACAATTGTGATCGGTTAGCGAAGTTTCTGCAACGAAACAAAAAGCTGGAAGAACACTTTTTAACATGATATGGTCCAAACATGTTTTGTTGTGTGTTGGAAATAGATGTGCCGGCAATATACTATAAGAAGCAAGAAGGTTTAGATATAAGAAAGAGTTGGGATCTTTATTATTCGGCGTTATATCTATATTTATATCTCCTATGATGATAATATTAGAGGTCTTCAAGCTGGCAAGTAACTCATTAAGTGACTCAAAGAAAGGTGAAATATCCCTATACCTTGGCGGACGATATATCGCAACCATCGTTGTATCACAGTCAATTTTTAATGTTATGCAGTTAGAATCTTTCAAAGTCGATTGTACAGCAATTAACCTTATGTTACTCTTGAAGTAAACAATCACACCTTCATTCTGGGATAGGTTATTATCACTTTCAAAATAATTGTAACCAGGGATGGTTGGTATATGGTTAGTGTGACGTAGCCAACATTCCGTTAATACAATCAAATCCCAGTCTGTATTTGATCGCTCTAGGAGTGTTAAGAGCCCTGTAAAATTGTGGTTAATACTACGGATATTTTGATGAATAACTTTGAGGCCTATCCCAGAACTGTCCAACAATTTCGGACAATCATCTACTTCGCAAGTTGCCGACTGTGCTACTTGGTAGCTGTCGAGGAGACCGTTTATTTGGTTAATATTATCGAATTTTTAAGCACAGTATAAGAAGGTGGAAACATAAAAAGCGCTGTGAAATTATGTGTACAGAATGATGAGACTTACCATAGTTCAAACCGCCGAAGCAGAGGGTGGCAGGGTGCGAGTGGTCAGTAGGATATTTATTTATCTGAAGCGAGTATATCGGTTTACATTTTATATGGTGGCGATGCTGATAAGTAGTAGCATATTTTGTATGTAAAATATTGCAAGTGTTGTAGTGTTGTGTGGAAGGCAATGTAGACGAGTTTATGCGAGTGTTGAAAGGTGAGTGAGTAATGTGGCGTATGAACGTTGGTGTGTAGCAATATATTGTAGTATCTTTAGTATGTGTAGTGGTATATAAGTATTTCTTGTTGCTATTAATAATGTAATATGTGTAAAAGTGTAAGCATAAAACGATTGAATTTATCATGATAGCATGTAAGCATAAGGCTAATAAATTAAGTAGTACAGTATAAAAAATATAAAAATAAGCACTAATCCATAACAGAAAGCGGTAAATATTTCCATGAAAACTCAAGAAAGATATTAACAGTCATTTCAGTAACAAGCCTTCGAAGTCCCGCTCGGAGTCCACGCGCATCGCCGCCGAGTCCTGCGCCTTCCTGATATAAATTTTACCATACGAGGTCCAAGTGCTGTGATAATCATTTTCTTTTACAAATTTTCTAGCCAAGAAAGCCAGTCTTCTACCGAGGCTTGTCAGTGATTCGTCGACAAAAATAGGTTTAGGAGTTCCATGTAAATTGAGGTGAGAAGTGTTGAGCTTACTCTCCTTATTCGTTTTGTTGAAACTTCTACATTTTTTGATGAAACTACATTCACGCGCGATACGCTGTGCCGAGAGCTTGTATCTATTCGCTTTACAAGTATCAAGTGCGGTTTATCTGTTATTTGTTAATAATAAGTATACGAGAATGAGTGACGATAGTATGGAAGAAGAAGATTCGGAGAAAAGTGATTCAATAGTTATTAATAATTGTGAAAGGGAGCTGCAAAATATGTCAAAATGGGATAGTAATTTATTGGTGAGTAATCCAAGTTTAAATATTGAGAAAAGGCAAAGAGACAAGAGTGAAGAGAGTAGCGAAGAGGGATTTATAACGATTACTAAGAGGAAGTCAAAGAGACTCATAAGGAGTGATTCACTTGATATGCCTGATATAAATTCTACGCGTAGCAATCAAAAAAGTGCGGAACTTGAGGGTAGTTTTGAAATAATTATAACCTCACTAAAAATATTACCAAAACAAATGGCTTTGGCAAAATTATTGCACAGTGAAAAAATTGAAGGAATAACTAATGTTAAATTCAAAAACCCATTTAAGGTTTCTATTCGTTTAAATAACAAGGAGCAGGCAGAGCGGGTAATTAGTAGTCAGAAGCTTAAAGATTTAGATATTCGAGTAAACTTTGCAGATGAAAATTTGGTATCTTATGGCATTATTAGAGGGGTGGACTTAGAAATGAGCGAAGAAGAAATCCTTGGATCCTTAAGCAGCTCAGCTGAAATATTGTCTATTAAAAGAATGAGAAGAATGAACTTCGAAAGTAAATGGGTAGACAGCGAGACTGTTCGAATATGCTTTAAAAGCGCTGTGATACCTCCATATATATATGCCTTCGGCTGCAGATTCGGAGTTGAAAAGTATATGTTCTCAGTTATGCAGTGTTCTGCATGTTGGAAATTTGGCCATATCAGGAAATATTGTCCCAATAATAAAATACTTTGCCCTAAATGCGGAAAAGAGCACAGTAATTGTGAAACTCAGATATTTAAGTGTCTTAATTGCAAGGGCCCACATATGTCACTTGACAAGACATGTCCTATTTTTTTGAAAGAGAAGAAAATACGTTTTATTATGTCTGAAGAAAATATAAATTATAAGAATGCTTTGGATATACTATTTAAAAATAATGGGACATCAAAATATATGAGAGCAAAGGAAATGTTTAATTTAAACAATAATATGGAAAAGTCGTTCCCCCCGCTTAGGCAAAACAGATTTAGTAACTTACAACACTCAGTAGAAAATTCACAAGAAGATCTGAGAGAAGATTTCTGTGAAAGAGAAGAGGATGAAGTAAATATGAGCTATAAATCGAAATCTACTAATAAAAACAGTAAGAAAAATCAAAATACAGAACCTTGTCCCATACATACGCAGCAAGAAAGTATGAGTAATGAACTTTTACAAAGGTGTGAAACTGGCAATAATGAAGAGAAATTGCAAAAAGGGTTTAAATTAAAATACATATTTGATAAAATGAAAGATATATTTTTTTCAAAAGATAAACTTGAAGATAAGATTGTATCAATATTTGAAATGGTAGTCCATGAGTTAAAATCATATATTTGTAATTTCTTTAATAGTGAGCAATTATTCAAAAAAATTCTTAACCTATTTGATGGATAGTTCATTCAAAGATTTTGTAGTAAATATATTTCAATGGAATTCGCAAAGTTTAAAGCCTAAGTTAGCAGATTTTGAACTGCTTCTTAATAGGGAAAAAATACACATCGCTGCAGTATGTGAGACTTGGCTAGATTTAAATACGGATTTTATTAACATCAGTGGATACAATATTTTTAGGAATGATAGACATGACGCATATGGAGGAGTGGCCATTATAATTCATAAGTCCTTCAATGTTCAGGTATGTCCCATTACCTTAAATAATACCGGAATAGAAGCTATTCAAATTAAATTATTGAACTGTAAAGTTTTAGAGAATATTATTTGTATTTATTGTCCATCGTCAGTACGTACGGAACCGGGTGATTGGGATAGTTTGTTCTCACAAATGTCAAGAAAAGCTCTGATTTTAGGGGACTTTAACGGACATCATACAAATTGGTCGTATAGGAATGACAACAGGGGCACGCAGTTATTAGATTCATCTCTAAATAGTAATTTCATTTCTCTCAATAATGGTGATCCTACTAGAATTAAATTAGTCAATGGAAAAATACAAAAAACTTCACCCGACATTAGCTTTGCATCCTCAGATATAGCGGTAATTACTAAGTGGCAAGTAGTTAACGAAAATCTTGGCAGTGACCACCTTCTAATTAAAATATCATTAAATTATCGAGACATGCCGAGTTTCACTAAAAAACGCAATTTTAAACTGGCCAACTGGAAAGCATACAAATCGGATCTAGATACGACATTCTCAGCTCTTGATAGTAATTATTTTCTTACAACAGATATTCAACCTATGTATGATTATTTTGAAACTCAGATTAGCTTAGCCGCAGAACGTAATATCCCATTCAAAAAACTATGTACAAATCCCACAAGCAAATTTAGACCTAAAGAATATTGGAATCCGTCACTATCTGAAGCAGTTGCTGAACGTAGGTTGGCGCTGAGTTCTTTCAGGAAAAACCCTTCGCCGGATAACTTTATAAAGCTTCAGAATAAAGTTGAAAAAGCTCGTTTATTAATCAAACAAGCCAAATCTAAGCATTTTAAATTATTTTGTAGTAATATCGAAAGCACTACTTCTGTCTCAGATATGTGGCAAAAGATGCGTTGGACCAAGGGATATTGTCAACCATCTCGCTCTATTCCGTTTGAGGATAAACAGAAAGAGTTACTTTACAATCTTGCGCCAGATTCAGTTAGGAATATAACGCCATCTTTTGTATCAAGTAACGTACTACTGGAATCGCCTTTTACATTACAAGAGGTTCAAAAATGTATAAAAAGAAAAGATACTGCTCCGGGTAGTGATGGGATTACCTATTCAATGATTCATAATCTCCCCCTAGTAGCTAAAAGATGTTTACTTGAACTATATAATGCAATATTCCAATCAGGGTGCATACCTAAACAATGGCGTACTATATTAATTGTTCCAATTCCGAAAGCTATGATTAATACCAGCAATGAGGGGAAGCTCCGTCCAATATCACTATTAACGTGTTTGTGTAAAATTTTCCACAATATATTGGTAGCTCGATTAGAATGGTTTATTGAAAATAAAACAATCCTATCCCCGTATACATCTGGATTCAGGAAAGCTCACTCCTGTTTGGACTGTGTCACAAGATTTGTTACTTACGTGCAACAAGGTTTTTCAAAGCATATACCTACAGTCGCGTGTTTTCTCGACATAACAGATGCCTATAATAATATTTTGGTTGACAAGTTAACTACCACTCTCGATGACTTGCATGTAGGTAAAAGCATATGCAGATATATTTGGTCCTTTTTAAGTGACAGACAGTTAAAATTAAAAAATATAAATATAAACCAGAGTGAGATACAAAACCATTATACAAGATACACACATAGGGGCTTAGCTCAGGGGGACCCTTTGGCTCCTTTATTATTTAATATAGCTACATACAAGGTTTGTCATCAAATTAATGAGGTGCAGTTTACGCAATACGCTGATGATTTTGCTATTTTTATTGGTGGTAAAGACATACAAGTATGTGGGGCAAAATTACAATCAGCTTTAAACTCAATGGTATCTGGCCTAGACAACATTGGATTAGAAATATCAGCTGTAAAATCTAAAATTTGTATTTTTAGTCGCGGGCGCATTAGAAGACAAATTAATTTGGAAATTGATGACAAACCTTTGGTGTCTGTGGAATGCGTTAAATATCTGGGCTTATGGCTAGATAGATCTCTTTTATGGCAAAAGCATATTAATGAAATTTCACAGAAAACTTCTAAATTCCTAAACTTGCTTAAGGTTTTGGCGGGGCCTACCTGGGGAATTCACACTAAACATTTACGAACAATTTATATTTCCCTAATACGAAGCAGATTTGATTACGGATGTTTCCTCTATGGTAGTTGTGCAAAGACCCATCTGTATAAAATTGACAAGATACAAAATCAAGCCTTAAGAATAATAGGAGGTTTTATTAAAAGCACGCCAGTATATGCTATGGAAAGTGAATTATGCATACAGCCGCTTTTCGTGCGGAGAACATTTCTAGCTGATAAATATTATTCGAAAGCAATATCTTGGACTGATAATCCAACTATTGAACTGTTGAACGATCTTCACTTAATATCAGATAGTAGATACTGGCGAACTAAAAAGAAACCCTTACTTCTATATGCTCATTCTGATGTTAAGGATATTGAAATAAACTCATCCTATCGACTTGAAATGTTTTGTCTTGACACTTGGATGTCCTATATAGATTTAGATAATATCATTAGTACTAATTTAAATTGTATTCAAAAATCAAAGCGTGATTACGAATTTAATTCATTAAGATTAGATGTGTTACAAGAGTTGAATGTTATGTACGATGGATGGATACACTTTTATACAGATGGCTCTAAAAGTTCTGATGGTATTGGTGCAGCGTATCATTGTCCAAATGGCTCAGCTATGTACAGAATTTGCTCACTTGTTTCAATTATGACGACGGAATTAGTTGCAATTTCAGAAGCGCTAAATTGTATAAGTGACTCATGTGGCCAGAACTTTGTAATTTTTACAGACAGTAAAAGTGCCTTACAGCATTTGGCTCGATGCGCCTCTGGCTACAGAGGTGTACCGATAGCCTATGTAATAATTAAAAAGGTACGTGATATCAGTGTATCAAAAAATCTGAAATTGCAATGGATACCATCGCACATTAATATTAAGGGCAATGAGGAGGCGGACCGATTAGCTAAATTAGCGGTAAAGGAAGGGGATAATATTAACATTAAACCACATTACTCCGAGCTATTACATAAATTCAAAATTAGTTGTTACAATAAATGGAAAGAATATTTTGATGAACAGTCTAGAATAAAAGGAATTTGGTACAAGACTATTCAGTCCGAACCTCCTCATATACCGTGGTTCGGTAACTTAGAAATAAGTAGATCGTGTGTTACAATAGCACATAGATTACGATCTGGACACATTCCATCAAAAAAATTTGAATATTTAATGCGTATATCTAACTCACCAAATTGTGAGATGTGTAATATTGTGGACGATGTTCAACATTTGTTGATGGAATGTGTCAAGAATCAATCAAAAAGAAATGTAGTAATAAAGCAGTTACATCTGAATCGTTTGGATGTCGGTATAATTCAAAGTGTTTTGGCTATACCGACATCAGAAAAAGCTATTAAATTGTATAGTTTAGCGTATAATATATAATTGATATTTGGTTAACTTAAGGCCTTATGGGGCTGGCATACCCTAATAGGGTAAAAGTCCCTTAAAATAAAGAGAAAAAAAAAAAAAAAAAAAAAATTGATGAAACTATCCTTACAAAATGTAGTAGAAAAATTTACAACTAAGTGGTTGCTAGACTCATTTTTAGTTCTAAGACGGTAAACGTCGTGAATGTCTGAGTCGGATATTTGGTGCCGTATAACCTCACCTACCGTCTTAACCAGTGAGCTCAAAGCAGATTTATTCTCTGTTGTCTGTTTGGGGATGTTCCTGATTTCAACAGAAGTAGCGCGTGAGTTCCGTTCTAACACCTCAATTTTACTCTCAAGTGATTCAATTTTAAGTTCATAGGCCTTATTCTTCTGTTCCAGCGTGGTCATTTTTTGCAACACCTCATCGTACCGCGCGGAAAAAAAATCAATGCTTTGTTGTATCTCACTATTTTGATCCATGATCTTTTCTAACTTAGAGTTCTGCTTAGATTCAAAAAACGCAAACATTTCCCTTATTTGATCAGTTAACGAGGTGTGGGCTGGGGATTCACCTTCACTGTCAAGTAGTCTACGTTTTGACCTATGCGTAATGTTATGATCAGTATGGTCAGACGCTGAGTCTTGTGAGCCTACATGGAGTTGAGGAGTCGATCCATACGTCGATGCTGGCGTCTTTGAGAGATTTATTGACATTGGAGGAGTGCGTTTTAAAGACATTGTTTGTCAATAAACAATAACAATTATTAAATTAATTGAGGGTACTCACAAATTTTGTTAAGTTGTAGTGAGTGGATAACGGGTGCGCGCAGTACTTACTCGATTAAGCGCCGGCGTCGTCAAAGCTCGGCGCCGTCCGCGTCCTTTGAGTCACTCCCGATGACACCCGACTCCAACCGGTGCGAGCCGAACAGTCGTCCTCGAAGCTCGGCAACGACCCTCCTCGCTTTGCCAATTTCAAAATCTTGCAACCGATGTCGTTTGATTCTTGTGTTTACGTAGACGTTCGCTTCTATATATGACATTTAATTGATGTAACGTGTAGACTATGTATTCAGCTATACAGTAGTATACAATTTATCGTTAATTACTAACTAAATTATCACTTATAAAATTTCAAAGCTTGAATACACAGAGAATACGTGCTTACGCGTTGAGACCCGCGGGGGGAGAGGATATATGACTATAAGGTATCTACTTCTGAATTGCTACTTAGTCAATTTGTAAAGGATATTAAGTCGGGATTTTAGGGTAGTTTGTACAGGTGGGCCGTAGTAGTTTTGAGTTGTTTGACTTCGGTTCAACTTAAGTAATGTTTGAATGATATGCCTACGAGTGTTTTAAAGTTAATTGCTTTATATATTTATTACATCATCATAAACAGCGTTTAACAGTCACTGCTTGACACAGGCCTCTTCTTAGCAGGATTAAATTGCGATTTTTTTCAGGTTCATTAGAAAACTTTATATGATTAATACTATTGAAATATTTCAAAGTTGTGTTTCTTATTTCAGAAATACTTAAATGATATACAAACATATTTAAAATTACATAACAGATCATCATGATACTTTGTACACCTATTCTTGGAGGTATAAGAAGTAACATACGAAACATTTTATTAAATGCGAGGGAAGCCGCGGGTGATAGTTAGTATTTATAATACCAATTAAATGGTATTGTACTCAAATGCAATAAAATATTTTACAGAGAGGTTTTATGTATACAAACATTGTAACGTACTTTTTTAAAACATTTAAAAGAAGCACTTTTTCTAAATGGTATAGACTTCATAATTAAAGAAACTGAAGTTATATCTTAACTACATAACAGGTAAAAAAATAATAGTCGTTGTTGAACTAACTACTAATTAATATTAGGTCTTTACCTATGAAATTGCCGTTTTGAATGCAATAAGTGAAAGTACTTATTTTTTCAAACTTTTTTATTTCTGTTATTCGAAGTAATCACCCATGCAATCGACGCATCTTTGCCAACGCATTGGCAGTTTATTGATGCCCTTCTTGTAAAAATCAGCTGGACGGGAGGCAACAAACTCTTCAAAGGCATTTTGTACTGCCTCTCGGGAATTGAATATTTTACCCACTAAAAAGTTGTCTAAATTTTGGAAAAAGTAATAGTCGGTAGGTGCAAGGTCTGGTGAGTATGGCAGATGAGGGAGAGCTTCCAACCCCAGCTCTTGCAGCTTGGAGACTGTCTGTTGCGCAGTATGGGGTCGCGCGTTGTCGTGAAGGAGCAGTGGGGACGACCGATTGACCAAAGCTGGTTGCAGATGTGCAAGCTTCTCCATCATTCTCTCCAGTTCTTCACAGTACACATCTGCATTAATGCTCATGCCGTTTTGTAAAAAGCTGTGGTGAATCACACCCGCACTAGACCACCAAACAGTGACCATCACCTTTTTAGGGGTCATTTTTGGTTTAGGGCATTGCTTTGGTGCTGAACCAGGGTCTAACCAACTTGCTGAGCGCTTTCGATTGTCGAACAGAATCCATTTTTCGTCGCACGTAACTATTCGTTTCAAAATTCCTTCATTTCTTTGCCTGTTGAGCAGCGAAAGGCAGGTCTCGACGCGTACGTTGCGCTGGCGATCGTTAAGGTCGTGGGGCACCCATCTATCAAGCTTTTTTACCTTGCCAATTTGTCGCAAATGGATCAATATTGTTTTGATGCTTACATTAAAAGCTGCTGCTAGCTCAGCTGTAGATTGAGTTTCGTCAGCTTCCACAATCGCCTTTAATTCATTATTGTTAACCAAAGTCTCCGGACGACCACGAGCTTCATTTTTATTTATTTATTTATTTAAACTTAATGCACATTTTGTACGAAGGCGGACTTAATGCCATAGGGCATTCTCTGCCAGTCAACCTTAAGGTGTTGTGAAAATATGATGAGGTGGTGCGTGAGAAAAAAAATATACACAATACATTTGATACGATGGTATTGGATAAAACTACTATATACAAATAAATACTGAATATTAGACCGAAGGTTTCAATGAAGATTAAAAACAAATCGAATGCAGTTATTAAGGGAGGTCTGCATTCAGGTCGAAATAACACACATCACCATAATCGATCAAGGGAATAATAAGGGACTGCATAAGCGTAGCCTTGGTTTTAGTGGGAAGAAAGTTCTTGAGACGATATAACGCGCGTAAACACGAAGTGACTTTCTGGCTGACATGTGCAACCTGAGCTCGCCAATCGAGTGTTCAGTCCATATATAGCCCCAAGTTCCTTACAACTGCACACTGAGGTATGGTCTGGTTATTGTAGACAACCGGTGGGATAACCTTCATATCCAACCTATTCAGCATTTGTTTGCTCCCTACGACAATCACTTGACATTTAGTTGGATTAACTGATAAACCAAACCTCGCTGACCAGTCTCCAATAAAGTCCAAGTCTTTGTTGACTTTCTCGATGGCATAAGATATGTCCTCAACACTCGACTGTGTATATACTTGTAAGTCATCGGCGTACAGGTGATACGCACACCGAAGATGTTGGGTTACGAGATTAATAAATATTGAGAATAGTAAAGGAGATAATATACCGCCTTGAAGGACGCCGGTGAGAAGATCACACCAACTTGACGACGAGCTATCAATACGTACACACTGTTGACGTCCCTGAAGATAGGAAGAGAACCATTCCAGAGCTTCTGAGGAGACCATAAGACAGGAGAGGATGGCTAGTAAGATGTCGTGACAAACGGTATTAAACGCATTTGAGAAATCAATTAAAGCCAGCACTGTGACTTTAGTATCCTCCATACCCTCCCTAATATCGTTGGTCACTTTGAGGAGAGCTGTGGTTGTGCTGTGACCACGTCTAAACCCAGATTGAAAAGGACTAAGAAGATTGTGCCCATACACAAACTGTGAGAGCTGTCTATGAACACAAGCCTCCAGGACCTTGGAAAGAAAAGGAAGTAAGGAAATAGGTCGGAAATGTTCGGGGAGTGAGGGGTTGGTTTTTTTGGGTAGAGGGATGATTTAAGCCTTACGCCAAAGTGAGGGAAAGGTTCCCGAGTCAAGTGAAAAATTTATAATATGGGATAATGCTGGTAGAACGTGATCCAGGATAGGAATTATCATTCGACGGCTAATGCCATCACATCCCACAGCATTGGAACGGATGGACAGGATAATCTTTTTGATCTCCTCAGAGGACACTGGAGAAAAATCAAAGGATTCAATGTCTGGTTGGTTCAGACTAGCTATGCAGCTATGCAGCTCAAGGTTTGACTCTTGGTTAGACGATCTATCTGAGATGAGGTAGAGAAATGTTGATTGATGTCATCTAAACCAATTGCCATTTTGACCTCAGAGCGTTGTTGCTTACCAATGCCTAGAGATCCAAGGAATTACCACGCATTGGGAGCTGAAGAGGTTTCTAAATTTAGAATTATATGGCGGCGTTTAGCGTTGCGTATCACCTGGTTACAGCGATTTCTTGCAGCCTTAAAAAGACTCCAATTCTCCTCGCAGCGATTTCGCCTGAATCTATTGTACGAATGGTCCCTGCGCCTCATAGCCACTCTAATTTCCTCCGTCATCCATGGAGCCGGGGGGCGTTTCAGTCTTACCTTCCTTGTAGGTGCATGGTTGTCGTATAATTTAAGCAGTGTGTCATTAAAAATACAGACCTTGTCATTTATGTCTGTTGCTGCTGCCAAATCTGTCCAGTCTATAGCACAAGCATCAGCACACAGTTTTACATCATCAATTTTTCTGAAACTACGAATATGCAGAATTTTGGGAGAGGATTTAGGAGGTTTTAGGATATAGGAACGAAAGATTAAATCGTGGTGGGAGAATCCAGGAGCAGGATGTTGACCATGGGAATGGATAAGGTTTGGAGCAGAGGTGGGCATTAAGTCAAGCCAGGTATCTTGATGCTCATTGTTGTGGTGAATTGCTTGAAGAGGGAGGACATGGAGACTACTGGATTGGATGATGTGTAGGAGATTACGAGTACGGGGTGAAGCAAGAGCTAGGATATTGGTATTAAAATCGCCCATTATGATGTGGTGTGAGTATTCAGACCCTAAATATTCCAGTACTGTTTCCAGACTGGAGAAGTAGTTGGCAGCAGGTGGACAATAAACCACCCCTAGTAAGACATTCGATCCCTTAACAGAGACTTCAAGGAAGAGGTATTCAGCGGTTGTAGAGAGATCAGAGGAGGAAGTGGTGAGGATTTTATAGGGTAAACTCCCACGGAGGTAGATGGCTACTCCACCACCAAGAGGTAGTCGACAAGAGTCGACTCTGGGCGGTCGTTACGAACAAGTACAAAGTCAGTGAGAGGATAGTAGGCGGAGACCAAGTTCGGTTTGAGCCAAGTTTCCGAAATTCAAGTCAAAATTTCCAGAACGGAACCGGGAAAACCAATAAAGGGTTGTGCGTTCGTTTGTACAGTTCTCTCCGTAAACGTTTTTGGTGTTACGTGCCGTTTGTGTCGCGTTGGTGCCACGACGGTACTCATATTCCATAATTACACGAATTTTTAAAGTATTCTTTATGACGAAAAATGTTCAAATGTAATGAAAATACAACGCTAATCAAAAAACAAAAGACTGAGTTTGTAAAAAGAATGTCATGGTTTTTAAACAAAATTAATTTGAATTTAAAATACAGAGCCATTACAAACTTTTTTTTATTTGAAATGACCAGTACTGAAGAAACGAAATTTCATAGGTAAAGACCTATTATAATGAAAGACAGACGGGCAAAAATAGGCGTCAAAAAATCGACAAGGTATGAGAGAGGTTCTCGGAGAAAACGATGGCTCTGTGTGAATGCGATGGAAAAATCCAAGTTAGACACCTGTGCTACTAATTACATAAATATATTTTCATTCTAAACTTTGTAATATTGCCCGAGGTAGACTTCCGAGTATATTTAATTATAATTTACATAATGAGTAAGATTGTAACACTAATTGAAGCTGGTTTGACTGTGACATAATCAGATTCTTACGTCGGTAGTGCTAGTATACAACCTCGGTTAGAATAAATTGTATTCTATGTTATTACTATATCTGTTAAATTAGGTATCTTAGGAAATAAATGTTGTGTAATTAGGTGTTACAAGAACTCGTGGCTTCTTGTCCTATAGAAAATATTGCCTTTCCTTTCCAAAATTCTTCTTTGTTTAAGCTTTTATCTCAAATCAGATAGGGGTTGGCTTTAAATCTACTACGAGACGATTTGTTTGTAACTGAATTGAATGTGAAATGACTGCCACCTGAGCTCCGCAAGCCAAGTACTAGGTGACATCGAAAATCTTTAGAAAACTGTTGTCGTAGCTTTAAGGCTCCTACTGTCCATAATGATTTCCTAAGACGTTGATATAGCAACTGGAATTGATGTGGTGATTCAATGTGTCCTCCGAGGCACGAAGTAGTCTTAATATATTAAAAAAAGTTTGCAATATATTAATCTACTCAGTTACCAGCGACACACGAGCCCCCGAGTGTTAAGTACAAATACATATAAATGAAAGGATTACTTCTAACACTCGATTGACTCTTTTTATAGTTTCAAAAAAACCAAGTCGTAAAAATAAATTGTAGCTCATATCTCAACATAAACAGTATCTAAGTCTTGTTTGATATTAAAAAATAAGTGAGCAATATATCGTCTGATTGCTTAATAAGAAAGTCATATTAAGTCCGTGTATTAAAAGAGGTCCTTGTGCTGCGTAATTATGTTTTTGCTAGTTTATTATATGAAGAAAGTTCACTTTGTCTCTTTTATCTACCATTTGCCTGCATGCTCTAAACATAGAGCCACCAACTTAGGTTATTTATCATCCAATAACATTCGGTAATATAATTTCATAGATAAATATTTAAAATAGAAAACTAAAGAATTTGAACTGCATTCTTTATGCTTTCTATTTATTTATGTAATTATCATTAGTTTTTTTATAAAAAATATATTTCGGACAACTAAATAAATATTTAGTACATCCTACACACAATGGACCTCGGATTGTACATTGACACAACTCTCAGCTGGCGAAAACAAGTCGCATCCGTGTGCCAAAAAGTCACAGGCTCGCTGCGGGCCCTCTCTAGACTTAAAAACTTTCTTCCATTGAAAACTAAGGCAATGCTCGTCCAGACCCTCATATTTCCAATAATCGACTATGGTGACATGTGCTACTTTGACCTGAATGCAGATCTGCTCAATAAGCTTGACCGTCTTCTCAACAATTGCATTCGATTCGTTTTTAATTTACGTAAATATGATCACGTTTCTCAGCATCGGTCCCATTTGAATTGGTTTCCAATTCGCAAACGCAGGCAGATTCGAGCATTAAGTACTCTTTACTCTTTTCTCCAACTTCTCCTTCCTACTTAACTACTCAACTTCAGTATTTAGGTACAAACCAATCTAAAAACCTTAGGTCTTCAAACAATCTACTTCTTCACTGTCCCACTCACCGCTCTCACTTTGTACATTCTACTTTTCTTGTTCAGTCTGTCCTGCTATGGAACGCGCTCCCTCTTGAGATCAGAATGGCAAAAACTCGGCAGAGTTTTAAAAAATCTGTTGCGGAAACATTTTATAGACACATTTTCGGATCCACTACAATCTTAGCCTCTCCCCTTCAAAATTGTATAATATGTAGTTATATTTATGTATATGTATATATGCATATATATGTATTTGTGTTATATAGTAGTACATTTAAGTATATTTAAGCATTTTTTAGTAAATACATTTGTTAAATATCATTAACAATTGCCGTGCATCTACCTTATTTAGCTCTGCATCGCCCTAAGGTTGACTGGCAGAAAATGCCTACGGCGTTAAGTCCGCCTTTGCAACATCTGTGCATAAAGTTTAAATAAATAAATGAATAAACGCCTTTTAGTCTCAAACTAAGCAGAGCCATGGCAATAGCAACATAATTTATAGTAGCATTGTCAATATATTGACATTTACCGTAAATGTCTTAAACAGACCCATATACAAGAACTGCACCGAAGTATAATTTTTAAAATGGTCTCCAAAAATTTTATTCTTTATGAATAATTATATTTGCCCAAGTATCGTTTAAACTTCGTGAATTCTGAAACATGTAAGTTTGTTTTAGTGCATTATTTTAAAAGTGTATAATTTCAAAGCAGAGCAAAGGCGGCATGAACAACAAAGTTGGTCGTTCATTCAAAAGTTTTGAATGCAGTCATACTGTTAAAATAAAGCCTAAGTTTAAAAACGAAACAGAACTGTTTTGTTTCGAGAACAGAACGTTGTTTGCATGTGTAGTTACCATGCAGTTGTTGAACACAGTTCACATTTCAAACTTTGCATGGTTTTCATCTTTTATCTTTCGTACGAGGCGATTGCATTTTCTATAAATCCTAACCTTTTTTGATACAAAAAATATCCAATACCAAATCTAGGTACATTGTTATTTTTGAAATCAAGCAGTGATGATATAAAAATATAAAATTGGAGGATACGAAATATTGATGAAATCTAAAATAAATAAGATTTGTTAGAGTAATGTTATTTTATCTGGAAAGCCAAGCTGAAATGTTTGTAATCTAAGAAATTGAGGATCAAGATAGAGTGCTACTCAAAAATAAAAAAATACAAGTACTACTGGCACTTAAATACTTTTTTTATTTTTTATAATTCTTGTCCCTCTATTTTAACTATCTACTACTATAAACAAGAAAAATATATACGGTCGAATCGAGAAATCTTTTTTAAAATCGATCAAAAAAATAAAACACTTTAACCCGACTACGTAAAAGCTTCTTGATAAAATATAGCCTATGTCAGACCCGAGAGCCCAAGCACAGCAGTCGCATACACTACCACTGTAGTTCCCAAGGTAATCATAAAAAGCATGCAATATCCAACATAATGTTAACATCTCAATAATGGGATAGGTTTATTATTGAATTTAGATAAAGTTGCGAAGTTGCTGCAAGTGAGGACGATGATAGATCACGCAATATAGTTGGAATCTCACACATATATGCGTCACCTGAGTCTTGTTCTGAAAAGTTTACTTTTAACTTATATCGACCAGGTTTATTGCATTTAAAGACATTGACCAGAAATATTTTATACTACAGTCAACATTATATATAGGTATTTTATATATATTGACAACCCGGGTATTAAAATTAGTTTAGTAGGGTAAAAAACAAAGCTTACAATGCATTATAAATCGGTACAAGACTATAATGTGACTTTTTGAATTGAGGTTCTAATAAAAAAATTGGAGTTCTGACAATTATTGCAATTGCAAAAACACCACAAAGCCAATTTCGCGTTATGCTAAAATTAATACTTTAAAAAATTTTAGTTATTCAAATTTTTGCTGTCTAAAAAACTTAAATAGTTCTCATTAAGTATTAGATAAATTAAAAAGAATAAACAATTAGTCAAATAAACACCTTTTAACAGTTGCAGCGTAAAATTCAAATTTGCTAAGGTACAAAAATGTAAACAAAAACAGTGCTAACAACTGTTCTATCAAATAATGAAACAAAATATTTAACGATCGAAATTGGACTGTTTGCGTACTCTATTTACATTTCGATGAACATTAATCACAATTAATGTTCATCCACACATTAATTGAACAGTACTCGCTCCAACTGTCACTACTAAATGATCCTTTATCCTTCGCCTAATTAATGTGAAATGCAATTAATAATATCTCTCTGTAACTTGCACCCACTCGTTAATCCATCAAAACTATCTACAATTTGTGAAAGTATATACGAGTAGTTCGACCTTATTGAAACGTTTGATTTTTATGCAGTTCAATTATTTGTCAAGTCAAAAAAACAGTGAGTTTACTCTGGAATAGAAATGTATTTTACGAGCATTTCTATCCCAAAGTAAACCCTTTGTAAGTTTTTAAGAAATGCCATTGGTATTTTAATTATACTTGCTGCAATAATACAGTATTACAACAGACAGAGATCAAGATTGTTCTAT
Organism: Spilarctia lutea; assembly: GCA_916048165.1. Lineage (NCBI taxonomy): Eukaryota > Metazoa > Arthropoda > Insecta > Lepidoptera > Erebidae > Spilarctia > Spilarctia lutea. Next base: position 15,272,918 of record OU696479.1, read on the forward strand.
CTAAATTGCGAATACTAGATACTTACTTGAAAGTATGGTATGAATTGTGACCACCACTTTTGGATTCGGTTTATGCTTTCCTTTAGGCAGAGTTGAGTCATTTTGGCCATACATAAAAAAGTAGAACATTCACACATATAAGTTATTTAATTAAATCAAAATTTTATTTAGTTAAGTAGATGCATCGAGGTTGAAGTCAAAGTTTATAATTTTCATCATTAGATTATAGAGTTATCATAAACTTACTTTCACAATTCCATACACATTAAAATAAATATGGATATATTTACGCACCACCACGACTCAAATGTAATAAGAAGCTTTTTTATTCTGGAATAGGGGGCAAACGAGCGGACGTTTTACCTGATGGTAAGTGATTACCGCCGCCCATGGACACCCGCAACACCCGAGACGTCAAAAGTACGTTGCCAGCCTTTGGGGGATAGGGGAAATGTTAAGTTATGGGCCTCCGGTATCCTCATACACTCGGTGAATCATAACGCAGGCACTGTTTTACAATGGTTTTCTGTGAGGCCGTGGTATCACTTCGGTCAAGCCAGCCCATTCATGCCTTAGCGTATGCTGGCTTAGAAGGTTCCTAAATTAAATTAAAATATGTAGTAACATTGTAAAGTACTAACGTAGGTTAAGAGATATTGTATACTAACTCCATGGACTGTCTATCTGAATGAGTAAATATTATTATAGTAAAATATACATTCGTACACTGTGTATATTAGTTTATTAAGAAGTGGAACATTAACCTTTAAGTCTCATACATTACGATATGTAAAATAATAATAATTTAGATATATATAGCTAAATAGATAACTAAAATATGGGTATTATTCAACCTATTGCAGGTTGAATTATATAAAAAATTCACAAGTTCATTAAACTTGTTTCAACAGATACATAATACTTCCCAGTTTGTTTAATAATAAACAAATATTGTTACTAAAAGTTATAATTGATATGAAATATAATACCGATGAAAAGGATGAATTTGTGAATTTTCAGTACTCTGCTACTGTTAATGGAGTGATCGATGATTTCTGCCGATTGCTTTTCTTATTTTACGCAAAATTTTGTACGCACATAGTAATGGGAAAACATATTTAATGTTTTTTAAAAAATGACTAATAATTAATGTGAGAAACCATTGATTTAACTTTTGATTCGTAATTCAATTTCTGATTCTTAAATTGATTAATAACTTTTATTATACCGTAATATGAATGCAAATTATTAATAATTAATAGATATTATGCTAAAATAGATCTTACCATTTGGCTAGTAGATGTCAACTGCTGTTCCAATGTGACTTAAAAAATAGAAATATATAGAAAAGTAGGTTATGCCCACGTATGTATCGGTTTTAATATATATATATATATATTATATATATATTTATATATTATATATATATATTTATATTTATATATATATATGTATATATATATAAATATCGTATCACTTATCATAATATCAAACGCCAAATACATTAAAATCGGTGCAGCGATTTAGCCATCAAAGCGTAACGGATAGATAGATAGATTTACTTTAGTATTTATACTCGTAATATTATTTTAATTATCAAATATTTGACTTTTTGTAACCGAACGCAAATGTCTACAAGATGAATCTTACCACTGTAAATACATAGTACTTTTTATTGTTTTGAATGTGAAATCATTTGCAAAACTACTTACTTTCTTTAAAATAATTTGTTACTAGTCAGTAAAATCACCTTATTTTTTTAAATACTCAAAAGCTGTCCACAAACTATCAAAACAGATATCATATTATTATAATTTCTTAATTACGACAGCTTCTAGTTTAGTTAATGTTTTCCAACCCTCACGGGTTCCGCGAGAGTCTAAACTTGGCCAACGAAGGATTTTAAATTAATTGGGTATATATGAGTGTAATTAAAAAAACAAAAAATAAAACCAGAAATCGATTTAAAATAAGAAAATTCTAAATTATTTGATAATTTTAGATTCTTATTAACTGACACACGCACCATTTTCTGCGTCTATTTTCTATTGGTCTAAACGTGATGTTAACTATCCAACTATAGGCACACACATTAAAAAAAAACGTAAAAACTGTAAAATATTTTTGGATTTCATCGTGAGCAACACGTGATAAACGTGATAACAGAATTATATTATGAATTCATTTTACCAATTTTCGGATTAAATCAGTGTTATTCTTGTACATGTCTACGCTAACAAAAATCAAACTAAGTGGTCCCTGGTTAATAAAACATTAGGAACCGCTGGTATAGGTAGATCCCTCAACAATTCTGTATACCATGCTTATATAATATGTCACGTCACTGGTTTGGCTGACCCTTAGTCCTACAAGCGTGTTAACAATGCCCAAGGGAGCTCCTCGTATCTGGGAACCAATTACAGTAGCCGCTTACAATTCCAACGTTCCCTGTAACAGAATTACTTCCAGTTATTGCAGTTCAAATTATATCTACGAGAAATGGTTTTACTAAAGTCAGTCGCTTTATCAGTTAGTGCACTAGTTAGAGTGTTCAGTGAAATATATTTTGGAACGAAGTTCCTTATGGCGCGTTGTGTAAGGGGGCTAGACGGAAAAATTGTCACGACACAATTTGTTGACACGACACAATTTGTTGTCACGACACAATTTGTTGTCACGACACGACGACGACACACACAGATATTTTCGTTTCGTCTTTCTATTTCGAACTTCGTTCCATCCGGGTGTCCCTTGACACCTCTCAAGTTTTTTATAACAGACTTATTTTAAAGTATCGTAAATCGCTAGTCATCAGTATTATTGCTCGTGTTATTGCAGTAAGAGTTTATTTAAATCTATTTTGCGATTGTGGAATCTTTTAGTTTTTAACAGGAGCAGTAAAATATTTCTGATTTCAATCTAATGTGTGATGATCGTACAAATAGATAAACAAACTGATTAAAATAATATTGTGGACCTATCTTGTAGAATAAATTAAATATAAAATAAATTAATAATCGTACGTTATCTAATACGACCTGGGTTGTATTGATTCTTACCGACACTTCACATATATAAACAGTTTGCCAATTTATAAGACTTCTCTTTCAAGTAACAATCATCAAAGTGATCCCCTAACTAGACATGCGGTAGCGTGTCAAGCGAAGTTCAAGCCACTTTTGACACCCTCATAACTCAAAAACTATTTCATATAGTCACGTTAAATTTAGCTCATATATTTGGACTTGTGAGATACATGTTTCTTTTAAATTTCATAAACACATATCAAGCGGCTGTTTAGATATTAACGTCCAAAAATCCTTATTTTTATCACTGACACACTTATAGATCAAAATTCTAACCCAGTTCCAAATGACCTAGAAAGTTTAAATTTGGCAACCAGATAGGGAGTTGCATAAATACATAAGAATAATATAAGAAACTAGTAAATTTTTATAATTTAATTTTGTTTTTAATTTTATTGATACTATAAGGAACACTTACTTACTCTTACTTACTGCTCTAAGTAGTTGCCTTATGTAAGAATAAACAATCAAAATTGATCACAGCCTGTCTTTATGTGAATTTAAGGTATTCATGTGAATATATAAATCGAGTGCAATACCGCCATTAAGTTATCAGTTTTAGTACATAGTTGTAGTATATGAAAACTAACCAAGTTAGACTTTGCGCTTCAATATATTATCCTAAGTTTTCAGCTTAGCGAGTATCCTTGCCTTTCTGAATATGTGTTAGACTATCGATTCTAAAAATTTCATCTTTCCTAAAATTAAGTAAAACGGGGGTGACTGAGATCTCAGTCTATAATTTTTGGGTATTGGGACTAATATTTTTCTTAGGTTTTCTCGATTGTCATAACTCGATGTATTCGTGGGTCACTGCTGTTGATCCTGGTGAACAGAAGTAACAGTGGTGAGCATGTGGGAGTGGATGAAGGTGATACCCCCTTAAGGGACTAATCCCACCCTAATTTTTCAAGTTATAAACACGGAATAAGTAATAAAAACAAAAGTGAAGCCGCGAATAATAGCCAGTCCTAGTAAGATTATGGATGCAAAGGTATGCATGTTTGTTACTCTTTCTCGCAAAAAACTACTGAACGAATTCACCTTTACCCTTATACATCGAAATACCATTTACCGCGTTTCCGTTATTTACCACAAAACTGACAAAAACGCGGATCCGTGTGCAATAGCCATTTATTTAAAAATGTACTTATTTTTTATTTGTAAGAAAGTAAGTGAAGTAATATTGTCATAAAGTCAAACCACGACAAGTTAGTAACTGGTTACTCAAGTTGCCAACTAGCGTACGATGTAAATGCATGTTGCATTTAATTTTCACAATGTGTCACTCCAAGCATTAATAGGACTCGTAGTATGTGACTCAAACTGCTGTGTGTAGGCTTTTAGAGATGTGTTAGACTGCATAGACCTTCCAAATCTTGCTTAAAATGCAAAAGAAAATCATTTACATAAACTACTTTACAGTAAAGGTTTTAGTGTTTGTATTTCTTTCTCACTTACTCTTTTACAACTTACAGTTACTTGTTTTCCGTATTACGAGGATATTGTAATACTTAAAATCAATCCATGTAATCCCGATTCCTCAATGTCCATAAAATATGACTAATCATTGATTGTGGGTTTTTGTGGGATTTCATTGGTTTTGTTTACTCGTCCTCTTTCAAGAAATTTTAATATACATAAACATATATACATTTTAACATATATAGACCGAAGTGATACATAGTAACTAACTTCATTAGATACAGTACTTTATCTTAGTATGAAATTAAATCTAGCATTAAAATTATCAATTTTGCCTGTTATGACTTTGAAATTCGCATGCAGCAAGGATAGTTAAGCGTTTTGGTCAACATAAGTGATACTTATATTATAAACAGTATATATAAGTGTCTGATTGTCTATTTAGTATTTGCCCGTGTAAATGGATCTCTGCAATAATCTCTGCAGCTCAAACGAATAAAGACTTACCGGTTGGAGCAGCTTGTTAGCGAGAGTAGTAGGATATTTGAAGCTGCAAAGTTACCGAGAGCGCGAACTGATGTTTGAACGTGCTTCCGAGATACGAGTACGTATAAACGTAATTTACAGCAATAAATATACAGCAATGTAACTTTCGATTCAGCCACGTGTCTGTTCCAACACTAGATTCTGATTTCAATTATATTTAAAACAAGATGGCTGTTTTAAAATTAATAACTTTCTTAAAAATATACTTGAATAATATTTTTTTTATGTATAGTTCTGCTGAAGTGACTCTACTCTGCCTGATGGAACAAATAAGCAGAATCCTAAAATAGTGGTCACCATACTCATTGCAAATGCCGACAATGCAAAAGTGCAGCATGGTGACCCACACCATGCCGGTATGAGTGCGATGCTTCTGCATCATTGGGCCTCCGTTGGCCCCCAGATATCTCCGTAGTCAGCGTTCTCCTAATTAGTAATTTAATTATATTTTTAGTAATGCAATATTATCATTGAGCTTAGTGAAACCCAATCGAATCACTAAATACATTCTACGTAATATCTTTAAACAAGAATTAACAAAATTACAACTAAACGTCTTACAAAAGATCTTCATCATCTTTAATAGTCCACTGCTAAATGAAACATAAACGAATGATAACGATGACACACCCTCAAACGCCGAGATGAGCCACCCAGTAATAACACTAAATATAAAAAATTTGTTCAATCACTTCAACATTTTAGATTTTTAAAAGCTTTCGGAAGCTTCAGTGCTGCATATTTTGATTTGTTATTTACACGTAGTTGATTCCAACGATGATGTACCTATATAAAATATATACATACAGCTCCCTAAAATCAAAATAGTAAACAGATAGTTAAACAGATAAAAGATAGAAGTCATCGTTATGAAGTTAGATATTTGTGTACAGGAAATCCTAAACAAATTTACCTATCTTTTTGGTTCAGAAGGATTTTTTTCTGAAGGAACGCTTTGTTTGATGAATGAACTTAGGTATATTTTCAATATATTTCAGCGCAAACCTGGGGGTGATAAATGAGGCCATCTGTCACTCTAGCAGAAGCAGGCCCGGGTGGCACGGACGCTGCGGAGCGTGCGCGCCCCGGGGGACAGTAACGGGAACATCGAGGTTCCCACACTGTAGGGGGTCATCTACAAGCCGTAGAAGGCCCGAGGTACGTCGGGGTTCCAGGGTTTTCCTTTCCAGGGTGCACCTGGTTCCCCGGCTCCTAGTACCCGAGACGGCGTCCGGTTTTAGTCGGTTTGAGTCCAACATGCCACCAAGAGGTGGTATCCGAGGGGCATTGCAAAATACGTACATACTTATAAATACATACGTATTAAAAGTTATACCTACACGTACATAGCTACTTAATTACATTACATTAAATATGAAAGAGAAACATTCACATCATACCCTCGTGCGAATCTCGTAAATTTAATCTTGCTTGTTTATTCATTGAGTATTCTTGACTTATTTATTTCTATAGTCACAATAAACGGTAAAGCTAATTAACAAACTAGGCGTAACTATACACTAGTGCATGAGTTCAAACTGCCGTGGTTGACCCGGTGTAAGGAACAGCGATGTCTGTAAACGAGTTACGACCCGTAACTTAATCCCGCACGTACTAACTACCCGAACTTTAACGTGGTACTGTATTGTGTAATACTTCGGGATTATAATTCTGCAAGAACAAGAAACAAATGCTAAATAGGTAATAGAGTGTATTGTTGCGAAACATTGAATAGGACTTTGAAATGGTTAGGTTTTATCATGTTGTCAAAATGACACATTTTTAGATTATAAATTGGTATTTTTTACAATTTCACTGTCAAAGTTATCCTAGTTACACAAAGTTACTAAAGTTGACTGTATATGTAACATTTATACAATAACTAGCTTTCGCTCATATTTAATAAAAAGTTCTCTTATGTTACTTTTAATACCTCCAAGTATATGTGTACAAATTTTCATGATGATCAGTTAAGTAGTTTTCCCGTGAAAGTGTAACAAACAAGCTAACTTTCACCTTTATAATAATAAGTGTGATCGTTCATTAGTTCCTGCATGATCGATTAGTATGTACTGTGTAGAATAGTACGTTATTTTTCGATATTTAAAAAAAAAATCTAGAAAGATCTATTTATTGCTCCCAAAATCCCTTGTATACAAACTTCATGAAAATCGTTAGAGCCGTTGCCGAGATTCAGATTGTATATACATATATATAAGCAAGAAATGCTCGTTAAAAGGTATAATATTAGTTACATAAAGATGTAAAAGTATTGACTTCTGATATTAGTTTTGCTGGCTGCATTATGCGTCTCAATTGCTGTGTCTCAGGTGTATTTAATATCTTAACTAGATGTTAGGTAGCTCACCAATTGATCTGTCGTTTGTAATCCTGTCAATGTGAAATTCGTTAACAGACAAATTTCCATCGTAACTTATCTTTAGACTGATCACTATCTCTTAGTTTAGTATTATATTACTTTACTTAAGCTGGAAATCTAACCAATAAGTTGTCATAAATCTACGTATTTCTTTTAAAGAGGAGGTAAAAGTACTAAAGCAAAGAATAAAGGCTTAACATAATCGGCTTAAAACTTGTGTGACTTACGACTTCCGTCTCCAGTGCTACACCGACTTTCTAACACTTGCATTTACAAAGTACTTAGATATCCTTATAATTCTACTACTCTAATTTGTTCTCTTAAAGATACTCAAATGCGCAGGCAATGTACAACTTTCAATCTTTCACATTAAGATTCTTATTCCTATGACCATTGTTATAAACTATGTAAACATCTATTCTGAAAGAAAATACCTTATAATGATAAAACTTTGAAAACACTTCTTCCTCATAAATCAGTTCGCCCCTATCTTAATTGTGGCCGTGAAATGCAGGAGTAAAATTGAAATTAAATAAACATTTTAGGTAAAGTGGTTGGCCTTTTTGTCTTTTGATATAACTCTTCTGTTGGGGGCTTGTAAAGTAGATAATTAAAGGTAATTAATTGCTACAAACCTTTTATTTCTAAGTAACGGTTACCGCTTGGGGCCTCACGTAATGTATAGATATTTGTAGCTTTTATGAACCTAAAATTAGGCCTATAAAGTTGGAACAATTACTGTTTAATTAAGGGTTTGCTTTATGAACAGTATATAAACTAATATACCCTAAAATTAAAAGGCAAAGAAAGAAATACAAGAATTAATTTATATAACTCTTTTATCGCAAATATCGTTCAAGAAGTAATTACATTTGCAGAGCCAGAAAGTTACACAAAGTGAGACTTGCAAAGCCCTAAAATGTTTTTTTTTTAAATGCTTTTGTTACGTAAAGAATGAAATGTAAAATAATGAATGATTAAATACTGAGATTCACTATCCAACTTGTTATTGTAGTAGAAGATGTAGTATTTAATTGTGTTAATATTTAGATATGAACACAAAATGAAAATAGTTTGTAGGTTTACTCAGAGTTTATTTAAAATGCCTGTTTTCGTAGCGCACAAGCTCTCTCCATAATTAATCTGTATTCCCGTGTGTTTGCATTACTTTCATGTTACTGGCCAGATGTTTTGCTTATTTTGTAGTCAAGGTTTAATATTTAAGTGTATATAAAATGATTTTGCTTGTCTCTGTATTTTAGATATGAAGTTTTGTTTATTTTACGTGTACAGAATATTGTATGAGAGGGTTTCCTGAATTAATTAATCACAAAATTTGCATAGTCCTGTTGTTTCACATATAACCAATTAAGTTTGAGTTCGAATCTCAAGTTGGGTCTCGTTTAGATGCTTCATCAGTACATTCTTGCTCCTTAATATCTACTTAACTAACTTTTGCCCGTGAATCGAATCGAATTGAATAATAAACATAGTAAATAAAGAAACTCTACAAAACGTCTTTATAGACAATATTCTTCACTAACCCAGGTGCCAAAACCACTAAACTATTGGGCTTGCTCCTGAGCCATACGTAGAACTGGCCTTGAAAGAAGCAGTTTTCTCTTAAATCTCTTCCAGCAAATTTAAGTTTTTATTTTTGAGACTTGTTTTGTGTTATCACTAAGTAGACTTTGAGGGGAAACTGTAACCGTTTAATCTGAAATGAAAGATCGTTTGACACCAAAAAAAAACGTGGTACACATATAAGGGGTGTTTTTTTAAGCTAGATAGAACTTTAAATTGTAAAAAGTAACACAAAAAATTAAATTTTGATGAAACTTTTTTTTTTATTTGTTTCAGTATACTCTGACAAATCATCATGAATAGATTCACGCTTGAACAACGCTACGAAATTATCCAAATTTACTTTGAAAATCAGTCGTCGATTCGCGCAACTTATAGACGACTTCGTCATTTGTATGGCGTACATAATCGTCCATCTGAACAAGCCATTCGTCGAACTGTGGATAGATTTCGTACCACATACTCTCTAAAGGATGCAATAACACCAGCACGTCGAAGGAATGTGCGTACTGAAGACAATATCGCCGCTGTAAACGAAAGTGTGGAAGAAGATCCAAATTTATCGATTCGTAGTCGGTCGCAGGAATTGGGGCTCTGTCCGTCCACTACGTGGAAAATTTTGCGCAAAGATCTCGGCCTACACCCGTATAAGATCCAGCTGGTGCAGGAATTGAAGCCACGAGACCATTATATGCGTCGTTCTTTCGCCGATTGGGCTCTAGAGCAGTTGGCAACTGACCCGTTGTTTTATCGCAAAATTGTGTTCAGCGATGAGGCGCATTTTTGGCTTAACGGGTTTGTTAATAAGCAAAATTGCCGCATATGGAGTGAGACCAATCCACAACAGACCCTACAGACTCCATTACATCCAGAAAAATGCACCGTATGGTGCGGTTTTCACGCTGGTGGCATCATCGGACCTTATTTCTTCAAAAATGAGGCCGGAGCTCGCGTTACGGTCAATGGAGATCGTTACCGCACCATGATCAATGATTTTTTGTTTGAAAATATGGATGACATTGATACGGAGGAGATGTGGTTTCAACAGGATGGCGCTACGTGCCATACGGCGAACGCAACCATCGACTTATTGAAATCAAAATTTGGCGATAAGTTGATTTCGAGAAATGGACCTGTCAATTGGCCTCCAAGGTCGTGCGATTTGACACCTCTCGATTATTTCCTGTGGGGCTACGTGAAGTCACTGGTTTATGCTGATAAACCAGCAACAATTGACGCCTTGGAGGCCAGCATTGTTCGTGTTATTCGTGACATACGGCCAGCAGTGCTCGAAAAAGTGGCCAAAAATTGGACGTCCAGAATGCACTTCGTCAAGAACAGCCGCGGTGCCCATATGCCCGAAATCATTTTCAAATGTTAATGTCACGTATTGATCTTTCGAATAAAAAAAAAATTTGATTACAATTTAATTTTTTGTGTTATTTTTTACAATTTCAAGTTCTATCGGGCTTAAAAAAACACCCTTTATAAGGAGAATCTGCTCATTGCGCACACCCAGTCCAAATTGCAGTTTCCACTTCTATATTTCATAATTTAGAAGATAGTAACGTACATGTACATATGTAATGTAAATCGAGATAGTTTATTTTTAATAAGGTCAATATGTGCCGTCCAATTAACATGTGTATCTATTGTTATATCTAGTAATTTGATTGTATCTACGGTTTCGTGTTGTGTTAATATTTATGGGGGTGTTTTATGATGATCTAAATTGAGTAGTTTTAGTTGAATTAAAAACTTCTTTAGGCGTCTTGAGCACTTTTAGGGTGAATAAAAATCCTGGAACTCGCGTCATCGTCACCGACTACTTTTCATGAGCTATATATATATATATATATATACTATATACAAAAGACTACTTTTTGGGTGAACTCATAGCATGAAACTCGCGACATTGTCACCGCACACTTCCTTGACGTTACAATTCAGAATTTACTTAGTTTTCAATTCTATCCGCAGTCCCAGAAACTGCCTCGCATTTTTTTAGTGTAGTTTAATCATTCACCAATAATTAGAACGAACATATGGTGTATTGAAGGTTATTGTTTGTATGTATTTGTTTGAACGCGCATTACGGGAGATAGATAGTTCGTGATATTTCATATTTTATGACTCCAATGTTGAATTTTAAAACCGATGTCATATTGCTTTAGAGTCTTTGTTATCCCACTTTACCCCTTAGAGGGTTGATTTTTGAAAAACCCTATAACAGTACCCATAATACAAGCCCTGCTTAGTTTGGGACTCGATGGCGTTGTGTGTTAGATGACCTTAATATTTATTTATTTACTTATATAGAGAAGGTAAGATAACTGTACAATATACTACAACAATATTTTATTTAGTAATAAAAAGGAACACGTAATATTATTAAGATATTTTTTTCAGGAATGCTACACGTGGTGGTACATTCTGAGTCAACTACGGGACAAATTACGCATAACAACAGCTGCAAAGGAATATTCGAAATAAATCCGTTTGATTAGCGTGGTATACCTTCTCCACCTAATCAATCCTTCTAAGATCCTTTCTAAAGAGCGGTCTATATCTAGCAGTGGATCGTTAAAGAGTGTTTATGATTAATGATGACGAGTCATACACATCACACTCTAAGTGTGACGAATGATACCGTTGCAGTCTTTCTTACTGAATATATAGTGGGTAAACGAGCAGACGTATCACCTGATGGTAAGCGATTACCGCCGCCCATGGACACCCGCAACACCAAAGGCGTCACAAGTGCGTTGCCGACCTTTGGGGGATGGGAAAGGGAATGGGGGAGGGGTTGGGGTATGGGCCTCCGGTATCCTCACTCACTCGGTGAAACACAGCGCAAACGCTATTTCACACCGGTTTTCTGTGAGGCCATGGTATCACTCCGGTCGAGCCGAACAATTCATGCCGAAGCATAGCTCTCCCACGGTTTCGTCATTTCACTCCCTGTAAAAAGGGGTGTTATATGGTCTAAAACTAGTCAGTTATCTCTGAAACATTTGTAAGTAAAATCATTTTGTTCTTCACAAATTAATTAATATTTAAGTCATTTTCAATCTGCTAATATGAAAGATTTATAAGCGCGTTAGCATACAATTACACCTAATTTAAATAATATATCCAATAAAGACGGGATCGAACAAGACTTTTAGTAAAAACGCTGTCTTTAAACTCGGTCAATGAATATATTATGTCAAGTAGTAAAAGTTCGGGAAATGCCCGAAAGTTTAATTCTCCCCGAAAAATTAGGCGGAGGAAGTTATCGTCCGTTGTTTTTTTTTAACTAAACTTAAACGAGAGTTGGGAAATGTAATAAGCTATTTACTTGTTGTTAAAGATATTGTCGTGAAAGGTATTGTTTTTCATAAAAAAATTCAAATGACCAGAGAGAGACTTAGTGTGAAAAAGACCAAAGCAACTTTATCAAAGTTTCGGATAATTCAAAAGTATGCACCATCTATTACAGAGTCATGTTATTTCATGGGTGTATACATAATTATATACAGACCTAAAGAGTACGATAAAAAAATGCCCATACAACGAAAAAGTTTAAATTCCTAGGTAGAATGAGGTTAATTACTATTTGTATCTAACAATTCAACAATTTTAATAATAATAGTTAGAATTTTTAAGTCGATTTATTAGTACTAATTTAAGAAAGCTTCGATTAGTAAAATCACCGCAGTTCAGATAGCACTCAAAATTATTTTCTAAATTCTTTTGTTGGTCTTTCCTAAAATAAGATTTAACACTGATATCATAACGTTACAACATTTAACAGAAATAAATATTACATTCATAGCAAAGGGCATAAAATACTTATAAGTATATTTGTTAACGATCCTTTACGGCACAATAACTTTAAAAAGCATCCATAAAATTTTAATAGCAGCCTCTAATACAAAAGCCATACGCTTAAATAGAAACACTACACAGTTCCCGAACGAAATTAAAGATCTAACCGCCCGCGCCCTGAGGTCGTAATTTTCAATGTGTTACCAAATAAATGTTCAATAATGTGATTGTACGCAACCAGGGCTCCTTGGTCAGGTAAATTTTCCTGTCCCTTACAGGAAGAGCGGACCAATAAAAATCATTAAAATGCGGGCCCCGGCTGACCGGCTCAGTTCGGACGCGGAACGCAATATGCCAAGGTGAACCAGAATCTTTAATGTTGGTCGCGTATGAAAATGCTTTTCTGAATACCATATTATTAAATTGTGTAGCTTTGATCTATATATAAAATATTTTTTGACATTAGCTATTTTTAGGGTTCCATACCTCAAAAGGAGAAAACAGAACCCTTTCAGGATCACTTTGTTGTCCGTTTGTATGTCTGTAAAGAACTTTTTTTCAGGAATGCGTAGAGATATAAAGCTGAAATTAATACATACAAATACTAACTTTTACTGTCACTAGGAGTTGGTAAAAAAACCAAACTTCTAAGCCAACGCAAGCAAAAGCTACAGCCGCTTTTGTTACAAATTTTCGACACTCGCAAGAGAATCAAAACCTACAGGATACTTTTCGTGATCTCAAAATCTTAAAATTTTGTAAGAATCAAGGTTTTATAGTACAGGTAAAGGAAAATATTCTAAAAGCATAAATTTGTAGTTACGCACAGGTTTGTACGATACCTTCGATGCGCGAGTCCGACTCGCACTTGGCCGATGTTGTTTTGGATATGCTTTGCTTGCGATATACATTACATGGGTAAAAAATATTTCACGTGGCAAAAGGTACTCCCAGGCAGATGATAGAATAAAGCAAAAATTTTATCGGTGATTAATTCAAAATAAATTCTTTACTAATCTGACATCACTTCACGACATCATAGCATTTTCAGGTTTTCATCCTTGTTTTCATTTTTTTTAACACTTTAAAATTACAAACCTTACTTTGTTTAGTAAACATCAACATAAAGCCATTTGAAATAGCTTTCATTTTGAAAATGGAGACAGATACGAGCACTAACTACTCTATGTTCTTTACTCTCTTTCCCAAGTTCTCCTTCCTAATTGACTATTCAACTATAATATTTAGATGCAAACCATGTTAGAAACCTTAGATCTTCAAACTTTCCCGCCGTCCTACTCACAGGTCTGACTTTGTACATTATTCTTTCTTGTTACAATCTATTCGGTTATTATAACGCGTTCCCTCTCGAAATTACGATGGCAAACTTCACAAGCCTTGAAATTTCTAGTGCGGAAACATTTCACAAACACTTTCTCAGATTCCCCTTAATTTTATACTCTTTCTGTCTAGGTTTACAATTTCGTGTCTTTATGAATGTAAATATATAAATCTATACACCATGTATACTTATTACGTGTTATGTATTTTATTTGTATGATATGCTTCGAAAATTACATTTCTCATGCATCTATCCATGTTTGGATCTGCATCGTCCTAAGGTCAACTGTTAGAAAATGCCTACGGCATTAAGTCCGCCTTTATACATTTGTGCGTAATGAATAAATAAAAATATCATTTCAAACAAGAAGAATAGTATGTTAGACTATCACTGTAATTCATCTATTACTCAACCACCTCAATACAACATATTAACTGCAACTAGCTATCCATCTACTCAACATAATAAAATAACTCATACACAAGCTTTGTCAAGTACAACATTACCGTATATCACATCACTTATAATAGGTATAAATATACACCTTAAAAGGAACAGTTTACCTTTTGAAATCGTAAATACGAGATTAAAAAAACATGACTGTAAATTGGATGCGTAAATACGGCGAATTGGGCATCGTTAATGAACGAAATATACAAGTTTGACAATGTCCTTAAACTTTTACACTGTTTTTGTAAATTTTCCATTAATTTTCAACAGTGTTTTGTTCGTAACGTTTAATAAAAAACAAGTAGTGTGTTTAAAGAAAAACAAACTTAAAATGTATTGTAAGCATGGAAAAGTAAAATTTAAGACATTCAATTTCGATTAGTGTGTTTGTGTTTAAATAAATGTTTTATATATAATTGACGTATCACCATGAACTCCGAAACTATGTTACCAATTTAGGATAGTTAACATCACGCTTAAACCAATACGAGCCGAGCATGATTGAATAGAGACTCAGACGAAGTCGTGTGGGTTAACTAGTATAAACATTTTAGAACGTGAATTCGCTATATTAACCATAACATTATGAATACCATAAAAATATTTTTTATTTAGTTCTCTACATTAATCAATCTGTGTTGTAACTATCTACTCACTTAAAATTATAAATAGCTGTTCACCGTATAAAAACATTGTCTAGCGCATCTAAGCCGAGGCATGTTTGTTACAGAAACTGGAGGATTAAAACTCTGGTGTACTATTATTACAGTTTTCAGTTTTTACTGCATATATTTTATTGAGTTTTACTATAGTAAATATAGGTGCATAACAAGGAAAGTTTCATTTTTTGATATCAATAAAGTCGGCATGTCAACCTTGGTTTATTTCATTTTATTGCAGAACTATCAGTTTACTTTATTTTATTCTAACTGGAAAACTTACAGAATTTAAAAAGAAAATAATCTTTACAAGCTAAAATTCCCTGCTTTATCTAGTCATACGCCAGAAATGCCTTACATCATTTTGGAAAAGAGCTGATACTCTTAGACTACTGAATCAAAATTAACTAAACAAAGCCATCCGTTGAAGAGCTACGCGCCACAGACAAACACACATACATAGATAGACAGACATCGACGCCAAACTTATAATACCCCTCTTTTTGCGACGGGGTTTAGAAACATAGTAAAAGTTATTCGGCCCCTAAAGTAGTCGTAATAAGGAAGCTTTATCATTTCCGAATAATAATAATTTATTGTAACAAAGTATGGATATAGATCAAGTGCAAGCCCTGATTCCTAAACTAGGGTGAGTTGTATGTAAAATGAATATTCTATCTGATATATCTTTATTTTTTAACCTAACTAATGGTTCCAGAAACTTTTAACTTATTCTTACATTTAACAATAATAAATATTTTATACATCTAAAACACAACGTCACCTAGTCCCAAACTAAGCAGAGCTTGTATCACGGGTACTAGACAACTGATATGAGTACATGAACACTTATTTTTTGGTAAATAAATTTATTTTATATATAGAAAACACCCTAACTCCGATACAAATATTTTCAGATCATACATACGAGTATATTTGGTCCGACCCGGGAGCTCATGCATAACAGTCGCGTACGGTACCACTGTGACACTGAGGCAGTCGAGTTTAAACATTACACAAACAAATATATATATATTTCTAACTATTAATTGAAACAGTATTTGTGGTAAGCCACAAAAGGAAGAAACAGTTACGACTTAGTTCAGTATTCCACACATATTTCAGATGATCACCATCGCAAGCGATTCCTTTTCAAAACTTCGGAATGAAAGCTAAACAATTCTATAATCATGCTAGATATATTTTAGTTTAGGCACACTATATACCATATTCATATCACGTTTTAGAAAGGTGTCTCGTCGAGGGTAACTTCCTATTCATGAGAGGCATCATTCCCTTGACCTGTGGGGCATGATTTGCAGTTAAACAGGACCTGTGGAATGGGAGAATTGTCTACCTTAATTTCATTTTAGTTTTATTATATATTGCGGTGTCATTATCGTAGAGACGGGTTTTGGGTAATATAAACGGTAATAGACCTTTTCTATTCCAGAAATAATAGTTATGTGAAAGATTTATGAGTAGTAAGTCAAAAAGCCATATAGTTATATGGCTATATAACTATATGGCTTTAGATAGAAAGCTATTAGGTAAGACTGTGGCATTTATAAATTAAATAACTTTTAGTTTTCTATTGAAACTTGTTTTTGATATGAAATGAATATTAATTATGAAAATGATTTTGAAACATAGTTCACAAATTCAGACATGTTGCAAACTAGTTAATTTTTTAGACGCTTGTCAACCTAGAGCCAAGCGAATTTAGTGTATTCTTTTGTATCGAGTAGTTACCAGTGCTTTTTAATTGGAACAAAATAACGATGAAGTTCGAGCAGCTTTATTTGTCGCCAAAGAGGAAAAAATAACAAAATCAATATGTAGGCTAAGCAGTTTTTTAACAATACTTTTTGATTAAATAGCTGTCTGTAGTTTCGTTAAAGCTCTAATAATTTCACAGTTGAAAGATTTAGATTCAAATAGACAACTATTTATAGCATGAAATTTCCCGCCTCGTAGAATAGACAGCCAGAACTTGGGGTATAGGCCTCCGGTATCTTTACACACTCGGTGAAACAGCGCAGCTTTGAGGCCATGGTATCGCTCTGGTCGAACCGGCACATGCAAGTCGAAGCATGGCTCTCTTACTTCAGAATATGTCCCATGTGGTTAGTACACGCATATGCCCAAAACACTATATTTCCTTTCAACCAACACCGATTTATTATCTCGTCATTCATGGCTCTGTTAATTTATTTAACGTTAGTTATAATTCTCAATAAGTAATAATATTAAGATGACAGGTTTACACAACGATTGGAAAACCAGTACCAAGAATCCGATAAGCTACGCTAGCTAAGTTAATATAAATAATGTAATATTAGTTACATCACATATTATCATCACATCTTGGTCGATAACCAGGGTAAACTTAACCGTTAAACCACCTAATTTGTTTTACGTAAGTATTCAGCATTTTTAATTTTAGCTTAAATATATTAATAGTAAGAGTTGCTCTTTCATGCAGTGTGATGAGTACCTATCTCATTTAAAAATAAAACGAAATACTGAATGTAGAAACATTTTGGGCGTCTTTATTTGGACTACATATTTTAAATGAGAAGTTTCCATTTTTGGTCTTTAATCACATTACTACGGCATCCATTATAAAAACACACCTGGGCGTACAATGGGCTGCAGTATGCCTGCTTGGGGAATACTGTTCTTACTAATTCTATTTGCGGAAGTATACTAGTATTTGGGGAAGTGAATTGCATAAGATTTTCTTTTACAAACAGTTTGAATGAAACGTTTAAAATGAAATCAAATATAAAGTACAAAAAGCTTTTTGTTCATAAAGAATTTCCGTTTGCAGTTTCCGATTTACTATAATACATTGTTTTAACTTGGTGCAAATAATAAAACAAGTTGTTAAAGTTATAAAACATGCATAGCTTATAACACTCATTACAAAGTAGTGATAATAGTGTGTGTATAGCCCATCGAATATAAAAATTGTGAGATAAAGTCACATATATAAATGTATCACACAATACGTTTACCGAGAGGTGGTGTTACACACACGTTTAACCCAACAGTTATTAAGTCCATTGAAATGTTATATTTTTTGAGCTAACCGTAACATGGAGCGTTATTGAAATGGAACAAAACAATAAAATGTATTTTATGGTTAAATTACAAAGTCTGAACTGGTTGTACTTCTGAGTGTATTTCTATGTATAGACAATGTTAAAAAATCTAATTTTAGACAGTATTTTTTTAAAGATATAACATTTATGTATTATTATGTTTATTATAATCTTACGATTAGTTGTCACTTGGATTTCTGACTTCACGGTTGGTTTAGTATTTTAAGCGATCGCTACGCCACTTTTTACTGCACTGAGTGTTATGGTTTCAAAATCAACCAACAGTAAAACAACTCTTTGTGTGATCCACAAATTTTAGTTCACACTTTCTTAACTATTATCCTTTCAACTAAGTAAATGATTACGACAGACCGTCTGTCGGTCGGATTTCGATTGGAAAGAAATAAGATATCTAATCTTATTTCTTTGACCTACTGAAACTTGAACCGTCATTGTGTTAACTTTAGACAAGACAAGTCATGACATGTACTTGAACTGTGATATTAAGTGAAATTGTTAGCTTTTTCCAACTTGTTACAAATCTTTAGGTACCAAGTTATACGAGTATATTACAGTTTGGAAGCCCTTATTTAAAAGTGTGCAAAAAGGAATTCTTAACACTCACAAATGCTTTATTATGTAGCCCTGTGCCCCTCTCTACAAGATTTCTACACCACCCTAATGTTGACTAGAAAAGAATGCCTTGGGCATTAAGCCCGCCGATGTACAAAGTGCATAAAGTGTAAAATAAATAAATAAATGAATACAAAGGTACACTAGTTTTTATCACAAATATGAAAATGAGAGCATTCATGTCCAATTTTCGAATATATTTGATTTACTTTATATTGAATTCCTTTGACCAATCATACATAAGTAGAAATGTTTTTATAAAAACCATTTATGGTTTTAGCAGGCGGAGTGTCACGGCGACACTATAAAATACTGTTAGAAATGGGGTGCCTATTCGGAATATCACGTAGACTACGTGCAATTTTTGAAACACTTCTCTAGAGACGCTATGGATTTAGATAAAGTCAGCAAACATCAATTTTCGTGACATGAAAAAAGGTTTATTTTAAATTAGGTTTTGCATATTTACGTTCAGAACTCATATTTTTGGGATCTAGTTTTCGTGAATCATAAAGCCTAGCTAAAAAGCAGTTTCGTTTTCTTATATTTGTGGTAATATTCCTTTTGACAATGTAACTTACTATGAATATAAGTTCCGTTGTATATACCTATCGAGGCGACACCAAGTAAAAATTAATAGCTATAACGTTAACAGTTACAATAAGAAATCTGAATTTTTTGCTTTACTATTTTACTTGATTTCAGTCTTAACAAACTTTTCAATTTGTCTGAAGTACAATAGCACTGTTATTGGGATTGTAATTGTTAAGCTGCAAAATAGATTGCATTGCTTAAGTGCTATACCTCTCTTCTTTATGACCAAATATTGAAAATGTATTCTTTTGTGGAGTGTACCAAGGCTAGTTCTGACTACATTATTTTACTAGTTGCAGTTAGTTGAAGCCAAAATCTCCCTCATCTTAGCCACCTATTCAGTTATACATTTACCGTTGAATTCCCATTTGAATCAGGCTTTTGCAATCTAAGAGGCTAACAAGTGCAAACGGGCAATATATTGTTTATACACGTAACAGAAATTGCAACGTAATTAATTTCGTTACACAAATCAGAATTCGTAGTTCTAAAGTAAAGTTATAGTAAGATGACTTTAGATATTATGTATGTGTCAAAAATTTATTCATATAGTGTTTTTAGCAGCGATGGAGGAAAGCGGCAAGGAGCCCACCTTCTTTGTTCTACTATTGAACTAATACAATTGTAAATATTGATAAAATTTGTGAGAAAGATTTCAAGTCAACTTTCAGAAAAATCATCGATATAAGAAATCACGTTATTATAAGTGTGTATACTGTATAAATATATATGTAAATATATATGCATAGTACACAGAACTTAATACGTATCCTATTTGGCTAACTGCCATCATGATATAAAACTGTCAGGCTTCATTGCTTGCCTATGGGTCGGCTATTCAATGGGATGATATTGTAATGAAGGTAAAAGGTCTTGGTTATGGATTGAAATTATCGTTCAAATGAACACAATGGACTGTTTATTTTTTTCTGAAGTTTGTTACGTAGTTTCGAAGGAGTTGTTACGTCATCATCCTTTTAAGAAAGTAGACGTTTCATCGATCGAAAAGACTTTGTGGATAAAAATGGTACAAATTGGCTTGCTGAAGATATATCACAGCTCATGCAAAACAGGTGTTAATAATTATTTCGTTACTGTTCACCAAGTTGCTGAAGTCACTGGAGCCCCAGACTCAGAAGCAACACACTTGTGACTTACTTATGGGTGTCCGTTGACGAGAGTCACTAACTTACACACATTCACACACACAACCAGGACTCAAGATAATAATTATATTAAATACTAGCTGACACACGCAACCTCGCTTACGTCTCCTATTGGCCGTAGCGTAATTACTTTCCCCCGTTTTTGTAACATTCTTCACTGATGCTCCGCTCGAAAAATAATTTTTATATTTATTCACCTTTTAAACCTTCCAAAATATTTGTCGTAGTCTACGACAAATATTTTAAAACCAAAATCAGCTAAATCGGCCGAGCCGTTCTCGAGCAAGACTAATGAACAGCAATTCAATTATATATATATATATATATATATATATATATAAATAAATAAATACCTGTATCAGAAACCATGTTCACAAAAACACATGCATATAATACGTAATACAAAGACGGTTATTTTTGACTACGTAATAATATAATAATAATAATAATAATAATTTATTTCACTCAAAGATGACATAACACTATTTTATGCGGACATAAAAATGTAGATATAGAAAAAACAATGGCAGTGTCAATGGCAGTAGAACTCTGGTACCCATGATAAGATCTAACTTGTGTTACGGGTACCAGTGCTCTCTCAGATTATACATCTCTTACATTTGCACAGAGTGGATCGCCAAAGAGGAAGAAAAGATACAACTTAAAAACTATTAAATTGTTAGTTATAGCTAAGCAATATATGTGAAAGTATGTGAGAGTGTATGTGTGAGTGTATGTACTATATTTTCGTCAGATGTTGTTTACATAATACGCATGTAATAACGTAAGAGGTACGCTTAATCCTTTATTAGTATTTTTACTACCAAGACAAACGTTTGATCAGTAGGCCTTCAAAAAAAACATTAAGATGAAATAAATATATTCTGTCTTCGCATACGAGTATTTACCCTTTAACACTTTGTTTAGTCATGTTGAAATACAAACTTGGCGTTCCATAATTATTTACAATTTTAAGGCTTGAAGCCTTTTGAAAGTTCTACGTCTTAAGATTTTCTTTGACAGAACCGAACTGTAGAAACCTTTACATTACTAAAGTGTATGTACATATATGGTTTCAAGTGAAATTGACTTTTGACTTTCATGTAAATAATTTAGCGATCTTATGTTTGAAATCTAGTACGTTCAGTTTAAATAATCGTTGAGAGTATAATTTTATTACCAGTCTGTGTCAGAACGAGGGTGATGTTTTTCCAGCGTATGTATGTATATTATCTGTATGACCTTTTTCTTTTATTATGTTAGCACGCCCTATAGCCCCAACGGCTGGACGGTTTTTGACATAAGAGGTGTAGCTGAATTCATCATAATCATGGTACTGACACAGGCTCAATAAATTATCAAAATGGTGACCGCAAATGGAAAAAAGAGGGGATGGGATCGTTTTCTTCTTCATATCTTAGCAATATGGTTATCAAATGAAATAATACCTTTCATTTTTCACGTTTATATTACTATTTTAACACATATTTATCAATTAGTATAGTCAAACCCAAAAGCTCTTAGATCGGCCACATGGCCAAAATTGTTTGAAAAAGTTGCAACGGCTACGAGATTTGAACCCAACAACTTGTAGAAATTTAGAAAAAAATAAAATAAAACGGAAGACTACTTAAAAGTAATGAAATAAAAAAAGGAAAAAAAACTTGAGAGGTGTCAAGGGACACCCGAATGGAACGAAGTTCGAAATAGAAAGACGAAACGAAAATATCTGGCTTGCTTTCTATAAGAGAGATAGAGAGACAGATAGAGAAACATGCGCACGCCGCACGGCTTACAATAGCTTACTGTAGCAAAAAGTGTCGTTACCAGCCTATCGCAGTTCACTGCTAAACTTATTTATTGATATATTTTGTATTTATATTTGATATACATAATTTTAAAAATCATTAATTTACAGCGACATCTATATTATTAATATTAAACTACTGGCAACGACAACTATAACACGTAAATGTAAGTTCAGTTTCTATTCAAAAGATGGCGCTATATATAAAATTGAAAAATGTTTTTCACCAATTCTTTAAAAAATAATAACAAAACAATATTTTCTTAATAAAAAAATATTAAGACCTTGTTCCCATAACAAAAATAGTGAATCAAGAAATGAAAAATAAACTAATAACAAATATAATTTAAAATAGCAAAAAGTGTCGTGACAACAAAACGTGTCGTGACAACTTTTTCGTATGAATTTTTTCCGTCTAACCCCTTTTCACAACGCGCGATAAGGAACTTCGTTCCAAAACTTCGTTCCAATACATGTATTATAATAAACATACATATATATAATATATTTAAACTAGTCAAATTAAATACTTTTTGGTGCTACAGGCAGGGACAAATAGTACTTTGTAACGTACGAGCAAAAAAAGATCTATCAAAACTACGTCGTTAATTCCTGTAAAGTTTAAAAGTAAGTGAAACAAATTCTTATTAAATATTATCTATTTTAATAACTATTGCACAATAATACATTTGAAAACATACCAGTAAATAGCACTATTTCATTTTTAAATAGTCTAAAAAGTGACTGGTCCTAATAATTGCATGTCTTTTCTGTCTTATATTAACGGTATAAAAGCTAGTGGAAACACCAAAAGCATAATGGTTTATAAAAAGTTGAAAGTGAATTAATAATTCTACCCAATTAGCATTACACACTGAGTTGTGAGTGTCGGTAGACCTACGTAATTCCGAGAACACTAAACTTTTGAGGATAATAAATTACATACGTCCCAAAGACATCAGGCGGGTTGGAATTTTGGAATAAATAAAATAACAGATTCAAACTCATTCTTATTTAGTAGTCAATAAGACTAATGTAGGGAAAATCCTTATGTATTCTTAAAGTTACTTAATTGTAATCTTAGTAAAGAAAAAATCTTAAAGAATTGGTAGTTATGGCACTTTATATTCAGATATTTTATTTTATGTAGGTATAAGCCTGCTTAAGTGACTCTACTCAGTGTTGGAAAGCATGTACAGAATCTAAGAGTGATGGTCACCATCACTTTTGCTGGGGTAGATTTAACGCACGTAAGTAATAGTGAATGCGTTGATACCCATATCGTAATAACTTCATATGTATTCGTTATAATTTGTAAATATAAGTATATGCAAATTATTGTTTGTTTGTTTTAGCGGGCCATTTCCGCACTTAGCCTCTTGATTGGGCCGATGTACGTGAATTTGTCACCTTCCTACTCCGGCCAACCTAGTTTGTCCCAGAAGCTAAGCAGTCTTTGCAGGTTACTTCATGCTTCCGGGAGTGATGCCGATTGGAGGATGTCCGCCCGTTGGTCTGCCACACTTCTACATTCTGTGAGAACGTGCTGCGGCGTTTCTTCTGCCTCCATGCATCTCCTGCACAGAGGGCTGTTTGTTACACCTATAGTGAATAGGTGCTTGTTCAGAAGACAATGCCCTGTCAGGATACCTGTGACCTTCCTGAGATCGTCCCTTTTTAGTCTAATCAGGTTGCGGGCAAGTCTTTTAGGTGCTATCGGAACTGCACTTTTTATTTGCCTGCATCCTTCAGTGTAGTCAAATGATATTATTAAGATTAAAGATTAAAACGGCCTAATTTTAGATTAAAGAGAGATACCATACACTAAACAAAGACAAGTCTATCTGGAATACTGAAATGGTGGTGGTTTATGTAAATTTACTAAATCACACGGTCCTCACAACATTATGTATACATATGTATTAAGACAACTCATAATCTGCGACAGTATATCTTAGCTGTCAGTTACAGCTGTTGTATACATTGGCAAGCGTCTTAATAAATGTCACACAAACATTGTCTTCGGTTATGTGTCATACTAAACGGTTGCGGTCCCCTTAGCTGGTTTGGTTTAGCGTACTTTGTTATATATCAGATAATATTTGTATTACCCATCTACTACTTTAAAAATTACTATTTTTATTACATTTAAAAGCTTTGCTTATTAAGTACGTAGTGAAAACTTCTAGGTTTTCTTTGTGTCATTCAAGACCTCTATCCTATCTCATCAAGACCAGATCTGGTGTTGGCGACTCCAGCCTGTTCCCTTTGATGGGCTCTGTTATATGTAATGAAGGAAATGTTAAAAAATAAAATAAATAAAATACAGAAAGATTTTTTAAATCGGACTGAATTAGATTAGCGCATTCAAGCAAAGTAACAAAGAAACTCTTCACCTTAATATATTGGTACTAGCTGACCCTTGCAACCTCGTTTGCGTCTCCTATTGCCCGTAGCTTGATAATTTCCCCCATTTTTAAACATTGTTCGTTGGTGCTCTGTCTCAGTCTCAGTCTCAGCGTGATGATAATATATATAGTCTATAGCCTTCCTCGATAAATAACACTGAAAAATGTTTTCAAATCGGCCAGTAGTTGAGTTGAGGTTAGCGTGTATTTATTAGTATAGATAAAGGAACAAAATCCATCTACTTACATATTTGAGCAGTTCTCAAATGAAAACTACTAAACCAAACCAATTTGCCTTGGCAGAAAACACAGCACAACAATACAGTATGAAGTTTCGGTAAATATTTTATCTTTACACTAACTTTATACACGTCGTATTTTTATACTTTCTTACTTCTTTTCTTTTCTCTGTGTATATTAATCTCCTAACCCTGGAACTTCATTGTGCGTATCATCTGTATGCCGATGACCTACAACTCTATTCGCAATGTAAGGTTGAAGATATCTCATTAGCAGTAGACATGATCAACAGAGACCTGCAAATAATTAATGAGTGGTCCAGTAGGTTCGGCTTGTCAGTAAACCCAACAAAATGTCAAGCTATTATAGTTGGAAGCCACCGATTGATAGGTAGAATAGACACCGAAACTCTTCCGGCTATAATTTTCAACGGAATTCCCATACCTGTATGTCGGTCTGTGAAAAATCTGGGCTTACACCTCGATTGCACACTTAATTGGCGTGAGCAAGTCGCAAATCGGTGCCGAAAGGTCACTGGTACTCTGCGTGTACTCTACCGCCTGAAAAATTTCCTTCCCCCAAAAACTAAGATTATGCTTGTCCAAACCCTTATCTTTCCCGTGATCGACTATGGTGACGTGTGCTGTTATGACCTGAATGCAGATCTTCTCGATAAACTAGACCGTCTTCTTAATAACTGCATTCGATTTGTCTATAACCTCCGCAAATATGACCATGTGTCATTTTTCCGCTCGCAGCTTAACTGGTTACCAATTCGTCTCCGTCGAAAATTACGTTCTCTTACTGTCTTATATTCTATTCTAAATAATCCTTCTTCGCCAACGTATTTAAACTCCTACTTCCAACTCTTGTGTAGCAATCACGACAGGAACCTCCGGTTCTCTAATAACCTTCTTCTTCTTTGTCCGTCTCATACGTCTGAGTTTGTTGGCTCTTCCTTTGTTGTATAGTCTGTTCTTCTTTGGAATGAGCTCCCTCTCGAGATCAGCATGGCACCTAATACTTTCACGTTCAAGGCAAAAGTAAAGCAGTATCTTTTAGAGCAGTTGGCAGAATCAACTGCCCCATGATTATCATCTACCAATAAAATTAATCTACACGTATGTGTATGTATTTATTTAAGTAAATTTATGTATTTGGCTATATGTATAAGTCTAGTGTGTGTGTGTAAGTGTATAAGTATATGATATCTATGTATGTATCTATATATATTATTATATTCGTTCGATATATTATTCTCACAAACATAACAACCAAAATGCACCTACTTCCTGCCTTCTCTGCATCACCCATTGGTTGACTGGTGGAATGCCTTAGGCATTAAGTCCGCCAATGCACCAAATGTGCATGATGTATAAATAAATAATTAAATAAAAAATACCTGGCATGAAGACACCAGGTCGATCAAGAAGGAAGTGGATAAATGATATCAGGGCCTGGACGAATTAAAAGAGGCTGCTCATGATAGCGAGGGATACCGTCTGCTGATCTGCAAACTTCATTTTGAAGATGGCACCCGACGATGATGCTTAATATACTTATATGTAAAGTACAAATGTTATGTATGTTTTTTGATCTTGTCAAAATAAAGACAACACTGTTTAAAAAAAGTAGCTTTTACCCGCAGATCAGCCATCTTCACACCAAACTTTTAAGCACTTAACTTTAAAGCAGTTAAGCCGTGGACGTGTAAGAGATAGACAGAAAGAATTACTTTCAAAGTTCTAATATTGACGTGGATAAATAAAATCTAAAATTTGAACACTTGGGATTTACACGGAAAATATTAACAAGTAAATCATATAAGTCTAACTACGTCTGTTTCTAATTCCTTAATTTTCTTTACTGCAATTGAATTTTAATTTAGGAAATAAATAAGAACTACCATTTTCTTTTATCGTCATTTGATGGATCAGTTCTTGAGTAAACCCACAGTTACGCTGTACAGCTCGATTGGCCTAGTGTTTTAAGAGGTCGCCATGCTTCTTTCTACTGCACCAAATATTGTGGGATCAAATCCTACATGGGAAAACACTTTGTGTGATTCAAAAAATGTTTTTCTTAGTCTGGCTGTTCTTTGTATCCGTTTAATGTATGTTTGTTTCCCCGCGATTCAGAATGTGTATTCCTAATGCGGGAGTCGTCTTTAAAAAATCAAGTTGTAAGCGTATTTCAGTAACAACAAACAATCGTTAAACTGCAGGGAATGATTAGATGTATACATCATGTATTAGTTGTTCGTTCAAATCGATTAGTAATTTCGACCGTTCTCCAAGATTAATGGCATTGTCGGCGTGCATCAAACTTAGATTACGGTTTAGATGGAATATAAAATGGAACATGTACTAGATATAATAGACAACGAGAGCTTGGAAACTAGTATCTACAATACATGTCAGGGTTGTATAATTTCAAATTTAATAACTTTAAACACTACTACTATCACTATGGGTAGAGATAACGGTTATTACATGGTTGGTTTTTTATGAAAATTAGCCCGATTTAAGACTTTAGAATGACCTTTCATGCACACTTCATTACCTTTTTATGAAATGGATAAAAATTTTTTTTTTCTTTTACGATAATAAAGTAGTCGATAGGTTCACCTGATAAAATTGTTGAATCTAACGTGTAAAGTGTGTACGTGTGTAATATTATGTTTCTGAACCCTGAATTGAAACACCAGAATTTCATAAAAACCTTTATACGAATAGTTATATTTAAAAAACTGTTTAGCACTGAGGGATTTTTTAAATTTGTAGTGTGTATTTTTTATCTTTACTGGTTTCTGTGAAAGATTAAGATTTGGTTTTGTGGATAATTGTGAATGACTGTACGGTTGGCGTAGTGATTGAAGCGGTCAGACAAGCCGCTTTCTACTATGCAAAGTGTTGTGGGTTTTAATCCCACATGAGACATCACTTAGTGTGATCCATAAATTGCTGTTCTGCGCCTCGGTGTTCTATGAGTCCGTTTCATGTATATTTATAAAGTCCTCTGCGACACACGATATATTCCTGATTCGATAGTTGTCTATAAAAAGAAAACAAAATAGAAAAATAAATAAATTCTAAGTTTAATTTGTTTGATTAAAGAGAAAGCTTATTTATTTGTATGACGCCATATATACGAGGTATAATCTAATGGTAATGGTCACCATTCTCATTGTGAATACACGACACCTCACCACACTACAGTGGCTGCCTAGTGAGATGTTTTTCTTAAAGACCTAGGGTCAAATAAACACGTACCCTGGTAATGAGTTCCAGGTTTTAGCAGATCGTTTCGTGATATTCAAGTCCAGCATGTACTGTCGTGTAGGAAAAGGGAGAGGGTGGGAAGGAGGGTGATATTCTAGAATTAACCATCGTTTAAAAGAAAATATACACTTTGTGAATAGTAAAACATTTAATAAATTTCGCTAGTCGTTACTGGTTAAATGTTTTTTATAATTTAAAATATAAAAATGTAACCCGCAGTTGAAATAAATTTTATTTTAAAAGGCTTGTAAAAATACAACCGTTAACAGGAATAAAGTCAATTATAGTATGATGTATGATATATATTATATGATTAAGCCGTTTCACTGTCTACTTTGAATTATTTTCGAAACTCCAGTTACTAAGACTCATCTCAATAAAATTATTTCTAAATAGCTAATAGTTAGGTCGGCATTATATTTTCGGCTGCTTTAAATAATATTTAATAGAGATAAAATGATATCTAATTGAATTTGAAACGACTGTGGGGGAACGAGTATCATGTTCCACCAACACAAGGCGAGGTGATCATGCCTGGCGGGCCACTGCCCAACAGTTGATGTTGGGATGTTGTATATATGATAATCGGCGCGAGAACTATTTATTGCGCGATTCAGGATTTGTAGTTACTCCGTGTAGTGCGTTACTTCGTAGTTCAGTGTATCTTCGGTCGATGGCGCTGTAGTAAGTTATTGTTGTGTTGTACGTGGAAGTCGCCACACAACTATGAAAGTTTCACAATTTATCATTTCCTTTTTTATTAAAAAGTTGGCTCACTAACATTTTTTACGTTTAAAGCTTTACTTATTAAGGCCTTAGAGTTCTTACGTTGTCGTCTCTATAGTGATATATCATCATCATAATCGTCTATCTCGTCATCATCGTCTATTGCAGTCCACTTCTGGACATATGCCTCTTTAATTTCACGCTACTTGGTTTTTATCCTCGGTTTTGCGCATCCAGCTCCTGGCAGCCAGCGTCTTGTGCAGATCATCACTTCACCTGGCTTGTGGACGTCCGACACTACGTTTACCGAGACGTGGTCTCCACTCAATAATTCGGTAACCTCAACGTTTATCAATTCTGCGACTAATATGGCCAGCCCACTGCCACTTCAGCTTGCTAATCTTTAGCCTATGTCCATGACCTTGATTATCTGCCGGATCACCTCATTCCTTATGTGACCCCTTAGAGAAACGCCAAGCATAGCCCTCTCCATCCACCTTAATATAATGTTTTCAATTCACCTTTATCTATTATCGTCCGGAGAGGTTGTATAGGTCTTGAATGACACAAAGGAAACTTAGAAGTTTTCACGACGTAGCTTCGTATGTTTCTATATTAAAGTCTTGTAAAATACGACCAACGACCATTAATAGGAATACAGTCAAATATAGTATGATGTAGATTTATATTTAAACTTACGAGCTAATTAAGCCGTTTCACTACTATAAATTATTTTCATTTAAATGAACTGTGAATTTTATGTCTACTTTGAATTATTTTTCCGTTGGGATTATTTCGAAACTCAACTTTCTGAGACTCATCTCAATAAAATTCTCTTGTGTCGTTGTTCCAAATAGTTTAGAGTCAGGTCGGCCTTGTGTTTTCGAGTTAATGTACACATTAGTAATGATACACATGGCTGTACTGACTGGCCAATGTATCTAACTGGATTTTTCCATCCAACAAAGATGATTTTTGCGTTCATTATAATTTATTGGCATCGCGCCAGCAAGCATTTAAAGAGTACCCTTTGTTCTTATACTGTTAAGAAATTAATCAAATAAATTAATTTGTGATTCACTAGATTTTTCTTTGATTTATATATTGTAGATAGTCTGATTGTAATAATCTTAATGGAATTATGATTCACATTTAATAGCTTTTATTAATATTTCATAAATGGCCTCAATAGTGATATCATTATTACATAACAATATATTCGTCCATATATGTTAGTGTTTTCTATGTATAATATGTATGTATTTACATAAATATATAAAAGTATTTATATCAGTTGTCCAGTACCCATAACACAAGCTCTGCTTAGCTTGGGACTAGATGGCGTTGTGTGTTAGATTCCGAAATATTTATTTATTTTATTTGTATAATTTAGTAATATTCGTCTTTTAATGAGGAATAAAATAGTATTTTCTATTTCTATATTTCACGTCACACTTAAAAGATAATACACCTTTTTTGAGCAGTAGCTGCCAAAATGACTCTATTTTCCCTAATGAAAATGATGTGCAAAATCTTAGAGTAATGGTCATTATCCAAATGGCAAAATTTGGACAATGCAGCATGGTGACCCACAGAATGATGGCCTAGTTAGATGCCTTTTCACACTCCGCTTAAAGGACTCATGATCTTAGTGTCAGAGAAATACGATATTAGAGGAGTAGAAAGGTACTCTTTCTTGTAAATTTGCTTAAAATTGTAACAATAAAGTTATGTAACAAACTTCGTATATGTATATCACGTTTATTTTATCAAATAATTATATATGGTATATATATGACCCTTAAAATACATGTAGCAATTCGTATCTTAGTTTACGAGTCATAAGTGTCATTATTCGGCACATGTCATGTGACGTTTCCGCCAAAATGAAACCACGGCCTTACAGGAAACCTGTATTACACAATACAGGTTTCCTGTAAGGCATTCTTTTGATGTTTTTATTCGAGTGAATAAGGCTACCAGAATCTTGTCTTAATACAAACAAATAGTGTTAATTCTGCGTCTCGATGTTAGTGATTTTTTTTTCTATTTGATGTTAGTGATTCTAGTAAAAAAAATTAGGTACATAGTAAATTGTTGTTTGTATCAAAAGTTGGACAATTTTAAAACCAGTGTTTCACCTAATGTTAGTCACTACAACATCGTAACGTATGACTTGTAAGAGCACCAAGTACAGCGTTCTCGGAATCTCCTTTGTACATGACATATTGAGTATTAAAAATAAACTCATTATTTCAGGTTTATTTGCATCTGTGTTTTGTTTTAACTGAGCTGACGCAGATTCATTTCTAAAAATATTCGAGTTAATGATTCTGCAATGTATGAGCTGTTAGCATAAAGAGAGAACTAGAATGGATTACTAATGTGCACAATGTAGCAAAACATTTGAATTTGTTTATTATTTATTAAGAAAATTGAGTATTTTATGGATAGGAAGAATTCTCATTAACAAAAGGTTAAGCGGTAAAATGTTATCTGGTGTAGACACTTTCTAGTTTTAGAACTAGACAGTTTACAGTTAGAGGCCGCAGATAGTTATCTATCTATACAATAGCAAAGAGAATTAAATTTTTAAATATTTTGTTACCAAGGGTCAGTTTCACTACTTCATGATAAAGATCTACCATTTAATACTATTTAACAGAATGAAGATTGCGGATAAATATAATTATGTATATTTAACATACGAGTATATATGGCTCTGACTAAGACCGGTGAAACCGAAATCTATATTTATACTAAGACTATATAAGGAAGTTGTAAAACTGGCAAAAAGCAAATTTGCCCTAAAAATTGTGCAGCACTAGCTGCATTGTGTTAATATAAATTTTAACATACATATTGTACAAATAGGTGTATTGTTACCAAATTCCTTGTACGACATAATAAAAATAATTAACCTCAGAAGAATAATTTTATCAAAGCTAGAAACCAATATCACCGATTTGCGTAGTAGTATTTATAAGTGAACTTTAATAGCAAAGGTGCTATTACGAGAGTGATGTCAGAATGGCAGTCGCTCGTAAAAACTGATAGCTACAACTTTTCAGCAATATGAATAGGAATAGATATATTAAACCATCCCCGAGAAATTGGGACAACGGCAAGAATATGATGATTGTGACATATAATATTGTGTAGTTTATCAAGGACGTTACCTCGGCCCTGTACCGTATAAGCTACTTTGTACCAGATGAACATATTTTGTATATCTAAAAAATATATCTACATAAGTAAATAAAATTTGAGTGTCTGTTGGAAAATTCGAAGAAACAACTTTTTATTAAATGTTCAACGGTACATACATAACCATGTGGAAGAGCCACGCTTTGGCATAAATGAGGCGGCACGGCCGGACTGATACCTAGGCCTCACAGAAAACCGATGTGAACTAGCGCTTGCGCTGTATTTCACCGAGTGAGTGACGATACCGGAAGCCCATCGCCCATACCCCTCCCCCCTCCCCATCCCCCAAAGGCCACCAGCAAGGCTTCTAGTGTTGCAGGTGTCCATGGGCGGCGGTAATCGCTTACTATCAGGTGATACGTCTGCTCGATTGCCCCCTATTCCATAACAATCATTTTTTTGCCTGTCCGTCTGTTTGTTCCAACTTGTTTGAAACCTCAAACAATCATTGCCATGATTTTTATAGTTAACTAACAAGTGATGTTTAAAATTAAGCAACTAATAACAATAAAAAAGAGATAACAAAACTTACATACTCGTATAATCGTCAAAAAATTCCTCCGCATCATCGCCTACTGTTAGCATTCCCAAAGGCTGGCAGTATTGCCACGTTGAATGGCACTACTACTGCTTGGCTAGCTGTTTAAACATGAACCTAGTAAAATTAAATTATATTATTTAATTTATTAAATTTAAATAGAACAGAACTAATGCTATCGGATATACTCTTAGTATTGACGTTCAATATATTTTCACAATTGTGGCTAATGGAAAATTGCGATCAAAATAGCAAATAATGAATTTAATACAAGAATACCTTATCGCTATAGAAAAATGGCTCAAAATTGAACACCAAGTTATTCTTCGTAAAATACAAATAGATCAGACATTCGATATTAAAATGCAAACAGTTTTAGCAGTTTCATTAATTTCTTTTATTCTACGAACATTTGAAATTGATTAGACTAATGTATTGGACCAATGGATTAGTAATTGAAACCGATAATATTATTGTTGTCATTGCTTTGTGAATTGTAATGGGTTCCGAGTATTCGATTACTTATTTTAATACTCCTTTATTTAACATACTTATTGCATATACATCGTTTGAATCTGCAATTGTTACTTGCAATTATTTTTGTGAGTGGTTTTTGTATTTACTACAGACAAGCTTTTAGCTACGACTCGGCCCGCGTGTTTATCGTTTATCGTGACAAAAAAAATACATCTCTTTTCCAAAATTCATCCAAATCAGTTGTGGTTTAGCCAAAAAAGCGTAACGGACAGATAGGCAGAGTTATTTTCGGTTTTACAATATTTTAATGTGGATGAACGAGACACTAGGATTAACACAGTGATAAAGAGTCTTTATTGGACAGGTTATGTTCCGTATATAAGTTAGCCTAGCCGTATTTCCAATATTTATAACAGATAGAGATATTGGAAATATTACTTTGGTGATGTCGATACTAATATTCGTAAAATATCTATATTTTTCTATATAACTTAAATCTATCTTAATGCTAACCATTTTGTACATGACATGTATAACGGCAATAGTATACCAAAAACTATACAATATTTTTTGGTGAAAAAAGTAAATTAATATTATATATACTATATTCACCATTTTGGCTTACTACAGTATCTCTACTTACCTAATATCGTGTCAAAATGCTTTTAAAATATGAATATAAGTATTTTTTAAATATATACCTATATTATACCTACAGTACTCTGAATTTAACCAAATTCAAGTTAATGGATTTCTTCTTCCTTCAAGGGTCCTATGGCATGGAATCAGAAAAAAAAAGTTTATCGGTAAAGGGTACTGTCGATTTGATTACTTTCATAGAAGGTAAATCTAAGGATAAGTAGGGTTGGGTTTGGGCGATTTGGTAAATACCTTATTTGTGGCACAATAAGATGGCATACTAATTTGTAAGGTATTTGATAAATAAAACCTGAAAAACCGGTTCAAATTGTTACCATTACATATTTTGATAAGTTAGTAAACTACTTACGTGTTATCTGCAAGTTGATGAAGGGAATTGCATAAATAAAGTCAATTAAAGAAAATTAATTGAGAATTAAATTTACTAAATAATGGCTTTAAAATAACGTAGTGTATACTATAAATAAATTTCTCTGTAGGAACATCATTATCCTACTAATATTATAAACGCGAAAGTTTGTAAGTATGTAGGTGAGTATGTTTGTTGCTCTTTCACGCAAAAACTACTGAATGGATTTTGGTGAAACTTTACAATAATATAGCTTGTACATCAGAATAACACATAGGCTACAGTTTATAAAGGTACTAGCTTCAGCTCGCGGCGTTGCCCGCGGTTATTTTCGTGCCGTGGGTAGCAACGCGGAGTTCAGGTAGTACATTCATATTCAGATTTAAATATTTTTGGTTGGATATGAACGTAAGTGTCACACCTATATTAACAACATTGAAAATTTTTTTTTACTGCCGCATTATGTATGGAATGTCACCCTTATTCATTCCATGGGAGTCAAAAGAGCTATGGGATGTCAACAAAGCAGGACAACAACATTGTTAAGTAAAGAACAAATTCACACAACCACTAGACTTACCCATAAAATACTGCGTGACCAAGTCAGTCACACTGGCTAGACATTTGATACTGTATTGATGTTAAAAACCTCTTTTTTTGCTAAGTTCTTTGTACAACGGTGGCCTATGAAACATTATTTTTTATACAGTGTAATGTGAATTACTTTCAATCTCGACTAACTGTCTTGTTGATGAAACAAAATCTTCTAAGGTTAGAGCGATGTCTAAATATAAATAAAACAATCCTCTAAGAATTACGTTTTCCTCAAAAATTATTTAAAAAATCATTTAGCCGTAACGGTATAATGAATATGCCCAGAATAAATTTTACCTCTTTTTAAGCTGCGCATAATAAGAATATTAAATTAATCCCGGTTTGGAAGTCAAATCATATAATGATAATTTAACTTAGAAATAAATCCGATTATAAATTAATTAGATCTGAAATGGGGTAACACGTTTTGAATTACGAAATTATATTCTGAAAATTAACTTGCGTTTCCTTTAACAATTACGAAAAGAGTTATTCAGAAATTCCATTAAATGCAATAAAACGTGTAACAGTTAGTTTAAAAGCCCTATTAAGCTAAATATATGTAGTGAATGGAACAGTACTATTATTTTATTTTGGTTTAAAATGCGAATACATACTTAATAGCACAATTAAATACAGGAAACCGAAATTAAATCATTCCTCACCTGTTCACGAGTTAAAATGTAAATGTTCTTTACAGGTTGCTAAATACGCATATTGTAGATCAGGTAGACATGTACTACATTATACTTCATCAAACAAACACTCTCTGTCTGTTCTGCATCTAATGGATCCATTAAAGATTGCCTTCTGCAAACTTCTGTTTCATTACTTACTCGACCTGTTCAAATAACGTACGTACAGAACAAGCTGTCTGCCTCTACGAAAGGACCTGATCCCTATAAGCTCTTTAATATATGCAGACTAGTAGCCATGCCGGCTATCTATGTGTAAATGTACATTATCAACTTCCTAGAACTATCCACTTGAAGATGTGTTCAAAGGTTTCTTGGCATGGTCGTGTTTCATAATTTATATACATGAAACTGACAGTGCCATTTGAATCGCAACGTTAAATAACATCAATATTTAGCAGAGCCAGTAAATGAGATTTTTTCCAAATTTATATCACAAATAATACCCAGATACAGGACTAACTCGTCATCTTAATTACACAGTGAAATATACTCGGTGATAATCAAAGCCACGAGCTCCAGCCCGGCAGTTAGTGTCACTACCACTACAATTTTATCAACAGGTAGTAGAACCACGATTTCAAGATAATAAAGCCACGCTGATTTCAGCACGAACGGGCCGGCTCATATGGGGCGGTACTACCCTCGCATAGAAAATCAAAGTAAAATGGCAGTGTTCGTGCTGTCGTGTTTCTTTGGTGAGCGTGAGTCCGGAAACTCTCTGTCTCTCTCAGAATCACTGCCATGGTGTGAATCACCATATTGGATTCTGCTTAAACTTTCCAGAGTAAGGTAAAAAAAAGCCAAACTTGTCAAAAATGTATTATGCAAGTGAGATATATATTTAGTTATGTAATTAGTCGAATGCAATATCAAGCTTAGATCTGAGCGAGTTTAAGTTTTTTTTAGAGGTAACTCCCACTCTGTGCCGCGGGGGACTTTACAAACATACCTAAAACGGATACAAAGAACACCCTGACTTAGAACAACAATTTGTGGATCACACAAAGTGATTACATGTGGGATTTGAACCCACAACATTTGGCGAAGTAGGGAACGGCGTGGCGACCGCTTAACCACTGGGCCAAACGCGCAGTTAAAAGTCATTGAAAAGTTTCAACTAATTCTCACAACGACTTTTAATATATGAAGTCTTTGCATGGATGACAGACTTTTTTAAGCGGTCACTTAGCCTAGTGTTGTATACACGATACAAGTACAACACTTTGTATAATCCACAAATTGTAGTTGTATGTCTGGGTGTTCTTTGTGTCCGTTTTATGTAGACATACACGACACAGAATCTATTACTAGGAGTTGTTTTTACTTTGTATGTTATTCTTTTACGTTGTTTACTTGTATTTTTTTTAAAGAAAGTCGAAGAAAACATTTGAAACATTATTTCTTTTTATATCGAATTTTTATTAAGTCATATAAAACCGTGTAAGTATAGCAGTAGTCGTAAAAGGTGTAGTTCGTGAGTTAAATTTCGCCATAACCCAAAGCTAAATCTTGATATTGCTGTTTGTTTATGTGTGCACTCATGTATAAGTAACAGTATCATAAAATGTATATCACAAACAAAAATAGTGCAACACAAAATAAACCAAAATTATAGAATATTTCATAAGCAATCTGTAAAATTTAAAATTGATGTATTTCTTTTAACAAAAGCAAATGGAAAATATAATGATGATTCACATTTGCGTTTTAGCAAACTTGATGATAATTTTCAATATCTAAGTGACCCACGCAACCTCGTTAACGTGCTCGTGGCGTAATAATTTTACTTCGTTTTAGTAACATTATTCATTGGTGTTCCGCTAATATTAGTCATAGTGTGATTAAAGGCTTTAGCCGGTTTGGCTTTTCGATAAATGGGCTATTTAACACTGAAAGATTTTTTTAAATCGGACCTGTAGTTCCTGAGTTTACCGCATTCAAACTCAAACAAACTCTTCAGCTTTATATATTTACTAGCTGACCCACGCAACCTCGTTTGCATTTTATATTGCCCGTAGCGTGAAATTTCCCCCGTTCTTGAAACATTCTTCATTGGTGCTCCGCTCCTATTAGTAGTAGCGTGATGAGATATAGACTATAGCCTTCCTCGATAAATTAACTATCTAACACTGAAAGAATCTTTCAAATCGGACCAGCGGTTCCTGAGAGTAGCGCGTAATTAAACAAACAAACTCTTTAGCTGTATAATATTAGTATACGAGTAGATATATAACTTTTAAAACTTGTTTTTGTTAAAAAGCTCTATAACTTTATTAGTTGTCAGGAAAACTTACATTGCAGGCTAGAAATATTTAATAAAACATCTGCATATGTGTGGCATTAACCGTCGCTGCCGGTTGCCATCATCTATGGCAATCTTTATTAGGCAGTTTGTGTCCTCAAATTTAATAACAACTATACTACTGTTAGGGTTGGGGATGTACGTTGCCAGTCAGTTAGTGTTTTTTATAGGCAAAGCCAGTTAAACTTGTAGCCGGCCCCAAATAATATTGGAAATAAAAAGGCTAAGAAGATAATATTTAGCAAATATTTACTGTTAGCAAAAACGTGAAGTGAGTAAATGTTGTGTTGTGACATTAGAAACCAGATTCTGTAAGCAGTCTGTATCTAAATCAGTGTTGTGAAGGGTTTTATTAATTTTATTTTGCTTTTACATTGAACATAAATATTTTAAGCCTCAAATGGAGATCTATTATATTTTAAAATGTCGTGTATGTGTAAGTAAAGATTTAATCTCAATAATTATTCTCAAGATTATTTGGAGTTGGCTATTAGTTCAACCGGTTTACCTGAATATTGGTTTTTGAGACTGGCATCGGACCTCCAACCCTGAGGGTGACCTCAATTCTAAGATTGAACTTATTGTCAGTATATTTGAGGGCACTGACTTTCCAATAACGATTGCCATTTATGTTTATGACAACCGGGACCGACAGCTTAACGTGCTCTCCAAAGCAATGTAACAAAAAAGGAATCTAAAATAATTTAAGATTGTTATGATTGCTATTCACAAGAGACTTTGTTAATTGATACAACTCTTAGTGCCGGCTACATTATATTTAGTTGGTTGTTGCGATGGTATTAAAACACAACAAGGGAAAAATCGTTCTAAAAACTATAAACTACTGAAAACATCTACCACAATGTTTACAAAAAGAACAAATTACAAACAGATAGTCGTCGTCCAGAGCCATTACTCAAGAGAAGAATGATGGCGTTTATGAACCCATAAAATATATTCGAGCAGCTTCGAACGTTAGTGCTATTAAAGGGAACTTTGATGGCTTTAATTTAGGCCACAAACTCAACTCTTATTGTAGCTAGCAGCTTTTAGAAAATTCTTAACTTAAAAAAAGCTTTTAAAATTTATTACTTCAAAACGCCTTTTTTTTAAAATAGTAGTAAAGTAAGTCCTGGGATCTGCTTTGAGTTTCTCTCTCTGTCACACGATGGACCAGGCACCCGCACGGTGATCCATGGAGTGCTAAGAAGTTTGTCTCACTGTTTAATGAGAAACAAACAAAATTTAACATTAATAAATCAAATTTATTTTGTATTAATTTAGTTGTTTTTCGTTGAATTGATTAAATTCTTTCTTTTAATTCCATTTTGACGAAGAATGAACGTGATTTAAATGAGATTTTTTGTAATACGCATATTGGAGCTAGCAGTATTCCTGGGAAATGAATTCAAACATGACATAAAAACTTAAATTGCTTTTATATTTCACTATCTCTTTAGTTTTCCCTTTAGTTCTCAGGAGGAAAAAGTATTGATGCTCACATATTTATGGTAATTATTGGGTCATATTTCAAGTCAATTGACACTCGATTTTCTGCTACATATTTTATCAGCCCTTATGGTTATTTCAAACCATTAAATGTTCGATGAAGGTATATTGTAGAAGTTTATGAGAGCGGTGATCAATGTACTATATATTATATTTGTCGGATTATGCATACCTACAATGTAAATTATTTTACAGTTATAAGAGAAATGGATATAATAATAATATTTTTTAACAACTTAACAACCAAAACCAACCGCCAATTTTTTCACATTCCAATCACTTTGCACATATATATTCTTCATATATTGCACTGATGTAAAAAATATAATATATATTATTAATATATAAGTTCAGAATTTAGTGTCAACGATTTACGTGGTTTTAATAATGTATATGGATCTAATAACTTTGTCACACTTTTCACTTATTTGCAGAAATGGTTTTACGGCAAAATTTTTTATACTTCAGGCACTATAAATATTTTTTGGGTATCTATAGGGTAATTTTATGCCTCTGATCTAGTTTCATTATATGAACTAAAGCATGACTCTGACACGATTGTTTTTCCGATTAATTTTGAATATTGAGAATCAACATTTGAATGCGAATATGAATAACTAATAGACTCATCTCTCATATCTCTAGTAAGATTTCATAATAAATGTGCAAATACTGTGTTTACTTTATAATACATTAAGGCATGTCGCTTTATAACTGATCAGTTTTCTGAAACGTTCGGAAAGTTAAAATCAGGAAATGTTTTCCATATATGATGAGAGAAATTCCAAAATGATCACGTTTCATTCAGTCGCGCTAACCATTGTATAGAGCGATCAATTTTAATAACGTAGAAATGCCGGGGCTTTACAGGGTATCAGGAAATCGTAGCACGTTCACAAGTGTAAACGAATAAATTGTGTGTTCCTATTTCGCAAGTCACCGAATCCGTTCAGCTTCCTACCAAAATTTTACCAAGTTAACACTTTCTTAAATGCAGCATTCCATTGCGTCTTTACTTACACTTACATTTAAGAGTTTGATACTGAACCGGCTATGCATATTGAGATTCAAGCAATTATTGTGTGTGGTTGAATGTATTAGTGAAAGATTCTTTTGGTCCAAAAATAAAAGTCCATTTAAACATAGTAATGGAATAAAACGTGATTTTGTACTTGAGTTACTGTGTATAATACAAATGAAATGGAAATAAATATACGTTGATGAATTTTATTTATTCGTGCAATTTTAATATTAGGAATGTGATTTTAATAAAATCTTGATTTGAAACCAGGTCAAATGTGAAATTAGAATTCCTAACGTATTAAAATTAATAAAAGTAATAGTTTTCAGATCCATTCGCCTATACAGATGAGATTATAGCTTTTCTATTATTGAATCTACCTGTAAATTGAGAGAAACCCTTGTCTTCTGGTTTTGACAGCATCAATACATTTCATTTTCTCTTCAGTCGATGGTCGTTTTATGGGTATTAAAATTGTTTACTTCTATTATAATAATATGTTTATCATTTTATCATTTTGTAAAAAAATCCTTTATCACACACATATGGGTCATGTGCAAACGATTCAATATTTGTAAAAGGATTTTTCTTTTGCAACATAAAAAAATATGTTAATGTATATCTAGTTTTGCCCAAATGACATTGCTCTGTGTTACACATAATCACCATAAATTCTTGATCTATTTTTTTATTATAATGGATGGTCAGAGGATATAAAAGTAGGGTTTCATATAGATTTCTATAATATTAAACTCTAGTGACCCGGCCCGTGTGCGTGTCTTTGAAATTCTCGGATTTCCTCTAATATACGAGTATTATGCATTTTTGTACATATGTAACCTTCCTCTTAAATCACTCATCCATTGCTGAACATCGTATTTAAATTCGTCAAGTAGTTTAAAAGATCTAAGTGATCAGAAAGTGAAAGGTACTTCATTTTATACTATGTAGAGATGAAAATGCAAATAAAATGTTTTTTTTGTAGGCGATTATCCGCCCATGAACAACTGCAACACCAGAGGCGTAACAAGTGCTTTGCCGGCCTTTTAAGAAGGAGTACGCTCTTTTCTTGAAGGTTTGAAGGTCGTATTGGTCCGGGAATACCGCAGGCGACAGCTCATTCCACAGTTTTGTGTGTGGGACGAAGTTTCGGAAAAGGCGCACAGTTGTGGACTGCCAACCATCTAGATGATGGGGATGAAATTTCTGTCGCGTAGGACGATAGCGGAAAGAGGCGGCAGGGATCAGACCGAACAATTCCTCGGAGCACTCCCCATAGTAAATGCGATAGAAGATACACATCGAAGCCACATCTCTACGCAGCGCCAGAGAGTCTAGTTAAATTGATATTATTATTATTAAATAACACTGTATTAATTTATTAAGTTGAAATTATCAAGTTTTGTCCCTTATGTAATACTGTATGTTTATTTATAATTTTATGTAAGTTGTCTAGTCCTAAATGGCGTGGTGTGTTAGATGTCAAAAAAAATATATTATATGTACTGAGTATTTCAACTCCTTCACTGTCTAAGCAGTTCGATTGTGGAACGAACTACCAGTAGTCTAAAAAAGTAGCCTAAGTTACTTCTTATATCATCAGCCTATTAGCGACAGTCCCGTCAAAATCGGTTCAGTAGTTCAGCAAATTAAAAATGTATTTTTGATGTAAGTGAATTTGAAATTAAAAACAGACACTTCAAATTTATTTACTTGCATAGACTATTGTGCATTGTCTAACCCATCTTTATGTGTATATTTTACTGTCTAAATTTTTTTTTCTGTTTTATATATTTTCCTTTCTGATTGTAGTCCTGCAGTCAGAACCCTCCTGGAAATAATCATACTGCAAAACTAAAATCTTAAGAAGCTCAGCTCATATGTCATGCTGCTGAAAATATAGTATTACAAGTTATTTCGTACATTTATAAATAAATATTGTCATTACACTCAATTGGCGAAGTGTGATATAATCATCTATATGTTTGATCGATTCTTGAATTAACCCTTAACCACTGACGTGTGATTTTGTTACGCTCCCACTGACGTACGTATAGTATACGTACGTTACTTTGAAGGCCTTTTGATGCATCAAAAAAATTAAACTTTGATGATTACTCCAATCCTTTTATTTAGACACATTCAAATGAAATAGGAATAATGAAAAAAACTGTAATAATAATCATAGAATTTTTTTTATTAATCAATAACCATGAGGTAAGCAAATTAACATAGACATTAAAAAAAAAAATAACACAAAAATATTCTCTAGAAATAGTAACTTCTTTTATTGGTTTTATTAATTACTAAGGATGGTTCTAATTGGAAAAAAAACACAATTGCCATAAATTACAATATAAGGCACTTTTTAACGACAATTGTTACAGGTCGGTTTCGAGCACTGCAAGCAGACTGGGTTATGACAAGCTTGACAGCCGTACAGAGTTTTACGACGTTTCAGTTAGAAACAAATGTGTCAATTTTTCATGATATCAAATCTAACAAATTCCCTGCTTGGTTGACTGATTGTATTTGCCTTGTCCTTGCCTAAGATGCGTCCAATGAGAGCTCATGTGAAAATTGCGGCGTTGTGTACCTTCGCTCTAGGTGCGGCGTTACTAAGCTTTTTCCAAGGTTTTTCATAAATATTAGACGATCCGCAGAATTATATTTTGACGTTATAATAGAATTAGCAGCAGCAATATCCAGAATCCTATAGAAAATTACCAATGGCCATCGTCTAGACCTTCTTGCACAGCTGTATTTGGCACACTTTTCATCCATGGAATCGACACCTCCATTTGACGAGTTATAAAAAGATATTATTTCGGGAATACCTTTACCAGAATCAGTGCTTTCTATATGATGCATCGATGATATCATCATGACGATTTTGTTTTTTTTTGGGACATAAGATAATAGAGTAAGTTCTTTCGTGAAACCATATATAGATGACTGCACTTGACGGATTTTGGAAAGG
This sequence comes from Spilarctia lutea, assembly GCA_916048165.1. Classification (NCBI taxonomy): domain Eukaryota; kingdom Metazoa; phylum Arthropoda; class Insecta; order Lepidoptera; family Erebidae; genus Spilarctia; species Spilarctia lutea. Next base: position 15,316,497 of record OU696479.1, read on the forward strand.
AACTCCGGTTGTATTTCCCTTTTATTTTTATTTTTGATGTAGATGGCATAGAAGAAGAATTTAGCCTCTTACGGTTCATTTTATCTGTCCACAAACACAAATAAATATTTTTAAAATAGTCTCACTAACACTGACGCTACGTACCACATACGTTTGATGGTCAAACTCGCCTACTTAGGAACGTGGCAGACGTCCGTTCCCCAGCCTCCCACACGCGTCATTGGCGATTAGGAAACTACCAAAAAGGGCGTGCAATAATTCCCGCGCTAACTAAAGTTTTCAACGAAAAACCGTTTGGGTGACGTACCATATACGTACGTCAGTGGTTAAGGGTTAAAGCTAACTAAACAGGAGCAAATTCATCTGAATCTGCAAGGTATTTTGTAGTTTTTGCGATAGTTAACTTTATTTCAACAATGTAAGATTTGGATTTTGAATACGGCTAACAAAATAAATTGTGGCACAGCAAAATAACTTTGTTAAAGCAAAGAGTCAAGGCTAACATTTATTTGCAAATAATTTCCGACCACAAGAGGCGTCGAGTGTCATTAAAATTTGGCATCGTGCCGAAGGCAGCTTCGAGTTGTTCATTTTCTCATGTCAATAGTTCATGCCTCATAGCTTCTGTATTATTAACCGACTTTGTTCGCGCGAAAATATATTTTTTAGCTCTTGTTTGACTGGTAGTAAATTGTGTTTTCAAATTAATTTCGTGAAAATATGTAAACACATAAATATATCATTGCTCATCTGAATAACTCTTTGTGCAGTCGAAAGAGAATAAGTTTTAACTTTTTAAAGGATTGAAATTTTATCTGTAGGAATCATTGTATTTCATAAAATAATTTTATTTAGTCTCTCGTCTTACTTGTACAAACACACACACCTGCCACAAACAACTTCGCAACACCCAAAGGTTTGCCTGGAAGAAAATGCCTGTGGCATTAAGTCCGCTTTGTGCAACATGTTTGCAGGAAGTTTTAATAAATAAATAAAATAAATTGAATCGGTTAATATTTTGGTGCATTGTTAATGACAGCTATCCACACCTGGTTAATCTAACTATCTAAACAATATTAGTTTTCAATTTTATAAACATACTGCTATAAGTTTGTTGATAAGTATCTTGTAATTGTAGTGTTAACAGTCATAGATAGCACCACATTAGTTATATATTTTTTTTTTCTAATTTAATTATATAAACAACATATTGTTGCACCAATATTTCTCGGGAAAACGTCATTGAGAGTCGAAACAAACTTGTGTCTGAAGTTGAGACCTCTTTGGAAAGGGTCTCACATTGAGGTAGACTTAATTTAGTCCGATTTAAGCCCACAAAGACACAAATTTGCGCGTTCACCACTAAAAAGCCGCCGTGGGTTGTATGTCCTCGTTTTGAAGATACTCCCCGATCTGCCTCAGCCAATATTGGAATACTCTGGTGTTGTGGGTGTCTATGGGCGGCGCTAATCGCTTACCATCAGGCTATACGTCTGCTCGTTTGATCATTATACAATAAAAAAAAAACAACATCTTACACATGACAAAAAATTAAACACTCGCCAAGGTGTTAAGCTTGTTGGCGATGTATTAAGTTGCCCTCATTCACTAGCTCTAACATTTATACTAACATCTTTGTTTGATGCGTATTATTTAAATTGTATTTGTAATTGTACAAATATAATCATCAACAACCCATAACGTCCCACTGCTGGATTCGGGTCTCCTCTCAGGAGAGGGTTAAGGCTATACGTCCCGACGCTGACCAAGTGCGGGGTTGGGGACTGGCAAGACAACGTTGTGGCTACATAATTTTAGCCATTGGATGTTTTTAAGCCACTCAAAGGCCTCCAACTAAGCTTCACGACTGTTATCCTATGATAACAACCGGGACCTACTGCTTAACGTGACCTCAAAATCACGGAGACGTTCATGGTAACATGCCACCAGCGGTCACCCATCTAGATACTGGCTTACCCTCGGTAATTGTTTCTAATAACCAAGTACAACTGGGCTATGAGCGCCTACCTAGCGGTGTACAAATATACATTCAGTTATAAGCACTCAAACATTTCACGTATGATAAATACAAAACTAACATAATCGGAAATGTACTGATTCTTAATTTAGAAATTTAGGAGTCCGCGTACATCATACAATTTATATCGTTTCTTCCTTCTGAATTAACGAATTCCTGTATATATATCCATTAACCAAGGTATAATGTATTAGTTAGCCGCAACGTTTTCGTCAAGAAACGTGATTTACAGCGACGCGGACCCTTCCTTTCCTTATAATTAAGAGAAAACCGACTCTTGCCTCTACTACGAGTACGATCTAATAAGCTTATAAGACTAAATATATTTCTGTTCGTATTATATTACCTTCTGTTATTGTGTCGAAATGAAGAATTATATTTAGTTGTTGATTATAGCGTCATGGATAATGGATTTTCTTTATAAGGTATTCCAAGAACACTTCGAAATAACTAATAGAATATGGGTTTCGTCAAATATTTTAACATCAGTACCTATTTCATTGGCTTTTTCATTTTTTAATGACCAATTTATTAGTGAAATTTCTTACTGACTTACTTTCGAATTAATAGTCGTATTTTCATTTGTTAAAATCGAAAGAAATGTTTAAACTTTTTAAAAGATATTTGAATCTGATATTTTAGTTCAACAGGATTAATTTTTTTGAATTATTTTAAGGTTTATTATATTTAAACATATTATATTCAGATTTGAACACATATTGTTAAATATTATTGTCACAACAGGTTTATATTTATGAAATGTAATGAAATAAAAAAAATTAGAACATAACTGACTATTATTGAGTGCCTAGGTGGAGCAGTAGTAGCGTATGCAACTAGTGTGCTTGAGGTCTTTGGTTTGATTTCCGGGTCGGAACAAATGTTTGTATGATCTGCAAATATTTATTTCGGAGTTTTCAATTTTAATATGTATGTATTTACAAAAAAATAAGTATTTATGTATTTTTAGCAGTTGTCTAGTACCCATAGCAAAAGTTCTGCTTAGTTTGAGACTAGATGGCGTTGTGTGTCCTCAAATTTTATTACAACCCAACCCATTTATATAGTTATCCATCTGGCATTCATCAAATCAATGAACTTCCGTATAAGTAATCAGAATATTAGGGATTCTCGGAATAATATTACAACCTTCCAGTTTCTTATTGACAGTTCATAGAGATTTATTCTATACTAGTTGAGCCCCGCGGTGCTACGTGCAATACAACAACTACGGCGGGAAAAGCCGCGGGGCAAAGCCAGTCTAAAAAAATCAAGCCTATATTGCTCCTTATATAATCAGCTAGCTATTTGCGGCAGTCCCGTCAAAACCGGTCTAGCCGTTCCAGAGATTAACCGGAACTAACAAACAGAAAGACAGACAAACAAAAATGTGTCATATACATGTACATATGAATTTAGTAACAAGCAGTTAATTTAATATTACAAACAGACACTCCAATTTTTATTTATTTGTATAGATGTAAGTAAATAGGTACTCGTATATATCGTCATTTTTCTCAACAACAGTATTTTATGGTATTTCATGAAAAGAAACTTAGCTGTATTATGTTATTTTATGTTAGTATCTCGTAACCGAGTTATTACCCGATGAACTTAGAAGAACACACACGAGGTCCTAAAGATTTCTCTAAGGCCAGTATGTCGTAAACTTGATGCCAACAGTAAAATATTCGTCATCCTTTTTTGGCGTACTTGTATAATATAATTAATGCGTAAATGTGATTGAACATGGATTCAATCTGAAAGGATTCTAGAAATCGTAATAAAAGCAAGATCAGATACATATTTTAATCTTGGGAGATGGGTACACGATAAACTCTCTTTTGATTACCTAATTAGAACTATACGAACTAGACGCCAGCCGGGGGAAGGATCGACCCTGAATATACACATATGTACAAACATATACTAGTAATACTATATATGTATATTGTTAATCATACAGTACTCTTTTTACATAACTTAAGTCTATAATATGCATAGGAATACCAACACATATATATTTATGCTTGTGTGTGTCCAAATTAAGAGTACCTAAATTTTTTATGCGGTATACTCTTAATAAAAATAGATTGAGAGAATTTAATATTATTTTTACCCGCCTATCGCAGAGTCTAAAGGGAAGATAATAGTTTTGATAGACTATGTAAGTTTGTATGTTCCACCGCAGCGTCTAAGCGACTATTTTATTGAATGATGTGTCAATAGATTCGTGATCAAGGCCGGGGTGACATAGTTTTTTTTTTTTTTATAGACAACTCCCACATTAGGAATAAACATCCTGTGTCGTGGGGGACTTTACAAACATACATGAAACGGACACAAAGAACATTCAGACTCGGGACAACAATTCGTGGATCACACAAAGTGTTGTAGGTACCGCGTGGGATTTGAACCCACGACACTTGGCGCAGTAGCAAGCGGCATGGCGACCGCTGACACCACTCGGCCAACCGTGCAGTCTATTATATAGCAGTGCAGATTATATCATTTTTTTTAAGTTTTTACGTACCGTGGGAGGGCCATGCTTCAATTGCAATGACATGCATGGGCCAGTTCGGAGTGATAAAAAACCGGTGTAAAACAACGCCTGTGCTGTGTTTTACCGAGTGAGTGAGGATACCATAGGAAAACAAATTTAAATAAAAGAAGTGAAGAAAATAATTGGTAATTTATATTATAATTTAAATTAAAACACGAGTTAATCTCAAAATTATATTCAACCGTGATCCTTGATCGTAGTAGTGGTTGCAGACAACAACATTTTTAAGTAATTACAGACGAAACCGACACGCCTTATAGTAAAAGTAAATAAAATAAACCAGAAACTGAGCCATCGAGTTTTTTCGCCTTATTTCGGGTACACTGACTTATTTCAAACATAGCTTTCGTCTCTCGAATCTTTACGTAACCAAACTAATTGTTATTATTTTTAGCCCGAAATACAGATTTCTACTTAGTTTGGCAACGGAGGCTATCTCTAGTTCGATTTATAACATAAACATCATTTTAAGTTGAACAGATTGTATTTGTTAGTTTTCGTGCAATAAATGTTATTATTATTATTATTTAAAGAAATCAATATTAAGACTAAGTGTTTTTTTTTTTTTTATTTTACTGTTGACACAGTCTATGGTAGTCATCAGCTGTGTCAAAAGATTTTATTATTTAACAATGAAAATAAAAAAAATGTCAAAAATCTTTTGTTTTATTTTCTAAGTACTCATTAGCTGTGCCGTGTAGTAATTATTAAACATACACTATTTGCATTTCTCGATATTTTTTTTGTATAGGTATTTATTATTTATTTATTACTTAAAAACGTCACAAAGGAGTACTCTTTTCTAAAATGCCACAGTGTTATGCAGTGCCTATGTGTGCAAATAAAATAGGAGGGTATAAGTGCCTTACCTGTGAGACAATCTTCAGTTTGGCAACTTTTCTTTGGTGGTAATCCATAATAAAATCAATAACATTTCCAAATACGTAGAACTTCACTTGAAAGTTATATGTGCGTCAGGAATCTGTACTATCTGACAGCTGAAGCGCCGACTAGAGGCTGAAAGTACGAGTATTATTTTATTATCAAGACCACTATGAAAAAGATCACCAGTTGCATTATTTTTTATTTATTTTCTAAAATGAGAACACAAACAAAAACTACTCAAATTTAATGTCGTTTGTAAGCTTACTGTAAAAGAAAACAGCACAACGGGCTCATCACGAAATCTCGCTCTTTGTATGAATCGACTAGCATATTTCCCCAGACGACGTTGCACGGTTGACGGAATATTTAGTTACCGCATGTCGGATTTGTCCATGCTAAAATCGTCACTGTATGATTGCCATAGTGTTTGTATTTCTGTAAACTATAAGCAACCCCAGTGAGAATTAAGATTATTTCATAATTTTCATGATGACAAATGTAAAATATTTCAAGTTTTTTTTTTCAATTAGAATAGTTTTTTTAATGTCAAAATTATTTATTTATTTTGTTTTGGCATTATTACATTTCAAAGAAACTAGGTTTCGGAAAACTTCGAATGCCATTCAATACCATTTGTCACCGAGACGGATTTATTGACTCCTTGAACCCCAGGGTTGAATGAATTTGTTCTACTTACGACGCTTGAGGCGCACTCTGGAATAAAAACAGGTACGAGACATTTGAAAAAATGTGTGGTTTCATTTATTAAGGTCTCGAAACTCTAAGCATCTATACTTATTGCTCTATCTTAAATCTGAAATTAAAGAAATAGAATTTGAATTTTATATAAATATCCAAGTCTTTAAATCTACAAGTGTATTCCGTATCTCAAAAAGAAGAAGTGAGACTAGCCGCGAACGAATGGTCGTTTAAACAATATTCATATACGATGAACTGTATGAATACGCTATGAATTTGTTATAATTACTGTTAAAACTTACTAAAAACCTTATTTAGTTTTGAACTCATTATCATTTCGTGTAATATTTAGCTTTATTGTTTTCGTTTATTCTTTAGGAGCTAAGCTATACATATACATAGCTATACATGTAGTACATACCTACTATACTATAGTATGCTAAAGATCGTTATTATATTTAAAGAGCAATATTGACATACATAAACTAAACTTTGAATTTTAAAATACAAAATTACATATATACTTCGGCTTATTGCCGTCCACGGCTTAATAAAGAACTATACAAGACCGGGATGGTTGATACTCTTTGGAGGAGACCTTATTTATTTTTTTTATTGCAATCTGTCTTAAGAACATTCAGCAATATTTATATTGGTTGAGATATATGCTCATTGGTATATTGTCATGAATTAATTTCTTACTTCATAATGCAATTAACGTAGTTGGGTCGTTCTTCTTTTTTATCGACAATGACTTGTCTTCTCCGCAAAAAAAATAATATTTTGCTCATAAATACTAAATTACTTAATTTTTTTATATAAAAATACACTTGCACAATGCAATAATTTTAATATCCTCAAAACTAGGTTTTATTCATAATTATTTTTTACAAAATCAGTGTGACATAGTATACAAAAAGCCTGACGGAGGTGTTATACATACAAATAAAGTGTGTCCCTCTATGACTAGCAATGCAAACAAACTGCTCTCGTAAAAAAAAATCCCATTGAAAGTTTCTATCCAAGAACATTTACTGACTACTTAACCTTTTTTATTACATTAATAAGAAGAAATAATTTTTAATGTTTATATTATTAAATAAAAAAATATTTTATTGGCTGTCTTCCGATGTATATGATTTTAGTTGCTACCTTCTGTCACACATTTTATGGTACAAAATAGTGAGCGTTAGAAACTTTGACCTTGGTCACTAGGTTCGAGAATAGTCCCCCTCCATCCCGAACTCGCGCTATACGATCCCACGCCCCGGCAATACCAGTAAGTCGCTCGCAAACAGTAAAAGAAGGTGCGTGGGTTTATTTAGCGACCGCTCTGTCACGTAAGTTACGACTTCCAAATGTTATTCTAATTTGGGGGTTTTAATATTATTTGATTAATTTATGATAAATATTTCATATATACCCAGTTTTATGCGTAAATTATAATTAGAAAAATGCTGAATATCTCGAACACTACTATTTTACACCTCTGTCACGTAGCACCTCTGTCACTGTTTTGTACCTAGAACCTTAGTTAATATCCATAATAGATGATTGCTAGTTTTTTTATGTTGGTTATTCTATCGTCAACTATTTTGTTAATTTAAGGTACGACCATCAAGTAAATGAAAAAATTGCATTATCTGCAGCTGAAAGACAGCGACGGTGTCGTCAAAAAAGAAAGCTTAACCCTGAACTTGTTGAAGCAAAACGTAAAGATTTAGAAAGATATCATGCTCGCAAAACGTTAGTTAAGGATATGACACCAAAAGAACATAAAAAAAGACATTGGCAGATTAGAAATAAAAAGAGAAGAGAAAAACAGAAAACTTTGCAGAACGTTTTGATTAACACTCCGGCTTCTACACCGCCTCCTTCATGTCCCAGACTACTTCCATTAAGTCCCAGATCTCGTTCACTGACTCCAGCCTCGTCTGTTGCCAGTAGCAGGGGAAGAAAACAAGTGCGACGAGATGGATCACGCCTTTATAGACAAAATATTCAACTTCAAAACCAAACAATAGAATTACTAAGAAAAGTACAGAAATACAAGAAAAGACTTCAGCGCCAGAAAAAGAAACAAAATAAAGTGTTTACAACAACAGCTCATAGTAAAAAAGAAAATGAACATGGCAAAGAAGAATACAGAAAATATACTATCTTATCAAATACCATTAAGAAACATTACAAGCACACAAAAGACCACAAAATAAAACGCTATATTAAAAGTATACTTGAAGACCCAGCAATTCAACGTTCCTGACAAAAACTTCAACTGGCAATAGAAACCATTGGAATCAGGAGAGTGACAGAGTATAGTTCCATCTTGCCAAAAAATACTATATTAAAACAAAAAAAATTGTAATTTTTATCTCAGGGATGATATGTCACGGGCCATTGCTGGAAAAAAAGAAGCAGTCACTTATCAAAAAAGGAAGATGCAGAAAAGAATTTTGTTGGATACTAAGATCTCTATAAGTTATTTCTAAAAGAGGACCCCAACGTTAAATGTCACTACAGTTATTTTGCAACATTTAAGCCGTTTTAGGTCGTACCACCTTCAGTTGGCAGTCGTGAAACCTATATGTGCAAGGTACACGCAAACATTGCATTCATGAGAGTTATTTTGTATAAAAATAAAGTTATCAAGACAAATGACCACTCTGTCACAATTTTGTCCCCCCTAAAATTTTAGTTCAAAGGAAGTTATGAACCACTTTATTGTTAGTATTTACAAAAATAACGTTTTCTAGTGTTATATGCTAAATAATAAAAGTGTTCACTAGATTTTTAAGCGACTTTACTGGGCGACTTTCATAATATTAAAAAGTTTCATGTCTTGTGAAGCAAAAATGTGACAGAGTGGTATTGGATAATTTAAAAAAAATGATTATTTAAAAAATTCCGTCCAACGGAGCTAGATAATGGTAAATGTTAATATTCTTGATAAGAAAGTAATAAGAAACTGAAGATCTGATCTGAGACATAAAAAAAAAATACTTTTGTGACTGAGGTGTTGTTTTTTTCATACCATTCCTACGGAATTTGAAATAAAACGAAAATTACATGTAATACTTCGCTGCATTATATGTTTTTGTAATCTACAATAATGAGGCAATAATTTAAATCAAATTTCACTAAATAAATCACAAGTTTATTTTTTTATGAAATATAAAAATTTGCCGGTCAGATTGTCGATAAAAAATAAGAACGGGATGTTTGAACGGATGAGTTTCAGTATGTTGATTTGTTATTCTCTCGTCTTTCAAATATGTGCCTGGTTTCTTTTGCCGATTCTGAGAGAGTATCTCTATAAAACCCTTTGGGCACATAGGCGTGGGTGAATGAATAAAACTTTGTAAATGAGTTATAAGCATGTAAATACAATAGGTATTTTTATTGCGAAATAATAGTACTAAGCAATTTATGGATAAAACATTATTTTGCACCAACATATTCGCACCCCCCCAATTTGTGTTTAAATTATAATATTTGGAGGCAACAAGCTTTCAACAAGTTCCAAACGCCATTCAGTAACATTTGTCAACGAGGTGGATTTATCGGTTCCGTGAACCATAGGGCTGAATGAATTTGTTTTGCAGCAAAACTGAAGCGTTCACGAATAAAATATAGGGCAGAGTTTAGCAAAATTTCGTTAGCAAATTTTACTTCTAATTTAATGTGCTGAGAAAATGTCAAAAATAATTTCAACCGATATAATACACACAACGATTTCTCTGAGCTTTAATGGATTTTTTTTGCAAAATATTTTTAATTTAACAGTCTGAAAACTGAATGATAAAACTGTTTGTGTACATAACGATTTTTTTTTAATATTTTGGTGATTAAAAACATATTAATATTTAAATAAACATGTATAATACTAGAATTGCTTATGTAATGTCTAATATTATATATTTTTAGGTTAACGTATACTTACACCGTTATACCGTTAAAAAACTTCACAGAACCAAAACTAATGCAGCAATTCCGTTGTCCACCATTTCACATGCTAGTGCTAAAATTAGCTCATGTGCGAGTATGTAGAATGAATAAAAGTACACATCATGTCCAGATGTGACTGCGACCAATATAAACATCATTGGTATCCAGTTACTGCAAGTAGGGTTGATCACACGCATACCTTGACAGAGAACATTTGTGAATCAAAGTTAGAAACCCGGTTTTATATTAGTTCACTATCAGTTAAATATACACAATTAATAAAAGTATTTACCATTGTTATCTATGGACTTTTGCCATGTCATAGGTACTTCATTGATACCTTTACTAAAAACAATAATGGGGCAAAATCAAAAGACTTTTAGACTGCCACAGTATAATTTTTTTTTCTTGTAATAAGTTATTCAAATATCGGAAAAAATGGTAATCTGTTGGAGCAAGGTCCGGGGACTATGGTGGATTTCGAAGATTTTGTCTCAAATTTCAACCATTGCGACGAATGCTTCTGATTATTGTACTGGATTCGCTTTTCATCACACTTAATGACACGATTTAAAATCCCTTTATTATTGTGCCAATTGAGCAATGTAACGCAACAGTCGACACGTGTGCACTCAATTCATGAGGTAATTAAATAGATTACAATAGTTTTATCACTCACTTCTCCGCTTCTACAAAACTCCTACCGTCGCCGTCTACGGGGCTCATTATGAAAGTTGAAATTTCCAGAACGAAAATATTGGCACCAAAAACGTGCCGTGTTTTCTTTTGCGACACCAGTGCCATACACCTCATTAATCTTTCGAGCTGTTTCTGCAGCACTAGTGCCATGATAGAACTCGTATTCGTAAATAGAACTCACAGAAAACCGGTGTGAAATAGTGCTTGCGCTGTGTTTCACCGAGTGAGTGAGGATATTGGAGGCCCATACTCCCCCTCCCCCTCCCCCTCCCCTTCTCCCAAAGGTCGAGAACGCACTTGTGATGCCTCTGGTGTTGCGGGTGTCCATGGGCGGCGGTAATTGCTTACCATCAGGCAATACATCTGCTAGTTAGACCACTATTCCAAAAAAAAAAAACTAAATAAAGCGTTATTTCAAGTTTTCCATTATATGAGGTGAGGCGACGCCAAAGAAAAAACTAACGAGGAAAAAAACGAATGACTGTTTTCGAAATTCAAATATACCAGAAACATGGATTTATAACCTTTAATTTGGATTTTTTAACCAAAGAAGATATATTTCTGATCAAAGCGAGCAGTGCGACAAAACGCCAATTTGATATGTTAATATTTAGATGAGTTTAGGAATTTGCTAGCAGCTTTTATTGCCTTGACTAATCAACTTTTTGATGGTGTAGCAGATGATTAGTACCAGCCATGAATAATTTATATTATAACTGTAATTTATAGTCTGGTTTTGCCAACCATACCTCATAGCCTTATAACCTTAGACAAATCTTGATTAGTCATAATTGCAATCACAATAACTTATAATTATAATCCACAAATTAGGGTTAAAATTATTATTTTTAGGTTGGTATGCTCATTCCCGTATCACATAAAAGCACAACGAAAAAAGAATAACATCAACCAAGCGAACAAAATTACAAGTAATAAAGATTATTAAAAGGTTTTAATACCAACAAATAAATAAAATTTAGAATATTAATAACTTAATAAACTTGAAAAAATCATAATATTGTCATAATTAATAAAAACTATAATCATAGGTAATTGCTATTTTAATCCATCCCTATCTGACACCGCTGCATGGGTGCGCCCTGCTCGTACGCCCCTCGTCCACGCTCCGCTGTGTTTGTAAACACTCTCATACAAGTCTACAGTCACTTGAACGCGCCGCTGACCGCTCCGCTCCCGCTGAGTTCGTGTACGCTGGCTTAGCGTTATCGCGCCGCCGACTGTAACTTATCTATGGTATTATGTATTTAGAAATGCATATAGTGTTCTCCCGCTAACAAAATACTAAGAGCGTTCCCCGTTCCCCTTTTTCGGTAAATAATAAGAGAATACTAGAACTCATTCCTATATTGCGAGTGCACGCAGGCTTTAGTTTAGAAACATACCTCCTTTGAATTCAAACCTAATTTATTCTGTGTGAGTGTACACGCTCTTTATATTAAATATTCCTGGTATTCGCAAAGAATGGGACGATCAGTGTCGTTTTATCCGCCAAAGCTATTTTAAAAATGAAGCATGCAAACTATTCTTTTGTGTCTAGTTGTTCTTTGTTGACTGTTCGTAAAATTGTTTAGTTCTACTGTTCGTATTAAAACAGTATTATTTTCTTTGATCATATTGCTATGTATTTATATATGTAAGGATTTTCCTATTTTTTTCGATATATTTAGTCCTTTACTTTATTTTTAAGGAATATGTTGTTTTATTAATTTTTGTAGTAGAGTTTCTTACTTGTCAGTTTAAATGCTGAAACTAAACTACCCTAAACACAACGTTTACTTCAACTACTACTTTACATCTTTGCTGTCTATCTAACACTGACATTTTTTTTAAATTAAACCCGTATCTTATCTTATCTTATCTTATCTTATCTTATCTTATCTTATCTTATCTTATCTTATCTTATCTTATCTTATCTTATCTTATCTTATCTTATCTTATCTTATATATATACATATATATAGGGTGTTTTTTTAAGCTAGATAGAACTTTAAATTGTAAAAAGTAACACAAAAAATTAAATTTTGATGAAACTTTTTTTATTTGTTTCAGTATACTCTGACAAATCATCATGAATAGACTCACGCTTGAACAACGCTACGAAATTATCCAAATTTACTTTGAAAATCAGCTCATTTTTGAAGAAATAAGGTCCGATGATGCCACCAGCGTGAAAACCGCACCATACGGTGCATTTTTCTGGATGTAATGGAGTCTGTAGGGTCTGTTGTGGATTGGTCTCACTCCATATGCGGCAATTTTGCTTATTAACAAACCCGTTAAGCCAAAAATGCGCCTCATCGCTGAACACAATTTTGCGATAAAACAGTCGTCTATAAGTTGCGCGAATCGACGACTGATTTTCAAAGTAAATTTGGATAATTTCGTAGCGTTGTTCAAGCATGAGTCTATTCATGATGATTTGTCAGAGTATACTGAAACAAATAAAAAAAAAAGTTTCATTAAAATTTAATTTTTTGTGTTACTTTTTACAATTTAAAGTTCTATCTAGCTTAAAAAAACACCCGTTATATATGAATTGCTGTTCATTAGTCTCGCTAAAACTCGAGAACGGCTCGCCCGATTTAGCTGATTTTGGTTTTAAAATATTTGTCGTAGTCCAGCGAAGGCTTAAAAGGTAAAAAAATAAAAAAAATAAAACCTTATAATTTTGTTTTTCGAGAGGAGCATCAGTGAAGAATGTTACAAAAAAGAGGGAAGTTATTACGCTACGGGCAATAGGAGACGTAAACGAAGTTGCATGGGTCAGCTAGTGTTTGATATTCTTGCGTAATTTTTTTTTTAAGAGTGGAAACCCCCTCTGGCCGTCACCCCGCCGGTGTTTGCGACGGATTGTGCCACTCTGCGCCTAAGAATGCGTATTCAGCCAACCAAACAAACTCTTATGCTTTAATTAGTATAGATTACCCCCTATGTATTTGGTACCTAACAAGATCTTGTGACGAAATTTAAACTAGGTAGGTAATGTTGACTATATTTTGGTTGTGTTTTGTGTTTGCAACTAAAATTTTAAAAATTGGTTGTCTGTAAAGTCGGTTTACGGATAATAGTTAAACGTGACAACGTCATAACAAAATATTGATGAAATAATTGCATATTTTTATGAATACAATTTAATCATTTTTGCAAGCGTACAATGAGCGTAACGGGACAATGAGTCATAATTTTTCGTGCGAGCAGCCGGAATTCATCGATTTATTAGACGTTATCACGTCAAAAAATAATTGTAATACTGAATTTAGGTTTTAACTGTAATTAATGTTTAACATAATTATTAACCACCAGTAAAAGCCTGTTAAATTCAGAATCTGATAAAATTGTCATCAGCCTCATTAAAAGACATTCATTAGAAAATATTCCTATATTTTCAGTACCCACAACAAACTTTATATAAGTTTACTTTTGATGAACTGTCCATGGTTATCGTTATTTCGTACGTAGGTATCTGAAAAAACATTTTGACGTTCATATTAATTTATATCATCGCCGCGAGTCACACAATTTCCGTCTCGATATACAAAAAATGATAATAAATATCGAATGCCTGTCACAGCTGCTAACTCTGAGATCGAGGCATTCGGCATATTTAAGTAGCAATATGTGACAGAATTTAGGTCAAAGTATAATTTATTTTGATTAGATGAGAAATAAAATTATGTATCAATATATTTAATGTTACTCGTATTAGAAAAAAAAACATTTTACCACTTCAAAAGTGGTGCCTGTTAATTAAAATTTAGCATCATTTACGAGCCGGTGCTAAATTTTGGTTAAAAAATATTCAAAGACAGTTCCATACTATACAAACCTCATTGGTATACCAATGTACGAGCTAATCAATATATTAATTGGCTCACATTAACGGTTAATAAATATAATAAATAATAAATACTCCGGACATCCAACACACAACGCCATCTAGTCCCAAGCTAAGCAGAGCTTCTGTTATGGGTACTAGACAACTGATATGAATACATAAATACTTTTTTTTGTAAATACATACATATTATACATAGAAAATACCCAAACTCCGAAACAAATATTTGTAGATTACACAAACACTTGGTCTGACCCAGGATTTTAACCCAAGACCTCAAGCACAGCAGTCGCATTCACTACTACTGCGCCACTGAGTCAGTCAATATCAGTTTCTTCGTCTTCAAGCTTTAAGGTTACTACCTGGAATTAAATCTGTAAATGGTTATTTTTTCGATTAAACCCTCTGTTTAGCTCAATGGGCATAATAAAATTTATTGCCTGACATTACTATACGGAAAAGTGAGAATCACATTAATGATACAAGAGCCCACGGAACCAAATTTTTTTAAAGGTATAAATACTTATTTCAAGGAAATGAATGAACAAATTCGAAAATTTTCGTCATACCCATGGGACTGTACATAACTTAATTAATCAGAAAATAATAACTAACCCCATAATACTATTTCACTATCAACTAAGTGGATATGAAAGATAGATAGCGTAGTGATTTAAGCGGTCGATACTCCACTTTCTGCTGTGCTAAGGTGTTGAAGGTTCAAATCCCACATGGGAATACTTTCTGTTGTGTTCTGAGTGTAGGTGTTGTTTGTGTCAGTTTCACGTATTTTTGTAACGCGACACAGGATATATTTCTAATGTGAGAGTATTCCTTAAAAAATAAAAATAAACGTGGTGCATTGGTGACCACTGCGTCGCCTTCTTACATGATGACCGCTTCGACCCACCACGTGGGCTTACTTGCCGTGCCATATCATCCACCGTTAGAAAAACGAGTGTCACTGCGATACGATCTAACAGTTTTTCCTTCATCAACGAAATTTCCCTTTCCTCCCTTTTCCGAAAATTCCTTTCAAGGAGGTTTTGGCTTACTACGAGTATATAACATTTGGTATAACATTTGGGAATTTATGCATTTATTTTATCAAAAGACTATCCGTAAGAAGAATATGGCTGCCTTATAATAAAATAAATAAGATCTATTTAAATTTTATAAATTTTATATTGTTAGAGATGACGTCATCTTTTCTTCTAACAAAATGTACGTTAAAAGCCACGTAGCAATACAAAAAACTTGAAACCTTAATTTATTGTTTCGTTTAAAGTATTCTAGGATTTAGATCAACGTCTTACAATTCTTACTTAGCATACAAGCAATGATGTACATTTGAATACGAAGCCATTTATCAAAGCAATGGCAGTTCTATTGTTATTTATTAGGAGAAGAGAAAAAATGTAATAAATCATTCCTGCCTGTTTAGTCCCTTCAATTTTCACGTGTCACACTGTTTGTTAAATCGGTCAACTAGTGTCGTTTTAACTTGCCATGTTTTTGTTAAGAATTTATATCTACATATATACGAGTATTACAATCATGGTTAGAATAAAAAATGTTACGGTACCAAGAGACTTTGTACCCCATTTTACGAAAACTATACTAATGAAGTAGTAGGAGTACAGCCGGTGGGCTCGAAGAGTGCTTGAGTGGAGACCCCGAGCAAACACCCGAGGCAGGGGAAGACCACCAAAAAGATGGGTCGACGATATACGGGGACGAGCGGGAGTGAACTGGATGGCGATGGCACGGGATCGCGAAAAATGGGAATTGGGAGAGGAGGCCTACGTCCGAAGACGGACAAGCGAGAGGCTGTGATGATGATGATACAAATGAAGAGGTCTGAAATTTGGCACAATTTAATTTTGTATAGACAACCAATTGACATTTCGTGTATGATTACAATTTATTGAATATTTCGCTTTGCTTCGCGAAACAATTATGTATCAATTTAATAATTTTAATTGATGTGTCTAAACTAAATTACTCCTAAAAAAAATCTACATATATTGTAAAACTAATACCTAATTTCAATCTGTGGTAGACATTTGACTCATATAAGATATTATAAGATTACTTCAAAGATGATTTGAGATAGAGAATTTCGTTTACGGTATTTAAAATTTACGAGACTTTTTGAAGAGCACGGTTGTCAGAGTAAAACATTTTTGAAAAAAATATAAAATTGTTACTACAAAACTTAACAGACTAATGTAACTTTTTTTTATTTAAGCAAGCTTATATGTATTATATCAAACTATAGAAAAACTGACTCAGAAAGACTTATTTCTGCATTGCCTGACATATAAAACAGTAGTGTGATCACTGGCTAACTAGTTCAGTGTTTCAAGCCGTCCGTCCGTACATTTTCAAGAATTTTTATAACTCAAAACTCAAAACTCAAATCATTTATTTCCATAGGCCCCAAAAGGCACTTGAACACGTCAAAAATACAAACTTAAAAATATAAAACAAAACTCCTAATACTAAATGCACTGAGATGATTTGAATTACCGGAGCTTAGATTGATTCGATTCAACTCAAAGGTTTAAATTGAAATCAATCCAAGTACCAGCTCCGATGGGTATTGCATTCATGAGAAGAGCTGGTGAGAAACTCATGTGCACCATCTTTTCAAATAATTCATACAAAGCTTGTTTGTTTTTGACAACAGTATTTCTATGTGCAAGTTAAGGCAACCAAAACACAAAGGCTAGAAAGCGGTCTAATAAGATATTAAAGCTAGGAAAATCAATTTTTTGTCTAATAAAATAATAAAAATTAATCCATAGCATATAAGGTATATTATTGGTTCAACATATAACACGGCATATGATGCCAAGAGATATTGTTATTCTGCAAGAAAACCTAAATTTCCTATTACTTGTAATCACGAGATTGATGTTTTGATCGCTGGATTTCCTATTGCAAGAAATAAAATAATTGTTATTGTCTGAACAACTGAACCGTATTTTAAACAGTGGGATAAGGTTGTATGGCAGGGAATGCTGTAAAAAAGTTTTGCTGTTGGCTTTGCGGTGACGTGAACAAATAGTCACCATTTTTCACACGCATCTGATTAAAGTTTACTTGAAGATAAGATTGCACGCATAGATACTCATCCAAAGAAATGACAAAAAGTTTGAAATGTAACAAAATTAGAACGCTGTACGTATTTAGATAGAATACAAAGTTTTAATATATCAATGTAACTTGAAATGAGAGTTGAAATACAGAAATGTATTTAAATAAGATTGAATGAAACATACAAGGAAAATATAATACTAATAAAAACTATTTTTATTTTAAATTGTGTTGGGTAGTATTACATATTACACACATTTGTTTTCAATTAACTGTGTACACTTGCCATTATTATATTTTATTTTATTTATACACAATAAGTAAAATATTGTGTGAAGAGTATAGAAATATATAATTGAAATATATTTTACCAGTCTCTTTTGGCAGGCGCCATGAAAAGGTTATGTTTTTCGCGTATCTTGTTTGTTTTTTCGTAAATTATTTATGTTAAGTGACTTTTTCTGTTTTTAGTTTAAATTGCGTCATCAAAACACTGTCTAATGAAAAATGAGTGTGATAGACTAAAATTCCAAATTCAAATTGCAGACGATGAACTTCCCAAAGTAACTGTATACCGATGATTTTGCGAATTTGAGCGATGTCGGTTATCTTCGATCAATTAAAAAACATAATTTTGCTATTTGACAGCTGTTGAACGAAAACCTATTAGTTTCATATTTATGTATTTAACACATTAAATATTACATGCAAATGACTTAGAAGTTGAAAAGATTCAGAAGCGCAAGGCTAGATGTTGAAGGTATGGTTGGTTACTTAGATAATGTATTCTCACTAAATTCTGCTCAAAGACTTAATAGGAAAGAATCTAAATGGGTTATGTAGTATTCCAAGTAAAAGATTGATTTTTAAATATGTTGTTTTTGTAATTCCTAATTAGATTTGATGAACTGTAGCCGTCATGATGCTATAGCACTACCCTTGGTATAACAAATATTTCCGGTTACCTCTGCAGCCAAAACTGTTTAAGAGACTAGTATCGTCGTAGTCACTAACAGAAATCCTTGTTATTAAGAAAACGTACCTCAAGTTACTGAGTAGGTACAATATCAACATTCTTATTAAAATTTGTGTTGCACTTATCAATATACGTCGTAGATTCAAGAGGAATTCAAACTCACTTTGTACATGACGAAGTGAGTTTGAATTCTTGCTCTTGTATTATTTTTTTCAAGAATTGTTGCGACGCACGACTTTTGATTTGACTAAACATTTTGGAAACTTTGCATGGACCCTGGCCCATCGTGTAAGTGTTCTAACTACAATATTAAAACGTATTATGTATATAGGTGCATAACTGATTGTGGCGACTTCCACATACAGCGCCATCTACCGAAGATACACTGAACTACGAAGTAACGCACTGTACAAATACAAAATACAAAATACTTTATTGCTTCAAAAGTTTACATTAAATGTTTAGTGTTTGGAGCTTCCCTTTAAGCAAGTAATGCCTGTGTTAGGAAGCTCCGCTCTTCCATAGCAAAGCAATACAAATACATAATATAACACAAACAGCAACAAAATCAAACAAGAAGTAGGCACAGATGCATGAATTATCACACACCCGTGAACATACAAACTACACTACACGGAGTAACTACCAATCCTGAATCGCGCAAATAAAGTTCCCGCGCCGATTATCATGTATACAACATCCCAACATCAACTGTTGGGCTGTAGCCCGCCAGGCATGATCACCTCGCCTGGTCGGAGGATCCTCCCTTTGTGTTGGGTGGAACATGGTACACGTTCCCCCACAGTGGTGACCCCGACGTGATTGGAAGCAGCCTTCAAGCCGCAGCACCATCATGTTCACTCCCACAGCAAGTCTCAAGCCAGCCAGCAACCTCGGCCTCAACTGGGATATACCACACGCAGGGCGCGACCGCTCCAGCCTGGTAGCCCCTACGGCCTCTACAGCGTCTACGCACAGCACACTGCACCTACGGTCCATGTAAGCAGAGCACATCTCTCCCGTCTACGCAGCAGCCAGCCACTACGCAGCAATCACCCCGACTCACTGGGGACCTCACCGCAGCACCGCGCACCGCATGCGATCCCGACTCACTGGGATCAGCGGACTTCAGCCCCGACTCACTGGGACTAGCGGCATTCAGTTCCGACTCATTGGAACTTGCGGCACTCAGTTCCGACTCACTGGAACTACTCACTCCTGGCACTGGCAAGCTCCGCAACAGAGCACAGACAGCTGACTCATCAGATATCGATCTCCGGTCTTGGAGGGGAGTGATGTGGCGACTTCCACATACAGCGCCATCTACCGAAAATACACTGAACTACGAAGTAACGCACTGTACATACAAACTACACTACACGGAGTAACTACCAATCCTGAATCGCGCAAATAAAGTTCCCGCGCCGATTATCATGTATACAACATCCCAACATCAACTGTAGGGCAGTAGCCCGCCAGGCATGATCACCTCGCCTGGTCGGAGGATCCTCCCTTTGTGTTGGGTGGAACATTACACCCGTTCCCCCACACTGATTGTACTCACTGGACTAAGACTTCTTTATGCTATTAGTTTTAGAAGATAAATAATTCACGACACCAAAAACTCTATATCGCTCTTCGAAAGTGTTAAAAAATAGTTCTCTCATATCTGGATCAACAGAAAATATCAACAAATGCTTACGCGAGTGATATACCGACTATTGCTTCGTCCTCTCTGCTTAAGATCATACAAAAAGACAATAAAGAACTATTTCTCCCATGGTTAAACAAATACTTTACTTCCGGGACCGCAATCATGAAAAAGCTTCCCGCTTTCTATGTGAATAAAGGGTCAAGATGGGAAGGTCCCAAAAAGGGTAACTATGTATGTGAGTTGGTATTATTGTGGTCTCAAGAAAATATTCTATGTTCTGTAAATAGTTGTTACTCCCTAAATGTGGGACATAAAGGATTATTTGCGTTTTGTTTATTAAGCCGAGTGTTTTGTGAATCTCCAAGGCTTTTTACATGTTTGGACTCAATAAGGTTTATTGTTTCTCTTTTGCTGTTGTTATGAATAGGAAACAAAATCTCGGAATAGAAGTGAATAACAAGGTGTGGTTTTGTTTACTCTTTTATTCTGAAAAGTTAATAGACATAAGTGAATCATCCTAAATAAACATTCTGTATAATAAGAATGCAATATGCAATAATTACAATAAAAATTGTTTACTATAAGAAATACATGCATGTAGTAGACCAAGGTGTACACATACTGTATAAGCTAATAAAACATAAGAATAATAAAACTATATACATATAAAATTTGCTCCAAAAACTTACATACACAAACACACACACACGTACACACAAACACACACACACATATACACACACTTACACACATGTTAACACGCACAACAAAGCAACTTATAATAGTAACAATACAACTTATAGTAGTAATATAGAAAGCAAATTTTGCCACTAGCAGCGATCGGCATGACGAAACACACTGGTTCTCAAAACACAGGCCTTGATTAGCTTGAGAACTAGCAATGTATAAATTATCTAAGTTTTTAAGGAGAAATGGAACTTTTATTGCGAAATAAACGTTAATATTATTATTGGCTTTTAAGAAGGTTAAAGCATTCATGATCATTCTATTCATTATCAAACTAAAATTAGTTTTAAATTATATCAGAAACTGTGGATCCAAAATGTTAACTAATGACAATCTATAAATAGGTACAAAATTTATGTTAAAAATTTTGTCATTCGCTTCATGGTCACAATGTTATTATAAAACAATAGTCAAGTGGTAGCAAAGTGGCCATTAGACATATGTATTTCCTATATTGTATATTGAAAGTTTGCAAGAAACCTCTTCATTAATTAAAACAGTGCAGAATTTCGTTCATGATCTATTTCATTAATTAATCGCATCACTCAATATGTCAAGTAAAGCTATTAAATTATACAGTCTAGCATATAATATGTAAGCTGATATTTGTTTTATTTAAGGCCTTATGGTACTAACATACCCTTATAGTGTAAAAGTCCCCTAAAATAAAGATTGAAATTAAAAAAAAATAGGGTAATAAGCTTATTTATTATTATGGAGGAAAAGAGCTTGATAACAAAAAAAGATAATTAACTAAGTCAATTTAAAAAAAGAGAAAGTTACTGCATATCTTATTACACAATAATTCATAATGAATTAAATAAAAAAAAAATATATATTTTCTGTTGTGTTAAACAGTAATGCTATCTTGCATGCTAATATAATAAATATATATATTATAATAAATAATATTAATCATGTAAACTACTGCAAATAGTAAAAAACATTAATGAAAGCTTTATGAATATACATATATTTTGTACATTACAAAATTTGCTTAAAAATATAATAATAACTTCCACAACGAAGCTGTTGTAGTACAACATAATTTATTAAAATACATTATGTTGTAGTACAACATAGTATATTAAAATACTTCTTCATCATATTTAAAGCTTTATTTAAGGCAGAAAAAAAATATACAAATTAAATTATAATAATCATTTGTCTGATCACAAACTAGGTGAAAGAGAATATGATATAGTAATTGATCTTTGATTTACAGTCAGAATATCACGTACTACCAGAGCAACTGACCAATAGCTATTGTGTTGTAAACTGTTGTACTGCTCTACTGTAATTTGTGTTTTAGGTTGGTCTTTATTGATTACCCATCATTTGACCCACCTTTTTTTAATAAATATATCATGATCCAAAAAAAAGCAACATCTTTTATTACATTCTTTAAAAACCAGCACCCAATCAATAATACTACAGCAATTTAAACCAGTTTTTATCTATGATGGTCTTGTTTAACTAACTCTGCACCTCTTTCGCCGATCATCATTGAAGGTGCATTGGTATTACCGCTTGTAATAGTTGGCATAATACTTACATCGATGACGCGAAGATCTTTCACACCATGCACTTTCAGTCGACTATTTACAACTGAAGTTTTTGGATCAGTTCCCATAGCACTTGTTCCTACTGGATGGTACACAGTTTGTACCGTACTTAAACAAACACACTTCCAGTAATCTCTGCTATCCAACTCAAAGACATCACAAGGTGGCCATTGTATTCTGGCTAAAAATGCACCAATAGACTTAAAGTAGTCAGTTTCTAATACTTTAGTAATATGTTTAATGCCAGTGACAGTTGATTCCAAATCATATCGATTTTTAAAGTAATTAGGATAAATGAATGGGTGGTCTTTAGGATTTTTTGAACGTAAAGAAATGTTTCCTCTTGATCTCGGATGTAATAAGTTAACAGGAAATAGAAAACATGTGTAGTTTTTATTGAGCCTTATCAGAGGTTTTGCCACCACATCTTTAAATCTATACAACTTCTTCAAGACGCTGGGGAATTTCGGATCATTTTTCCAAAAAACAATTAAGTGACTTTGATAGTCTGGATAAGTAGCATTCTGATCAGCTGAAAAAAATGCTAAAATATCAGAAATTCCGGCTTGAGCTAGATGACCTGTTTGGTCATAGACATATTTTATGACGTCGAAATTTTGATCTTTGATAGTTTCGGGATTGGATTCATTAGTAAAAATTGCTACAACTATATAATTATGGTCTTGTAAATTTTTTCCTACCATTGGCGAATGAACCAAAGTCTCAATTTTCTTTGAAGCAAGGTGATCTCTGTCGCCAACTCCTGACAACATTAATAATTGAGGTGAATTTATAGCACCCCCACTTACGATAACTTCCTTAGTGGCTAAATATGTATAACGCTTTATTCCACGTTGTACTTCAACACCGTAAGCGACTTTTGAGGAGCGTCTTATTAAAATTTTCGTAACAAAACTATTTTTTAAAACCTTTAAGTTTTTTCTATGGAGCACAGGATTTAAATACGCTTTATTTGAACTTTGCCGTTCTCCATTTGCAGCTGTTACTGATGTTATACCTGAACCTAAAAGATTTGCAGTATTTAAGTCAGGCACATTCTTAATTCCAATATCATTCCAAGATTTAAGAATTTTTTCCGTCACAATTTTATATGTGAGATTAAAAGTATTGATTATTAGCGGACCGCTGTGGCCATAGTGTTCATAAATTTTTGGATTTTTGAGCAAGCGCTGGTTTTGATAGTTTTGTCCTTTTCTAAAGCACCGTCGTACATCCTTTACACTCCATTCCAAATTACCAGCATCATACCAACTTTGAAAATCGTGATCACTACCTTCTATGTAAATCATAGCGTTTAAATTACTGGAGCCTCCCAACATTTTACCTCTTGGCCAATTTATAGAATTGTTTATAATAGCTTGATCAATTTCTCCATCATCTGAAGTAAAATATTGCCAATCATATTTTGTCCTGTGCATGCTTTTAGCTAACCCTGGAATCTGAAATGAAAATACTTTAACAATTATTTTACATTCTTAAGTGTATATAACAATATGCAATATGCTAACTATGTCTATTAAGCTAAAAAAAAACAAGAAATAATATTTAGAAGTCAGTCGATGCTAGAAAAACAAAAGTAATTGAGACCTGTACTCAACTTGATTCTATTGATAACTTTGTATTTTTAATTTAATTACCATTTCCATTACATACTTTTTTCATGTAAATAATCACCTGAAATATGTAAAAAAAATATTGCGGTACTAACATTGGCTTCAATAGGAGGATCGTCTCCAGCTTCTAAGAGAAGAATTTTCCATTCGCAAATCTCACTCAATCTATTAGCTAGTACGCTTCCTGCTGATCCGGCTCCTACTATTATGAAATCAAATTTTGTGTAACCTGTAAATATATATGTACGTTCGTTAAAATCAATAATTGTATACGTGAATGGCAGGAGATTTTAGAACCATTCAAAATTAAAATATTAATGAAGAGGTAAATTTCAGAACCAACTTGTTGAAATAAGCCCTTAAAATAAACAGATTTACTCTCGGTTAGGTAGTCGTTCAATTAGACTGTTATGTAATGTATGTAATATTTAGTCTTGAAGATTTAATTATACCTGACGAATATGTATTGCTCCATAAAATACAATATGTATGGTTAGATTTGTATTTAGAATATTTTCTAATAAGACGATTTATGATTTCGCAGACTACGATTCAATATCCAACATGTAACAGTAGATTCTAAAATACATTACACATTACACGTAAATATATACAAATAAATAAAATATATATATGTAAACACGGTACATATATCAAAATATTATATTTTTCAATTTTTGTCTGTCTGTTTGTTTCGGCATATCTCTAGAACGGCTACACCGATGATGATAGGACTTTCTCTGATAGGTAGCTGATGATATAGGAAGTAACATAGGCTACTTTTTTAGATTAGCTTCACCCCGCGGCATTACCCGAGGTACGACGATAACCGCGGGGTTCAAAAACATTGAAATCCATGTAATAAAAACACCTAAGAATATTTTTAAACATTTTAAACCTTACTTAAGTATCCTACATTATCTATATTATGTCTTATCTCAGTGTAGATCGTACCACTCGGTCCTCGTGCAGATTAGCCTAAAAAAAATCCAAAATAGAGACGCTTATGATGTCACTAACAAACGCAATAATTAAACAGATATTATGTTCAAAGTCACCTTGATAATTATAATTATTCACATCAAGACGGCAGTGTTCATATAAGCCTCACTTAAATATAATTGACTTCACTAAAATAATAATAATAATAAACTGGTTTAAAGTAACACGTTGAATAGATTTTTTATGATCATAATTATAATTGCAACCCTGATACTCACTTTGAACATTTTCATCTTTCACAATTCCTTCTGTAAGAAGTAATTGACTGGCTGCAAAAAACTGAACTGCAGAGGCAAATGCGTTAGGAAATCGTCCCGTCGTTGGTATCCCACATGGTGTATTGGAACTATTACACAAAATAAATTTATTGCACATAGATAAATAATAAATGCACAACAAAACAAAAAAATAGAAACATTATTAGCGATTTAAGAGAACTAATGAATGTCTTATTCAAAAGTCTTGATCTAATCAGTTACAATGTCCTGTTTGATAAATTTGTTAAATACGTAAATAAATATTTCGGACATCAAACACACAACGTCATCTAGTCCGAATCTAAGCAGTGCTTGTGTTATGATACTAGACAACAAAAACGTATGTACTCTTTTTTTGTAAATAAATACATATTATAGGTACATAGAAAACACCCAAACTACGGAACAAATATTTGCAGATAATTCATACATTTGGTCTGACCAAGGAATCGAACCCGAGATCTCAAGATCAACAGTCGCATACGCTGCCGCTATGCAACCGAGACAGTTTTTTTATTAAATCGTTTATTATGGCTGTTAATGGTATAGTTATACTTCTTAACCATCACTAATCAAGCTAATACTATTTGCAGATATTCAGGCATAAACAACGCATACGAATAGAGCAATCGACACAATTATGACTATGGCAGCAACTTGGAAATTCCAGAATGAATTAATAGTGTTTTTGCTTAAGCATAATTATTATACTATTGTACCCTTTTTTTCTTTTTTTTTTTCCTCGTGCGGGAATTCCCTCGGATACCACCTCCTGGTCGCATGTCGGACTCGAACCGACTAAAAACGCACGCCATCTCGGGTACTAGATGCCGGGGAACCAGGTGCACCCTAGAAAGGAAAACCCTGGAACCCCGACGTACCTCGGCCATCTACGATTTGTAAATGGCCCCCTCCTCTGTGGAAATCCCGGTGTTTCCGTTGCTGTCCCCAAAAGGTAGGGCGCGAGTACTGTGGTGCAAGCGCGGCCCCCACCAGAGCCTGCTTCTGCTAGGGTGACAGATGGCCTCATATGTCACCCTCAGGCTTGCGCTTATGGAGGATGGAGATCATTCTAAGATCTCCGTCGCCCGAGTCGCCTGCGGTACCTGGACCGTTCCCGGGCCTGGCGGGCCAGTAGAGTTCTAAACCTCACCCTATTTTAATTCTATTGTACCCTACAATTTATAGGTAATTGTTAATTAAAAAAGTAAAAGTGAAAGACAAAAAACTGTTTAGCTTTTGTCTTAAATACTCACCATGACATTTTTAATCATTAAATAAATTGAGCTACACAAGACACCAAACCATGACAGTGTTATAAACATTGCTCACAATTTCATACGTTAAACAATTACATTGTTTTATAATATGACGTCACTTTGAAAAAAACTTAAATGTGGCAACGTAAATATTAAATCAGACTTTAAGTAAACACACTTGTGTTAAGAAAATACATTAACTAAAAACGGTATGAAAATCTTCTTCTCATCCGGTACGCTCTTGACAAAGCGGTCGTGATTGTTATACGAGTATAGTAGCAGTTTTGGGAGATGTGATGCATTTCATGACATTTCATCACTGCTGCATATTCGAGGACATCCCACTGCACTCGTTCACCGAACAAATAAATAAAATTGGAGTGTTTGTTTGTAATATTAAAAAAACACTTTTTACTAAATGTATGTATACACGGTCCATTTACCATTTTTTTTAATTTTCGTTTGTCTGTCTGTTTGTTCCGGCTAATTTCTGGAACGGCTGGACCAACTTTGACGGAACTTTCACTGGTAAATAACTGATGATATAAGGAGGAATTTAGGCTATTTTTTCATACTAGCTTTTTTAGGTTGGTTACTACGACTACTACGACGAAAGTTAGGTTAGTTGTTGTTTTACCACAGAGCTAGGCTAGTTAGATAATAAAAACAGTATAGTTTATGAGCATTGTATGAGAAATTACTATTTCTTCTATGTAGAGTTATGTAGTTTTTTGGAGGGCTATTTAGTAAGATCACACAACAATCTCTGTATGTGGCGTTGGACTTTTTGTATAGTTGTGCTACCAAAATTACTCTGTCCTGCCTGATGGTAAGGACTAGCAGAATCCAAGAGTGGTGATCACCATCCTCAATGCAAACAAGGACAGTGCAGCATGATGACCAGCACTATGGTGGCCTAGTAAATAGGATTAAGAATACAGATAGGTACCGTGAGATTTGATTTAGGAGCAAACTATAAAGGAAAGTATTACTGCAATGGGTGGAAACACTAGTAACAGATCATGTAGCAACTCGTCTAGTCAGCTTTGGTATAGTAGGCCAAAACTGTATTCTAAGTAAAGGCCTAATGTCCAACAGTAAACTGTTATATACTGTTGATGATGCACCAATCAGGTCTGTAACATCCAATGGAATATCAAAACTAGCAATTTAAGACTATAAAAAGACAAAATTTAACCTTAGAAAGACAAGAAAGCCTTTTAAACTTAAGTAACTTAAGTACTTAGTAAGTTTCATGAGAAAGTCACAATATAAGATTTTCTTAGAACAAGTACTGACGAATATTTAAAAGGTGAAACAATTTTAGGCACCATTTTCGTTTCACGAGTATTCCTTGACATCCACCTTATATATTACTGTTACATTTTTCACTAATCACTTCCTATCTATAACTGCATAAAAATTTATGTTTTATTAATGAATAGAAATAAATAAATATACGTAGATAAAAAAATATAAATGTTTTAAGTTACTTATATTCAGAATTTACCATATTCTTCTTAAAAAGATATGTATTTATGTCGGCGAAGTCCAGTAGGTAGGTGATATTTCTAAGGTATTCCTGGGAGATTAGGCATTTGTATTTATTGTTTATTGTACTTCTAAACAAATAAATATATAAAGTACAACAAAATGTCATGTATAAAGGTGAGCTTAACCTAAAACTGAGTGCTCTTCAAGCAAACCCTGAATGAAAAGAAGATAGTAGAGAAACGGAAAGGTCACAGTCAGAAACATTTTATATCAAAGAATAATTTTGATAGATTTATACACTAAAATTTATTATACACGCTAATATACAATATTTTACTGGAAGGTTGACTGGAAGAGATTACAATAGGCATTAAGTCCATTGATGTACAAAAATAGTGCATAAAGTTTATAAATAGATAAACATTAGTAAATATTTATGTAGGTGTATTTTATTTTAAACAGAGATTGAAATTATTTTGCTTTAAAGTTTAACCGTAACATGCAAGTAAATAACAGGTTTCTTCTACTGTTGTTTTTGTTAAAAGAATAATAAATTTATAATTCATTATAACTTGATTAAAGAAATATATTTTGTACACAGAGTGTTACTCAAAGTTGTGATATTTTAAATTTATAGAGAAGATTCTATAAATAATATAGTTTTAAACCCTATTTATGCTTTCTATTGTCGGTGCTAAGTGGAACTTGTCGAAATGCATTGTTAAAAAATATTTATTTCACATTTATTTTAAATTGACCTTATTGATTCCATCTTAAGGCAAAAGGTTGACATAACTACCTCTTTGGCGCAGTGGTAGCGTATGCAACTGCTGTACTCGAGGTCTCGGGTTCGATTCCTGGGTCTGACCCAATGTTTGTATGATCTGCAAATATTTGTTTCGGAGTTTGGGTGTTTTCTATGTATAATATGTAGGTATTTACAAAAAAAAAAAAATTGTATTTATATCAGTTATCTAGTACCCATAACACAAGTTCTGCTTAGATTGGGACTAGATGGCGTTGTGTGTTAGATGTCTAAAATATTTATATTATATTATTATAATTATTTATATCTTTTATTGATCTTAATTTTTAGAGGGGTAATATAGGTGTCATGCGGGCCTAAGCCAAGCATGACACGTTAAATTGAGTAGGTAGATGATATAGATGAGGATGTTAGAAATTTACGGGTAATGCGGCCGGAATTGAGTATGGTGGCTTTTTGGAGCAGATGAATAGGGTATTAGGTACGAGTACTATGCCTGTTGATGAAATAACTATTGGAACTATGTGCACTGTGTTAACTTTCCTTTGAGTTTTAAGTTCTATTGCCAGGTCTTGGTATTTTGAGAGTTTTTCTGAAATACTGGACTGAAGATTATGGCTGTTCGAGATTGCTATGTCTATGATGTAAACAACTTTAGTGACTTCGTCGTGAATTGTTATATCTGGACGGTTATAATGAATAGTTTTGTCTGTTAAGATTGTTCTGTCCCAGTAAATTTTGCAAGTTTTATTTTCAAGTATTGTGTCAGGTTTATACTTATAGTATGGAATCTTGTGACCGATGAAGTTATAATTATGTGCTAAATGTTGGTGAATTATTGTCGCGTAGTTGTAGTCGGTTTGTGCTAGAGCTTTACAGGCACCGGTTATATGCTGTATGGTCTCTGGAGCAGAATTGCAATGTCTGCATAAGTCTATTGTGTGAGTTGGATCTCTAATGATAAATTTCTTATAATTCCTAGTTATTATTACTTAGTCTTGAATTGCAAGCAGAAATCCTTCCGTTTCCGGGAATAGTTCCCCTTTCTTAAGCCATTCGTTCGACTTTTCTTTGTCGACGTAATCTTGGCTAAGGTCGGTTTGGTGTCTTCCATGGAGGGATTTACCAGCCCACTTTGTTATTGTCTGTTCTACTGTAATTAGAGTTTCATTAAGTTGGGTATGCCGGTCTTTTAAGTTTAGTGGTGTAAGTTTATTATCAAAGTCTGTGATCTGTTTATGAAGAGGAGATGTCAGTGATTTGGTATGAAAATAGTGTCTAAGTATCGTAATTTGCTTATTATGTAAATTTTGAATGTCTATTATACCTCTTCCTCCTTCATTACATGGTAGCGTTAGTCTTTCCATTGACGATTTTAGATGGTGTTGCCGCTCTTTAGTCATATATGTGTTAATTGTTCGTTGCAAGTTCTTAAGATCTGTTTGTGTCCAGTTAATAATACCAAATGCGTATGTCAATATAGAAATAGCAAACGTGTTAATGGCCTTAATTATGTTTTTTGAGTTTAGGTGAGTTTTTAAAATAAGCTTTAATCTGTATTTGAATTTATTTACTAGATCTTCTTTGGTCTCTTTTTGAAGAATTCTTCTAGACTGCTTAAAACCTAAATATTTATAGAAGCTGTAACTACCCATTGGTTGTATATCCTCACCAGATTCTAAAATGTACCTGTTACTTTCCATTTTACCTTTATTAATAGATAAAATTTTGCACTTATCGACTCCAAATTCCATACATATATCTTTGGAAAACTATTGAGCTAGGTGAAAAATATCGAATTTGTTGGTGGCAAAGAGTTTTATATTATCCATGTAGAACAGATGCGTCAGCGAAACCCGGGTGTCGGTAGTTACTAAATTGTATCCAGCATTACTATTGTTTAGAAGATTAAGATTAGGTGCAAGGCAGAACCAAAGTGGGCTGAGTGCGTCACCTTGATATATACCTCGCATAATACGTATGGGCTCGGTAGTTATATTAGTGGACTCATTTTTAAGTTTGAGTACTGTTTGCCATCTCTGCATAGAAGATTGTAAGAATGTTATAATGATGTATATAGAAGCCAACTATGAGGGACAGAGTCAAAAGCATTGCGGTAATCTATGAACATAGTATGTATATTTAGTTTCTTACGGTATGCTCCATTAATCGTTATTGCATCTATTGTGAGTTGCTCCTTACATAATTGGCTATTTTTCCTACAGCCTTTTTGTTTTTTGGCAAGAATATCATTCTCTGACAAATGTGCATAGATTGTTTGACTGATGCAAGCAGTTAGAATTTTATAAACAGTTTGTAAACATGTTATAGGGCGAAATTTTGATGGGTCTTCTGTATTTGGTTCTTTTGGTAACATGTAAGTTACTCCGTGTGTTATATAGTCGGGCATTAAATGTGGTGATTGAATGAACGTGTTAAGATGGTAGTGTAAATATGGGTGGATGCAAGTAAACTTTTTGTACCAGTAGTTATGTAGGTTGTCGCTCCCTGGTGACTTCCAGTTGTGAGAGTGTTTGATGACGCGTGCAAAAGTGTCTATTGTAATTTGTTCGAATTCCATAACAGGAACGTGACTAGATATTATGTTAATAGTGTGTATCCAATTAGCGTTATCATTATGTTGAGTTGTATTTTCCCAGATGTTCGCCCAGAATCGATGCAAACTTTCGGACGTATTTGTGTTTTGAGAGTTAAATGTAAGAGTTCGGTAAAATATTTTTTCTGTTTGTGAGAATTTATTATTTTGTTTTTTCCTAGCAGTACATGTAAGATACCTCTTAAGCCTACTAGCTGCTGAATTTAATTTTTGTTTAAGAGTATCTAAAAAGTGTTCCAATTCTGTGTTGATGTTTTCGTGTTGAGCGTGTTTTCGATATTTATTTTTTATTACTTCTACTGTGTTTATGATCCTGCTACTTCTATTTCCATGTATGTATTGTGTTAGTCGGGCTATTTCAGATCGAAACTTCTCTATTTTGGTTTCTAATCTTCTCTGCCATGCTGGCTTAAACTCCCTTAGACCAGTCTGGTTTTAGTAGTATTTAATTTTATTCTGTTACATATTGTTGTTGTATATGCCGCTGAGTATATAATAGTCTGAAATGTTGCAAAATCAAGTTCTCTACTTAAAAAAAAATGATAAAATATTGTTATTAAGATGTTCTATTGTTAGAGCTAGTCTTTTTGATGGTTTTTGTCGAGGTAGATATGGCCTAGAGGTAGGGTCAGCATTTTTAAATGTATCGAGTGCTGCATGAAACTGTTGATTAATTTATGTCTTGATCTATTATGTGGGAATTGGTAGGGACATAACTTGAATCTTCTGCGTTTACTGTGTAAGTTGTGGTAAGACAGTTTGTGAATTGGTTGTATTTAACTGGGCGGTGATGTGAGATGATGGTATTTGTGCTTGAATATCATTTTTATTTGCCTAATTCTATCTTCAGATACCATTTTATTATTAACTATGGCTCTTTTTTGATCTGATAAACGTTGTTCTGAAATGTGTGATAAATGTGGGTAAGTTTGAATGAATTTATCATGTAGATTTTTCCGATGCGCTGTCATGTTAGTTTCAAGTTTTTTTTACCGTGGGAGAGCTATGCTTCGGCGTGAATGGGTCGGCTCGACCGGAGTGATACCACGGCCTCACAGAAAACCGGTGTGAAATAGCGCTTGCGCTGTGTTTCACCGAGTGAGTGAGGATACCGGAGGGCCATACCCCAACCCCTCCCCCCATCCCCTTTCCCATCCCCCCAAAGGTCGGCAACGCACTTGTGACGCCTTTGGTGTTGCGGGTATCCATGGGCGGCGGTAATCGCTTACCACCAGGTGATACGTCTGCTCGTTTGCCCACTATTCAATAAAAAAAAAAAAAAAAAAGTTCCGTAATATCGTAATAGATGCGAAGTATTGTTTCATTAATATCGCTAGACCATCTCATTCTAGACGACGCCTGTGTAAGTGTGGGTATTGATTCTGCATTTCGTGTAAGAAAGCTGTTTACCTCTAATCTAATTGCGTCAAGTGTTTTTATGGGGAGTAATTTGTTATTGATTATGGCCCTACGCTGGTTCCCTACACTCTGTTTGGATGCATTCATTGTTGGGTATTTTTCTGTGAAAGCCTAGTGCAATGGGTCTAGGTATCCTCGAGTCTGTGTTTCTAATCGGCTGGTGATGAGATAGGTGCGCCATATGAACATATTCATTTCAGTAGTCCATTTTTTTCTTGCGCGTGATTTGGCAATAGTGGGTCCAGTAAAATCGGCATTTGCCTCCTGGACAACATCTACTGTCAATGGTGATGTTGTTGATGATGTACGGTTAGAATTTATATGAGTTTCAAATGATACGGGGATGAAGCAGGTGATGAAAAAAGGCTACTTGTAGGTGATGAATGTGTTGATGATATAATGTGATGGGAAATGACATCGGCTGTAGCATGTTTGCCAGTGGGAGCCCGCCTGTTCAACTCCGCACCGTCGATGTTCGCATGCTGGAACATCCAGCATCGGCTCCAGATGCGCCCCGGCGACCCCCGGGCAGCGACAAATTATATACTCTATTATTCATTTCTCCATTTTAGGGTTACCCTTGCCTTGTTAGCTACATAAGTTTCAATGGTATGCATGTCCGCCCCCCACGTGGACTTCAGCACGGACGTAAGGTGGGATTTTAGTGGGCTTATTATTATTATTATAACTGATTTTCGGAAACCTTTTCTACGTAGAGGATATATAGGAGGAGAGAAATATAGAAGACTTTTAAAGGCAATGATGACGATGACAATGACTGGTAAATGCTCATAGATTAATGTTATTTACATCACCACAAACTGTGTTAATGTTATGACCTAAATTTTGTGTGGTAAGGCAAGAGCCCAATTTGCTTAAAAATGATAGTTATTGGGACACGACAATCGCTAAAGTAATTATTTATGCATCCAATTTAGATACGCAAATGATGTGCGTATGGTAGTTCAGTATATATTTTTGTCCTTGCGTCAATAACATACTATCTTTCAGATATCGTGTTTCAGGAATGCTTCATTGAAAGACATCAACTCGAATGTAACTAATACAATAAAACTCAAAGTTAAATTTATTGTTCAATAAATTAGGTCTCTAAATATGATATTGCCGTTTTTTATGACATAAGTTAAAGTTTTTTTCTATATTTTTACAACTGAATACGCTCTTGTTTTCATTTTATTATAATTAAAAAAGTAAATAAAATTGGTTAAGGCCACGTTTTCGAAATTAGCGGAGCGGCAGCGAAAGCAGAGCCGGAACGCTAACCCATTTTCGAAACCAGCGGGCTAGACAGCCTAGGCAGGTAGAGCGGTTTAAGTGAACAGTGATTTCAAATCATTAGTGAAATCAATGAATATTTGATGATACTTTGTTTCATTGGGATTACTACTTATAGGATAGCATCATAAATAAGCATTTTAATTTTTTTTTTTTTAATCATACCATCCAAGTCAAAGAAAAAAAATATTAGTCGTAATTGCAAACATAAAAAAATACTATAATTGTCAAATTAAGAGGGTATTAAAGGTTGCTATACTCATTCGTAATAGGAGATCCCAGAAAGCACAATGAAAAAAAGCAACATCAATCAAGCGAACAAATTTACAAGTAATAAAGATTATTAAAATAGTAACAAATAAATAAAATATAAAATATTAATAAATTAAATAAATTTCAAAAATCACAACATTGACAAAATTAAAAATCATTAATTACAAGTGCTATTTTAATCTATTCCTATCAGATACCGCTACACTAGTGCGCACCGCTCGTACGCCGCTCGTCGCCCGCTCCCTGCCCGCTCATCACTCCGCTGTGTTCGTGACCACTTCCTTAAAATATATGATCTCGCGGCTGCCTGCTCCGCTCCCACTGATTTTGCGTACGCGGCCTTAAAGTTAACACTATATTCCTGGACTGTGTACAAGGTTTTTCGTCATGAGCGCTAAAACTTGAAGGTAAAAATACAACAAGCTGTAACAATGATATTGAAACAACTGTTTCTCATTTCTTTATTAGTTTATTGAAATTCTTGACAAGTGGTTGTGTTTATTTGTTTTAGAGATGACGATGTGATTTTCTTTCCAGTCGGGTTTGTTACGCGTTTTTTATAATTTTTACTGTACTACGTTACAGAGTACAGAGAAAAACATAAATAAGACTTGATAGTAATAGTCTGTGGACTTAAATATATTATTTATTATTTACATATTTATTACTTCTCCTAAGTTATATGTTCCTACAAGACTAGACCAATTTATATTTCACCAACAGTCTGTCGCCGTTCACATGTCGGTTCAAGCGGCCATGAATGCCTGCAGACCTGAGCGGCTCACTTCAACATAGTTAATAGTTACCAACAAGTTCTGTAGTAAACGTACGGTACACATTTAATATTTACGGTTAGGCACGTTATTACCTAGTCAAACAAATATAAATGAAATATGTTAAACTTTATAAATTACTAGCTGACCCATACAACCTCGTCTGCGTCTCATATGGCCCGTACAAAACATGTTAAGCTGGTAGTTGGCAACATAAAAATTTAAACAAACAAACACATAAAAAACTATTTGTCTTTTTATATTAGCTTAGATTATCTCCAAGGTCACCCTTACGGTTTCTAGTCGGAAACTACTCAATGATGATGTCGTTTTAATCCAGATTTGATATTCTCTTCAGATGCAAATTAATTGCTTATTGAAATATTTCAGCGATTAGGAGAATGTATTTGCCAGCCGTATGTCGTAATGTATGTCACAGAGCTTTATGTCTAAAAGTAAAATTAGGCAGATATTATTATGTAGGAATCATGCTAATACATAACATGTTTTGTAGGGTGTACACTTTACAGGCTCGTTCACATACTCAATGGACAGACTTCGCAATACTAATGTAGTGCGCACGAAACTGTTTGTCTGTTTGAACGAATGAGTGTGGAAGTGAATGAATGAGGTGACTGGATAGACGTATAAACTAGGCCATGTATATAGGACGGCTCGACGAAGGGCAGCCACGGCGGTTCAGACCCCAACTTCCAAACTCCGAGCTGTTATTAAGTATTTCTATAATCAGAAAAACTCAATAAAACTTTTGGCGACCCGGGTTTCGAAACCGAGACCTCTTGATTAGCAGTCGCATACGTCAACCGCTAGACCAATGGCAGTTAAATACCATATATGTACTCACTTACGTACCCACCACATATATATTTATTATAGCAATAAAGATTAATCTATGTCCTTCCTTAAGAAACAAAGTATCTCCTTATAAAATTTCATTGAAATTAGTGTAGCGGTTTAGCCATGGACACGTAACGAACAGACAGTTACTTTGAAGGACATTGCACACAATAGCAGCCTATTTAAAGTGATAACCGACACACACGCGGCAAGAGTCACAGGCAACATCTAGTCTACCATAAAAAAAGACTTGAAATTTTTTGAGGCAATGGAATGATGACACGTTCACCTAGCATAATTATTATTAATTATTAATTACTAATAATGACTTATGTTTGTACGACTATACAGTTGAATAAATATAAACGAATGCATATTCGTATGTGAAGGAACCAACTTAGCTTGGCCTTCATAAAGTTTATTAACAGTATACTATTATCGTAAAATCTAACTACTACTACTGGCTCTGGGAAATATTTATTAATAAACAACAAAACTTGATAGAATAGCGTCATTTCAGCGAAATTAATTTGTTGTTTCAAAAATATTTCAAACTTCTTTCGAAATTTTCTGAAAAAAAAAATTCGTCATAAGTAAAAGCAAGTCAAGACAACTTACCTATTATATTATTTAGGAGAGCGATTTTCATACGAAAATTTTAAAATTTACAACGTTTGGCAGTATTTTCTGTTTTTTTTTATTTCCAACAAAGGATTATTATGTTTCATAATATGGTGTATTATGTGCAATATTTTATATTTATTAAAATCAGACTTATGTACAAACTAACTGAACCTCGCGATTTCATAAATTGTGGCCTATGTGTTATTCTGATGTATAAGCTATAATATTGTAAAGTTTCATAAAAATCCATTCAGTAGTTTTTGCGTGAAAGAGCAACAAACATACTCACTTACAGACTCACAAACTTTCGCGTTTATAATATTAGAAAGATTACTCTGAAGGTATTCTGTCTCTGATTATTTCCAGATTTTTTATAATGCGGATTTTAGGAATTGGTTTCGGTTACGTAAATAATTTTATAATTAAAGTCGTACCTATTTTTATTAAATATTTATTTTAATCATAAAATTTAATACAAAATAGGTTCTTTAAATCCCTCTTAGTTCAGCCCATTGACGTACATTATATATCTACTAGCCATTAATTTCTCCTCAATATCTCTTTGCTTTATAGACCCATGTGAAAATATAGATGCCTTTGTTCAATACAATTGAGTAAAGAAAACGATGGGATTTTGAGATTGAATAGACAAATCAAATTCACGCGCTGCTATTGTGAGATTTGTTTCATGTTTGAGAAGGTTTTATTTACAAATAACTTTGTTTTGTATAGATATTTGTTTAGTTATACGTAACAAACGAATTTCTTGCATAGTTCGAATAAAGAGACTTTACTGTTTTCAATTTAATTTGAAATTAATTAAAATACAGATTCATTAACATTAATAAGTTTTGTTATTGGTACTAATTTTGTTTTTTGCATCACTAAATAATATTTTTTGTTATTGGATTATTATATACTTTAATCTCATTTGCTTACAGTTCACTTTTCTATATCTCACATCTTACCTTTGACATTATTTAGTTCAGTACCAAATAGAAGATCAGAGGTACACGTTTGTTAATTAGTTAAAAAAGCAAAATTTACTTTGACATAACCAAAACTTATTTTGGACTTTTAGATTGACATTACTTATTATTTATAGACAATATTTATACTGCCTCCAACACAAACTCAAAATTGTCTGCCAGCTCTTCTAGTGACAGTGAAATATAAGTTAAGGCAGTTATCTATATAAGTCAAGGCAGTTACCTCAAGTGTTTCGATTTCATGTAACTATATTACAGTGTATAATTGTATTACGTAGTAATAGTTATAACGGTGATAAATCAAGGCTGTATATATATAATGTCTTACTACGTAGATAATGCATGATTTGATAATCATACTTTCTACTGTTTTCTATTATATTATTTGTTATTCCCTATTTTTTTAATACCACCACCCTTTATATTTTGGAATTTATTTAAAAATAATGATTGTTTGATGTTTTGTAAAACATAACATTTTTACATGTTATAGTCTTCCTTTATTAACTCTGCGCCTCTTTCTGCGATCATCATTGTTGGTCCATTAGTGTTACCACTTGTAATAGTTGGCATTATACTCGCATCAATGACTCGTAGATTTTTTACACCATGCACTTTTAGTCGACTATTCACAACTGAAGTTTTTGGATCAGTCCCCATAGCACTTGTTCCTACTGGATGGTACACAGTTTGTACCGTACTCAAACAAACACACTTCCAATAATCTCTGCTATCTAATTCAAAGTTATCACAAGGTGGCCATTGAATTCTGGCTAAAAATGCACCAATTGACTTGAAGTACTCAGTTTCTAATACCTTGGTAATGTGTTTTATACCAGTAACAATTGATTCCAAATCAGAGCGATTTTTAAAGTAATTAGGGTAAATGAATGGATGAACTAAAGGATTTTTAGAACGTAAAGTAATGTTTCCCCTTGACTTTGGATGCAATAAATTGAACCCAAACATAAAGCAAGTGTAGTTCTTATTGAGTTTAATTAAAGGGTTTGCTACCGTTTCTTTAAATCTAAATCGATTTGGTAAAGCATTTGCTAAATCTGATGTATTTTTCCAAAAAAATAATAGATGATTTTCAAACTCTGGATAAGAAGCATTCTTTTCAGATGAAAAAA
This sequence comes from Spilarctia lutea, assembly GCA_916048165.1. Lineage (NCBI taxonomy): Eukaryota > Metazoa > Arthropoda > Insecta > Lepidoptera > Erebidae > Spilarctia > Spilarctia lutea. The sequence continues at coordinate 15,355,620 of OU696479.1, forward strand.
ATGCCAAAATATCAGCAATACTATTTTGTGCTAAATAACCCGTACGATTATACAAATATTTAAAAACATCAAAATTTTGATCTTCAATACTTTCGGGATTGGATTCGTTACTAAAAATTGGAATAAGTATCAAATTATGATCTTGAAGATTTTGTCCCACCATTGGCGCATGAACTAAGGCCTGAATTTTCATTGAAGAAAGGTAATTTCTGTCACCTACTCCTGACAACATTAATAATTGAGGTGAATTTATGGCTCCCCCACTTATTATAACTTCCTTAGTAGCTAAATATGTATAACGCTTTGACCCACGTTGTACCTCAACACCATAAGCGACTTTCGATGATCGCCTTACTAAAACCTTCGTAACAATAGTATTTTTTAAAACCTTTAAATTTTTTCTATTCAGTACAGGATTTAAATATGCTTTATTTGAGCTTTGTCTTTCTCCGTTTGCAGCTGTTACTGATACTATACCTGAACCTAAAACATTTGCAGTATTTAAGTCAGGCACATTCTCAATTTCAATATCACCATAAGACTTAAGAATTTTATCGATCACAGTTTTGTATGTGCTGTTAAAAGTATTGATTACTAATGGACCATCATGGCCATAATGATCATTTATTTTTGGATTTTGTAGCAAACGCTGGTTTTGATAGCTTTGTCCTTTTTTAAAGCACCGTCGAACATCCTGTATATTCCACTCCAAATTACCAGCATCATACCAACTTTGATAATCGTGGTCACTGCCTTCTATGTAAATCATGGCGTTGATATTACTGGAACCTCCCAACATTTTACCTCTTGGCCAGTTTATGGAACTATTTATGATGGCTTGATCTATTTCTGTATCTTTTGTGGTCAAATATTGCCAATCATATTTAGTTCGAAATACGCTTTTATCTAATGCTGGCACCTGAAATGAAAATATGTAAAGGTCATTCTTTTAAATTTCTGTATCGCGGGAGACATTAAAAACATACTTGAAAGGACAAAAAAAAGCAATTTCTGGATGACAGAAAGTCTGGCCCCATGTTGAATTTAAACTTACATTACTTGGTTAAGTAGGACGCGGCATGACTACCGTCTAAATCACTAAACCAAAACTGCAGATAAAGTTAGTTCTATGAATAGATTTGTTTGAAAATATCACTATCGGTTTTCATTTCAATAGAAATAAAACTAACGCGATGTACAACTGACAAACTGTGTTATACGCTAAGACTATAAAAGGTTTAAGTAGTTATTGAAATAAAAACACAAATGAATGGCAAAAAGATAATAATATATGTCAATCGTTTCCCAATCTGCTGCTGATAACTTCATTAACATTAATTGAGGTAATTGATGAATTAGGCAAAAAAGTGAACACAGAGACATGTCTAGTTTAATAATGAGACGCAGTCACGGACGGTAAGTTATCTGAGTCTTAAACGATTCTACAATATCGGCCAATCAAGTAGTAAGCTGCCCGAGTTTACGTCAAAAGATATTGAAATAAAATTAATTTGCCGTCAGGAAATTGAACTGTGAAGTGTGGCCACAAGTTATGTGTGTGGAAGTAATTCGTTGACTGAACTAAAAAAATAATTGATATTGTGGTACTTACATTAGATTCCAATGGAGGGTCATCTCCAGCTTCTAAAAGTAGTATGTTCCACTTGCATATCTCGCTTAGTCTATTTGCTAGCACGCTTCCTGCTGATCCACTTCCTACAATTATGAAATCAAATTTTGTGTAACCTGTAAATGTACATTTATTAGATCAGTGAATGTAAATACATGTTTTTTAAATTTAATTTATTAATTAAAAAATACATAGACAGATAGAATTCATTAGAATTTAAAGATTATTGTTACAAACGGATCTTACGGAGCCAATTTTATATTTTTTCAGTTCATTCTATTGCATGACTACATCGTTAAGTTTTACATGGCAAGAAAATTAGTTGCCTAAAATCGCATTATCTTTATAGTGGTAGCATACATTCCTTGATATATGTTTCGTATTAGTTTACATACAGAGTCTGGTATTTGATGTTACGTTTCTTCTAGCACGTATAACGCATTCCTTTACAAAAATATTGGATGGGATATTACAATAATAAGAATGACGTGGTTTACAATACATTTAGAAAAGTTCTTGATAAATGTTTAGATACTCACTTGGAACATAATCTTCTTTTACAATGCCTTCTGTAAGTAAACATTGACTAGCTGCGAAAAATTGAACAGCAGAAGCAAAAGTATTAGGAAATCCTCCCGTAGTTGGTAGCTCACATGATGTATTGTAGCTATTGCAAAAAGTAAATTGAAAATTAGTTCTGTTTCTCTTTTTAAAAATAATACTTCCTCGCTAGGAATATTCCTGGGTCGTGGAAGACTAAAGTCTTCCACACAAACTGTATTTTACGTGAAACGGACACCAATAATACAAAATTGATAACGGAATGTATTAATATACTAGCTGAACCCCGCGGTGCTACCCGCGGTACGATGATAACTGCGGGCAACGCCGCGAGGCGAAGCTATATCTTTATAAATAGTAGCCTATGTGTTATTCTGATGTATAAGCTATATTGTGGTAAAGTTTCATTCAAATCCATTCAGTAGTTTTTACGTGAAAGAGTAACAAACATCCATACATACATACATCCATACTTACAAACTTTCGCCTTTATAATAGTAGTAGGATTATTTGTGATAATAAATATTACTAATAATACCCGCATCCAACGAGTCCCCGCGATCTTAACCAGGTCGTCTGTCCACCTCGCGGGAGGTCTTCCTACGCTGCGTTTACCGTCACGTGGTCTCCACTCAAGAACCTTTCTGCCCCATCGGCCATCGGTTCTCTGGGCTATGTGCCCTGCCCACTGCCACTTCAGCTTGCTGACTCGCTCTGCTATGTCGGTAACTTAAGTTCGTCTACGGATCTCCTCATTTCTGATTCGATCTCGTGGAGAGACCCCAAGCATAGCCCGTTCCATAGCTCGCTGTGTGACCCCGAGCTTCCTTATGAGGCTCTTAGTTAGAGATCACGTCTCGGCACCGTAGGTCATTACTGGTAACACGCACTGATTGAAGATCTTCGTCTTTAAGGACTGTGGTATTTTGGACGTGAAGACGCTGCGTAATTTCCCGAACGCAGCCCAGCCGAGTTGAATTCGTCGATTTACCTCTTTCTCACAAAGCAGCATCACAAATGGTATTAAATATAAATACTATAAGCCAGCCTTACGTTTTGCTAATAGCATATTTACAAAATTAAAAATCCTGGCAGCAAATATAAATCATTTATATGTGTTATGTACTTCTAAAATCATCTGTTTGTAAAATTACACAAGGTTTAGAAAAGGCTTGCATGCTGAGCGATTATATCATGGAATCGAACGTGAATTGCAAAATGGACTTCATATTTTCAAAAGCATTTATGGTAATATGGCTGAACGTCGCCACCCTTAGATGGTGTCCGCGCTATTACAGGCATCTGCTAAGAGGGGTCTAGATTTCTTAATAACAGCTATAAGCAGATTCCTTTTATTTTATACGTAGAATCAGAGCTTATCGTATGACTTTTGTTAGTTCCTTGCTTCCTTCCTGCCGCAAACCCTGGTGCATTTTGCAGTTTACGCATGAATAAAAAAGGTAACCCTATTATTTTATTCTTATATTACTATCACATTATCTAATTGACTAATATTATAATAAGTTTATTGTAGGTTGCGGTGGACTGTATAAAAGTAATGCAAGTTATCTAAATGAAAAAAAAACATGAAATGGCAAAAAGATATCAGTATTTTGAACTAAAATACTTACCACGACATGTTTAATCACTTATCAATAGAAACTAACCGAGACACCAAACATTACAATATAAACTGCATAAAATTTTGAATGTTGCACAATATGCAGTAAAGTAATTTAACAATATTGTTTTATCACTGAAAACACATTATACAAAACCTAATTTGTGGCAATTAAAATTTTAAATAAGACGTTTAGTAAATACATCTACATCTAGAAAACACAATACAAATGAACATCTAAGCAATAAAAAAACTGGCCAAGATCGTGTCAGGCCACGCATAGAATAGGGTTCCGTAGTCACCCATAATGGGAAGTAGATGAGGGGCGTGGGGCGTATGTGTACTCTCCGATGTGGCGCTACCGGCACGTACGCTCAAGTGCTTCTCACATGTCCACGATGACCCTGTATCTGCCGACACGGAGCAGGGGAGAACCTGCTTCTTCACGGAGTCGGTCGCGCACCCTGGATATGCTGGAGATCTTAACGGGCCCTACACTATTTACTACCTACCCCGTATCTCCAGTAGCTAAGTGAGAATAGCATGCCCGGCTAGACATTACAACCAGTCGTGTACGGGTCACGTACACAGCTTGCTGAATGATAGACGTTGCTTGATTTGATGTTATTATTTGTTGCACATAAAATGACTTATGAGACTAATGATGTAAAGTGGAATGATTAATACTAGTGAGTACACCCTGTGACTGTTGAAAGTGCAATGATTTATAATTTGTTTTAAATCGACGTTGTAGACGTAAAATGTCGACCGCGTCAAATGTACGGACAATGGCTCGTACAAGTCGAGTGCAACCAACAACCCAAATCCCGTGTTACAAACTACCTCCTTGCCACCTAATCCTTTCTCAACCGTCCTAGTATATTCCCCTCTAAGTTCGTACTCCCAATCCAAACACTTCATTCATTCATCTATTCATCACTCATTCATTTATTCACTTATTCATCTATTCATCTCATCTCTTTTTATGTGTCGACCTAGGCCAGCAGGTGACCTCGGGGACTATTATGCCTGCCTGCGTTAGTCTTCTTAGATCAGAGGTAAGGGTCAGAGCTAATGGCTGCTGTTTCGATTCTTAACTGGAACAATAACTGGTCATGCATTACTAAACAAACTCTCTAGAAATAACAGACAGACCCCTATGCAGAGCATGCATGGAGAAGAAAGAAACAACCGCCCATGTCATCATGGTATGTCTTGGGGTGGTGAGACGCCTCGGATCGCCGAGGTCACTTCCAGAAGTCGTCGGCAACATATAGGGTGTGCTAGTCTTCCTGGGGGAACAGGGTTGTTGGCATGAATAAAGTCCAACCCATCACGCAAAATATGCGCTTTGAAATTGTCGAGTTGCCTATACCGTTACCTATGACTATATGGGACGTTTGATGAATAACTTATTATTTAGTTATTTTTGTACTAAATTTTACAAGTAAGCGCATTTTACATGTTAGGCCTCCTAAACTAATAAAATTATCAAAGCCGCTTTAGTTTTCCTTCAAAGTTGGAATATTGATCTACTATGGATCATGATTTTTTTTCAATTTTTTTCTGGCCAACCGTTTAGCTTTAAAAGAATGTGTCTTATAGTTGAAAACAACTTTTCAATGTTTGTCGACTTGGTTAATCCATCTATCCATACTTAATTTTGTCTTTCTAGCACTAACCGTTAGGAGGTGAGTCGAGAACGTATTGACGACTGATGGACTGACAGACCGACAGACGGAAGGACATGACGAAACTATAAGGTTTCTGAGACGTGAACTACGTTGTGTATGTATGTTCCTATATACAGGGTGTAAAAAGACTACTACCGAAAACTTGGGGGTTGCAATCAGACCATGATACTGAATAGGTTTAACGAAAAAAAAAACTTAAAAAAAAAGTGAATTTATGTAAGTCGTTTTATGTTTTTTTCTGCTTACATACACATAGTAAAACATAACAGGACCCAAACTACCTAATTATCTCATTTAGAAAACCAAAAAACAAAGAAAATCAATAAAACAGTAATGTATTTTAATATCAAAACAGCTGGCCGGGTGAGTGCAATGACCGCGACAGAGCGCGCGGGCGCGTTAACTTGTACATTGCTGGCTTCTGAAATTAATAAAAATCTTGACACATTGTTTTTTCAAGCTACAATTTTTTTTAAAGACAACTGTTTGTTTTTTTTAATAAGTTTTGGGGTGCTGGATCAGCCCCTTTCGTTTTCGGTAGTCGTCTTTTTACACCCTGTATACTTATGTATGTGCATGCATGTATGTATTATATGTCGTGTATGATAAATTGAAATATGTATGTATGTATGTTTATTTCATATATTAAAAATAACCTAAATGCAATGACTTCCTATTTACTCGTCATCACCTTAAGATTGACTGGTAGAGAATAGTATGGTACTTTAGGCAGTAAAACCGTGAATGCACCTAAAGTGCATGACGTATAAAAATAAAATAAACTACGGAACCCTTAAAAGATAGTATGAATCATGTTAATTTGTTTAGTCACATAATATGGAGGTAATCAACATTGTTAATATTAACCTTGTTACACTAGCAGTAATAAAACTGCATCTAAGATATCATACTATGTAGAACTATATCATTATTTACAGGGCCTTTACTATACTCATGAAGGCCGCGCGCCAATCATATCAGTAACATGCGTAGAAATAAATAGGCTGGGGGCAAAATATATGGTGGCTTATCCATTTTAAGTAAAAAAATAATATTTCATTTCAAAATAATAAACTAAGAATATGTGGAAGAAATGGTGTCTTGGCTACCATCTCAAAAATAGGATCTTTCGACCAGGCGAGATGATCATGCCGCTGTCGGGATGATCGAGTCGCTGACACAATTTGAAATTGGAAGTATCATAATCGACGTGAAAATTTCTATGTTTTTTTTTATTTATAATAATAACATTTATTTAATTAAAAAGTGCAATCTCTTACAATGATTTGTTTAAATATATAAATGTAGTAGTACATTTATTTTTATTTCGCAGAACTAAATTTAATCTGTGTCTCGGGCGGAGAAAATGCTAACATACAATTTTATTCCCTTACATTTACATAATTAGTGTTTAAAGTATCAATATAATTTAATAACATACATAGCAATTTTGTAGTACTAAAAATAAGTGAGTCATAAATCATGCACATTCACAACAAAAAACATATTTACATATTTCAAATAACTGCTCAGTTTGCACATACGACAAATTAATGTGACTTTACAACCACCATAATTTAGTTCATAAATACTTATTTCTCTATTTGACCTGTTATGTATATAAAAATGGACCCAAAAAAGAAAACATTTTACCGTGGGAGAGCTATGCTTCGGCATGAATGGGCCGGCTCGACCGGAGTGATACCACGGCCTCACAGAAAACCGGTGTGAACCAGCGCCTGCGCTGTGTTTCACCGAGTGAGTGAGGAAACCGGAGGCCCTAACTCAACCCCTTCCCCCATCCCCTTCCTCATTCCCCAAAGGCCGGCAACGCACTTGTGACGCCTCTGGTGTTGCAGGTGTCCATGGGCGGCGGTAATCGCTTACCATCAGGCGGTACGTCGTTTGCCCCCTGTTCTATAAAAAAAAAAAACAAAAATGATATTGAGGGACAAACTATTTCTTGGTCTTGGTCTTGTGTGTTTTGTTTTACTTTTCTTGTTATGCACTGTGTGTTATTAAGAAGATTTGGCGGACGTTCATCACCTTGCAAGATTAGTATGACACAGTTGTGAAGTATTTGAATGACCAGAAGGAGGCTATTTTAAGAATCGCTCTTTTGGCTCGTTTTAGAGGCACCATAATAGTTTTAAGTGCTCCACCCCTTAAAGTTATGCAATATTGGATGATTTTATGACGTAAAGATTAATAAACTTGAGTGATCAATTTAGAATCAGCTATAATTTTAAACTATTTTTTTTTAAATATAAACATTAATTTAGGAATTCTGTTTACTAAAACTTCTTTGTTTTCTAAAGCAGAGGGTATTGTCAATTATGATCCATAGGTAGTTTATGTTATAAGTTGCCTAGATAGTAAAACAATTGTACGGAGACACTGATAAATTATAACCTACCTTCTATTTTGGTGATTCTGCCTATATAGAAATATCCGCCGTATAGAAATCAAATATACCTCACTTAAGACCCGTAATATTTTATCCATGGTGCTTTTTCGTTTGAAAAGGACTCCGCCTATTTTGACTTTGTCTCCCGTTTTGTTAAGGAGGGAAATGAATCTTAATATATATAAATCTCGTGTCACAATGTTTGTTCTCAATGGACTCCTAAACCACTTAACCGATTTTAATAAAATTCGCACAACTTGTGCAGTTCGATCCAACTTGAGAGATAGGATAGTTTAAATCTCAAATTATAGTCGCAATTTTAATTTATTGCTCATTATTTGTCTGTTATTATTTGACAGTCACAATTATCTGTTAACTCCAAATGATTCTAACAGATGTCGATACCTTTCGACTGGGTTGAGGAAGTAATCAATAGATGGCGCTGCTATGGTAAATCTATAGGCTATATTTTATTTTGGAAAAAAATAGGGTTCCGTAAGATATTGGGGTTTTTCGGACACAAGGTGTAAAAAATCAACCCTATACGGGTGAAAATTTTTCGTTACGGGCAATAAAAGACGCAAACGAGGTTGCGTCGGTCAGCTAGTTTATTATATTTCCAACTCCTCTAGTTTTAGTAGTTCTAGTAATTCTCTACATATCACCAGAACTCAAACACAGTCACAGATATAAACGGCAAACAAAATAAATACTAAAATAATGGAATATATCAAGAAAACGGTGCTGACGAAAATGATGCAGATGTTGATATAAATGTTGTAACTACTCCAGAACCCCTCAATGACTTAGAACAAGTTCTAGATCATGGTGTATATAACATAATTACATAAATGCTTCAAGATTGTAATTTGAGAATTTTAAATTAAGTCTCTATACGGAAAAATCAAATATTTATTTCTTTTTATGAATTAGAAAACCACGTTTATTTTATAATTAAGTCAGCTGTTTTATTTTTTATACGCAAGATAAATATTTCGGACATCTCACACACAACGCCATCTAGTCCCTAGCAGAGCTTGTGTTATGGGTACTAGACAACTGATATGAATATATATATACTTTTTTAGAAAACACCCAAACTCCGAAACAAATATTTGTAAATTACACAAACATTTGGTCCGACCCAGGATTTGAACCCGAGACCTGAATCACAGCAGTCGCATTCACTACCACTGCGCCACCGAGGCAGTCAAGATTAAACAAACTAATAAAAATGCCACGTCATAAAGGGTCTATACTAAATCTAGCACTGTCCTTTATAATTTATTATATTCACTTTGGAAGAAATCCATATATTAAATCCACAGAAACCTACTTAAGGGTGTAATCATTATTTAGTCCGTGTCAGATGGTATAGTACATACTGTAATTAACTGTTATTATTTTACTAACCACATATTGACACCACATGGGTTACTCGTTTAAAGATAATATTATTAATTTATAAGTGATATTTAATATATTGTGTCATGTGTCTTATCGAGAAATATAGATCCTAAAACCGAGAAAAATACTTTAATAACACTGTTTCATCATTTCACTATAGTGTAGGGTGCTTATACGGGTGATGATCTACGATGCCATCGTACAGTGTACACGAAGTCTGATTGTCGTCAAAATCATAAGAAGGTCTCCCTTGATATCAGTGGAAACAGTAAGTCTAGTGCCGACTGCACTATAAGACACGGTGGCATAGTCTTGCGTCGTTATAATAATTCAGTTAGAAAACTCTATGGTGGTGTCGTAAACTTGTGCAATGGGCACAGGATATAATTTAATAACTCAGGAAAAGAAGACTTAAAAAATAATAACATTGAATCCAAAACTTCAACATGAGTTCTTTAACTGCCTATACCTACTGAGAAAAAAATTAGTTATCTGCAGCTAAGTACATATGGGTATACGAACTGCTTTGGTTTGAAACGTATAAGTACACGTAGATTTTAATTCACTACGAATGAACTTAAGTCCAGCTAAATTATAAGGAAAGTCAATTTAGTTTTTTTTAAGTTTCAATATATTTAGGTTCCGTGAACTGTAATGCATGTAGATGCACAGCAATAATGTGTCGAAATCTTAACTGTTTAGATAACAAAATTCATAATAATTACAGAATTTTACAAAAGAGACATAGCTTTATAGTTACAAGATTTATCATTTGGCATTATAAATGTTTATTATTATCATCGTCAAATAGTAAAAAGTTGATCTCAAGTTTATTTTTTCTTTTTAATTATTTTTCTTTGCGTTATTATTTCCGATAAATTTGTAGAATTACAATACAGTGTATATTCATATTATTATTGTATCAAAACAATCCAGTCGGATTTTGTTTTATTTCGTTACCAGAAATATAGAAATTAACTATCACCACCTATTATATTATTGTTTTACATTTACGAATATATTGTAACAATATCTATTTGAAAGTCTGCGAATCTTAAATTTTACTTATGTCTTTCTGCCCTTACGTTGAAATTTTTTATGATGCCTCAAACACATACTCTAAATTTATTGAAAATTTGCTGGATTTGGCTTATACCAATATCCGAATGTCGTCGAATCTTCTCATAAGTGATAAACCGATTTTCTTCAATTAGTCTTCTGACAGTAATCAGATTTTTCTCCGTTATCGCAGTTGAGGGTCAACTTAGGCCAGATTAAAAGTGAATAAATGTGGATATTAGTGACAACAAAGGTATTTTAACTCAGTTTTAGTTTAGTTGGTTTTCTCAGATTGGTGTAATTAAATTTCATATTCCTAAGTGAAATAAAATATTACAATTTTATTTTAAATGAAATGATGTGCAGTACATTTATTTATTGTTTGCTCTCTTCTAATATAGATATAAATAATCTACATGTAATGTAGTACGTCCCTTCTATCCTATACTGAGTATCGGATAGCTAAATTACATAGCTACATCAATATACATGTAACGATGCAGGTAGTTTTGCTATGATTTGGTAGATGGACAAGAGTAAAGTAACACCCCCCCCCCCACTCCCGCAAATTGTCATGTATTGGTTCATACAAAAATCACATAAGGGCATCTCTTCTTTGTGTTTGCTCCATGCTTGTTACATAATTATCAGTTCGCATTACTGTGTACCTACAAACTGAACCAGTTTCCTGATCAGAAATGCGCTTATGAAACACTTTATGCACTTTTTTCTCAGGCCTACTCTACAAGGTAGTAACCATGTCAATCTGTTACCTCCAGAATGCCACTCATGTATTGTACAGCGCTTTCCGACCCCTGGCGCTGCGTTGTGGCGACCAGTGTGCTTGTTTCAAAGAATATAGTTAGGAAAAACCTATAAATATATATATATATATATATATATATATATATATATATATATATATATATATATATATATTGAAAAGCATAGACTACACAATTCACAATAATAATTTACCAATTTACCTACACTTGCGTGGAAAACTATTGAAGCTTTCTTAGCTATACTTTAGCTTAACATAAGACTTCTCTAACTTAAGCTTAATTTATTTATTTATTTATTTAAAACTTCATGCACACATGTACAACGGCGGGCTTAATGCCCAAGGCATTCTCTACCAGCCAACCTTTGGGAGATGTGGAAATTTTGTGAGGTAGGTGCATTGTGGTGGAAATAGAGGTTGTGATTGCTATCAATATATGGGCTAACATAGACTAACATAATCAATACACATATACATAAATTATCTATATATGGATATACATACACACTAATACATAAACCTTACATATTATGTACACTGTGAGTAGGAACGAAATTGGATCTTAATTATTGTTTTCCAGCCATTTCGTCAAGAGGTGGTTTTTGACGTTTATTTTGAATGTAGCACGACTTGTTGACATCCTAATTTCGAGTGGGAGCGTGTTCCATAGCAGAACAGCTTGTACAAAGAACGAGGAGTTCATGATGTCGGAATTGTGAGAAGGACATAAGAGAAGCAAATTGTTGGATGAGCGAAGATTTCTGTCGTGATTCGAAGATAAAAAGCGGAGATAGGGTTCAAGGTAAGTAGGTGAAGATGGGGAGATGAGGAATGAAAAGAGATAGGTCAACGCTCGCTGACTGCGGCGCTGGCGAATAGGTAACCATTGCAATTGAGAACGGAAAGTGGACACGTGGTCATACTTGCGAAGATTGAATATGAATCGAATGCAGTTATTAAGAAGACGGTCAAGTTTATTAAGGAGATCTGCATTCAGGTCGAAATAACACACATCACCATAGTCGATTAAGGGGATAATGAGGGACTGTGTGAGTGAGAGTTTCGTTTTAGGAGGCAAGAAGTTCTTAAGACGGTAGAGTGTACGTAGGTTACCTGTTACTTTCTGGCTCACGTGAGTAATCTGGGCCCGCCAGTCAAGAGTTGAGTCAATGAATAGGCCAAGGTCCTTGACTACGTGGCTCCAAGGTATAACTAAGCCGTTGAAGACTACCGGCGAGATTGACGTAGTATCCAATCGATTTATCATGTACTTGCTACCTATTACTATTGCTTGGCATTTAGTAGGGTTAACTGCCAGCCCGAATCTCATCGACCAAGACTTTATGAATTCCAGGTCCCTGTTGATGTTGTCGATGGCTTGCGATATATCCTCCACCCTTGCCTGTGAATACAGCTGCAGATCATCGGCATACAGGTGATACGAACACCGAAGGTGGTCAGTAATGAGGTTGATAAAAATAGAAAATAGAAGAGGAGATAAAATTCCGCCTTGAGGGACGCCAGCATAAAGATTGGCAGACTATAAGTAAATCACAAAATTGCGTATTTTAGTAATTTTAATTAAAAACCATTTTGATTTCATTTACTTACTTTTCATTTATTTAGTTTTTTTAATTACAATTTTTATTTGAATGTATTATAATTATCCATAAGCATGCCTTGCTTGATGGTGGGTGGATAGGTTTAGGACTTTATCGATTTATGACTTTACTCTACCTAATGGAAAGCGTGATTAAGATCCACGAGTAATAGTCTCATCCATCAACCATACTCATTGCGAAAGCAGACCATAAAACAATGCAGCATGCTAACCCACACTTACCACATTTATCTATAGTAGTGCTTGAATAACTGTTGTACTTATGAAAATTTTACTTGTGGTAGTCTTCTTTAAGTAACTCTGCGCCTCTTTCGGCGACCATCATTGTAGGTCCATTTGTATTACCGCTTGTAATAGTAGGCATCACACTTGCATCAATAACACGAAGATTTTCAGCACCATGTAGTCTCAGTCTGCTGTTCACGACTGAAGTACTTACATTAGTCCCCATGGCACATGTTCCAACTGGATGGTATATAGTTTGTACCGTATTCAAAGCAATACATTTCCAATAATCTGTGCTGTCCAAGTCGTATTTGTTACATTCCGGCACGTTCATTCTGGCCAAAAATGCACCAATCGATTTAAAATATTTAGTTTTCAATGCACGAGTCAATATTTTAATACCATTTGCTGCTGATTCTAAATCAATATGGGTTTTTAAATAATTTGGGTAAATATGCGGATGATCGTCAGGGTTTTTAGAACGCAAAGTAATATTTCCTCTTGCTGTTGGATGTAGTAAATTAAACAAAAATATGAACATCGTATAGTTCTTATTTAGTTCTATTAGTGTTTTTTTTATAGAGTCTTTCAATCTAAACAAATTGGTCAATACGTCCTCAAACTCAGATTGGTTCCTCCAAGCAATAATAAGATGACTTTGATAATCTGGATATGTCGTATTACTAGATTTAGAAAAAAATGCTAAAATATCTAAAACCCCGTTTTCTGCTAAATATCCCGTACGGTTATAGAGATATTTTATCACATCAAAGTTCTCGTCCTTAATAGATTCAGGCTTTGATTCATTGTTGCAAATTGGAATAAGTATAATGAAGTGATCTTGTAGATTTTGTCCTACCATTGGTGAGTGGACTATCTGTTTAATTTTGTTTGAAGCCAAATGATCGCGGTTACCGATTCCTGACAACATTAATAGTTGAGGTGAATTAATGGATCCGGCACTTACAATGACTTCTTTCCTGGCAAAATACGTATACATTTTTGATTCACGTTTTACTTGAACACCGTAAGCAATTTTCGCTGAGCCTTTCATTAGGACTTTTGTCACAAAACTATTTTTCAAAATTTTTAAGTTTGTTCTATTTTGCACTGGGTGTAAATATGCTTTACTCGAGCTTTGCCGCTCTCCATCAGCAGCTGTAACTGACATTATACCAGAGCCCATGACGTTCGCAGTATTTAAGTCAGCTACATTCTTAATACCAATATCATCCCAGGATACGAGAATTTTTTCAGTAACCTTTCTATATGTACTATTAAAAGTATTAATAACAAGGGGACCGTTGTGACCGTAGTGTTTATAAATGGATTCATCTTGTAACAGACGCTGGTTTTGGTAGCTTTGACTTTTTTTGAAGCACCGCCTAACGTCTCGTACGGTCCATTCCTCATTTCCAGCATTATGCCAATTTTGATAGTCTTGGTCATTACCTTCAATATAAATCATAGCATTTATGTTGCTGGAACCTCCGATCATTTTTCCTCTTGGCCAATTTATAGAGCCATTTTCAACACCTTGATCTATAACTCCATCATTTGTAGTTAAATACTGCCAGTCGTATTTTGTAAGCACCAAATTTATATTTAATCTTGGAACCTGCAAAACATAAGCTAAATGTAAAGCAAAATATATGCAATGTAAGCATCTATTTATTAGTAGGTGAAACAAATTTTGTTTACCCCTTTTACGAAAATTATTTTTGAACGGATGAGTACGAAATTTTATATTGTTATGGTCTATGTGGAGAAGGAGTGCAGATAGCTTAAAAATATGACAATAATTAAAATGTTTGAATTGTTGACCACAAGTTAATTTTAGTTCTAAAAATCTTTACTTATTTTTTTGAATTTTTAATTCTCATATTTTCATACATTTATACGTTGTTTATTCACAGTAATAAATATACTTATGGTAGTTTATAGTCCACGGGCCCACATACAAGGGATTTCAGTGATTAATAACAGGCTGAAAGTTTATACACAGCTTCGTTTTGACGAGACCCCCAACTTTTTATTTTTATTATTGGACCAAATTCTGATAGTGGCAGGAAAAAGCGGGATAGGGAGCGAAACACGTCGATTTGATGAGTGTCCCAAATTAATAAATAACAGTTTCTAAAAATCAATACTTCGAGAAAATACGATGGAAAACTGAGAAAAACTTGTGGCATACAAAGTGAATGGTATCTTCCCGAGTGACCCCCAGCTCCAACATGTCAGAATGGTGACTTGAAAAATTTTATTCATTTTTATTAATAACAAACAGATTTTTGTTTTGGGGCTTGCAAAATATATATTTTTCATAAAAAATGCATCGGCATACAAATTCGATGGTATTCAAGTTCCGACATGTTGGAGCTGGGGGTCACTCGGGAAGGTACCATTCACTTTGTATGCCACAAGTTTTTCTCAGTTTTCCATCGTATTTGATAATTTTTATTATAAAAAACTGTCATTTCAGCAATTAATACTTTTTGGTATTCCATTCTATTGATTTGATAAAAAAAACACACATACATAATATTATAAATAATATCAATATGAAAACTACCATGAATCGTCACTGAAATAAAACTGTTCTGATTCGCAATATTTCCAAAAGTAGTGTTTCACCTCGAAGTTCTGTTGGCAACAAGTGAGGAGACTGAAAAGACATGGTGTTATGTAAATTCTCAACTGAAACAGTGCTGCTTTAAGAAATTGTTCTTGTCGCTGGGTATAGTGAATAATCGAATTTGTTTAAATGAGAAGCAGATGAAGAATATTAGATATTTAAGTACCTTCTCGAGATCAGCCGGTAAGCTGTGATTACCATAGGCAACAATATTCACGCTAAAGTATCTGAATGACTTGCAACCAAAAATATTTTTTTATTATACGAGCCCTTAGTGTATTGTTTAGCTACCCTGACTGCTAATGCCGCCCAGGACAAATAATCGTGTAACGAACACGACGATTTGTTCTGTCTGGGAGTGTTCCTTCTATAATAAATTTGTCTATATAATATTATGTAAACTTATCTATGAGATGTAGGTATATATTTAGAAATAACTATAGTAGTATGTTTATTATCAGTCTTAACGATAGAGGCTTTGCTCTTTTTTTGTTTACATGAAAGCGTCGCTAGGTACAGCTAGTGTTATGTAAAATAATGGATATGTTTAAAGTACTTTATATTTAAAAACGCTAAATGTATTGCTCTAACTACGCATGCAAATAAAATCGTAAAGAATATAATTTTTTGTAGTTTATTTTTTAAATATCAGGAATGAATAATAAATATAAAATCTGTTTAATATAAAGACATTACACGTATGTGGTTCCCTCACTACTTCCTCTTGACTCAAGTTTTGTGTCTAGTCTATTCAGTCAGTCAGTCATTCAGTAACCATGGCTTTACTCACAAGAAATTTCAAATCAGTAGCTAATATTTTTTGTTCCGTAATTTTTTTGTGATATTGATACGTATTACAGATATGTTAACGTATATATGTCAAATTAATTTCATTTTTTCTTAAAAAATCGTAAACCTTACATTGGCTTCAATAGGCGGATCGCCTCCAGCCTCCAAAAGTAAAATATTCCATTCCTCTATTTCACTCAATCTGTTGGCCAAAACGCTTCCAGCTGACCCCGCTCCTACTATTATGAAATCAAAATGTGCTCTATCTGAAAAAAATACAGTCAAAATGTGGTTTGTCATTTTTTATTCAGAAATTGTAATCTCATGTTTATTATTGTATCAAGTGCAAAATATACCTTTGTAATAAAAAAATATTAATAAACATTAACATAAATAAAATTTATTGTAGGAAATAATTTGTTTACAAAGTTTTATTATAAGTAAATAATGCCCGTAGTAACAAGCTCAGCGCTTCCACTTAAAGCATTAAGTGTTAATAAACAACATAATTATAAATGTAAAAATTTACTCTTATAATTAAGTGTATGTTTGTATTTTTTTATGTTTTTTTTTAATATAGGGGGCAAACGAGCAGACGTATCGCCTGATGGTAAGTGATTACCTCCGCCCATGGACAACCGCAACATCAGAGGCGTCACAAGTGCGTTGCCGGCCTTTTAGGAAGGAGTACGCTCTTTTCTTGAAGGTTTGAAGGTCGTATTGGTTCGGGAACACCGCAGGCGACAGCTCATTCCACAGTTTTACATTTTAAAAGACGTTAAATAGTAATATATAATATTCTCAAGGAATTCATTCATACATTGAGACGTTTTATGAAATATAAAATATCCCATACGCAAATAAAATGATAGTCATAATATTTAAGAATATATTTAATTGCTTGTAATTTATATTTCAGTTAGATTTATGTAACTCGTACTAATTGGACAGCGTCAAACTTTCTTAAAAAAAATATTCAGACGAATTGTTAACCTTCTCAAACCCCAAATCTTGGGATTTGATGCGTTACAAGGGAACGTACGGGTGGGTAAATATGTTGCAAACATTAGCCAACCATGGTTAGACAAATTTCCCTTTGCCTAGGTATTGTTTGATCTCTAAACAAAAACCTTAGTGTATTTTACAATAAAATATAGAGGAAGAAAAGAATAAGGTTAGTAGAGGAGGAGATTGGGTAAAGTTGGTCGGAAAGAAGAATGCGAATTCCTACTAAAGGCTCAGAAGGAGGCGTTCATGCATAATTATGAGGGATTCGATCCTCTTGCGCTTTAAGCAATGGATGTTCAAAATATTTGTTATTTATTCTTCCATTTTAAATAGCTTTAACGGATGTCTTTATTTTACCGTAAACTTTCTATTTATTAAAATAAATATTGCAACCCCGCGGTGCTACCTGCGGTACGACAATAACCGCGGCCAACTCCGCGAGGCTAGGCTGGTATCTTTCTAAATTGTAGCCTATGTGTTATTCTGATATAAGCTATATTATTGTAAAGTTTCATCAAAATCTATTCGACAGTTTTTACGTGATAGAGCAACAAACATACTCACTTACATACTCACAAACTTTCGCATTTATAATATTAGTAGGATACCCACCTGGAACTTCAGAATTCTTTAAAGCTTTTTCAGGAACTAAACACTGACTTGCTGCAAAAAACTGCACAGCAGACGCAAAAGTGTTAGGAAATCCGCCTGTGGTTGGTAATGTGCACGATGTATTGTAACTGTTTTATTCATAAAAATATATATTTACAGTACCACATTTTAAAAAAGAGGAATGAAATAATCATAAGACATTGAAAGTATTATTGTTTAACGTGTAATTTGTTACGGAGTGCAAAGGCTCTATTCGTACCGTGGTATCACAAAAAGTGACTTCTGACTACAAACAGAAAGAAAACTTAAAACAAATACTATACAAACCAGTCCATTGAACTGTTAAGATTTGTAAGAGAAGGGAACAGAGAAGTATTGATTGATGATAAATTTCTTTTAGCAAAAATAAAGTACATGGACCTGTTACAAGTAATTAAAACAATAAATAAGTATATCGTAAATGGTAATTAATTTAATAATTAATATGTCTCTTTTATTTCAGTAGAAGTCTTACCTAAATGTATTTATTGTTTAAAGTTTTATACCTATGTAAAATATCAACTTACCACGGCATTATAACTAGGAGTGTGCGAACGACGAGGCACTTAACCGAAATGATATGATACTACTTTTTGTTGAACGCACGTTGACCCTGTAAGTGATAAGCAATGTTAAGAAATATGAAGCCAGTTGACGTCAAAGTTGAGTATGGTTTAGTTAAATATTTTGTATGTCTTATTTTTTTTTAACTCAGTGTGAAGTAAACTGAATCAGACTACGGCCAGTGGATATATTTCATACGAGTATATAATTTTTTTTTAAGGTGTGGTAATTATGGTAATATTTGTGTATGAATTTATATATGTTAGTATGTAGGTATGTAGTATATGTGATATATATTAGTGTAAGTAGGTATATATGTAGGAAGCTTTGTGTGTATTATAACTTAGATTTATTGAAGTACACCGCCGACTACCCAAGAGATTATTTCATAATATCCGTACAAAGGTTGTCTGGAAGAGATCTCCGTGAGCGATAAGACCGCCTATTGTGATACCTAAAGTCGATGTCCGTTTATGTATCTCTGTACAAATGTTTACTGTAGTGGTGTGCAATAAAGTTTATAAATAAATAAATAAATAAATAAATTCTCGTGTCGTGGTGTTTGTTACCAAACTCCTCCAAATCGGCTGGACCGATTTTTTTTAAATTTGCGTGCGTATCGGGTAGGTCTGAGAATCGGTCAACATATATTTTTCATACCTCTACATTTAGAGGTTAACCAGTCAGAGGTTAATCTCTAAATGTAGAGGTATGAAAATCTCTCTAATCTTTAAGGTTAATCGGCTGGTACATGACCTAGTATCTAAGGGGAGGGCGTTCCAGAGAATTACAGCTTGGACGGTGAAGAAAAATTGAATAATGAGAGAACATTGTGAAGGACAAAGAAGGAGGAGATAATCGGAGGAACGAAGATTTCTGTTATAGTTAGAGCAGAGATGTTGTAAGAGAAGAGCGGCGCTGTCTTATAGGTAACCATGACAATTCCCTCCATTAAGCGGATACATGATCGTATTTTTATATGAAAGATCTATGTCAGCAATTAATAACCAATGGCAAAATATCCTCATACGCTGACGACACCGCGATTGTATTCCATGGAGAGAGTTGGGACGACGTTCACCGCTACGCCGAGTTGGGACTTCATAAGATTAATCGGTGGCTTGGTGCAAATGTGATAACTTTAACACTAGAAGGGCCGGGCTTCATACTATACCTTCAAAGACCGCAGCGGTCAATTTGACGGTATTAGAGATTCAGTCAGAATACTAATGAAATTATTACGTACTAGCTGAACCCCGCGGTGCTACCCGCGGTACGATGATAACTGCGGGCAACGCCGCGAGGCGAAGCTATATCTTTATAAATAGTAGCCTATGTATTATTCTGATGTATAAGCTATATTGTGGTAAAGTTTCATTCAAATCCATTCAGTAGTTTTTACGTGAAAGAGTAACAAACATCCATACATACATACATCCATACTTACAAACTTTCGCCTTTATAATAGTAGTAGGATATTGCATTAAAATGAAATAAAAATAGTATTTTTAATCTTCGCAAGTACAATCATGAGTCTGCTTTACAGTCACATTGTAGATATTTTTTCTGGTAAGAAGTTGAGCAAGGTCTGGGTAGTAAGGTGCATGTCGAAGACATTCCAATTGCAGCTCTTTAAGTTTAGCGGTCGTCTGTTGTGCAAAGTGTGGTTTGACGTTGTCCTGAAGCAGAAGTGGCTTAGAGCGATTGACCGGCCTCGGATGTTTAGCAGCTAGGTCTTCCATTACGGTTTACAGTTGCTGGTAATAGATATTGGCCGTAATTATTTGATCAGATTTTAGAAAGCTGAAGTGAACGACACCAGCACTAGACTACCAAGCACTCACTTTTTTTTTGGTAATTTTCGTTTGCCAAGCTTCGTAAAGATTTAAAAATATAGTTTGGGTCAGAATTTGGCTAGTTTTCTCGGGTTTAGTCAATGGAACAAGAGCTTCCGATTATCGTACAGGATGTATTTTTTATCACAGGTAATGATCCGATTTAAATAAAGCATTATAATTTAAGTTTACCACTGTGCGAGAGGTTCGATGCCAAATAAAAAGTAATAAGGAAAAAACAAATAACAATAATAATAGTTTATTTCAAGAAAATCATGCACAAATGAATGACGGTTTTCGAAGTTCAAATATACTTAAAACAATAATAAAATAGATAAGCGATTTCGAATATGGAATTCTTAAAGAGGATATATTTCAGATCGAAATGGCCAGTGCGATAAATCACCAATTTGATATGTAAGGACTTAATATTCAATATTTTTATACTTATTTTGAATGTACAAGAAAATAATGTTAAATTTATCAAAACTTTAGTTAATAATTAACCTAAAGTTTTTTTTCGATTACATTCAAAAGCCTTTTAAAAAATTACTTGAATCGATTATATTTGTAAATGTAAAAAGTGTACCTCATGCGGCAGCTGCTGCCTGCAGAATGAGCCGCCATTACTTGCGACAACACTACTATTTGGGGTTACCAGCTCTTATTTTAGTAACATTGCTTATAGAATTAACTAAAACTATAATAAATCGAGTTAGGTTTAAACTAAATTGTTATTTAACAAAACCGTATTATATATATATATATATATATATGGTGATATATTGTATGGTAAAGCGGCATCATATTTATAGGAGTAGGTGATGTGGCGACTTCCACATAAAGCGCAACAGACACACACTACAGCGCCATCTACAGGACATATATCAAACGACGGAGTAACGTACAATACGAAGAAACTACCAATCCTGCATTGCGCAATAATAGTTTTCGCGCCGATTAGCAAATGCACAACATCCCAACATCACCTGGTCGGAGGATCCTCCCTTTGTGTTGGAGAGACATAACACCCGTCCCTCTACAGGTTGCAACACCAACAGCAGTAATAAGAACTTTCAAAAACGAGTTCAGGAACTACACATTATGTTTAAAATATTTTATATATTTTTTTGTCTAGTGGTAATCTATACTATTATTATAAAGAAGTAAAGTTTGTGGGCTTGTATATTTGTTAAATTGTAAGGGGTAATCTCGGGATCTACTAAACCGATTTTAAAAATCCTTTCACCAATAGAAAGCCACATTATTGCTGAGTGTCATAGGTTATATAAAAAACCGAAAAATAAAAAGGCTTTTACGTGGTAGTCGGTTTTGTAAAGTGAATCGGAGAAATTTCAACGGAAGGCCAAAGCAACGAACGGCGCGCGATGGCTTCGGGTTTAATTCGGTTCGCGTTCGTGCTCGCTTCGGGAGAAGGAGGCGTGGCCTTTTACATCTGAGAGGTAGGTACCCGCGCGGCTTAGTCGCGTGGTCGGCTCCTTACGCAGCGGACGTCTCTGAAATTGAATTTTTCGAAACGTAATTAGTACACTTTCGACATTGTTGAAATAAAAGGTTCTTATCAGAACTACTTTCTATCTTATTCTTGGCAGTTAGAAATTAAAACATAACACTCTGTACTAAAAAAGGATTATTAACATTATGCCCAACGAAGTGGACACGGGTCAGCTAGTGGCATATAAAAGTTTTTTTTTTTGTCTATAAATTTTTTTTCGGCTAATCATTGAAACGGCTTTACCTATTCTAACGGGACTTTTACTGGCAGATGGTTGGAGATATAGAGTAATTTAGGCTACTATTATTTTAGACTACCTTCGCGCTTTCGCCTTTGTAAAGATACAACTCTGAACAACATCGCGGGGTGGCTACTATTATTTTAGACTACCTTCGCGCTTTCGCCTTTGTAAAGATACAACTCTGAATAACATCGTGGGGCGCAGCTATAGTCGAATAAATACGATAGGTTTATAGCAGTCTAAAATCGTTGGATATAATAAAACATATAATTGCTGCTACAATGATAATGAAAAGTGAAAAAAACTTGTTTGTTATCAGTTTTAAGGTCAAAGAAACGGAAGTAACTTATAGTAAAGTACTTTATATGAATACAAGAAAAAATTAAAAATAACATTTTTCTTTATTTTTGATAAAAAAACTACGGTTTCTGACGACTGATCTATCAACGCACAGCTCAAACCACTGAACGGATTGCGCAGAAATTCGTATTCAAATTCGATCATATATTCGAAACACATATACCTATAGCTATTATTATTCACTTTATTCCATTTGTATATACATATAAATTACATTTTTAAATATACATATAAAACAAATACATTTAAAAATATAAAAAATAGTAGACCACCGACTTCGGGTACGGGGACCAAGAAACCGGTGGTTAGGGCTCCAAAGACAGGAACCTCCTCACTATACGTGCCGTGTCAAGAAGGACTGCTTTCTGTATCAGACCCCTGATCCAGCCCCCTAACGTGAGCCTCTTAAGGTGTTGGTCGAGGCTCTTAGCTATCAATCCGTGAGTTGATACGACTATCGGAACAATGATCACCGAATCCACATTCCACATATCGACAATCTCGTGAGATGAATCCAAATATTTTATTTGTTTTTCTTTTTCGACATTCACGAGATTCTCGTCATGAGGAACGGCAATATCGACAATCATTGCGTGGCGCTCTAATCGATCTATCACCACAATATCAGGTTTATTGGCTACAATAGTCCTGTCTGTAATAATAGGTCGATCCCAATATAACGTAGCACGACCATTCTCGAGAACTGGATCGGGCACATACCTGTAGTATGGTACCTCTGAAATCACAAGATTGTATTTAAGGGCAAGTTGCTGATGTACGATCCTGGCTACTTGGTTGTACCTATGCAAATACTCGCCGTTAGCAAGACGAGAACAACCAGAAATAATATGCCTGATAGATTCTCCAGGACGGTGACATGCCCGACAAATGTCGACCGTACCATCCTTCAGGATATACTTCCGATAGTTATTCGTCATGATAACTTCGTCCATAATCGCACAGACAAAACCTTCGGTTTCTCCGAAGAGATCACTATACCGTAGCCAGGACGTAGATGCTTTGAAATCTATATCAGGCCCATTTAGGGCCCGATAGAATCGACCATGGAGTACTTTGCCCTTCCATACTTCCCTGCGATCATTAGTACTAAGTACTACAGGCTTGCGCCAATTCTCTTTAGCTAGAGCGAGTGGAGTGAGCCCGGTATCCACTGTAACTACACTACGATGCACTCCCACATCAGTTTGTAGAAAATATTCTCTAAGATTGCATACCTCGCGATTGTGTAGGGTCTTGATATTTAGTAATCCACGACCCCCTAACCTTCGCGGGATATACAATCTCATAACCGATGAACGTGGGTGGTGCATTCGGAATGCAGTCAACAATGTACGGACTCTCCGATCAATGGCATCTAATTCAGTCTGAGTCCATCTAAGTACACCAAAGGAATATGTACATCAGAACCGGCATAACCCAACCATTGCAGGCCCGTACCTTATTACCGCCTGACAAAAGACTTTTAAGTACTTTTTTCAGGCGGCTAAAGAAGCGTTCCCGCAACGTTTGTTTCATGTCAGATTCTGGTATTCCTAAGGACTGTGAAAAACCTAGATATTTGTAGGTTTATTATTATTATTATTATGAAGTGCACGCTAAGAAAATTTAAGGATAGGATAGGTATTTATAAAACTTAACCCCTAAAGGGGTGAAAAACGAGTTAAAATTTTGTATGGAGCACCAACATTACGTAGATTTTTAATTTGAAAGCGAGGTTTATGCTTTAACTAACTAAGCAAATACCTGTTTTAGGGTTGTTCAAAAATCAACCCTCCAAGGGGCAAATGGAGTAAAAAAGTAATTTAAGTAATATGGGTATCGTTTTTACGATTTTGGCCGCTGGGAACGAAAGTGACATTAGTTTTAAAGTTCACAACGCTGACACAAAATTTAATGAACTATCATCATCCTTATAATAAATTAATAGTATGCCTACGCTACTCGCCTCTTTGTGCAATCGGGTATAAAAAGGACCAAAAGAGTAAGCAGTCAAACTAAAAGTTTCACCAAAATGAAACAAAAAATATACGAACAACAACCTTTCTCAGTACACCATATGTTCGTTCAAATTGTTGGTGAGTGATAAAATTATAAAAAAATGCGCATACGTCAACCGCTATAACAATGAGGCAGTTGTACACATATGTACACAGAACGTTAGTTGAAGAAAAACTATTCAATTTAGAACATATTAAAACACCCGCCATAAACATTGACACAACATACAATAACACACAATTAGATACCGTACATACATTCAAACCGTACGTATTTCAAAAGACACACATATTAAATATAAGATACACATTGATCTTATTAAAAATAAACTATCTAGATTTACAGAAATCCTTTACCAGCTTAAATAGGAATAGGCTTTTTCTACACGTGGACACCCCTGTTATGTTCTTATGAAATTTAAAACCCCCTAAATAATGAAATGTAACCAGGCTAATAGTCAAAGCATTACATAAAAATATGGTGGAAACCACAATTTAGTGGAAGCCCCAAAGAGAAACTGTAGGTATTACACCACGAATTTATTTGATTCTAAACGATCTTCTGTTGCAGTTTCCCCTTAAAGTCTACTTCGCAATGACACTAAACAAGTCTCAAGCATAAACACTCAAAATTTCTGGGATAGTTTTAGGAGAAAACTACTTTTGTCATGGTCAGTTCTACGTAACTTGCTCACGAGTAAGGCCAATATTTTGTTAGTTTTGGCACCATCTAGATTAGCGAAGAATATTAGAAAAGATGTTTTGTAGACTTTTTTTTCATTTACAGTGTTTGACATTCATTTCTTTACTCAAAATCAAATCTAACGCGAGCAAACCGCGGCCAAAGCTAGTTTCTAATAAGCTAGGTAAACTTTAGTATTGTTTTCAGCGCAGCAGTTGTTGCATTGTCTGCATTCACAATGAGTATGGCGACCACCAATTTTTGGTTCGGCTTATGCTTTCCTTCTTTCAGGCAAAGTAGAGTAATTTTGGGAGAGCTATACATTAAAAAATGAAAATTTATAATTCGTGTTAAAAACATCATTATATATGTTTCCAAAATATCATTACTATTTTAACTTTACGAGTATACTTACTTATTTTGTTTACAATAGGCTTTATACTTATTACCTTGTTAGCATAGACTTATCATTTACAATTGTAGTATCAAATTTTTATTCGTTTTGGTTCCTCGTCAATTTTAAACACTCCTAGTGAAAATGGCGTGGTGAGTTTATTTATGTTTACTTCAAAATATTTAAAAAAATATATAAATTACAAGTAAGAATAATTCTGAAATAAAGAAATTCAGTTTATTTTAAATTAAACGATATTTATTATTTACTATTTTATTTTTATGTATAAATGTTATTTTTGCTAAAATATATACAACGGGTATAGAATGTGTTCCAAGTTTTCTTCTCTTCGCAGTGAAGTTGTCCTGTGCAATTTGCTCCCTTAGTACGTCGCCTCTTACGACACCAACGAGATGAATTCAATTGTGAATTCAAGTGATGACACTCCGCATTCTTAATATGTCACCACACGAGTTTAGCGGCCAAAAGGATTCGTTTCTACAACTCTTTGCCTTGCCTAATTTTAATGTCTTATTCGTTATCCATTGGTTTCGTATTTTAGTAAATTTTCGATTTATTTTTTTTGCATAAAACAGCTACAATACATCGTGTACACTACCGACCACAGGCGGGTTTCCTAACGCTTTTGCCTCTGCTGTGCAATTTTTTGCAGCGAGTCAGTGTTTAGTTCCTGAAAAAGCTTTAAAGAATTCTAAAGTTCCAGGTGGATATTATTTACTTTCTTATATTGTTTATTTAGATTTCTTGTAAAATATATTCGGTGTTCATTTCAGCTAAGCCCGACTTTCAATAAGACTTTATTGAAAGTCGGGCTTAGCTGAACTGATTTCTTTGCCTGCCAAAGTGCCCTTTATGTCTGGTGTGAGAAAAGTTCAAGTGTAAGTAATGTTCACCATTGCCAATGCAAACAGTGTAACAATGCAACATGGTGACTCACAATATGAGATGCTTCTGCATCTCTCATTTAGATATTGTTCTTAGTATTTTTGCAAAAAAAGTCCGCGGAAGGATTAAACTGTGAAAAAATTCATACTAGATTAATACAAGATTCATCTAGTTTTTTTGTATTGTTGTTAGTGATTAATTACTATTTCTGAAAAAAAAGATGGCGAATCATATGATGTCCTTGTGGAATTTTATTTTTACAGATGAAGAACATTTTGATTTTATAATAGTGGGAGCAGGGTCGGCAGGGAGCGTTATGGCCAATAGATTGAGCGAAAAAGAGAAATGGAATATTTTACTTCTTGAAGCTGGCGGCGATCCGCCTATTGAAGCCAATGTAAGGTTTTTTTTTATTGAATAGTGGACAAACGAGCAGACGTATCACCTGATGGTAAACGATTATCGCCGCCCATGGACACCCGTAACACCAGAGGCGTCACAAGTGAGTTGCCGACCTTTGGGTGATGGGAAGGGGGATGGGGGAGGGATTGGGGTATGGGCCTCCAGTATCCTCACTCAATCGGTGAAACACAGCGTAGCGCTATTTCACACCGGTTTTCTGTAAGGCCGTGGTATCTATTCGGTTGAGCCGCCCATTCAAGCCGAAGCGTTGCTCTCCCACGAGAGTATTGATTTGTTTGTGATTTATGATTTGTTTAAGAGAACTTTAATTCAACATTTACGAGAACATGCCTTCAATGCGTATCTGCCCAATTACATTTCATCTTCCTATCACTAACATTACTTAAAAAATATTAGCTACTGATTTGTTACTACTTACATGTGTAAAGCCATGATGACTGAATAGGTTGAGCACAATATTTGAGGGGGTAGTGAGAGAGATGTAACTCTTGTGCAATATCTACATTTTATTGAATATCCTCGATAATATTACTGGTACGATACGGGTATGAGATGTTCGCAGTGCAGCAAACGAAATATTGTTGTATCGTGTTACTTTGAAAATGTTGGAGAAAGTCCGCGTTAGCATATGTCTAAATTTTAATATTGGCTCACTATAACTTTCTATTCACACTATTCAACACCACGCTACGGGCCATAAAGTGATTGCGCGGGTCTGCTAGTGATCCGAATGTGTTAATAACAGCAGTTCCCGGAACCCCGCTTCTCAGGCACAGAGTGGCACACTGTGTGGTTTTAGTCGGTCCGATTCCGACACCCCTCCCCGTGGCAAACCCTGGTGGGGTGACAGCCTGTGGGGGTTGCCACACGTTAAAAAAAGGGTCAGCTAATGACAAATACAATGTCTTTAACCTGACTATGGCGCTGTTGTAATTATGAATTTACATCAGACAAGATTCTTTTAAAACACAAAAAAATATCAAAGTCCAGTCCAAACACACGGGCAAAACAAGGCTCAGTGACGAAACACTTCTTTTAGAAATAAAGCGAATCAGAACATTATCATTTACTTATAATTTACTTTGTAGCCCTGAAGAGTAACGATCTATAGTAGTTTTTGTTTATGTATCACATCATGTATGTGTGTTTCTGTCAAATCAACAAAATGGGATAAAAATTTTGGTGGAAGTAGTGCTGGAATGGCAGTACTGTTATGTGTTAATGGTGGCCTATGAGTACCTATCGTGTATTAATTATTATGGTAAAACAAAGTATATAAACTGATCCCGACAATAGCAATGTAAGAATTTTAATAAAATAAGAAAATACTTTCAGAATTAAAATTAATGCTTACATTTTTATAGGTTCCAGGTTTAGATAGAACAATGAGGCTCTCTAAATACGATTGGCAGTATTTAACTACAAACGATGGAGTTATTGATCAAGGTGTTATAAATGGCTCTATAAATTGGCCAAGAGGAAAAATGATCGGAGGTTCCAGTAACATAAATGCTATGATTTATATTGAAGGTAATGACCAAGACTATCAAAATTGGCATAATGCTGGAAATGTGGAATGGACCGTACGCGACGTTAGACGGTGTTTTAAAAAAAGTCAAAGCTATCAAGACCAGCATCTGTTACAAGATGAATCCATTTATAAACACTACGGTCACAACGGTCCCCTTGTTATTAATACTTTTAATAGTACATATAGAAAGGTTACTGAAAAAATTCTCGTATCCTGGGATGATATTGGTATTAAGAATGTACCTGACTTAAATACTGCGAACGTCATGGGCTCAGGTATAATGTCAGTTTCAGCTGCTAATGGGGAGCGACAAAGCTCGAGTAAAGCATATTTACATCCAGTGCAAAATAGAACAAACTTAAAAATTTTGAAAAATAGTTTTGTGACCAAAGTCCTAATAAAAGGTTCACCGAAAGCTGCTTACGGTGTTCAAGTAGAACGTGAATCAAAACTGTATACGTATTTTGCCAGGAAAGAAGTCATTATATGTGCCGGATCCATTAATTCACCTCAACTATTAATGTTATCAGGAATTGGAAACCGCGATCAATTAACTTCAAAGAAAATTGAACAGATAGTTCAGTCACCAATGGTAGGACAAAACCTACAAGATCACTTAATTATACTTATTCCGATTTGCAACAATGAATCGAACCCAGAATCTATTAAGGACGAGAATTTTGACGTCATAAAATATCTCTATAACCGTACGGGATATTTAGCACAAAACAGTGCTTCGGACATTTTAGCATTTTTTTCTGCATCTAGTAATGCTACTTATCCAGATTATCAAAGTCATCTCCTGCTTGTTTGGAAAAACGACTCTGCGTTCAAGAACGTATTAAAGAAAATGTATAGACTTAAAGACACCATAGCAAAGCCACTAGTGGAACTAAATAAGAATAATACTATGTTCATATTTTTGTTTAATTTGTTACATCCAACTACAAGAGGAAATATTACTTTACGTTCTAAAAACCCCGAGGATCATCCGTTTATTTATCCAAATTATTTAAAAAACCATTTTGATTTAGACTCAGCAGCAAATGGTATTAAAATCTTGACTCGTGCATTAAAAACTGAATACTTCAAATCAATTGGAGCATTTTTAGCCAGACTGAACGTGCCAGATTGTAATAAATATGACTTAGATAGTACGGAATATTGGAAATGTGTTACTTTAAATACGGTCCAAACTGTTTACCATCCAGTCGGGACATGTGCCATGGGAGCTGATATAAGTACTTCAGTCGTAGACAGCAGACTAAAAGTACATGGTGTTAAAAATCTGCGTGTTATTGATGCGAGTGTGATGCCTACTATTACAAGTGGTAACACAAATGGACCTACAATAATGATCGCTGAAAGAGGCGCAGAGTTACTGAAAGAAGACTACAAAAAGTAAATCTTATTAATTACTAAAATATCCATAAATTAAAAATTCTTTAATTGATAATATAAAAATTATAAAAATAAATAATTCCATATGCCTCTTTTGTCTTATTTTGGTGAAGAGATTGAAAATCCTTTAGGATCTCCGCCTCCTCGAGGACGGGGGAGCCAGGTATGTGGTAAGTCTACTAAAAACCACCCCGGCGGCCTGTCTCAGGTGCCTTGCTCTAGGGAGGACCCAGACCAAGTTATTTCAGGTCCCCCAGGAACGACACCGCGTTTATAGAGACTATCCTGGAGGAAGCCTGGGCTTCCCCCTGCCTGTTGGCCTAACCGTTATATGTTACGGCCTGACCGCAGTTTTTTTTTATAGTATAGTTTTGCTGTGCGTGGCAGAAAATTTCGGGAAAATCGCACAGTTGTGGATTGCCAACCATCTAGATGATGGGGATGAAGTTTCTGTCGCGTAGGACGATGGCGGAAAGATGCGCGCCGACCGACCAGGCCGCTCTTATCGCTGACCGCATCAATAAATCAGCTGCCAGAGGTCCCCACTCTCTGACAGCTTGCGGTCTTGTCGGCGGCTGGTGTCGCCGACAAGACGTTGCCTACGCTCGGAATCGGCCCTCTCCCGATCTCGTTCAGCGGTCTCTTTCTGGATTGATGTAAAAATTTTCTTCTCTTTGCAGTGCTGGCTTAAATATTTTGCTAACTATGTCGACTCTTATAACATTAATGGGTAGATAGAATTGGTGACACGCATTTCGTTACTTGCATAACATTATATCAACAATCGTATCTAGGTCACATTAAACCTTCAGTAGCACATTGACAACCTTATCACATACAACCTTCGGATGACCTTACACTTCGTAGGTAATATTAATGTGTAAAGTAATAATGTATGATAGAAAGTATGTCGACTATGTATCTGTTTAGTATGTTAATTCACGATAATTGAAGCGAGTGACATTTTTAAACATATTGACTGTGTTTCATGAAATTGGCGCACATACAGCGCCGCCACCGTGCTAACATACATAAGCATGTAAATACCTGCATAATAAAATGTCTAGTTTGTAATTTCGTAATCAAATACCATGTATGAGGTATTTCAAATGAAATCAAAAAAATTTCCTCTTCTTCTTCCTAGCCTTTATTATTCTCAAGAATGTTTGGGGCTGGTAATTATTTCATCCGGTTTCACCTGAATATCGTGTTTGACCATCACCTGAATATTTATATTGGAATTCGAAGGTTGAACTAGAAGTCAGTATATACTGATTTCCCAATAAAGATTACTCTAGGTGTTCATGACAACCGGGAACCACGGCTTAACGTACTCTTCCAGGCATAGGCTTGAAACATCGTCAACTTCCATACTCATTAAGAATTTCTTGTAAAAGATTTTTACCGTGGGAGAGCTATGCTTCGGCGTGAATGGGTCGGCTCGACCGGAGTGATACCACGGCCTCACAGAAAACCGGTGTGAAATAGCGCTTGCGCTGTGTTTCACCGAGTGAGTGAGGATACCGGAGGCCCATACCCCAACCCCTCCCCCCATCCCCTTTCCCATCCCCCCAAAAGTCGGCAATGCACGTGTGACGCCTTTGGTGTTGCGGGTGTCCATGGGCGGCGGTAATCGCTTACCATCAGGTGATACGTCTGCTCGTTTGCCCACTATTCAATAAAAAAAAAAAAAAAAATAGAATTGAACGCAGTCCTAGTAAAATAACAACAAAAAGTTAATAATTAACATTTGACTGGACTAATAGCCTCTGCTTTGAGTCTTCTAACGGGTGTTTTTTTAAGCTAGATAGAACTTTAAATTGTAAAAAGTAACACAAAAAATTAAATTTTGATGAAACTTTTTTTTTTATCTGTACTCTGACAAATCATCATGAATAGACTCACGCTTGAACAACGCTACGAAATTATCCAAATTTACTTTGAAAATCAGTCGTCGATTCGCGCAACTTATAGACGACTGTTTTATCGCAAAATTGTGTTCAGCGATGAGGCGCATTTTTGGCTGAACGGGTTTGTTAATAAGCAAAATTGCCGCATATGGAGTGAGACCAATCCACAACAGACCCTACAGACTCCATTACATCCAGAAAAATGCACCGTATGGTGCGGTTTTCACGCTGGTGGCATCATCGGACCTTATTTCTTCAAAAATGAGCTGATTTTCAAAGTAAATTTGGATAATTTCGTAGCGTTGTTCAAGCGTGAGTCTATTCATGATGATTTGTCAGAGTATACTGAAACAAATAAAAAAAAAAGTTTCATCAAAATTTAATTTTTTGTGTTACTTTTTACAATTTAAAGTTCTATCTAGCTTAAAAAAACACCCTATATAACTTTAAAGGGCGAACGTGAAAGGGGAAAGGAAGAACATTTTACTTGTGAGTTAATCTATTTAAAAGGCTAAAAAAAATCCAACACAGATACGCCAAAAATAAATATGTGTTTGAGTTCATCCCAATAATCTCTTATTTAACTCGAAAAATACCGTTAACAGCTTTTATAACGATATGCGAAATGTTTATACAAACGAAGATTTAAATTACCCAGGACTTTGAACCCTTGACGCATAAACATTGCGTAAAATGTGTACTGAACCTTTTTTATTAGCTGTGTCAACACTTTTAAACATCCCCAGTTTTAGTAGATGAAAAGCAATTTTGTCGGTCACACATTTTCGGTCTCATAATTTTAAATAACGCTCGAGTGTGTTTTGATTTTTAAGATATTTGATACGTCTAAAATACAATTCACAGAATACCTATATATTATACCCAAATATCGAGTCAATTATTTTGAAGGTTTATGAATTCGCTTAGTTTCGGATTTTATTATTGAAAACTCTCGGATAAACTTTCGAAACAATATTTCTATAATAAGGAATGCTACGTAAAGAGGGATTTGTAATACTCGTAGTTTGAAACGAAACATTTCGTTCGTATTTTAAGTCAAAACCTTTTTTTTTGTTGATGAGGTGGAAAATCCCTTCGGATCTCCGGCTCTTCGGAGACTGAGGACAGATAAGTGGTGAGACTACTAAAAACCACCCCGGCGGTCTCAGGCACCCTGCTAAGGGGAGGACCCGGACCAAGTTGTTTCAGGTCCCCCCAGGAAGGATACCGCGTCTATAGTATACTCTATCAAAGCCTGGGCTTTTCCCTGCCTGTTGGCCCAACCGTTATATGTTGTGGACTGACCGCAACAATTAATCAGCTATTAGAGGTCCCCACTACTACAATACGATTTATGACCTAAGTGTCTTGGATTCTTCATTAGTTAGTGATTAATAATAAATGTTCAAGGTAATAAATTTCATCCAGTATATTGCAAGAGAGGCAGAAAGGGGTATCTCTGTGTGCAGATTGTTTTGTCGGGTATACGAGTACATCCCATAAAGGTTTATTGTACATTCGTATCGCGTGCCTCGGTTGAATTTGAAGAAAATTAATATTTCATTTAATAAAGTTTTTCACTGAAATACAGTAAATAAACGTAATTAGTAATAAGTGAACAAATAGAGGACCAGTAAAATAAAAATGCCTCTTTTTCCACACTGACTGCATGCGACTGCTGTTCCCGAGGTCTCGGGTCGATTTCCGGGTCGAACAAAATGTTTGTATGATCAGCTAATATTGATTTCGGAATTTTGGTGTTTTCTTTGTGTAATATGCATGTACTTACAAAATAATTTGTGAAATAATAGTAATAATAAGACGTATATTATAAATATATTTCAAAATGTCTAAGCTGACATCCGAAATTCGGATTGTTTTTGTAAAAAACTATTAAATTTAAATATCTAAAAAACGGTTAGATTTAGAACTGGGTAGGTATCTCATATTGAAATCAGTCATAAACAATGTAACCTACACGCCCTACGGTAAAAGGTAAATAAAGGTAAACCAGTAACCCTGTATATATTTGGTATTTACCTATGAAATTGCCGTTTTGTATGCAATAAGTGAAAGTACTTATTTTTTCAAACTTTTTTATTTCTGTTATTCGAAGTAATCACCCATGCAATCGACGCATCTTTGCCAACGCATTGGCAGTTTATTGATGCCCTTCTTGTAAAAATCAGCTGGACGGGAGGCAACAAACTCTTCAAAGGCATTTTGTACTGCCTCTCGGGAATTGAATATTTTACCCACTAAAAAGTTGTCTAAATTTTGGAAAAAGTAATAGTCGGTAGGTGCAGAGGGAGAGCTTCCAACCCCAGCTCTTGCAGCTTGGAGACTGTCTGTTGCGCAGTATGGGGTCGCGCGTTGTCGTGAAGGAGCAGTGGGGACGATCGATTGACCAAAGCTGGTTGCAGATGTGCAAGCTTCTCCATCATTCTCTCCAGTTCTTCACAGTACACATCTGCATTAATGCTCATGCCGTTTTGTAAAAAGCTGTGGTGAATCACACCCGCACTAGACCACCAAACAGTGACCATCACCTTTTTAGGGGTCATTTTTGGTTTAGGGCATTACTTTGGTGCTGAACCAGGGTCTAACCAACTTGCTGAGCGCTTTCGATTTTCGAACAGAATCCATTTTTCGTCGCACGTAACTATTCGTTTCAAAATTCCTTCATTTCTTTGCCTGTTGAGCAGCGAAAGACAGGTCTCGACGCGTACGTTGCGCTGGCGATCGTTAAGGTCGTGGGGCACCAATCTATCAAGCTTTTTTACCTTGCCAATTTGTCGCAAATGGATCAATATTCTTTTGATGCTTACATTAAAAGCTGTTGCTAGCTCAGCTGTAGATTGAGTTTCGTCAGCTTCCACAATCGCCTTTAATTCATTATTGTTAACCAAAGTCACCGGACGACCACGAGCTTCATTTTTCAAGTCAAAATTTTCAGAACGGAACCGGGAAAACCAATAAAGGGTTGTGCGTTCGTTTGTACAGTTCTCTCCGTAAACGTTTTTGATGTTACGTGCCGTTTGTGTCGCGTTGTTGCCACGACGGAACTCATATTCCATAATTACACGAATTTTTAAAGTATCCATTATGACGAAAAATGTTCAAATGTAATGAAAATACAACGCTAATCAAAAAACAAAAGACTGAGTTTGTAAATAGAATGTCATGGTTTTAAAACAAAATTAATTTGAATTTAGAATACAGAGCCATTACAAACTTTTTTTTATTTGAAATGACCAGTACTGAAGAAACGCAATTTCATAGGTAAAGACCTATTATAATTTGTCTAGTACCCATAATACAAGCCGC
Organism: Spilarctia lutea; assembly: GCA_916048165.1. Classification (NCBI taxonomy): domain Eukaryota; kingdom Metazoa; phylum Arthropoda; class Insecta; order Lepidoptera; family Erebidae; genus Spilarctia; species Spilarctia lutea. The sequence goes on from OU696479.1 coordinate 15,390,820, forward strand.
GCTTAGTTTGGGACTAGATGAGATAGAGGCATTATGTGTTGGATGTGCGAAATATTTATTATTATTTATTTCCTATCCCAAAAGAAATATTAATGCGTTTCGTTTTACTAAGTCTAATTTGATTGTCTCATTTATTTTTAATGTAATAAAAGCTGAATCATACTCATTTGTTAGAGCCTGAGACTATTTCAAATTCAACACGATAGTTGCAGAACGATGGTGAATATAAAAGTGTACTGTGTCAGTATTTTAGTTTTCTTTTCTTTAAACATCTTCACAGTGCATTACTTTAAGTATTATTCTCAGGTACGACAAAAGTGAAAGTATAAATCTGATTCATCTGTGGTTACATTTGAAAGAAAGAGAATTAGTGAACATTTAAAGTTAGAAAAAGGATAAGATGGAGAAATGAGTGTGGTCATAATTTGCTTTAAGTAATTAGTAAAACTTTTATTTTAGATTCAGACTCAATATTTTTAACTTGTTTTATACAGCTTTGCCGGAATGTTGACGTTTTATTATCAACTAGCTGTTGCCCGCGGCTCCGCCCGCGTTTATGTCGGTTTTTTTGTGTTTTTTCGCGGTCGCGGATATGTGACTGATGAAAAATCCTTGATGCAGATTCTACATCATTCTAAAATTTCAGCTCGATCGGTGAAGAATTTTTTGAGTTTTTGAAGGGTACACAAACCAACATAACATTTATATATATATAGATTGGTAATACTAAATAATATTCAATGCGGCGATGCCAATCAAAAAGTATTATTTTGCTGCGAAAAATATGTTTCTGTTAAATAAAAGTCTATTCAGCATTCAGCTGCTTAACCGAACTTTTTCATTGAAAATATTATTTATTTTACGATATCCTTATAAAAACGTTAGTGATGCGTAGTCAGGAAATGATTAATATCTGACTGGCCTCCCATGGCGTAATGCTTTAAAGGTATAGTGTACTATCAACCTGCCAACAATATAGATATTTGCGATATGATGCTGACCTTTGTTGGTTCTGGTCTAAAGTATTGTAAATATAATGTTGTGCAATAATCTTAATATTAAAGAAAACGTGTCAACAATCCCATTCATTCCATAAATGCCATAAGAGTCGAATAAAACTGCCTCGGTGGCGTAGTGGTAGCCTATGCGACTGCTGTGCTTGAGCTCTCGGGTTTGATTACCGGGTCGGACCAAATGTTTGTATGGTCTACAAATATTTGTTTCGAAGTTTGAGTGTTTTCTATGTATAATAAATATATATTCATAAAAGTATATATATATATATTTATATCATAACACAAGCTCTGCTTAGCTAGGGAGTAGATGGCGTTGTGTTAGATGGCTGAAATATTTATAATTATTATTCATTCCGGAGCTAACTACGCATAGCAACATAATTGGAAAGAGCAAGAAAACTTGATACAAATTTATTTATTTAATTTGAGTTATCAAAATGTATGGTGTCAATTGCAATAAAAAATAACATAAAAGAAAGATTAAAATTAAACGTAACAATCAATTACAGTTAACTACAACATTTAAACAATACTTTACTGATAGTAAGTCTTGTTAACCTCATTTAATTTTTGAGCTTCGTGGGTACATGTTACATTTATATGGCAATACGAAAAGGAAAACGACACAACATCAAAAACAATAAATTACTAACGTCATACTCGGTGTGGATTCGTTAACCCCTGTCGTAAAAAACAGGAGTAATTCACCCGATAAACACTAACCAATCACTAATTAATCACTCACTACCGTTACCAAACGTTCGCGCCGAATAGCGAAACGTGCACTGCCCGCACATATTAGGATTATTGAAAATAAACCTTGTCTATTGCCTAAAATGCTACCATAACCTATCCTATATGTAATTTAATCGATTCCAACAATAATCTAATAGGAATCGAGCTCTATTTTACTCTAAAGTGCCATGACTGGTGAGGCACTGTCTGAGGGCAGCGCGCCAGTTCGCGTAAGTTTTTTAGAAGTCGTCTGACGACTTTTCGCCGAACGAGGGTTTGTCAATTAAATATTGTGGATCGATATCGGCCTAGTGAGTATATGCACATCAGTAATATCAATGAAGCAATTCGCTCCAAGTATTGTCACATGCAGCACGGATACAAGGGGGTGACACGTTTGCGGGAATACTGAACAAGCACTCTGTAATTTACTTTGCTCAAGAAATCTGCGCAGTCTATAACATTGTTAAGAATCTTGAACATGAAGACACAATCCGATATCTTATACCAACACATCCGGCTAGAGTGTATAGTTGGCCAACCAACCAAAACAGAGTTTTATGACCAGCAGTGAAATGTTAAAGGCTATGGACGTGATGTGCAAAAATTATATATATATTTGTCTTTGTACCTATGTTAGAATTATCATATACCTTCAAAAACCCAACCAAAATCCGGGTAAATAATTTTAATTCTAAAATTTTACCTTGACTGCTCATGAAAACATATATAGTACATCACTTTCTTGCTTGACATGTAGTAATATAGGGCTTTATCCTTCATATATCATATTTTATACTAAAGCATGTAACAGTATATTATAATGAGCTCATCTGTCCTCATTATGCCTATGGTACTTTGGTATTTACATGGATAACTATAAAACAGGATGCGTTTTAATTACACAGTAATCATCGTGTTCAGAAGAGACAAAAGAAAAAACAAGTTAAGATGAGGATAACGAATAAGATGATAGGGAATAAGACTGAAACAGGTCAACTGACGTCGTGTTCGTATCTCTATCTTGTGATTGAGACATCATCGTCACAACGACACGTACATCGTACTTCTGTTTTTTTTTTTTTTTCCTGAAAACATAATATAACGAAATGTTACAAATAAAATTCACTAGTGGGAAACTGACTCATCCTCTAACGGTTCCGTATGTTTGAATATAGGAAAAAAGACTTAAAATTGACGTTCCAAAAATACTAATACCCTTAATTATAAGCGTCATAAAAAGTTAACTTTTTCAACATTTGAATTAAGATTATAAAATTCGAAAGTAGCGATATATTAATTCGATACTTTGATTTTTGAGACTACTTTTTATCGCAATAACCAACCGATAATCGACAAAGTAATTAATTTTATAAAATTGAAATATTTTCGAGATATTACTGCTAACTGAATTCTGTGTCTATTTCTTATCCACTAAGTGTTAAAAGAGTGACTAGCAGCGGATGGATGCGGACTGCTCAAGACCGGGATAGTTGGCGCTCCTTGGGGGAGATCTACGTTCAGGAGTGGACGGCAAATGGTTGAAATGAAGTGTTAAAAGAAATTGAAATATTTGACACTTGATCTTAGTTTCAAGTTACCTATTAAAGTATAGTATCGGCGATAGAGAGTCTTAATAGAGTAGTGTGGTGATCACTACTTTTGGATTCTGCTTATGCTTTCCATCAGCAGAGTCACCTTGGCAGGCTCAAATAAAGAAAAAACCGGACAAGTGCGAGTCGAATTCGTGCACCGAGGGTAACGTACAAACCTGTGGGTATATTATATGACGTAACTAAAAAGTTATGCTTTTCGCATTTATTTTTTTCATGGAATCGGGGGCAAACGAGCACACGTATCACTTGATGGTAAGCGATAATTAATAATTTTCCATTGATCGGTGCTATTTCGTACCAAATTTTAAGATTCTGAGTTCACGGGAAGTACTCGTACCCTGTAGGTTTGATTCCCTTGCGAGTGTCGAAAATTTGCTGCATTAACGGCTGTATCTTTTGATTGCGTTGGCTTTGTTTGTTTTTTACAGCTTTAAGGGACATGGGAATTGACATGATACCTCCACGAGTTCCTGAGAAAAAAGGTCTTGACAATCAAACGGTAAACAAAGTGATACTATAAGGGTTCCGTTATTTCCTTTTGAGATACGGAATGCTAAAAAGATATTTAACCTAGATACATATTTGCCATTAATAAATATGCTGTTAATAATAATAAGCTGCCTCGTTGGTCTTGCGGTTGACGTTTGTGACTGCCGTTCAAGAGGTCTCGGGTTGGAATCCCGGGTCGGGCCTAAAATGTTATTGAGTTTTTCTGATTATAGAAATACTTGTCATCTCGGAGTTTGGAAGTTGCGGTCTGAACCCCCGTGCTTCGGAGAGCACGTAAACCTATCGGTCCTACGCCTGATCTCTCCCCGATCGTGTCGGTTACCCGTCCCATCGGATTATCAGAGAGATGGAACAGGGAGTGCACTTGTGTTTGCGCACACACTTGTGCACTATAATATCTCCTGTGTAGTTAGCTGGTCTTCGTTGAGACTGGCTGCCGTGGCCGTTATCGGCTAGGAGAATATTATTATTTTTTGCCACTACTGATTTGTAAAAACGATAAATTATTTACAACTCTGCTAAAATATTACCAATTTTTGAATCCGCAAAATATTTAGAGTATAAAATAAGAAAATCGATTTAAAAATAATATTTCAACGTACTATTGTTATAAAATTGCTACATAAGTTATATAGCCGCAATATTCCCATTCTCAATGAAAATATGTTTAATACCGCCACTGAAATAGGTACCCGGAATAAATTAGGGTGGCAGGCCCCACATTTGCCCTTTCGGTAAAGGTATATTATAATCATTGGGATTAAATTCAGCTACAATTTTCAAGAGGAATTACGCCTATACGGTAAATTATTTTTTTATTATTATACCGGTAAACGAGACAAAATCGTATAACGGCTTCAATTCCAAAATATTTATTGATTTATTTGCGTTTTTAATTTTAATGTTACTATGGAAATGGTCATTGATACGATTGATTTCAGGAAGCCAATGAACTTATAGCTAGTGACCTGTTTAAGTATATTCTGAGGCCTTAGTCAAGTTGATGTTCTACGAACTTAAATATTAATAGAAAACTAATGGGATGTATGGGAATGAATTCATCTCAACGTGAGTTAATCAGGTGGTGAAAACAAAATTATAGAAAAATTTAAAGGCATTAGCGATTGTATTAAGAGATTCAACACAAAACATTTGTATCAGGGCTAGAACTCTGCTATTTAATTATCAATTTGCGAATTCTCTACCAGTTTTAATTCAGACCGTAATCTATACTAATACTCGTATTATAAAGCTGAAGAGTTTGTTTGTTGTAACGCGCTAATCTCAGGAACCGCTGGTCCGATTTTAAAAATTCTTTCAGTGTTGGATAGTCCATTTATCGAGGAAGGCTATAAACTATTTATCACTACGTTAATGCTAATAGGAGCGGAGCACCAATGAAGAATGTTTAAAAAACGGAGGAAAATTTTCACGCTACCGACAATAGAAGACGCAAACGAGGTTGCGTGGATCTGCCAGTATTATTATAAAGGCAATATTGATTATTTTAATAGAGATAGTGAACGTTCACTTAAGCTAAATTTAGATTTAAACAAGAATAGAAAAACTGACACTGAATACTTCTCATGGTGACTTGTTTCACGCTTTTCACTTATAATTAAAATGAAAATCAAACTTGATAGAATTGTAAAATATAAATAACGTGCATAGAAACAGCGTCGAATGCCACGACTACAATTTTTGTAACATCAAGTTTCCGTGTTTTTTTTTTTTTTTATTGAATTGGAGGCAAACGAGCAGACGCATCACCTGATGGCAAGCGATTAGCGCCGCCCATGGACACCTGCAACACCAAAAGCGTCACAAGCGCGTTGCCGACCTTTGGGGGATGGGGAGAGGGAATGGGGGAGGGGTTGGGGTATGGGCCTCCGGTATCCTCACTCACTCGGTGAAACACAGCGCAAGCGCTATTTTACACCGGTTTTCTGTGAGGCCGTGGTAGTAATTTGAACACAATGGAAGCGCCGTTCCCGCTTTTACCAACTTCTAACACCTCTACTCTCGGTTTTAATATTTAGTAAACGACCGTAACTATAGTGGAAAAAACGGAACAGATAAAAAATCAATTTTATAGACATTTTGTCAACCAGAGTTAAAAACTTCAAGTCAACGTACTAAAGTATAAAAGGTTTTTAGTAGAATAAAAATTCAGTAAAATATAGGCAAGAATACTTTAAATAGATCTTGCACTTTGGTTAATATTATAAAAATGGTTGCAAAATATTACAAATTAAAGAAAATTACCTATACAAGTCTGACTCGCTCACCAAAGAATCTATGGAAATTTGTTTGTTGAAAATTTATTACTCTTGGGAATCGATTCCTACCGATTCCGACTTAGCTCATTTTTTAAAAAAATAATACTTAAATTTTTGACTTTCTATGAAAAGTTAAATACCCCCTCTTTATAGAATTATACACATATATAAAATTATTGAATACATGAAGGCTTTCACAATTTATACTAAATTTATTAAGCGCAAAATGTGCTGTATGCGCTGTACTTATTTTATTTTGTACTGTACACATAGAAAAACAAAAACAAAATAATGACATATATGGATATATATGTCATTATTTTGTATACACAATAGATATCTTTTAATTTTCAAATTTTAATATGTTTAGTACTAAATCAACATTAATAAGGTTTCTCATTAGTGATACATATTTTCTCCTAGATTGGCAGATTATAATAGATATAAGATAAAGCAGTATTAAATTAAAAAGGAAATAAATAAACATTCATATCCAAGCATACATTATGGCACATAAAAATCTCTTTCGGATGACACTTACAATTGCTTAGCACATTATAGCTCAAATGAACCTAACACAAAATTTGATTTGGGTTTGGCATATTTCATGCGATCAATATGATGTTCGAGTGCTGCTCAAGCTTTCAACTGACTGTTTTAAACAGTATGATGAAATTGTCAAAGTATTTTATAGTAATTTTACAACAAAATAATAGGAGATCGTTTTTTGTTTTTTCGGAAGACGATACCCATTTCATGTCATTCACATTGATATATTTTTTATCATTAATTTCATCACGACGAAGACTTGAAGACTCGAAGACTTATAATTGAAGACTATAAATACTTGACATTGGCAGAAATAGCTGATCTGATTGATCCGGCTGGTTGCCATTTCATCAAAAGAAGAACAAAATAGTAAAGGGACTTGGAGGGAGTTGTTCAGTCTCATGACCAAGTGAGGGCCTCGTCAAGTCAGTATATGATGGGAAACCTTTTCTTAACATGTTAAGCCATCGGTTCTGTTTACCATAGTTCGACCCCTAAAAGTACAACAAGAGTCTTTCCACACAATTTTGATACCTCCTAGTACTTGGTGGAGGTCTGACCACAGAAAAAAATTATTCAAGTTCAACTGTATCATTTATTTATTTATTTAATACAATATACACTTTAGGTGCTGATCTTAATGCCTAAGGCAGTCTCTACCAGTCGACCATTTGTAAAAAAATCTAGAAAAGCTAATCATTCTTAAAAGAACTAATACTTACTATACATACTAAATTCATATAACCTTACATAGATGCATATATACTCGAATAAGTGTATTAGGAATAATAGATGACAATTATGTAGAGGTTGATTCTGCAAGTTGTTTTATAAGATACTGCTTTACTTTTATCTTAAAAGATAAGATGTTGGTGCCCATCCTGATTTCGAGAGGGAGCTTATTCCAAATTAGAACGGACCGAATAACAAAAGATGTGCCAACAAACTCAGACGTATGAGAGGCACAACGAAGAAGCTCTATTGCTAGCGAAATATCTTCTAGCTTAGCTTGCGAATACAGTTGAGTTGCGAATTCAATTTGAGTAATATGATATTAGACTTAAAGCCGACTCAAACTGAATTAGGGAAAAATAACTCTGCAAAACCATACAAGTAACTGTAGAATTTAATATCTTCTTAGAATATCATGTGGGTAACGAATCGCTGCTATTAAAGATATACTTATGTCGTATTTGTCCAACTTACGTACATTTAAAAGTGACATTCTTAATTTAGTTTATTAGCCTATAATAAAATGTAAACCTAATCTAATATCATGTTTAATTATAACTTATATAGTTACTACTGCAGTCGAATCCATGGTAAGAATGATAAGGTAATAAATTAAAGGTCTAATTCTACCCTTGTCGCGGAGTTGTCTCAATGAATCAGTCGGCTTTATAAATGAAGAAATAGTAGAACTCAGCATAACTGAACTTCCTTTTTCTTTTAAATGACTTTAAATTATTTTTGAAGAAGCCTTATGACGTGGGTCATTCTATTCCAAGGTTGTCAGGCTGCCTACAATCAGTGCTTCTTTTACAAAGGAATTGTATAAAACCAAAGGTGTTCAATTATATATTCTTTTGTATTCGCTTACCCCTCTATTTTACGAACGTTCAAGTTGTTCAATTGGTGATATTTTTATAGATCAGACCAGGCCCTGATTTAAAAAAAAAAAATAATGTAATAATTAATTTTAATTTCTATACTATATATAGAAATTAAAATTAAGGTAAGTAAGGTACTTTAATCGATCCCCCAGTCAAATCATCAACCAGGTTTTGAGACACAAAGATAATATAACATAATTCTATTTGTTTTAACTTTATACTCTTATTTAAAAAAAAAAGCTGTTTTTTTTTATCAGTAACACTCCAGAATCTAAATGTCACTTGTACGAAGTAACGGGCACAGCTAGTTAATAATAAATAAATAAAGTTTGTGATCTTGTAGAGTGTACTTTCTGGATCTAGTAAACTGATTTTGTAATTCATTTACCAATAGAAAGCCACAATACCTGTAAGTGCCGTAAGCTATATATGATCCCTAAAAAGTCTGGAAGTATGTCATTTTTAAATTTAGGAATACAAAAAAATTAGGCGAGTGAAACTGCGTGTAACATTATTATTCTATTGTGTTATTATATTGTTAAATAGTATTTGCACTAATAGTAGTAGTACTATATAAAACTACACTAATCGTATACTAATTCTTCTACCGCAAGTCATATTATTTGAAGGCGCCTGAAATAAAACTAAAAATATGTCCCGTAAAGAAGAAAGCCATAGTACCTAAAAAATAAATAATATAGACATTATTATATAAGATACATTTAGTCAAGTAAGCTCTGCTTATACATAAGTAAGATTGACTTGAAATAACATCGTTAGAGTCTGAGATTGGATCTTCAAAGTAAATAGACAACAGACTACGGGGAAGGCCCGTGATTGAATTTATAGTGAATGCCCTCTTCAGATAAAAATGTACCATTTGGAATACTTTTTACAGATGTAATGACGTTGAAAGACGTTAGTGTATTTTTGTTCAAATATAGACTTCTTGCTAATAAGATATATTTATATTTTTAGAAGAATAAAATGACATTTAACAGAGAATAGATATGTATGGCTTGTGAACAAAATAGACAGGTTTTTGTTTTTTTCGAAAGACGGTCCCCATTTCAAGTCATTCACATTTTATATATTTTTTATCACTAATTTCATCACGACGAAGACTCGAAGACTTTTAATTGAAGTCTATAATTACTTGACAGAAATAGCTGATCCGAGTGATGCGGCTGCTTGTCATTTCATCAAAAGAAGAAGAACAAAATAGAAAACAACAGATTTAAAAAAAAAATAACAAACTAAAACCCGACTTTTGATAAAATGTGTGTAATCTATGTCACCAGGACCATTACTGCGTATCTTTTGTATTACCGACTTCAATGCGTCTGTATATTGGTGAGTTGTGATAATCTGCGTTTTCATTACTTTATTCTTACTCTCAAAGGCGGTAAATTCAAGTTGAAAATAAAAAAAGGTTTTAAGTAAAAATTATTACCTAAATAGATTAAAAAAACCGGCCAAGTGCGAGTTGAACTGGTGCACCAAGGATTCCGTACAAACCTGTGGGTATAGTATATGATGTAACTAAAAAATTTTTCTTTCCCATTATTTCATTTGTCCATGCTATAAGACGTTGCTTCGTACCAAATTTTAAGATTCTGAGTTCACGGGAAGTACGCTGTAGGTTTTGATTAGCTTGCGAAAATTTGAAGCATAAACGGCTCTATCTTTGGTTGCCTTAGCTCAGAAGTTCTATTTTCACAGCTCCAAGGAACAGTAGATTCGGGAATTTAAGTTTGATACCTCCACGCGTTCCTGAGAAAAAGGGTCTTGACAAAAAGACAGATAGACAACAAAGTGATCCTATAAGGGTTCCGTTATTTCTTTTTGAGATACGTAACTCTAATAATGCATTTATGGGGTAACCAGAATGAAAAAAGAACTAGTTGGAGAAATTGCCAGTTTAATATATGTATTCTGGTACAATGCCATTAAAATAAAGAAAAACTTGTTATTAATCTTACCACATTAATAATGCCTAGATTAGATATCAATCCCTCCCATCATTCCCAAGACTTTTCTTCATTTGCCCATTATGTTAACGCCAAGAAATATATTAATTACCCAGATTCTCAAAAACCCCGCAGACTAACAAAACAAAAGTAGCTATCAACTAAACCGTTTTAATGAAACACAGTGGTTTTGTCAACATTTCATTGTTCGTTACTAAGACTACGCTTATGATTAATGCGTTGGACTAAATAAGAGACATGCGCCTAAACTAAAGCCTTCGTTCTAACTTACGCAAAATATTTATAAAATTAATTTAATTGGAAACATTAACTCATAAATCAGCTTACTATTTTCTGTTACGCTTTTATTACGTTCACCTGTATGTGTGCAATGGAATCATCACAAACACATGCATCGACGAACTTAATGCCTAGGCATAGGATAGGTATTCTTCCAGTCGATTGATTGGACGATGCAGAGCAAAAATTAAGTAGGTGCACTCATAGGGAAATGATAGATAATAGTTTTTACTCACTTTAAATCATCGGATTGAATTGAAACTTAAATTTTTCTCATTGCATTTCATCATCATTATTTTGAACTTGACATTTAATTTAGTTTGGGCACATCTGTAATACTGAAAAGAGTTTTGGCTGGTTTATTGTTGGTTATCTCTTTAATGACAACACTTGCTAGGAAAGCAAATTCCCTTAAAGTTAAGAAGAAAGGAAGAAAATTGGCGTCATCAAAATGGATAAGAAGAGCTACTAAAATACAAAGACACCAGAGTCGTTGAGTCGTATTTACACACGGCAAAAGAAATACCTGCTCAATAATACGAAGTGTGATTCGAATGAATAAAATAAATTAAACTAGCAAGTAATGCAAAATAGTTTCGTTGTTTCCCTCGTACATTTGAAAATTATTGTTGTTTCAAAACATAATAATTTATTGTTTCTATCACTATTCCACAAATTTTGCGATATCAAATATAAAAATCTCTAGTAATAGGATCATCATAAATTTGTTACCAACACATAAAATTTACTAAAGTTAGTGTCTGCTAGGATTAGCGGTAAGCTAAGGGTTTGAGACAAACTTTATGCCAAGTGAATGCCATTCCTAAATAATTCGGGAGCTCTACCCCCTTTGTTTGATCGGATGAAACTTGCTTTGATAAGATGGTAGCATTATATGGATTAGTTCCCAAGGCTATATTGATTGAGCAAGTCATTAGTATAGTAATTGGAACTAGCCATCTGAGAAACAACCGGTTATGTGATGAACAGGGGATTGTTTCAACATTTTCCTTACTTAGAAAGATAATAGGATCCAAATGACATGATAAAATAATGTAGATAGAAAGAATGAGATAAATCCGATTAGAAATAATTCTGGTATATTTTACCTATTTTTTTTTATATATGTGCCTACAAAAGTGACTTTATTTTACCTGGTGCATGAGCACAATCCAAGAGTGGTCTTCGGCATTCATATTACGAAAAAAAATATAATATTTTTCGGACATCTTACACACACCGCCATCTAATCCCAAACTAAGCCGAGCTTGTGTTATGTGTACTAGACAACTGATATAGATACATATATACTACTTATTTTTTTGTAAGTACATAAATATTATACATAGAAAACACCCAAACTCCGAAACGAATATTTATAATGTCATACAAACATTTGGTCCGACCCCGGAATCGAACCTGAGGCTTCAGGCACAGCAGTCGCATACACTACCACTGCGCCACCGAGGCATAATTCATTCAAATGCGTTAAAAAGAAATGTATGGAGTATGTATATTTTTCGACATTTTTCGATAAATATACGTCGAGAATTCTCTGTTTCTATGAATTGCAAATTGTATATTTGCAGGCGTTTCAATTTAGATGTGAATTGTTTATAATAAAACTAAATAATTCCTTACTGCCCACAATCAAGAACTATGATAAAGTCAGCCAGTAATAATAATAATAATTCTTTATTGTAACAAAGAAAGGATTACATAACTCTGTATAGCCCTGACTCCCAAAATAGCGTTAGCTATGTGTTGGGAGTCAGTTACTCACCAAAGACAAGAAATACAATTTGTTACAATGCAATGGTGGATACAATATATATGCTTGTATACGTGTGTGGGTTAATATGTATGAGGTGTGTGTATGCGTGTTTGCTGTGTGTGCAGCTGTTAGTTAGAATGTGTAAATGGTAAAGGTGTGTGTGACACTATTCAAAAGTAAGTAGCTCGGACCTTAAACAGATCAAGTATACTTAGAACTCTTTGGATTTTAGATAATGCATATAATATACCCTTATCGTTTATAACCTCAAATTAAGAAACAACGGGAGGACATTTTCAACTAGAAAAGTTATACCAAGTACTGAAATTTGAGAAAATTATAGAATTTTCCATATAATCTAAGTTTTTAATTTGCAAATTCTTAAGTAATTACAGTGAAACCTGGTTAAGTGAGACTTCAAGGGACCTGCAATGTCGTTGCACTTATAGAGGTATTCCACTTACCCCGTGTTTCAGATATCCATGTATAAATTAATATCAGTCTCATTTACAGAGGGTTCCATTGATAGAGGTGAGAATACGGGTTATTTCAGTTATAATGGTGCGATAATTGAATAAAATAACGTGTTACGTAATATTATAAATAAGTTTTAATAATAAAAAAAATAAGTAAAGGTAATTATAAAAATATTCAAGCACGAATGAAACAGAATGAATCAATTATAAAAATATGTCATTTTATTTTGTCTTGTGGAAGTATCAGCCATCAGAACTTTTTCGATATTATAATATTTATCAAATATCCTTTGGATATTATTCACACTATTCACCAATAGATGTCATTTCAAAATAATTTGTGGGTAGGATAAGAATGAGTAAACAAACAAAACGATATTATCTCAGTTACAGAGGTTTATACATATAAAATTCACTGGCTGTCTTAGTTATAGAGGTAACTAAGACACCATAACTAATATAAATCGAAAGAATAAATCCCAGATATAGAGGTTACCTCATACCACTAACAGAGGTAATTTAGTGCCAAAGTGTTGGGACTTTAGTATGAGTTCCAGTTATGGAGGTTTCTCACTTATCCAGGTCCCACTTAACCAAGTTTCACTGTATCTTGATGTAAAATTTATAAACATAATACGAAGTGGCTAAATACCATATTTTTTTCAGAACACTAAACTAAAATGACTCTGCTCTGCCTGATGGAAAGCACGAGCAGAATTCAGGAGTGGTGGTCACCATCCTCAATGCTAATAGGGACAACGCAGCACGGTAACCCACACTAAGGCGGCCTAATTTTATTACACTAGTTTTTGTACTTTGATCATTTTCAGGCATATTTATATTAGACTAGCTGACGCACGCAACCTCGTTTCCCGTGGCGTGAAAAATTTCCCCCGTTTTTTAAACATTCTTCATTGGTACTCCGCTCCTATTAGTAGTAGCGTGATGATATATAGCTTATAGCCTTCCGCGATAAATGGACTATCCAACACCGAAAGAATTTTTCAAATCAGACCAGTGGTTCCTGAGATTAGCCGGAACAAACAGACAGACAGACAGACAGACAAATATTTTAAAAATATATATTTTGGTAAGTGTACCGTATATACATTCATATGCATGTAGTAGAAAGCGGTTATTTTAATATTACAAACAGACACTCCAATTTTATTTATTTGTATAGATGTAGCTTACTCATTCAAAGTGAGTATAATTACTCTAAAAATGTGAGATTTATCAGTACTCTATACTTCATTCCTAACAAAATAAGCTTCTCATTAGACAACAGATTTCGGCCTATTGTACTACGCTGACCTGGCGGGTCCTGCATAGTTTTGTCCTTCGGTTAACTATTACGACACCCATGGGATGAGTCGAGGTAGTGACTCTCCGTATGTTTAATCAGTCACAATACGGACTAAATTGTACATTATGTGAGTCCTAAATATCTGACACTCGTAATCTCTACATCTATATATACGTAGAAATCTATAAAATTGGAGTGTCTGTCTGTAATATTAGAATAATTCGTGTTTTTTCGCGGTCGCGGATATGTGACTGATGCAAAAATTAGATAAAAACCATCCTTGATGCGGATTATATATCATTCTAAAATTTCAGCTCGATCGGTGCAGAACTTTTTGAGTTTTTGATAGATGTTGGTATACACGGTACATACGCTCATTTATTTATTTACAATTTTTGTCTATAGTCTGTCTATTGGTCTGTCTGTTTGTTCCGGCTAATTTCTGGAACGGCTGAACTGATTTCGACAATGCTTTCAGTGGCCGATATCTGATGATATAAGGAGTAACTTAGGCAAGTTTTTTAAGATTAGCTTCGCCCTGCGGCTTTACCCGCGGTTGTTAAATTCAAAGACTAAGCGCTAAACTAATTCAACTTTATTAAATTGCAAAAATTACAAGCACTTTAAGTGCTTGTTCTATCATCCTAAGCTATTTAGTTCACTTGTTACACCACACGCGAATAACTCACACAAGAAAATTATGGCTCTTTTATATATACAACTAATATTATCGGTCATAATCAACTACATTATCATTATAAAAACGTTTGTTACTTTATATTATGAGATTTTTATTCGCCATTGACGTTTAATATTTGGTAAAAGTCATCTTCCTAGCCTTTATTTTGCCCAATATTATTTGGGGTCGGCTACTAGTTCAACCGGTTTTACCTGAATATCAGTTTTTACACACAGCGACTGGCATCTGACCTGAGGGTGAACTGAATTCGAAGGTTGAACTAGTTGTCAGTATATTTGAGGGCACTGATTCCCCAATAACGATTGCCATAGACTACCGGGACCGACAGCTTAATGAGCTCTCCGAAGTACGGGCGGGAAATACCGCCATCTACCATTTTGCTATTAAGAATTTCTTGTAAGAAAAACCCAGCAGCAGTCTGACCCGGGAATTGAACTCAAAAACTCTTGATCCGTAGTCGCTTACGCTAACCACTTGACCAACGAGGCAGTAATCTGTATTAAGATAAACACGAAGAATATTCTTCAACCGAATAAACTATAGAAGCATTTTTTTTTTGCTTCGCACGAAGTCTTTGATATTCTCAGATTTCCTCTATTATTACACATAAAAAATAGGTTGTTTGCCTCTTTTTGAACTCCATCTAAGCTAAAAACTGCATTTGAATCGGTTGAGTAGTTTAAAAGGTCTAAGCGAACAGACGCTTTCATTTTATAGTATGTCAAGACTAGCGCGCGCTTAACCGCTTATTTCATTAGCCGCGTACTGATTGAGCGAGCAGCCTAGCGAGGATGCCTCGCGAGGCAAATCCTCGGTCGGTCAAGACGTGCCTCGCCCGAGGCAAACGCACGCGCTGCCTCGCCCGAGCGTGCCGCGGCCCGAGCCGACCGTTGTCGGTTTTTGTCGATGCTCAAAGGCGCCTCAGTACGTTTGCCGCGCTCACTCCAGACGGCAGTGTTTTGCCTCGCTTATTCGTTGCGTGTTAGTTGTGCGTCAAGGGTAAAGAACATTGTCTTAATACACGTTGTCAAATTCGATTTTACTCATTCGAGTGAATTTTTTTTCTTCGTCATCGAAGCACAACTCTTCAAACAATCTGTTCCCAGCCTGTAATCTACTTTTGTATAAGAGTTTAATCCAAAAACGTTTAGTTCTCTGTTTTCTTTTTTTTTTGCAAACCTTAGAATTATTAAAAAGGCAGTGGTAGCGACAGCTATCCGAATGTGCGGCCTCATGGTGGTCTCGGGCAAACTATACGCACGCGCGGTCTCTTTTCGCCTTCAAGTTAAACTTAACTTAACTTAAACAACCGTGGGTAATACCGCGTACATAATATATAATAATAAAGCGCAAGTTACTCCTTATATCATCAGCTATCTGCCAGTGCCAGTCCCGTCAAAATCGGTCCATCAGTTCCAGAGATATATGTACCGTGTATACATACATATAGATTTAGTAAAAGTATTTTTTATATAATACATTACAAACTGACACTCTAATTTTTTTTTTTGTAGATGTGTAGATAGATATATATAAATTTTCTATATATGTATATATGTTCCTCTTTAGCCGTTAGCTGTACGATTTCATAGCACATAACATATCACAATATAAACTTATTTAGTTCATACTGGCTTCAATGACTAATTAATCACAGACACAAGTTACTTGCGCTAGAAGCAATTTCGTGTCGCAATATTTTTCTATTGTTTCTAACAATGTAGGCGATTTTTTATTTCGCTGTAATTATTTTCTCAGTAATACTCATAATTTAATCATTCTTAAAGTGAATAATAACACAAGTGATTTATTTACCTTGTCATCATCTTCCTACCCTTTTCCCAAATTTATTTGGGGTCGGTGCAATGAGTTTGCTTTTTCCATTCTCCTCTATCACTCGTCAGTTCACTACTAACTCCCTTTCTGGCCATATCTTCTTTTACGCAGTCCATCCATTTTTTCCTTGGTCGTCCTCTACCCCTATACCCGTCAACTTCCATACCCAAAACCTTCCTAACAGTATTTTGCTCATCTCTACGCATCACATGTCCATACCACGCTAACCTGCCGCTTCTCAACTTTTCAGCCACTGGTGCTACTTTCAGGCTTCCTCTGATGTAGCCATTCTTCACCTTATCCATTCTTGTCACACCACACATGCATCTCAACATTCGCATTTCAGCTACATGCAGGCGTCTCTCGTCCGTTACCTTCACTGGCCAACACTCAGATCCATGCAGAACGGCAGGTCTGATGATCGTTTTGTATATTTGTCCCTTTAAGGTTAAAGGGAACTTTGGATCGCACACAGTTCCTGTTACCTGCCGCCACTTCATCCATCCTGCACTGATTCGATGCTGCACACACCTATCAATTTCGCCATTATTTTGTAACAGCGAACCGAGGTACTTGAAATCTGTGCAGACCGGAATCACCGTTCCATTTAGTGACACGGCAGCAAGGCCGGAGAGACCGCCGAAATAGCAAAACATATATTCAGTTTTACTCCTGCTGATTTTTAAGCCAACATTCTCCAATCGTTGCTGCCATGTCTCTAGTCTGCGCTGGACCTCGGGCGCGTCTTCACCGACCAACACAATGTCGTCTGCAAATAGCATGCACCATGGTGCCTCCTCCTGTATGTCCGATGTCAAAGCATCCATTATCAGCAGGAAGAGGTATGGGCTAAGAGCCGATCCCTGATGCAAACCAACAGGGACACTGAATTGGTCGGTGTTTCCCGCAGCCGATCTTACATAGGTGCTTGATACCCTGTACATGGCTCGAATCAATGCCACATACTTAGCAGGCACTCTTTCTTCTTTCAAGGCCCACCACAAAACCTCTCGGGGTACCCTATCATACGCTTTTTCCAGATCAACAAACACCATGTGCAAAGTTTTGTGTGCCTGTCTGTATTTCTCGCATAGTTGTCGAATTGCAAATATGGCATCTGTTGAACCGCGGCTCGGCATAAATCCAAATTGGTTCCGACTTATTGCACTTTCCTCTCTCACTCTTCTATCAATAACTTTCTCCCAAACTTTCATACTATGTGAAATTAGCTTTATTCCCCTATAACTGCCACATTCCTGTACATCTCCTTTGTTTTTAAAGATGGGTACTAGTGAACTTAAGCACCATTCATCCGGGATAACCTCTTCCTGTAGCAACTTATTAAAGAATAAAGTCAACCACTGATATCCATCCTCTTCCAATACTTTCCATACTTCAACAGGTATACCATCAGGTCCAACAGCTTTTCCATTCTTCAAACTTCGTACTGCCACTCTAACTTCGTCTATACTAATCTTATTTACTAATCCCGTATTCACATGCACATCATTCAAAATTCCAGTCCATTCATTTTCCTCGTTCATCAGCTTTTCGAAGTAAGTTTTCCATCTGAACCTTATCTCCTCAGCTTTGATTAACACTCTCAATATTTCATCTTTTATGCATCTTACATGCTTCAGATCTTTCGCTCTTTCTGCCCTACTTTTTACAATACGGAAGAGATCTTTTTTCCCTCTAGGATCTTGCAGATGTTCGTGCAGTTTCTTTTGAGCTTCAGCTCTTGCCATTGCTACTGCTTTCTTTGCTTTCTTTTTACACTCGTTATATTCTATTTTTCTGATTTCTTTCATTCTCTCACTGCCTTTTTCATTTTTTCATTTTTTTCTTTTCATTTTTGATTTATTTACCTTATATTTTATATAAATAAATAAAATAGAAATTTGTTTGTAATTTCAAATTAACAGGTTTTCACTAAATGCAAACTAATTATTCGAACTAATATCTGAAACTGTTTTGATGGGACTATCACTAATGGGTAGCTTATGATATAAGTAGTAACATAGGCTACGGAGATCGTTTTTTATTTTTTCGAAAGACGGTCCCCATTTCATGTCATCCACATTTTATATATTTTTTATCATTAATTTTATCACGACGACTTGAAGACACGAAGACTTGATAATTGAAGACTATAAATACTGGAAATTGGCAGAAATAACTGATCCGAGTGATCCAGCTGGTTACCGTTTCATAAAAAAACATAGGCTACTTTTTTTAGACTAGCTTCAATCCGTGGTTATCGTCGTACCGCGGGTAACACCGCGGGGTTATGTTAGTGTTTTATATTAATACATAACTTTTTTATTGAGTCGTTACATCGTTAATTTAGTTTGTAATCTCTTTTATGGTATAGCAACAAAATTAACAGACCGATTACTGGTGGCGGTAAGGGTGTGTTTACACATTATTTAATTCAAGTCTCAGAAGTGCGAAGCGAGCCAGGAGGGATTGGTTTTCGGGTAACGTTACTCCCTCGGTAAAATATCTACATGAAAAATTTTAACCACGGATTAAAGTGCTCTGTCGAGTATTTTCGCTTATTCACAATAACTTTGAAGAATTCAAACGAGTACATATGGTATACATATACATATGCAGATCTTTTTAATTTTGAAATGTGTTTACATTAAATTTTATTGTTTTTTTATGTAGTAGGGGGCAAACGAGCAGACGTATCGCCCGATTGTAAGCGATTACCGTCGCCCATGGACACTCGCAACACCAGGCGTCACAAGTTCATTGCCGACTTTTTAAGAAAAGTACGCTCTTTTCTTGAAGGTTTGAAGGTCGTGTTGGTTCGGGAATATCGCATGTTCATTCTACAGTTTTATTGTGCGATGCAGAAAGTTTCTGGAAAAGCGCACAATTGCTTTCTACTTGTTATGTAAACTTAATACAAGAAGCAGTTAATTTCAGTATATTCACATTTCAATTATATATACATTTTCTCTAGAGCCTGTGTCTAAAAATAGTCTAGAACTGAAAAGCTAAAACTTTGTATAATATTTACTCAACAAACTTTTACAGATCCCTACTGTCTACTTATTTATAACTTGTTTATTTATTTCTATTTTTACTTGATTTTAGTAACTTAAGTTTGATATAATAAAACGCTTAATATTTTCAATCTGAGACGAACTTTCTTCATTCTAATCTTAGAATTTGCAAGCACAAAATCTTATGTAGTGTTACATTTGTTTTTTTTTTGTCAAAGTTGTAAACAATTATGATGAAATTCTACAATTGTAATACAAAAAGTACATTTCCATCTATATCTGTACATTTTTTTTATACTTTAGTGGTGTGCAACAAATTTGTCTAAATAAATCTGTTTAAATCAGAGTAACCTAATTCTTTTTAGTCGTCACCACTGTTTTACATGTTCAACAAATGCACAGTTGAGAAACCACATTACATTTGGCCATTAATGTAATGTAACAGTAATACTGTCCCCCACGTAAATACATCATATACATTCTTCAAAGTAAAATGAGGTTACAGGCCAGGTGGAGTAATGGTTTACACAAGATGACTGGCATGAGCTAGATGCGAGAAGCCGAGGATCGAACTAAGTGGTGTGCAATGGGAGAGGCCTATGTACAGCTATGGACTGCGGTAGGTTGATGATAAATCTTGCTAGTGTTATAAAGAAATGAAATAGTATGAGCATAATTGTACATTATGTTATGATGTCATACATAAGTACAAGAGTTTATTAAAATAATGATAATTTTTACATGTAGTAGGGGGCAAACGATTACCTCCGCCCATGAAATCCTGCAACACCAGAGGCGTCGTCACAAGCGCGTTGCCAGCCTTTGAGAGATGGGGAGAGGGATGGGGAGAGGTTGGGGTGTGGGCCTCCGGTATATAAAACATGTTTTAAAAATTATATTTAATCATTAACTTATTGCTCTTTAGACTAACATTAAAATTCTTTAATAACTAACATTAAATTACGATTCTATAATTATACAAAGATTTTCATTTCAATACAACAATAATTTGTAAAACTAATATTTTATATTTTTTTTTATTTGTTTTGTCAATATTATCTATAGCATTAAGTAAATGCGTATAAGTAACACAGTATTCATTGACCTATTGGACGAATTATATACTCGTATTCAGGTTTCTGATTAACATGAATAAATTCGTCTAATAGATATAATATTAAAATTATACAATGTAAGTTTTCAAACAACTATCCTTAGAATTTAATAGGTTATATTCTTCGGGTCTCGATGGAAGAAAGGCGTAGAGTAGGAATCAAAGTATCTAGCTGGAATTCTGTCTCCGAATTGTCCATATTTAAGTACTACTGCCCGTAGCAACACTATATGGCGATCAGTTTTAGGGCTGAAAAAAAACTGTCTTAATAACTGTATTGTTTTACAATAATAAAAAAAATTTTTTTTATTTTATGTCGTAGGGGACAAACTTGCATACGCATCGCCTGATGGTAAATGATTACCACAGCCCATGAACACCCGCAACACCGGAGGTATCACAAGTGCGTTGCCGGTCTTTGGGGGATGGGGGAAGGGGTTGGGGTATGGACCTCCGGTATTCGGCACAGGCGCAGTTTCACACCGGTTTTCTGTGAGGCCGTGGTATCACTTCGGTCGAGCCAGCCCAGGAATGCCGAAGCGTCGCTCTCCCACAGAAGGATCTATTGTATTATTAAAATCAACACCTGGCCTGACCTGACCTAAGTCATTTATAGATCAGAATTTAGTTTGAAGCAGCCTCAAAAGAAGCTTCCCCAGGGCTGCAAAAAGCCATCGCTTTGAGTTTCATTTTCTGTGTACCATCAAAACTTTTGTCGATGTCTACTGATGTGATACAGCGATGAGTTGTTTTAAAAATCTCAAAAATCTAAGAACCATTTACGGTTCAAGATCGCAATGTCGCAATATGTACTTTGAAATGTATCTTACCCCTGAGACTATATTTTTATAACACATTAAACAAATGGTTGAGTTTCGTGGTAGCTACAAACCATACATTTGTTTTGTAATTTTATTTTTCATATTCAAATATTACTAAAATATAAAGGCACTTAATATTGGACAATGGCTGTTGTTCTCCTACAGTTGAATTTATTTTAACACAGAAAGGGTGTCATGTATTTATTACCAGAAGTATCTAACTTTGTTAAATTAAATTAAAAAGTTTGGCGGTAGTTTTCATTTGGGACGTGGAAAAAACGGGATAAATTAAAAAGTTTTAATTGCCAATTCAGAACACGTGTGTTGAATGAACACTTATGTTTCATAGTCGTCTAAATGTTAAATTTATATTTTAAATGGTGAAATGTAAATAACATCTATCGATCGACTGAATAATACATATTCTCATAAAATCTCTTGTTTTATAGGATCCCTTACAAAATTAATCAAAGTTATAGAATATTAAACTGGCTTAAGAATGAGACCGACTTAGGTATGGGTAAGCTTTTATGCCTATTAAAAAACCTATCCTATCGTAGAGGTCAGTATCTCTTCAATTATCGACCGATATTTATAAATGATACTACTGTCTTCTTTTATATTTGAGCTTACCGTTACACAAATAATCTTTTAACAGTCTCCTTTAGTTTTTTAATTTGCTTAAAAAATAAACAAATAAAAAGATATTTCTATAATATGCCTGCATGCCTGCGTACCTCACGACTGCCCGGCTGCCCTAGTGGTTTAAGCGATCGCCACGCCGCTTACTACTGAGCCTAGTGTTGTGGGCAAGAAATAAATAGTTTTGAAGTTAAATAATACAAACCTGAGCTCTACAATCTTCATGTTCAGCAAAACATCCGAAGTGAGGTCTTTTGCCGCATACAAGCTTTGTATCCCGATCTAAAAAGAATAAATTACAGGAAGATGAACGTTTGTCTTTCTTAAAAATAATACTACAATGTTTTTACGTCTGTTTCTAAGTATAGTGTATAAATTGTTTGCTAGAAATATGTTCAGACACACGCTTATTCGGTGTACTTGTACATGAGGCAATAAAATATAATATTTGCTTTGCAACAGAGAGTAGGAACAATCTACATAGAATTATATAGGATAAATTTGTATATATAGAAGGTATATTTGTACTTTGTATTTTAGCTATAACTAAATAATTTAAACAGGAATTTACAAGTATTTTAAGTTGGGTTGAATAGTTAAATTAATGACTAGTTTGACAAAAAAGATTAATTGTAAGTTAACTATTCATCCCGTGGGTGTTGTAAAAGTCTCTTCAAAGAACAAACTGTACAAGACAATAGCATTGTCATAGAAAATAATTGCGAAAACGAGAACAGCCAAGAGGTGTAAAAGACAAAAACCTGTTTTCTAAGTAGAGGCCTAAATGCAGTATTTGCTTAATAAAGGCTATTGGTGTCGTAAAGTAATGTGTTATTATAGTCCGACTATTTACGTGATTTGTCTATCTATAATATATACTGCAGTTACAGATTATGTCTCTCTCGCCACCCTTTTTGTGAGAAACTAAACTTAATCTCAATTTGCAATACGTTACTTCCTATAATATTTATACTGTTTTTTTAAATAAATAATAATAATAAATCTCTTTATTGCAAACCAGATAAGTAACAAAATTAACTTAAATATGAAAACTTAAACTAGGGAAGTACAATTGGCGGCCTTATCGCCCGGAGGCAATCTCTTACAGTCAACCATTTTATTGTTATCTTAATATATATAAATCTCGTGTCACAATGTTCGTCCTCAATGGACTCCTAAACCACTTAACCGATTATAATAAAATTCGCACACCATGTGCAGTTCGATCCAACTTAGGAGATAGGATAGTTTATTTCTCAATTTGAGGTTGCAATTTTATTTATTGCGAATTAATTGTTGTAGCAATATAAGACGCAAACGAGGTTGCGTAGGTCAGCTAGTATTTTTATAAATTCGTAACACACGATAAATTATCTATTGTATCTATTTCTATTACATATTATATTAATATATAAAGGATATTTTTTTCTTGAACATGAATATTTTTTCTTTACTTTACTAAAATTACTTTTTCCTTCTTATAAATTAATAAAATTAATTAAATGTGAATCCTTTATCACGGGGGGAGGGGAGGGGGTTTGAGTGGTTCAAACTCGCGGCAAACTTACATGTAACAAACACAAAAAACATGATATTCAAAACAACGAAGAGGAGTGTTTTTTCATTTGAAGCTTGAACCCACAACACTCAGTGGAGTATAAAAAAGTGACGACCGCTTAAACCACTACTTTATCCGAGCAGATTAGTTAATACAACTCATTTCTACATAAAACATGTACATTTAAGGCAAATATGTGAAAACACTTTCATTCAACAACTATTCATATTTGATTTTTATATTTCCAACGATTATTTGGGGTCGGCTAGTTCAACCAGTTTTACCTGAATATCAGTTTTTCCACGGATCGACTGCCAACGGACATTTGAAACCCTGTGAGTGAACTGAGTTTGAATATTGAATTAGTTATCGGCATATTTGAGAACACTGAATTCCCAATAACGATTATCATAAATGTTTATGACAACCGGGAGTTCATGACAACTTATTTATCTTTGTATTGAGGATATGAAAATCTATGACCCTCGTAATACCACTTGTAGACCCTACTTTTGTTACTTTAAGTTAAATCCCATGGAAATTTGCCCGTGGATCGTGTACGATTACAAATTGCAAAATGAAGTCCAGCTTTTGTAAATGCTACTCACACTAAAAGCTTTTGTGTGATGAACTCTCAAAACTTTTTGGTTCATTTACATGATATGATATTTGCATATTGCATTTACATATATTCATTTATGCACATTTTTATTCGAAAATTTAACCAGTTTCAATATTTTTTACAGTCAGTTAAAATCGACGGAATAAACTTGCAATCATGTGAGAAATTGAATCATAATACACTACTTTTTTTCCACTGACCAAAGCTATCCAAATAATAATACATTATTATGATCTGTCATCAGATACTTATATTTGCCTTATCATCATCAGCCTAATGCGATCTACTGCTAGAAATAAGTCTCTCCTATTGCACGCCACTCTGGTCGATTTTGTTTATCTCGCATTTTGCGCAAATAGTCACTCCACCTGGTCTGTGGGCATCCTACGTGGTGTATGCAGTAGCACGTCCTTTTCTACTGTGCCAAGGGTTATACATAAATATAATTATATAATAAATGTATAAATATATTTTTTTATATGTTATGTATTTAATTTGCCTGCACGGTTGGCCTAGTGGTTTAAACGTTTGCTTTGCCGCTTTCTATTGCACCAAGTCACCATGGGACAACACTTTGTGATCCACAAATTGTGTCCATTTTGCTAGAAATAATATAACTTATTATATAGTTATGAAAACAATAAAAATATTTATAAACAGATTAAGGAATAAAATAGTAAAAATAATAATAATAAAGAAGTTTTCGGTGCATTTTAAGACAATATTTCACACATACACGACTATTATTTGTAAGAGAGGCTTTAAGCACTCTCGTGCTAGATCTTGGGACATTTTTTAGCTTTTTGGAAAACAAGTCTCAAAGTCGTTGATTTATTAGCACAACAGAAAGTACGTTTACAGTATTTTGTTATATGGTATACTTAAAGTTTTAAATTACATTTTATATTAAAATAACCTTTTAGTTAAGATAATTATTGAGAAAATATATATGAAAATAGAGAATTACTATTAGTATTTATTGTCATTTTGAATAACTTTTAAAAAGTGCGTATCAAATTAAAATAGAACCATCTCCAACAATTCTCGCTGCGTTAAGTAATTATAAATTAATTTAGTTGGTAAGTATGATGGTAGATTATTATATTTGTTATTATTTTCTTATTTAATAAATTAATTATGATAATAAATTAACTGTTAAAAGTAAGTAATCTTAAAAGACTATAATTATATTGTTTAAAATAATGTTTGCGGGTATTCCTCACAAATATTATGATATGAACGAAAGTAACTCTCTGTCTGTTACATTTTCATAGCTAAATCACTGAATTGATTTTGGATTAATTTCGGTACAGAGATAATTTGGACCTTGGAGAAGGACTAATACTACTTTAGGTCGTGATAAAGGACATTAAACGCGGGCGGGCAGCAGGCAAAAGCTATTATATACATAAAAAAAGTTATAAAATATAGAGTGAAAAAAAGTATAAAAAACTGATTTTACCGCAACAAAAAACACAACGCTATGCACAGCACGTACAATTTTGATGTTCATTTTTACGTAAATATAAAATCGTATGTAAACATTACTTCGTCCCGTTTTATGATATATTTTATGTTGGTTTTATTTCTTTACTGAATTGGGATGTGTTATAGGCACCATCAATAAAAAAGAAATGGATTAAATACTTAACTGATAAGAAAAGACAACGGGTTGTTGCTGTTTTGTCATATAGGCTACGGGCCCGTGTCGAAAATTTGTGTCATGTGAACCACCAGGAGACTTCTTTAGAAAGATACAGAGGCATAAAACAATAAAATACAACACAATGCCATCACTTGTAAGCTATCCAACTGAGTACAGGTGAAGGGGAGGGGATAGCAACCGTCGATATTTCTCCCTTGTCAACCGATTCCTTACAAAATAGTTCGCCTAGAAGTTGTTTTTTTTTATATCACTTTCTCGATCAATTTCGTCATTTGGTTTTGTACGACATCGTTTCGATACAATTTCAAAACCTCTTCTAATTCATTATTCCGCAACGCCGTACAAAAATAATGTAACAAGGGAGACAAATCGAAGCTTGCTATCCCCTCCCCTTCACCAGGACTCAGTTGGACTTACAAGTGAGCTCACAAGTGAGGGCATAGTGGATGTAATTGTTTTATGCCCCTGAATCTTTCTAAGAATGTCTCCTTGTGGTGCCTACGACCCATCAATTTTTGACACGGGCAAGTAGTCTAATAGTAAACTCAGCTTCATTTGCTTGTAACCAAACATCAGTAGTTATGTGTATCAATAGGAGCCATTAACAGTCCACGGAGAGATCTAACTCGGGTTGAAAACAATTTAATCTCCTTTCTCATCGTCTTATCTAATACGTGTATGTGTATATTTTTAAGTTCATTACTGTTTTTTTTGGAAACTATGCACGGTACTATAAATTGATATCTGATAAACCAGTAAGAATATAGTTGAATTCCATATTCCTTGACTTTTTTATATATGAGTCTGACAAAGTGACTCTACTCTGCCTGATGAAAATCATGAGCAAAGTCCAAGAGTATAGTAGTCACCATACTCATTGCGAATGCAGACAATGCACCAGTTCAGTACTGTGATCCACATTATTGGCTAATTGAGATGCTACTGCATCATTTGTCCTTCGGTCTCGCAATCACGAAAGCAACACGACAACACGAATGCTGTCATTTTAGATTGGTCTTATTTCGTTGCTGCTTTGACAATATTTTTTTTATGTATAACATCCAAAGGTATATTTTCCCACTTTTTCATTTGTAATGCTTCAATTTATTCATTTGGATTGACAAGCTCTTTGACTACATCTGAATTTACTAAAGTAAAGTATATACTCCACAGAATATTCATATTCTGTTCTAGTGCTTATTTTTCTATGTAATTTCCGTCAAGGATTATATTAATAAAATTCATGTCGTAACAAAATAACGCACAAAATAAACCCATAACAGTATTATTTTCATATCAGTTGAAGCTGTTTCTGACCTTGAAAAATGTTACGTATTGTCGCATTGACATGTTAATACATGTCGCATTGACATGTATTAACTTGTCAATGCGACTTGTTATCGTTTGCCTGAGTGGCTTTACTATATTTTTAATACGTTTTTATTAGTTTCTTCAGTATGTTTGTTTTTTTTTTGTAACCGACTTTTGCAAGTATGTTTCAAACTATATGTATACTTTTGTTTCAGTTCCAGTTTGTACTTATTTTACTTTTATTAACATTTGTTATTAACATGTTTGAAAACTCTCTTACATAGTCCACGTGTTGTGAGACCCTCATAAACATTGGTCGTAAAGTACACTCAAACTCAGAATGTAATTAACCAAGTTGCAAAACTTCAAATCTCAACTAAGCTAACATAATATTATGACTTTCAGTCTTATTTTAAAACGTTTTTCAATAAAACAAACGGCAGATTTATTATTAGATGGTTATTTTAAAATATTACTGCTATTATTTTATAACTTATATTTCTGACATATAGGTACTCAGATACAATATTCGGTCCGTAAGTATATCTTTCTCACTTATTGATTTCCTCACAGAAAATTAAATATAAAATAAAAATGTCCGGCAATGTTTATTTCCAGCTTATTGATACCTACACCTTGTAGACAAGCTAATATTGCTTTTAATTTACGCCACATTCCACTCCGGCTGCGTGTGTCCCTGGCGTCCCTTAGAGCCGCAGGCGACATTTCAGAAATAACAGTCATCGTTACAACGTCACCTTGTTTAATTACTCTGAGATGCTGAGGTCAGGACGTGGCATCAAAATGAAACGAAAATACGTATGTACCTTAGTCATTTCATTTAACATTTATTGCTTGACAGGGACATTAGAGTTAAGTTATCACATTTTATTAAATTCCATTATCTTGATTGGTTGTAGAGCATATTAACAATCGGCCTCTGTTGCCATACGAACATCTTTGGCAATTGTTATAAGTAGCCGAGGCCCTAA
Organism: Spilarctia lutea; assembly: GCA_916048165.1. Lineage (NCBI taxonomy): Eukaryota > Metazoa > Arthropoda > Insecta > Lepidoptera > Erebidae > Spilarctia > Spilarctia lutea. Next base: position 15,419,243 of record OU696479.1, read on the forward strand.
AAAGTCCAACTTCGATATCACCTAGTAGGTTGTTTGTTGAGATCTGATGGCAATTTCTCCACGTTAAAAATCAGAGTTCAGCCGTATTACCGTCCATTTGGAAAAATGGTTCGGAGCAAGAAAAAAAGACAAGTCTTAATCTGTAAACATAAACCACTTTTACTTTTAAATAAATGCAATATGCATGTATTTCAATAATACCATACGTTCAAATTTATTACTTAAAAAAAAATACTTTAACTGATAAACCTGTGTTTAAATATTAATTTAAAAAAAACTAATCTGGCCAAGCGGGTTCCGAACCTTATTATCACCAGTTATAAACCATTTTTTTGAACTTACATATTCGAAAAAAATGAAACTTGCAGAGCAAATTGAGCCGTGACAGTTTATTTTTAATTATTGATTTTTACTTTGATATTCGTCAAACCTAGTTTTTATAAAGTTCATCATACCAACAATTTTACTGTGACTACCGGTCGTACTACTTCAAACGGTTTTACCTGAAAATTAGTTTTTCCACAGAGGGTCTTGGATTAGACCTCCGCAACTCTAAGGGCGTTCTAAATTGGAAGGTTGAACTAGTTGTTAGTATCTTTGAGGGCACTGACTTCCCAATAACGATTGTTATAATGTCAAAACAAATGTCAGACGAGATTTTCATTTCAACTAATTAAATTATGTTTTACCAGAAAATAGATTTATTAATGGTATGTTTAAGTGGGTAAACAAATATATCAAACTGTCATATGGTAATAATTTATGTCTAAAGCAACACTACGTTTATTTATGAATAGACGCATTATGCCTTGGATAAAATCGCCATCACGTTTTTGGGGCAGCACTCAATTTTAGGATTTAGTTACTTTGCAAGACTAAAAAAAAGGTGGTTGATGTTAACGCCGGGGCTCTCAAGTCATCACCAAAGAAAGTTATTTTTGCGGCCAAGTTTTATCCGATAGAAGAAAAAAGTCACAAACATTGTCAATAGATTGCCGAGGGTTCACGTGCGACAAGAGCTTTGTAGGACTATTCTTTGGTTTGGGTGTTGGCAACGGTTTTTATGGCTTTCCAGAGAGCTTTATGATTGGAACCTGCTTGGACTATAAGGTTTCTGTTGTAAGCCAGTTTAAGATCATGGAAAAGACGGTTGCAGAAATTTCTATATCTGGTATAAATTATTTTGAGGGTCATATTTTCAGGAGATTGTCTGGCCCTAATATGTATCACGGTTTCTAACACATCGCACTAACCCTGGAGTCATCCAGGGTTTAAGAATTCTATTTCTTTTAGAAGTTTTGATAGTTTTTGTGTTTGCTATTATGATTGATGACACTGTCTCAATAAGATTGTTTGCCACTAGTTTGCATCAGTCGTTTCCAAGTACATCTTGGAGGAAAAATGAGTATTTTCAATTTCTGTTTTCCCTCTTAGATAATCGCCACAAGATTTTTACAAAATTCATTAAGAGTAGATTTTGATTGATCTAAGATTTTTTTTTCACGATTCCCTAATTCAAGGTTAAAGAAGAAATGTAAATGTAAAAAACTGTAAAGGTAATTTTTTTAACACTTTCTTTTTTTCCATGTATTGCGTGTATTACGCAAATGTGGTTAGTTATTTCCGCAATTTTATTTTGCCGGGCTTTGGGGGAATGGGAAGTGGGATGGGGGAAGGGTAGGGGGTGGTCCTCCGGTACCCTCACTTACTCGGTGAAACACAGCGCAGGCGCTATTTCAAACCGGTTTTCTGTGAGGCTGTGGTCATCATCATTAGACCGGTGAGCCGGCCCATGCACGACGAAGCGTGGGTCTCCCACGGTTTGATCTCAAATATAGATTATCTTTATATTAGTTAAGTTATTACAATATCATCTGTCACTCTAACCTTGCTAGTATTTAAAAAGCTAGTGAAGATTTATTATATGTCATTATAATTACTTATTGTATATCCTACTTCCTACTAATATTATAAACGCGAAAGTTTTTAAATATGTAAGTGAGTATGTTTGTTGCTCTTTCACGCAAAAACTACCGAAGGGATTTTGATGAAACTTTACTATAATATAGCTTATACATTAGAATAACACATAGGTTACAATTTATAAAGGTACTAGCTTCACCTCGCGGCGTTGCCAGCTGTTTGTTGTTGTACCACGGATAGCGTTTATATGCGTAATATTAGTAGATGTATGAATGTTAAATATTTAAGATCAGTGATTGTTTTTATTATCCACATAGATAATTAAAAATTGGTGTGCCACTCACTCACTCCCACTGTTACCCTAGTAGTCTCATATTTATTCATAGACGGTTTAACGAAGTAATATAACGAATACGTAAACAAACAAACCCTAAGAATTACATTGTAAAAAATATTTTATATTTGAAAGGGTTGCCCTTCAAATATAAGTTGTGAGCAATCCATCAATGCCATGGCTCGACAAGGCCTCGGAATTTCAGGGTCACTATTTCTTCAGAAGTAGGTTTTTTTCGATTTGAAAATAAAACTTTTATAGCCATGATTTGAGCAAATTTAAATATGTTGTTTAAAAGTTACTAAACATATTTTCTGTATAAAAGGAAAATTAATAATCTAAAAACCTATTACATTCCTCCAGTTACTTCTTGTATCAACGTACCTATAAAGTCTGAGTAAATTTTGATTTCGTTAGCTAGTTTTCAATGCGCTTAATTGATCTCAAATTACTTATTTTTAGTATTAAAAAAATAATAATGATAATATCACTGACACAACGCCATCTATCCCAAACTAAGCAGAGCTCAATTCAAGGGGTACTAGACAACTGATATGAGCACACATATTTACTTTTCTTTAAAATATAAACATATTAATTATTCATTGAAAACGCAGCAAAAAATAAGTAGTTACTGAGCCACCGAGACAATCAACCGAATTTCTGGGGGAAACCTTATGGCAAGCTATTTTTTTAAATGTGTCTATCCGTACCTTAGAACAAAATGCGGACACTACACACCGGTGTCCTGTTTCCATTCCACACTATGCCGAAATAATCTTCTTAAATTACAATTCATCGACTTGAATTGTCAATTGCACAAATACTCTTATTCTAATAGTCCGGTAAACAAACAAGAGTCGGTGAGTCGCAAGTAAGTCGCAAGCAAGGATATTTGCGTCTACACGTGCGTCATGAACTACGTCTTAAATAGAAAAGCAACCCACTTATGAGTAGCGCTTCGGTGATTCAAATGAATTGTGTAATGTTTTATTAACTCGAAATGTCAAACATTTGCTTTGAATGCTGCCTTTAAATTTAACAGTATCAACTGTGTTTCATCATTTTATTGTTCATGAAAACATATTTAACAATTAAAACAGATGTAACCTTCCCATATATTAATCTTATCATAAAGGGCAAGGAATGCATGCACAACAGCCTATACCCATGTTTGTGTTACACTCATTGCGACTTTTACGACCTTCGTACGATGTGTAGCCAAATGGGGTCATGAAAAAAAGATCTCGCCCCGATACAGCGGAATGTTTTTTTTATTCGAATATGTTTGAAGAACTTCTTTCTGTTAATGATGAGATTTAGAAAAACTGGTTTGATTTCTATTCAATTGTACTTTCTAAGTATTAAAAAGAAAAGCTTTAGGAGAATTCATATTTAGTGGGTACGAATGTGAAACATGAAATATTGTCAGCTCTGCATCTTTCAAATTTATTAGCAACAAAATCAAAGAGTATTTAAGTTTAAACTATTTCTGTTATAAAAAGTTGGTTCAAAAGGAAAAACAAATAGCCATCAGAAAATTTGGCCTGGACACACACATTTAAAAGAGACTTAATCGATAGGTTTTTTGGAGTAGGCCGACAGCGTTAGGTTTGATTGGATCCGTCTTGAATAGTCGTCTTGGGAGATGTGAGTTTTAATATTGTACGTTTTAGAGACTTTTTTAGTTGCTAGACTTAACATAAACGAAATAGACCACCTGCGACCGACGTGAACGAATTTAGAAAACTGATAACATTTCTTAAATATAATTGTCTTTGTCGCAGTATTGTAAACCTACAATCCTCACACAGGTATATTTAATAAGGTAACGTAAGAGAGTTTTAGAGGCTTTGATAACGTTACAAAAAAGCTTTGAGACTAATTTAATTGATGTTAGTTTTGGTTTCTTATATATATTACAGAATATTAATATATATCATTAATTGTTTTCGGTCATCTATAAAACACAAAGCAAGTAATGCTTTTAACACATAATTATATGGTAAGTACATAACGAAAAACATTAATATGAATAAAATGGGCAGCCGAAATCTCGAAGAATGAACAATAACCTCATTCAGTACCACAAATATATATTAGGGACAGAAACTAGTCGTGTAAGGATCAAAAAGGTATATTTGAGCATGTGAAATTGCTTTTAAAAGGGTTCTAGTATTCGCTGGATGTATTCATTGAATTATGCATACGTACGCAGGGCGAGGAACTCATAACATTTTACGGCTTGTAACATAATTAAATTCTAAAAGCACGTGTGTAGGTACTTTTTACTTCCATCTTTTAAAAAGAAAACTCTCGAATGTCGTCCCAACATTTAAATTAACGACATAAACTTTGAAACCGGTCGAACTTTGTCAATATAGCGGAACAATATGGATGAACAATTTTAATAATCCACGAATGACGCCACGAATGAACGCGTTTGCAATTTTTCATAGCTTTGTCGAACGTTTAGCGTTGAACTTGGGTGATGACTCACATTTTTGGGTTGAATACACGTCCATTATTTTTTGTCGGAAAATTTATTAAATTCCTCTGTTTTTTATTTGCATCGTCAAGAAGTCAAGAATTTTGTATGACAAGATTTTGTTAAGTTTTACTTGTCCACAATGTTAACAACAACAAATATGTTAACTATGTGAGATACTTTTATTATAATCTGAATAATTAATTATCTGAGGCTCACACCCTCTTAATACAACACTGCATTAGACTCAAAACACTTATACACATTTGAACACTTACATTACTCAAAAAAGAGGATATTTCTCACTTTCACAGGAAAAATAAAAACACAAAATTTTAATTAATCTATATTTAATTCTAGGTAAATGAGTATTGAATTGATTTGATGATTGATTGAAAGACTTTTATGAAGTACAACCAGAAAATTTGAAATAGTAAGCAATTGGTACAATAAAATAATTGGACCGATTGGTGCTGAAAATCGAAATACAGGCTTTGCCTAGTTCGATTGCCAAAATTTCTTTTTTTGTGATTTTGTGCTAAGTTATTTGTTTGAAAATAAATTATTATTATTATCACATAATTATAACCCGGGTGTGTCACTGTTACAAATCCATTAACACCTCATTTTTGGTGCATTTTAAGCGCACGGTGGAACATATCAAAGATAGGCTATCAAAATGATTATCCTTTTCTTTGACTTCACCATAGTTGGGTACAAGGAACAATTATTTACCATACACCTATTTTATTTCATTTATTTTAGTTTTTGTACATGTTATGAACAATAATTGTACCGCCAATTGTACTTATCTATTGTTTAAGTTAACCTTGTAATGCATCTAGTGTACAATAAAGTGATCTATTATTATTAATAATGTTCGAAAACTAAAAACTTCGTGTGGTCATGTATTAAGTATGTGGTATAATTGCCCAATTTTTCCCATGGGTGTTGTAAAGGGCGATTTAGAAACAAAACAACGCTGAACAACATTATTGCAATGAGAACGAAAAGTAAAAACAACCCTTGTACCTTATAAGAAGCCATCCAACCAGCTTGATATAATAGACGAAAACCTCCCGTCTCTCCTATGGAGAGGCCTAAGTTCGAAGTGGACTGTTAAATCCAATGGGAAATATGCATGTTTTATTATTTCTTAATCTGATCTGTTCTCTGATATATTCTTTTCTATGTCTCTATGACATAGAAAAGAATATAAATAGACTTGAAAATAGCCAAACTAATTTTCAAAGTGAAATTTAAAACACTGACTAAATTTGACCTATTCAAACGCCACCATTTTGCGCGCGCTTTTAATACGGCCAATCACGTAATTGTCTTTTCGTGTTTGTTTGCTATTCAGTGATTCTGTTACTTTATACTTATTAACAATTTTAATTGCTATAAAAATCATGGAAGAAGTTAATTTTTCTCGCAAACACTACTAACTCAGTAGGAATTTCGACGCCTATAACTTCGATCGTAGTGACCATCGACGTTACATTTCGTTTAGACCAATAGTGACGCGATTTGTAAGTTTGAATGTCCCTCTCTTAATTTTAATCATTTATCCAATATTTTCTAGGTTTAAATAATCATTAAATAAAAAAATACCTTTTAAGTAATCAATACAATAAATAATCTATAAAAATATTATAAAACAAACGAAACATTTATGCGTATTGATATTGTGGCGACCTCCACATACAACATAACATATTACAGCTGACGCAATATATATCGACCTCCAGTCTTGGAGGGGAGTGATGTGGCGACCTCCACATACAACATAACATACTACAGCGCCATCTACCGAAGTTACACTGAACTACGAAGTAACCTACAATACGAAGAAACTACCAATCCTGAATCGCGCAAATGAAGTTCTCGCCCCAATTATCATATGTACAACATCCCAACATCAACTGTTGGGCAGTAGCCCGCCAGGCATGATCACCTCGCCTGGTCGGAGGATCCTCCCTTTGTGTTGGGTGGAACATGATATCCGTTCCCCCACAGTGGTGATTGTAGTGGTGTGTGCGTTACAGAAAAAAATATAAGTCGCAGGTTTTCCCTACCAAAAAGTAAATAAAACAAAAGAAAAAAATATTAAAAATTTGACAATATATTCTACAAATACACTAAATAATAAATTTCATATTATCATCATCATATTAGCAAAAAGACATCCACTGCTAGACATAAGCCTTCTCCAAGGTTCTAGATAACAGCTGGTCCTGTGCTGCTCGACGACCCGACGCATGTTTATAATATTATAATGTGTACACGGAAATCATAAGTCCTTAATTATTGTTACTGCCTTTTTTTTTTTTTTTTTTTTTTTTTTTTTTTTTTTTTTTTTTTTTTTTACGTGTGGAAACCCCCTCGGGCCGTCACCCCGCCAGGGTTTGCGGCGGGGCGGTGTGTCGGAATCGAACCGACTAAAACCACACGGTGTGCCAACTCTGCGCCTGAGAAGGGAGGGGTCCGGGAATCGCTGATATTAAAACGACCGGACCCCTCCCAGAATTATTGTTTCTGCCTTTTTTTTTTTTTTTTTTACGTGTGGAAATCCCCTCGGGCCGTCACCCCGCCGGGGTTTGCGGCGGGGCGGTGTGTCGGAATCGAACCGACTAAAACCACACGGTGTGCCAACTCTGCGCCTGAGAAGGGAGGGGTCCGGGATCGCTGTTATTAACGCAAACCGGACCCCTCCCAGCGCCTGCCCGCACTGAAGCGGGCACCTTCTTCTTGTAAAAATCTCAATTTAGGCGACGCACGGCACACGCGTACGTCGCCCCTTCGCGGCTGGCCACTAAAGCGGATGGACGGGAAAACCCATCCCGTCCATCCGCGGCCACACTCAGGGCGGCATGAGGCGCAGATGGGCGCGCCTCCGCCGCCCGGTTCGCCGGCGGCGGATCGGGTCCGAGTGGATATCTTCCTCCCGGGCCTTCTCCGCCGCCTCCTTCTGCGAAATTACGTCTTCGCAGAAGGATGCGACCGCGGTAAAACTGCTGTCGCCACCGGCCATGGAGCGTATGACGGCCGGTAGCGACAGATCTCCTCCGATGACTGCAGTGAGGGCCCGGCGCTGCTCCGCCCAAGCGGGGCAGAACTCCAGCGTATGCTGGGCCGAGTCCTCACTGCAGTCGCAGTGGTGGCAGGCGGGACTCAGTTCCCTCCTAGCGACCGAGTGCAGGTACTTCCCGAAGCAACCGTGCCCGGAAAGCACCTGCGTCAGTCGGAAGGAAAGAGTCCCGTGCTGCCGCCCTGCCCACTCGAGGATGACCGGCTGGAGCGCCTCCACGGTGACAAAGCCAGCGCGTGGAGCCTCCAGCCGGGAAGACCAACGAGCCATCGTGGCTCGGCGAGCGGCTTCACGCCATTCGCGTACCTCTTCGGGCGGAGCACGATACCCGTACTCCGCCCGATATTCAGCCGCTCGCCGATAAACTTCGGCGAGCACTTCCGCCTCCAAATCCCACGGGGGTGTTCCGGCCAAGGCGCACGCCGCCTCCGTCGACACGGTGCGGTATCCGCGTATGGCTCTGACCGCCAATACCCTCTGAGGCCGCCAAAGGCGTGCCTTATTCTGGGCGGTCAGAGCCGGGACCCACACCGGTGACCCATATAGGGCCATCGACCGGACCACCCCCGTGAAGAGGTTCCTTGTTGCGACGCTGGCTCCACCCAAGTTGGGCAAAAGACGCCCAAGGGCGGAGGCAGCGTCGACCAGCTTTGGGGAAAGCTGTCGGAAGTGCTCGTCGAAGAGCCACCTACCGTCGAGGATCAGGCCCAGATACTTCATCTGGGCCCGAACCGGTACGAGGACCGAGTTGACTTCGATGGAGGCGCCGGGGGGTGGACCACGACGGGGCCCATGGAATAACAGGGCCTCCGTCTTATCCAGGGCCACCCGCAAGCCCAGCGCCTCGATGCGCCCAACCACCAGAGAGACACCCCTGGTGGCCAGGCGCGCCGCCTCTTGGAAATTGGCCCCCCGAGCTGTGACCAATGTGTCATCGGCGTAACAAATTACGCCCAGCCCGGGGGGCAGACGACTTCGAAGGACCCAGTCGTACCCCACGTTCCACAGGAGTGGTCCGAGGACAGACCCCTGTGGAACGCCGCACGACATGGGATTATTGTTACTGCCTGCCCTAACCACATAAATACACCTAGTTGTCTGCCAATCAATTTTCCATTCATCTTGGTCGTACTCTTTTTTTTATGTACAACAAAGTAAAATGTATAGTCAGGCATGATTATTTCAAAGTATGAAAAAGTAAAGAGAAAAAGGTTTCCCTGGCGACCCTTTTGATTCGCGGTCACGAGTTCTTTTAGCCATATAAAAATATCGGTTCCGCAATTATGCTCCTTACATTATATTTTATTATATGACAAGGTTTTATTTTCATTTTGTTCTTTGATTTTTTAAAACTAAGTAATTGAAATGATTATAAAAGTATTTTGCTAACAAAATAATTGTTAACCTTATCTATTAAAAATAAAAATAGACTTAAAATGGTTATAATAGTAATTATAGAAACTAGGGACACCATCGTTGAGTAGTTGATACTGATAGGTTGATTGATTAATAATAAAAAATCGATCAGTTGCGAGTATGACTCGTGCTCAAAGAGTTCCGTACATATATCATTATCGACCTGTTGCCATTAACAATATTGAGCAAAAACAAGAAAAAAAAATAAGTTTTTTACATAGGCCCCTTAAATACTATATATTTTATTCTGTTTACACCATCTTTGAAAATTTCAATGGTGTCACTATCACGGTTCATGATATATAGCCTGGTGACAGATGGACAGCGAAGTCTTAGTAATGGTTTTCGTTTCGTTTTAGCCTTTGGATACGGAACCCTAAAAAATGACGATTCAAGTTGACACTTGAAAGGAGCAAAATACAGTTTTCCTACAGTATTTGTAAATCTATAGGTAATAGAAACGAAGAAAAATAACTGTGGTACTTCAGTGCATAGAAGGAGTTTGCAACATTGAATATTCTTCAAGTACTGTTCAAATTAAAGTAGTAATTGCAGTGAAATATATTTTTACTTTAATATTCGCGGTATATAGTAGCTTGATGCTACCGATACAATGATGCTCGATCTCCATGACAAATTTCATTGAAATCGGTGCAGCAGTTAAACCGTGAAAGCGAAATTTATAATACTAGCATGGATCTATAGTCCACTTTTCAGTTTGGTTTAAGGTTTGAATCAGATTGGATATATTCTCGATCAGTTTGGTACTTCAACCCCACAGAAGAGAGAATTTGTCAATCTTGCGATGAGATTTAATGGTAAAGATAAATTATAGTTCTATTAACATTAAGTTTTATCCTTAAAAATAAATCGAACATGAAACAGCATTTGGCAAACAAAAGTCTAGCGAAATATATACGAGTTTGTTATTAATATCACGATCCTTGTAGTATATGCGCAATCATAAAAGGAAAGAAACAAAATCAGAAGATAACGTCAAATCCATTTAAGCATCAAATACATTGGTACTTTATTTGTTCCATAAATGTATTCTAGGGAACACAGCTAGAGCGGGAGGGAATGATAATAAAAGTAGCTATGCGAGAGATCCATCAGCATAAAGCCATATATATTGAACAGGCGTCTATTTGTCTAGCGTAGGTGTTCCTGTTTCTACAACTGTATAAGTAAATAATATCATTGACTGTAAGTACAGTTTATTTGCTTTGAGATTTGTGACAACTTACTTGTATATTATTTTTACTAACTTTTGTTACAGACTAAAGCTATCAGATCTATGTTCAACACTTTAAAATGCGTTAATAGCAAATATGTTTTGCACGATCTGAAGCTCAATACTGTGAAACAAGATCGTTGCCCGAAGCCTTAACTACCAACAAAAATTAACAAAACATGTTAATGCCCCGGCTGCTAAACTTACTCAAGACTAAGAAGGAACAGCGTTTTAAATCTTGTAGAACGATTCTCCAAGGAATTGTGAGAGTGGTCTATGGACGACTTCCCTTGCTAGGGAAAATAATTAAATCAATAATCAGAAATAGTTCAACTAACGAAACTTGCATTGATGCATGATTGCTGTGCAAACCGGGATAAAAAAAATCAAAAAAACTATCTTTTGTTTGCAATTCTACCCGTGTGTATGTCAGTTATCGTGGCAAAGAGAAGCTTTTTCTCTTCCAAGTTCTTGTAAAATTTCATTGAAATCAATGCAGCAGTTTAGCTGTGGCAACGTAACACACTTAATAAATTAATTTACTTTTTAATTTATATTATAATATATATAATCCTCATATGAACGAGACGACGCGCGGCGCGTGTGCACGAGCGCAGCACTAAGATAGTGCCGTCTCGCCCACACTCACAGGATCATGAACAGAGAAAAACGTAGTGCACGTTTCACCGAGTGAGTGAAGATATCGGAGGCCCATATCCCAATCCCTTCTCCCATCCCTCTCCCCATTCTCTAAAGGTCGGCGAAGCGCCTGTGACGACTCTGTTGTCGGCGGTAATCGCTTACCATCAGACGATACGTTTGCTCGTTTGCCACCTACAATAATAAAATAAAAAAATAAAAATAAACGTTTCAGTATGCTAAAATCTAAATTTTAGTTTAAAACATGATTTGTTTCATCTATCATAATTATATGACAACTTTATAAATACGCAATTTCCATTTTCACTATTTTAAAAGCACTTTCTTAAACGTTTCAAGTAAAACGTTTCAATGTCAGTGATATCATTATGCAAAAGAGGCAGCATTTTGAATTAGGTGCAGCTGTAATATATTAAGTTAAAATCTTATTTCCATCCGCAATAAATAAAACTGAATTTATGTAATGTGCGTGTTAGTTTAAAAAAAATAAAAACAGCGTTAGTATGTTTTCCAGCGTTGTAATAATATATTACGGCCTACGGGTACATGATGATTTACTTATTTTGTAGATGTCATTCGGCTGTATTTCATCCTCCTCTGAACGCTATCATTTATGACCTGACAACCTGCGCACCGCGATGTTACCCGCGGTTGTTGCTATACCTTGCTCATCCCACGGGAATACTACATTTTTCGTAATAAATAAAAATATCTGCGTGTTAAATTTCATCCAGATTCATTCAGCCGATTTTGCGTGAAAGAGTAACAAGCAGCCATAGATGTAATACATATAAACTTTCGCGTTTATAATGTTAGTAGGTGTTCAACCCAAGGTCTCCTATCACCGTGTTTTACTGTTTAAAGTGGAAGCGTGATTCACGGTTTTGAGCCACGATTGAACACAATTCTACGCGATACACGAAGCTGAACAAAGTTAATTAAAGTTGACTTACCTGGTGGATACCGCTGAAAATTGATCACGGTTAAGTACAAGATACAATCAAGAACTAGTTCTACTGTGCAGTTTTCTAGGCTCAATTAAACTTGCCAAAAGCCTCGAAGTCCTCTGCAATTTACGAGGTGTCAGCGAAGTTCACAAATTTTAATCAATTTAATAGTTTTAGTACTTTGAAATTATGTCTGAAACGTGACCTGACGTTTACTCACGTCAAAACTTTGCTAAGCTTACAAATCGACACCAAATCGAGTTATTCCAAATTTATATGGTGAAAGTGCGTTTATTCATCACAAAAGTCTCAAACAATTTTCAACGACCAAAAAACCAATTAACCAAACGCGTTGATAACGAGATTTATTATAAGAGTGCACCATAATCTTTTTCATAATTTGACAAAAAGTTTATTGCCAGTTCAACTTCCTGCCAAAGACAAAACAACATTTCATGCCATAGACAATGACAAGAGAAGATGTTACTAAATGGATTTTATTGATATGATCGGGACGACAGAGACAAGGGATCTTAGTGTTGGGTTCCAGGGCTTGTTAAATCAATACTATGTAAGACTATTTGAAACATAATAAATCATTATCATTGTATAATGGGATAGTATTTAGACAATTCTTTTATTTTCATCAGGAGAGAGTAAAATATTATCTTTTATTTATTTATTTTTCAATTTATATTTTTAGATAAATATGTGTTCCTTTTGTATTAACTGTAGGCGTTCTATAAGTATTCTGTAACGAAATAACTGTTTAATTGAAAATTAAAGGCAATTCGAATATTTCCTTTTCAGCTTCTTAAAGTTCACTACTAGACACAGGCGTCTTAGTTTTGGCCTACTAAACCATTATTATAAATGTAGCATTAATTACAGGATTAAGACATGATGCTGTCACTTCAACTTCAGTAATGTTCATTAGGTAGGTAATTTTCTTAACGATTTCATTAGGATTGCGTAGATGGTCTCCTCTGAGATATAATCAAGTCTTTATGCTCATGTATAATACTATGCCCACTTTGATCTTAAAAGAAAAAAGAAGAAAAATATATATATCACATTTGAAAAGTGAACCTTTTTATACAAGTCAAATGAAAGTCAAGTGAAAAAGGTCAAGAATATGAGATTACAATTTAATTTAATGACATAGTTCAAAAACAATTCCATCACACGCGTTGTTTAAAATAAAGTCACGTTAAATATAGCTTTATTTATTAAACGTAATTTTATAAAGGTTTGGGTATTATATTACAGATATAATCTAAAATTGATATACTTAATTTATCCTTGTTAGGTAGACGTTCTTTATGTGCAGAATTAGTGTGTATGTGCCATTTTCATATAAAGCTAAAGAGTTTGTTTGTTTGTTTAAACACGCTAATCTCAGGCAACGCACTTGTAACTCCTCCGGTGTTGCGGGTGTCCATGGGCGGCGGTAATCGCTTACCACCAGGCGATACGTCTGCTCGTTTGCCCCTATATAATAATAATAAAAAAACTCGGGTACCGCTGGTCCGATTTGAAAAAATATTTCCGTGTTGGATAGTCCATTTATCGAGGAAGGCTATAGTTTATATATCATTACGCTAATAGTAGTGGAGCACCAACGAAGTATGTTTCGAAAACGGGGGAAAATTTTCACGCTACGGGTAATAGAAGACGCAAACGAGGTTGCGTGTGTCAGCTAGTAATTATTACATAAAAATAAAAGATAATTTGGTTTTAAATTTTAAAATTTCTTTTTTTTTTTTTTTTTTTTCTAATTTTAAATATTGGCAATACAGTAATGATAAATATATTTCTAAATGGTATAAATTTTCTATACTAATATTATGATTTCGAAAGTAACTTTTTGCTTGTAACGCTTTCACGGCAAAACCACTGCACCGAAAGTTTAGCAACTTAATCTAATTATTGTGCTTTTATAATAAAAAATTGTGAAAGAAAAACCTTTGTGTAACACATATATTTTATCATTATGATAGTTAATTATCTGGATGGATGAATTGGCCTATCTCCAACAAAGGACCGTGACAAGTTAATTATTTGATTAAATGTCACACACACACATCATTGTTTAATTCCAGTCAAATTAGCTCTGAATTTCAGCACTCTCCCATGCTTGAAAATTCTTGATGCCATTACTCAATTTCCCAATGACGCAGAAGCAATTCAATAAGCTGCCATATTATGGTTCATCATGCTGCATTGTCTGCATTCGTATGGTGACCATTACTCTTGGATTCTGGTTATGCTTGGCTGAGTAGAGTAACTGAGGGCCACAGGACCGGTTATTTTGGAGAACCTTAAACCACGGCTGAGATGATGATGAAGTAAACTGAGAAGAATTTACTAACGATCGATGATCGACTCTTTAAAAACTGAAGTCGTACACCTTTGCTGAAATGCCACTTTAATTTATGCATAGTATTTTCGTCTGCATAAATTATATAAATGTCAAATTATATTTACTTGATAAAATGTTCGTAAATGTAGTTATTTAAAGTGCCTTTAGGCTATAAAATATGATGTTTCTCGAGAGACGTACCTCACCGCGACTGAGGCCTGAAGATTAAGCTGTAAAATGTCCATTAGATGAAAGCCTTTAATGTTTTATTGTGTTATATAATGTGATTTATTATTAAGGGCGTAGAAATATTTAGCACACAATTTTATTTTGAGAAAAAATACGTTTTAAAAATTAAAGAACTCTGAATAATCAATACGAGTTTATAAATATGTTAACTAATACTGACAACGAATTGTTGTCATCATTTTAATAGTAGAATATGGTATATATTCAAATAATATTCTCTCTCACTCACTCTCTTTAAAACATATTGTCAGACTATATACACGAGTAATCTGTGGACTAAATATACCAAACAATCGCTGTAGACACTCAAAGTGCAATACAATTTTTTTTTATATTTATTTATAGATATAAAATTGGGACTGCCGTCTCTGTAGCGCACCACGTATATTTGCTACAGCGCGAACAAACGATTTTTACTCAATATCCGCATTAAAACTTACTGCTTACAAGAATGCGGTCTATTTTCAACGGTATCGTAATGATGCTAAGCAACAGACTTAAGGCACCTTGGTTACGTCATGCAATGACAGTCCTAGTGAGGCCAGATTTAAAAAAAAGTGTGTTATCTTTAAATTTTATGTTACCAATAGGTATTAGACGTAATTAAACAATTATCATTACATATTATAGGAAACCTTGCCATTTAATTTTCATTACAAACTCAGAACGAAAAACAAAACAAATAAACATGTTTATACATCACGGTGAATTTTATGAGCTTATAAGGTTATAGGGGGTACCTTATCTCTGACTTTAGATCTACTGCTTTTACCAATAGAAAGTCGTAGTACTTGTGGGTGTCATGGGCAATATCTTTTTTTTATGTTTCGGACATCTGACACACACCGCCATCTAGTCCCAATCTAAGCAGAGCTTGTGTTATGGGTACTAGACGACTGATATAAATACATATATACTATATATTTTATGTAAATACATACATATTATACATATAAAATACCCAAACTCCGAAACAAATATTTGCAGATCTTTCAAACATTTCGTTCGACCCGGGACTCGACCCCGAGACCTCGAGCACAGCAGTCGCATATGTTACCAATGCACCACCGAGGCAGTGCAAAATATCAACCCGATAAATTATTACTGCGATATTCGACACAAACGCAGGCAAAGCCGCGTGCAAAGGCTAGTACCACATAAACCTGCAGATTGTGTTATATTCACTTAACTAATTCATCTTTCACATAAATGCATTTAATCTCCGCTGGAACCCCTGATTTCTAGGTATTTAATGCCAGCAGAAATTATAACTCAAAGGACGTAACGACGAAAGCTTCTTCTTTAGTTTATTTATGAGCAAAGGCAAAGCTTACACTAAACAAAATATTTTCTCAATTATTAATTAAGTAAATCTCATTTACGCTATTTACCTCCTTTAAAGTTGTCTATAAGATACTGATGATAGAAATATCTATAAATATATTTTATAAGTGGTAGTATGTACCTACTGAGTTTTTTTTTTATTTTAATTTAATATACTAGTTTTTAATAAATTTAAGGCTTAAAATTTCTCATACTCGTACTAGAGACATAAATGGTCCTTTTGATGAATTACGAGTATAATAAATTGCTTTCTTTACTTCAATCCACAGTTTTAATCTTCACTCGTAGGATATCTTGATATTTATTTACAAATTTAAATGAGACCAAACGTGAAATAAAGTTATTTAAAACTCCCAACCAAAAATATTCTAATCGGTTCTTAAATGATTTCGACATTTTAAAAATTTATTTGAATAATTCTTGACAACGTATGTACTTGAAACTCGCGGGCTGGGTCTCCGCAACTCGACGACTTCAGTGCGCCTGTTTTGGGTGGTAGGTTGGCGTTATTCGTACCAACCCAGTTCCTCCAAGAAGCCTAGCAAACCCTTCACATTGCCGACGACTTCTGGAAGTGACCTCGGTGATCCGAGGTGTCTCGCCCGGTATTCTGCTACCTCAGGACACATGTCATGATGACCTGGGCAGCCGTTTCTTCTTCCTTTTTTTTTTGAAGTGAAACTTCTTTATCAGTGTTGTCAAAAAATTTAGTGTAACATTTTTTCGTTACGCGTAACATTTATCCGTTACGTTACGCGTCACATTTATCCGTTACGCTATCTTTTTCTTATCACAGGGATTGGTAAATGTCTCCAATGTAATTTTGCGGCCCGTTTTGAGTAGTTACGTTTTTTTTTGATGTAAATATCGAATATGCTAAAGTATTTTTATAGTAAAAAGCTGTTAATTTAACATTACAAAAAGGCACTTCAATTTCATTTATTTGTAATAGATAGACTGTTAAAAGCCCTTTACGCAGTTAATCGAAAATACTTTAATCACCAATCGCCAACATCAACACATAAATAGACACATTTGTTCATCACAAATGCTCATTAAAGCAGAAATTATATTTGAAAAATAACGTCATAAAGAAGTTTCACTTCTTACGAGTGTACGCTAGTACACGCAAATTTTTTTTTTTATTTAGGGCAAACGAGCAGACGTATCACCTGATTGTAAGTGATTACCGCCACCCATGGACACCCGCAACACCAAAGGCGTCACAAGTGCGTTGCCGACCTTTGGAGGATGGGGAGAGGGAATGGTGGGAGGGTTGGGGTATGGGCCTCCGGTATCCTCACTCACTCGGTGAAACACAGCGCAAGAGCTATTTCCCACCGGTTTTCTGTGAGGCCGTGGTATCACTCCGGTCGAGCCGGCCCATTCATGCCAAAGCGTGGCTCTCCCACGGTTTGAATGCATCCATGCATGCCCTGCACAGAGGACTGTATGTTACACCTAGAGTGAAAAGATGTTTTTTTAGTAGAGCATGACCAGTTATTGCTCCAATTAAGAGTCGAAGCAGCGGCCTCTTGAGTTGCATCAGCTTCCGTGACAATCTGGGGTTGATCGTCGGGAGGGCCTCCTTGGTCTGCCTGCAGGTACAAATGTTGGACCAATATATTTGGTGTTCTACCTTGGTGTTTTGTTGCAGTGTCTGTCGCAGCCAAGCCGACGGCAGGGGCAGTATTAGCTACTATGCCCCTTTATCCACTGGAGAGTTATACTGTTAGTGATTCATACCTCTGTCAGGGCCCTTTGGCATTCGTAAATTAGCCCTGAGGTTATTGAGTGACTTTGTAGTGCTTGTAAGACTGATCGGCTGTCGGAAAGTATGCGGAGGGGGTAATCCGTTACCATCCTGGAAATGATTGCATGAGCTGCCATTATTATACCCATACACTCTGCCTGGGTTCCTAGTGGTGTCGAGATGTGTATGTTTAGGTCTTCAGAGAATACTCCTGAGCCAGTACCCGACCTAGTGTCGGAACCGTCTGTGAAGTTAACTCTTTTGGGTGAAGTCCTTCTTGGGGGTCCTCGTACAATTGTATCTTGTACTTTTTGTCGAAGGCGAATTGCCTGGGTATCGTGTCAGTCACCGTTTCCATGACCGGTTCCTTACCTATGGCCTCGTAGAGGATTTCGGTGTGTGGTACCCTAGGCGGTCTCCAGAGACCTTATTTCTTTAGCCGCGCTGCCGCTGCTAGAGCCTCCTGCCTTATAAAGAGTCGGAGTGGTGGTAAACCTATAATGGCTTGGTCCGTAGCCACCATACTATCGCGTCGTAGCTTACCATAGATCAAATTACTGTCTCGTAGAGCCACAGAGTGACAACGTATGTAACATAAAACAAAAAACTGATTTGTGGAGGTCCACATATCAGGTATAGGTATATCACATATATCTACCTACATAATGTACCATCAGCAAAAATACTCTCAATAAATTTATTGTTGTACTCCTAGCTGATTTCAGCCAGGACAGTCACAACGGAGATAAACCAACTACGTGGAAGAGTCTAAAGTGCACAAATGTGAGCGCAAACTCAAGTACACTCTCATAATCCGATCGAACGTTTATCCGGCATGACCAGGGAGAGATCAGATGCAAGACCGACAACTTTGCGTTCTCTCTGACGGACGAAGGCTAATGCTCTAACTTCCAATTAAACTCCATTCTGTTATTGGCCGTTTCTATAATCAGAAAAACTCAATAACACTCTTTGGCCCAACCCGGGGTTAGAACCCGAGACATCTTCATCGGCAGTTAGGCTAACGAGGTAGTAAACGTCTTTATTAATAAACCTTGCTAGTATAACATACAAATAGTTGCATAGTACGAATACAGCACTATGTCTTCATTTGTTCGCTCTAATTAACTAATCCACATACACTGAAGTGAACGCAGATAAATCGACCACAGTTGACTGTACACACTGCTTAATAAGGCTCTAAGATCTAACTTGCTTTTATGTTAATAATGTGTTATGGAACTAATATAGAGATTATTACCTTTACAGCGCAATGAACGGAGTAGATGAAATCACTCGTAATTGATCACTTTGTGTTAAACTCAGTATAAGTAATTTGAAAGTGTGTAGTGATTTTAGTAATATGCACTTTAAAACAACTTGTTTATTAATTTGTATTCTCCAACTACCAAATTAGGGGCATATTAGGGCGATTAAATTACTTGAATCCATAAGCCTGATTCCCATTCTCCTTCTGTGTGTAGCCAACACAGATCTCGATTTTGTCTGTGAGAATGAATTAGCAAGTATTATAGTATTGGAACAAGCTATACGCCAAGCGTCAACAGCCTTGGGCTTACCTGAAGTTTCAGAATCATCTAGTGTGTTTCTTATAATTTTCCTGGTAAACTTTACTGTACCGAAGACATATACAAACATCATTATTTATCTACATTCGTACGTATTTTTGATTTTCATTTTTTTTATATCATATAATTATAGGGTGAATAGGGTTTC
This sequence comes from Spilarctia lutea, assembly GCA_916048165.1. Classification (NCBI taxonomy): domain Eukaryota; kingdom Metazoa; phylum Arthropoda; class Insecta; order Lepidoptera; family Erebidae; genus Spilarctia; species Spilarctia lutea. The sequence continues at coordinate 15,438,781 of OU696479.1, forward strand.
CATCAGAAACTTAGTCCGACCCAATCAAAGTGACCAATGCAAGTGGAACAAGGCTTTGGCAACCAAAATATACCAAGTAGCAGGAATAGGCTCGCCATCTATTACATGGGATCAAAACACTGGCGAAAACTGGGGTTTTAAAACAGGGGTATATAGTAGACTGGGGATTTTATGTACACGTGTAATCAATTTATTGATGAATCAATTGTAGTTCATCTGTAATCGTGGTCAATAAAGTAAAGACTTAATTAGTTGCATCAAATTATGCTCAACAACAGTTTCCAATCATATGTTCACATTAATTACTTGTTAGACACATTATAACGCTCAGAGTGCCACTAATGTTGTAATTTTTATTCTGGCCTAGATCACCAGAGAGGGAAAGAAGAGAGAGAAAGAAGAGAGAGAGAGTTTTTTTTTGCTTTATTATATAAAAAGAAACCGGCCTAGTGCGATTGGGACTTGCGCACGAAGGGTTCCGTACCATCATCTATTACTATAAACTTTTTACAGTTTATAAATGTTATGCAAATATTTCAAGCCTATCTGTAGCCGTTATTAACATCAAAAAAAATACAAAATATCACTTTCTTTTTTGTATGGGAACCCCTTTAATATTTAATTTATTTAATTTAATTATTTATTTATTAAGTCATTTGTTTGTTTGATTGTTTTACCAGGCCATTTTCGCACTTAGCCTCTTGATTGGGCCGTTGTACGTGAGTTTGTCATGTTCCTACTCCAACCATTCTAGATCATCCCAGAAGCTCAGCAGCCTTTTCAGGTCACTACATACTTCCGAGAGTGATGTTGATTGGAGTATGTCCGCCTGTTGATCTGCCACCCTTCTACATTCTGTGAGAACAGGCTGCGGCGTTTCTTCTGCCTCCATGCATCCCCTGCACAGAGGGCAGTCTGTTGCGCCTATAGTGAAAAGAGTTTGTTTAGGGAACAATACCCTGTCAGGATACCAGTGAACTTACTGAGATCGTCCCTTTTTAGTCTAATTAGGTTGCGGGCTAGTATTTTTGCTTGCATCCTTCATTGCTTTTCCATTCTCTTCAGTGTTTTTCTTAAAAAGTTAATATAAAACTAAATATTCTGTCAGCATTAAATATTTAATATATTCGTATTATATTCAGTTTTTAGAACTTTTTAAAAAACAGGCAACAGAAATACATCATCTGTAAAAAATTCAACTATTTAACTATCATGGTTCATGAGCCAGCAACAGCCTGGTGACAGACAGATGAATCGATAAAACATCGAAGTCTTAGCAATAGGGTCTTTTTTTACCTTTTGGGTATGGAACCCTAAAACCATAGTTTATAGACCGAGTTAATATTTTGCGGTTTTAGTCGCGTCAATGAAGTCTTTGCTTCGGAAGTCCTCAAGAACAGCTTCGATTTTTATGTTTTTTTTTTTTATTTTGTTTTTTTATATTATTTAAAATCAGAAACCTCTTAGAGCGGGGACGGAACTATTTATATTGTTTAAACAATATCAACGACATTTATATAAAAAATTCAGTTTGGTCTCTATTTTTTTGTAAAAAAATCTCCATGTAATAATCTTATTGTAACAAATAGTTGTTACAAAAAAGTTTTTAATAATAATTTAATATTAAAATAAAAAAACCATTTATGTGTTACCTGCATACGCTACAAATACTTCTTTTTGCTCACACATATGTGGACGAGGATCTCTTGAGTATATTTTTCTTAATATTATTTTCGATGTATAGGTACAGGTACTATTCGTACAATAGAAATTGACCTTTTTGTGGTTTAGGTAGTCCGTACCTGATGAAAGAATTCAAGGTCTGAGAGCAGATGTTTGACTAGTTTTATATTTTTACTGCTTACTTAACTCAGTATTCATTTACTTTTTGGAGTAACTGCACGCTCCGTCAAGTTTTAAGTATTAATTTTTTTTTTGCACAGTGAATTGTTATCAGTGTGAATTATTTATAATAATAATAATTTTTATCGGAGTGAATAATGTATATCAGCATAATGCAGAAGGTATTTATTTAAAAGTTAATACATATAAATATAATTAATAATTTATACTCATCATTTACTGATGAATCCATTAAAAAATATTAATAATGTCAGTAAAAGTTTTTTTAATTCTGAATTGTTCAAATACTTATTTTTACAGGAGGAAGAACAAGGCGCTGTAGATTCTACAGAGAACGTTTGCTGTATTTGCGAACTAGGTGAAAATATAAATGTTCCAAGTACCTCAACTCAAGTTCAGGAAAAATTGACTGAAGAGACTCGGTGACTGCCAACATTGAGAACAACAGCAATACATTTGAAAAATAATGAACTTCTTAATTTTCTTAATAGCGGAAAAAAAGTATTTGTTCATTCTAGTTGTCGAAAACGCTTTACAGAGCGTAAAAGTGTTTCAGCTGAAATAAGAAAACTTGAACTTTGTGAAAAACAATCTCTTAGCCCACCCAAATTGAAGTTAAGAAGATCTTCGAATTCCTCTTTTGGTTGGGACCAAAATTGTTTTATTTGCACTGAATCATTATTTGCTGAAAGAAAAGTCAAGCAACGCCAGAATATTTCTGTTGTTACTTCCCATCATACGAAGAATAAATTACTTGACCTTATCAAGAATAAAAGAGATGAAAAAAAAAATAAAAAAAAAATAGATAAATAGTTCCGTCCCCACTCCAAGAGGTTTCTGATTTTAAATAATATAAAAAAACAAAATTAAGAAAAAAAAAATCATCAAAATCGGAGCTGTTCTTGAGGACTTCCGAAGATTGCCTGTTTTATGTATTCATTGACTCCACTATTTATAATTGTTATGTGCACGATCATTTGTTATCTAGTTGAAATCTGTCTATAAATATATACATTTAAACAATATATTTCAGTACGTTTTTAGAGTTTTGCAGTTTTAGCATACAGTTGCTGTATAGCTCGACTTATTCGCAATTTTAATATTTTTTCGCTGAAAAGTTCCGATAACGGGACTTATACACACATAAAGTACTTCTGTTGTATAAACAACAGAAGTACTTTATGTGTTAGATTACTATTACTATTCAAACGGAGTGATTAGGAAGACATGATGAGAAAGAAAAAAGTCTCGAAATCTGGAGCCGCCAAGAGGTGTAATGTCGCTGGGTACACAAATACTCGTATCTAAGGCAAAATAAACTAAATTATAATAAAAACTACAAATTGAAGAGAAAATAAGTGAAATTTGATATCGATAAAGTAGAATATTCTAAGTTTAATCAAGGTAAACTTAACTTACAAATCATCTTCCTAGCCTTTATTATTCCCAATATTATTTGGGGTCGGCTACCAGTTCAACCGGTTTTACCTGAATATCAGTTTTTACACAGAGCGACTGGCATCTGACCTCTGCAACCCTGAGGGCGAACTGAATTCGAAGGTTGAACTAGTTGTCAGTATATTTGAGGGCACTGACTTCCCAATAACGATTGCCATTGATGTTCATGACAACCGGGACCGACGGCTTGACGTGCTCTCCGAAGCACGGGCAGGAAATACCGCCATCTTCCATACTCCGGGCTGCTATTAAGAATTTCTTGTAGGAAAAACCCAACAGCAGTCCGACCCGGGAATTGAACCCGAGACCTCTTGATCTGCAGTCGCAAAGCAAATAGGATGCTTAGATCAGTATTTACGCTGAAGAACGCGTTGGTAAAAAGCTTTTAATTTATTATTTTTCTATCTGTTTACAAAAACTCTTAAGGAAAATGTAAGAATCTGCATATATTTCGTATTTAGATACTGAAAAGTAACAAGTCAAATTCAGCTTGATGCAGAAATTTTGGTAATAAAATAAAACTAAATATTCACTCCTGATATTTCGCCTTTTACAACTGTCTTTTTTAGTATGAGCCTACCAAAGTGACTCTACTTTACCTACCTGATGGAAAGCATGAGCAGAATCCAAAAGTAATGCAGAAGTGAAAGATGGTGACACACAGTCCGGCGGCCTATTGAGATGATTCTGCATCATTGGGCCTCCAGTCTCACACTCACCAATTCAACACTACAGCATAAATACAGTCATTTTAAGTTCGTCTTCTGTAAGAGGGTAGTACCGCTCCGATCGAGCCATCCCGTGAGTGCTGAAAGCAGCGTGCCCCTACCTTGAAAATACCGACCTTTTCTGATCGCAATCTTTTTATTTTTTCTTTCAATTAGCTACTACAAATAGTAAGTAAAGTATATTCTAATACCAATATTAAATAAAGAATATTTTTACACTGTCTGTCTGATAAATTATTCGCCTAGTTATTTTATTATTTTTGAAAATGGGAGGCATTAATTTTTAAAGTACCTACTCTTAATCGAAACGAGTCTATAGTGTAATACTAAGTAATTCTTGAAATATCTTTAAAGAAAAAGAAATATTAGTTATTACAAAGTTTGTCTTCTTCAAGTATTTTCAAGAAATAGTGATATTTATTCAGATAAGTTTTTCTTTTAGTAGAAGTTTTTCTTTTGAAAATGACTCTGTAATACATAACTTCAATGCTTAATCAGATTACTTTATACTTTACCCCTGGGTTGTTTTTAATATCTATATATATAATATATATAGATATTAAAAACAATTAATATTATAATATATAATCGAAAATCACAAGTGTAATCACTTACACTTGTGATTTTCGATTTGATTCTCAAGAAACTCAATGTCGCGTGACTATTATAGTGTACCTTAATCTATTTTAAAAGTAAATTTATACCAAAAATGACAATATTTGAAATTTAAATTGTAATTTTATTAAATGTCAAAATATGAAATAATGTTTGCCATTGGTTTTTTTTATTTCATTATTTGATTACCACAATATTTATAACTTTTTAAATATGAATACTTAAAATGACATCTACAAACTAATGAAAATGATAGTTTTCATAATAAATTGATAACTTATAAGATACAGAACACAGTTCTTTTTTCTAATCAAATAATACAATCAACATAAATCTCATGTTGCTTACAATTCCTATTAAACACATACAACTAACCTACAGCTAAACTGAATACTTTTGTTACGACTTACATGTGGTTTTATGGTATTACAGTATTGTAATCTCTAAGTTTCTAAAGCTTGAATGTCAATATATTACTAACAAGCCCAATAACTTCTTATAAAAGTACCTATACTTTTACAAGAAATTATTGGTCATTAGCTTAGCGCTAAACATACTTGATTCATTGATAATCTACATACTGAATCAAATTTAATACGAGTAAAATATAACATTTATTAAATCCTCTAAATCCTTAAATACCTTATCTGCCTTGACATTTGAGATAAAATTTAAAATTCCCAAGACAATATCCGGTCAATATCAGGAAAAAAATGCTATGAGAAAATTATTATTAAGACCGAGTCTTTGATATTCAAGATATCTCCTTTGATGTCAAATTAATCTGGAAATATTCGTCCTTCTTTCATCTTTGGATAATAATAGACGCGTATAAAAATTCGTAGGTCCACTTTAAATGGAGTGGATTTTGACTTCGAAAATGCTCTTGATGATATCCCATTAGACAAATTCTTATTATATGTTTATGCAGTAATGAAATAGTTTATTAGACTAATAATGTGAAAGCTAACTTATCATTAATGATTTCGAGATTCTTTTTCATAAATTAATGAAAGGGAAACTATGAAAGGAAAATTAATTTAGTAAGTAATTGGAATGTTTAATTATTTTAATATTTTAAGACCAAAATGTTTGAAACTATTCTAGCGGTCACAGATTCGACAACATTATATCTCTTATAATATTGCTACCACATGTAAATGTGCAACAGAGAGGGATGTCATACGCCTACATTTACGCGTGCTACCTGACTTACTCTCTCCTTAATATTAGTATAAATACCGGTGTTGTTTTTGTATATAATCAGTCATCCTTTGAATACAATCCTTTTATCATCATTCCGTTGTCTTATTCAATACCATTCTACGAACACAACATTTTTTAGTGGTTTGGGTTTCCCTACCTTAACCACTACACTATCTTACTTCTTTCCTCCCCGAAGTAGCTCAAACCATTCTTATTTTGAGCAATCAAAATAATTCTGGTGAAGGAAACATTATTGTCAAAAAATATGTTTGTATTATTTGTTACCGAATATGTTGTTTGTCACTAAAACCATAAAGTTACTATCACTATTAAAGATAATTGTGGAGGGAATATACACTGTGACATACACGCAGTGTTTGTAAGATCACTACTTCTCATTTTAGCATTAGCTTTATGTACATTTAAGTTTAATTTCGGTGACTCTCGGAGCTGCAGTGTACGATAATGGTAGGAAAAAATATAGGTATATGTTCCTACTTTTAGCTATCCTGGTAGCTATCAATAAAATTGATTCTTGAGAAAGACTATAGGCTACTTTTTACCGCTATAACAGAAATACACGTGGTGGGAACCGCAGTAAAGCTAGTTACAGTGATATTATTCATGATAAAAATATAGATTCGATTAATTGAATCAAATCATCCTACTATGATTAAAATTTGACGCGTGTAAACCTAATTTACCTTATTACGGAGAATCCTTTATTCAACAGTGAACTGTTGAACACTGTAGTACATGATGATGTGAAACCTTATGTAACATGACAAGCTCAAGCTCACCATGTTTTATTCATCAACATTATCACTATCAATAACCTGTAGTAATTCACTATCTGGACAAAAACAAAATAAAATACGAACAAAATCCAGGTACTTAGGTACGGGTACAAGTTAGATATTTTTTAGGCAAATTTTCTAAAAATGAATCCCACCTATATCAATTTATCGCCTCCAAAGCCCCCCGTTTACCAAAATTCAAAATAAAGAGTCTGGTTTCCAGTTTGTTTGTCAATTAACCAAAATAAGATTTCTGGTCTGATAGACTTGATGGACCTATAATCTGTATCACTGGTCCGTGAATCAACTCGTCTCACCTTCATAACGTGTCAAAGGTTACTCCGTGTAAATATCAGTAACAGGTATAAATATTAAGATAGATAGATACCTAGGTGTTACAGACATAATACCGTTGCTGATATTGACATAAAATATCATCAATACCGTATTTTGATAAATGACCCCTCATTGTTTATGTAGGCAGGACGCGAGGTCAATACCCACTTCTGATTTGGCTTACAGATACAATTTTCTACTCCAGTCTATGACAAATCATTCGACACTGAAGAATATTCATATAACTACGTTTACTATATAAAATAGACATGTGGGGTACGTCTCACAGTCTTTAAAAGGATACTAATAAAATGTACGACATGCTTATCTGTACATAGTACACAATAAAATCCCTTACCGTTCGCAGTGTGCAAGAAATTCTCCCCGAAAAAAACAAGTAGTGTTATACTCATTGCGCTGTAGGATGGTGCGGGTGACATTTGCCTGTACGACATTGACATCTATCAGTACCACATAACTAAGGGATGTGACGTTATGCAATTCATTTTTATCGCTAACGATACTCGCACCATAAATCTAGTTCTTTTTAATATTGTTATAAAAATGAGTATGTTATTCAGTTGTGCAGTGTAACTGTTATTTGTTTGTTGAGTTCGTTGTTATTACCATGTCTAAGCATTCAAAAATAAACTATTTTGGGTAGTCAGGCCAGGAAGGTTGTTGTTCGTTAATAATATCCGTCACAGATTCAGATGATGAATTGAGTGACAATTCAGATGTTCCTGACTCTGATATGAGTTGGATGAATAAAATGTATTTTTTCTTAGCAACCTTTTAAGCAACCTTACCATATAAATGTTTAGTTGTATATTATAATTATAGACCAATTTTAACAATAAAAATTTACCGTTTTTTATTATGAAAAATATCGACTATCCATCGTAGCAGTACATCCCATCACTAAATACTTCTATGGCGTTACGTCATACGCATAACACTGCTTAATTTTTCATTAAATTTGATTTTATTTGTAGATTAGAACATTCTGGTTTGGTTTAATTTAATTTACTACAGTTATTAATGATTTAATATATTGCGAATGTGGTACAGCTGAAATACTCGGTCATAATTTATAAATCGCGGCAACTTTCAAGAGTGAAACGAAGTGTTACTGAAACTGTCACCCGCACCAAGCTACAGCGCACAGAGTATAGTAAATTTCGAAATACAATTTCCCTATTTTCGTGGATAATTCTTTGCACTGACACTTCCATGTACGAACAGTTATAAGTTTTAAATGTAAATATTTTTTAATTGCCTTTGATAATGCCGTCATAGGAGGAAACCAGTCAGGATTGAAGTGAATTAAATAGTAGAACAAGTACAAGCGAATTTCATTCTAGAATGCACTATACATAAACCTATTTAAATGTCTCATAGGTTTCAGAAAAAAAAATGTTTTACTTTTTTACGTAAATAAAGTTTATGCAAGTGGCGCCACTTATTCCTAGTAAAAACGAGTCAGGCGTTTGTGTTATTGCTATTTTTAGAGCTCAAAGAGAATGTATTTTTTTTTAAACCATTTTTTTATTAAGGATTGGCACAATTTCCTATCATTCTTTTGTGCATATGTGATTAAGAATGCAGATCATCATCACATAGGTGTCGTTAGAGTCGACTAAGAGCGAAATCTACGCAGAATAACATCACAGCAAAGAGATGGAAAACTTTAAACAATCCCTATGTGAACCCATCTGGCCAGCGTGGTATTATAGGCTAAATCCTCATTTCTAAGGGGAGGAATATATCCATCTGTGCACTGTTACAGGCTGTTGATGCGGTAATATCTTGGTCTGCAGTTTATCAGTACTTGACGTGTGTAAATACAGACAGCAAGAAAATATTAATGAATAGTATATTGTACTGAAATCGACCAAAAGCATTATGTAAACTAAATCTAAATGATATTCTATTTAATTACTAGAGTGATTTTACTTGTCTCGGTAACCGGTACAACTTAGAAACTTAATTTATCACCATTATTTATCACTATATATCTCGGCAAACGTAGAGTAGGACGCCCACAGGCCAGGATATGCGAGAAGCCCAAAATCAATCAGAGCGGCGATTTTTAAAAACTTTATCATATGTAAGAATTAATTCAAGGTGTTTTTGTCTCAAGAGCACTAAACTGTATCATTATTTTCTTTGTGTGATAATTACTTCATAATTATTATAAAAATAAGATTACTGTCTGATAAATATAGTAAACATAATACAAATGAATGGATATAAAATAATAATTCATTCCAAGAGCATGTACTTTTACATGCTGTAAACATGAAAAAAATGTTATTATGATATTCACATTTTCAGTTTTATAAAACTCATCATATAACGAAAATGTTTGCTCGGCAAACTCACCAACTCTTAAAGCCTTTGAGATTGGCACGAATAAACATTTACAGAGTGACTTAATACTACTTTTTAAATTCTTTTTACGTGATTTTATAGCTTCGCTTTTAATTCGTAAGTAGTAGTTATAGGTAGTAGAGCCACGCTGATCTCAGCATCGGAACGAACTACCTTCGCACAGACCCTCTCACAACCAACCTAAAATGACAACGTTTGTGCTGTCGTATTTGCGACGAGCACAAACGTTGTCGTGTCGTGTTAGCGTGTGAGTTCAGTTGCAAGATCGGAGACCCAATAATGAAGCAACTCAATAGGTCGACATAGTGTAGGTCACCATGCTGCCTTATAGCATTCGCAATGAGTATAGTGACCATAAGTCTTGGATTCTGCTCAAACCATCCATCAGGCAGAGTAGAATCACTTTGGTAGGCCTATATATATAACGAAAATCAGTAGTCACAATCCTTGACCCTTGTCACACCGTAAAACATACGTAATAACAAAACCTGATAACAAATCGACTCGACAAACAGCCAATATGATAAACGGTTTTTATCAGCGTCAACTCGAATGCTGTCCTGGTTACAAAGGCAAAGAGGTTATATTGAACTTCTAATATAACAGGTACTTTGTAATGTTAAAAATGCTGAAACGTCTTTTACTAATAGACATTTATGATTGGTCGGTCTCCATTTTATATCATCCACATTTTTATCATTAATTTTATCACGACGAAGGCTGGAAGACTCAAAGACTTAAGATTGGAAGACTTTGTATAGTTGACATTAACAGAAATATCTGATCTGGCTAGTTGCCGTCTCATCAAAAGAAGAAGAAAATAGACATTCATTCCAAGTACCTTGTGGAGCCTTATTTATAAGAGTTATTTAACTCTATGCAGCGGTTTTCTGTTTTTAAATATGAAAATAGCACAGAACCATTACTAAAAGTTAAATAACGTTTATGAATAAGTTTATTAACTTTAAAGAGACTTTAAATTATAAATTTAAGTCTCTTTAAAGTTATCAGATTTTGAAAAAATACTTCATTTACGACTTAACATTTTAAAAGATGTGCTATTTCAAGCCATGAAATGTATAAAACAAAACCAGGACAAGTTATGCCTTACAATCTTACAATGCACTTGTGTGAATGAAAAATGAGATTCTAAATTCAAAACAAAGACTTTTGAAGAAATTGCCTTATCTTTTTTTAATAAATTAAGCAGAGAATATTGTGGAAATATAAAAGTGAAAGTGCCAAATATGTTAAACAAATATTTCATGTATATGGCAACTGACTATAAAAACATATATGGAAAATAATAAATATATGACTAGAATTAGACTGAGCAGTTAAATAATATACAATATATAATAATATACAATACAATTAATAAACTACAAGAATAAAAGAAAATAAACTAAATAGATTTTCATCCACCAATCTTGGAAAGAGTATTCTTGCCTTTCGATATTTTAGTGCAAAAACCGTTTTTATCCGCTAGAGGATATAGTAAATTGAATTTAGCACATCGTGTGCACTAAGTGTGTGAATTCAAAACATCATTAAACCTTCTACCTCCATGGTGCCGGATTTATCATACAAACTTGTTTTGTTATAAACTCAGTTATTACCTACTGCTGGCATCAAAAATACTTCCTCATGGCGAACGTGAGTTTTTTTTTATTTGCTTTGGCCGGGCCATTTTCCTTTCATGGCATATTGTTAAAATATTATGTTGAAAACAAGAAACTTGAAAACAAGTAAAAACCAAAAATGAGTAATTCTAACGACGAGGAAGTTTATTTGACGCCAACAGAACTGGTCGAAATTTCAGATTCAGGCGCTGATCTCCTGTCTCTTAAGCGCCATGGAGGCTGGAAGTCCAATGCGGTTATACAGGGATACGTAGAGGATTCCATCCAAAATAAAACTAAAATATGTAAAGACATCGTAGGAGCCATTGCACTGAAAGAGCCTCACTCAGGTCCTCGAGCTGGCCATTCTACATTAAAAATAACCCATTGCTTAACACCTAATCATTACCCCCTCTCGCCAACTTTTACTGTAAGAGAATCCGATAAATCGGTACAACTATTAAGTATGACAGATACCTTACCGAGAAACTGTACAGAAGTCAATAACACCAACCTACCTTTTAAAAATATTACACTCAACTTAAGTGACTGTAGTAATATTACTTTCAATTTTTCTTAATTATACCTAAACATTATTCGAGATAATTTAAAGATTATTCCGTAATACTTACCTATCACAATGTAGTAAGTACCTACTAAATATTACAAAATGTTTTTTTTGCGTTCAGACATTTCCTCGCTGAGGTGAATTGAAAACTTACGAGTTGCTCTCGAGTGCAAAGATTTTTCACGTCGTGCTCTTTTCATTCACTCGGTAACGCTCAGGATTCTAATTTTTAAATATATATAACTTCAAATTTAATTTTAGAATCCTTCACATGCCCGGTCATCAAAATTGAGCACACGGTTAAAAACTTTGCACTCTTGTATAACAAAAAATAAGTATTTTTTATGACATTATTTCACATTGACATTTGCAAGAACTTTAAGTTCATAATTATTTCATTTATTTAATATCTAAAGCACCCTCAGTAATGATACTACAACTGGACGCAACAAAATATCTCGACGGTATTGTTAAACCCCAAGATAATATATTCAGTTACAAACAATAGTTTCCATGCGTCGTTACTGTTAAAATAGTTATCAAAATAATATTATGTTCAATATATATCTAAAGCCATCTGTTCACAACTATTCTGTAACTACCCGATATTTAATTATTGTCTATGTACCTATGAAAATAAATCTTTAGTCTTTGAACAACCTCTCGCCGTGTTTCATTAGGTTATGGGCCCAGACCCGCATTTTTCCACATATACAAAGTTATTTTGTTTAATTGTGTCCTAAAGTGTAATATGTCGACGTCGGGCTACCTAGTCAATGTGCCGAAACTCAAAGGTCGCGAAAATTATGATGATTGGGCATTTGCTACAATTAATTTTATGTTGCTTGAGGGAATTGACTTGGAGAACCTGCCAGCGGAAATCAGTGAAGCCGAGATGAAAAAAGCCAAAGCAAAACTCGTGATGACGATTGACTCTTCATTATACGCCCATATCAAAAGCGAGACTACAGTAAAAGGTGTATGGAATAAATTGAAACAATTGTTCGATGACACCGGATATCAACGAAAAATCAGTTTGCTTCGAACGTTAATTTCAATTCGCCTTGAAAATTGCGATTCTATGACAACCTACGTATCTCAAATAGTTGAAACGGCGCAGAAATTGAAGGGGACAGGATTTGAAATCACAGATGAGTGGATCGGATCATTACTTTTGGCGGGACTCTCAGATAAGTTTTCACCTATGATAATGGCGATCGAACATTCTGGAATCGCCATTAGCGCTGACGTCATTAAGACGAAATTGCTCGACATGTGTGAAGAGGTTGGCACTACTGGAACAGATTCTGCATTTTGGTCAAAACAACAGCGCTGGAAAGTTGGCAGCACTTACCGCGGTGTCAAATCGCAAACGTCAAAGTCAAATAATGACAATGCAAGTTCAAACTGCAGTAAACAAATAAAGTGCTTTAATTGTAAGAAAATAGGCCATTTTAGAAATAAATGTCCCGAATTAAAAACAAAGAAAACTTTCAATGCTTTCAGTGCTGCGTTTTTCAACGGAAATTATAGTATAGAAGACTGGTACGTCGATTCGGGTGCAAGTGCACACATGACGGCAAGTCGAGACTGTTTATTGACAAATAGACCCGTGCATGAAAATAAAGAAATTGTAGTTGCAAATCAAATGACTGTGCCTGTTGTAAGTGTTGGTGAAACACAGATAACAACGAATGTAAATGGTTCTCAGTATGATGTTATTGTGAAAAATGTTTTGTACATACCGAAGCTCACGACAAACTTATTATCAGTAAGCCAATTAATAGCTAATGGCAACAGAGTATCGTTTAAAAAGGATGTTTGTTTGATAAATAATCAAGATAATGAGCTCATAGGTGTTGCAAAATTAACAAATGGTGTGTACAAGTTACAAATACAAAGATCAGAGAACGCATTATCGGCCATGACAATGTGGCATAGAAGGCTAGGACATGTAAACACTAAGTCCTTAGAAAAAATGAAAGAAGGTGCTGTAGAAGGGGTTACTTTTGACAAGAAAGCTGACATTCGGATCCAGAACTGTGAAGTGTGCTGTGAGGGCAAACAAGCTCGTTTCCCTTTCCCATCTGCTAATCATAGAAGTGATATACTGCTAGAAGTAATACACTCAGATTTATGCGGGCCGATGGAGACCAAATCTATTGGTCAAGCAAAGTATTTTCTTCTGTTCGTGGATGATGCCAGCAGAATGACTTATGTCTATTTCTTGAAGGAGAAGAACCAGGTATACCAGTATTTCAAAGAATTTCGCGTTTTGGTGGAGAATCAAACAGGAAACAAGATAAAAGTAATGAGAACCGATAACGGAGGTGAGTTTTGTTCACGAGAGATGGAACATTTCTTAAAACAAACTGGAATCATCCATCAGAAGACTAACCCTCACACTCCAGAACAGAATGGACTCTCAGAAAGGTTCAACAGAACTGTAGTTGAACGTGCTAGATGTTTAATGTTTGAAGCGGATCTCGACAAAAGTTTTTGGGGTGAAGCAGTAAATACTGCAGTATACCTAATTAATAGAACGCCAGCTGCCAGTTTAGGCATGATGACACCATTTGAGAAGTGGACAGGCAGGAAGCCAGATTTGAGCCATGTCAAAATATTTGGAAGTAAGGTAATGGTGCATGTTCCCAAGGTGCAAAGGCAAAAATGGGATAGGAAAGCTGACAAATTAATTCTAGTTGGTTACCCAGATAATGTCAAAGGTTACAGATTATATAACCCCAAAACTAGAAAGATTACTACGAGCAGGGATGTCATTATAATAGAGAAAGAAAACTCGGACACAGCTCAGGTAGTAGTAAATAATGGAGAACAAACATTAGAAAACAAAGAAGAAATGTTAGAGAGAATTGAAAACTCAGAGGAAGACAGTAGCATGTCAGAAAATTCAGTTATGGATGATAACGATTCTACATACATCTATGACAAATCAAGTTCCCACAAGGATTCATATCAATCACTGTATAAAAATGATGAAGAGTCTACCTTAGAATCTACTTTAGAAGAAAATGTTCAAAACTTAGAAGAGCTTGGTAAGCGCAAGAGAAAGCCAGTAGAAAGATTCGGCTTTTCCAATCTGTGCATGGTAGATGAGGTGGAATCATGTGGTGAAGAACTGAGTTATGAAACAGCAATGAATGGACCGGAGAAGGAACTGTGGGAACAGGCGATGACAGAAGAACTGAAGGCTTTTGAGGATAATCAAGCATGGGAATTTGTTGACAGGAAAGAAGCTGATAGAATTGTGCAGTGTAAGTGGATTTTTAAGAAAAAGTTTGAAAGTGATAATAAAGTGCGTTATAGGGCTAGACTGGTTGCAAAAGGGTTTACTCAAAAAGAAGGCGTGGACTATACTGAGACATACTCACCAGTGCTTCGTTACTCTACTTTAAGACTTTTATTTGCATTAAGTGTGAAACTTAATCTTAAAATTAATCACTTGGATGTCACTACAGCTTTCCTAAATGGTTTTCTTAATGAAAATGTTTACATGCATGCTCCTCCTAACTTGGATTGTAAACAAAATTGTGTACTTAAATTAAAACGTGCAATTTATGGTTTGAAACAATCGGCCAGAGCTTGGAATATAAGAATAAATGATTGTTTATTAAAGTGTAACTTTGTTAAGTCAAAATTAGAACCATGTTTATATATAAAAAGGTCTGAAAAGAAGCTAATTATAATAGCAATTTTTGTTGACGATTTTTTTCTATTTTCTAATTGTCAAAATATGGTAAATGAGATTAAGAATGTACTAATGCAAAAGTTTAAGATTAAAGACTTGGGGCAGTTAAAACAATGTTTAGGCATTAGAGTTCAAATGCATAAAAATGGTTGTATTTCACTAGATCAAAAACATTTTGTGGAACATATATTAAAAAAATTCAATATGACAAATTGCAATGGTGTTGATACTCCCATTGAGAATAATTTAAAACTAGAGAAAAGTGTTGAAGTTTGTAAACAATACCCATTTCAACAATTAATAGGAAGCTTAATGTATTTAAGTGTCCAAACTCGCCCAGATATTTCTTATAGTGTGAGTTTTTTGAGCCAATTTAATAATTGTAATTCACTCATACATTGGAAACATGCAAAACGAATTTTAAAATATTTAAGCAAAACTAAATCTTATGGACTTAATAGTATGTATAAAAAAGATAATATATTTTAAGTAGCTAGGTATGCATTTACTGATTTGTTTGATGGCTGTATTTTTTTTGTTGTTTTTATGGTTTAGATTATTTTGATAAGTGGAGGTGTTAAAATAGTTATCAAAATAATATTATGTTCAATATATATCTAAAGCCATCTGTTCACAACTATTCTGTAACTACCCGATATTTAATTATTGTCTATGTACCTATGAAAATAAATCTTTAGTCTTTGAACAACCTCTCGCCGTGTTTCATTAGTTACAAATCTGTTTCTTGTTTATATACTTACCTGGTATGCAAATCAGGGTCGATAAGCCCTTAAACAATAGCTTAAAAGACTTATCCGACCATAGCACGTATTATGCAATCATAAGATGTTAATAAATAATAATATTATTTCCACTAGAGAAAAATATAATATATTAGCATTGTACTATTTTGATGTTATTTTCCCAAATTCTGTTAACTTTATCAACCTCTGTGAGAGTTGAAAAGATTTCCAATTTGGTATAAGAAAATATTTCAAAAAAATCATCAAATTTACTAGCCTGCAAATGAACGGTTTTATGTTTCATGCACAAAGGGAAGTTTCTCCGACCACCGTTGATGTTGGGAAGTTGTAAATATGCCAATTGACGCGAGTATTTTTTGCTGTTGCTGCCAAAATGACTCTGGTCTGCCTAACGGAAAGCATGAGCTGAATCCGTGAGTGTGGTCACCATCCTCAATGCGAATAAGGCAATGCAGCACGATGACCCATACTATGGCAGCCTATAGATATGTTTTTTCACGCTCCGCTTAAAGGACGTGAGTTCCTAGTGGGAGGGAAACGCGTACACTGGTATTACGTACTGGTGAATTCCAGGTTTTAATCGCTCGGCACATAAAGGAAGAACCGTATGAAGTATGAGAGCGTATGTCTACTACTCTGAAGCGGTGACTTCCAAGGCCGGCATGTATTGTCCTTTAGAGGAAGAGAGAAGGGGGAACCAGTTAGAACAGCTCTTCAGAACACTCTCCATGATAAAGGCGATAGAGGACTGCCATAGAGGCTTCTATATCGCGATACAGGATTAGAAGTTACTCCATAGTTCGATATCTCTTTAATAGATGGCGCTGTTATATGTTTTTGTAAAATTAAAATTACACAATTCCTAAGATCAATCGGTTAACAGATTATACATTTGACTATAGTCGAAAGGACCAATAGTGTGTGCCACTTCTAATGTTTTTCTACCAAACCATACATAAACGAAAGCCATTAAAATGCTAAAAACGGAACCCCAGTACATCATTATTTCTAACTTGAAGAAATAGTTCTTTTCAGAGTTAATATCACGAAGAAACAGCTTGGAAGCATTTTTTTGCCGTAGTACTAACGAGATTCTTGTCCAAGTTATAACCGCTTTGCATTGTTTTAATCACTTGAACCGCCATCCAACTCTTCTGGGGGACGTAGATAAGTCCTTTATTTTATCACGGAAAATGTTGGCAATTGGAGTTAGGAACTTCATTAATATAGAAAAGTAACAATGGATATCGATTAAAAAGTACTGGCTGTGTTTAATGAATTTAGATATATTTTTACGTGTCCTCGATTGCTCCTGGAAATTGTTATATGAACTACACCGACAAATAGATAAAAAGTTGAAACATATATTTATTGATGTAAGTGCCGTATGTACTTTTTGCTTTTAGTAAAAAGCTGGTAACTTGAGATTTGAAACAGATATTATCTATTTTATTTATCTGTATAGATTTATAGATGATGATTTGATAAAAGTGGCTGGCGGTGGATGGATGTGAACTGCTCAAGACCGGGATGGTTGATTCCTTGGAAGAGACCGTCGTTGAACAATGGACGACGATAGATTTATACTAAATGCTACTCCATTTTGATGATGCTGATATATCTTTACATTAGTCTTACTAGTGCGTGTTGTATCTGAACTAACTGTACGTATATTTTTTCTTTTTTCTTGCAAAAAATATTTCTGTACATAATACGTTTTAGCTTGTATTTCTTTTACATTTATTTTTTCTTTTAAAATTTATATGTGTAAGTGTTTAAATTAAGATACTAATTAAAATAAATCAGTACCTTGATTATTATGAAATTACGCTTTCTTGAAGTAATTAAGGTATTGTTATTAGAAATTCTTAGAATTATTACAACTTCCTGCTTCAAGGTGCTTCTCAATAACTGGGCTATCTAATAATGAAAAAAAATTAATCAGTTTTATAGTAGGTGTACATACAAACAAACACACAGCGCAGCAGTTGTTGATACTACAGCGCCATCTACCGCAGATACCCTGAACTACAGGGCAACGTACAACAAGAAGAAATGATGTGGCGACCTCCACATATAGCGCAAAAACAACAACATAACATACTACAGCGCCATCTACCGAAAATACACTGAACTGCGAAGTAACGCACTACACGGAGTAACTTCCAATCCTGAATCGCGCAATAGAAGTACTGGCGTGGATTATCATATATATATATGCCTGATCGGAGGATCCTCCCTTTGTGTTGGAGGGACATGACACCCTGTCCCCCACAGTTCAATATCTTAAATATATAAAATAACTAGTAATAGTTGAGAAACGTATAGATTTCCTCTACTTTAACATGCATGTGTTACAAATTAAACCTTCCTCTTGAATCGCTCTCTCTATTGCTTAAAATTGCATTAATATCCGTTGAGTAGTTTGTAAGATCCAAGCGCACATACAGCAGTAGTGACTTATACTACGTAAAGATGAAATACTCGTAAATAAACATTTGATATTCAGATTATTACTAAGAGTATCAACAGTGTTGAGTTAAATATTGGGTAAATAGAATCTCTATATTTGTTTCTAACTGTTACGACGTTTAGAATATTCACTTTCGCAACAAAATCGCTTCCAAAAAGAGGAGAAAACATTGGCAGAACTTTGAATAAATAAATTCACTCTTTGGCGTTTCTATTTATTATAACTGATCATCTTATATATAAAATTCTCGTGTCACAATGTTAGTTACCATACTCCTCCAAAACGGCTCGATCGATTTTCATGAAATTTTGTGAGCATTTTAAGTAGGTCTGAGAATCGGCCAACGTCTATTTTTCATACCTCAAAATGAGAAGAGTGATCCGCCCCTAAATTCTTTTTTTTTATGGAAAGACAACGTTTTCCGGGTCAGCTAGTTTTAGTATATTATAAGTTTTAAGTAACATTTTTGACTCCAGATTTCTTTCAAATAATGTTGGTATTTAAAACTAGCTCGACCTCGCGGCTCTGCGTATGTGTCGGTTAACGCGACAAAGTATTTCCATGACAAATTTCATTAATATTGGTGCAGCCTTGAAAGCATAACAAACAGATAGAAACTGCACGTTTTGCCAAGTGGTTTAAACGGTCGCCACGCCACTTTGCACTACGCTGTTGCGGTTGCAAATCCACAAATTGTTGTTCTGAGTCCGGGTGTTCTTTGTGTTTGTTTCATGTTTACTTGTAAAGTCTCCCGTGACACAAGATGAATATTCCTAATGCGGGAGTTGTATTTAAAAAAAAAGAAAAGTATTGAATCGATTCAAATTTAAAATATTACTCGTAGTATAGATTTTTAATTAATTAGTTACAACCAGTTATGAACTGATTAATATGTTGGATTCGAATTTCCTTTTATTGTAGTGATTGATAGTTTTAGTAATTAGTAAACTACATTCCATAGTACAGATTTGTCAATTTATTAATTAACGCGTGTATGCTGTAAAGAATAACCTATGCCTTCATCAAGTCAGTCATCACTCACTCAAACAAATAATTTGACTCATCGAGTCAAAGTATCTTTACGCCAAATTTTATTGAAATCGGTGGAGTTGTGTAGCTTTGAATATTTAACAGGACATACAGAAAGAGTTCCTTTCAAATTTGTAATATTAGTATGGAGCAATGAAACAATTTGTGATGTCAGTGAACTAATTCAACGCGATATAGAATAAGTATGTACTGTGTATGTAGGACAGAGACCAACTCCAACTGAAGTCCATTAGTCGTAAAACAAACAAGTAAATTAATGTAAGTCTTTTACGCTTGTTCGACATTTTGGCATATGTGTTACATAAAAGGGTTCTGAGTTATTGATAGTATAAAAAGGAGGAAATAAATATTGCGTTAAAGGTACATAAATACAATTAATAAAAAGTTTAAAAATTATAACTCGACTACGTAAAAGTTTTAATAAAATTAGATATCGAAAATAACCCGTGCCATTACAACTTCATTTTTTAAATTTATTCAGTAGTTTAGGCGCTACAGTGTAATATACAACCCGTTGGAAATATCTTCGAACCTGGTTAGCAGTTTACTAAATAGGTAGTTTATTAATATTTCACTGAACAGAGAAACAATAAACAAGAATGAGATTACGAAAGCAAGAATAACACACGTGCGTCGGCGCTTGCTAAATAAGCGAAGGCGGGGCGATGCATGGGGAAGCGAGAGGTGAAGCGCATTCCAGCCGGGAGCGCAGAAATTTCCGACGGGTTGTACAAACATATTTAAATTACCAAAAAGATTAGTTTTCCTTTTTACTCTTCCTTTTGGCTTAGCCGTAGTCGGGTTTAAAGATTGTAGAGCCACACTGATTTTAGTATGATCGGGGCGGTACTACGGTCTCACAGAAGACCAACATAACATAACATTAGCATTCGTACTGTCGTGTTTCATTGGTGAATCCGAGACCGGAGGACCCAATGATGCAGAAGCATTCCTAATGAGTATGATGACCACTACTTTGGACACTGTTTATGCTTTCTATAAGACAGAGTAGAGTCACTTTGGCAGGCTCATATACAAAAATTGCTTGAGTTATGTGTATAAAGTATCTCTATTATCACCGTTTAACTAAGAATTACCTACTTTTCTTTAAATGGCAGACTCATCAAACAAAAGCTTATACTTTTCGTTCCACAATTGTCAGTTATTTTCATAAGCTGTCAATTAGTGTCTAAGCCTGATTCATTCACAATCTTATTGATAGTAAAAGGTCAAATGAAAACAAGATACTTGGAAGTAAATTTAATTTAATTGGCTTTATCATTTACCAGTAGGCCACTATGTATAGGCATTTTTTGACGCTTATCTAATATTAATTTTAGAAATTAGGTGCATAACTTGTGATTTGCAACAGTGAAGAAATACTCGTATGTTAATTTTGTAAATATTTTAATTGTTTTTATTTTATTTCCTAGTATTTGAATTTAGTTTATTACAGGTATAATGTAAAGATAATAGACGATTCTCTTTAGTAGAAATTGAAATGTACAAATGAGATTCTCCTTCATCTATCTTGATACGCAGAAGTTTCATTTAACGACCCTTAATAGATTTAGTTATATCATGGAACACTTCAAAATCAAAAACAGATAAACTTATCAGGTACATGTCAAACTCTGTGTAAATGTCAATGTCTCTGTGTGAATCTCTGTCTACGGATATTGCCATTCAAACAGGCGGAAATGAAGAAGTAGATCAAAATGTTACTTTGAAGAATGATGCTTGGCCTCTAAGCAGGAGGTAATCATAAAATAGACGAATTATTAAATTTTAAAAGTCACAAAGAGTCTAATAGAGTTAAGTAGATTGGAAAGAATACTTGTTGAATTATTCTTCTTTAACAGACGTATCACCTGATGGTAAGCGATTACCACCGCCCATGAACACCCGCAAAACCCGAGGCGTCACAAGTGCGTTGCCAGCCTTTCGGGTTTTTGTTTGGTTTTTGAGGGGGAAAGGGGTTGGGGATATGCACCTCTGGTATCCTCTCACTCACTCGGTAAAACACAATGCAAGCGCTATTTCACACCAGTGTTCTGTGAGGCTGTGGTATCACTCCGGTCCAGCCGGCCCATTCATGCAGAAGCGTGTCTCTCCCACGGTATAAAACTATCCTATCTATCTAAATATTGAATCTAAAAATATCCTATCCAGAGGCACACCTCTGGATAGGATATTTTTAGATTATTATAATACTGTAATTTTGTTAATTTTCTAATAAACATGTGGTAGTTAGATGGAAAAAAATACATTTATTATTGGACTATTGTAAATCAGATGAACTTTTGGACTAAATGGTATACAGTGAATGGAAATTATTTAAATTTTGCATTGGAATGTTTTTCAAGCAACACCTTATGAACACATGGGGTAAAACATAAAGACATCCTTTCTTTTCTAAATAAAACAAAGCCTTAGCGCTAAAAAATTTGTATCGAAGTTTTTTAATAATTTCACATATGTTTAGCATGCAGCATTCAGAATTAAATTGTGATAAAATTCGAATCTACACTCAGTTATTTATCTATAACACCTTTGAACTTGCAATTATTGTATTATATATACATAAATATACGAGTATATACATAATCTGAATCTAGGCAACGGTATCCACAATTTTCATGAAATTTAGTATGCTAGGGGTTTTAGGGGCGATAAATGTAGCTTACAGCATTAATGTAGCATACTCACAAGAGTTTTATACATTATTTTAGTAATTCGCTATTCGCTTGTGCCTTCAACACATCCAAATCTTTTAAGCAATGTGTATATTGTACAATCTAAATTTACATTTACAGATTTTTTGGATAAAAGCTGATGCCAGATGTAAATAATATATATGTCTATATTTCCTACCTAATGTGAGACTAATGTGATTTTTTAAACAATTTTTTACTTTTTAAAAGGTACATCAAAAATATAAACTCGGGAAGAGCCACGGGAAAAGGCTAATAGCTAATAAAGCTTTCATCTTTATTGAGTAACCAAAATAAGGACAATTAGTGGCTTTCCAATGTTTTTTGTGTGTTTTTGTTCTATAAATAAGACATTTTGCTGTGCAATATTCAGTTCAAGTTGCATGTTCAAATGTAACTTTGTTCCAACTCAACCGTTTGAAGTTAGCAAAAACTCAAATGGAAGAGCTCATTCCAGTAAGTGATCTTAAACCGAACCGCGAACCTCGATGAGAACCAACGATATAGGAAAAGTCAGCTCGAAGAACTTTCTAAATGTACAAGTTTTCCCGTATCATGTTTGAATATCACTTTAAAAGGATGAAAGTTAGACCATTTTTTTGGGTTCCTTAGTTCCTTAAACCCCGTCCGTCCTCGGCTTGCCTTTTAAACGCTTAGTGTTAAAAAGATAAAACCTTTGCATGGATATGTGTATTTATTACGTTAACAAATTTAACGTTGCTAAAATAAAATAACAAATGATATTTTTTTAGGGTACCTTTGGGATATACGTAAAGTGGGGATACATTTTTTCTCGAATCCAACTCACAGTATGAGTATTATTAGGTAGTTCTTTTAAAAATATTGAGAGGTTGCCTAGATGATTTTTTGATTTAGGTATCCGTTTGCGCGATATTTACCTTTAAAGCGCATTTTTTTGTTAAAGTAGGGTGGCCTGACACGCACGTGGCATAACCGACTTCAAAAATGAGGAGGTTATCTATTAGTCTGTATTTTTATCACCATTATTTTACCACATGACTTTCAACTGGGTGAACCGATTTTAATGATTATTTTCTATTTGAAAGCTGGTGCTTCTCGTGTGGTCCCATTTCAATTTTGTCCAGTTCTTGAAGTTGGTTTTTATTGTCAAAATTTGTGATTATTTAATGCTTAATGAGAAATCTATGCTCCAATATTTCTGAATATTTTTGGTGAATAGTCTATGAAGAATTTTTTTTATTTCAATTTATTTTCGATAATAATTAATGACTTCAATGATACCATAGGTCCTGTACACTGTCCAAAATATGCAGTCACTGAAAACGTGACTGCATATTTCGAAGTCATTTCAAGATACCCGTGGGAGAGCTATGCTTCGGCATGAATGGGTCGGCTCGACCGGAGTGATACCACGGCCTCACAGAAAACCGGTGTGAAATAGCGTTTGCGCTGTGTTTCACCGATTGAGTGAAGATACCGGAGGCCCATACCCCAACCCCTCCCCCATCCCCTTTCCCATCCCCCAATGGTCGGCAACGCACTTGTGACGCCTTTGGTGTTGCGGGTGTCCATGGGCGGCGGTAATCGCTTAGCATCAGGTGATACGTCTGCTAGTTTGCCCACTATTCAATAAAAAAAAAAAAAATGTTTATTGGATGTTAATATCAACCACGACTTTAAAAAAAACAATCTGTTTTAATCTACTGTACTTAGACCTAAGTGAAATTGATTCAATGAGGATTTAGTGGTTACTTGTAACTGTCGTATCTGGTATCAAACTAATCCCGCGTCACATTAAATAAATATAACAGTATGTCAACAAACTTCGTATCTGCCTACACTAATGTTATAAAGTTTAAGATTTTCTTTGTCTGTTTGTTTGGTTTGTGGCAACTACAGCTCCATCTACCGAAGATACACTGAACTACGAGGTAACGCACTACACGGAGTAACTACCAATCCAGAATCGCGCAATAGAAGTTCTCGCACCGATTATCATATGTACAACATCACAACATCAACTGTTGGGCAGTATCCCGTTCCCCCACAGGTTGAATTTGCTGAGATTAGTTCGTGTGAACTACTGCTTTAAATAAAACAATTGTTTTAGTGTTAAATAGCCCACTTATCAAGTAAGGCTAATTAACATCACGCTCACACGCATCACAAAAACCTTACAAAATCGAAAAAATATTATCTTTTGTTTGACTCAAAGTTATAAGGGTCAGCAAGACACATATAATATAAAAACAAATAACATTTATTGGTTCAATGAAAACTCAATATAAATACGTAAATACAAATTTGCCGAAGGATGACAAATAGCGTCGCCAGAACGCATTGAATTGGGCCATACCGCTTTTATGTAAATCATGGGTAAATTGACATAGACATGACAAAACATGTGAAATCCTTTCAAGGATATTTCCATATTCTTTTTTTACATCAAAGAAGACCCAATACTACCTATTTACAATATCCCTTCGATGTATTTTATTCACAAATGGTGACAAATAGTTGCAGAATTAAGGTTACCGTTGACACATTTTCGTTTGAAAGGTTTTCAATCAAATTTCTTCGTCTAGTTTCAGATTTTTTAGAGAATTATTTGCTAGAGATTTTTGTCAACCTTCCAATTAAGCTTTTCAAAGGTGGTGTTATTAGCTTATCCTGTTTATATCTAACTGACTCCGCGAACCGTACATGATATTTTTTGTGAATATTTTCTAAATTTTCGAAAATTTGTTTTAGTATTTATGCCCATCTCATCTCATCTCAACATATATACGAATAATGTAACTTACTTACGAAAATTCTCTCCAGTATTGTATTAGGTTTATTTCAAAAATAAAGTTTATAATTATTATCTTTCCACGGTTAGAGTACAGCCTCGGACTAAGAAAATATAACACAACCGGTAGCCTTATAATTGTCTTCTATATAAATCTTGTCTTGACAACAACAAACATAAAAAAGTTACTGTCGATCGAAAGTTATGAGCGTATCATACATTTCGGTGAATCATTTTTATTTATTTATTAGTAATAAAATAAAAAGCTGTTTAGCTTTAATGTTTCAACTACTAACTATTTTGTTTAGGGGACAAGCGAGCAGACGTATCGCCTGATTGTTAGCGATTACCGCCGCCCATGGACACCATCACCAGAGGCGTCACGAGTGCGTTGCCGGCCTTTGGGGGACGGGGAGTGATTCTCCCACGGGAGGGGTTGGGTTCTGGGCCTCTGGTATCCTCACATTTCCGTGAAACACAGCGCAAGCGCTATTTCACACCGGTTTTCTGTGTGGCCGTGGTATCACTTCGGTAGAGCCGACCCATTCATGCCAAAGCGTGGCTCTCCCACTGATAAAATTCTTATTTTTAACATGCTTTTATTAGCTACTCATGTACGTCTGTTTGTTTTTAAAAGTATTATTTAGTTCTTTAAAAATGTAATTTAATATTTCTATTTTTTCTACAATACGTACGTAAAAATATATCTTACTAGCTGAACCCCGCGGTGCTACCCGCGGTACGATGATAACTGCGGGCAACGCCGCGAGGCGAAGCTATATCTTTATAAATAGTAGCCTATGTGTTATTCTGATGTATAAGCTATATTGTGGTAAAGTTTCATTCAAATCCATTCAGTAGTTTTTACGTGAAAGAGTAACAAACATCCATACATACATACATCCATACTTACAAACTTTCGCCTTTATAATAGTAGTAGGATTTCATTAAGTTAACATCATAGTTTTTAGGTGAATTACGATAAGGTCTTTTGATTTAAGGTCAATGATATCAACACATTATTATTGGTGGTCCTAGGTGGTACCTGGCGAAAGTTGTTGTAAGCCGTTAGATGCAGACAGTACAGGACCGGCTGATATAAAGAATTTCGTCCAGCTGTGGACGTCTACGTTTGATTAAAATGATTTCCATGAGACACATTGTTCGTATCCTGTTCGTAACTTAAGTATCCCAGGTCTTCCTTCATAAAATGCACGTTCATTATGAAAAGTAATGAACACTATGTACGAAAGCTTATATTAAAGTCCTGACGAATCTAGTTTAGCATGTTCTGATATAATTGTATCCAAAACATTGAATCTGTTTCAAATTTTTACTCTCTCTTCAATAAATTGTTATTAATACAATTCAGTTGAATAGAAAATAATTGGATATTTAGGTGTTATTATTTTGAAAAGTATTACTTACGAGTGTTTATCTATTTCTCTACCGTTCTGATAGCCTGACAGTTCACCGTTTATGTATATAGGTTGTTTTGATTCGTTCATTATACATAATTCTCGTGTGTTGCTGTTGCTCATGATGAACTCCGAAACTATCTAACATATCGTCATGTTTTCTTTTTAAAACGTGTATTTTACTAGTGTGCCCAAGATAGGATAGTTAAAATCATCCTAGCTGAACATGATTGAAAAGAGACAAGACGAGGTTTCGTGGGTCA
Organism: Spilarctia lutea; assembly: GCA_916048165.1. Taxonomy (NCBI): domain Eukaryota; kingdom Metazoa; phylum Arthropoda; class Insecta; order Lepidoptera; family Erebidae; genus Spilarctia; species Spilarctia lutea. The sequence continues at coordinate 15,465,532 of OU696479.1, forward strand.
GGTAATATTATCATATAGTTTCAAACTTAATCATGATTTGTGAATCTTAAGTACCTTTAAATGAGCTCAGAATAAAATAGCATTTCTTATTTGTAAATGTATGATCATTACTTCCATATATCTACAGAAGTTCCTAAAAACGGTTTCAAATTTAACCTACTGCTATTTGTCTTTATAGTGGTCTAGTCCAATAACGAAAACGGACTCCTGTTACGTTGTAATAGATGATTGCCTTCCTATTGTGCCTATTGATACGACTAGATCTAACAATGTAAGTGTTCCTCAGTTCTAAGCTACTCGAATTGAATTGAACAGGATATTATATTAACTCACACTACCTGTAAGCTATGCGATATTTTAGAAGAAAAGAGTGAAGATATATTTTAGTAATCTAGACTAATATATAAAACTGAAGAGTTGGTTTGTTTAAACTCGCTGTGGGGTGCACCTTATCATACACAATGAAAGTCCGAAAGTAATTATTATAAACATATATTTTATATCACAATACAAATACGCGTCGGTATCGTGGCTCAAGCGAGAAGCGGCCTCTCGGCGTCACAGTATGTATTTGACTAATCGTACAAACAAAACCGAAGATGCACGAGCATCTCGATCGTGCTATTGTGATAACAAATGCAGGTGAAAGTAAATATATAGATGATCGCTACATACGCCCCCCCGAGACCTTAAGGTCTATAAAAATTAGGAAAGCGAACAACCCTACCCGAACGAGTCGTCCGATGATCTGTTGCGGTAGGTGAAGGTTTGGCTAAAATTGGCGGAACTATAGGCGAAGCTGAAGGCGAAGTTGTAACGTACTAATCTCAGGAACGACTGGTCTGATTTGAAAAAAACTTTCAGTGTTATTTTTATTTATCGAAGAAAGCTATAGACTGTATATCATCACGTTAAGACTATATAATAGGAGTGGAAGACCAATGAAGAATGATTAAAAAACGTGGAAAAATTATCACGCTACGGGTAATAGGAGACGCAAACGATATTGCACGGGTCAGCTAGTATAAGATAATAATTTAGTATAAGATTTAGGGACTAAGTTTGAGTTTTAAAAAAAAGGACCATAGTTTTGAGTTCGGCTTGTCTATACAAACGGCATACGAGCCCCAGCTACTGTGAGGAACATAATGCATCCATCACATTACAAAGTTTAATAGCACACAATCAAAACGATGGTTTTCTATGAGAGACTGACACACTCCATCTCTAAATAGGTCAGCGCATGAACCCTTACTCACTTTTAATGACTCTGAATTGTTGATCATTAAAACTTTTAACTGACAAACACAGATTGGGAGTAAATTTTATCTTCCTTTAGATTAGTCGGCTTAATGAAACCTGTATTAAAATAAATCCACGTCAATTTCATGGAACTAATACGTGTTTGGATTAATTTAGAATCGAAAGAGCTATTGTTTACAACAGTACCTAATTTAAATGTTCTAAATAATAATATTATATCCTACTACTATTATAAAGGCGAAAGTTTGTAAGTATGGATGTATGTATGTATGGATGTTTGTTACTCTTTCACGTAAAAACTACTGAATGGATTTGAATGAAACTTTACCACAATATAGCTTATACATCAGAATAACACATAGGCTACTATTTATAAAGATATAGCTTCGCCTCGCGGCGTTGCCCGCAGTTATCATCGTACCGCGGGTAGCACCGCGGGGTTCAGCTAGTACTATTATACTTTGTGACAAATACTTATAGTAATGCTAGTTATTTAACTTAAGGCATCTGTGCCGGAACTAGATAAAAAATCTGTATACAAGACATCAACGCTATTCCCTTCATAATACACATAACCTATCATTTACTACAAACATAGAAGTTTCATACACCATACAGTTTCTATAATATCTCTCTGCATATTGAAAACTGTGACTACAGTGTTCTGAAAACAATATACAAGATAATCAACATGTCTATTTTTTTTAATGTAATTCGGGCTTTTCTTATCCACTTTTACATAACTAAATTAAGATCACGAACTTAATCGACTTTTCTATTTTACTTTATTGTTGTACTCCTACAAACGTTGGAGAAATAAGCTTTTGTTATGCTAATAATACTTAGAAATATTTTACGTGGGAAAGGAAACCTTGTATAAGCCAATAAGGTTTTGTTTGTCGCGGGTGGCGGTGACAATGCCTATTGTAACGACTTGAGCGGAACTGTTCCGTGTTACGATCTTTTTACAAGCAGATGCTAAATTTATAAAAACATTTAACAACTTTCTAATTGTTAAGAGAACAAAATGTTTATTAAAAAATCAATATGCTGTCTTTGCCTTTTTAATCGACGTCGAAAAAGGAGGAGGTTATCAACTCGATACTTTTTTTTTCTGTTTGTTACCTCTTAACTTTCGACTGGGTGAACCGATTTTGGTGATTCTTTTTTTATTTGAAAGCTGGTGCTTACTATGTGGTCCTATTTTAATTTGGTCCAGTTTCTGAAGTGTGTTTTCTTTTGTTTAAATTTGTGATTATAATTTGATATAACAGGGAAACACAGTCCATACCTTTAGTAAAACGGTTGTGATAGTCCAAAAGAGTCGTATGTTGTACTGTAGTACTACTTTAAAATTAATATTTTCCAAGAACAATACTGTACTATTAGACAATAAGGGAAAAAAATACACATCATTTTAGCAGATGCAAAAACCCACGCAAGTTGTATAAAAAAGTATTTGATGTATTTATCAGTTGTCTAGTAACAAAAGTAAAAATTCTGCTCAATTTGGATAGCGCTGTGTGTTAGATGTCTGAAATATTTATTTATTTCTTAATAATACCAATTTTCATAGCGTGATCCAATGCGATAACAGAAGTACTCGGTATAAAAGTGTTCATTCATACTTTAGTCGGACCATTTATGATTGTCGTGTATTTCTCAAATCACTTTATTTAACAAGCTTGGAAAAGCACAACAACTTCAGAAGTAGCCGACAACTATTGAAAGCACAAGGGATTCGTGCTATTTCAACAATATACTCTTTCCGTTTTCTTCAAGATGCAATGACAAAGAACAAGCAATTTGTATCCAACTGCAGTACTACTCGTAAGTTAATCTTAGAATATTATTTTTATTTGTTGCCGGTACAGGATTTCGTAGAGAATAAGAAAAGAAAATGTATATTTCTTCCAGTTCTGGTTTGTTTATACTTTGCAAAATAAGTTAGAAAATTATTTACAAAAGTAAAACCTTTTATTAGAAACTAAAGAAGTCTATGTGTAAGCTTCACAAATTCGAGTAAGAATATATAAGACTAATAGTCTTTATAATTCTTTTGTGGGCATCCGACAAATAAAATAAAGTGTTTCTCTGTATTAGAATTATGTTGACTACTATAAGAGACCAGACATAAGGGATAAAAACATACAATTGTCTTTAGCAGCAGTGTAGGTTTCAGAAATCCGAGTAACAATATATAAGGGACCAGACATAAGGGATAGAAACATACAAATTGATATGTTTGTTATTTTCATAAAAATATCATAAAATTTTATTAATAAAAAACTAGCTGATAAAAATGTTTCTACTATTTTATAAACTACTAGCTGTCCCGGCAAACGTTGCTTTGCCATAAAAGGGAATATAAAAAAATAGGGGTTGATCGTAGAGGGTTGAAAATCTAGGGTTGTATGTATTTTCTAATGCTGCATCATAAAAAAATAGAAATTAAAAATTTTGTCAAAAAAATTAAAAAAAAATTTTTGGGGTGGACTACCCCTAACATTTAGGGGGATGAAAAATAGATAAGAACCGATTCTCATAGATACCGGATAATCACAAAAAATTTCATCAAAATCGGTCGAGCCGTTTCGGAGGAGTTCGATTACGCACCAACACGACACGAGAATTTTATATAATAGATTATCTGATATAATAACATTGCTGACTTTCAATGTCTGAGCGAACATCAGTTACATTAAGCTTATATTATCCTTTCTTAAAGCTAATCTTTAATGTTATAAATGTGAATATAAATTTTGTTGGTTACGGTTCACCCGAAAACTACTTAACCGATCATCATGAATCTTTGCACTCATATTCTTGGAGGTATTAGAAGTACCATAGGACGAAACTAGGACATAGGAGGAAGTAACTGTTTATTAAATGCGAGCCATCGCTCGCATTTAATAAACAGTTACTTCCTCCCGGCATCCCGCGGCCGAAAGCAAGTACTCTATAAAACAAAGTGTTCATGGTATATACTTTTTAAAAAAAGGCAAAATATAATTACTACCCAAGTTTAGCACGTCACGTAACAGATATTTAATGAAATCTAAAATAATAATAAAATCATTAAACAAGCAAATCAAAGTGTTCAAAGTGTATAAACATCGATAAACAAATCTCAGGAAGTACACGTGCTCAAAGCACGTGTACACTCTATTGTTCGTCTGTTTAAACGAACAATCGGTGGTTGTATTTGTTTGCCATACTTAGTGGTGGAGGGAAAGGAATGAGAACTCTTAGCAGTATAATACATATTTTAAACACAAAAAATGAATATATAATTAAAATTTTTGGCATACAGGGATGATAAATAGATTTTTATCTGATGGAAGCATAAAGGTCGTAGTTGATCTTGCAAGGCTGTGTGCTATCGACTACTTTGTTACTCCTCCATATCAATGACATGCTGTAAATTATCGGCATTCATTTTTATGCGCTTATATTTCTCGGGAAAACGTTATTAAGAGTCGATACAAACTTCTGTCTAAAATTGAGACCTCTTTGGAAAAGGTCAGATTGGGGTAGACATAATTTGGTCCAATCAAACCCCACAAAGACACAAACTTGCGCGTTCACCGCTAAAAACTGCCGTTATTTGTATGTCCTCGTTTTGAAGACACTGCTTTATCTGCCTCAGTGCCAATATTGGAATATTTAATGTCGACATATCGAGTGGAGTTCAGTTTTGTGGCCATTTGGAAGATAAAGACAAATTGGCCTCGAAAAAGCTTGGAGTGCTCAGCAGATCAAGACGGTATTTCATTCCGGCCCATCGCATTCTGCTTTATAAGGCACAGGTTCGGTTTCATATGGAATACTGTTCTCACCTTTGGGCAGGAGCACTCCAGTACCAGCTCTTCCGGATCGCATTCAACGGAGAGCGACTCGAATCGTGAATTGCCAAGAGGTTTCAATTCGGCTGGAATCTCTGGCGTTTACTATGGGGTGTGCTCCAAAGAATTGTTCGAACAAAACCCTGCCGCTTCTTTCCGCTATCGTCCTACGCGACAGCAGTTTCATCCCCATATCATTTAGATAGTTGGTAGTTCACAATTGTGCGCTTTTCTAGACACTTTCTGCTTACCACAACAAAATGAACTTGAATAGAATAAACGATCGCCTGCGGTATTCCCGGACCAATAAGATCTTTAAACCTTCAAGAAAAGAGAGTACTCCTTCTTAAACGCATTGGTGGTGCCCCTGGTGTTGCGTTTGTCCATGCGCAAACACAACACCAGGGCGGCGGTAATCGCTTACCATCAGGTAATACGTCTGCTCTTTTGTCCCCTACTCCATAAAAAAAAAACTCCACGAGCTTAGTTTTAGGGATAGAAACATACAAATTGATATGTTTGTTATTTTCATAAAAATATCATAAAATTTTATTAATAAAAAACTAGCTGATAAAAATGTTTCTACTATTTTATAAACTACTAGCTGTCCCGGCAAACGTTGCTTTGCCATAAAAGGGAATATAAAAAACGAACAATCGGTGGTTGTATTTGTTTGCCATACTTAGTGGTGGAGGGAAAGGAATGAGAACTCTTAGCAGTATAATACATATTTTAAACACAAAAAATGAATATATAATTTAAATTTTTGGCATACAGGGATGATAAATAGATTTTTATCTGATGGAAGCATAAAGGTCGTAGTTGATCTTGCAAGGCTGTGTGCTATCGACTACTTTGTTACTCCTCCATATCAATGACATGCTGTAAATTATCGGCATTCATTTTTATGCGCTTATATTTCTCGGGAAAACGTTATTAAGAGTCGATACAAACTTCTGTCTAAAATTGAGACCTCTTTGGAAAAGGTCAGATTGGGGTAGACATAATTTGGTCCAATCAAACCCCACAAAGACACAAACTTGCGCGTTCACCGCTAAAAACTGCCGTTATTTGTATGTCCTCGTTTTGAAGACACTGCTTTATCTGCCTCAGTGCCAATATTGGAATATTTAATGTCGACATATCGAGTGGAGTTCAGTTTTGTGGCCATTTGGAAGATAAAGACAAATTGGCCTCGAAAAAGCTTGGAGTGCTCAGCAGATCAAGACGGTATTTCATTCCGGCCCATCGCATTCTGCTTTATAAGGCACAGGTTCGGTTTCATATGGAATACTGTTCTCACCTTTGGGCAGGAGCACTCCAGTACCAGCTCTTCCGGATCGCATTCAACGGAGAGCGACTCGAATCGTGAATTGCCAAGAGGTTTCAATTCGGCTGGAATCTCTGGCGTTTACTATGGGGTGTGCTCCAAAGAATTGTTCGAACAAAACCCTGCCGCTTCTTTCCGCTATCGTCCTACGCGACAGCAGTTTCATCCCCATATCATTTAGATAGTTGGTAGTTCACAATTGTGCGCTTTTCTAGACACTTTCTGCTTACCACAACAAAATGAACTTGAATAGAATAAACGATCGCCTGCGGTATTCCCGGACCAATAAGATCTTTAAACCTTCAAGAAAAGAGAGTACTCCTTCTTAAACGCATTGGTGGTGCCCCTGGTGTTGCGTTTGTCCATGCGCAAACACAACACCAGGGCGGCGGTAATCGCTTACCATCAGGTAATACGTCTGCTCTTTTGTCCCCTACTCCATAAAAAAAAAACTCCACGAGCTTAGTTTTTATAGGAGTTTGTTAAGATTGTTAAGTTTATTAAGATACAGAGGAAGTGGAACCTATGCACTCAGACCAATAGTAGGTGTTAGTTATTAGTCATTATTAGGTACATATTCATGATTTAGGTAAAATAAATTAATTCTGAGAAGAAAAGATAAGGAAAACTTGTTACAACTTACAAACCCTACACCAGCCCGTTTGACCAACGGTCTATATCCAACTGTCCAGCAGTGAACTGTTAGAAGCCTTTGATGTAATGTGTACATTATTGTTACCGTTTACTTAACAAACATCATCATCATGGCAATTTTCCTGAGTTTTTGACTAGGCGAAGTCTGCGAGCTGTTGACCAAAGTCGATTTTCATTAGTATTAGTTTTTTCAAACAAAATATGGTGAAAACATGCATTAATAATTTTAAAATTCATCTGTTGTAGGAAGTTATGAATGAATGTATGTAACGCGAGTTAATGTAGTATGTGTGAGCATTGTGTACGAGTACATGTAAGTGTATTGTTTGTATGTAATGTATGTAACGCGAGTTAATGTAGTATGTGTGAGCATTGTGTACGAGTACATGTAAGTGTATTGTTTGATAACGTCATGAGGTAAAGTGGCCATTATAAATTTAAGTCAATACTTGTTTCTGTGTTACAATAAAACTTAACATCATTTATGTCCATAGTATTTATTGACTAATGTATATAGCAGTTATTCCCACAAATCTATAAGTTTAACTTGCTTATGGGTTGGTCGTTATCCGATTTCGATGATTCATGACTACATAAATAAATTTACTAAAGCATTATTTATTGCCATTCGAAGGAACCAGACTTAATTAAACTAAAAGGTTCTACATTTACCATAACCATTATCTACGAATACAATTTCCAAATTCCATAACATTTTGCTATAAATCATTACTAATTATATTATCGTTATTACTATATTGGAAATGTTACGTAATAGAATAATAGGTATGAAAGAAAATCATTTAAACATTTGTATTTGTATTTACATTATCGTTTTTCTGAACCTTTTTCAAATTATCATAAAGTTAAACCTTATAAATTTATTGATGTCACATTTAAAAGTGATATCTAAGACAACTGAAAATATTTTATGAAATAAATAAAACGTTGGAGATTGTTTTTTGTTTTTTCAAAAGACGGTTCTCATTTCATGTCACAACTTTTTTTTAAATATTTTTTTCTCCTTCATTTCATCACGGCGAAGACTTGATGACTCGAAGACTTAAGATTTAAAGACTTTACATACTAGACATTGGCAGAAATAGCTGAATTTCGTTGCCATCTCATCATCAAAAGAAAATAAAACGTTGACATTCTAAAAAATCTACACCTGAAATAGAGACTTTAAATGTAGGTATATTTTTTTCTTACAGGTGAGTGAAAAATTATTTCAGATGAAAAACAAAGCACATATATATAAAATAATCTTCTTCTTATATTTTTTTTTATTGTTACAGAAAATGCAATTGTCTTTATTTCACGTTATAGAGTATAAAAATATTACTATCTACAATGTTTCTCATCATAGAACTTAAAGGCTGAACGTACTAAAATAATTTCCGACCCCGCGACATACAAATCTTGAAAAATATTGCTAAGCATCATTAGCTAGACAAAAAGTACTTGCTTGGTATTTGTAAAAATAGTTTTTATACTAAGAACTTTATTTAAAATTTGTCAGTAAAAAAAAAAACAGGTCAGATTGTATTAAATTGGTGCTGTACAGTATCAAGCTAAATAATACGTCAATATTATTAAATATCGAAATACAAGAGTGTAGTCAAAAAATAATTTTTATGTATCAGAATCCAAGAGTGGTGGTCATCATACTCATTGCAAGTGCAGACAATGCAACAATGCAGTATGGTGACCCAGACTATGGTAAACTATTGATTCTGCACATGCTTTTCATCAAGCAATATAAAATATAAAAGAACCTGTGATCAGTGTGACCTATCCATATAACTTTAGTGAGTTCAAACCAAATGCGAAAATATCACAAATCGATTCACAAAATATTATCAGAGAGTTTCAGAGCATATAATTATCACAATCTTTACAACAGCTATTCAAACTTCTGACGAAATCCGTTTAAATTCCAAACACGATTTGCTCGATCGAAATTGCAATCTCTTAAATGCGCTACAAGTTTCATTATTTCAAATTTATCGAAGCGACGGTAAAGTTGGGAAACGATCAGAGTTTGTTGGTTACATGCAACTTTTAATAAACAAGTAGGTAAGTCATTAAAGGAAATGGATATCTTTTAATGTACTTTTTAATTAAAAGCACGTGCTTGAATTACATGCAATTACATAATTGTGCGGACGACCTGGTTAAGATCGCAGGGACTCGTTGGATGCAGGCCACTAGTTACTACAGACCGGTCAATGTGGAGATCATTGGGGGAGGCCTACGTTCAGCAGTGGACTTCTTGCGGCTGATATGATGATGATGACATAATTGTGCACGTAAAATATAAATCATACAAAATATTATTTCAAACTTAATGATACTTACAGCTCACCATAAAAGGTTTTAAATACATTGCAGTTTCACTTCTGCTGGCATAATAATCGTAAATCGTTAAAACACATAAAATAATCCTAAAATTATTTTAAAGATTATATAGGTTTTCGGTATTATAAAGTAAACAAGCCTTATGAAAATATACAGATACATTATCAACACAACGATTTAAACCAATTTACAAATCATTATATCGTGTTTCTGAAGTATTCATACGCGATCTACTCGTATGTAGATTTACTGCGAATGTTTTGATGAACTAAGACACAATGTCAAAGAACAATTTTTAAATCCAAAATCTCTATTCCTTTCTAAGGTCACTGAATTCAAATGCAAATTTAACCTTAAGAAACTGAGAATAACAATGAAATGATATTAAAATTAAATAATAGGTCTTTACCTATGAAATTGCGTTTCTTCAGTACTGGTCATTTCAAATAAAAAAAAGTTTGTAATGGCTCTGTATTCTAAATTCAAATTAATTTTGTTTTAAAACCATGACATTCTATTTACAAACTCAGTCTTTTGTTTTTTGATTAGCGTTGTATTTTCATTACATTTGAACATTTTTCGTCATAATGGATACTTTAAAAATTCGTGTAATTATGGAATACTAGCTGAACCCCGCGGTGCTACCCGCGGTACGATGATAACTGCGGGCAACGCCGCGAGGCGAAGCTATATCTTTATAAATAGTAGCCTATGTGTTATTCTGATGTATAAGCTATATTGTGGTAAAGTTTCATTCAAATCCATTCAGTAGTTTTTACGTGAAAGAGTAACAAACATCCATACATACATACATCCATACTTACAAACTTTCGCCTTTATAATAGTAGTAGGATGAGTTCCGTCGTGGCACCAACGCGACACAAACGGCACGTAACATCAAAAACGTTTACGGAGAGAACTGTACAAACGAACGCACAACCCTTTATTGGTTTTCCCGGTTCCGTTCTGGAAATTTTGACTTGAAAAATGAAGCTCGCGGTCGTCCGGAGACTTTGGTTAACAATAATGAATTAAAGGCGATTGTGGAAGCTGACGAAACTCAATCTACAGCTCAGCTAGCAGCAGCTTTTAATGTAAGCATCAAAACAATACTAATCCATTTGCGACAAATTGGCAAGGTAAATAAGCTTGATAGATGGGTGCCCCACGACCTTGACGATCGCCAGCGCAACGTACGCGTCGAGACCTGCCTTTCGCTGCTCAACAGGCAAAGAAATGAAGGAATTTTGAAACGAATAGTAACGTGCGACGAAAAATGGATTCTGTTCGACAATCGAAAGCGCTCAGCAAGTTGGTTAGACCCTGGTTCAGCACCAAAGCAATGCCCTAAACCAAAAATGACCCCTAAAAAGGTAAAAAGGTGATGGTCACCGTTTGGTGGTCTAGTGCGGGTGTGATTCACCACAGCTTTTTACAAAACGGCATGAGCATTAATGCAGATGTGTACTGTGAAGAACTGGAGAGAATGATGGAGAAGCTTGCACATCTGCAACCAGCTTTGGTCAATCGGTCGTCCCCACTGCTCCTTCGCGACAACGCGCGACCCCATACTGCGCAACAGACAGTCTCCAAGCTGCAAGAGCTGGGGTTGGAAACTCTCCCTCATCCGCCATACTTTTTTTTTTTTTGTTTTTTTTTTTTTTTAAAAAGACAACTCCCACATTAGGAATAAACATCCTGTGTCGTGGGGGACTTTACAAACATACATGAAACGGACACAAAGAACATCCAGACTCGGGACAACAATTCGTGGATCACACAAAGTGTTGTAGGTACCGCGTGGGATTTGAACCCACGACACTTGGCGCAGTAGCAAGCGGCATGGCGACCGCTGACACCACTCGGCCAACCGTGCAGTCAAACTCACCAGACCTTGCACCTACCGACTATTACTTTTTACAAAATTTAGACAACTTTTTAGTGGGTAAAAAATTCAATTCCCGAGAGGCAGTACAAAATGCCTTTGAAGAGCTTGTTGCCTCCCGTCCAGCTGATTTTTACAAAAAGGGCATCAATAAACTGCCAATGCGTTGGCAAAGATGCGTCGATTGCATGGGTGATTACTTCGAATAACAGAAATAAAAAAGTTTGAAAAAATAAGTACTTTCACTTATTGCATACAAAACGGCAATTTCATAGGTAAAGACCTAATATTTATATTATCGAGTCAATACTCTTGAAAATCTAAATATTCCTCTTGACTTCTGACGAACTAAGACATACTAATGAGACAAAAACAATTAAAAAATGTCATTACTTATATATATTATGTCGTGATATTAAGTTAAAGTGTTACCAATGCTCCTTTCATTATAAAATTTAGTTCATAAATGAATGGATTTATTTTTAGAGCAGAATTTTAACCAATCTAATGGTAACAATGAATATCCACTTTCCAATAACAGTAATTTTCAAAAAAGTGTCAATATTCCTCGGAGCTAGCACGGAGTTCGGAATTATATTTTAAAGTTTTCTGAATAAGGAAAAAACTATCCAGAAAGGTTGACGTGATTTTTGTTATACGTCGCTTTTTAACTTGCCTTGAGTTTGACTATATATATACATTTCAAAAGTTTTTGGGTTTTCATTGTAAGTAGGTTAAACTTCCATCTGAAGAATTATTATTCTAAACCTTTTTTATTACGTCTTTCCAAGATAAAATAACTTGATACAATTCATATTGCTATAAAGTAAAAATATTTAAAAGAAAAAAATGTCTACAAAAAGTAATAGGAATTCAATAGAAACAGTACAACAGTAAATTCCTTTTCAAGAACGCGAGATAGCTAACTCAATCCAGAGCTGGTTTCGAGGAAAGCTTTAAAATCTTGTATTGTATTTCTGTTAGAGTTATATTAATAAAAAAAATATTGAATTTGATGACTTTCTTGAAACATATGACAATTTAAAAAGATATGCGTTACCTTTTTATCGGTTCGAAATTTTTAATTATTAGCTTTGTAGGGGTTCGTCCACGAAAATAAGTACAAGTAGTCTTAGTACGAAGACCGAGTAGCGGTGGTACCGCTACAGCTTTAAATTAAATCGCGTCCCTTTTTGCTTTAAGTTGTCTTACTTAAGATAAATTTATGTTATGTGGGTTCCTTTTCAAATTGTGTTTTTTTAGTTGGCTGGTCTCCATTGAAACTGGCCGCCATCGCTAAAATTAGCCAAGATCATCATCAGATCATCATATCAACAGTCTTAAGTAGTCCACTACTGAAGCTCTCTCCTTAGAAAGGCGGTACCAGCTTGGAAATACCACGTCTGCTAAATGCGGTTTGTCACATACCATTACCATTCGTTTCAAGTTTCTATTCTCATTACAGTGCTGTCGTCCTCATGTTTTAAAACGTTTGTTCATTACAATTTAGGCACACTCCTAAGGTTTGAAAATACAATCGAGGCTTTTTCCGCCGGCACATGCGTGATTCTCATTAAAATTAACAATAGATCAGGTTTTCTCCAGAAACTCGTTTACTATAAAGATAAAATATAAGATTTTATTGTGATAACTATTTGTGAATTATAAAAATATCTTTGTGATTCCTTTTCGTATACCATCCAGAAAAAAAGGTAAATTTCTAAAAACCGATGTAAACAAAAATAAATGGCAAGATTGATGTACGTACGTTTAATGATTCTGTTACTACGCGTCTTCGCCATGACGATGGGTATGATATTCTTATGTACACGTATGTACGTTATGACGTACTTATAGTTTTTGGCACGCTCTGAAGTTTAAGTGACTTGACAAATTATGTCTTAAGAGGTGTCGTTAAACTGATCTTTATTGTGATAGAGACACTAGATATATAAAATTAGTTAAAGTCAAAATGTGCTTATGAATATTTAGTAGGTCCGTCCACATTTTAAATGGACGTGTTTTTTGTTTTTTATTGAATAATTGGCTGGTGTATTGTACAAATTACGTTTCCAGTATGTAAACCCTAAAATTGGAATTTAAAAAACATGGTAGGCAATAAAGGTATGTCATCCTTTCAATTACCGCGTTAGTAAAAATCTAAATTAATTAAGTCTGTATATTTTAACCCTCATGTATATATTATGTTACTTGAATATTTCCACAAGTAATAGTTTTTAAAAGGGCAAAAGATATAGTCAAAGTCTTGCATGATATGATTGTTGGCATAATCCTCAGTTTTCGTTCTGCTCAATAACAAAATGTCTTAATATAATACCTGAGGTTAAACATAAGGTTTTGCTCTATCATCAAAACAATGAGGATAGAACCAGACTTTTTTCTGTTTTTACTCTGAACGAAATTATTATGATTAAATGTTTTTATTAAAAGTATGGAATGTTAAATTGATGATCTCTCTCAATTTTATCTATAAACTCATATCGATTGAACACAATTTAATTCTTTTTCCTTTTGAACTGGATCCACTTCAGTGAAAATATTTTTCAAAAATATGTGTAATTTTCTATCCTATGACGCAATCTATCTATCTGCAAGTTATTGTTTTATTTTACCTATCTATTTATATCCTTAAAGAAGCAACAACAACCCATAAGTTCTGCAAGTATTACCGTGGGAGAGCTACGCTTCGGCATGAAATGCCCAAAGACCTCCAACTAAGCTTGACGACAGTTATCCTATTATAAACAACCGGAGTGGACTGGTTAACGTGATCTCCGAATCACGGAGACGCTCATGGTATCGTGCCACCAGCGGTCACCCATCCAGATACTGACCACACATACATATTATACGTAGAAAACATATAAACTCTGATAAAAATATTTGCAGATCATACAAACATTTGGTACGACCCAGGAATCGAATCCGAGAACTCAAGCACGGCAGTCGCATACGCTACCACTACGCCACCGAGGCAGTTAAAAAGCAATAACCAGTTTTAACTAAAGTTAAGTTATTGAAAACGATTCAAATTCACCTTAAATAGTATTTTTTTCTTTTTTTGACAATAAACATTAGGCTATCTCTAGTTTTAACTAGAAAATGGCCGCGTGTCGAAAAATACTTAAGTTTTATTACAAAAAACGAAAAAACTAGATAATGTGCGAATTTTGCTTGAGATTTTATACGAAAGTTTAGTTTTACTACCAGTTAAAAGGAATTTATTAAATATTTTTCGCTAAACGTAAGTGCACTTCAGTCCCAAATTCAGAAGTGCAACAACAAACATCAAAATGTGTCCAAAAAGTGAACACATTTTGATGTTTGAAGCTCTCAGTGAACCGCGTCTGCACTCAACTGATTCTGTGACGCCTAAAAACGTTTTGTGGTAAGTGCCATATACCTTATTATTAACCCTTATATGAATATTCGTAATTTTGAATCTGTTAAAATATCATTCACAAGAGTTATCACTATTATATTATCACTATACTACTAATATCATAAAATCGAAAGTTTGAGAGTATGTAAGTATGTTTGTTGCTCTTGCACACAAAAATTACGGAATGGATTTTGATGAAACTGTAAAATAATATAGTTTATACATTAGAATAAAACGTAGGCTACAGTTAATATAGATACTAGCTTCGCCTCGCGGCTTTGCCCGCGGTTATTGTCGTACTGCGGGTAGCACCGTGGGGTTCAGCTAGTTAAGAAATATTTAAGCATGTTTAATAGTAGTCTCCCCATCGTAGTACAATCTTTGTCTAGTTTGGGATCAAACTGTCGTATGTGAAATCCGTGAATGAACCCCGCGGTGCTACCCGCGGTACGACAATAACCGCGGATAACGCCGCGAGGCGAAGCTAGTATCTTTATAAATTGTAGCCTACGTGTTATTCTGATATATAAGCTATATTATTGTAAAGTTTCATCAAAATCCATTCAGTACTTTTTGCGTGAAAGAGCAACAAACATACTCACTTACATACTCACAAACTTTCGCGTTTATAATATTAGTAGGAGACGTAACCAAATAGATTTTACATACTACGTACCCTATATCTATGTACGCAATAATTTATCTTGAGTAGGATTCTGAGATTCTCCCTTTCTTGTCTTTTCATCTCTATGTACATTATCTATTTGAGTTGTATACGTAACATATGTATACTATTTACTGCCAGGTACACCAGGCTATAACCGCGAACAGGTGCCAACAATGTTTAATATCAAAATTCACTTGTTTACCGAAAATCTCACAAAAGCGATATGGAATAACCAGGTACATCGTTTAGTAATATATATTATTAAAACAATGTAACAACAAATCAATACTAATATTATAATTTCAAAGGAACTCTCTATGTCGCTGCACTGATTTTAATGAAGATTGAAGTGGAGATACTTTGATTTGTAAGGAAGGATATATTGGCTACTATTTTACACGATAATCGTCTTACACGCAGCTCCGTGCAAAAAATAGTCTTCTATATAAAAAGATTAGAGATTATTGACATCAAAACTAAGAAAGCGTAAAAACAACATCTGTATAAGAAAGTCATCTTCCATTAACCATCACAGAATCTTCTCGTAAATTTAAATCGCAACAACGCGCTTTCAACTCAATCTGTTTTATTCAAGTCGCATTCTTGAAGTAGGATTGCAAATCAAATCGAGCTCAGCCCATCCCAGTAGTGACCTCATTTATTATTCATTACAGAAAATAAAATTATACGCCATGTCATTTCATTAGAGGATTAACATAAAGGATAACAGCGTTTTTGCAGCCACTGCTACGTTTTTACTTCAATTTACTTCACTTTAGTACGAACATGTGGTTTTATATTGAATTATTGATATGTTACTTGCTTCTTATTCTACTCGCAGCAACATAGGTCTTTTTCTTTTCTTTGGTGTAGGAGGGTAAACGAACTAACGAAATACCTGCTCCAGAGTTTTATCTATTAATTGTGAAAGATTTTCATGGTTGTCCTTCGCCCTTGGAAACGCAATTGCATTCTTCCACCATTTCCGACATTAAACCGTTACAGTAAACGGGCCCTATCGACCGTTGTGATCGATCCTTTAGTCGCGGTTCTCTACAAGCTCTGAAGAGTTACAATTCCATTGAGGTGCCGCCCTTTTTGTCACTGTGAAGGAGGATTGTGGGCCGGTTAATTTAATTTTTATACAATTTGTATATATAATATTTTTAAGAGTTAGAAAAAATATAAGACCACTATGAAAACAGAAGTTATATTCTTACGTATAAAGTTGTAAAATAGCTAATAGTAGTACCTAAGACTAGTACTTCAAGAGCGTTGTCACCTTAATCTAACGTGAGCTACGTTAGACGCTAAGATCAACTTTCAAATGCATCAGGAAGTTCTCCTCAACACGGCTTATATAGGGTTCAGTGTCCTATCTTTGAAGCCCTTAACACTGTCGCAAATACATATAAGAGTAACGCCTAAATGGGTATATAAATAGATAAACGATCGAATGGAACTTCACAATTTCAGAAGTTAGAAATATAAAGAAATATACTCGTACATGCGAGCGAAGCTAAGACGTATAACTAGTGTAAATATATTTTTCAGTTATTTTACAGCAAACTACATCTGAATATACATTTCTCTGTCACGTTGTTGCTCACGTTGAATTCCAAAACTTACTAACAGATTTTTATTTGTTTTAAAATCAGAGAAATGGTGAAGGCTAAGTTGTGATGTATGCGCATGCGGAAAGACGCAAGTAAGTGAAGCAACATATATATATATATATGCAATATGTTAATACAATCTAATGTGTGGCAGACTTAAATCCCTTACTTAGTAACTTCGTAGATAAATTTTGAAGTGTCAAAACAGCTTTGTACGCGATAATAAATGAATTTACTTGGTTCATGGGCTATAAGGTATGATTAAAAACAATTGATATATTGATATATGGGGCGAACTTGTTTTGAAAGATATTTCTGTTTGTAAATTTAAAGCAGTAATTAGTATGTATTAACATAGATTTTTTACAACCTGTCAAAGTGATTTTACTCTGCCTGGTGATAAACATGAGCAGAATCCAAGAGTGGTAGTTATCATACTCACTCACAACATGGCGACCTATTGAGATTCTTCAATAGGGCATCATTGGTCATCATTTGCTGCTTTAGTCAAATTAGTTTCTTTGGAATGATCTGTTTTAGAACTAAGAAATCTATAGTGATAATCCTAAGTAGAAAACTTTTAGTTCTCAGATGATTATTTTAATGGTGCTTTTCATTGAAGATTGGCCTGCTGAAAAACAATTGAATGCTGAAAATAGAATGTGAATAGTGTTCTTCACATGGTTACGTATTCATTTTTTGTTTCCATTACAATTTCAAAGTTAAATGTTCAACTGTATGCAGTGTAGATGTAGTTCTCGCCATAATTACACTTAGGAAATATCTATATACATTTTAAATTATACGATTCTAATATAATATTAAAATAATAATTGACAACACTACTTACGCGCTTCCGCCTCTCTCTATTTCGCTAAAATGGTGTCAACATGTGCGCACGAGACGCATACTCAAATATAATGCCAAAAAATATTTAAAATCATACGCGAGCGTCCCGTTTATTTGCTGAAATATCTTGTTTGGTCATTCTTGTTCTCAACAAGATACCAGTACAAGTAAAACGACTGTTATTTCGGATAAGTAACTGCGCTGTAACAAAAGGGATGGACATATATGAGCTTGTCTTTAGCACACCAATTATTGTGTACCACTTGAATCTTTGAAACACTCAGTTAAGCTACCTTGAGTAACTATAATAATCTAAAATTATAAGGTAAACCTTTGATAACATACTCCAAGTGCTCTTAAGCTCACATCTAAAAATTAATTATTAATACATGGAATAGTTATGAGATAAACATCAACCTTGTTTATTATATATATTAACACAATAACACGTTTAATACTCGCATATTAAATGTGTTTATGTCGGTTTAAAACATGCTAATGAACATTTAACACACAGCAAATTTTCTTTGTATTCATAAAACAGTCGCTTCCTTTCCTGTTCTTATACCTGAAATCCGCATACACACATCTTAATTAAATGGCAGCGAACGTAGATATTAGACACAACTGCAACCGCAGTGAAGTTCAGAGATTCTCCTCTGTAAAGTGTCTTGGTATCATTATAGATGAGAAACTCACATACAAAGAACATAATAGTAAGTTATTAGCCAAAATCCGGAAATTGATTTATGTTTTTGTAAAACTTGGGGATGTATTCAAACTACTCATTCAAAATTCTATTTATGTATCACTTTGCCAATCCATAATATTATAATCGATAGACGTATGGGGTAGCACATCATCATCGCATCTGTTACAATTAGAAAGAGCGCAAAGATCGGTTTCAAAGATCATGTTAAGAAACTGTTCAGATTATCTACAGCAAGTCTGTACAGAGAAGCCTTATTGCTAAGTGTTTGGGGTCTTTATATAATGCGTGCTGTTATTTCCACCCATAAGTAGGTACGTCTTCAATTCAGCAGAATACAAAGATAAGTTAAGACAACTATTACAACCTAAACCTCTTTAGCGAGAAGATCACAAAAAAATATGTTCCCGTACCTTTTTAATTCAGTCGCAAACAAACTAGATATTAGACATAAAACTGCTCGTGAAATACAGATCAACGTTACCCAGTTTATAATAGGCTTGAGTTACCATGAACTGGAACAATTCTTGAAACCAATTGTGTAAATGAATTGATCCTTCACACTTCAGACACCACACAACATCACACACAACACAGTAACTACAAACATAATAACCTTTTACCATTCAATAACTAATTGTGACAAACTTTGTTTATACCAATATTATTAGTATAAGTGCCTATAACTAAAGTCCGATTGTAAATGGCATAATAGCTAGCCGCGATACAGGCTAAGCCTAGTGCGGTTAACACACAATTATGTAAAAATTGGAATGTTCCTAAACATTATTATTATTATTTATATTATACTAGCTCACTCACGTAACTTCGTCTGAATCTCTTAAAAAGAACAGCTCCAAATAAACATACTCTTCAGTCTTATAAAATTAAAATAAACTTGCTTTTGTCCGCGGCTTCTCCCTCGTGTATGTTCGTTATCGCGATCAAAAGTAGCCTATGTCCTTCTCCAAGATCTAATCTATCTTTACACCAGCTATATCCAAATTGGTTTACCTTTAGTCATGAAATTTAAGTAGTACCTTGAAAATCGACCCGATACATTTTGGTCAGTAATCGCATACGCTGACTTCTGGACTAACAGCTGCCCCATATTTGACAAATCACGACATTCACGACTTTTCGCGTCTCTTGTTGAATAAATAAAATCAAGTTTAAATGGATTGTTTGCAGTTCCACAAAAGATTTGTTGCTTTAAAGTAGTAGCAGAATTACGGGACGGAAAGTGTTTTAAACACTTACTTCCAATCTGCAATGCCATTTGTTTTATTTGTTTGTAGTACAAAGTGTTTGAACTGCATTCTTGTTTGGACTTTCTGAGCATCACTAGTGTTGAAAATCTTATTTTATCTTACTCTAAATTAACACATTATTGATTTTCCTTTATTCAATAACCACTTCAATAGCAACTAGCTTTTGCTGGCTCTCAGATATTGCCGTAAAAGGTAGTTTATATTCATGCTGATGTATAAACTATGTCGATATACGTTCAATAGTTTTTCATAAAAGAGTAACAAACATCCAGACATTGTCACAAACTTTCGTATTTATAATATTAGGTAGTTAGTCATCTTAATGTGGAATAAGATAATAATAATAATGACTTAACATATCTCACGCACGGCAATCTGGCACTAGGCGGAGCGGAGAGCCTGTTCTGTTAATATATATAGACATTGATAATACATACACATCTTTTATAGACAAATTACACGCAGACAGAAGAAATTATCGTTTCTTTCACTTAATTATTTGTCGTATCTAATCGTACTTATGACTTTTAGGCTAGCAGTCAGGATTACTACTCCATAAACCAACTGAACCGCAAATTTCTAATATTAAACAATGATTACGTACTTCGGGCTCATATAATTTGGAAACAAAAGGTGGTAAAGCTTTCTATGTTGAATGTTTTGACTTTGACGCGTGGTTTTATTCATAGCTTTTCCTCACAAGAGCGTCAAGTATTTGTTAAAATAAACCGATTAAATATAACTCTACAAAAGAAAAGAACATGATATATGAACATGGCATTTTATCTCCTCTCTTATTTTCGATGTTTATCAATCTCATCACAGTCGACCTTCAGTGTGCGTATCATTTATATGCAGATGACCTTCAAATTTACTCGCAAACAAGTCTCGATTATTTGGCAGAAACTATGGACAACATTAACAGTGATTTGGAGACAATCAGAAACTGGTCTGAGCGATTCGGCGTGAGCATCAACCCTACGAAGTGTCAGTCCATTATCGTGGGCAGCCCTAGACTGATAATCAGAGTAGATACGTCTAAACTGCCGCCCATTGTCTATAATGGATCTGTTATACCATTCAGTTCATCTGTCAGGGATCTAGGATTATGGATTGATTCGAGCCTCAATTGGAGGCCACAAATTGGGAACGTAAGCCAAAGGGTAATTTCAACATTGCGATCATTATATCGGCTCAAGAACTTCCTTCCACCTACCACCAAATTAATGCTCGTACAGGCTTTGATCTTCCCAATTATCGATTACTGTGATGTATGCTACCTCGACCTGAATGCAGATCTACTCAACAAACTTGACCGACTTCTCAACAATTGCATTCGGTTTATCTTCAATTTACGTAAATACGACCATGTCTCTGCCTATCGAACTCAGCTGTCATGGTTACCTATACGTCAGCGCCGTAGCTTGCGGGCCCTGACTACCCTACACTCCATTTTGAATAATCCCATAGCTCCCACTTATCTTACTTCACAGCTTAAATTACTATGTTCCAACCATGACAGAGATCTTCGCTCTACTAATAATCTTCTACTCTTATGTCCAACACACACTTCTTCTCTTATCCATTCTTCTTTTGCTGTCCAGTCTATTCTTTTATGGAATGCGCTCCCACTTGAGATCAGGAAATTAACAAACCGTTGTACATTTAAGGCCAAAGTTAGCGAACTTTACAGGAGACAACTATCAGATATAGCTTCATAATCTCATTACCTCAAATATAACTTTATATTTTATATATTTTATTCCGTATGTATATTATATAAATATTTATTGTTACATGTATCCATGCAAAATTATCTTTTATATATATATATATATTGCTCATAACTTCTCTTCATAAGACAAGTGCACCTGCCACGTCCCTTACTAAACCATCCAAAGGTTGACTGGTAGAAAATGCCATTCGGCATTAAGTCCGCCTCATGCAAATGTAATGCAGGAAGTATTAATAAATAAAAAAAATAAAATAATTGTACAATACATTTTACCAATTCAACCAATTGAATTTTGCTGCCGACTTTCGAGACTATTGTGATTTTATAATGACAATAAATATTTCGGACACAGAATGCCATGTAGTCCCAAACTAAGTTGAGCTAAAACATAATTTTGAAAATATATACATATTAGGAAACACCCAAACTCCGAAACAAATATTTGTGGATCAGGTGATGGGTTTGTTATATTCTTTACCTCGGACCTCGTTAATTTATGAACCATTTCGGAATATTTGTTATAATGTAAGAATTGATAAAAACAACAACAGCTGATGCAAAAATTTCGAATTTTCCTAAGTTTATATTTTTTCAAAATGAACTACCTATACATATATACCTATACCTATACATGTTTTCCTTCCTATTACTTGCAACTTAAGCAGTAGAAACTTTAAAAGTCAATCGATATATTAATGTATAGAATATCTTTGAAAAGCCATAAAACCAGTCTTTACTTTCTTTGTAAAATATGGTTCAATAAAAGTAAAATGAGCTCAACTGAATGAAAGAAAAATCTCGTTTGAATTACTGACGGTTGGACCGTAGTCGGACCTGCTTCGAATGTTATTAGCTCTTGGGACATTGTATAACACGAGCTAAATTATTACTGTGTCACATGCAGCTGGCTTTAAAAATGTATCAATTTAGAACAGGCTACATTTCTCACATAACTTTTTTGAAATTATGTAGTTAGCCCATGCCCTACATGAAGAACTTCAATGGGTGAATAAAAAAATTGCTAGAATTAACTTATTTTCCGACTATTTTACGTTAGATTCTCAAAGTTGACTATTTCACGCTAGATTTAATTTTGATTTGTTATGTGAAAGCATGTAAATGATATGTTAAGTTTTTTTTTTTTACATTTGTTACATATTGGTGTTCATTCCATAATTATATGTTTTATAATGTTCATGCCATGATTGGTCACTTAGGCATATCAATGAATATATAAGCGGTGGTTATTGGTAAAATAATCATGTTAAACTCTAGAAGTGGCTGAGTTTACCAGAAATATTGTAATTTTAATAATAAAACAGTCAAAGAGAACGGACATACACATATTATATGAAAAATATTAGTTATTTATTATATGTGCTACTGTTAAATTTAAATATATTGGATATAATAATAATATACGACTATAGAGGCATGTTAATAATAATAATTCTACTATTTTTTATATTTTTAAATGTATTTGTTTTATATGTATATTTAAAATGTAATTTATATGTATATACAAATGGAATAAAGAGAATAATAATCATCATCCTTGAACAAGGGTCCCATTTTTTACGTGTGGAAACCCCCACGGACCCTCACCCCAGCGGGGTTTGCGGCGGGGCGGTGTGTCGGAATCGCACCAATTAAAACCACACGGTGTGCTACTGAGATGGGAGGGATCCGGGAACTGCAGTTTTTAGGCAATCCGGACCCCTGAACATGGGTCCCGTAGATGAAGGCTTATAACAACCTACCTGCCACGAAAAACTTTAAATGTTTGCTGCTGGAATTATGTCTCTCCCTTAAAAAAATAATTTATATTCTACTACACCTGCCTTTTGAGACGGTATTATGTTAAGTTGTATAGCTAATGTTTATAAAAGAATCTTATAAGATCAAATTTGGATCGGTGTATGAAACATCGTCTGAGATAAATGAAGGCAGAAAATATTTTTGAAGTATTTCCGAGAAAACAGAATCCGTCTTAATATCTTATTCATAAATATAAATCAAATTTTTGAAATACGAATGAGACGACGTGATGTTATATTTGTGACAATTTTGTTCACTTGTTGCCGAGATAAGTTCGTCCTGCCTAAATTAAATTAATTTGGTAATAAACGTATGAAGTCGAGCTTTCAGTAAACCTTGGTATATTTTAAGAAATATTTTAATTTTAGATATGACTTTTTAAATAGAATTAACTTCAGAGTTCTAATTAACATTAGTTTTATATAACATCTAGAAAATTATTGCCAAAGTCACGGTACAATCATTACGATGAGTAATCAATAACCCATAACGTTCCACTGCTGGGCTCAGGAGAGGGTTATGGCCTTACGTCCCTACGCGGGCCGAGTGCGGGTTGGGGACTGACGAGACAACATTTTTTTTTTTAAATGTCCGTCCACCTCTTTCATGACAAGAGTCTTTGTCTGCTTTCATAAATTTTTACTAGCTATTTTGGGATTTATTGCTCAATTTTTTTGTTTTGTTTAAGTTTTTTCTTTTGCTTATTTATTTTTACTATTCATTATTTCTTTTGCTTATTTATTTTTACCATTAACTATTTTGCAGATTTTTTCGCCAAACTTTAGGAATGCGGTCCGCGTCTCCTTATTACTTAGTAGCAGGTGTGCTACTTCTTCAACCAGCTGTACCCCCAGACGTTGTTCTGTCTCGTACCTTAAAGTCCCGAATACGGGGCACTTAAAAATCACGTGCAGGACTGTCTGCTCCTGGGCTGGGTCGCAGATACATGACGGGCTCTTCCGACACTTGAAGCGATGCAAGTATTGGGAGAACCTCTCATGTTCCGTCAACATCTGCGTGATAACGCCCTGGGGGCGGATCTTCTGCACCAAGCAGTATGCATCCTTCGCATCTGGGAAGAACACTTTCGTGACGGAAGCGGTGTGGCCCGACTGGTATCGACGGTTCCATTCGTCAAGGGACTCGCCACGAATCTGGCGCTTGACGAATGAAACCGGAAAGTGCCACTTCCTTAGCCAGCTGGTCGGCGCGCTCGTTGCCATCGATGCCGGCGTGGGCCTTGATCCAGTACAAAGCCACACGTTTGCCTTGGGTCAAGGCCCCGCTGAGGTTGCGGCGCGCCTTGACCGCGAGAGGATGCAGGGTCCCGGGGTTCGTCACCGTCTCCAGCGCTGCCCTCGAGTCGCTGTAGATGCCGCAGCTCCCCGCACCGCAGGTGAGGACTTCGCTCGAAGCTCTCCATATGGATTTTGGGAACACTCACGTTGGGTCGATGGATTCTTGACAATTCGGACTGTAACCGAAAGGCGACGAGACCTATCTTTAGTCTAACAGGTTAATGCCTGACCTGACTTGACTGACCTATGTAAGAGTCTGTCAGACCACTTTGCTATCCTACCTCCGTCCAATCGGCGTAGGACATCCATGAGAATCTTTCACTTCCTTAACAAAAAAACTCCTTAAAAAAGAACTGGCCTGGGCACGTTAATTCACGTGTTCAGGTCAGTTCTTTTTCTCTAATGTTCTATACAGTTGTAAAGAAGCTACGATACTAAAGCTACGATTTTAATATTATTATTTTTTCAAATAAACTATACTACGAGTATTACAAATAATTTATCTCAAAAAATTAAATTTACAGCAACAATATTAAATGTAAAAATACCTATCTGAAGTATCAAAGTCAATAACTTTGTGGTCAACTTAAAACTAAGATTTCAGTCATCTAAGAATTCGTTCGGCTTAGTATTTTTTAGAATAATATTTGTCTTTTAAGGCCATTTTTATGATGGCTGACAAAGGCTATGAAACAACGAGTGTTACGAGATTTAAGTGAGGTTACCTGATCACAGAATTCACTTCTATCTGATGCTCAGTAGGGTTTTGTATCGGTATCAGTTGTCAATCACCATCAGAAGTTCATCTGATCATTGCTCTGGTATACCATACAAATTTTAAAAATATGTTTATGCTTGTGAAGAAGAATACATTTAGACCTTATCTTTCTTTGAAGTGAATGATGTTTCGACAAATTTACACTGGCTATTGTACTGAAATTTGTCAAGATAATAGATATTTATTTTAAAATTCATTATGGATATTACAAACCAAATGAGACTTTATTTATCATTTTGATTACATTGCTAGTTAATCCATTAAACTATTAAGTTATTTATGTGTTCTAATGAAACTAGTTTTAGTTAGAATCCGAACAATAGTTTGTGTTTGATGGATGATATTATGTGTCATTGGGGACAGGCTTTTACCGACCAGAGTTCACACAGCCACATATTTTATCTAAAACAATACACGTAGTTCTATATCGTTAATGACATGATAATGGCTTTTCTTTAGAAAGAAGGTTACGGTTTACTACAACGCGCTAACTAGACGGGTTGCTAGGGTTTGTTTCAAGTTTTCCTTCTTACAGTGATGTTATCCTGCGTAGTTTGCACCTTAGTCGCCTCTTACTATCCCACTATGATGAATCGGGATGGTGACACTCTATTATTTTAACTTTTCTAAACTAAACTTATAATACCCCAAATTCACATTTCTTTAGAAAGAAGGTTACGGTTTACTACAACGCGCTAACTAGACGGGTTGCTAGGGTTTGTTTCAAGTTTTCCTTCTTACAGTGATGTTATCCTGCGTAGTTTGCACCTTAGTCGCCTCTTACTATCCCACTATGATGAATCGGGATGGTGACACTCTATTATTTTAACTTTTCTAAACTAAACTTATAATACCCCAAATTCACATTTCTTTAGAAAGAAGGTTACGGTTTATTTATTTATTTATTTATTTATTTATTTATTTAGGTATACCAACAGCACACATACAATACACTTTTAAAAAAAAAATTATATAATAATATTTTCTAGTATGCATGCCTATTACAGGTACACACAACATTCACCATATGAGATAAAATAAAGTACCCCTAACAAACAATGTTAGGAGTAAGGTAACTTTTACAAAAAACAAAATAAAGGAGCTTAATACTAATTAATTCTAAATTAAAATTACGATGCTCTTATTAATATGAAACATGAAAAAATTAAAATTAATATAAAAGATGAAAAACATTAAAATAACAAAGGTATTACCTTATCTAAAGGAAAAGATTAACTTTGGTTAGTTTTGTTAAAATTATCAGCTATAGAACGTCTAAATTTATTAAAAGGGGCATGGATGTCTATGTCTCTCTGTGAACACATGCTATTGTATTCTCTACATATACGCGTCAGAGGTGCATTCAGACCTAGATTAGATTTGCGGGTGGGTATATAAAATTTTCTGGTGATGGCATATCTCGGCGGTTTTGTTGGGACCGAATAAAGTATGCGTTCAGTTAGATCACTACTTTTTATTGAGCCGTTTACTATTTTGTGAAGAAATACGAGATCGTGAATACGGCGACGGTTACGAAGAAAATCCATTTTGAAATATTGTAAACGGTGTTCATAAGGACAGCGATGAGTGATGTTTTGTGAAACGTAGGCAAGATATCTGGAGAATGCTCTTTGTATACTTTCCACTCTTTGTGAATGTAAAGTATAAAAGGGATTCCAGACAACACTATTATATTCTAATTTACTGCGCACCAGAGCGTTATACAATACTATTCGTGTTTTTGCAAGCCTAAACCCGCGAGTATTACGTCTGATGAAACCGCACATTTGAGCTGATTTCTTCACAATGTCGTTTATATGTGGTTTAAAGCTGAGGGCACTGTCTAATATAACACCTAAATCTCGTATTTCATCCACTTTTGTCAATATCGTGTCGCACAGCTTGTATGAAGTGGGAGTGGATTTTTTCTTTCTAGAAAACTGTATATGATGGCATTTTTGAGCGTTAAGGGTCATACTATTCGATTTGCACCACAGTTCAATATTTTCCAAATCTTTCTGGACAAGGAGACTATCTTCTAGACAGGTAATTGTCCTATATATTTTTAGATCGTCAGCAAATAGCAAGCTACGACAATGTTTGATTTGGTTCGTGATATCGTTCACAAATATCGAAAATAGAATGGGGCCTAGATGCGAGCCCTGTGGTACACCTGATCGCGCATAATAGTTATTTGAAACGTATCCACCGATGGAAACAAACTGAGAGCGATTTAAGAGGTAGGATGCAAACCACCTTAATAAGGAACCATGAATGCCATTGAGTCGTAGTTTGTCTATCAAGAGCGGATGACTCACTTTATCAAAGGCGCTACTAAAGTCGGTGTATATTGCATCCACTTCATATCTGTCGTCTAGTGCCTCCGAGATGTCGTTTACGTATTTCACTAAATTTGTTTGTGTAGATCTACCTGTTCTAAAACCGTGTTGACTATCTGAAAGCTTAGGTTCTGCGTAATTTGTAAGGATAGGGCATATGAGACGTTCAAATAACTTTGAGAAACAAGATAAAATCGATATTGGTCTATAATTTGTTATGTTACTGGGATCACCTTTTTTAAATATTGGGACTATACGGGCCTTTTTCCATTCATCTGGAAATACTCCCAGCACCAGAGACTGGTTAAACAGAATGCTTAATGGACGTACGAGAGCTTTACCGCAAGTTTTTATGAAGATAGGTGGTATAGAGTCAGGGCCAGCACCTTTCTTTATATCGAGGTTATTTATTTTATTTAAAACTTCTTTTTCTGTAATCAGAAACTTGTGTAGAATGTGAGATGACTCGGGGACGTTTGAATTTGAGATTGTTGAGTTTGTGTAAATCTTTGAGAAATTACTTGCAAATAGGTTAGCTATATCGGCTCCACTATCAACTATCTTACTGTCCAAATGCATTTGAGCTGGTATGCTGGATGTACTATTTCTTTTATTTTTTATATAATGCCAAAAGGATTTTGGATCTGTTCCTATTCTTACTTCTATCGTCTGCTTGTATTCGCTAAAGGTTTTGTTAATTAAGTCATGACAACGAGTTCTAAGCAAATCGTAACTTAATTTATCACGAGGATTTTTGTACTTTCGGAATTTTTTTCGATACTTTTCTTTTTCATTGAGTAGCTTTATAAGTGCATTCGTGAACCAGGATGGATATTTACTTTTTTTTGGGTTATACTGAGGAGCATGTATACTTATTAGATTGTTAAGTACTTTATAGAATTTGGAAACGCAATCATTGATATCAGTCTGTTTAAAAAATACTTCAGCCCATTCTATAGCTAACAATTTCGATTTAATTTGCTCGTAATCGCATTTGTAGAAGTTAAAACGGGGACAATCTTTAAGGCGTAAATATTTCTTGTTATCACGAGAGAAGGATATTAGTAAAGATGGGTGCTTTACATCGCGATCAACGAGACAGTCATCAGTAATGTTTACATTCAAGTTTTGCATATTACTCATAACAAGATCAAGTATTCTGTCGTCACTATTGCAAACGTTATTGAATTGAAATAAGTTATTAATAGCCATGAATTCAACAAACCTGTGGCCCAAGGAATTGTCATAGTTGGTGGGCACTGTGTAGGTTTGATTGTTCATAACTGACCAATTTATAAAACTTAGATTATAGTCACCGAGGATGACGACATCACCAATACTGTTCATAACATTGCTGACATTATCTAAAACACTAGTAAGAGCCTCAATTTTTACTGGAGGAGGTAGATATGTAACACAGATAGCTACACTAATAACAGTGGAGCCGACATTCAATCTTACAGTCACCCACAGGTCTTCATTATTTGTTTCCCAGGTGTACACCCTGGTTGACTTTATTTCCCGCGAGACAGCTAATAGTACGCCTCCTCCGTCTTTTTTACAGCTATTAGTACATGACCTGTCACGGCGATAGACTGTATATCTTGAGTCAAATAACTCATTGCTATGTATATCTGGGTTCAACCATGTTTCTGTAAGGGCAATAATTTTGTAGTCATTTAATAGAATGTTCGTATAGAATTCATTTGTTTTAGTTCTTAATCCCCTGACGTTTTGATAGTATATATCAAGCATTTAAAATAATTTGAATCACTAGAAACATTTACTGTGTTGACAAGTCGGTTTAAAATGTTTATGGTTTTTTAAGAAGAGAAAGACTATCCATGTTACGAATTAAAATAGGGGGGTATACTACATCCTTTCGTACAAAAATTCGTCCATTACGAACCCATACAAATTTGTAGTCCCGTTCTTTTGCTAACCTCCTGGTAGCCGCATGCAATTGCTTATTAGCCGGACACAGGTGTTCTGATACATACACGGGGTTACGATCTCCTCCTATACCCAGGTGATGCGAGCTTAGCTTATCCTTCGGTTGCTTTCTATTGAAATTAGAGACTGCTGCAAGTAGACTATCGCGTAGTCGTGGTGTACGTAACTTTACGACCATAGACCGTGGCTTTTTGTTTTCAGGGTTCAGTTTGGCCACTCTTGTGGCGTTTAATATGTCGTCGTTTACTAGAGGCTCTCCCACTGTCTTGGCTAGTTGTAAGACGGTATTAATAACATTCTCCGCCTTATGCTCCGGTATTCCATTAATTTCTACATTATTTTCGCGTAGATTTTGTTCCATAGCAGAAAGCCGAACCCCTTGGTCTGTTACGGTTGATGATAGAATTTTGTTCTCATCTTGCAGTGTTTTAATTATTATATCCTTTTCTTCTAAAGCAGTTTTAAATGTTTCAAATTGAGCGTTATAAAATGTTACAGCGGTCTTAAAGTCTGAAATTTGCTCATTTATATGTTGTAGTTGATTTGTGATTAGTAATTTGATTTTCGTTTCAAGGAAGCAGCCTAGTTCTTGTTTCATTATCTCCCGCAATTTTTCTTCAGATATAAAACTATTGCCTTGGTAGTCTTTTGGTGTGTTACATGTATTAGACTTTTTACGCAACGTAATGTTGTCATCCACCGCACTTTCTAAGCAAAAAATATCTTCAATGGATGTGTTTGTGTTACTTTTCGATACAGTATGGTCACATTCCGAGCACTTCCAGGAGCATTTATTGTTAGGTGTCATTGACTGGTAGCGCTTTTCTGTCACTTTCGTGCAAAAGAGATGGTACATTGACTTACAATTACAGCATTTTAAGAAATCTTTATTAGGCATACATTTTTTACATGCTTTGCAATTGCTGGAATTTGGTGCCATTTTAATTTTATTTCGTACGCAGTACTACTTCAGATGCGCGCTATTTTAATAATTTTTGATTAATTTTATTATATTCCAATAAGAAATTGTTGCTTGCTTACTCGAAGTTCAATGCGTTACCTTGCATCTGTTGGACATCTGTTGCACAGATTTGACCGCTTGAGTTTTTTTTGGCTTCTGTTCTTTTGTTTAAAACTTTGGTTGATTTGCCGTTTGGAATTTTGATCACTTTCACAGAGTTATTACTTGAGTTTTGATAGTATTTAGCGAACAATTTATAGCAAAATCACTTTGTTTAGCACTATTTGAACTGTTTATGGTTGGTTAATGTTGGTTAATACATTATATATACTTTCGATGTTAGTTTTGTGCACTTAGAAACTTCACTCGCACTCACTTCCGATTGTAGTTCTATAACTTTATAATTTCTTCTTGTAAACACTGGATAACGTTTTCACTTGTTTATTAGAGTATATTTAACATGAATTCACTTTGTTTTTGTAAAAATTACCGTTTTATCTATTTTTAAAACACGAAAATTACGGAGCTGATGTTTTCGTTGCCAACAGCGGTTTACTACAACGCGCTAACTAGACGGGTTGCTAGGGTTTGTTTCAAGTTTTCCTTCTTACAGTGATGTTATCCTGCGTAGTTTGCACCTTAGTCGCCTCTTACTATCCCACTATGATGAATCGGGATGGTGACACTCTATTATTTTAACTTTTCTAAACTAAACTTATAATACCCCAAATTCACATTTCTTTAGAAAGAAGGTTACGGTTTACTACAACGCGCTAACTAGACGGGTTGCTAGGGTTTGTTTCAAGTTTTCCTTCTTACAGTGATGTTATCCTGCGTAGTTTGCACCTTAGTCGCCTCTTACTATCCCACTATGATGAATCGGGATGGTGACACTCTATTATTTTAACTTTTCTAAACTAAACTTATAATACCCCAAATTCACATTTCTTTAGAAAGAAGGTTACGGTTTACTACAACGCGCTAACTAGACGGGTTGCTAGGGTTTGTTTCAAGTTTTCCTTCTTACAGTGATGTTATCCTGCGTAGTTTGCACCTTAGTCGCCTCTTACTATCCCACTATGATGAATCGGGATGGTGACACTCTATTATTTTAACTTTTCTAAACTAAACTTATAATACCCCAAATTCACATTTCTTTAGAAAGAAGGTTACGGTTTACTACAACGCGCTAACTAGACGGGTTGCTAGGGTTTGTTTCAAGTTTTCCTTCTTACAGTGATGTTATCCTGCGTAGTTTGCACCTTAGTCGCCTCTTACTATCCCACTATGATGAATCGGGATGGTGACACTCTATTATTTTAACTTTTCTAAACTAAACTTATAATACCCCAAATTCACATTCGTTAAGTCACAGCTGTGCTCTTCACTTAGGTTTCATCATACTAATATTATAAACGTGAAAGTTTGTCCGTATGTAAGTGAGAATGTTTGTTGCTCTTTCACGCAAAAACTACTAAATGGATTTTGATTAAACTTTACAATAATATAGCTTATTTATCAGAATAACACATAGGCTACAATTTATAAAGATACTAGATTCGCCTCGCGGCGTTGCCCGCGGTTATGGTCCTACCGCGGGTAGCACCACGGGGTGCAGATAGTATGCAATATATGAGAAAACGATGTGGGGGAACGGGTGTCGTATCCCTTCAACACAAAGGGAGGATCCTCCGACCAGGCGAGGTGATCATGCCTTGCGGTAGATGGCGCTGTAGTATCAACAACTGTTGCGCTGTATGTGGAAGTCGCCACAACGAAAATGTTTTCGACATTTTTAATTTATATGTATATAATATTATATAGCTATGCTATACGGAGTTAAAAAAATATATATATATATATTATATTATATAGCTATGCTAAACGGAGTGAAAACAAATTTTATGACGAATACAAAAAAAAATGTATTTTTTTAGTGCCCTTTCACAAAACCCAATGTTTTTTGCATAAAATAAAGCAAGTGCTTAATAGTAATGCACATAATTGATTCTTATTCTTAATGTATTGATAAAATATAATGGAACACAAAGAACACGAGAAATACTAATGATAAGCAAAACTTGGTATGAATAATCAACGTGAAGGATGTTTGAAAATACTTTGTGTGTTTATACAATCCGGTTAAAATGTACTTAAGGAATCTGAAATGCTGAGGTAACAAACACTAGATGCACTAAAGAGCTAGGCTTCAATGTGTTCAGTTGTAATACAATTATACAGTTCAAAAACTCCTACGTATTAATTTTCGTTACTTTAAAACTCAAAATGAAAATGTGAGTACGAATCTTTATGAATGTCTTTTTTTGATACTTTGTATTTTTATTTATCAAGTAAAATGTTAGTTTTAGACACTTTTTATGACGGCGTGTATTTTTACAACGTCTTATTTGCATAATATTAGGGGTTAAAGTACGAAATTACAAATTAGTAGAAAACTTAAAAACATTTTTTTTCTAAAATGTAACATATTTATTTCATAAAAAAAAATACTTACTATCTAATCGGGTGTTCATTTATTCCTTTGCGACGAAGCTGCAACGATGACCATTGTATCGTGGAGTTGGACAAGGAGACAATAATTTTCCGAAACTGTCTATCGATGTATTGTGTTCAAAACACTCGATTGGAACGGGAATAATTAATTTTAACGGTCAAAATATCTCACACTTGCAATTTCGATCTCGAAGTAATGCTCAATAGTTTGAACTAACTTTCGAGACGTGTGAAACTCCGGATGAATATTGACAAGGCTAAAATCATGCATTTATCACGAGAGTCCCGTGGTCATTATCATCGAGGTTGTTTAGTAATGCGTCTATCTTGGCAAAACTATCCAACTCGGCTTTTAGGACCTCCGGCCATACTGGAGTTCTATAAAGGGCCATGGGCTGCACAACCCTCGCGTATAGTCTCTTGCAGGAGTCATCAGGCCCCCCCAAATTTCGGCAGCAACGATGACAATGCACGCGCTGCGCTAATCAGCTTGGAGACCAGAGTTCGGAAGTGGTATCCGAAGTCCCATCGGCCGCCGAGTACGAGCCCCAAATACCTCATAGAGGGTTCGATGTCGATGCGAGTGCTTCCTACTACTATGAGGCTGAGTCTATCAGGCGGCTTCCTCTAAGGCCCATGAAAGAACAAGGCCTCGAATTTGTGTGAAGTCACTCCGAGGTCCAGACCCGGCCGCTCTCTGGCAACCTCAGACAAACGGCGTAATGAAAAACGCATCATGAGGATGGCCTCATGATGCGTTTTTCCATTTGCCATCACAAGCGTGTCGTCCGCGTAACACGTGACGACGATACCATCTACGAACGCACCGCGAAGCACCCAGTCGTAGCCAATGTTCCACAGAAGCGGCCCTAAGACCGACCCTCGGGGAATCTCGGCTCCCCCTACGTCAGATATTCTGACACCATGTGCAGCGTGCGTATCCACGGTTTGGCCACCGCTGTGGTGGCACTCAGGCGTTGGCTCCATCCATCTCGTGATCACCTGTACAACCGGTATGAGAGGGTCCAGTGACGTCTCTTGAGCCAATCCTCCTTAACGGGTCTTACCACAGTGCCGCAATAACGGCGTGCCTTTTTATACTTTAACCCATATTATTATTATGACGACTCTTTTACTATAGTCGTTCCAATACTTTATTTAACTTTTGACAGATCACGCACATAAAGTTTTGTAATAATTTTTGATACAATGTACTACAGATAATACTGTACTTTATGGGCGGGCTCCGCCTACTTAGGGATGTGTCATTTGTAATTAATGACCACAGACTATAAAAACGGTTTTGAAATAAATCGATTATCGATTATATTAATAAAACATACAATAAAATTATTGTGATTATATTTTATATCAAATCACGTAAAAAGCTTTATTATTTTGCATTAAAATGCCCTAAATGTCTCTGTTTCAATGCATAAATAATTTGCGTAATGAAAACAGTTCCATCGTACTCGTACCTAGTAATGGGATCGAATGTATTCGCCACAAATTAATGAATCTAAAATAATTGTTTAGACTTACTATAGTTGGTTCAAATAAAACTACCTGCGGTACCTACTTGTAATGAACAGGTACAAAATGTTGAAATTCGTAGTAATTTACGGATTAAAAATAAAACAACCAAAAGAGGTACTGTAATACTAATTTTAATTATAAAGAATCGTCTTCTTCGTATGACCAGGAATCATCATCACTTGAGTTCTCAGTAATATTGATTATCATTTCTTGGATAGATAAATTGTCGAATGCAACATCCCGATCCCAATCCGACATTATCACCTTCTTTGTTTTTTCTACAACATTCGCCCAGTTTTCTGGAGTTACTTTTTCACACGCATTTTTCAGTAAATTCAGCATTTTTCTTGCGGTGAAAGGAGGAGTTGTATTGTTCCTCGCAGCATATCCTTTAACTTGTGCCCAGATCATTTCAATTGCATTATATTGGCAGTGATATGGGGGAATTCTGAGGACGGTATGCCCATGCTCTGCTGCCATTTCATCTATGACGTATCGTTTTGGCAGCTTCTTTGTTTTTAATATCTTTACTAACTCTACATTTAGTAGGGACTCATTCACCTCTTCGCCATTGTCAAGGAGCCAGTTTATAATTTCATGTTTTTTGTTGGCCTGTGTTGGTATTTTATTAATTTGACGAGAGTGATAAGGTGCATTATCAATAAATATTATTGATGGCTCTTCGAGTGATGTAAGCATTTCTCTGAACCACTTTTCATACACGTTCGAATTCAGCTCCTCATGATAATCTCCTGTTTTCTGGGATTTAAAAGCTAATAGAGCGCCTGGCACAAATCCTTTTACTGTTCCTGCATGACAAATAATCAGTCGTTCGCCTTTTCCCATTGGTACTGTAGAAGTGGAGCCAACGGTGTTGTCAGTCCAAGTTTTTGACAGCGTATGATTCGCATTGAGCCAAGTTTCATCTGTGAAAACAACATTCGACCAATCTTCTATTTTTTTTGCTTGTCTTAAAAAATCGCATCTATACAAAGCAATATCATTGCGTTCCATTAAAATTTTTCGTTTGTCACATTTTTGGAATAACATTCCAATGTCTTTCAATACCTTTGTCAGAGAAGATTTTTTGACCACGGAACAAACCACTATTTCGAAGAGATTGTGTTAGTTTTTTTAATGTTGGAATCTCTTTTCTTTGGTAATAGTCGTATATATGACGACGAATAGCATCAGCGTCAAAATTGTCAACGGCTGTAACTTTACTAGGCGGACGTTTTTTCTTAGGTGTAGATAGCTTATTCTGTTCCATGCCACTGCTGCCGTAGCCTTCTTTTGTTATTTTTGCCACTGTTGGAGCACTAATACCTAATGCTGCTGCAACACGGTCTCTAACTTGAGTCACTGGTATAAGAGGCCCACCATTACGGCTTTCCTTTTCAAAGTATTCACGAAGTCGCAAGACAAACTCTCTTGTTTGTCCTTTGAGTACTTTCTTTTTTGGCATTTTGACAGTAACGAAGGCAGGAACGATACGCTCAACTCAACCAAACGTGAGAATTCACAAATAAATCAATACGGAGGAATATAAATACTCAACTATATTGAAGGTTACTCATTGAAATACTGTAGATTATTTTAAAATAGACATAGAGAGGTTTAATAAAGATCATCAATAGTTTAACAAATACAATATTAACCACTGAATTACAACACAATACAATAATACATTTTGAAAATTCAGTTCCTTTTATATATTTTTTCATGACATAGAACCGTCATATTTGAACCACATTCTTTTAATCCATTTCTTCTTTATTTTGACAAAGGAGGTCGCACATTGAAACACATAGAAATATGAAGTACGAAATTATCTATAAAATAATGAGTTTGTTAAATCGATTAAAACTTCTTAATGCATAAAATCGATCGATGAAAGAAATCGAATAGGTAACGGGTCAGGGTATCACTATTTGATTAAGTATTAGAGCTGTCAAAAGTTAAATAAACTATTGGAACGACTATACCATTATTTTTATTGATATTTTTTATTCAGCTGTTAGATGAACTTTAACTGAAAATATAACTTCTGTTGTCTTAAATAGTATATGATTGTTATTTGAATATTCGATAAAAAAAAATAACCAGTATTACAAGTACAATGTTAACAAAGCATATATATTAAGATCATAATAATATTTGTAAACTGTATAAAGTTTTAGACAAATTGTTTCAGAATGTATGTATTACCTTATATAGCTCTCATATCAATATTGTCCGTCTATATCACGTGTAATGAAGGAAGTACGGATAAAATTCAAGTTCCAGATATATATATACCTCCAGGTCCAGATCCAGGTCCAGATCCACCCCCAGGTCCAAGTACCAGTCCAGTGCCAGAAACAAATACAAACAAAACAACGGAAACTACAAAAAATGAAACAAAAGTTGTGGAAGGATCTGTCATGCTAGAGTGGGAAGAATCAAATATGACCATTTTGTTTTACCCCGACAATATAACCAAGTCCGATCAAAATGATCCATTTTGTGATAGAATCGTGGCAATCACTTTACAAGAAATACAACCTAATGGTCTTCCTTTTCAAAATATAGCAATTGGCGTATTATTAGATGACAGTCGAATTTTAACATCTTTTAATCCATTTAGGGAAATGATAAAAGATAAAAGTGAGATGCAGAAACTCAAGTTTGTTTTTATGTCAAGCCGAAAAACTTACCAATCAGGTTCAAAAACTGAAGGATATTATGGAATTTATTCAAGAACCATTGGTTGTGCACGCTGTGTAATTCCCATGCAAGATAACGAAATATTGCTTGATCAGTGGCATGATCCAGATCAGAGACACAGTCCCCTTCATGACTTATTGGTTTTCAGAACAAACTCTCCTGTAATATTAGGTGATTTAGGCAACACAACCGTAGGAATAGACCATGAAAACCGCACGACTAATGTAGTACAAGCTGGACCAATAGTAACCCAATTTGGCACACTTAAAACTTATCCTGATAAAGAATTGAAGTTGATTTCTTTAGGTCTATCAGGTCATGAACCGATGCATGTGTATAGAAGAATTAGATATGCAATATGCGATTACAGTGAGCTTATAGACTGTAAATCTTGGCTTCCAAAGTCCTGGGGATATTTTATTTGTATGAGAAATAATCGTACATTTAAAGGATTTGCCTCTAGTGCAATGTTGTTCACTAACGAAACGCTTATTGGCGTCGGCAGTTTTACAATTTGGAGAGGAAAAACTGGTGTGTTAGTGTTTACCGATGTTAGACCCTATGCTAGATTAATAAATAACACATGTACAGAAATCGACGCAGCACTTCTTTCAAATGCACATGGGTGAAAGTACAAACGCACTTAAATTGTGTAAATTTTTAATTATAGTCAAATACTTTTTTTGAAAGTCCCTGTAGTCAGTGTCCATATTGAGCAATATTGAGTACTTAATTCATAAATAAAATTTTGTTAACATATAAGTTTTGGGTTATTATTTATGTTGATTAATATAGTAAGGTCTATTACAATAAATATGCCTTTATTCTATAGTTCGCAGCACTGGCTGGCAAAATGGCTTTTTATATTCCCTTAAGTTCTACATATCTATAGGAACAATATACACTGCACCATACCCTTACGTACTAAACCTATCGCTTACTGTTGTATTCTTGTGATGACTGATGTTTATTATAACATTTAAAAGCAATAATAGAAATAAAAAAGAATATATTTAGGTATATATGATACTAGCTGATCCCCGAACTTCATCTGTGTGTGTATGTGCGTCAATTCAATCATGGTTGGCTTCTGATTGTCGGTAATAAACATTCTCGAAGCGATACGTAATGTGGAAATGCATGCACACATGCATACCATAGTTCATGCTAAAACATTTTCCGTTTCACGGAACCTATTTAACAACAAATTTTATTTTCGTGTATAATGTTTATCGCATCCATTTATTAGCTCTAAAATCGGTTAATTTGTTTGCGGTGGACCGGTAAAGCGCTTTACGAGCCAGAGTGATTACAATATAGGCTTTACGATGCTCCTGAGATCAGGATGTGATACACGACCTCCTTTTATATATTGAACGTACTGTCGCCCGTAACTCAGGTCGCATACATTTTAATCAAGTTTATGTATTTCTAAACACACACATATCCAAACAAATAAAGAAATTTGAATTTCCTCTTTGTAATTTCAAGTTAATACTCGTAGCTAACAACTTAATATCGAAACATAAATTTTTAAATACAACAATATTTTGTTCCGGCTCATATCGTGAACGGATGGAACAATTTTCGAACGATAGCAGATGCTGATATGAGATGTACCTAAGCCACTTTTTTTTGACTATCTTTGTCCCCCGATGTTACGTGCTTTTGATGTTGTACCACCGCGGGGTGAAACTAAGTAGAGCTAAATTACACTATCAATAAAATAATTGCTTATTGTTGTTGCTCACAGAACATTATTGCTATTTAAGTGGATGGATGTGTCTGATATGGGAGCAACCCATAATATTTATCTTGATGGGAAATATAACACATGATAAAAAAACAAGTCTTAGTAATCGGGATCGTAAGCCGCTAGACTAGCAAGGTACATTAAAATATTTGTATCAGTGATAGACTGCACGTTTGTCGTTGTTAGAGTTGCGTAGTGGTATAAGCGGTTGCCAACAGTCAGGTCTTCGTAAACCGTTGTCTTCGCCGAATTCTCGGTATTTACTGGCTCGAGAGAATCTCTAACGAAGACCTCATGGAGCGCTACCGTGAAACGTCGATCGACAAGCAGATTAAACGTCGCAAAAAAAACTCCATAGGGATGCCGATCATATTGCAACGAAAACGTGGCCGACCTAAACAGACCTGGCGGGACATGGGACAATACTTTGTGTGATCCACAAATTGTTGTTCTATGTCTGGGTATACTTCATGTCCGTTTCATGTATATTCGTAAAGTCCCCCGCGACACAAAATTTATTCCTAGTGCTGGAGTCGTCTAGAAAAAGGAAAAGAAAGAGAAGGTTATTACTATGCCAGCTCATCATTTCATTTATTAACACCATAGGCGTTACAAGTGCGTTGACGGCCTTTTAAATGTAGTTATGTTATGGTTAGTTATGAGTAGTGACCTGAAAAGGCGCTAAACTTCTAGAATAATCTAGGATGGTTGGATGGAGTAGGAATATGATGATAAACTCACGTACAACGGCCCAATCAAGAGGCTAAGTGCGGAAATGGCCCGGTAAAACAAACAAACCCTTTCTAGGAAAAGGGCTATGTCCAGTGGTGGACTTTTATGGACTATTGATGTGATGCGTATTATGGGTTAATTACACCTAGACACAAAACAAATATTCGTGCTCATCACGCTACAGCCTAAACAGTATCTAAAAATTACTAATCACTGGACAAACATGGTCAACAGTTAAAGCTATAGCAATCTAGAAGTAGATTGTATTCCTTTGTGCGTTGTAATATTTCATTCTCTTTATGTAATTTCGGCAATTAGTATGGGCTTATTATCATTAGCATGATTCAGATGCTTGCACAGATTAAAAATATTTGCCGTATTTCAAGTTTTTTTCAGTTTCAAATATTAATTAATAATTGCCTAGATGTGCATTATACTGTTATAGAACATCAAAACTTTGATCTCTTTTAATTAACCCAGATTTTCTTATAGAAATTTTAATGCCTGTAGTTGAATAGCAAGTATTAATAGGTATTATAAAGCATATTCTTAAAATAGACAATAATACATAAGGCTTTACGGATCGTTTACAATTCATTAGTTGACTTACATCATTAACATTGGCAATAGACCTAAAATTAATAGAGATGAGTTATTACATTTAACATGAATTAATCCAGAATATTACTTGTAAATGTGTAATGCTATAGTTATACGAAATAATATCTTTGACCAAATTGAACGACAAAACGTTCGTCTTTTATATCTCCTTCGAACAGACGGGATTTAATTTATTACTACTTACAATGGGTTATGAAAACTTATGTCGTATATATACGTATATATATATATATATAACGTAATAACACGGGAATATAGTAGAAAATCATAAAGCAAAAGAATACAATACAGCTAATAAGGTTACGTAGGTAGGCGATGAACACATTTCTATACGATGTCGATCAACTGAACGGAATATCTTTCTTGTGTTCTATATTACGCTACTCAGCGGGAAGACGCAATCTAATGCATATTTCCTTGGAATTAAACTAACTTGTAATTTTATTCCAATATTTATTGAACTTAAACGTCCTCCTATGGCCTTATCAAATGTTAATTAGTTTGCAGTAACAAAATTTCATGAAAATCGTTACAGCCATTTCCATGA
Source organism: Spilarctia lutea (assembly GCA_916048165.1). NCBI lineage: Eukaryota > Metazoa > Arthropoda > Insecta > Lepidoptera > Erebidae > Spilarctia > Spilarctia lutea. The sequence goes on from OU696479.1 coordinate 15,506,676, forward strand.
TTCAGATTATATAAATGTATATTGTCTGTACTTAAAACTGATTTAAATTTTCTCATAGAAATACGTTAGACAACATATTTATCTTTTTTTAAACTAAGTTTATTTTTCTTAAAAAACCACTATCCCTTTCGGCGGTAGGCGCTAAAGTGGCGCGGAACCAGGAACCGGGGGCCGGTTTAAGGGGAGCCCTCCCCCACTATACACTAATGCAGTTTTTTGACTTTTCTCGATCCAGACGAATAGCTATTACACTATGAAAATATTCTGCGTATGAACTTTCAAAAAAAAAATTGAAACGGGCACAAGGAACATCATTCTAAATAGGCAATTAGTGAAGGTGTCTTTTATTGATCTTAGAAATTCATCAGCTGATTAGTTTATCGTATTATTGGAGAGTTCATTTCAGAGATGGCCTCAATAAATTAACTTATCCAAGTACAGTACAAAGGTGCAGCAAACCACTATTTGTGGCTGCGTGACTTGCATCTATAAAGTTCTGATTTATTTTCTATAACGTACTGCAAGTGTATCCTGTATTTTAACGAGATTGAAAACACGAGTTGAATAAACTATATATTTATTACAGCATTGCGGAACATCAAATCGTTTATTAGTTAATTATTTATGAAGTCGTATAAAGATTTCAAAATTTTTGAAACGTTACATTTTAAAGGGGAATAAAATTATATGAATGAGTTTCGTCTTAAAATGTTCATCACATATAATCAGGAAACTTACTGTCGATACAATCTATATTTAACCGAAATGTTTACTTTCCTTAGGTCTCAGCTCTAAAAATAAAAAAAAATTGTATCTAAGTGGTAACGGATAGTTATACATACTTAAATAAGTCAAGTAATATTATCTATATATATATAAATGTTATGTTGGTTTGTGTACGCTTCAAAAACTCAAAAAGTTCTGCACCGATCGAGCTGAAATTTTAGAATGATATATAATCCGCATCAAGTATTGTTTTTATCTAATTTTTGCATCAGTCACATATCCGCGACCGCGAAAAGACACGAAAAAACCGAAATAAACGCGGGCGAAGCCGCAGGCAACAGCTAGTATATCGATAAAATATCCACTGTGAACGTAGTTTATCGGGATGAATGGAACCGCTGTGCAATTTTTCCAAGACGTTCTGTACTTCATGAGCACCTATAAATGTTTCAAAATGAATTCAATGACTACATAATAATAAAGGTGATATTTTTATTGACCAAATAGAAAAAAAACATAATGTTACATTTAAACAACAAGGTAGGTACAAACGCACTAATGTTAAATCGCTATTAAGAGGATTATTCTACAGTGTAAAATGTTACCAGAAATCGTACTCTTGCGGGTACTTGTGTGGTTAAAGGGTCGCCGGAGTCTAGGAATTATGTATAATCACCCGAATGGTTTCGTAAATCTAATCCACCGAACCTGTAATGGAGAAGGTGAATCAAGCTTGTCGAATCGTCCAGGGTATTGATTAAATAAATACTATAAATAGCTATTCTAGGTTTCTTAAGTAGCTTTCTTATTAAATTAGTTTCAGTAACAATGTATCACATTTTATAGCGTTATTAGGATGTCACTTTTTTTTTAATTGAGGTAAATGAGCATACGTATCGCCAGATGGTAAGCGATTACCGCCACCCATGGACACCCGAGGCGTCACAAGTGCGTTGCCGGCCTTTGGGGGATGGGGAGGAAAATGGGGGAAGGGGGTATCCGGTATGGTACACACTCGGTGAAACAAGCGCAAGCGCTAATTCACATCACACATTATTATTATTATTATTATTATACATAGTGTCACCACCCATAGTCATCCTATGTAACGAGGTGCATTAGATTTGATAGAGGAAATAAATTACGCAGGACAACAGCAGTGCATAGAGAAGGAAGACTTGAAATAAGTCCTATATCAATCCAGTTTGGCCAGCTTGGTATAATAGGTTAAAACCCCCATTACAAAGAGAGGCTTATGTCCAATCATGGACTGTCAAACGCTGTCGATGACAATGATGATGGTTTGATCATTAAGAAATAAAATTAGAAACAATACTTTCTTAAAGAAAATTTATATCTTCGCATCGAATTGGTAATTATATTGACTGCCTCGATGGCGTAGTGGTAGCGTATGCGACTGCTAAGCTTGAGGTCTCGGGTTCGATTCCCGGGTTGAACCAAATGTTTGTCTGATCTGCAAATATTTGTTTCGGAGTTTGGGTATTTTCTATATGTGTACAAAAAAAAGTATATAAGTATTTATATCAGTTGTCTAGTACCCATAACACAAACTCTGCTAACTTGGGACTACATGGCATTGTGTTTTAGATGTCAGGAATATTTATTATATATTATTATCTATTAGTTACTTACTTAGCTACCTTCTTTATTGAATACCGTAACTCTATTAGGGTAATAAAAATGTATAGTTTACTAACAACTTTGAACTTGTATTGTACTTTGTGTAGGCACTTCGCTTCGAATTTGTTACAAAAAATAATAACACTAAAGACGTACTTGTAGATCATTTATGTGAAAAGTTATGCCGTGCTCCAGTGCCCTAACAACTCTGATAGTATCGCAGTTAGAATAACTTTTTATACCTAGGACACATAAGTAAATAAGAGATTTCTTGATACATTGTTCATTAATACGTTAGGTCCGTATAAGAACTAGGAACTCTAGTACAGTACCTTTAGTACATTACACAAGTACCTTTTTGACTCTAAAATAAAAAACAACAAAAATAGTAATATCAATTGTTGTGAAGTTAAACAAAATTATTAAAAATCTTTCATATTTTCCTTCGTCCTTTCCTGCTCTTACACCGGACACTACCCAACACTTTCTCTTACTCATGTTTTCTCTCCATCCAATGGTTGCCTGTAAGAGATTGCCTCCGGGCGATAAGGCCGCTAATTGTACTTCCCTAATTTTAAGCTTACCTTGTAAATGCATCTGGTGTACAATAAAGTGATATATTATTATTATTATTTTTTTTTTTAGACATCTGCAGTTAACTCACCAATAATTGAAAATAAGAGATATCTATGCACCCCTATTTTTCTTAAATTATAATTAGACGATGTTCAAGTTTATATTATTTCATTCTAAATGCACCCCGTGGTATTTACGCATGCATCCCATAGTGGTATTCTTGTTCCTTTTTTAAATTAATCTAGGTTGTTAGTTACTTCCATAGCAAATGTTTGAGCATAAGAAGTAACAGACGTAGAAACATACACTGATAATATAAACCTTCGCTTTTATAACATTACTACGTATACTATTTTGCAATTTATAGTAAACTGAACCTTAACTATAAAATTGACGTGGTTCAATGCCCTAGAATAGCTTGTTGTGTAAGTACATATATTATACTAAAACCCAAAGGGTATTAGTTGTGTCATTTCATGCTTGTTTGTAAAGTCCCCCGCGATACATATTCTTAATGCGGGAGTTGTCTTTGAGAATTCTTACTGTTCTCTTGTAATGTTTTAATAAGTAATTAGAGAATTTAATAAAAATCTGCATTCTATGTTAAGTTTAAGTTAAGTTTATTAAAAATTGAATAAATTTTCAAAGTTTCCAGACTAGCATAATGAATAACGATATTTATGAGAAGTAAAATCTTAGAGGAACTGTTTCAAAACTCTTGTTCGTCAAAATTCATTGCCTGGATATTTGTAAAGTGAATAAGTTATTATAAATGTAATTATTTTATTGATTACTGAATAATAAATCTTTGATGTTTTTAGAAGTTAATTTTAAATGTGATTGATATTTAAGTCAAAAACAAAACTTTAAAACCAATTTTCAACATACTGGAGAGAGTCTGGCGATCGAATTTCTAAGATTTGGAAATTCTTGTTTTGTTTCAATAACCAGTCTGACTTGACCTATCATTACATAAAACTTATGCCCCATGAAAGTCTGATGAACTTGGTTTGGTTGCTAAAAAAAACTTGAGTCAAACCGTAACAGAATTTTTGCTTATCCCCAATAATTATAAAACCATATGTTAGGGTAGTTAGCTTCGAGGCACTGTTTATAAACTACCGGAGAATCTTAACAGCGCGATTCAGGCGATCGGCGCAACGCCATCTATCGAGCGTTGCCTTAATAAAAACATAACATTGGACTAAACACCATCATCGTCTGATAGGATCAAGAAAAGAAAGGTCTTTGACATAGAAGAAATCTTTGCTATTCAAATCTGATCATGATATATTTACTTGTGCCTATCGCGGTAAAAACTACCTCATGGCCTTTCTCAAGAATTAAATCAAAGTATCCTCAGTTGAAATATCCTCAATGAAGTCGGTGCTGCGGTTTATCTTTATAAGCGTAACAGAGACACAGATATACAGAATTGATTTCAGATTTATAATCATGGTTCTTAGAAATATAGTCAACAAACATAAATACGATAATATTCTTAAGAATCATCAATCCTGACTGCTGCTAATCTCAAACACCGTGTGTGATACACGGTGTTTGAGATTAGTAGCATAAATCTTCGTGAAATAAAATTATGGTAAGATTTTCAACAAATAAGACTTAATTTGTAGGTTACTTATATTTTGGGGAATCCAATATTATATGAATAACTAATCCCACTAATTTATTTAAATATCAACAATGGCTAATTCTAGAATATAGGAACTCAATATTCCTCATGTAAAGACAATCAAAGTTTTACAAGTAGAACACTTAACAACATAAAGATACGTTCATTTAAAATAATTCTGAATCAATATGTGATCGACTAGTCGTAGTGGTTAGTTTCGTTCAGCTTTATGTCAAAGCAGTTTAATCTCAAATCAAGAGCGACACAAATTGCTATCGTTCAACTTGATGACATAACAGGTGGCACTCGCAGCCTTGTTTGTTAAATCTGGGAAATTAGGGATACGAGATACCATTTCATCATAATAGTTATTAAAATCACATAAATATACAGAAAAATAGGTTACTTGTAGTAATAATCCACGCGTTCACATTCATTCACGGGAACACAATATTATGTAGCAGCAGCATACGCATTAATCCAGAGAGCGACCTCCGTACCAAATTATATCAAAATTAGGAAAGCCGTTTAAGCGTGAAGATGTAACAAACTTCACCTTCATAATGTTAGTACGATAATCGTAGCACCTGTTATATTTGATAAAATGTATGCCTATATTACCCGGGTCATCGCAAAATTGATTCTATAGTTAAGGCGCTACGGTGGAACATACAAATACTCATTGACTGACAAAACTATTACTATTACATGTGAAAATACAGTAAATCCGTACTACGTTAGTCTACAGTCCAATTAAATATACAAAATATAATATACAAACATATTGAAATAACAGTCCCACGTCATTATGAACGCAGCTGCGCAGGTACGTAATGACTTATATCTAAGGTATAGAATCGAATCGTCACCATGAAAAACTCATTATTGAGTCATTCCGGAAACCATCTGTAATGTTTATCACCAGTTTTATTAACCAAGCGGTACTTTTGAGATGATTTTAAGTTAAAATATCGAGAAATCGAATAACTTAGATTTGCCAGGATCTCATTCTTCTTCTCAACAATTACATCTTGATATCTTGGCATTGGTAGATAGATGTGGCATAAGGTTTCTTAACAGATTCGATAGAAATGCAATAAATTATTTTTAAAGAGATTAAAAAAGAGTTTTTAAAAAAACACCAAGTCCGACTTACCCTTCTTCGTTCATTGTTTAGAATATGATTTCCATAGATTTGAATGTAGTTCTTAAATTGCAATAAAATTTTGAAAAATCGTAAATATGAAATAACTAAAAAAATCTTGAAGTTATATGAATAAGTATGGTAGCCCCCGCTCATAATTCTATTCGTGCTTTTCATCACGCAGAGTAGAGTCATATTGGCAGCTATATATATCTATAAAAAATGATTATTCTTTAAAAAAGTTTCTGAAAACAAGAGAACTAAAAAAATACGTCATTAGATTCAAAAGTAGATGAACTCCTTAAAAGTTTGTTGCGTCCAATTTAAGTTTAAATTTATTCCAATCAAATAAGTTACAGTCTACTAAACACGATAAGAGGAACATCCAAAAGGGGTTAATCGAAATAAGCGAGGTTATCTCATTGTTGGTCAAGGCTATCTTTAGGGAAGGTTATTGATCGAAAATATTTGTAGTATTAGGCGTGTAAAATACTAGTATTGCGTAGTAAAATTTATCTCCAAGAGTTGGCAATCCTTACTCATTGAGAAATATTATATTCTTTCTATATTTACAGGTGCGTTGTAGTTTTCTGTAGAATTAAGTCGTAATTTTTGCACGATTTCTGATGCTTTTATCTTCATGATATTTCTCATAGAGTACTATTTATGTATCTACATTTATAAATACTTTATTAATGACTTATGTTAATGCTACCGACCGTCAAAATTTTAAGCTAAACACCACCCTTATTAATCCTTTTGGAATCTAAGCTTAAGCCGACGCCTAAACCTTTTACTGACGGCTAATGCCGTCAGTAAAAGGTTTAGGCGTCGGCTTTTTTTTTTTTTTTTTAAATTTAAATATATGTTTAGTGAATCTAATTTAATTAGTTTTCCCTGCATTCCCGTACTTTTGAAATCAATATCAATATTCTATTTATCGGTATTTCCTCTATTCTCTTTTTTGATTCACTAAACATATATTTAAATGATGATCCCTTTTTTGTATAAGCATTTATCAGACAGTAAATATTACAGCGATTATAGAATTAACTCAATAAATACTAAGTAACGCAAAAATTGTGAATAAAACTATCAAGATAAAAACTTTTAAATAAAAAAAATTAACTACCGAAACATCTGAAAAGCAAAAAATTAATACACATTTTTATTTAACCTTATTCACTGAGTTCTTAAACTAATAAAAGTATACCTACGTCATTTTGGGTCGGCGCCAAACAAGCAAATTAATTAATAATTACATAAATCGTAATGCGCAGCGCGACACGCCCCTTCGACGGAAAATGCAGAGCGTTCACGACGTTAGTGTCAGCGAGACAGTAACCAGAACGGGCACACTCGTACGTGGGCTGTTCTAAAAATTGATAGTGAAATAAAAATAGTTAGAATATAAAAAGGTTTGTTTAAAGCTTTTCAAAATATCACCCTCCAATCCCAATGCACTTATGCATTCTTGTAAACCAAACTTGTTTCAAAACATTTATAAAACGTGTCTTGGAGATCGATAAACATCCAACGAAATTCTTCAATGGGCTCGTCTAAAATGTTAAATTTTCGTCCACGAAGCATTTTTTTTACAGAGGGAATTAAAAAAATCGCATGGAGCTGTACGAAGGATAAGGTAACATTTTACCCCCGAAGTTGTCAAGTTATGCGCGGGCCACATCTTGGTGAAAAAGAATGCCACGGACGCCGCTCCTTGGGCGCTTGCTATCCAACTCCCCGAAAGCTTGAGGCAGATATACTTCGCTATACCATTCACTAATAACTGTTCTACGGTCTTCAAGCGGAATTACTGCTACTGGCCCACTGCGTCGAAAAAAAACCTCTATTATTTTTTTATAAGCGCTCCGACCGCGAACAACTCTTGTGGGCAAATCGTTCTCTTTAAACACCCATTGCTTGGATTGCTGCTTTATGAGAGGGAAGCTATAATACCATGATTCGTCAGTTGTAATATTTAGGATACATTTTGCGAAGTTCCTCGTTCGAACTTTTTTATCACAAAATTGCACCAATCTACAAGACGGCATTTTTGCTCATCGGTGAGAGAATGGGGTATCCATCGCAAAGCAAGCTTCCTAACTTTATGGTGTTCTTGTAGATGGTGGAAACTGCCTGTAATCCAATGTTTAGTTCAGCCTGTCTCTCCCGATGTGTAATATGTATATTCTTTCGCAATAGCCGCTCTACCCTGATGACGTTTTCATAAGTTACTACAGTTGGTGGTCGGCCAGGTCTGGTGTCTTCGTTTAAGTTCTCTCGACCACGTTTAAATTTACTAAGCCATTAAGTAATTATTACTAACGCAGGAGCAGACTCCCTAAAAGCAGCTTGTAAATTTTGAGATTCATAGAAGTTTGACCATTGTTTATAATCATAGAAAATCATAGCACGAAAATGTTCCCGCGAGACATCCGTTGTTGCATCAAAAGATGAGTGGAAGATAATATTTTTTTTGTACACTTAGGTGGCCAGTAATTTTCACAAAGGAGGTTTGTGTACAAATCAGCCATCAATCCAAAATAGTTTCATGAAAGAAGAGATTGTACTTATTCTGTGGCTATCAATTTAGTGGTCTTTGTTTATTGATTGTTTAAGAACTTAGTTATTAAACTACATGCTTAATAAGGTCTAAAGCATCGTGAGGATTTTTTGTAATGTAATGTAACTATCATAATGTAGATTACATATTATATTATTAGATTGTAGATTATGTAATCTCCCCAGCGTGGGGACGTAGACCTCTCCTGAAAGGAGACCCGAACCCAGCAGTGGGACATTACGGGTTGTTGGTATGTTTTATATTATTTATTAATACACAAATCAGCATTAAAATCTGTGAGTAAACAATAAATCACCCCTTTATTCCCGCCCTTAGGGTAGTTTTATTTTCCAAATTTACATGGGACCAATTTCAAGGTATACCTTATCCGATATTTTTTTTTTATGTAGATCGGGCTACTGTGTAAAAAGCAATGAGAGATCATACATAAAAAAATATAAACACGTCAACAAGAGAACCTCCTCCATTTTTTATCGTCGGTTAAAAAGAGGTAAAACTAATTCCGAGCAATAAGACAACTAACATGACACCATGATACATTGCCGACGCATACATAAGATCACATGGCTGGAACTTTTCATCTTGTCCCTACGGTCTTATTACATTCCACGTTCTTTTAGGCTGAAATACCGCACTTGTATTTTCTTGGACTGCAGTCGTTTTTCTACATTCTTGTTAAATAGGGATAATTAATTGTGTTCTCTGAATATAAAGGCCCAATCTCACTAAAACGGCTTGACTTTGCATTAAAATCTTGACGAAAATTAATTCTCGCAAATTACAGAGCGATTATTATTCTTGTTTTAATAACTGTAGGGTATTGTTTTTGCTCTTGTTCTTTTTTAAGGTTCTCAGATGATACAGCAAGTATAGTATGACTTTTTAATCAAAATCTGTTTCTTTTTTCAATTGTATAAGTATTTAGGCATTGTCAATAGTAAGATCAGAGTAATCGTGAAAATAATTGCCTGGAATCTTATGGAAGAAAACAGCTATTGAGTGCAAATTAAACTATAAACAATCACGCAAAATTACTTCTAGATTATTCAAGTAATCAATACACAGTTGACAAGCCCTGACCAATGCCCCTCGTTCACGAGCTTGACGTACACGTCTGCCACCGTCTGTAATAGTTAAGGAATTCGGCAACCCGACTCATACGTCGCATATTGACATATATTGGCATGACTGCTAGATGAACATTAAATACCTAACTATGTCGATCCTGAGGCCGACATACTGTTTATTGCTTTTTTGGCAGTCTTTTTACGGTTAGCAAATTAAATAAAATTTTACATAAATCACCATACCCTTAATAGTTTTGTACACTTAAGTCTAGTGATACTTTTATCTAAGGCATGCAGAATTATGTATTAGGGTAGCATTTACCAGACGTAGTTTAGTTACTAAATATATTTATATCGCGAGGCAACCGTTTTGCAATAAGCAGATAAGCAGCAGAAAGACAACTTTTAAAATGAACTACCGACTTCAATGCGAGTACGCCATGATCTTGTAGCGGTCACGGATTCAATTAAATTTTATCCATATAAAATAATATTATAATATTATTATATATTTTTACATTGGGTCGTCACGCTACACCACGTAAATCGTGCAACAGAGAGAGAGATGTCAATCGCCTACATTTATGCGTACAGTCAGGTATGACTCACTCTCTCCTTAATATTTTAATAAATACTGGTGTTGTTTTTGTATATAATTCAGTCATAGAAATTAAATCATCAGTCATCTTTTGAATCAATCCTTTTACATTCTTCTCGCTGTTTTACTCAGTATATTCCTACGGTCGTCCACATTTATAACTGGTTGATTATAACACTGGTGACGAACTTAACATAAGTTAGCGGTTTTGGTTCCACTACCTTAACCGCTACAATCTAATGTATTCTATCTAATTCAGTAATTATTTTTTCTCCAATTATTTTAGTGCTGTTTTTCATCAAACGAGACTTATCTGTGTAATTACCGTACACCCTCCTCTGGTTGGTCTAGTGGTTGACGTATGGCTTCAAGAGGTCTCGGGTTCGAATCCCGGGTTGGGCCAAAAGTGTTATTGATTTTTTATGATTATTGGAATACTTAATAACAGCTCGGAGTTTGGAAGTTGGGGTCTGAACCCCAGCACCTCGGAAAGCACGTAAAGCTATCGGTCTTGCGCCTGATCTCTCCCCGATCGTGTCGGTTAACGGTCCAATAGAATTATGAGAAAGAGCGAACAGAGAATGCACCTGTATTTGCGCACACACTTGTGCACTATAATATCTCCTACGTAGTTTGCTGGTCTCCGTTGAGACTTACCACCGTGGTACTTGCTACGAACATTACTGTTAATAACTATTATATTGTTATTAGAGTACACTTAGAAAGAAAGTACTCCAACCATAAACCCTTACTCGTAAATATTTAAAGCCACTCAAATAATCTTAAAGCTAGTTTTATGCAATCGTTTACTCGACTTGAGGTTAAATCTCAGTAATAAAAACATGCGTTGTCACCCGCAAGCGTTATGAATGAAAACAGCTGTAATAAGTAAAGATTTGAATGATAGCGAGATTCAAGCGAAATTGGGGTCTCAAGTCTTGGACCGGAGGTTTTTGCGGAAGAATATTTTCTCATCTTTCATAAATGCGATAGTAAACATTTTTAGCAGATGGTTGCGAAAATTCGGTAGCAGTTTTATTTTATACGGAAAGACATAATTTTATATATTCGTTCAATAATATTGTTGTTCTCTTGAGTTTTTATAGGAAATATTACAAAGGAATACTTACCTTAGGAATGTTTTTATTCTTAAGTATTTATTAACTTTAAAGTACACTTTAATTTTTATTCTATGTACCTAACATATGAATATGAAAATGTTTCAATATGCTAAAAAGTTATGCTAGTTTCAGTTTAAAACTATGAGAAGAAACTATTATAATGATATATTCTGATATACTTAACTAGTTTGATTTTGATTCTAGTTTGAGGATAAAAATGCATTTATGTATATATCAATACCCATAAAGTCCCACTGCTGGGCTCGGGTCTCCTCTTAGGAGAGGGTTAAGGCCATACGTGTCCACGCTGACCAAGTGCGCACTTATAAGTAACATTAAAAGTCGTTAAGATTTGTAGGGGGTTCGTCCACAAAAATAAAGTCTTTTAAGTTTAACGGTTTTTATAATTTAAATTAAATTCACAATTATCACAAAAGGGTAGAAAGCACAAATACACAAGAGATATAGTTTATGAAAGCGAAGGAACAATAAAGTTAAACTAATTACAGAATAGAAAATAGATTTGAAAGCGCGAATTAAATAAATTGTTAATAAATTACAAATACGAGACACGAAAGTAAAAGCGGCGTGCGAGCAAGCGAGCGCGTGAGTGCCTTGCGCAGCGGCGAACAAAGGACTGCCGACCGGTCCACGGTGAAAAACGAATGGAGCCCGGCGGCGGCGAACCTCACCGACAAGGCACGAGCTCGACACGCTGTCTTAGTCCAAAAACCGAGTAGCGGTGGTACCGTCGTCGTGGTATCACGTCGGGGTCACCAAAAAAAAAAAAAAAAAAAAAGACTTTATTTTCGTGGACGAACCCCTACAGATTTTTAACGTAATATTTTTGGGGATTGTCGTTGATTTAACCTTTAAAGTAGTTTTGTCGACGTTTTCTCTCTATTGTAATTTGCGGCAACTTAGACCTAGCTGTCCTGTCAGCCTCGTAAACCTAAGTTGAGTGGCTTATGTTTCATGAATTATTCTGATAGTGGTTAGTCTGTCTAATGATGAACTGGTTATAGCCAGTTTGTTGTTGGATCAACTGACACCTGTATGTTTAAATAAAGACGTAGAGAGATTACATATACATAGCAGAGCTTAAAAGTGAAAAGAGGAGAAATAGAGATCGGAGAATGTTATAAATTTCTTCAAGATAATATGAATTATTTCTTGAAAAAAACTTTTATTATAATTTTACTATGAAATAACTATTAATTTTCATTATTGATTTATAAATACCGAAACAAACAGGATTAGGAATGTAATGTTGTAGTTGTCACAAAATTGACATTCGTCATTAATGATACAACTTGATTTCTTTCTATTTTTTATAAAACTATACTTATGTAACAGTAGTCGTATTTAAATCCTCACAATTTTTCTTTCTACATTATACATTACTCATACTTTTATGTCTAGATATTTATGCATATTTATAAATATATATATGTTTTGCCACAGTTTTCTCACCACAGCACAGGCTGTGCCTAATTTGTAGTCAGATAGCTGTGTGTGATGTGTCTAGTATTACATTATTCACAAACTAAATATGACAGTGTAGAACTATTTTGCTTAGAAGTAAGTTTTAGGTTACCTTTGAATTGTTTATACTACGTACTAACTTTTGCCCACGGCTCCACCCACAGAGGTGTCGGTGAAGTAACTTGTTATTGGGGAAAGAATTGATATAATCGGTTTAATGGTTCAAGCGTGAATGCAAACAAACAAACTCACATTCACATATGTAATAACTAAGGATAGTTAGGAACGCCGGCTCTATTCGACGATATATGACTGGAATCTTACTTTTATTCCGTTAGCATTTTACTTTCAAAAACTATGTTGATGAACTTGTAATTTCGGACATAAATAAATAAATATTTTCGGACAATTTAACACACAACGCCGTCTAGTCCCAAGCTAAGCAGAGCTTGTGTTATGGGTACTAGACAACTGATATAAATACATATATACATTTTTGTTTTGTAAATACATACACATTATACACAGAAAACACCCAAACTCCGAAACAAATATTTGTAGATCATACAAACATTTGGTCCGACCCGGGAATCGAACCCGAGACCTCATGCTTAGCAGTCGCATACACTACCACTACGCCACCGAGGCAGTCAAAGATGCATTAGATGTACAGTGTCAGTGAAATTTTAACGCATTGTATTTTAAGGAGCATTTAAGCAATCTTATGTATAATTAAAGTGATTTAGCAGGAGAAACCTTATTTTACAAGGTTTATTAAAGTGGTATCCTTAAGAATTTATTATTGAAATTTCGGTAAGGTCGTTTCGATTCTCACCTAAGACAACGATATGTTTATATCAATAATTATATATGAAATCGTTATTCAGTTATTTATTTAACATAGAATAAGCTCTCAATAGATTACAATCAGATGGCCATATGCTTAAAAACTTTTTAAAGTAGAAATAGAGATTTTTTTTTCAAGGTTTGATACTTTATGCTACCTCCATATTATTATGATGCCATTGCCATGCTGGTATTTCATACTATACGACAAGTCTCATATAGTATTATGAAAGTCATTTTCAAGTTGTCAATAATTTTCAACATTCGGAGCGTAAATGACTTCTGAATTTTTCAGAGACATGCTTTGTGCGTCATTGCGTGACTTTCATACGTCATCATTTTTTATTGAGTTTGACCCTGCCAAAATGACTCTAATCTGCCTGATGGAAAGCATAAGTGGAATCCAAGTGTGAGATCACCATACTAACTGCGAATGCAAACAATTCAACAATGTATCATTTTGACCCACACCGTGGCGGCCTAGTGATGCTTCTGTATCATTGAGCTTCCGATCTCGCACCCCTTAACGAGACACGACAGCACGAACGCTGTCATTTTACGTTGGTTTTCTGTGCGAAGGTAGTAGCGCTCTGATCGAGCCGGCCCGTTCGTGCTGAAATCAGCTTGGCTTTACTACCGACCTTGAAAATGCAGCATGTTACATTAAGTTGAGGTTCGATCAATGCTCTGGCCACTCCGTACAGTTTACATGTTGTCTCGAGTGTATTAATATAGACAAAATACAAGACACAGGGAGCCTATATTGTTTCTTTTTTACTGTTTTTTTTTTTCAGACTATCCTCCAACATTATCGGAGTCCTTATGCAACTATGTCTCTTTGTCACTCATCGTCTATAATGTTACATCTACCCACACATCATTAAGTTTGTCTCACAATAGACATCTCATTTTCCTAACCTTTATTATTCCCAAGCTCATTTGGGATCGGCTATTATTTATAACGGTTTTACTTGAATATATTTTTTTCCACGGAGCGACGTCATCGAACTTCCACAATTCTATGTGCAACTGAATTCTCGAAGGTTAAACTAGTAACCTCAAAATAACGATTGCCATAGATTTTCATGACGACCTTCTGGTTTTGAAATAGGTATATTTAGGTATATATATATTACATTTAATGAAAGGTTTTTAATTGTGTTAAATGCCGAAAAACCTATATAAGAGATAACTTTAACATTCAAATGGGCGACAAAACAATATTTGCCTAAACTGTGCAAATAATAAATCGTGTTAATTGTACTTATAATCTAAAATAATGGCCCGTTTTAATTGAAACAAAGATAAATTTTACAGCAGAGCGTTATGTTTGTAACTAATAAAATTATTTAGCTATATTCTGACGCTGAATGAGAAAAATAACAAAAGAAGAGAGGATAGACGACTTCGTCATTTGTATGGCGTATAACACGAACAATGCTGGCCTCCAAGGCGTCAATTGTTGCTGGTTTATCAGCATAAACCAGTGACTTCACGTAGCCCCACAGGAAATAATCGAGAGGTGTCAAATCGCACGACCTTGGAGGCCAATTGACAGGTCCATTTCTCGAAATCAACTTATCGCCAAATTTTGATTTCAATAAGTCGATGGTTGCGTTCGCCGTATGGCACGTAGCGCCATCCTGTTGAAACCACATCTCCTCCGGATCAATGTCATCCATATTTTCAAACAAAAAATCATTGATCATGGTGCGGTAACGATCTCCATTGACCGTAACGCGAGCTCCGGCCTCATTTTTGAAGAAATAAGGTCCGATGATGCCACCAGCGTGAAAACCGCACCATTCGGTGCATTTTTCTGGATGTAATGGAGTCTGTAGGGTCTGTTGTGGATTGGTCTCACTCCATATGCGGCAATTTTGCTTATTAACAAACCCGTTAAGCCAAAAATGCGCCTCATCGCTGAACACAATTTTGCGATAAAACAGTCGTCTATAAGTTGCGCGAATCGACGACTGATTTTCAAAGTAAATTTGGATAATTTCGTAGCGTTGTTCAAGCGTGAGTCTATTCATGATGATTTGTCGGAGTATACTGAAACAAATAAAAAAAAAAGTTTCATCAAAATTTAATTTTTTGTGTTACTTTTTACAATTTAAAGTTCTATCTAGCTTAAAAAAACACCCGTTATAATTGAAGTGTCTGTTTGTAATATTAAAATAACCGCTTTCTATTACATGCATATGAATGTATATACGGTACACATACCAAAATATATATTTTTTAAATTTTTGTCTGTCTGTCTGTTTGTTCCGGCTAATCTCAGGAACTACTGGTTCGATTTGAAAAATTCTTTCGGTGTTGGATAGTCCATTTATCGAGGAAGGCTACAGGCTATATATCATCACGCTACTACTAATAGCAGCGGAGCACCAATGAAGAATGTTTCAAAAACGGGGGAAAATTTTCACGCCACGGGCAATATAAGACGCAAACGAGGTTGCGTGGGTCAGCTAGTGTAGAATAAGAACGTGGTTCATGTTTTTGGATTCATAGATCACATGATTATAGAAAGTATTGATAATCACATAGCATAATATGTATGCCAAAGAAAGCTAAAGCTTAAAAACTCGACTCGTTCCGCAATCACAAAATTTGTCATACCAACATAAATTTCAAAACCTTCAGAATTTGATGTAGACTTAACGTAATATATGAATGCTTCGTTATTTGTTTGTTACTTAAGATTCTTGTTGACGAAGCTTTACAGTTAATATATGGACTGATTCATATTTTATTTTGCAACGCTTTACGATGAGTTTTCTGGTTTGAAAGTTGTTGTTTTTCATCGAATGGAACAGGAAATTTTCAACTTTTGTTTTTTAGCAAAAGTTTGAAAAACATTTGAAAGAATAAACATAAATTACAAGATGTTTTTCTTATAAACTTACCAGACAATAAATGGCAATATTTTCTTCATTATTGGATTTTCAGTTTTTTCACTTTCATTGTTGAGACTAACATTTTTAAGATCCAAAATAATAAGGACATGTAGATTAAAGCTTTTTTATGTTAGCAAAGTGTTATTAATTTATTAATAATAGTAAAACACATATATAATGTAACAGTAATAATTGTTAATCAATTAAATTTCTTAGTGCTTTCAAAACGTATTTTATTGGTTAATGTTATTGTTTTCACTTATTAAAGCGAAAGAACTTTACAGCATACGTAATTTCTATATCATTAAATAGTTTTTGTAAAATAAAATTGTAGTGTATTCTCATAAACTTAGTAGTCACAAAGTAATTTCCAATATTGTTATTTGAAAGAAAAAAATGGAAAAAAGAAATGGGTTTATATTTTTTCCAGGCTTTTAACAAAGAAATAAATAGTCATGTGTGTACCAATACCCTAAATATAAAATTGTTACTGGATAGACGATAACCGAAAAGTAGGCATTTAATAAATCTATATATTGTCCTTAAATTTTTTTCACCATGTCGATAGTCCACAAGTAATTCTAGCACTGTATGTACATACTTATCGCTTTAAATTTAAACCTACACGATTTTCCCGGTAGGTATAACTTTGATTCTGATTATTATCGGTATAAGTCATGCAAAACTTTGAAGAGACACTTTAAGGGGACCCAATATTACGAAAACGACAGCAAGTCTCTAACCGTGTATCTGAGAGCAGACAAATAATAGCGATATTAAAAGGTTTCCTTTTGTTCGGGTCTAATGATCCCTTATACAAATAATAATTCCTCTCATCTGTCCCAAGTAACTGCTTCAGAGTTTTTGGTCTTCATTTTAATATCAGGAAAAAAGGTGTAAAAAGAGGTTTTATATTTTCAGTGACAATTTTATTCATAAGGTCAAAGTTTGTTGGATTATGAATATCATCATCTTTCTAATCTTTATTATTCCTAAGAGTATTTGAGGTCAGCTACTAGTTCAACCGGTTTTACCTGAATATTGGTTTTTCCACGGAGCGACTGGCTTTGGAAAAACGATTCCCATTGATGTTCTTAGCAACCGGGACCGACAGCTTAACGTGCTCTCCGAGACACGGACAGGAAACACCGCCATCTATCTTCTTTCTTCTTTTATTCGGATTATGAATGTCACAAACTTTGAAATAAATGAAATGGTTACTATGATTGTTTTGATAACATTATTTGTCGATTAATGACACCAATACCTATTGCATATTTATATGTTGGGACATTCTAGAAACGTACAAGTTATTAGAAAATGTATATGTTGGTCAATAGTACAAGAGAATAAAACTGTTAGATATTGTAGAAATAGATTCGACGCGATACATTTGCATTTTGGTTAGGGGGCAGATATGGACATGTGATGCGTAGAGATGATCGAAACGTAGTGAAGAAGGTTATAAATATTGAAACCGACAATATAAGATGACGACTTAAAGAAAGTCCGATGGTCTCTGTGAAAAAGAATATGTCTACGAAAAGAGTAAGTAGTGAACTTTTCTAACGAGTGCAGAAAAATACTAATTGCATCGATCGCAAATTAATTTGGGAAAATTGTAAGAAGACGACGAGGGAATACGTTATATGCGACTTGGTCACATGTAGAAATGATGTATATATAAAAATAATATGAAATTGTTAACGACGACGGCGACGACGATTGATTGTTGTCGTGGTACGTTATTATATATTGTTAAGGATAATCAATTTTACGTTAAATCCTCTATATTTTATTAAATGCATATTAAATTGAGGAGACCCTTGGAAGAGCCTTATGACCAGCAATGGACTTCTTTCGGCTGAGATCATCATCAGATGATATAAAATCCACTAATGCATTTAACAATTAACGGTCAACTAATAAAACTAATGTTATTAATATGTCTAGTCAGTTTTCACGTCTCAATTTTTGAATTAGGGATCATAAATTTTGCATCACACTAGTTTTATTATGTAGTTTGTGACATTTTCTAGCTATAACTAATTCTAAACCTCAAGGAAAGAGTGCACTCTCACCTCAAAGACATGACATAGCATCACATGATACAATAAAATAAAATAGTGTTGATGTATCCTATGCAACTATATTCGAATATTATTCTTAGTTAGGATTTTCTTGGAACACATATTTTAGTTCTTATACATTTTAACAACAACATTTATGGTAATCTAAAACAGTAAATAAACTTCTAAATTAATATTAAAGTTGTTTGCACCCATTTGAGGTACCAGCAGTAACTCAAACGAAGGCTCTATAAATTGTGCGGTCTGAAACTCAACTCGTGTTAGACTTTATTACCTAGAGTGTTTTCGGAATATAATCCTTATTCAGAAATAATTGTATTTCTCACAACTTAACACAATCTTATCTAAAATTTACCTTATTTGCTTATGTGAGAATAATCTCAGTGACAATAATTTAAGTTGACTTTCCAAACCATACGAGATACATGAATTAGTCTTTAAACAATCCTATCCTACTAATATTATAAATGCGAAAGTTTGTATGTATGATACTTTTTCACTCAAAAACTACTACTTTTAACAAACAATCAGCTTACATCTCCTAAGACAAGTTTGAAAATACGTCGGAGATAATTGCCGTCGGGTCTGCGGATACGACGTAATGCAGTTGCTTAATGCGAGCACTTAGGCACATTGATGTTGTAGAGAAGATTCAGAACGAAATGGAAATGCGTAATGCAATCTTTCTGGCAATCTTTTTTGGTCAGAATATTTAGTAAAAATATGAGGTACGTGAAAATTAAACCATATATTTCCAACTACTTTAGTTTTCCTTGATTAATTATGTTGCATGTTTTAAGACAGTTTACAGTTACTGCTATTGGCCCTGGTATAAAGGAGTTACAGTGATAGGTGTGTAAAGTCCTAATCACAAAAACAGTTAAAATCTATATGAAGTGAGTGAACTGAAACTAGAACGAGCTGTGACTAGTTACTTGCGAGAGACATTCCTCAACGGACAAAAGTGTTATACATGATTATGATTCTGTGGAGGGTGGCTCAAATGATAATAATGTACTTGGGACTCTTGGATCGTTAGTAATTTAGGTAGGATACAATTTTTCATCTAGTAATTGTATCTTAAAAATAACAGATTAACGAAAAGCAAAGGCAAAATCTGTTGTACATCATTTAACGCTAAAAGTTGCGGTAAGTTATGTGTTGTCTAAGATAGTAATCATCCTGATAAGATTTCTTGCAGTTATTCTATGGCATATGGCAGATCATTTAATTCTGAAAAATGTAAAGCTACATTTGACTGTTCAGTTCTAATATTGGATAAGATATTGGAGAAAAAGTAAGTTTAAAAATACACATACAATTACGTAAATAACAAGATTCTGTAAATAGATTGAATTAAAACATGACGTGTCAAAAGATAAAAGAAAGGGACGTTACGTTGAGACTATGTAGATGAAACCGAGGGTAATCGTGACGATGCATGATTATATTTAACCTCGCCGAAAGTAAAGCAATCATGTGTAATGCGCCGTTAGATTGCTTCATGTCTTGGAATAATGACCAATTCAACCACCGCTCATTAATCCAATACTAAGGACATCGAAACGGCCCTATTGCACAATAAATCTTTTTGAATCACAATAAGCCACATTAGATAGTTGAGGTTCCTGAAAACAAACTGACTTCCCCCTATTCTGATGACAGATGTAAATGAAGAGATAGAGATATTATTACATAATGTAATCTTTTATTAACACATACCTATCTGACTAAGCTAAGTAATATAATATACAGAAAATATATACAAAAAAGGTGGACACTACAAAACTCGTACTTTAGAAGTAGGGTAGTTCAATCTATACGCAACTTCCAATGAAAGAAAAAAAGTTCTCTAAAGCCTTGTAATAATTAAATTCCGTGACAGTTTGTCCTATTTACTACCAAACCGAATATATAAAAACCTTTATGAATATTCGTTATCATCTTTTTCATTCGTCGCCGTCTAAAACTTCCTTAACACATCCTTAACACCTGTCTGTGTATCATATAGGTACCTATGTATAGTATTATATGTATGTGTGTAATATTTGTATTGTATATTTATTTGTGTAGTATATGTAGCGGTAAATTTATGTATATCATTTATATTTAATGTAGGTTTATATCTTTTTACTAAATTTATTTTTGCACCTACCAATTCTTATTTCTACATCACCTGAAGGTTGACTGGGAGAGAATGCCTCAAGGCATTAAGTCCGCCTTTGTACAACATGTGCATTAAGTTTAAATAAATAATAAAAAAAAAACTCAAATAATAACCAAATGTACGAGTATGTATTAAGCGTAAAATTAATAAGTTTGATCTTTAAACTGACAAAAAGCTAACCTAAAGATAACCAAAGTTGAAATAACAATTGAAGTTATAGATAATATTATAGATAAGAAATAGCTAAATAGTTTTAACATAAATTTTGTTCATAACTTATTCCAGTGAAGCACCAATCCATTTCCAAGTTACTTTTTGAACTCGTAAGGTACCTCTTACAATTAACTCTGTTAAGGACTTTCATTTAGGCGAAATTAGGGTATAAATAATAAATTAGACCTCTTTAGATGTTCTGTCGTCAACCGATTTACTTCCAACTCTGTTAACTTTAATAGAATCTGTCTAAAATGAAGAAAACTCTAAAATCATTTCTAAGATTTTACCAATATCTCATAAATTACTGTAGATTTCATGACTTTAATTTTTCAAGACATTAAATTGTTTGAAATAGGCTTTTTATTTAAACAATCTCTATGTGTTGTATTCCTTTTAGAGTTAAAGAGTAAATTGCAAAGTATAATCGTGATTTAGGAATCCCTTATTTAAACAATGTTTTTTTTATGAAATAGGGGGCAAACGAGCGGATGTATCGCCTGATGGTAAGCGATTACCGCCGCCCATGGACACCCGGAACACCAGAGGCGTTACAAGTGCGTTGCCGGCCTTTTGGAGATGGGAAGGGGGATGAGGGGAAGGGGATGGGGTATGGGCCTCCGGTATCCTCACTCACTCGGTGAAACACAATGTTATCTAGTACAGTAATTTCCATCGTATCACATCACCCTAAAACGATTAAAAGCGAAAATTTTTGCTTCTGTATATGTATGCATGTTGGTGTGACTTGCAAAAATTAATTACTTACGAAATAACGTTTTGTTTGGTAGCACTCTTGAAACCAGCTATTTATTAGATTACATACCTTCCAGATTTTCTTGACGCCATCTTGAATTTAATTGGAATTCTTAATATTGGTATATGCAGCCCTTTACAGCATTAACTATATTCAGGTCAATAGATAATTCTGCTAACCACTAATAGCTTCGCACTGTAGGTAGTTACGCAGTACTGTAGCATTTATTATCGCAACTACCTCTGTGACTCAAAGGTTTATCACAATCTAGACTACAGCTTCAACACATTTTTTTTTTACGAAAATGGTAAACAATTATTTGAATAATAAGTTTATCAATCATCTCTCACAAAGCTTAGACATTTTCTAAAGAGAAATAATGATATTCAATAGCACGAATAACGTAGTAGTATAAGCGGACTTCTCAGTGCTTTCTGCTACACTAAGTTTTGTGGGTTCAAACACCACATGGAACAACACTTTGTGTTATTCAAAGTTGTTGATTCGAGTCTGGGCGTTCCTTGAAACCGTTTCGTTCGTATTTGCAGAGTCCGCCGCAACACAATTATTTTCCTAACACGTGAGTCGACTTTAAGAAAAAAAGTAACGTCCAAAACTTGTAATAGTTAGCAAGTTTCCGTGGGAGAGCCACGCTTCGGCATGAATGGGCCGGCTCGACCGGAATGATACTCGTACCACGGCCTCACAGAAAACCGGTGTGAAATAGCGCTTGCGCTGTGTTTCACTGAGTGAGTGAGGATACCGGAGGCCCATACCCCAGCCCCTCCTCCAATCCCCCAAAGGTCGACAACGCATTTGTGACGCCTTTGGTGTAGCGGGTGTCCAAAGGCGGCGGTTACCATCAGGTGATATGTCTGCTGGTTTGCCCCTATTCAATAAGATAAAACAAAAAGTTTTAATAAACAAAAAAATAATAAATTTAAATATCATGATGCAAACATGTTTTAAGTATTAAAACAAACAAGAATAAAAGCATAACGGTTATAGAACCGATTTTTAAGACTTTTTAAATGAGTGTTTAACTGATGTGCCTAAGATAGGATAGTATAGAATAGTTAAAATCACACTTAGACTAAAAGGAGCTGTGTAAGATTGAATAGAACCAGACAAAGTATTGTTGATCACCTGAATAAAATATTTTTAAAAAATTAAGTAGATCATTAAGCAATTATGTCTCATAACTTCAATCTACTGGAGCCAACTTTGAACTCCCTACAAACTTTTAGCTCTTAATATATTTTATTGCCAGAGTTCTTGATCAGGAAATATTTTTATTAATATTTTAGGTTTATCCCATCTATTGCATAACTTAAGTATCTAGTTTTTATTCGCACACATTTTTCTAATTTATTTATGGTAATATTCAAGTGTTTTTTTTAAATAATTGGTAAAAAACAATAGTCCCGAGAAGTACAACTGAATATACTGTTGAGTATGGTAACCACCACTCTTGGATTCTCATCAGGCAGAGTAGAGACACTTTGGTAGGCACATACATAAAAAACAGAACTAAGGGTGTGGCGGCCTCCACATACAACATAACACACTGCAGCGCCATCTACCGAAGTTACACTGAACTACGAAGTAACGCACTACACGGAGTAACTACAAATCCTGAATCGCGAAATAAATAGTTCTCGCGCCGATTATTATATATAAAACATGCCAACATCAACTGTTGGGCAGTAGCCCGCCAGGCATGATCACGTCGCCTGGTCGGAGGATACTCCCTTTGTGTTAGATGGAACATGATTCCCGTTCCCCCACAAAGGGCATTACGGCATAATGTGTGATGCCGTGACGCATTGTTGACTAGTCTCGGTGGACGCTAAATTAATAGACTTATGTTAAAATTATCCAATATCCTAAATCAAAGATATTCCAAAGTAATATTCACTTTATTATAAATGAAAACGATAATGCTCACTCAAGTAATACAAAAATATTTCTGTGTGCCTATAGTAGGGGCGACATTAACGTTATCACCTATCCACAACATCCCATTTGAATTCTGATGCACCTGCGCCAAATGATAATGAACTGCTATTATAGTATTTTATTATCGTAAGCTTTCTACTAAGCTAAGATAAAGAGATATTTATACGTTTTGTTTAACCTTGGTCTCCTTTGTCGCCCTTCGGTATTGCAGAAAACCTGTCCGAATTTTCGTGATTTGTGATTTTATTAATATTTTACTGGTTTAATTTTTGGACTTAAGATTTATTATTACATTTTGAAGATTTGACGCGTGAACGCAAGTAGGTATTCTATAATGTCATGTACTTGAGACGATTCGTTTATTCACTGTATCTATACAAATAAATAAAATTGGAGTGTCTGTTTGTAATATTAAAATAACCGCTTTCTACTACATGCATATGAATGTATATACGGTACACATACCAAAATATATATTTTTAAAATTTTTGTCTGTCTGTCTGTCTGATTGTTCCGGCTAATCTCTGGAATCGGACGGGACTTTCACTGGTAGGTAGCTGATGGTACAAGGAGTAACTTAGGCTTACATTTTTTAGACTAGCTTCGCCCCGCGGCGTTACCCACGATACGACAATAACCGCGGGTAACACCGCGGGGTTCAGCTAGTTATAAATATAATGTGTGATATATTTTGAGAACCAAGGTCATCGACATAGCCCACAGGATTAGCAAGCTGAAGTGGCAGTGGGCTGGTCACATTTGCCGCAGAACCGATAACCGTTGGGGTAAACGGGTTCTTGAGTGGAGACCGCGTCTCGGCAAACGTAGTGTAGGACGTCCACAGGCCAGGTGGAGTGATGATTTGCGCAAGACGGCTGGCAGGAGCTGGATGCGAGAAGCCGAGGATCGAACTAAGTGGCGTGCTATTGGAGAGGCCTATGTCCAGCAGTGGACTGCGATAGGCTGATGATGATGATGATGATATTATGTTATAAATTTAGTATCTACTTTTTATTTTTTATGTTCAACAAAACAGTTTAATGTTTTGTTCATATATTATTACAATAGAAAGTAATAATAGAACGAATAATATTTAGCTAACAATAAATCACTTTATTTATTGTTAGCTAAATATTATTTATGTGCCTCTGTATTTTTAATGTAATGTATACCTACTATATTGTGGCAAGAAATAAACTTTATTATTATTACTTTATGGCATAAAATCTAATTCTTAGTATTAAAGGTGTTTTGAATAGTCAAAGTTAAAATATCAAATTTTATTGTATTTCACTGGTAACTTCAGCCTTCCTAGCCATATTCTATTTCACTCATTTTTCCAGTCTGCTCTGGGCATCTACCCCGTCTTCACCGACCAACAGCATATACCAAGGTGCCTTCTCATAAATATCCGATGTTAGGGCATCTATCATCAACAGGAAGACGTATGGGCTCAGAGCCGATCCCTGGTGCAAGCCTACAGAGACACTAAATTGATCAGTGTTCCCCGCAATCAACCTAACATACGTGACTCCCTATATATAACTATACATACCTTACAGTTGTATATAGCCCAAAACAAACCTCTCAGGGTACCCTTTCGTATGCCTTTTCGAGATTTACAAACACTATATGCAAGTTTTTGTGCACACTCCTGTATTTCTCACATAGGCATTGAAATACAGCTTCTGTCGTCTCTCGTGTTATGTCTAACAGATGCAATTAAAAAACATGCTAATTAACCAAGTAACAGTTGGCGACGGAACATCATATCGAAACTTTTAAAAGCATACTGAAATAAATTCAACCGCAGTGTAAATATCACAGGTGTATTTTTCCCGTTAACTAAGTTAAAAGCCATTGCAGTTAATATGACAAACTAGGGCGAGAGTAATTCATGAATGACATAAATTCCATTAAAGTTTAACAAGTAAAGTGGTTCGGATAGACGCAGACGGCAGGAGGCGGCGACTTGCATTTAGTTTTATTCATTTGATATTACTTTTTAATACGACGCGGACAACTTTTCTTGGAAAAAATATTAAAATTTTATCCCAATGAAATGACTGTCGAAAGGAGTTGCACACCATCTCCACTGAAACGTGATTTTACTAGATCTGATGACTGACAATTATTTTAATGAAGGTGCTATACTTTTCTTGTAGTCTAAAAATGTAAAGAAATAGATTTCAATAAGCATAAACAATGAATTGCGTGTTATTTTTTAATTAGTACCTACATATCTATACTAATATTATAAAGCTGAAGAGTTTGTTTGTTTGTTCGTTTGAACGCGCTAATCTCAGGAACCGTTGGTCCGATTTGAAAAATTCTTTCAGTGTTAGATAGTCCATTTAGCAAGGAAAGCTATAGAGTATATATCATCACGCCAAGACTAATAGGAGCGGAGCCCTAATGGAGAATGTTTTAAAACGAGGGAAAATTATTACGCTACAGGCAATAGTAGACGTAAACGAGGTTGCGAGAGTCAGCTAGTATAATATAATTATATAGAACTAGCGGTCGCCCGCGGCTCCGCCCGCGTGTATGTCGGTTACCGCTGCAAAAAGCCTACCCATTAGAGCATTTTATGGTTCTATTTTTTACAGTTCAGGCAGCGTACGCAAAATAAGTAACTTTTCTGGTTGATTTTTTACACCTTGTGTTCGAAAAACGCAAATATCTTACGGAACCCTATTTTTCCCAAAATAATAATAATAAATAATAAATAAATCTTTATTTCTCTCACAAAGGTACAATTTAGTTACAGTTAATCTAATTAAAATTAAAAGGATTCTACATTTCCTTGGTGAGAGCTGGAGTCCGTACTAGGCTCTAGGCCTGTGTCACAGATCTCCAGGCCCCCCCCTACGGCCGACAAAATATTTATTTAATTGTATTAAATATACTTAGAAATTATTCAGAAACAATAAAAAATAAATATAAAAAATGCAGCTGCACCTCCAAAAACAAGAAAAGAAGAAATACTAAGGTAGGTACTTAAATTCTATACAAAATTAAAATTAAAATTATCACTAATTTAACAAAAAAAATTAACAATACTTAAATGAGATCAAAATTCTAAGGTATTTAGGTTTGTGTGTAGTAGTGTAGTATGTGTATGTGTGTGTGTGTGTGTGTGTGAGTTTTAGTAAATTGTGCAAAATAAATGTGAGTTTAAATGGAGTTGAACGATTATAATTATTGGCGTCGCGTGTATGATGTGTGTATGGTGCAAGTTATGAAAGTTTATGTATGTCTAGTGAGAGCCTATGAAAGTATGTGTAAAAGACTTTCGGTTTCATCATAGTTCAAACTAATAAGCCAATTTGTGGTGTCTTTTTTGCATTCACGGGTTGTTAGTGGATATATTTATAAAATAAAATATAGCCTATGTTACTCGTGGATAACGTAGCTTTCGAATTATGAAAGAATTTTTAAAAAAATACAAAAATACAAATCTTTCCTCTTTATAATATTATTACTAGCTGAACCCCGCGGTGCTACCCGCGGTACGACAATAATCGCAGGCAACGTCGCGAGGCGAAGCTAGTATCTTTATAAATTATAGCCTACGTGTTATTCTGATGTATAAGCTATATTATTGTAAATCTTAAAATAAGTAACTTTTCTGGTTGATTTTTTACACCTTGTTTCTTGAAAAACGCAAATATCTTACGGAACCCTATTTTTTTCCTAAATAAAATATAGCCTATGTTACTCGTGGATAATGTAGCTTTCGAATGGTGAAAGAATTTTTAAAATCGGTCCAGTACTTTTTGAGTTTATTCGTTACATACAAAAATACAAATCTTTCCTCTTTATAATATTAGTGTAGATTATTAATTATTAATTAATTATTATTATTAATTATTATTATAGTATAGATAGGAAGATATAATTATTTACCAGTGGTCGTTGGGACAACTTTTTTTATATTTCTCTACCACCACAACCGGAGTAGGTTCGGAAAAATGTAAAAAATAAACCTTACTCCCAAGCCGCGGGCGTAAACTAGTGATGACTTATTTCTTTAGTTAACTCAGTTCGTTGTCCTTTTAGATACTACTGTTTTAATTTAAATTCTGTGACGAACTCTGCATATGAGATATATATAGAGATAACTGTACTTCATTAAGACAACAGCAGTATTATTGACGCTACAATTACTAAGATTAATATTGTCAGTCTCTCATCTTATATCATTTTCGAAATTCAAGTGTTCTAAATACGTAATTACAAGTTATGAACTACTTTAAGTAATTGTAATCTCAAACTAAAATAGGTTTAGTTAGATATTTGGTTAAGTGATTTGAAAATCAAATTAACCTTCCGTTCTCGAGGACTCAGGTTCTATTCCTGGGTCGGACCAAATGTTTGTATGAACTGCAAATATTTATTTAAGAGTTTGGGTGTTTTTATTTATTTATTTATTTTATTTATTAACTTTATGCACAAAATGTACAATGGCGGACTTAATGCCAAAGGCATTCTCTACCAGACTACCGTTGGGTGGTGCAGAAATGGGTGAGAAGGTGCACAACACTTTATGAAGAAAACATTGAAAAATAATAAATCTGCGAATTATACAAGAATATATACATACATACAAACAATAAGACATATATTTATATATACATACACACACGCATATTACATATACATACACACACAAATACATATTCATACACAAACATAACATATTCATATCACAATAAATACATTATCAAATTCGTTAAGTATCCGCTGCATTTCGGGCAAGGAGAGTACGTACCTTGATCTTGAATGAATTTTTATTTTCTAAGTACAATATGTATATTTTTTTTTTAAAGTATATACCTATAATAAATAATAAATATTTCGGGACATCTAACACACAACGCCATCTAGTTCTGAAAACACAATTCTTTG
Source organism: Spilarctia lutea (assembly GCA_916048165.1). Lineage (NCBI taxonomy): Eukaryota > Metazoa > Arthropoda > Insecta > Lepidoptera > Erebidae > Spilarctia > Spilarctia lutea. The sequence goes on from OU696479.1 coordinate 15,535,100, forward strand.
TGTTCGTTTCATGTGTGTTTGTAAATTCTCCCGCGACACATGTGTATATTCCTAATGCGGAAGTTGCCTTTCAAAAAAAAAAGAAAAAAATCTTCGCCTATCCGTCTCAATTCCGTCCATTCGTGTGGTGACCGATTAACAATATGTAATGGCACCAACTCTGTTCATCTCGTGGGTGTTGTAAGAGCCAAGTGCGAAAGCAAACTCCTTATGACAACATCACTGCAAAGAGAAGCAAAACTCTAACAAAACCAACCCGTCTGGCCAACGTGGTATAGTTGGCCAAATAATCCTTGTAAATGAGAGGTCTATGTCCAGCGGTGGACTTTTAAAGACTGTTGATGATGATGATGAAGAATCATCTGCTGCAGGTATATTACTTCACTGTTCCTGTTATTTTTAAGTCGTTGTAGTCTCAAAAATAATGTAGGACACCAGTAAACATAAATTAGTTGTAACGCATCACAAAATTATTCAAAAATAGATTTGAAAACATATAAATTCAGACAAGTCTTGTTAGAGATATATTTTATATAAATTCTGTGTTTTGTCTACATAAATTAATAACAGTTTGTTAAATTGTAAACTACAAATGAAATTATAATGTTAGAAATAATAACCCTACATAAAAGTCCGTGCATAATTAGTGTATTCTAATTTAAAATACACTTGCAACTAATTCAATATTATTAAAATAAATAATAAAGATACGTTAGGTTATTCAACAAATTTTTCCCAGACGGTGTCCTTGTATCAAAGTAAGAATCAAGTCACCTATTACTAGCTAACTAGCCTAGCCACTTTATATTACAATTAATGATTGTGATTTTTATTTATTGCTCGCGGCCTCGCTTGCGTATATGTTGGTTGTCGTCCTATGTGCTTCCTCAAGAATCAAAGTATCCCCATGTCACATTTTATTGAAATTAGTGTAGTTGTTTATCTGTGAAAGCGTAACAGATATACAGATAGAATTATAGACAATGTTACTTTCGAATTTATATATATATTTTTTATTAGAATGAATATTTTACATGTAAAATATCTGAGACTACTCGTATATAGTATACAGTCTTTATGTAGACACGACATTATTGTCGTATCTACATAAAGACTGCTTTCTAGTAGAGCAGTTTAAATATTGTTTAAAATTTAAAAGCAATCAAAGATCGAGACAGACAGACAGAGGTATTTTACTCTGGCCCACCGCCTTCTGCTTTATAAGGCGGTGGGCCAGTGGCTTCATATGGAATACTGTTATCATCTATGGGCAGGGCACCCCAGTAATACGAGTAACTCCTGGACCGCATCCAATGGAGATCAACTCGAATCATCGATTGCCAAGATGTTTCTAATCGGCTAAATTCTCCGGCGCTTCGTAAAGATGTGCATCTCCTATCGCATTTACTATGGGGGGTGCTCCGTGGATTTGTTGAGACTGATCCCTGCAACCTCTTTCCGCTATCGTCCTACGCTGCAGATGGTTTGCAGTCCACAACTGTGCGCTTCTCTAGAAACTTTCAGCCTCGCACAACAAAACTATGGAATAAACTGTCGCGTATGTCGGTATGCCCGGACCGATACGACCTTAAAACCAGTGTACTCCTTCTTAAAAACCCGGCAACGCACTTGGGACACCTCTGGTGTTGATACGTCTGCTCGTTTACCTCCTATACCGTTAAAAAAAGAGAACTTTGGATGATGAAATTTTCACTAACTGTTTTTATTTATATTCTATTTTAGTGTTTTTCCTAATCCGATATTTTTAACAGGGATCATCGATTTATTTGTTTATTTTCAAGAAGAAAGGGTAAGGTTGTATTTTGTAACAAAAGAATTATTTGCAATTATGTTGCCAACGGTGGTTTTAGCTCTGTTTGAAATTCAATACTAATTTTTAACCATATTTCTACATTAAACTAGTTACAATTAAATTTATACGACAAATTGTGGTTGTCACCGCAAACACCAAATAGCAATATTCAGGTGAAAATTCTGTTCCTTAACTGACAACAGTGATTATTAGTGAGTTTATAATAAAAATAAGTTTTTTTTACTGCTCAAGTAATATGGCCTCTCCTGAATATGGTTTTCTTTAACCTGGGAACTTAATGTGGCACCACAGCGATATCTTCCGTTTTTGATCCAGAATCAAAAATCTAAACTTATTCGGTACCACCACAATTATATTTTGTTTAATATTTTATATGCCTAACGGCAGAACATAGTATATAGATCGATAGAGACGTAACAATTTATTTGTTCTCCAGGGTCTACAAACATTAATAGATAAATATTATTACAAGTATTTTCTAAACTAATCTAATTACTGTATCATAAAAAAAATTAAAAATTACCTAAAAATTAAAAAAAAATAGGTGTGGACTACCCTTAACATTTAGGGGGATGAAAAATAGATGTTTTCCGATTCTCATACCTACCCAATATGCATACAACATTTCATGAGAATCGGTCTAGCCGTTTCGGAGGAGTTTAACCACAATCACCGCGACACGAGAATTTTATATATTTTATAATTTTATGTATTTTTTGTTGGTTTTATTATATAAAACCAACAAAAAATGTAATGCACCTGCTCTTTTATGTTTATTTCATCTTACTACAAACCTATGTCTACAAAATAAACTGAATTGTGCCACATGATTCTTCGGATCATATTATGTCAATATTACCACTTCTGGAAAGCACAATCTATCAAAAGATTGTTGTTCATAGACAGCAGTTGTCACAATCTGATACGTTGATCAAAATATTAATAGAATATATGGACACAGAATACTCTTGCTAACTGCCAGTAACAAAGTTTTTAATACGTAAATGTGTGCAATCATTAAATTAAATATTTTCACAGATACCGTAAATCTGCAGCAGTGTACCAACCAGCCATACAGAGAGATTGTACTTGAATGTTTACTAATTATTGGAATGAGCAAAACCAATTTATTCTGCTTTAGCTATTTGTTTCGTAAAGCGAAAAATATTTTCCGCTTAAAACATGACTTGGTTTCATTCTCTGAAAACACGGCCCGCACACGAAGTTGTTTTAATTAATATTTTCTCTTGTATATTTCTTTGAAAATAAGGTAATGAGTTTCTTTAGGTTTCAGGTTCCCTGGGTTACTTATTGTTTTAGCAGCTTTGTGAACTATGGCTTCTTTTTTGTTTAAATGTATACATTAAGATAAAAAAACTATATTTTAATTCCTTTGTACGAGTATGTTTCCTTTTGCCTTTTTTTCTTTGTTCGTATTGTTTCGGCTATAATATTTTTTTTAAAGGTTATGTTTGTGTTATTGTATAGGTCATGCGAAACCTGCTTATTTTAAAAACTATCTGATCTATATAATTCCGTCTGCATCTCGCAAAACCTTAATATCTTTTACAAATAAAAATCATTGATAAGCTAGGACAAACGAATTTAGATTTCCTTATGTATTAAGTATGTTAGTTATATATTTGATTATGTATTGTAGTCTTCTTGGAATTGATTGAATTTACTTGTTATTCTCGTGTTTTAATTATGTACTTTGCTTTATTCAAGTTAAGGGATACCTTATGCTCCCAACTAACTGCTTTTAAATATTTTTGCTTTTCGTGGCAACCTGTAATTAAGGCAAGCAATAAAATTATGTATTTATTTATACTAATAGAAGGAATTAGTATCGGAATAAGTTTAACACCTAGTACATATGTTTATGTATTAATTGGTATTGTGAAATCGTACTAATGAGATGTTTAATAATTAAATTATTTATATACTAATATTTCTCGGCATATGAGTAGTGCCTACACATTGTAATTTTTACTATACCTTTAAATTTTCGGCAACGCACTTGTGACGCCTCTGGTGTTGCGAGTGTCTATAGGCGGTGGTGATCGCTTACCATCTGACGATACGTCTGCTCGTTTGCCACTATTGAATATAAATAAAAAAAATTGAAATCACGAAATAGAATTAATGATAAACAATGAACGCACTAATTCCACTTATGATATTTAAGTACATCTTAAGTTTTTGATCCTTGAGTTGGTTTCAGCTTATCAAGCTAGGAATACGAAATACTTGCTTCATTTATCTTGAAAAGTCGTGATTTCTTAACCTATTTACAGAAATAAATAAACTACACTATACCCTAATAGTGCCCAAATGCCTTAGACTCTCAGTGCTCATTTAAGGTAAATTATGTTACCTCTTTGCAGTCTTGTAACATACCATATCTAGCGTAGAGTATAACACAATCTCATGAACTATTTATAAGTCCGTTTTCAGAGTCCATTTTCTCTAGATACTTATGGAGGCTATATGGTTGATGAGCTTAAGAGTACCTAGAAAAATGGGAATGTCTTGAAAATGGTAATTCTCATCAACTGTTCGAATATAGGTACTGATGAAGATTATTATTAAAAGCAAAACAAGATTGTTAAGGAAATAGTCGGTTAACTAAACAAACTTGTTATTTTTTGAGCTCGAAATGAGAAAACTATATTTTTTATTCATTATTTTACAGTCTTCGTGTATTCTTTTTAACCTTTAACATAAGATAATCTAGTTATGTATACTGTATTAAAAATTTATTATTTTACTCTTGCCCAATCCCTTATTACGGGCCTCCTTTATTAATGGCTAAAGTTCCCGCATAAAACGTTAACAGATAATTTAAGTCACGTCGTTTTTAACGATTGATGAGCTTCACGCCCGACGCTTGGTCTTTGAAAATATTTGGTTCTCATTACTATTCTATTACGTTTTTCACGTTGAAAACTTAATATAAGCTCTGAAGACAAATGTTGAAACTTATTCTCAAGAATTTGTAAAAACGGAGTTCAATATTTAAAAAAACGTTTAAAAAATGTGAAACGAAATGTAAAACTCCGAATATTTTATTAAAAGTTACATTGTAGGTGACCAAAGCTTTCAATGGACACATTTCAGTCACTCGGTTCGTTAGTCAACTTTAGAATATTCCGATCCGTTAGATATATTGTCCGTGTCACTGTAAGTCAGAGCATTTGGGTTCAAAAACTCAGAACTTTAAATTTTAAATTAAATTTAAAAAAAAACAAGGTTTTCGATATTTTCATGGGACAAATATTCCAAAATCGTTTCGACTGCATAAAGAATAATTAATATGCAGAAAACATTGGAGATCCTAACTTAGCATTGTAAAATACCAGTTCTGAAACTCAAATTTTAAACTTATAACTTGATTAATTCATAATCACAAATTTTAACAACAGAAAAAAACGACTTCAAAATCTGGACAAAAAAAAAAGAATCTTCAAAATCGGTTCACCCAGTCGAAAGTTATGAGGTAACAACAATAAAAATTGAGAACCTCCTCCTTTTCTGAAGTCGGTTTATAATATCTTTCTATCTTGTTTAGAAATGGAGGATTTATGGAATATATAACTTATTATAAAATGTTGATCCTTATGTCGGTCGACTCATTCTGTATTTTCTTTCCGGGACCCTTCCACCTGTCGTTCACTACGTGAGCCTCGTTTGTGCACTCCCTGTATAACGTAATAATAATGAGGTTGTGTTTAGACAAAAGAGGTTTTTGAGAGGGTTATACTTCTATGTATATTTAACGTGTAAAATATTATGTCCGGTGAGAAAAAGGGTTAATGCTTAAGTTCTTTGTTTTTTAATTTGTTTACAGTCACAGCGTGATCTATAAAGAAAACAAACATTTATGGTATGTGGACGAAATATAAAATTATATATAAGATGAAACTTAACTTATATAATGCAAAAATAACACTAAATTAATAATTAAAACTTAAATATAGATGATTACACGCAGTGAATAAGTGGAAATGTCAGGTTTTAGTATTAATTTCGGTTAATGATATTCTCTCGGTTACCTATGTTATATGTTACGTGAAATATATACACATACTAGCTGACCGACGCAACCTCGTTTGCGTCTTTTATTGCCCGTAGCGAAAAATTTTCCCCCGTATAGGGTTGATTTTTTACACCTTGTGTCCGAAAAACCCCAATATCTTACGGAACCCTATTTTTTTCCAAAATAAAATATAGCCTATAGATTTACCATAGCAGCGCCATCTATTGATTACTTACTCAACCCAGTCGAAAGGTATCGACATCTGTTATAATCATTTTGAGTTAACAGATAATTGTGACTGTCAAATAATAACAGAAAAATAATTAGCAATAAATTAAAATTGCGACTATAATTTGAGATTTAAACTATCCTATCTCTCAAGTTGGATCGAACTGCACATGGTGTGCGAATTTTATTATAATCGGTTAAGTGGTTTAGGAGTCCATTGAGGACAAACATTGTGACACGAGATTTATATATATTAAGATATTATGATGTAAGTTAGACACATTTTTTATCATCTTCCTAGCCTTTATTATTCCCAAGATTAATTGAGGTCGGCTACTAGTTCATCCAGTTTTACCTGAATATCAGTTTTTCTACGGAGCGACAGGCATCAGACCTGTTTCGAAAGTTTGATTTCGAAAGTTGAACTAGTTGCCAGTATATTTGAGGGCACTGACTGCCCAGTAACGATTGTCATCATAGGTTTTCACGACAACCGGGAAAGAGGGTCTAACGAGTTCTCCGAGGCGGGCGGAAAACACCACCTTCTTCCATACTCCAAGCTGCTGTTAAGAATTCCTCGTAAGAAAAACCCAAACGTAGTTCAGCCCGAGAATCGAACCCAGAACCTTTTGAGCGGCAGTCGCTTGCGCTAACCGCTACACCAACAAGACAGTCAGAAAGGTTGTGATTTTGTAAAAAAAAATGTAACACTCCAGAGCAATTTCTGTGACCTTCCCTAATTCATGTTTTGCCATAATTTATATTGAAAGTAATAATTGTTATTTTTAGAAAAAATAAAACATATTATTTATTAGTAGTTCATGTAAGAAATAGGAATAGTACAAGCAGTGATCTTCAAATGGAATACATCTTACTATCTAAACATTCATAATATTATACTCGTAGTTCTTCTAAAGCAATGTTACGAGATCTCTGAAGTACACAATATGCAGCACCAACATATTCCACATAACTACCGCAAAGAAACACAGCTATTATTTATCGCGGGGTCCGTCTGACCCTCGATCTAGTGCTCAGATAGTACCCCTAAATCACTCTGTATGCCTCTTTTATTTGTTCTGCGGGGATACCTCATTCGTCTGACCATAGCAATTGAATACTAAGTCGGTATATACATAATTTCCTATTGTACAGGTACCGCTTTGTGTGATTTATGCTCCGTTATTGTTACACTCATTTGTTTGTGAGATTGGTTTTGCTATTACTTTTGTTATGAATGTTTGTCGGTTTTCGTAATCGAGGTGAACTGTAATAACAGCTATTTTTCTTTTATTTGAGTTTGCATTGAGGTTATATGTATATTTAAAAGGAGTCGAACAAAAATATTTGCTTCTGACCAGACTCATGCTTCAGTGAAAAGTTTAAGGTCTGTATTAGTATTAATACGACAAGCTATTTCGTCTTATTTAATCTATACTCTCCAATTGCAGAGATTGTTATTTATCTCTCTTTTAGAGAGGCCTATCTTGAACAGTAGACTTCGATAGGCTGATGATGAAATCTATACTAACTAGTGGCCGAAATTCAACCATTTTTTTTTGTTTTTTTTTACAATTCGCTGTTTCTACACTGTTTCCAATTTCACACTTCTTCTATTCGCCTATTTTTTGTAAAAAGTCTTACGAAGTTTTTGCTTCACGTATTAATATATAGTACTAGCTGACCCACGCAACCTCATTTGCGTCTTCTATTGCCCGTAGCGTAAAAATTTTCCCCCGTTTTTGAAACATTCTTCATTGGTGCTACGCTCCTAATAGTGTTAGCGTGATGATATATAGCCTATAGCCTTCCTTGATAAATGGACTATCCAACACTGCAAGATTTTCTAAATCGGACCAGCGGTTCCTGAGATTAGCGCTTTCAAACAAACAAACTCTTCAGTTTTATATGTTAGCATAGATTATAAAGCGGACGAATTTGTTTGTTTGGTTGTAGGCCTTAATCTCAGAAAGTACTAGTTCGTTTTGAACCATTCTGTCAATATTTAATATCACATTTACATAGGAAGAACATTACGTTACAATCAATTTCTTTTCCTTTTAAGAGACGCACACAAAGTTGTTCGGTTCAGCTAATACAGATTATACAAAATCACCAAAACTTAATTTAAAATATCTGTTCGAATGCTTTATACGAGTAATTATGGCAAACTTAAACACAATTATTGCAACAAAACAAAAATGTGTCGTCTTACCTGTAAACAATACGGTCACAATTTCATTAAACAAGTGTAATTTCTAGAAATCAGAGAGAAGTGTGCCTGAACACTGTGTAATTGCAGAGAACATAGAATGTAGAATGTAAAACAGTCTCCGTGTTACAGTGACAACGTTTCGCTTGTGTCTGTACAAATTTTCGACTTCGTTGCATTCAAAACATCCTTGTATGTAATACACTCAATACGAGTATACAACAACACTCGGTAGTTTTAAAGCCTCTTGGTATTATATGCAAAAATACTTTTTAGAAATACAGAGAGAAAGATATTTGGAATGAGCTTTTCTATTAAAATTTACTGATGCCACTCATCGATCCTAAAATTCTTCTCATTCCTTTAAATTCTTGGAGTTATTTGAATTCTAACTTTAACTTGATCTCAATTCAGTGCCCGTCAAGAATTTGCCACTGTTGACGGTATGTGCCACCTGGTGGTAAACGGTTATCGCCGCCCATGGCATTACACCCGTAAAACTAGAGGCGTCACACTTGCATTGCCGGCATTTTGGGGATGAGGAGACGGGTGGGTGGAGGGGTTGGGTTATTGCCCTCCGGCATCCTCACTCACTCAGTGAAACACAGCGCAAGCTCTATTTCACACCGATTTTCTGTAAGGCTGTGGTATCACTCCGGTAGAGCCAGCCCATTCATGCCGAAGCGTGGCTCTCCCACGATGAGAGCCACATTTCATTTCATATTAGAAACACAAAGTGAGTCTAGATGACCTGTAAAAATTATATAGATATAAACTAACTTAGTCTGTTTATCTGTTACGCTTCCACAGCTAAATCGCTGCATCGATTTCAATTAAAGATGTTATGGAGATACTTCGATTTTTGAGAAAGGAATTAGGTTATTCTACAGGCGAGCGGAGTATCGAGCAAAAGCTAGATACAATAGAGACTTTTAGTCAGGACGACCTTGCAGCAGACTAAATGCTGTCAAATATACAAATACGTTTGGCGGTACTCTTGCCATAAGCAACATTAACGTGGCAACAGTTCGGATAATTATTAATTTGAGCTTTAAAAGCTTTTCCCTGGGGTCTGCAACAATCATAACGTAACATGGAATAATAAAAAATCCAGAATACAACATTAAAGAGAAAATTTATAAAGAGGAAGTGAGATATTTTAATTTACCGTCGTGAGCCGCTTATCTTTACGCAGACGAGTTCTGCGAATTTCTCAAAAGATACAAGGGTTCGGCGAATGGGGCGAATTTCTCACAACACTTGTGCGGGAGGGCGATAATTCATGAGGTCATTATAGTCGTTATTATGATAGCCAGTGGTACTTTGAAGAATTAAAAATTATTAATGTGGCAATTCTGTTGTGAATAGTTGTTTAATTATTTTTATCTGTATTTATTATACTGGCTAAGTAGTGTATGATATATTTCTGAGAAAAAAAGTAGATAAACACAGCTTTGTTTATTCTGAAAATATAATATGAAATATTGAAAATTGTGTTGTATCTAAACATGAACTCATGTTAAACCCGGCTATTTAAGTTCCAAACTTTCACTCAAATGATAATTTCTTAGAATTAGATAGGTCAGGAGACAAGACTCGATTGATGTGTCACTATTTTCGTCACGCGAATGTTTTATTGTAATTTTTATAATAGAATTCTAACAAAATACTTTAGAAAATCTAAACAAAGATGATTTTGTTTGATTAGATTTGAAGAAACTCTATGAGATAAAGAATACCCACTATTTTCTGGCGAGTGTTCAACATTTTTCACTTGCTGTATTTACAACCTAGTTCAGTCCGTACTCACAGCACAGCCACACTAGTTCTACACTTATATATAACGAGACCAATTTGTCGCGGCACTGCAGAATTGTTGCCTGCTCCATATATCCTGGTACAATGATAGTATGCCTGCACTTTTTTGCTGTCAGAAACTGTAACCCTTTTAGATATTTTTGCAACAAATTGGAGGTGTCGAGTAAAACACACACAGTGTTAGAAATGAGAATTTACGAAGTGCGCCGTTCAAAATTTGTACGATGAATTTTGCATATAAAGTGAGTAGAATAATACAGGTTTTATCTTTGAAATACAACTGGTGATTTCAATAGTACTTGTACTTTTTTTTTCTTACACCGTGGCAGAGCCACGCTTCGGCCCGAATGGGCCGGCTCGACCGGAGTGATACCACGGCCTCACAGAAAACCGGTGTTTAACTGTCTTTCACCGAGTGAGTGAGTAAGCCGGAGGCCCTTACCCCATAAAAAAGGAGGTTCCGACTTACAATTAATTATTTGTTTGATTTAAATATTTCTTTGTCTTCGCTATAAACTTATAAGACCTTTCTCCACGTCAAATTTCATTATACTACTTTAATACATAGTTATTGTTTGTAGGAAAAATAGATAATTAGAAAAAAAATAGAGAAAGTCTAACAAACAATCCTAAACTCCTAATCTTAATGGAAGTTTAAAATTAATAACATTTGTAGTTTTCGAATTTCGAATAAAATAACTATACTATACAAAAACTCATAGTCATTTGTAACGAGTAGTACAGCGTACAAATACGTACGTTTTACATATCATTCATTTCAAAATCGATCTTACGTTCACTACGTCAGAGACTATAAAGGAATACACAGGAATAGAGTACCTACATGCAACCTAAATAAATACATTCGTAAAATATCAATGAATTTTTTAGGTCCACCAGCCCATTTCTATGTAAAGAAAACGCTTCGAGCGTAAAGCAAATTAGCCTACTTATTTCCTTCTCATTTGTTTCAAACAAACTTCTATCAAAACAAAGTGGTTCAAAATATCTTCGGACGAAATTTCACGAAAATAACTCATAAATGAGTACGACGAAGATTTGTCACAAAGTTTCTTATGAGTCATAAATTGTAACAGCCCACCTGAATATGTTTTTTTACTTTATATTTGACGTTTAATAAAATAATGTTGTTCTTCGCAGTAAAACGTTTATCGGCACTAAGGCTCCATTTCTGAGATTGACAGGTTATGACACTTTAGTTATAGTTCTATATGGCTCGACAATAACATAACAGAAAACTATGTTTGTATGTTCATTTATTTTATAATTTTGTCTAACCAACTACAAATAAAAAACTTTCGACTTGGTGAACCGATTTTGACGAATCTTTTTTTATTTAAATTCCCACGTGGTCTTATTTCAATTAAGTCTAGTTCTTGAAGTCGGTTTATTTTGTTGAAAGTTTATGTTATTCTAAAAAGATAGGTAGGTATTTAGTTTTTATCACTATAAGACAACCTAAATAAAAACTATGTTGGCTTAAGTTCTCGGTTTATTTTTAATAATTATGTAACAACCTGATAATAATCAATGTGAAAATATATACTTATACAAGTTATAACGGTCACCTCGAAACTAACAAAAAAAACCGTTAAAATAAAACACCGAAAGTCTCAATTATTTGACTTTCTTGTATGTCATTAAAACAATGAAAATTGTAAGAAACTTGTCATCTGTAAAACGCAATTGGTTACACAATTAACGTACTACTTTCGTTTCGTTTACGTTTCTCTCAGCCATAATTACTCTCTAATTATTATTAACAAGCTTTAGTAGTCCACTGGTGAATATAGTCACCATATTAGCTTTGCTATAACCAAAAAAAAAAATAGTTATAACCAAGCAATTCCAAAAGTCCAAACTATAGCTAATAGAAATCCTCAGAGGCACACGTCAAGATTCCACGTCAAAAATAATTGCGAAATACAAACATTTTATGTGGTATCGCCGTATGTTGGTTTCAAGCGATCAATCTTTCAGTATCGCTTCTATTATTGTAGTTATTTCAAATAAGAAAGTCGTAAAGTACCCTGAGTGTCATACTACTTTAGGACATACATTCATAATTGTAGTATTAAAGTTATGTCGAAATTACTTTGAACATAAACTGAGATTGCTACACTTGAGATTGTTTATGAGTTTATTTGGAACATTGGACATTGTATTTGTTATGAAACTACTGAAATAATATAAGCTTCAACCGAAGGATAAGGATATATTGTTAAGTATAACTGAAATGACCCGAATACACTATTTATTAGCAGATAGAAATGTAAGAAAAGAGAGCCCTAAGGGTCTACATGTCCGATTAGACAATTTGTCCTCTACTAGCTACCATAATGGGTCCATCCATCATAATACCACTACGATGTAATAACAAATTATTATCTTCTGTATATACCAATCCAAAGTGTAGTTACTAGTTAGTTGACAAGCTTATCGTTTACTGCACGGCAGTACTGATTCGACAGTTAATTATTTATTTAAATATACTTCCTGCAAATATATTGCATAATGCAAGTTTTTCTACCGACCTTTTAGATGATACAGATATGGATGTATCAAATAAGTCATTGGAGCAAGAGAGATTGTTAAATTTACAAATAAGTAATATTTTTTACGTTCTATATAATATTATGAATAAATAAAAATTATATAAGTAGGTACGGTACAATGTTCATTTGTTAAATGTGATATATTAACTTTAAAGTTGTTGTGGTTAAGGCTGTGTAACCAAAGCCACTAACGTATGTTGTGTTCGTAGGAGTATATTGAATAAGACAGCAGGATGATGATAGAATTATTGTATTCAAAAGATGACTAACTATATACAAAAACAATACTTTTATTTATACAAATTTAAGGAGAGAGTGAGTCAGGTAGCAAGCGTATGACCTCTCTCTGTCACTTTTAAATGGTGTAGTTTGATGTACGATGTTACATAATATGTCAAACAGAGAGTGAGTCAGATAGCACGTAAAAATGTAGGCGATTTGACATCTGACTGTCTCTGTCATTTTTGAATGGTGTAGCGGGACGACGCAAAGGTAAATATATAATAATATAATAATATTTATTTTGTATGGGAAAAATTAAATTGAATCCATGACTGCTACACTACTCCCCCGCTGAAGCCGGAGCTAGCTTCGGTTGATAGTAGTTTGGAAATCTGACTGTTCTCCCGCTTCTTGTTTTCTTCGTTGCTAGCTGGTCTTCAGTCCTTGAGGGGTGCGGTGCTGAATTTGATGTGTCTCTGGTGATGTAGGCTGGTTTTAAACGATCGACCGATATACGTTGAGGTCTGTCTTGTATTTCTACTTCGAATGTCTTCTGATCGCGTTGCAGTACTTTGTACGGACCAAGGTATGGTGGTTGGAGTGGTCTACGTACAGGACCCTGGCGGATGAATACATGAGTGGCAGTTTTAAGGTCACTAGGCATGTAGAAGGTACGGCTAGAGGTGCCGTGCCAGGATGTTGGTTGTGGGGTTAATTTTCCGATATGAGCACGAAGTCTGTTGATGATGTTGGTCATGTCCATCTCGTCGTTAGGAGCAGAAGAAAAGAACTGTCCAGGTAGACGGAGTGGTTCACCGTAGACTAGTTCTGCAGTGGACGTTTGGATATCTGCTTTCCATGCACTGCGAATGCCGAGTAGGACCCAAGGTAGAGTCTCAACCCAGTTCGGAGACGCGTGGCATGTGATGGCGGATTTGAGCTGTCGGTGAAGTCTCTCTACGAGACCGTTGGCTGCTGTTGTTGTTGCTGCTGCTGATGCTGTTGTTGCTGCTGCTGCTGCTGTTGTTGCTGCTGCTGTTGTTGTTGTTGTTGTTGCTGCTGCTGCTGCTGTTGTTGTTGCTGATGATGTATCTGTTGATGTTGTTGCTGCTGCTGTTGTTATTGTTGCTGCTGGTATTGCTGAACCTGATGAGCTTGTTGCATTTGTTGATGTGTTTGTTGCATATGCTGCTGAGGATTTGGAGGATATCCTTGTGGTGTTTGTGCAGGGTACGACCCCTGAGGCTGGGCTCCAAAGCTCTGGGTCATCCGGGTTGAATGGGGGTGTTTTCACACCAACGCGGCAGGTTGCTCCTAAGATGATTTCTTGTCGTCTTGGCTGATGCTCTGCTTAGCAGCTGATACTCCCGTGCTGGTCATCTTCTTGGGATTACTTTTGTTGTATCCCGACGTCGCTGGGTCACCAGTGTGGCGGTTAAGGCCGGGTAACCAAAGCCACTAACGTATGTTGTGTTCGTAGGAGTATATTGAATAAGACAGCAGGATGATGATAGAATTATTGTATTCAAAAGATGACTAACTATATACAAAAACAATACTTGTATTTATACAAATTTAAGGAGAGAGTGAGTCAGGTAGCAAGCGTATGACCTCTCTCTGTCACTTTTAAATGGTGTAGTTTGATGTACGATGTTACATAATATGTCAAACAGAGAGTGAGTCAGATAGCACGTAAAAATGTAGGCGATTTGACATCTGACTGTCTCTGTCATTTTTGAATGGTGTAGCGGGACGACGCAAAGGTAAATATATAATAATATAATAATATTTATTTTGTATGGGAAAAATTAAATTGAATCCATGACTGCTACAAAGTTTTCGAGGAAGGAAAAATTATAATTCGTCAAAAATCGTAAGATTTTTTCATGAAATAAAACTTTATTATTGCAAATTTAACACGACAAATATAACTACGAATGGCTGACAGTTGAATAAGGGATCTGGCAAAATATTGTTTAAAGTTTGGCCATTGCTATAGAATGCGGCAAGGCAACGCTAGAATCATGATAAGTTTATTTAGGTATAATTGTGTACTAAGTTTGCTTTATTAAAAATAAACACGTTTATATAAATAATTTTAATGTAAAAAGCGTGATGCGTTAATACTAAAATATATATTACATTAAAATTATTTTCAACTTTTTAGTTTGGTTCATTTACAAAAGCGTGTGTTTTAGTATTAACTATTATTTATCAAAATATTTTCAAGTGTCATTGTTGTCAATGGTTCTCAATTAGTCTACTAACTTGAAATTAAATCTGACCGTTAGAAGTGGATCATAATCAAGTCCAAAGGAGTCGTTTACAAACATGCAGGTGAAGCTAATAAAAAGCGTGTAAAATACTAGCGGCCAGACCCGACTTCACACGGAAATTCTGAATGGAACCATTCAATATCAGAAATAATACTACTACGAGTATTATTATAAACTATATTCATATTTATAATGTTACCTTTTAGAATGTTACATGAGCTCTTCTAAATTTCTGTCACATACACCTTATTTACTCAGTCCAAAGAATTTTATTGACCACTGAAACTAAAAAGAATATTATGAATTGTCACAATATTTATTTTTGGCTTCAGCTCATTTAATTAACACAAACATACTTATCATGGGACCTTAGTTGCATAATTTTAAGCGTATAAATTTATGATTGCTAATGTATACGTGACATGTTACTGAAACGCGTGGAATCAGAGGGCATTGAGTTAAAATCTCTTATTTGGGTTCATTACCCAAAAAGTTAATCAAAATTAACCTTTTTTGGAGAAATACAGATAAGTCATTTACCAGACACGTGCCCAAGATCTATTAGATTACCATTTTATCGCATTTAGCACTTAAATATACTAATTTTGTTGCTTTATTCGTTAGGTTTTTTATATAGCCTAGCTTATTTATAAAATTAGTCTCTCCAACACAGAATATGCACATTAAATTACTGAAGGGGTATTATAGTTCACTGGCTAGACACAAACCTCACCTAACAAAAAAGATTTTGGTCTGCCACTCAGACTAAACAGGTTCATATACGGTGTCATTTTGTTCTTGTCCTGCGTAGTTTGCTCCCTAAGCCGGTTCTTACGACATCCATGGATGAATAAGGACTGTGACACTCCATATCCTCAATTTTCCACCACTGTAACCTTAAAAGTTACCGCTTACTTCTACATCATCATGTTTATTTCCTTTTGAATTGAATCTCTCAAAAAATAGGTATTTTTTTTTTATTTTATTATATAGGGGGCAAACGAGCAGACGTTTCGCCTGATGGTAAGTGCGTTGCCGGCCTTTTAGGAAGGAGTACACTCTTTTCTTGAAGATTATTATACAGCCGAGCTTCTAAGTTGGAGAAGGTCTTTGAGCTATGTTGGTAAATTGTATGGCTTTTGTTTGTAACATCCGAATCCGTACAAAACAAAGACCTTTAAACTTTGATCCACCGCCTATGGGTCCATGCCGTATATTCAAATCCAATAGTCCGTACAAACCTTGGTAATTAGGATCACATTCAAAGGCAAAGACAAAATTGAAAATAAACTCAAAAAGATGATCCACCCATATTCTCTATTTAAAAGAGTTCCTACTTTATTGGTATACTTATGTAGGCATGATGTACATTTTTGAAATAATATAATTTAACACATTTTTTTATACACATGTATCAAAACACTCAATATTAACAGTTTAATTCCTTACAAATTACCTATGGCTCAGTCTAAGTCAGTCCATTTGACCTGCATCATTTATCGGATCTTAATATGTTATGTTAGATGCAAATTGGGTGTTTGATCAAGGAGATTAATGAACAATTTGAATACGTACAACTAACACATAACGCATCTAATGATAATACAGTCGTTGTGCAAACGACATTTTAATAAATAAAGAGTACATCCGTTCAAGATTGAAACTTACTTGTACTCATTCCACTATTTAGTTACAATTTAATTCTAAAATGTATCTTACTAGTTCTACCAAGTGCCGACAATTGGGGCTATAAATCATATTAAGAGTTAATATTTTTTTCATCCCTCCATCTCGGAAAGTGTATTTTTGCCCTTCGATATCTGAGTGCAAAAGCCGTTTTTCGTTCCGCTAGAGGATAAAATAAATTGAATTTAGAACATCGTCTACACTAAGTTTGTGAATTCAAAACATCATTTAACCTATTTACTTCTACCTACATGATGCCGAATTTATCATATTATTTTTTTAATAACTCAGATTCGGAACCTTCTTGGTGTACTTTTTTTTAATTTGCTTTTCCCGCGCCTTTGTTATTTCATCCATTTTTGGCATTTAGTCATTTCCTCGCTGAGGTGAGAGGTTTAGAAAGCAACTTTGCTCTCATATATAACAATTAACTATTGCCGTCAATGTTTTTTAGCTTTAGTCTTAGTACAACCTAAGTTCAAAAGCTTGAGAAAACGAAGAACAATTCACTTTTCTTTCGTAAGAATACTAGTCATCATTATCTCCGACAATTCCTTTCTTCGCTTATCGTGATAACTTGACAGCTCTTCGTTCGTGTATATTACTAGATATTAACAGAATACCAGTACTATTATCTTGAAGTGATATTACACATAGTTTTCAGCCATTATTTGCACATTCAAAAGATTTTTTGTATACTTGTAAAGAACACTTGTCTTTCTTTAGTAGTTTTTTTTTTCAGTTCCATGTATATTACTGTACTCTTCATCATCATCAGCCTATCGCAGTCCACTGCTGGACATAGGCCTCTCCAATAGCACGCCACTTAGTTCGATCCTCGGCTTCTCGCATCCAGCTCCTGCCAGCCGTCTTGCGCAAATCATCACTCCACCTGGCCTGTGGACGTCCTACACTACGTTTGCCGAGACGCGGTCTCCACTCAAGAACCCGTTTACCCCAACGGTTGTCGGTTCTGCGGCAAATGTGACCAGCCCACTGCCACTTCAGCTTGCTAATCCTGTGGGCTATGTCGATGACCTTGGTTCTCTGTCGGATCACCTCGTTTCTAATACGGTCCCTTAGAGAAACGCCGAGCATAGCCCTTTCCATAGCACGCTGAGCGACTTTGAACTTGTGGACCAGCCGTACCGTAAGTGTCCACGTTTCAGCTCCGTATGTCATTACGGGTAGGACGCACTCATTAAAGACTTTTGTCTTTAGGCACTGTGGGATCGATGATGAGAAGACTCGACGAAGCTTCCCAAACGCTGCCCAACCCAGCCGGATTCTCCTGTTCACCTCGTCCTCAAAGTTGTTTCTCCCTAACTGCAAAGTCTGCCCGAGGTACACGTATTTTTGAACAACTTCGAGAACGGCACCGTGTACCGCAACCGGTTCCGGTAGTACGTGTTCATTGAACATGACCTTGGTCTTGTCCAAGTTCATCCGTAGGCCGATGCGTACAGAAGAGTCAGCAAGGTCGTTCAGCATCTGTTGTAGGTCCTGCAGCGTCTCTGCCATGATGACAATGTCGTCTGCAAATCGCAAGTGAGAGATGTATTCGCCATTGATGTTGATTCCGCGTCCTTTCCAGTGCAGCGTCTTGAAGAAGTCCTCCATTGCATTAGTGAACAATTTCGGGGATATAACGTCCCCTTGTCTCACTCCTCGATGCAATGGTACGGGTCTTGTATGCTGATTCTGTACTTGGACGGACATTGTGGCGGCTTTGTAGAGACATCTCAACACTTGTATGTATCGTCAATCTATTTGGCAACGCTGCAGGGACTCCAGAACAGACCAGATTTCTATCGAGTCAAAGGCCTTCTTATAGTCCACAAATGCTAGACACAGGGGCTGATTATACTCTTCGGTCTTCTGTATAATCTGCCGTACTGTGTGAATGTGGTCTATGGTGCCATATCCGCTCCGAAACCCAGCTTGCTCCGGTGGTTGGAATTCATCGAGTCTTCGCGCAAGACGGTTCAAAATGACTCTCGAAAACAGCTTGTAGACGTAGCTTAGAAGGGAAATGGGCCGATAGTTCTTCAACATGGTCTTGTCACACTTCTTGAAGAACAAGATAACCACACTTCTACTCCACGCCTCTGGAGTTCTCCCTTCGAACAGGACAGCGTTAAAAAGCTTTTTGAGCTCCCTCAATACGGGTGTACCTCCAGCCTTTAACAGCTCTGTTGTAATGCCATCCTCTCCAGGGGCTTTTTCATTTTTCAGCTGTCCAAGAGCCATTTCGATTTCACCAATGCTGACTTCTGGCAGATCTTCGGTGTTGTGGCGTGTTAATGTAGCTCTAGGGTCCTCATTTTCGGGATCAGGTCGAGATGCATGCGAAGCGTATAGGCTGCCGTAGAAGCTTTCGACTTCCGAAAGGACGGCCGGCTTGGAAGCAACGACTTCTCCTCCTGATGTGGTCAACTTTGTCAGGTGGCTTCTTCCAAGAGATTGTACGAACACTTTTGACCCCCGATTCTGCTCGATCGCTCTTTCAATCGAAAGAGTATTGGAGCATCGGAGGTCGTGTCGCACAAGTTTGGTGATCTCTCGGTTTAGAGCCCGCTTTGCTGACGAAGTGGCAGGTGGGTTCTCACGTCGTTCCCTCATTAGCCCTAATGTCCACTCTGAAAGCATCGACTCCCCGCTTTTACGCTGCATTTTACAAAATCTCGTACCTTCGTCCCTGAGAATCCGAACCACATTTTCAAGGTTCTGGTTTACGTCTCTTGTGGTTTCCATGGCAGCAAATCGGTTTTCCAGATTTGACTGGCATTTTTCAGATCCCATCGCGGTTTGGAGCAGAGTTGGTCGGAGCCTGGATTTCATCAAACGGACACGTTCAGCCTTAAAGTCGATATTCAGAGAGCCTCGGACAAGACGGTGATCACTACCGGTGTTAAACCTATTGATCACTGAGACGTCTCTGAATATGTGCTTTCTGTCCGTCAAGATGAAATCAATCTCATTTTTAGTCATAGCGTCGGGGCTTCGCCACGTCCACTTCCTTTGGGGCCGTTTTTTGAAGAAAGAGTTCATCAAGAACAGCCCCTCCCGCTCGAGAAAATTGACGAGCATTTGCCCCCTATGATTCCTGCTTCCAAATCCATGGGTTCCTATTACCGATTCGCTGCAAGTTTGTACTCCCACTTTGGCGTTAAAGTCACCCATAACAACGGTATAGTGTGTTTTCGTAGTGAAGTGGAGGGCCCTCGATATGTCATCGAACATATCCTCCACCTCATCATCCGAGTGAGCCGAAGTCGGTGCGTACACTTGTACTACCTTGAGGCTATACCTCTCGGTAAGTTTGATAATGAGGTACGCTACCCTGTTCGACACACTGGACACTTCTACCACGTTGTCAGAGAGGGACTTGTTTACCAGAAACCCCACGCCACCTTGGGATTGTTGGTCTCCCTCGCGGAAGTACATCAGGTGGCCTGAGTCGAGAGTTACGGTGTCCTCCCCCTCTCTTCGGACTTCACATGACCCTAAGATATGCCACCTAATCTTCCCAAGTTCCACCTCGAGCTGCGCCAGATGCGAGTCCAGCCGTAACGTGCGGCCGTTAAACGTTGCCAGGGTCAGTCGTTTACGGTGGCCTTCCGTAACCCGGTGATTCTTAGCACCCCCTGTCACGCCGTTACCGTGGTCGCCACCATGACCAGGAATAGCGAGACTGCCGGGAACTAGGGGCCGTGGCTTGTGTTGCTTAAGCATGGAGGAATTTTGCCCATAATCACCACGCTGGGCAGGCGGGTTGGTGATCGCAGGGCGTAACTTGTTGTACCGAAGACGCTGCTGCCCGTCTCCAGCCTATTGTATTTAGTTACGCCAAGAGGCGTGGATATACCGCCATCGATCGGTCGCCAGAGCCTCGTTTGTTAGTCAGCAGGGTGCACCGCGTGCAGGTGAGGTTGGCTGGAAGCGAAAGATTGTGGTTCGTCCCCTTACACCCCACTTACTGTACTCTTAGTACACGATATATGAAAATTTTTATAACACTCAAAAAATCAGAACGCAATTGAATGAAATATTGAAAGAAAAACATGTCATCGGTCAATCGAGAAAACTGTCACACAGCCAAATGTTTATCGCTACCTCATAAAAATAAATATGGTACGTTTTTTTGTTTTTTTGGGATAAACGGTCCCCATTTCATGTCATCCACATTTTTTTTTTTGTATTTCGTAATATTAATTTCATCACGTTAAAAACTTGAAGACTTAAGATCTAAAGATAGATCTCTTCAGCCGAAGAAGAAAAATAAGTATGCTAAAGTAAAGGTTGAACATGAAACTTTAAATGTAGCTCTAGGTCAGGCTGAAATTTTAACGAATGTAAAAATCTAAAATTATGCTAAAGTTCGTATTTTTTTTTTAAATGTAGCCAGTTTGTGTTAGTTTTTTTGTAGTTTTAATTTATCCCTCTTGGTACGGAGTTACATCGTAGAATGAGATTTTCGATTTTACCAACGTTTAGATCGTTTAGGCGTATTTCATTTGCGAGTTTGGCAAAGTAATAATGAATTCCCACTTCAATATCATAACATGATCGTTACCGCTTGGAACTTGATATAGTTCTGCCTGAATATAACCTGAACTTAATATTTTAGGGATTTTTTGCCGTTTTTATAGGTACGGAACCCTTCGTTGTGGACATCTAACACAACGCCATCTAGTCCCGAACTAAGCAGAGCTTGTACTATGGGTACTAAACAACTGGTATAAATACATTATCATATGTACTTTATTTTGTAAATACATACAAAGTATACATTTAAAATACCCTAGCTTCGAAACCAATAGTTACAAATATACAAACATTTGATTCGACCTGGGAATCGAATTCGAGACCTGAAGCACAGCAGTCGCTTATGCTACCACAGCGCCACAGAGGATATAAACAGTTACTTATATCACAATCCAATCTAAGCTAATAACTTTTTACTTAAATTTAAAAGAACAAGCTTTTTATCTTTCAAAAAATATATAAATTGAGAGTTACGTTATATTTTAATAAGGAAGGCTGGGATTAATGTCCCAAGAGTGACGTGAAACAGAATAGAATATTGTATAAAATGCCGATCCTGACTCTTGACCTTGATATATAAAAGACTAGCGGGCAACGTTGCGAGGCGAAGCTAGTATCTTTATAAATTGTAGCCTATGTGTTATTCTGATGTTTAGCTATATCATTCTAAAGTTTCATCAAAATCCATTCTTTGTTTTTGCGTGAAAGAGCAACAAACATACTCACTTACACCATACACACAAACTGTCCGTTTTTTAATATTAGTAGGATGTCTACCTCAGTAACATCGTTAACACTCGAATTCTTATTGGAATTTAATTGCTTTATTTTGATAAATTAATGAGAACATATAAATGTTTAAATCATGGTTCCATTGAGTGAGAACAGTATTTTTATGTCCGTTGGTTTTATGGTCATAGCAACCACTCTTTAATAATATGCCTGTTTTTAATTGTAACGCCAGTCAACTCGCAAAATAGCAAGAAGTTTGAAAGTAAACCTATCTATTTGTCAGTCTGTCTATTACACTTTCACGACTAAACCGCTGCACCGATTTCAATCAAATATGGCATGGGGAGCCACGCCCAAATGAATATATATTCCGGACACACAATACTACTTAGCCCCAAGCTAAGCAGAGCTTGTGTTATGTTATTGTTATAATACATATATACTATTCTGTAACTACATACACATTATTCATAGAAAACACCCCAAACTCCGAAACAAATATTTGCAAATCATATAAACATTTGGTTCAACCCGGGAATCGAACCCGAGACCTCAAGCACAGCAGTCGCATACACTATCACTGCGCCATCGAGGCAGTCCAAAAGCTAGTTAGATGTAAAACAATGTTTATATGTGTAACAAGCTGACCCACGCAACCTCGTTTGCGTCTTATATTGCCCGTGGCGTGAAAATTTTCCCCCGTTTTTGAAACATTCTTCATTGGTGCTCCGCTCCTATTAGTAGTAGCGTCATGATATTTAGCCTATAGCCTTCCTCGATAAATGGACTATGCAACACCGAAAGATTTTTTTTAAATCGGACTAGGGGTTCCTGAGATTAGCCGGATCAAACAGACAGACAGACACAGAAAAATATATATTTTGGTATGTGTACCGTATATACATTCATATGCATGCAGTAGAAAGCGGTTATTTTGAAATTACAAACAGACACTTCAATTTTATTTATTTGTATAAATGTACTATTGATATTGAAAGCCTAGACACAATTATTGCCAAAGTAAATCTTTTTCACATTTAGTCCACAGCAAACGAACATCAAATCGAGAGGCTCTTGTACTACAATATTCAAGAGCCATTGACCCCGTTAATCTCTAGCACTTGAATTATGTGGTTACAATTAACCACCATAATCAACAGGCTTGAACAGTCCATTGCTGAACATAGGATTCTCTTTTTTTTTACTGAATAGGTGGCAAACTAGCAGACGTATCGCCTGATGGTAAGCGATTACCGCCGTCCATGGACACCTGCAACACCAGTGGCGTCTTAAGTACGTTGCCGGCCTTTGGGGGATGAGGATGGTGGGAGGGGTAGGGGTATGGGCCTCAGGTATCCTCACTCACTCGGTGAAACACAGTGCAAGCGCTATTTCACACCGGCTTTCTGTGAGGCCGTGGTATCACTCCGGTCGAGCCGGCCCATTCATGCCGAAGCGTGGCTCTCCCACGGAAAAAAGAAGGTGGGGCAGAGCTTTTTTTAGAAAGAAAGCTCTGCCCCACTATGTCACTATGGTCATGTTTGTATAAGGTATGTTTAAAGTTTTCCTTCTCTCTCTCTCTTTTTGCAATGATGTTGTCCTGCGTTGTTTGCTCTCTTACTCGCTTCTTACGATACCCATAGGAAACCCATTGCCACAAGTACAATTAACTACCATCTTAATAAACTATTCTTATTCCTAAGTTTACATTCTATTCTTTAAAAACAGTAGTGAACCGTACAACTTGATAAGCGTATACTCGGCTCATGTTAAGTATAGCGTGAGGTTATAACAGCTTTAAGATACAAGAAGACTATGACTATGGAACTCTAGATTCTTTCCAATTAAACAGACTATGTAATACTAAAATAATTTTTCAATGCGACCTAGCAATTTTTAAGATTAGTGCATTCTACGAGCCAATAAACTTGTTGGCTTTAAAAGATTTCTATAGATTACCTCCAGGGAGGATATATATATATATATATATAGAGAGAGAGAGAGAGAGAGACTATATAAGACTGCTCGGTGGCGTAGTGGTAGCGTATGCGACTGCCAAGCTTGAAGTCTCGGGTTCGATGCCCGGGTCGGACCAAATGTTTGTATGATCTGCAAATATATGTTTCGGAGTTTGAATGTTTTCTATGTATAATATGTATGTATTTACAAAAAAAAAGTATATAAGTATTTATATCAGTTGTCTAGTACCCATAACACAAGCTCTGCTTAGCTTGGGACTAGATGGCGTTGTGTGTACAGTGTCTGGAATATTTATTATTATTTATTTTTATTGATTATTATTATTATATCTGTGTGTAGACTGGATACAAATCAATTCAATACACATATTGCAGCTGACAAGATAACGGACATACCTTCTAACAGGATCTTCCTAACTTTCATTATTCCCAAGGTTTTTTGTGTGGTAAGTAGCTAACAAGATATCAATGACGTACAAAAATGTATCCGTTCAAAATTAATACACTAAACGGACTCAACGTTTGGCGTAGAGGCGGCCGGAAATCCGGACGGGACATACCTCCAAAATTTGATGAGTTTTTGTCGAGTCTCGCGCAAGGGAATAACTGAACTGTCCAAAGCTCGATAAAATAAGACGATATAAAATATTTATCCTGTTTCGCAAAGGCTTATACTTTTAATTTTCCCTATTGTTCACTCTACATCCCATATAAGTAATTAAAAATGTGAGATATAAATGTTAAACTTAACTATAATTTATAAAGTTAGTAAATTATAAAACTTGTTAAGAATGTAAATACATAAAACTATGATGCATTTCATCACAGTAAATTCAATAAGTGATCGCAAAAAAAATGTATTTATCAAATTCCTCCTTCAGAGTGCACATTGAATAAATAAATAAATATTCCAGACATCTTACACACAACGCCATCTAGTCCCAAGCTAAGCAGAGCTTCTGTTATGGGTACTAGACAACTGATATAAATACATATATACTTTTTTGTTTGTAAATACATACTTATTATACATTGGAAACACCTAAACTCCGAAACAAATATTTGTAGATCATACAAACATTTGGCCGACCTGGGAATCGAACCCGAGACCTCAAGAACAGCAGTCGCATACACTACGACTGCTCCACAGAGGCAGTAATGAACACAATACAATCTGTGTGACGTACGTGACGACACGCACAGAATGACATTCATAGCATGACCATTATCACAAAAAAATAAAAACACAACAAAACAAAATAAATCATCAATGTAAAATATCAACAAATAGTTGAAGTAACCAAGAAATAACAGTCTAAAACAAAACAAACTACAAAAATAAAATAAAATCTACGCAATGACACATATATCTGTTCATTCATCCCTTTAGATTGTATTGAGAACCTATATGAGATGCAATTTACATGGATGTCTTTTTTATGAGCTTCGAGGCTTGTATATACACACGTATTGTGTATTTACGTGTGATATATATGAGTAGAAAGCCTCGAGGTATACAGATTTCAAAACAATAATTGTGATGAATCGTTTTCGTGACGTAGCTGTTTTATTCTCTTTTTAAGGGTTCCGTAGTTCACGTCTCGGAACCCTAATAATTTCGTCAAGTACGTCCGTTTGTACGTTCGTACGTCCGTCCTCGGCTTACTTTCCAATATATGTATATTTATTACGTCGACAAAGCGCTAAAATAAATGACGAAAAAAAATTTTAACCCCTACACGTAAAGTGGAGTTTTTTTTTCTCGTGTTCACCCTATAGTGTGGAGTATCGTCAAATAGGTCTTGAAAAACATTGAGAGGTAGGTAAGACGATTTTTTATTTAGGTATTCGTTTTCTAGATATTCAGCTTTAAATTGCATATTTTGTTAAAATAGGGCGTCTCCCTGCCCTTCTAAAGGCTAAATAACTGGCTGTAATGAACTTAATACTTACTGAAAACTATAAAGGCTTATATAACTTTGTTAGTTCAGAAGTTATAGAGGCCTAACTTGTAAAATGGTCTTACTTGGAAAACGTCATATCAAAATAACGAAAATAAACATTTTTCATAGTAATAAATACCAACCTTCTGAATCCCCGTGCTATTATGAGTGACTACGGAACCCTATTCTATACGTGGCTCATCACGCACTTGGCCATTTTTTTACTACATATATGAAAAATTTATTACAGAAACTCGTTTTTCCTCTGATTCACAGTCTTTTTTTTAATTAGCTTTACTGTTTTACGTTGAAAGATAAATGTGTTTTTTTTTGTTCAGAATATATGATTTTTTTGTTTGATTTACATTTCCAAAAGTATCTTATTGTATTTCTGAATGAAATCAAAAATACTTGGTTTGTTATGGATTAACTGCTGAATTTTTTTATTAAGTAACATCTAATACAGCAGTAGGTACTGTTACACATATACGTACAGTTATTAATGGAAAATAATCATGCTGCAATCAGCATGCATGCAGCTTTATGAAGAATGTACATTTTTAGATACGTACATAGTATAAATAGTAGTGACCGAATCAATTTGAAGAACTGCCACTTAGATATGTGAATAGTCATAGTCTTATTACTAAAAAGGGTTTTTTAATTCTCTTGATACGTAACAAAACAGTCTTCTATCTTAGTCATTGGAAGAATTCTTCAAATAAAGATAATATTATTAGAACGCAGAAGTGGAATGTGTACAATCCTAAATGCAAACATAAAACCCCAAAACTATTCGCGTAAATACGTAATATATTATATATCGCAATAAGTTATCCGATAGACATTTTTATGTTATATCGAAATAATGGAGGTTGGTCCACCAGTTCAACTGATGCTCAGTTACGATGAGTGCTAAAAGACGTATTATATGGTGAAGTAAAACACAAATCGGTCTATTTTATTTGAAATTTATAACATCACGGTAATTTAGTACAAAGGAATTTTAGAAACCTTTTCATTATTAATTGAGTTGAAAATTACATTGTTTTAATTTCTTTGCTACGCCTAACAGATTCCGTGAGCTAATTTCTTCGCTCCGTCAACTTCTTCTTCATTTTTGCAATTTCATAAAACTCTTTTTCTGACAAAATAAAATAACCTTCAAAATATTCTATGATTATTTATTTCTGTATCTAGATTAACAATGAGCAATTATTTGACTCATTTACATTCTACGGTATCCTCACTCACTCAGTGAAACACAGCGCAACCGCTATTTCACACCGGTTTTCTGTGAGGCCGCGGTATCACTCCGATCGAGCAGGCCCATTCATGCCAAAGCGTGGCTCTCCCACGGTAAAAATTGTGCGGTACTGAAATTTAAGGCTTTTTGTGCGCAGTTTTTTAAGGAGAGTTTCACACACAACATATCATTTTTGACAGTTGACTGACAGTTTTTTAACAGCCCCATTGCATTTCGTCCTCCCACATTTCACGCACGACTGTCTGATCCTAAACTAGGCAAAGCCTATGTACTACGGCAATCAAACTGCTGACAAACATACATATATATATCTAAATACATGTGTAGTACATACTATAATATATATATATATATATATATGTGTATAATATTATGGATTTATGTTTATATGGATGCAGGCCTCTACCGACCGGTCAATATGGAAATCAATAAAAGAGGCCTTGGTTCAGCAGTGGACTTTTTACGGCTGATATGATGATGATGACATACTACAGATAAACTACACTCAGACACATAATAAATGATTGTATTCATCACTCAAAGGTTTGTTCTAGGTGGTTCACTAACCACTAGACCACAAGCCCGTCGATTGGATGTATTAGGCCCGTCATATGTGGGAGAGCCACGCTTCGGCATGCATAGGCCAGCTCGACCGGAGTGATACCACGGCCTCACAGAAAATCGGTGTGAAATAGCGCTTGCGCTGTATTTCCCCCATCTCTCTCCCCATCCCCCAACGGCCGGCAACGCACCTGCGGTGTTGCGGATGTCCATGGGCGGCTTTAATCGCTTACCATCAGACGATACGTCTGCTCGTTTGCCCCAAATTCCATAAAAAAAATGTTAATTTATTTAAACCTTAAATAAGAAGCAGGATTTTTGTTCTAAAACACATTTTTCGATTGTTCTACATAACAATGCAGGGTTGAAAAGTTAAAATGATCATAAAAGATTTATAGGAAAGGAAAAACGACATAAAATATCGCCTACAAAGCTTCGAAACTATCATATTTCTATATAAGACACAATACAGAAGCGTGGATGTTAAAGCCGACTTTTCCCTCTTGGCTGGCACTTGACACATGCCGCAAAGGACTTAGAGAACTGCGAGCTATGTCTTGTATAACCATATGGGAATAGATATGTTATGTTCCTAGCCTTGGTAACTAAGCAGCCTCTATTTATATTAAGGTGCAATGTTCAAATCATATGTTTGTGTGTATTTTTTTTTCTTTTTTTAAAAGACAACTCCCGCATTAGGAATATACATCCTGTGTCGCGGGGGACAAACATACATATAACGAACACAAAGAACACCCAGACTCAAAACCACATTTTGTGGATCACACAAAGTGATGTTCCACGTGGGATTTGAACCCACGACACTTGGCGTAGCAAGAGGCGTAGTGACCGCTTAAACCACTAGGCAAACCGTGCAGTCATCATTTGTTGGTCCATGTGTGTTTTTAAGTATATATCTATATTTATCTCTTTTGATTTTTACCGTAGTCACTAAGAGCAATTTTTAAGAAAGAATTGTGTGTAAAACAATAAAGTTTGCCAAAAAAAAATCGCCAAATTTACATAGCTTACGTAGGCTTCACCTTAAGGGACACTTACTATTAATGTACTTACATCAGTATAAAGTTTGTAAGGATCACATGCTCAACACCAGTTGTGTACACTAAACGTTGTAAACAATACCTATGCCGAACGAACCTCTCCTTACCTAGTTCCTCGACTTATTAACGCATTACCCTCGCATTTGCGCACTGAAGATAATATTTACTCTGACAATATGAAATGTAATTTAAATCTGGGTTTTCAAGTTATTTTTAATTTTTCACTGTTTAAAACTTTCCTAGACTACGACAAACATTTGAAAACCAAAATCAGCAAAAACGGCCCAGCTTTTCTCGAGTTTAAGCGTCACAAAAAAACACTAATTGATTTTTATATGTAAGATAAACCTTGTTAAGAAATCTACAATAAAAAAAACGTGTAGGAAAGCAAATATAGTATAAAGAAATCTATATAATTGTTGAGCAAATGGTATAATCATTGAAACGGAGAAAATAATTTCAAATTTACTTGATTTATCGATAAAAAACAAACATCAGAGACGCTTTCTTTTCGTTACATGCTGTGTTCTGAACAACTATTTAATATATCTGCTAATACAAAGCAGTGAAGTCCATCTTTTAAAATTAAAAAAGTGAGCGTCTCGAAACACCCGAATAAATATATAACTTAAAATAATCTAAGTTGAACTATTACATATACGGCTAATATTGTGGGTTATAGGGAGAAAGGAGGAGGCTGCCTACCGCTGCCGTTGCATGAAATAAAGGTATGCAAGATAGACTGACGCCGTAACGCGTTACGTAACGAAGCGGTATACGCTACCATAACAAATTATCACTTCAAAAAATGAAATCTTGGTTCAACTCCGTGCAGTGGGGTTTAGTAAAGTTTATATGCAATTACGTCTGCAATTCGAAAACAACATTCTACCATCACCATTTGGTTAAAAGAACATTTCAATTATTTTTTGTAATTGGTTTTATCAGGTTGATCGAGGTTAGTCAAAGCCGGTTAAAATAGCTGTTGAAGTTGTCAAAATCCACAAACAATACGATAATATTTGGTTCATCTTTTAAAAGATTATATTTTATACCCAAGGAGTTTGTTTGTATTGTATTTTGTGAGCCAATGCGCACAGATAGGGTTAATATGTCTATTTTTAAGTATTTACTTAAAAAAAAATTGTAGAGGAGTTGTAAGAAACTGATATTTTAAGCAAGAAATTCAAAGGCTTCAAAAGAAACCAACCAAGCTCGATCTCTGTTTTAATACAATATGAAACGATTTAATTATATATAATAGTTTAAAATTTCACATCACATTAATAGCCTTTATAGTCCACTGCTGGACGTAAGACTCTACTTAGAAAGCAGGTAATTAAATTTTAACATAGTATTTAATAATAAATATTAAAGTAAAACTTCTTTAAAATCGTTGTAATTTCAAACCGGATGCAACGGAAAAAACGACAGGTAAGAGTCACAAATACAAAAAGTCGTTTGTAGCAAGTTAGCCAGAGCGAGAGAGCAAATGTCGGTTTCATTCTCTTGTCGATTTACTGAAGTTTCACTTCTATCGTGTGTGAATCGCACACACACCTTTTTTTGTAAATAAATATTTTACAGGAATTTTACATATCAGACTTTACAAATAAAAGACACCGGTATTTTTTAAGACTCACTCTAGGAAAAAATGCCGATATAAAGTACAGAAGTTAATTTTTTTGAGTCCATGAATCTTAAATAAATAAAAACCGTTTAAATACGAGTACAGTGGGTTGGCTTTTAGAAAAGAGTATTATAGTTTTGAGTCGGTATATAGACGGCATAAGAGCGGCAGTCATCGTGTTACCAGTATTTGTCATTCTCAACGACCCGAAGTGTGATACTACAGCCAAGGTACGACAAGTTAACTTTAAAAGTTATCAACACACCTAACCAGCATAAAAGAGTCGACAGAGACTTATTAAGCGCCTTCATCAAAGATTTGAGTAGACATAAGTTTCACTTTCTCAAAAATTCGTTAACGGTAGATAGCTTCATAAGGTGGTTGTAGGATTATAGTATTCACTGTATGTTTTCCAACTGTAACTATATTAATTTAAGACATGAATTTGTAAATGTGTATTTAATGAAGTACGTTGAATATTAAAACAATACTATTACTGGATAGCATTTAAATGAAATAACAATACTTTTGAGCTTAAATGGCGCATAAAGCGGATTTGCATATTGGGAAAATCAATTGTTCAGTGGAACATGGAGCATTGAATAGCATTTCCTTGCACGATGTGGAATTTAATCATTGTTATAACGAAAATCATTCATCTACATAAGACCTTACAAAAACATATATTTTTATGTACAATATTCAATATTTACTGCACAGATGATGCAGCTTTTTAAGCGTTAACCTAGCCGTTTTCTACTGAGTGTTGTGTGTGGGTTCAAATGGGACAACATCCATGAGTAATTGTTCTGAGTTTGGCTGTTATTTGTGTCCGTGTGTTAAAGCCCATTACATAGGAGTATCCTTGTACAGGAGTTTTCTTTTTAAAAAACTCTCTTCTAAATTCTCACCATAAAGGATATGCATGTACTTAATATTGTGTATAAAAATAAACCATCAGTCACGTTATGTACCTAAATCTTTTGCAAGTGTGGAGTCGTGTCGCGTAACGCACGGAGTAAAAAATGTTGCAGATACTTCTGGCAATAATCTATATTAAACTAACTATTCTGTGCTGCTTCGCTTGTTTCATTATTTCTTATTTTGTGTTTCTAACTTTCAAAATTATGAACTGCCCTGTTCATTCCCTATTTACTCTATAATCTTTATAGGTATATATTTTGAAATGTTTCAATATTCAGGACCTGTTTCTATTTTTACCCGACTGCGAAAGGAGGAGGGTTATGTTTTTCGAGTGTATGTATGTATGTATATTTCTTTGGCAAGCCCTAGAGCCTAAACGGCTTATCGTAGTTTTATGTGAGTTGTGAAAATGGGTTCACCAAAATTAAAAAAAAAATATGTCACCGCACTCATTGCGAATTGCCAATGCAAATAACGCAACAGTGCTGCATGGTGACTGACTCCATGGCGGCCTATTGAGATGCTTCTACGTTATTGGTCATCATCATCATTGTGTACGTGTGGTAACGGATTAAAAATACGAAGTGTCTAAAATGAAGCCAACACTACCTATCTAAAATGAGGCCTATACTACCAATACCACCTATCTCAATTGAGGCCTATACTACCAATACTACCTATTTCAAATGAGGCCTATATTACCAATACTACCTATCTAAAATAAGGCCTATACTACCAATACTTCCTATCTAAAATGAGGCCTATACTACCAATACTTCCTATCTAAAATAAGGTCTATACTACCAATACTTCCTATCTAAAATGAGGCCTATACTACCGATACTACCTATCTAAAATGAGGCTTATATATTACTACCAATACTAGCTATCTAAAATGAGGCCTATACTACCAATACTATCTATCTAAAATGAGGCCTATATTACCAATACTACCTATCTAAAATGGGTCCAGTCATAGACTGTTAAATGCTGTTAATGTGATATACCTATACACTTTGACTGCCTCAGTGCAGTGGTAGCGTATGCAACTGCTGTGCTTGAGGTTTCGGGTTGGATACCAGGGTCGGACAAAATTTTTGTATGATCTGCAAATATTTGTTTCGGAGTTTTGGTGTTTTCTATGTATAATATGCATGTATTTACAAAAAGTAAGTATATGTATTTATATCAGTTGTCTAGTACCCATAATACAGGATCTGCTTAGTTTGGGACTAGATGATGTTGTGTGTTAAATGATCGAAATATTATTTTATTTATTAGTTAAAGTATGAAATGTTATTCGATAGTCCGTGCTTAATGACTGTCTTAAAGGCTGATATGACTGACAGTCATAAGACTATACCGTTAGATTTAGAAACTGCTTTTACTTATTCAAGAAACAGTACAATTTATTTATAATTTACATAACTTCGGAATGTTTTTTTAACTTTCCTTATAAATCCTCTGAGTAACCTCTCTTTCAAATTTATTGCGAAATAGTAACGATTCTAAATAAATAAACAATTGGTGTTTGAAGTGTATATGAAACTGTATTTCTGTTTGAAAGGCTACCCGAATCTTTCAATATAAGTCTTCAAAACTTAAGATCAATACGAAACTACGAATACAAAGCGACTTCGCTGTCTGTAAAGTCGGTTTCAAGGTTGTTTTGGTAAGCCTCGTTTTTCCATTTCAATTTCCATTATTGATACAAGGAACAGATACAGTCAATAAAATATTGGAAGAAGAAAGAACAGCATCAGTTTACTTGATGGTTGTGATAAATGTGCGGCGCGCTAATGTGAGGGACTACGGGTTCGAATTTACAAATTATTTTATTGTTGTATAGTTAATTTATTGAGGTTAGTTATAGAACTCGATCAATCAAAAGAATAACAATATCTTTATTGTATACCAGAATATTATAAAATTAGGTATGTAGGTACCGCAACTGCCAGAGAGTGGGGACCTCTGGCAGCTGATTGATGCGGTCAGCGACAGAGGAGCGTCCTGGTCGCAAAACCGCGGTCAGGCCGCAACATTTAATGGTTGGGCCAAAGTCTTGTAGACGCGGTGTCATTCCTGGGGGGGACATGAAATAATTTGGTCCGGGTCCTCCTCAGAGCAGGGCGGCTGAGACCGGTCGCCGGGGTGGTTTTTAGTGGACTCACCACATACCTGGCTCCCCAGTCCCCGAGGAGCCGGAGATCCGAAAGGATTTATCCATCCCGTCAACAAAAAAAAAAACTTGAGAGGTGTCAAGGGACACCCGGATGGAACGAAGTTCGAAATAGAAAGACGAAACGAAAATATCTGGCTTGCTTTCTATAAGAGAGATAGAGAGACAGACAGAGAAACATGCGCACGCCGCACGGCTTACAATAGCTTACTGTAGCAAAAAGTGTCGTTACCAGTCTATCGCAGTTCACTGCTAAACTTATTTATTGATATATTTTGTATTTATTTTTGATATACATAATTTTAAAAATCATTAATTTACAGCGACATCTATATTATTAATATTAAACTACTGGCAACGACAACTATAACACGTAAATGTAAGTTCAGTTTCTATTCAAAAGATGGCGCTATATATAAAATTGAAAAATGTTTTTCACCAATTCTTTAAAAAATAATAACAAACCAATATTTTATTAATAAAAAAATATTAAGACTTCGTTCCCATAACAAAAATAGTGAATCAAGCAATGAAAAATAAACTAATAACAAATATAATTTAAAATAGCAAAAAGTGTCGTGACAACAAAACGTGTCGTGACAACTTTTTCGTATGATTTTTTTCCGTCTAGCCCCCTAAAAAAACTTACAAGTGGTTACATTGCTAGAAGGCAATCTCGTACAGGCGACCCTGGGATGGAGTTAAAATTAAGATTAGGAGAAGTACAGGGTAGTTTCTGGCGTTTTAAATAACAGATAAGAAGGAAAATTTCTAGTAATATGATGTATCATTTAAAGTGAATAGTACTACTCAGTGGGGGTCCTAATAAATACTACATCTAGGGGAGATGTGGCCGTTACAAACAACTGAGCCGACCAAAGCGGCCAAAGGGGTGTCGTCAAAGGCGGATCGGGGTTGTGCCTCATATTGGGTAGAACGGTGTGAGGCGTGACAGTGTCCCGCCCCGGTGATAATGTATGGATGTACCTCAGTCATAAGGTACGGCAGGGGGGACTCCGACTGCCAAGGTAGGCCGCCGTGGGCTTTAGTGAGAAGACCGGTCCTCTGGGATCCCCACACACGCCCTTCGCCTCCCCCACGAACGAAGGGTAAGGTGCAAAAATAATTCCCCGCGTAAAAAAAAGAAAAGGTAGTGCTCCTAGACCAGTCTCTTAAATGCAGTTATCCATATCAGACAAGATAGATAAGAATCCACATTATTTATTTATTTATTTAATACATCATGCACTTTAGGTGCATTGGCGGACTTAATGCCTAAGGCATTCTCTACCAGTCAACCATCGGGTGATGCAGAGAAGACAAGAAGTGGGTGCATTTTGTAAACAAAAATGTATCAAAATAAACATATCTGGCAATATATTAAATACAAATAATATATAAAAGCTAATCATACATACAAGATACATTCTATACATATAACTAAATACATATCAACTTACATAGATACATACATACATACGCAAATAGGTGTACTAGGAATAATAGATGACAATTATGTAGATGTTGATTCTGCAAGTTGTTTAATAAGAAACTGCTTTACTTTTATCTTAAATGAAAAGACATTGGTGACCATCCTGATTTCGAGAGGGAGCTCATTCCAAATTAGAACAGACTGAACAACAAAAGATGAGCCAACAAACTCAGACGTATGGGAGGGACAAAGAAGAAGGAGGTTATTAGTGGACCGAAGGTTTTTGTTGTGGTTGCTGCATAGAAGTTGGAAGCAGGCAGTTACATTTTTGGTGAAGATGGATTATTTAAAATTGAGTACAAGAAAGTGAGAGCTCGTTGTTCTCGTCGTAAGCGAATAGGTAGCCAGTTGAGTTGTGTGCGGAAAAGGGAAACATGATCATATTTACGGAGATTAAAAACGAATCGAATGCAGTTATTAAGAAGACGGTCTAGTTTATCGAGAAGATCTGCATTCAGGTCATAACAGCACACGTCACCATAGTCGATTATGGTAAATATGAGGGTTTGCACAAGCATAGTCTTGGTTTTTGGAGGCAGAAAATTTCTCAGGCGATAAAGCGCCCGAAGAGTGCCAGTAACTCTCTGGCACTGATTTGTTACTTACTCACTCCAGCTTAATGTGCAGTCTAGGTGTAAGCCAAGATCCTTCACAGACTCGCAAACAGGTATACCAGTCCCATTAAAAATTATAGCCGGGTGAGTTTCGGTGGCTATCCTGCACATCAATCGACGACTTCCAACTATAATGGCTTGACATTTTGATGGGTTAACTGTCAAGCCGAACCTTTCGGACAATTGATTCTAGATCTCTGTTAACGTTATTTATTGCTAGCGAAATATCTTCAAGCTTAGCTTGCGAATAGAGCTGAAGATCATCGGCATACAGATGATACGCACAACGAAGTTCAAAGGTTAGGAGATTAATGTATATAGAGAATAGCAAAGGAGAAAGAATACCGCCTTGAGCGACACTAGAGTCAAGTTCGCACCAATCTGAGGAAGATTCATCGACACGGACAGACTGCTGGAGTCCCTGAAGATAAGACGAGAACCAGACTTTAAAAGTCCACTTCGAGACAAAGCCGCTCTTTGG
The DNA here is from genome assembly GCA_916048165.1 of Spilarctia lutea. Classification (NCBI taxonomy): domain Eukaryota; kingdom Metazoa; phylum Arthropoda; class Insecta; order Lepidoptera; family Erebidae; genus Spilarctia; species Spilarctia lutea. The sequence goes on from OU696479.1 coordinate 15,571,402, forward strand.
AAAGGCGGTTTGAGCTACTGTACCACGCGGCCACACAGGTTGATATAATGCTAGTTTCAAGTTTTCCTTTCTCTTTACTGTGCCATTATCCTGCGGAGTTTGTTCCTTTGGGTTAAAGTCCTCCTACGACACCCATGGGATGAAGAGGAATGGTACACCCTGTATTTTTGAACCGTCATATCGCGGATAGGTAATAGACTCCAAGCATCAAAGAAAAATATTCGACTTTGAATTGATTTTTTGGAAATCGCAGACAAAGTTGCGATTTCCATTAGCTAGTAACTAATTCGATCAAGGAATATAAAATTATATTCATAACATTACTTACTTTTTATTAACGAGACTAACGCTAGAAAAAAAACAAACAAGAATTTCTCGAACTAGGCCAAATATAATGTTCCCTAAGTTACAAACTTTCATTAACTCAAATTTATATAGGTACTCCTCGTAATCGTTACAGTAGGAGCAGTATATAAGCACTGCAATCATTAATATCTAAAGAAGAAAAGCGGGCAAAAACACATACATCGGGATACAAAGACGGGTAAAATATATCTACGCATACGTTTCAAACATATTTACGTAATATGTCGCTTTTAGAGACTGTTTAATTGCTACCATTTGAAGTAATACGCTTGCTATATTATTTCTATAGTTTCATTTTATCATTAGTCTAGTTACCATAGAGTAAATTCTGCCTAGCTTGTTAGTAGCTAGTGTAAAACATGTGGGAAAAAAATTGCATAAAAATATTTGTTGACTAAAAGCTGTATACATATATTTGGTGTTATATGTGCCCTATTAATCTTTTTTAGGATTCCGTATCTTAAAAGGAAAAAAACAGAACCCTTATAGGATCTCTTTGTTGTCCGTATGTGTGTCAAGACCTTTTTTGTCAGGAACGCGTGGAGGTATCAAGCTGAAATTCTTAACAAATACTGACGTTTATCGTCCCTTGGAGCTGTGAAAAAATCAATCTTGTATACTAACGTAATCAATAGATACAGCCGCTTATGCTGCAAATTTTCGACATTCCCAAGGAAATCAAAACCTACAGGGTACTTCTCGTGAACTCAGAATTTTGAAATTTGGCACGAAGTAACATCTTATAGCACAGACAAAGTAAAAATTGCGAAAAGCAAAATTTTTCAGTTACATCATATAATAAGTAAACCTACAGGTTTGTACGGTACCCCCGGTGCGCGAAATCGACTCGCACTTTGGTTACGCCAGTTTGATTCTTAATGATTAACCGATAAAGTAGATATCCCTTTCCCCTACCTACCTTAAAACACACACTCCATGCAAGCGATTACGGCGCCGCCTGGCGGACATTGGAGGAGACATATGGAAGAATGTGAGATATATTGAACTGCGAGCAGTGGTTCGACCCCTCTTCGCCGTGAGCCGTGGTCAAGTACGGACGTGTGTGGCGGTCTTGAGCGCGTCGTGGCAATTTCGCTCCAGCACCGAGGCTGGGAGTGGATGAGGAAGGCTTGAGGCGTGTGCGCAGCACCCCTTTAGCCCGCGAGCTGTTGTCGGGAGTAAGTACCAGTGAAGTAACGAGTTCACTGGTGTATCGAAGAAAGGAAGTTTCGTGAATATATATATCGCTTATCGCTTTGTGGGTACGGTAATCCTACAGTGAAATCTCCGTACAGAACTTACAAATCTGTATCGCTTGTGTGTGAACTATTGACATTAATATGCTTTTCGTGTAATATTTAACCCGTCCGCGAGCTTGCGAACCACGGGTGAATGTAATAATAGACAATCTAATCTGCTTAATATCGCTAAACCCTGGCATTGAGCCTTTGTAAAATAACCCCCATACCGCATCTTGGACGCGCCGATAACCACCATCTTTGGAGCAGAGAACCTTCTAGAAGGCCTGAGACGCCGGCTTGCTTGCAGAACTGCAGATACGCCAATAAGGTAAGTGTGTGTTCATTCCATCCTGACGGTTCCCCTTGATACCTAACTCCATCATACAGTCCACTAAATATCGATAACATCATATATACGCGAGTGGCGTGTCCACACTTGGTCGGTGTTTTTAACTATTATATTGAAAATTTATGTAACAAAAATAATAATAAAGATATAAGTCATGCATACGTACTGTTTTAATGATGATCCTTTTTCAAGAAATTAAGCATCGTGCCGCAGAGAGTAGAAAGCATTTCTGTATTATTAATGACGACAACGAAGATTATGAAAAAGTAAGTACATTAAAACACAACACCAAAACTGAGGGTTTTGGCTCAGAGCCAATATTTCGAGGTTGTTATAATTAAGCCGAGATAATAGCTCGGCTGTATCCACTTGACCACGTAATTTTCATAATCATAAAATTATATTTTTCTGGTGCTACTGCAGGAACTGAATGCAGAATAAGAGTTCGTTTATTTAACGTATTAAAACAACTTAAATAAAGGTTCCGATTGAATAGATTATGTGAAATTGTTGTATTAAATTTATAGTTGGATTACGTAAAAATGATCATGTGCGTTGAAATAACCAGACAGGAAATTAAACCACATGACTGATAACGGTATATATGGATGTTTACGGAATCTACTAGATTTAAATTAAAATAATTTAGAATGCATATGTATCTTTTTAAAAATATCATCTCTAATATGGATAACATTTCATTCAATTAACAACATCAGTCATCAAAATATGGTTTTTTAACTTGTAATCAAACCCAGTCCTTTTACACTTCCTTCCTTTTGATTTCTTCCTTTTTGCAAACCTATGAACGTAGAGGTTTCACGCCCGGGTGCGCTTTCAGCGTTACTTTGTAGCGAGGTAGCGAGACGTCAAACGTTATTTTAACAAAGCGAATACGATACAGAGAGCGTTTGAAAGGCTGGGAGTTTTTTCGAAATCTTATAAAGGTTTATAAGTTAAAACTTGGCAGTTTTAAATGTACATTACATTTGTTCTTACATACATAAACTATTAACTGCATGATTTTGTATTTTTCTTGTTCCATTTCGCTCCTTCAGTGTTAGATATAGGAGGCAAACGAACGGACTAGACCATCTGATGGTTCATGGACATTTGCAACTGAATAATCAAGAAACACCCACAAATGTATTTTAAACGGTTAAAGCAATTTGCATGTGAAACCTCTCAGTTGGAATTATTTAGTAAGGTAAGTCAAAATGTAAGCCTTAAGAGGCGGACTAAAATTTTAATGAGCACCAGACGTTCGAATATGATGTAAAGAAGTTGTATCTCACTCCGCCATTATCATCGTAAGAGATTGCAATTAGCTGAAAATAAATATATAAATATTTCGGACATTTAATACACAACGCCATCTAGTCCCAAGATAAGCAGAGCTTGTGTTATGGGTACTAGACAACTGATATAAATACTTATATACCTTTTTTGTAAATACATACATATTACACATAGAAAACACCCAAACTCCGAAAAAAATATTTGCAGATCATACAAATATTTGGTCCGACCCGGGCATCGAATCCGAGACCTCAAGCTTAACAGTCGCATACGCTACCACTACACCAGCGAGACAGTTTAATATGCTTACAAACAATATTGTTTATATTGTTATAAAGAAAACTCACTGCATCGACCCTAAGTAAAGTTGGGATTAACGTATGGAGATGATAACGCTATATATTAATTAAGGCAATAACAAGATTTGATTAACGATAATTTATCATGGAATTATATAATTAAACTAAAATAATTACTTGATAAAATCGAAGACCTATAAACACAAATACGTTTATCAAACTTTCTATTTATCTCCTTTATAAATTTGAATAAGAAATAAAAGTGTTAAAATCTTATCGTAGCGTCTAAGTGAGATATACAACAACTTAAAAACAGATACATTACAAGACCCTCAGTATAGTTTAACCTAATCGTATTCCCAACACGGAACCGATAAATCATTTACTAAATAGCAAAAAGGAATCGAGAAACCAACTTGTGTAAATAAAAACTTATTTTACTACACTTTTATTTGTTCTTCGGAAACTCGAAAAGCATATCCGATAACTGTATATAAAATGATTGAAGCTCACGATCACGAACAACGATCGGATAGAAAAGTTGAGTCAAGTTTTACCAATCACACTTTAGGATCGTGTTTATTGGTGTTATTTCAAAACAATAAAACATAAATAAACAAAACAATTGAATCGTTTTTGGTCGAAAAACGAAAACCAAACTTTAATCACTTACTTTTTTGACTATTAATTGTTTTCAATGTCTTAACTGGACGTATAAACTAATATTTCATTATCTTAGATCCACTTACATTTGTATTTGTTTTGAAGAACCTCTTGGCCAGCATCTTATATGTAAAACTTGTTAGGAAGTAAGACTAACGCCGCTCATGAAGGCCGAAGACTCAGTAATCTGAGCCTCAAGGTTATCTTGAAGGTTTAATAGAAAGTCAATATCGTTATACATCCATTACTCTTATTCTTGAGATAAGTAGAACAAGCAGGAACTGTGATTGTCGAAGAACCTTTTTTTAAACTCACTACAAAAATGAATTTGAGCTCATTCACTGGCACAGTTGTGAGAAATTAGTGTTATGATTTTCCTTTTTACCCGATTATAACGAAGCCAAAAGAAAGGGATTTTTTTTAGGAAGCCTATGTATGTTTGTATGTTCCACCGTAGCGTCTAAACAACTGAACCGATTTAAATGAATGAGGTGTCAAAATATTCGTAATAATGACCCTTATGACATAGGCTGTACAGATTTCATGAAAAGTTTTTATGTTGCTTATAGTTTTTAACCTTAAAATAAATCTGTGTTTGATTGCATCGTATGCGCTACAGAACTCTTTGCCTAATCACCATGATCCACATTTCGCAAATACAGCTAGGCTATGTAAGATTATTTCATCAGTGTGTGTGATACCATGGCCTCACAGAAAACCGGTGTGAAATATTCACCGAGTGAGTGAGGATACCGGAGGCCCATACCCCAACTCCTCCCCCCATCCCCTTTCCCATCCCCCAAAGGTCGGCAACGCACTTTTGACGCCTTTGATGTTGCGGGTGTCCATGGACGGCGATAATCGCTTACCATCAGGTGAAACGTCTGGTCGTTTTCCCACAATTCATTAAAAAAAAAAAAACAAGTAAACAATCTTTTAGGCGACGCAAAGCAAATGCTACTAACTCAAAAAATACTCATTATAATGATATTTTTCTTTCAAACAAATATATTATACTTAAAGTATTAAGTTATCATTATCCTTTGAGGTGTTAAAGCTTGGTGAAAACACCGATTTATTGAGTTCTTAAACTCTGCAAAAACCACTCTTCATTTGCTTTGAAACATCGTTCCCCTCTTATATTTTATGCTTATTTTCAGAATGGAGCTAAGTAACTTATAATAAGACACTTGATTTCCGGGACGGAAGTACCGTAAATTCATAGAGAACCTTTAGGGGAACAAGCTGATTTACCTATGTTGTCGTTTCATCTCGTAGAATATACGAGTAAGGCGTTGAAGGGAAGCTGAAAGAATATGGGATAGACGATTATGTAAGGGCATTAGGTAAGATTTTTAAAATGGCTTTAGCCTTATAAATTGTAAGATTAAGTAATTGTATAACAAACACAAGATTAATAATTTGGTTTTTTAATTTTAAACATATTTTTTAAAGTTCAAAACAAAAAGTAGAAATTTGTGCCCGGAAATTTACATAGCGAATAACATTCATATTCAGCATTAAGTTAATTTTCAACGCATATTTAAAGTAGGTATTTTATCTAGTTTTTCTCTTATTATAATACAAAAATAATGAAAAGCAAATCTCAAAATATATCTCAAACGTATTCAGAAATATTTGCACATATTTACAAACACATGCATAATGTTGCATCACATACAAGGCCGGCAACGCACTTGTGACGCCTCTGGTGTTGCGGGTGTCCATGGGCGGCGGTAATCGCTTAACATCAGGCGATACGTCTGCTCGTTTGCCCCTATATTATAAAAAAAAATAAAAAATACACGCCAACAGCTAATAACCATTGAGAATCTTCTACGAACATCCAGTGGAAATTCTAAAAGCTTCACAATTTGGCAACAGGACTAATTATGGCCGTTGGATATTTTTTGTAGACTAACATTAAATAATAATAATAATTTTATGTACTCCGTTTTAACGTACCTAAATTTCTGGACTTATTTTTATATTTTACAACAGTTATTAGTTTAATCTGGTCGAAATTTAAAACTGCCACATTTATTGAAATAAAATCTTATTATGATGTAAACTTTTACCTAATTGGCAACTATGAAAGAGGTACCACGATTACGATATGTGATATCTAAAGAGCTCTCTCTGTCAAACCCAAAGCAACTATTTTATCCCGACTAGGCCTGAAATAATGATATTTACAGAGAGGGAAAGGGAGTTTCTCAAGTTAGTCCCGATTACTTCTATTCAAATAAAAGAAGAAAATCAAGACTTACAATAGTCGCATGCATCGCTAGTTTTATATAAAAGGAATATAGTATATGATATTGATTATTGCACTAACTTATTAAAAAGGCAACTACGAAACATACTACAAACAAATAGATGGTAAATACTCTTCATTGCACACCATAACCAAGAAACATACCATGTAGAATACAAACAAAAATAAACAGTGATACAATGAGCTGCCTTATCTCAGCTGCAATATCTTCCTTCACATGACACAGAGTTAATAGTTAATAAAAGTAATTTAAACAAAGTTTAGCTTGAAATGATACCGTAACAGTTTAGCGTGATTTTAAACGTGGGAGAGTCACGCTTCAGCATGAATGGGCCGGGCCGGCTCGACCGGAGTGATAACACAGCCTTACAGAAAACCGGTGTGAAATAGCGGTTGCGCTGTGTTTCACCGAGTGAGTAAGGATACCGGAAGCCCCTCCCCATCCCGCAAAGATCGGCAACGCACTTGTGACGTCCCTGGTGTTGCGGGTGTCCATGGGCGGCGGTAATCGCTTACTATCAGGTGATACGTCTGCTCGTTTGCCCACTATTACATAAAACTAAATCGCCCTTGTACATGTCATTTCCTTGTAACTGAAATGTTTTTCCATTTATGTACAATGAAGTATAAATAAATAAGATGCAAGTATTATTTAGAAAGAACATAAAAGTAGTCACATCTATCGCTATAGTCGTAATATGTTTAGTGATATAATTTTTACCTGTACGTATTTAGTTTTTCCTTAAAAATAGGGCTGTCACGTCACGGGAATTCAAGATTTTTTTAAATTTTTGCGTTTTCTGAGAAGATTTACCATAGTAACATATTTTTTTTTTTCGCCATCGGAAAGTAGAGATTTCAACGAACAGAAACCATACCAACTTTTTGAAAAAAGCTGATATTTTGACGGGTGAATTTTCGATTGAAAATTAGGGTGTTTTTCCGATATTAATTCAAAATAAGGTGAAAAAATAAATATTTTTAATCAAATAAATTACAGCGTATTTGGGACATAAAAAGGTAAATTTTAACAAAATTTCATTAAAAAAAAAAAATTTTGTAAAAGATACAAATAAAAAACCAAAAACTTGGTTTTTTGAAATTTTCACATAAATTTTGAGGTTATGTGAAAAAAGTGTAAATGCAAAAGTTTTAGATCTTTTTATTATCTACAACTTTTCCATTTGACTTTTTTCGATAGGACTTTTATTTTTGCCGGAAATAGAGAAAAACCGTTTTTTACCCTTAAAAACTCACCCCCATCCCCTTCCTAACCTCAGATCGCCCGTAAATTATTTTTCCTTTCATTTTTATCATATTTCCCTCCTTTTCTAATGGGTTTCATTCTATTATAATTTTATTTCACTTTTCATTATTTTTAAAGGCTTCTACACTGGTCTACTAGGCTAACCGTGCAGTCAAACTCCAGACACGTGATAGTTAAAAGTACCATTTCATTTCTTCGGTCAGGGAAGTAAGACTGTTGTTTTTCTTTAGAAAATTTGACATAACAGTCACAAAGTTTGGCAATTTGCCCCGTAGATCGCAATCGACTGATACAACATTATATTGCAACTTAAAAATATCTGTAGCCTACCTCTGATTAGGCCACGAACCGTTCCCTGTAAGCATAAAGGGCAAATAAAAAATCAGAGAATAAACAACTGATAATAAGGAAGAAACTCGTAAGATAAACGATAAAAAAAACTAACTTTAAACAGGTCAGCATACTTTATTGAAAATCTTTTACAAACTTAAGTTCAGTTCAATAAAGCAACTATTGTAGCAAAAACTGCAGAATCACTGTGCTAGCTACAAAACATCCAGGAAGCCTGCCCACTTGATACAGTTCTTAATTGAATTTACTTTAGTGAAGAAGTCGCAGCTGGAGTGAAGCCAAAGAACACGCGGATTATCTTTTTAATTGCTACAAACGTAGATGTTAACTGTCCACTATCGTACACTCTGTTGGGAATAAAACTTACCGAGTATGTATCCACATACTGGCAACAGCAAAACATTTTGCGATATGCGATAAAACTAGAAAGTTAACGTATTCGAAATATACTTCAGTCAATCTACGACATATAATTTTTATACCATTTATTATTGTGATTCTTGAGTTCGCCATCAAAAGAATAATAACTAAAGTGCTCGACCGGGCGGGGCGGTACTACCCTTACACAGAAGATTAACCTAAAATGACAGCATTTGGGCTGTCGTGTTTTATTTGTAAGTTCAAGACCGGAGGCCAAATGATGCAAACACATCACCATTCTGCATTGTTGTTTTTTCTGCATTCGTACTTGTCGTATTCGTATTTAGTATGGTGACCAGCGCTCTTGGATTCTACTTATGCTTTCCACCAGGCAGAGTAGAGTCACTTAGGCAGGCACATGCATAAATATGTGATTGCAAGGTTTCTTTATGCGGTTTCAAAAGTCGTTTCGTTCGTTGGGCGTTATATATTTTGTAGTACATCCGACTACAGTGAAAATACATTTTAATTTTTTGGATTCATATATGGCCTACGACATTTAAAATAATGTCAATTTTTATTGATGAGAAAATTTTCAAAATTGGTTCAATTAGTCCAGATTACCTCCTAAAACCTCCCAAACTCGCAAACTTTACTTCATTATTTTATAAGTATATTGGTAATTTTATCTGTCAAAAAGAAAAAATGTATCGAAACTACACAGCAATGAGCAATGTTAGGTATACTGAGACAAACTGGGAATGCTTTCAAAATCACATTTCTTTGAAAACTCATAAAAATAAATATACTCATTTCAATTTGGCTCCAGGGAAGCTATAAATCATTATTAAACAAGACCTGACTACTAATAAAATACAAAGTATATCCTCATTTAATCCCTGAAGATTTACAGTGTCATTGCCATCAAAATATTCGCTACACGCTTAAAGAAAATTCAATAACGTGCTCTTTCGAGTTTGTATATTTTAAGATACAAGTACACTGATGACTATGACGAGCTTTAAATCGTTTTAGCTTGTTCAAAACTCAACCTAGTCGGTATTTTTGATGCTTGACGTTGAATGGTTGAAAACACCATTAGAACAATAATATACAGAAAATAGTTTGATAATAACTTAGGGTTTACTTGTAACTATCAGCGTTGTAAGTTCGTACGTTACGTTTTGTATACCGGCACCACCTCAGTGCAAAGTCACATTGTTAAACTGCGACGAGTACAAACAATTATATTATCTTTCCCAGTATCTTTGTGACGACATAACTCAGAGCGGGACAATTTACTCACACAAAAACACACTGCACATATTAATACTGCCTTTTGTTTTCACATCAAAATATCTAATCTTGACATGCCCTTTGAGTGATGTCATCAGCCCACCGTTTTGTGGAAATGTCACCGATGTGTTGACATTTCTTATTTCAAATGGCCTCGAAACATAGTCAGCCTATTGCCATGTCAATTTTAAAACTTGTATTCAAGCGTTAGTTATTTTAGTGTTCTAATTTTTTAACTCATCTGAGTTTTAGTTTTCTTTTCAACCACATTCACACAACGCCATCTACTTCCAAACTAAGCAGAGCTTGTGCTATGGGTACTCGATAACTGCTTTAAATACTTTTTTTTTTGTAAAGAAATACACATTATACATAGAAAACGTCCAAACTTTGAAACCCTTCGACCCTTGATTTGAACCCGAGACTTCAAGCACAGCAGTTGCATACGCTACTACTACGCTACCAAAGTAGTACACTTCTCTATTGTCTATTCATTTGGTTCCAATTATTTATCTCCTGGTAAACAACTTCGACATAATGGTGTTTATTTTATACATGAATCTAATACTCCTGTAATGAGTTTGACCTAAACAAGGATTTACCACAAAAGTAGCGTACTTTGATATTCTATCTAAGTTTCTTAACTCGTGTATATTCAACTTTAGGAGATACACAAAAGATAACAACGAACCGTACATTAGTGAGTTCATTGGCATCATACATATTTAACGAACTAGAAGTATTTGCAAGTACACTTCTGAACATGATTTTTCGGTCTTGATTACCTATGTGTTTTAATATTTATTTTTTTAGACAAATAAATAAAGTGAATTCATATATCACGCTGATTTTAAAAATCTTTCTTTTTTTTTGATGAAATGGCAACCAGCCGGATCACTCGGATCAGCTATTTCTGCCAATGTCAAGTCTTCGAGTCTTCAAGTCGTCGTCGTGATGAAATTAATGATAAAAAATATATAAAATGTGGATGACATGAAATGGGGACCGTCTTTTGAAAAAACAAAAAAACGATCTCCCGATTTTAAAAATCACCTAACACTAACTGACTTTGACATTCCACTACCGGTCTTAGACTTCTCTTTACAAAGAAGGTTAAGAGTTTGTTCCAAATTTTCGCTCTCCTTGTAGCACTGTTGTCCTGCTTAATTTGCCCCCTCAGTCAGCTTTTATGACATCCATGGAATGAATAGTTGGTAACACTCCGTATTCATAATCGATCACAACTCGAAGGTATGTTTTTAAAAATTATATGTAGGATATAGTTAACGCTCTTCTACATTTTCTAAGAATCTCAAATTTTCTATCATGCTTTTCCTACCTACTTTGACCAGCTTATATGTCGTAAATTTTGTAATCAAGCTAAAATAATTAATTTAATACTGATTCATGTTTATTTTAGTCATACTTATTAATGTAATTAATATATTTAAAGTATCTCCAATTTACTGGCCTCACAACATTTATTTAGAAATTTAACGCACCAACAATTACTTTGGCTAGTTTCAAGAAGCGAAAATAAAAGTTTGTTTTCTAAAATTAAATTAGTTCACTAAGTATTAATACGTGAATAGAATTATTTGTACATAATTATGAAAAAAAAATGGAGATACTGTAGTGTAGAATAGCAGTGCTTAATCTTTTAATGCAGATCTTATTTCAATTCAATCTCATACACGGCCATGCCACCTTCAAGTCTATTGTAAGTTATGGCAATTTTTTTGACTCGAGTTTACATTACATTAAAAAAATATCTCATAAATTCGAAAGTGACTATCTGTCTAATATGCTTTTATTGCTATACTGTTGCATTAATTTCAATGAAAGCCATTAATATACTTTAATTCTAGGGGAAGGATATAGACTCTCTTTGCCACAGTAAACGACCTACACAAGCCGCGAGCAATAGCTGGTAGTAATAATAAATTCCAATATATATTTTTTTCTCATATTATTTTATAGACGAATAAAGAAAATAAATGTATTTTTTCGCCGTTCAATGTTATTCTTTATCTGTCCACATTTACAAACTCAACCTCCCCAGGTCATACTTGAAACCAATGGAGTGACGACTCGGTTGTCTAGACTACTTAATAAAATAGGTGCTTATTATGAAGTTATTTAATTATGAACTCTCATTTAATAATTTGTTGGGTCGTTAGAAACTTACAGACATATACGACTAGGACGGCTAGAAATATATGCGTTGATAAAACAACTTTTGTATTTTATTTTATTTTTATGCAATCGGGGATAAACAAGCAGATGTATCACCTGATGGTAAGCGAATACCGCCGCCCATGGACATCCAGAGGCGTCACAAGTGCACTGCCGACTTTTGGAGGATGGGAAACTCACTCGGTGAAACACAGCGCAAGCGCTATTTCACACCGCTTTTCTATGAGGCCGTGGTATCACTCCGGTCGAGCCGGCTCATTCATGCCGAAACGTGGCTTTCCCACGGTTATTAAGCATTAAATCAAGCAACATACCCGTAGTCTCGTTAGCGTAGTACAGACTTTGCCTAATTTAAGATTAGGTTTTCGTGACAGCACAAATGTATTCTTTAGATACGATACGATACATTATTGTTGTATCTTTACAAAAACAGCCACGGGTAACGCCGCAGGGTGAATTTAGTCTAAAACAAGTAGACTGAGTTACTGCATTTATCATCAGCTATCGCCAATGAACGGTCCGTCGAAATTGATTCAGATTTCAGAGTTAGCCGAAACAGACAGAAATGTTAAACGTTGATTTTTTAAACGTGTTGATATGTATTAATGAAAGGATGTTAATTGGAACTTAAAAACACACATTTTTTGTATTTTTTTTAGTTTCAGTTTTTTTTTTGTATAGATTTTTCTTGTGACCCCAAGGAAGTCATTACTAGATATGTTTTGGGTCACTTCTGTTATTCTTAGTGAAAGGAAATTACAGTAGTGAGCCAGAAGTAGGGATTACTTTAATAAAATTCATAGTTAGCCTACTTTTTCTGAAATTTATCCATGCCATGCAGGGGCCGGCTCGACCGGAGTGATACCACGGCCTTACAGAAAACCGGTGTTTCACCGAGTGAATGAAGATAGCGGAGGCCCATCCCTCCAAAGCCAGCAACGCACTTGTGACGCTTCTGGTGTCCATGGACAATGGTAGTCGCTTGCCATCAGGTTATACGTCTGCTTGTTTGCCCCTATTACGTAAATAAATAAAAGTATTTAATACAAAGAAATTCAGTACACAACTGTCGTTAATAAGATTAACCAAATCCATAACACGAATATTTGTGTAAGCAACCATATTTCAAAATACAAAACGAATGCGTACGTGTATACGAGTATTAACGACCCTCGCTCTGTACAAAAAGTGTACAGCACTTAAAACCTTGTGATGTAATAACTTTTAGGGTATATTATGTTCACATAAAAACTTTTTTAATCTCATTTATATTCATAGACTGTTAGGGACACATCCTAGAAATGATATGGCGCACTTATATAAGAGCAGTTGGAAAACGTATTATGTGGATTGAGATTTTGGTAACGGAGTCTACTTTAAAAATGTTCGAAACTATCTGTACCACCGCGGGGCGTAACTAGTCTATACTAATATTATAAAGAGGAAAGGTTTGTATGTAAGTATGTTTGTAACGAATTGGCTCAAGAAGTACTGGAAGGATTTTAAAAATTCTTTCACCATTTGAATGCTACATTATCACTGATTAATATAGGCTATTTTAATTGTAAGGAAAAAAATAATAATAGAAATAACAAAATGTAAACTAATAACTACAGGTAACACCGCGAGGTTCAGCTAGTCTAAAAAATTAGCCTAAGTTACTCCTTATATAATCAGCTATCTACCAGTGAAAGTATCTACAAAGTTATTCCAGCCGTTCTAGATATTAGACAGAGCAAACAAACAGACAAAAAAAATCATAATTGCTTTTTTGATGTAAGTACCGTATATACACTTAGTGAAAAGCTGATAATTTCAAATTACAAACAGGCACTTCAATTTAATTTATTTGTATGGACGATAGGTTGATGGTCAGTGATCAAGCCTGAGGGTGACAGGTGAGGCCATCTGTCACCTTAGCAGAAGCGCTATAGATTGCATCTAAACCAGCCAGTTGTATTTTAAATAATAAACACTAAGTAAGACATAGTTAAAAGAAGAAACGTGTGTGATGTCATAACGTAAAACTTACATAAATAATCTCGAAAAATTTGAATTATGTTGTACCAACTTTTGCCTGCGGTTCAGCCCGCATATATGTCGTATGTCTTGGGAATAATTCTCGGATTAATATATAGCCTATGACTCTATGACATACAGATACCGTGGCCTTCTATTGGTAAAAGATTTTTTAAAGTAGATCCAGAGATTACCCCTACAAGCTCACAAACTTGACCTCTATATAATACCTACTAGCTGACCCACGCAACCTTGTTTGCGTCTTATATTGCCCGTAGCGTGAAAATTTCCCCCTTTTTTTAAACATTCTTCATTGGTGCTCCGCTGCTATTAGTTATAGCGTGATGATATATAGCCTATAGCTTTCCTCGATAAATGGACTATCCAACACTGAAAGATTTTTTCATATCCGACCAGCGGTTCCTGAGATTAGAGCGTTCAAACAAACAATTAAACAAACTCTTCAGCTTTATAAGATTAGTATAGATAAACAGGACTTCATTATCCACCAAGCTCGTTGTAGAACCCACATTACGCGCTCACTCAGACAAAGTCACAGATGTAGATAACACTTTGACATCACGGAAATGTACTACCGGTGCCAAGCTAAATCCAGAATTGTTGCAGTAGCATAAGTACCTTTGAACGTGTTCGGTAAGTGCTTCTAAATCTTAAGTGCTAAGTCGGTTTGTACATAAACTTTTTGTTGTCTGCACAGACTATAAATTAGAAAGAGAACAAACGGGATTTACATCCTTCTTCTCTTTCTATCAATTTTTGTCTGACTGAGACCTAAACACACAATTTAATCTATAGCATGCTCTTATGCCCAGTTCCTATATTTGAAAAACGATCCGTTCTAGGTACGAATAGTAGTATACGAGTATTATACGGGGCGTAAGCTAAAATCGTTGCTAAAAAAAATTAATTGAGGAACGTTATTTACGACTCGTAGTCGGTTGTAGAAAATTTTTACACGATGACGATTCGTTAAATATAGGAACCGGGCATTAGTGTACTACTTAGAATAATGTGTTCATGTGGGTGTATATATATATTTTAGTGTTTATATTTGCACTCACCTCATCTTTCTCTGTACCGCCCAGTGGGCCGACTGGCAGAGAACGCCATAAGCATTATGTCTGCGATAGACTTTAGTTGTGCCTATCGTCATAGACATATTATTACTATTAATCAAATCAACTGCCTCGGTGGCATAGTGGTAGTGAATGCAACTGCTGTGCTTGAGGTCTCGGGTTCAAATCCTAGGTCGGACCAAATGTTTGTGTAATCTACAAATATTTGTTTCAGAGTTTGGGTGTTTTCTATGTATAATATGTATGTATTTACGAAAAAAAAAGTATGTATATGTATTCATAACACAAGCTCTGCTTAGCTTGGGACTAGATGGCGTTGTGTGTTAGATGTCCGAAATATTCAGTATTATTATTTTATTATTATTAATAGAATGGACTATGTAAGACAAAATCGTTTCAAAAGAGATTATCAAGTAAAATTCTTTTTTAAATTTTTAATAACACACAATGTCTTATAAGCTCATAGGAAACGTTAGGAGCTAATGAATTACTATATTATTACGTGAGTACTAATGTGTAAGATGTTCATAAAGTCAGAAAACTCTCATTATTTTACAACTACCTACCTGTATTAATAGAGTTTCAGCACTTCAGTCCATCATCAGCCTATCGCAGTCCACTGCTGGACATAGGCCTCTCCAATAGCACGCCACTTAGTTCGATCCTCGGCTTCTCGCATCCAGCTCCTGCCAGCCGTCTTGCGCAAATCATCACTCCACCTGGCCTGTGGACGTCCTACACTACAATCAGTCAATCTCCGATATTTCGATCAGTTTCGTGGTAATTAAATAACAAAATATGATTATTTTATATTGAGAAAGGGAGGAAGTCAAAGTTCAAAATTAATTTGTAATTTAATACGTAATTAAATAACGATTTAGGCCACAATTATGTAGAATCAAATTAATTTTAGAGCAGAAACCATACGTGATTCATCATAATTGCTATGGTTTGATCGTAACGTTCATTTATATTCTGTTTATTAAATAACATTGTGATCGATCAATTTTATTTTATATTTATCAATATTATCTCAAAAAAAATCATTAGACGTAGACTTTACAAAAGTCTATATTAAAGGCATTATGAATAATTCACTCTTAAACATGCTGTCATTTTTAATTGTTACACCTTGAACAATGTAACATAATTAACGGTTCCAATTTATTTTCAATCAGGTTCATATAGCCAGATCGTCTCTTAGAATACGACAAATACTCTTGTTAGTGTATTGAACAAAATTAACAACTTCGCCAAACTGTTTTTTATAGACAACACCCGCATTGGGAATATACATTCTATATCGCCACGGGGACTTTACAAACATACATGTAACGGAGACAAAGAACACCCAGACTCAGGACAACATTTTGTGGATCACACAAAGTGATGTCCCATGTGGAATTTGAACCCACGGTACTTGGCGAAGTAGCAAGCGGTGTAGTGACCGTTTAAACCACTAGGCCAACCGTGCAGTTGAATCAATAAAATGTATTAAAATAGCTAGAAGATTATATTCGTAAACTTAAAGTTTATTAAATCAAAATTGCACGGGATTGAAAGAAATATGAAATGCATAGAGATGATTATTAAGAGTAAGTACCTCACGACTTTATTACATCGAAGATGCAATAACAGCCTACATCTGTACAATCGGCCCTACCCTTGAGTTCATTGAACTCAAAACAGTGTTGTCCAATCCTTCAGTAAATCTACCCCACAGGTAGTACATGTAAAAATTTGCGACTCAAAAGAGCTAAAGTTTTACACTCAGTGAGCACCGTGCAAATCTGCATCTGCATGTTCGCTTTTGCAATCAGTGCTCTCTGAATCTAAGGATAAGAACTATAATAATAAATCTCTCCAATATTTACACAACATCCGAAACTATGGGTACTAGACACAGTTGTATGTCTGTATGCCTATCTATCTATCATTAAATGAACAGCCTATAATTATCCTCTGCTAGATATATTTAGGAATTAGTTTCAATCCTTACACCAACCAGTTTGACCAGTATGCTCTACCGTATCTACTACAGCACACTGGTTTGTGTTAAGTTACCCATTTCTTTGCACTGCTGTTGTCCTTCGCACTAAGCTTGTTTATACACTTAATACACCCACGGGATGAATATGACACTCTGTCTTCTAAATCCGTCACCAGAACAATGTTTTTGTACAACAAAATTTAATTAGTAATTTATCTACTTATTTAAAAGACAGAAAATATATCTGTTCAATACTGCCTGTTGCTTTTGTTACAAAAAACATTGCCCTTTTAATAAAAGCATTCTTTCCTTTCTTATCATTCTCAATAAAATACTAGTAATACAATTGTATTTACTTTTAATTTCAGAATCTTCGAAGAAGGGACGAGAAGTGCGAAATACTGGCGCTTTCCCTAAGACTGTTTGATAGGCTTTTTACTAAGAATTTTTATGGAGTTCCATAGGGTTTCGTAGTTTACATTTATTTATTTAATGTAAAGTCCTTTATACTTTACAATAGTGTTGTTTGATCAATACGCCAATTATGAAGTACACATGAATTAAAATTTATACAAAAAAACACAAGAGTAGACAGTCTATATAAAAATAACTAAATAAAGAAGTTAATATTAGACCTCAGATAATTAAAGATAAATAAAATAAATAAATATTCCGGACATCTAACACACAACGTCATCTAGTCCCAAGCTAAGCAGAGCTTGTGTTATTGGTACTAGACAACTGATATAAATACTTATATACTTTTTTTTTATAAATACATACATATTATACATAGAAAACACCCAAACTCCGAAACAAATATTTGCAGATCATACAAACATTTGGTCCGACCCGGGAATCGAACTCGAGACCTCAAGCTTAGCAGTCGTATTTGCTACCACTACGCCACCGAGGCAGTCAAAATAGAAAAATAGTTTGTGCGAGTGAATGTGTGTGAATGTGCTGTTATTGTATTATGTGTGCGGGACGCAACTGAATGGCGATGTCTTGATGTAGTTGGTTGTTGCGAGTAATGATGTGTGCCGGATACGACGTATGGGCTCATTAAAGTAGATTTGATTTAAAAAAGTGTTACAATCGAATTTATTATTGAAGACGTCGTATAGACACATCATGTCGGTGATTTGAGGCATGTCCTCTAGTGTGTTTGTCTCTTATGATATTGACACGATTCTTCATATGTTAAGTTTTTTATTTGTGCTTTGTAGTTTATAGTTACATCTCGGAACCCTTATAGTTTCGTCATGTCCTTCAGTCCTCGGCATACCTTCCAAACGGTTGCTGCTAGAAAATTTACATGTATATTTTCTTTTTGGGAGTACTTCCCAAGTAGTAGTGGTAGATGACAAAACCTGCAAATCATCTTAACAAACTATTAAAGATTTTCGATCCCACATGGCCATATAAACCAATATTTTGAGACAGCGGTTTACTAAGATGTTTTTTTTTATATAGGGGG
The DNA here is from genome assembly GCA_916048165.1 of Spilarctia lutea. Taxonomy (NCBI): domain Eukaryota; kingdom Metazoa; phylum Arthropoda; class Insecta; order Lepidoptera; family Erebidae; genus Spilarctia; species Spilarctia lutea. The sequence goes on from OU696479.1 coordinate 15,589,953, forward strand.
CAAACGAGCAGACGTATCGCCTGGTGGTAAGCGATTACCGCCGCCCATGGACACACCAGAGCAACACCAGAGGCGTGTGAATTTTCAGTACATCTCCTATTGATAAAATAAAATTGGATGTACATGCTTTGACAGTACATATACTTAAAATTAAAATTTGAAAGTACTCGTAAAATGCAGTAAAATACAAGTTATTACGGAACATATTACTGGATTTTACTTGAGAGCTATAATTCAGACGCTAAACATAAAAACAATGACAACCACTAAGTTTAACAACACAATAAACTCAAAACGATTACTCTTCATCGCTTGCCACATTAAGTATTACCTTTTGTACCTTATAAATAATATTTCTAACAGCGCAATGTATTTACCAAGATGCAAAGATTCCGTAGTCAATATTTACCCGAGAATCTCTGGGGATGTTTTGAATAAAATTGGATTGTCACTGTCGGCAACCACCTGCATGGTGAATATTAGAAACTCGTGGCTTTTGTGATACAAAATATTTTATTTAGCAGAGATTTAGTGACGAATAGCTTGAAAAAGATTGCTCTATATTTAATAGTATTTGGCAAAGGTTTATCATAACGTGCCTATTTAGTAAGAGTAAGGCGGTTAATATACGTCTTTAAATCACTAAAAGATACACTACCCCATAGCAAACTATTATTAGTAAATCTATCTCATTGTCAGTTTGTAATACAATATTGCATCCCGGTCAGGGGTGGTGCAGCTAAAACGCACCTTATAAGTTAGAGAGGGCACAGAGAGCGATCCTGAAAGTAATGACCGGCAAACCTTACAGATACCCAACGATATGTCCTGCCAGGCATGATTTTCTCGAGTGGTCGAAGGATCCTCCCTTTGTGTTGAAGGGACATGACACCCGTTCCCCCACAGTGGTGACCCCGGCGTGATTAGAAGCAGCCTTTGATTCCCGTTCCGCCACATTTGGTGATATTTAAATTCTAGCATTATCCGTTTCATTAAATCACAAATTGCTAAATCAAAACTCTTAGATTCTCTTCGAGAGAAGAACTTGAACTAAGATAAAATAATGGTTTTCTAAAAATTAGAAGGCTGATCGTGTTTATGCTCTCTACAAGGTGGTCCGACGACATGTGAGGGTCGAGGGAAGCCGTTGGATGAGGGTAGCACATGACTAGTTGTTGTGGAGAGTTTTGGAGGAGGACTCCAGCAGTGGACGTCTTTTAGTTATGATGACTTAAATTAAGTGCAAAATACAAATATGATGATGATGATGAAATATTGACACAACTTGTGAAAAAATCATGACCCTCTATGATATCAGACATGATATAGATAATATCATGGACATGATATCTCAGATGGCAAATTTCATAACAATGACCATGATGTTCAAATTATGCGTTAAAATTATATTTTAATGGAAATAACCTCGTTTTCTAAAATAATTTCCAAGTGCAACGACGACGAACGACGTTCGGATGCGCGAAGTATGTTGGGCAAAAGAACGTCACGCCTCACTTTTAGTTAAAGCTTGAGTTTACTCTTCATAAAATATCGATACCGTGGCATGAGTTTAATATATAAGTTTCGTAAAGAATTAACTACAAAAATATTGGAAAGATACACTTTACAATTCTTCAAAAGACAACATCGTATTCTCTATTTTTTATTGAATAGGTGGCAAACGAGCAGACGTATCGCCTGATGGCAAGCGATTACCGCCGCCCATGGACACCCGCAACACCAGAGGCGTCACAAGTGCGTTGCTTGCCTTTGGAGGATTGGGAAGGGGATGGGGGAGGGGATGGAGAAGGGGATGGAGAAGGGGATGGGGTATGGGGCCTCCGGTATCCTCACTCACTCCGTAAAATACAGCGCAAGCGCTTTTTCACACCGGTTTTCTGTAAGGCCGTGGTATCACTCCGGTCGAGCTCATTTATGCCGAAGCGTGGCTCTCCCACGTAGACGTCTCTCTCTCATTTGTTTTTTTTTAATAGAATGGTATACTGCTGAGTAGGTACCTCAAGGGTAATAGCGGTAAGTGAGGCATAGGTATATAAATCCCCTTGCTTTAAGTTTAGAGGACTTGATTTTGCCACTTTCAAAAAATAACTCTTGTGCTTAATTATAAATTTATTGCAATTTATATGAAAATGGAATGTTGTATAAGTATATTATATTTTATTAGTCGTTGTGGGGGAATGGGTGTAATGTTCCACCCAACACAAAGGGAGGATCCTCCGACCAGGCGAGGTGATCATGCCTGGCGGGCTACTGCCCAACAGTTGATGTTGGGATGTTGTATATATGCTAATCGGCGTGAGAATTATTTATTGCGCGATATAGGATTTGTAGTTACTCCGTGTAGTGCAGTTTGTAGGTACAGTGCGTTACTTCGTAGTTCAGTGTATCTTCGGTAGATGGCGCTGTAGTAGGTTATGTTGTATGTGGAAGTCGCCACATCACTCCCCTCCAAGACCGGAGGTCGATATCTGATGAGTCAGCTGTCTGTGCTCTGTTGCGGAGCTTGCCAGTGCCAGGAGTGAGTAGTTCCAGTGAGTCGGAACTGAGTGCCGCAAGTTCCAGTGAGTCGGAACTGAATGCCGCTAGTCCCAGTGAGTCGGGGTTGAAGTCCGCTGATCCCAGTAAGTCGGAATCGCATGCGGTGCGCGGTGCTGCGGTGAGGTCCCCAGTGAGTCGGGGCGGTTGCTGTGTAGTGGCTGGCTGCTGCGTAGACGGGAGAGATGTGCTCTGCTTACATGGACCGTAGGTGCAGTGTGCTGTCCCTAGACGCTGTAGAGGCCGTAGGGGTAACCAGGCTGGAGCGGTCGCGTCCTGCGTGTGGTGTATCCCTGTTGAGGCCGAGGTTGCTGGCTGGCTTGAGACTTGCTGGGGGAGAGAATACGATGGTGCTGCTGATCCGCTGCCTTGAAGGCTGCTTCCAATCACGTCTGGGTCACCACTCTGGGGAAACGGGTATAATGTCATCATGTAAATGCGAATAGTTTATTTTAGTTATTTTCACAGTGTCATGTCATATGGTATTTTACTATGGGGCAAGGCAGCTGATATTCAAACCATTTTTGTAATTCAAAAACGGGCAATTCGTGCGATTTACAAACTTAAAGTTCGAGATTCTCTGAAAGAACGATTTAAGGAAATGGGTATTTTAACAGTTGCATCTCAATATATATTTGCTAATATTATGTTTGTACGGAAAAACATAGATAAATATAGTAGCAAAAGTGATCATCATTCACTAAACACAAGGAATAAGCACAAATTAGTAGGCCAATATTATCGCCTTAACAAAGTCCACAATTCATTTAAAGGACTTGGTGTGCGTTTTTATAACAAAATTCCTGTCGAAATCTTGAACTTACCCCTACAAAAGTTCAAGAGTGCCGTTAAGAGTCGTCTTGTGGAAGGGGGCTATTATACGATAAACGATTTCTTGACTGATGCAGTGCCTTGGATGTGAGTGAAAGTGAAATAATTTATTGGATTGTAATTAATTCTTGACATCTTATTCTGCATTTATTACCTGACATTTGAACTTTGTTAAGTTGAGGCGATCTGTGTTTACATTGTTGGAGCGTAAATAATTTGTATTTATTATTTTATTACATTTTGAACGTTTTTTTCTTTTTCTCTGGGACCAGTATGTATGCACACATTGCTTTTACTCCTTGATGTGTAAGTGATTGCAACCTTATATGCTATGGACTAATTTTTAGATTTTATTAGACAAAAAATTTATTTTCCTAGCTTTAATATCTTATTAGACCGCTTTCTAGCCTTTGTGTTTTGGTTGCCTTAACTTGCACATAGAAATACTGTTGTCAAAAACAAACAAGCTTTGTATGAATTATCTGAAAAGATGGTGCACATGAGTTTCTCACCAGCTCTTCTCATGAATGCAATACCCATCGGAGCTAGTACTTGGATTGATTTCAATTTAAACCTTTGAGTTAAATTGAAATCAATCTAAGCTCCGGTAATTCAAATCATCTCTGTGCATTTAGTATTAGGAGTTTTGTTTTATATTTTTATGTTTGTATTTTTGACGTGTTCAAGTGCCTTTTAGGGCCAATGGAAATAAATGATTTGAGTTTGAGTTTGAGTTTGAGTTTGTCCCTTCTACACAAAGGGAGGATCCTCCGACCAGGCGAGGTGATCATGCCTGGCGGGCTACTGCCCCACAATTGATGTTGGGATGTTGTATATATGCTAATCGGCGTGAGAATTATTTATTGCGCGATATAGGATTTATAGTTACTCCGTGTAGTGCAGTTTGTAGGTACAGTGCGTTACTTCGTAGTTCAGTGTATCTTCGGTAGATGGCGCTGTAGTAGGTTATGTTGTATGTGGAAGTCGCCACAGTCGTATTCAAATCGATTTCTGCACATTTTTCATTACTGCATGACAAGTTTCATATTATTCGACCGGAGTGATACCACGGCCTCACAGAAAATCGGTGTGAAATAGTGCTAGCGCTGTGTATCACTGAGTTAGTGAGGATACCGGACGCCCATACCCCAACCCCTTCCCCCTCCCCCTCCCCATTTCCCAAAGGCCGGAAACGCACTTGTGACGCCTCTGGTGTTGCGAGTGTCCATGGGCGGCGGTATTCGATTCCCATCAGGCGAGACATCTGCTCGTTTGCAAGATATTTCAAAAAAAAAATTACCTGTTATTTTTTCTTTTCATAATAAGATGAAACGTAATGTAAACTATGTGTTTCCTGAATCATCTCATCACGAAAGTTAGCTGTGTATGTGTTTTTTTTGTTCGTATGAAAACACGTAGCCGTGTAATAGCAATGTTCTTAAATCTGATCATTTAAAACCATACTATATTATTTTATGACGAAATTATATCAAGTTGAAAATGCAATAACACCAGCAACGATTTCTCTCATCGTTACTTTTAATCTCTACAGTGAAGCGTTTAAAAAGACAATCTCAAATCATGTTTTACATTTTAAAATGCTTTCCAAAAGTACAACTCCAAGATATAATTGACAGAGAGTACTTAATGATATCCAGAGGGATTATAAATCTACGAGCTTTCGCTCGTGACTCCGCCCGCGTGAAAGTCGGTTTTCGTAGTAAAGAGTAACCTAAAGTTGTGCCTCCACTTCCTTAAGAATCAAACTGTCTTCATGTCATATTTCAATTTAATAAAAATAATTTATTCAATTAAAAAAAAACTTTAATAAAAATATACTTTTATGAAGTTTTTTGTTTACGGTCGTAACTTGAACATAAATAAAAAAGAAAGAAATACACCCTAACACTGACGTCATATATGACTGGCATGTAGAATGTCTATTTCACGCCATCAATTCGTATTTGGAACGACAAATGGTTTCCTATTATCTGTGGTCGTCAGGCTCGCCTACCTTCTCGAGTGTCAAAGGGTCGAAGTTCATTTACAGGACAAATTACATGTCTATGAGGCTTTCGTTGCGAAGTACATATGTAACCGACCGGAATTGCAATCACGTGCAATACGAGACGGTATTTGAATAGCATTAAATGTAATTTAGGTTACAAGTATTTTATATAAACAGATATAGGATAGAATAAAAACATCATTTCATCATTTGTCTGATTTTGAATGTGGTCATTTTTTTAATTATTGAAGTGACTATGACTTGAATAACTTTAAAGAGATTTAAAAACGAAAATAAGTAAATACCGAAGTAAATAACTATGTCTTTTGTCTTTTCTGGTTGTAGTGAACAGAAACAAACAAGCTACCGCTACCCGTTATACGACAATAACCGCGGGCAACGCCGCAATGCAAAGCTAGTATCTTTATAAATTGTAGTCTGTATGTATTATTCTGATGTACAAGCTACATTATTGTAAAGTTTCATCAAAATCCATTCGGTAGTTTTTGCGTGAAAGAGCAATAAATATACTTACATACTCACCAACTTTCGCGTTTATAATATTAGTAGGGTTCTGATAAAGCCTTGATAATTGGGTCAGCAGTATTTATCACTAAAATAACGTTAGTAGCAATATTTTGACAGATCGAGAAAAAACATATGTACCTACTTTGGAACTTACGCCCGCTTTCCAATACATCTGGCATTTTGGTAAAGCTCCAAATCGACGAAACTTAACTTTCTTTAACAAATTTTATGAAAAACACACATTTTATTAAGACATTGAAACACATTTCGACAGTCCAAAGATGTTTATGAAGTTATGGATCACTGATTAATCTATATCCGATAATACAATCGAAGTTTGCTGAAAATACTATAAGCACCTTTGGTGTAGCTCAACTAAAATGTTTTTAAGCTTTCAATTGTTTAGTTCGAAGAGTCTGTAGGCTTACAAATGACAACAAGTTTATGAACAGGGAAAAACACTATCGAGTATCACTGTTAAGTCGTCTACTAATCATTTTTATTGGATTCAATTCTCTCTGAGTGAATCGAATCCTCACCAAAATTCATGGAACTAAACGCAGATACATGTTATTGTTCACACACCAAAAAGTCGCACTAAACACTATGACGGTTGCAGACTACTTTTTAGTTCAAGTTGTCGAAGACTGGAATGCCACAGCAAGGCTAGGAAGGATTAATCTAGTTATTATTGAAAAAAAACACCTAATTTTGTGTACCTGGTTCTAGTTATAGATTATACTAGCTTCTGCCCGCGGTTCTTGTGTATTTGGAATCCATCATCATTATCATCCATAAGCCTTGAACAGTCTAGTGCTGGTCATAGACTTCTCTTCAGCAAAGAGGTGTTTGCCTACTATAACACGCTAGCCAGTTGGGGAGATTCTGTTTCAAGTTTTCCATCAGTGCTGTTATCTTGTATAGATTGCGCTCTTAGTCGCTTCTTACGATACGGGATGAATAGGGGTGGCAAGACTCCATATTGTTGATCCATAACCACTCACATATTATATCGATTATCGTGGTAAAAAACTTTTGTTACTCCCTGATAATAATGTAGCTTTACATTAATGAAATAATTTCTAAAATCGATTTCTCACTCAATTCAACAAACAAGCAAATTTTAATTCGCATTAAAATATTACTTTACATATAATACATACTAGCTGAACCCCGCGGTGTTACCTGCGGTTATTGTCGTATCAAAGCTAGTCTAAAAAATGTAAGCCTAAGTTACTCCTTGTACCATCAGCTACCTTCCAGTGAAAGTCCCGTCCAAATCAGTCCAGCCGTTCCAGAGATTAGCCGGAACAAACAGACCGTCAGAAAGACAAAAAAATTTAAAAATATATATGTATTTTGGTATGTGTACCGTATATACATTCATATGCATGTAGTAGAAAGCGGTTATTTCAATATTACAAACAGACATTCCAAATTTATTTATTTGTATAGATATAGAATCTCACATAATTATGTTAATAAGCACTTAGTTACTATAAGTATTTAAGTGTATATGTACTCAAATATATCATAAAAGGTTCTAATTAAAACATTCTAAAGATATCACAGCCCATGTGTTTCTGTCCCTTGATACCGGGTATTCTTACAAAGAGAAATTTAACCGCAAAAGGATTATAATAATCCATATGTTGACATAATAGTCTTTACAGGGTCCATCCTCTGATCCCTTCGTTAGTTTATAATTGTATTAAAGGAGATGATTGTATAACATGTTTTACCTAGATAGTTAATTTTGCACTATTAATTAGTTTAGTAGTGAACTGTCAATATATTTTATTCGTATAAAACTATATCCAATGTACGTACACAAGATGTAAAGTAGATGATAAAAAGTAGGTCGATTAATCGTATCATATTTATAAAAATGAATTCGATTCCTATGACCAAGATGCGTAATGAAAAGGTTTTTTTTTTTAAAAAGACAACTCCCACATTAGGAATAAACATCCTGTGTCGTGGGGGACTTTACAAACATACATGAAACGGACACAAAGAACATCCAGACTCGGGACAACAATTCGTGGATCACACAAAGTGTTATACCGCGTGGGATTTGAACCCAAGACACTTGGCGCAGTAGCAAGAAGCATGGCGACCGCTGAAACCACTCGGCCAACCGTGCAGCAGTAGCATTAGCTACATAGTGGCTGATACTAATAGACTAATAAATATATTTAAATTGAGGTCCTAACACAGCTTCACTGACAAAATTATTATTATATATGAGCCTGTTAACTTACTCTACTTTACCTGACGGACAGTGTGTAGTACAGTGTGAAATGCAGCATGGTGACCCACACCATGGCGGCTTAGTAATGCTTCTGCATCATTGGGCCTACGGTGTCTCACGTTCAATGAAACACTACAGTACGAATTCTGTTATTTTAGGTTGATCTTCTGTACGATGGTAGTACAGTCCCGAGTGAGTCGGGTGAAACGTCAAAATATTTAAAAAGCATGCAATACTTGTTTATTTTTCTTTCCATTCTTAATTATGTCTCACGGAAAGCAGAATACTATAAGTCAGTAAAACATTTGTCATAATTTCAACCCCGTTAGAATATAAATGTTATGAATAGTAAAATGTGTAGTCAATGAATAGTGAATTTTTATATCAGTTCGAATAAAGTTATGCAACTTAAATTACTTTATGAATACTGTGGGCATACTGAACACTAAAACAAAATATTCGTGTTCCACTACCGCTGCTGTATTTTGTCCAATAACAATTAGTTATTCTGTGACAATAATAAATTTAGCATACTATTCTACACGTGTTCGTAATAGATAAAATGGGAAAACTAATTTCTCCGAATTCAAACTTTGGTCGTCGTTTCATGTTTAGACATAAATTAAATATTTTGCATAAACATTTATAAATATTGATAAATAAAGCTTAAGTACGGTATGTATTAGAATCACGAATTCCAAATATCGTTTCCGTATACCCATGTTTTATTCAGGAAACAATTCATGTTTGTTCTGAATTCCAGCAAAATCCGTTTCAGCAGTTTCAAAATAGCAATAAATATTCAAGCAGTAAGTTTTTACAATTTTGGCTAGTGTTATCAATTCTAAAAACAGTTTTGTTGTTTTGAATCTAAAAGCTTTATTTGCTTTAATATTTATAATCCTCATGAAAGTTCTGCATAAACGTTATCATCGTAGGTATACAAAAATAAATCCATATAAATAAAAATGTATCGCCAACTGTGTGTAAGCGCATTATGTCATTAAGATTAAGACATAAGTTCGCCTTTGCAACATCTGTGCATAAAGTATTAATAAATAAATAAGTCGAGAACCACTCGACCATTTCGGTTACTATATCTACACTAATATTATAAGGAGGAAAGATTTGTATTTTTGTATGTAACGAATAAACTCAAAAAGTACTGGACCGATTTTAAAAATTCTTTCACCATTCGAAAGCTACATTATCTATTTTATTTTGGAAAAATAAGGTTCTGTAAGATATTTGCGTTTTTCAAGAAACAAGGTGTAAAAAATCAACCAGAAAAGTTACTTATGTTACGATTTACAATAATATAGCTTATACATCAGAATGACACGTAGGCTATAATTTATAAAGATACTAGTTTCGCCTCGCGACGTTGCCTGTGATTATTGTCGTACCGCGAATAGCACCGCGGGGTTCAGCTAGTTTTTTATATTTTCGTTAAGGGTTCTTATGGAGAAAAATAACATAAAAATTACAAGAAAATAGTAAACTAAACATTTTTCTTTATTTTATCCCGGAATAAAAATCAAAACTCGAACATGCTGCCGTCTTTAAACCAGACTTGCATGCGATATGTAAAGTAAAGAGTTCACGAAATTGAACATGAAAGTTGAGAAATAGCAATATACTTCAGTAAATATTATTGCGAACGACTATTGGGCAAACCAGATAGAGGAGAATACATTGACAGTCTCCAACCCGCACTCGGCCAGCGTGGGGACGTATGGCCTAAACCCTCTCCTGAAAGGAGACCCGAGCACAGCAGTGGGACATTATGGGTTGTAGATGAACAAAAATTTTTTATACCCAATTTCCTTTCTCCAGTTTTTAAATATTGTTACATTTAGAAACGGTGTGGTAACGAAACCTGAATACAATCCAAATTCTGATCTTGTCACCACACGGTAACTTTCACTTTAATATGTTCATCCCAAAAGTATCGTGAGAGCCAACTCAGGCAGCAAACTGGGCAAGAGCACAGCACTGAAAAGAGAAGATAAACTTAAAACAACCCCAAGGACAAAACATCCTACCGAAGGAGAGTTCTATGTCTTGCATTGTTTCGTTAGAAGCTGTTGATGATTATGATGTTAATGTAGAGTAATGCGACGAAAAATTCGGAAAAAAAACTCGACAAAAAGTTAAACCGTAGTACAAAGTACATCCAAAAGAGTTTTCATGCTCGTATTTGTGCCAATGCATCTGTATTTAGCATATTATATCAGTCTTCAATACGTCTTACCTCAGATTATTAATAGGTAAATCTGTTGGTATCACTCTCTATTTGAAAATAAACTCCTTTACAGAAAATGTGGTCAAAAAAAGAATTGTTCAATTTATATTTTAAATAAACTTTGCTTATGATCGGTAGAGTCACGAACAAACAAAGATCAAAACAAAAGAAATAAAGAAGCTAAATTTAGATACAAAACTTCTGAAATTTCAATCAATTTAACAAATTTCTTAGCTAATGAAAGTTGATGTTGTTAGATTGAGAACACAACAAAAGCATTACATTTGAAGAAAGAAAAATTATTTCGACATAAAAATAAATTCTGACAGGCTTTGGCATACCATAAAAGAGGACTTGTCCCATTGGTGAGTATTTAATGTTAGCTTTCTGTTCAAAAATAAAGATCTCTTTAATGGTTTTTTGTTAATTTAGTATTTTAAGTTATTTATGGTCAATTCTACGTAGTTTTCTGTGGTCAGCAATCGTTTGCTAACAATGTTTAGTCTTCTAGTTTAATATGGAACAACAAGTGACAAATACTTGTTATATTTTAAGTACAGTTAGTACGAATTATTTCGCTTAAACCTTCGGCGGTCTGTGTTCCGGGTTTCGTGTAATTAATCATTATTCAAAGACCAGTAGACGGGACTCTGTAGTATGCCTCGAGCGAGGCCTAAATCCAATTTTATTTTTAGAAAAACAAGTCCACATGATGCCAGTCGTGATAGAATGAAGGGAAAATAAGTTATTCGATGATAATTTGCTCAGAATTGTTGAAACTGAAGCATTGATATCTATTCACCCAGATAGAGGGAATAGCAACCTGACAAAAGCCCGACAACCCTATTCAATTGTTACACAATAACTGCCAAATCAATACAATTGTAATGGCAAAGAGAGGTTTTTCGTCCATTGAACAAATGCAGGACTAATGGGCCCAATTCTGTGCGACCACAAAAGCTGTATCCGAAATATGGTTAATGATTTTTGAGGGCAACGTAGCCAGTCGCTATCTATCTAGTGTGAAGTATATAAATTGATATATAAATTGAGAAAGTATTTATTATTTTAGATATTATTACTACATAGATACTATTTTCCCGGAATCTCTGGCACACTTGATTATAGAATAGAATAAACTTAATTGTACACCAATTAATACAGTTAGAAATAAAAGCTTAGCAAGATAATAACCATGTACAAATGGCGGCCTTATCGCTGAAAAGCAATTTCTTCCAGGCAACCTTTGGATGGACAAATCGAATGTGGAAACACAAATTAAAGGTAGTTTTGGTGTTAAAAAATAAATACGGAATAACGCAGATAAAATTACATAAGTAAAAATATAGAAATTTTAAATATTGATTATATTGAACAAAAGCTTGCAACATTTGAATTACAGTTTTTTTAAATATGATATAAAACAGAACATAAAACAGACGTTTTATCGTTTCTAATATGTCCCAAGATCGATTATCTATTACCAAGCTATAGCTTTAAAAATATACCAGTTGCCAGCCAGAAAAATACTACGGGGAAAATGTGTGTGTGTGTAAATATATAAAGTTTTTCCTTATTGCGAAGGAGGATAAAATAAACTTCAACTGAGATACTGCTTCTGGGCGCGCATAAATAAGAAACTTTTTAGTATATTTGTCTTAATGATGTTCCTACAACTCTTTTAAGAAATATTAGTTTCGGACTGCTAACGCGAAACACTTTTGTATAACATAATATTAATGAACATTAAAAAGATTAATTTTACTGTGCTCTTTAAATGTGTTCATAAGATTTATTGATAAAATAGTTTTGTTACTAAATAGCCCAAAGTAATACATTTAGTATGTATGATGAAACGAAGCTAGAATTCATGTGCTTTAGTCAAATCGTGATGCAAACAACGAAGTCTGAACCAGACTAACTTTAGATTAACGCTGACCATGCTGATTGGCCACAAAAGCTGGATGCCGGCTACTGTATTCATCACATAGGCATTTGGCATCTGCTAAGGTTGAAATCTGAATTTCATTTCATGACATACATACCATTGCTCATTCTTATAGTCATTCCTATTTTGAATTAAAAAATAACGTAAAACATATCATATAGCATAATTTATGTACATTAAATTTAATGTGAATAACACTATTCATATTAAAATTCAATATTAATTTTAATAATTCCATTCGAAATACGTTGGTTTTGGAATGGTATGATCGAAACCAAAATTTATATTAGGCATTTATTCAAATCGTTGGTAGTTCACTCTCATTATGGTGCAGTCGTATGTAATGCATTAAATTTGTTTCATTTTAACTAAGTAAATAACGAAGATTTTGGATTATGGTGACGTTATTTATGTAAGTAAAAAAAAACTATTGCCCACCGTGGGTATGGCTTGCATGAACTTTACCTATTACACATTTCTAAAAACGTCATCTATACAAATAAATAAAATTGGAGTGTCTGTTTGTAATATTAAAATTACCGCTTTCTACTACATGCATATGAATGTATATACGGTACACATACCAAAATATATATTTTTAAAATTTTTGTCTGTCTGTCTGTCTGTTTTTTTCGGCTAATCTCAGGAACCACTGTTCCGATTTGAAAAATTCTTTCGGTGTTGGATAGTCCATTTATCGAGGAAGGCTATAGGTTATATATCATTACGCTACTACTAATAGGAGCGGAGCACCAATGAAGAATGTTTCAAAAACGGGGGAAAATTTTCACGCCACGGGCAATATAAGACGCAAACGAGGTTGCGTGGGTCAGCTAGTAATTCATAAGCTAAAATTCAAAATTTTAAAAACCCGTATCACGTACATTTTGGAACATTACATCATTTTGGAAAAGAGCTGATGATACTCTTACACTGCTGGACCGATATTAACCTAACAAAGTGTGTTTTGTTGGCGTACCTTAGATAGAATAGTTCACATCACGTGTGAGCATAATTGAAAAGTCAGCTAATAAATGTTTAAGTAGTGGAATCTAGTCAAATTGTTATATTAGTATGTAACAACGTATTTTCAATATATTAGTTCACTTTGATCCAGCAACTAAAACGAATAATATTTTCATATTGCGTCCCAAGAGAGCTGTTAAGATAAAAAGCAGTTTGCGACTTTATCTGGGACGTAAGTTGGATTCAAAGTTTTGTATCATCTGTGACCCTGGAGATTAAACTGTGAAAAATTCGTCTTTATTTCTTTATTATTTACTGTATTATGTATATATATATATATTCTTAATCCGATTGGGTATGTAACATAGTTATAATAGATCAACAATTGTGCATTATAATGAATTAGTACCTCTTTTGTTTAAAGAATTATACGTTTTAGGGTTTCGTACCCAAAGGCATAAACGGGATTGTATTACTAAGATTTCGCTGTCCGTCTGTCTGTCAGTCTGTCCATCTGTCACCGAGCTGTATCTTATGAACCGTGATAGTGAGGCAAATGAAATTTTCAGAGATGATGTATTTATGTTGGCACTATAACAAAATATACTAAAAAACAGAATAAAGTAAATATTAAAAGGGGCTCCCATACAACAAACGTGATATTTTTGCTTGTTTTTGCTAGATATTGATAACGGCAACAGGTAGACGCCTGAAATATTCATAGAAGGTTTAGATATATTTTCACTTTAAAAATGAATAATTAAATTAAAACGTGATTTTTTATTCGTTTTTGTGAGTTACTTAGATAATTGTACGGAATCTTTCGTGCATGAGTCCAACTTGCACTTGGCCTTATTTTATATTATCGATTATTTAGATAAAAATTCTTTAATCCCCATAAAATATCTAGGATGCACGTCACGCATCTCTCACAGATTGACTGAAACTAAAATCCTATAGCATATTTCTTTAATTTATTTATTATTCTTAAAAACTTTGACAAACTTTGAAACACATGATATTTATTTATTTATATTATAAACTTATCGATACAATAACCAGTCCTGTGCTGCCCGCATCCAACGGCTTCTATCGAACTTCACCAGGTCGTTATTGTTTTCCTTGAAAAAAGAGTTATGAAATATAGTAATTATCGCTTATAAGGTGTGGTACATGGTCAGTACCTGAATGGGTGATCGCTATTGGCACGATACCATGAGCGTCTCCGTCATTTCATCCGTTATCATAGGATAACATTCGTGAAGCTTAATTAGAGGCCTTTGGGCGGCTTGAAAACATCCAACAGCAAGATTACATAGCCACAACGTTGTCTTGCCAGTCCCCAACTCGAACTCGGCCAATGTGGGCACATATGGACTTAACCCTCTCCTGAGAGGTGACACGAGCCTAGCAGTGGGACATTATGGGTTGTTGATGAGAGTTAAGAAAAACGTTTATGAATTCTACTTTTGTATCCGCTGTGCCGACTGCCTGTATGTCGGTTATTGCGGTAACGAGTACCCTATGTCCTGCCTCTACCAAAGTATTTCCGTGTTAAATTTCCTTAAAATCAATGCAGTGTTTTATCTGTAAAAGCGTAACAGACAGACTGATAGACAGAGTAACTTTCGAATTTGTTATATTAGTATGGACAAACTTATATTAAACCTTGTATTAGAAACTTCACTACGAAAATGTAAAGAAAATATAACACGCGGCGAAAACTGACGTACGCCCTATACACATGTTTTGATTACAATGTCGCTTCGCTGTCGTGAACTCATGACAACGCCTGTCATGCGTAAACTAACTGAACCGTACACAGTCGCACCAGAATTGAGATAAACGCGACTCCTATGCGGATATACACATTTCGGATTCAATGCTGATGTTAGCACAAGGATTACTACAGGAGTAAGGAAGCGAGTGAGTAAAATATTTGTAAATTTTGTACCTACTTTGAGAATTGCACAACGGTAGACTTAATGTTATACGTTTTCTCCCAGGTTAAGTTGGACGGGCAATGGAGCCCCAGATATTAATATTCAAAAAAAGAAGCATATATAATTAGTTGTTAGTAGTTCAGTGTAGGTGTTGTTTTTGTACAACAACAGGACAAATCTATACTAATGTATAAAGCTGAAGAGTCTGTTTGTTGGTTTGAACGCGTTAACCTCAGGAACCGCTAGTCCGATTTAAAAAAATATTTCATTGTTGGATAGTCCATTTATCGAGGAAGGCTATAGGCTATATATCATCACGCTAATACTAATAGGAGCGGAGCACCAGTGAAGAATGTTTCAAAAACGGTGGTATTTTTTTTTACGCTACGGTCAGCTAGTGTTTAATATACATACATACGTATTGTGTACGTAATTCATATAGGCACACCTGTTTAAAAATATTACTTTATTCATTTCCAATAATATCTACAAATTCCGTTAAAAACGAATATTATCATTCAGCATCGACAAATAATACAACAAAGAACTTTTAATTTCTAGCGGCATAAATTAAATCAATATTATTGTGTTTAAATAATAAAAAAAATCAAATTAGTAAGCTTTTGTATTAAATAATCCTTGAGGCTTGTTTATATAGGATACTAATGTACTTGCCTACCTACGCGCTTCGAAATACTTATAAATCGTTGTATCGTTGAGGCGAATGTCCAGCAGTGGACTACAACGAGCTGATGATGATGTTGTATATACAACGATATGTTGATGATGTTATATATTTATACAACGAGAACAAGCAGATTCAACGAAAAGTACTTCGAATACTCTGACCCACACTGATTATATAAACACAAAAATATATACATAGACATAAATACACTTTTTTATCTCCAAAAAGTCAGACATTTTTTAATTTATTACTTATTAAAGTGGTTAACCGGGCGCATTAGACCGTGGGAGAGCCATGCTTCGTCATAAATGGGCCGGCTCGACCGGAATAATACCACGGTCTCACAGAAAACCGGTGTGAAATAGCGCTTGCGCTGTGTTTCACCGAGTGAGTGACGATACCGGAAGCCCATATCCCAACCCCATTCCCTACCCATCCCCCAAAGGCCGGCAACGCACTTGTGAAGCCTCTGATGTTGCGGGTGTCCATGGGCGGCGGTAACCATCAGGCGGTACGTCTGCTCGTTTGCCCTCTATTCAATAATATATATATTTCTGAAACAGCATGCTTTTATATTGTTATTATTATATATGACCCAGACACAGAATTTTTTTTTTCATGCTTGCCACTCACTGCACTGAAAGAACGTTACAAAACTAAAAATCGTTGTCCTTGTAAAACAAACTATAGGTAAATGTACAATAAAACCTCTGAACAAGATCAAAACATCTCCAAACTTTCCAGGTATCAAATACACTGTTCTTATAAACTCCTAATACATTTCATTTGTTGTTAGTTCGTACGTACAAACTTACAAACCTTTGATACAAGTTGTCAACAGATTAAAGTTGATCGTAGTTCTATGAGGCGAGGTCGCGGCCTCTGGAAAATCAAATAGTCTTCAAAACATCTTGAAGCTGTTGCCACGTCTTTGTAAAAGCATCACGTCTTCTGATAGACGTCGGACTCATATTACAGTAGGTCACGTTTATCCAATACTCACGCCATGATGGACTTTATGTAGTCCTCAATAGGCGCGCCAACTTAAATAGTGAGTTTGTCTTTAGAATAGATTTGATTTATACAAATCTTTAATACTGTTTGGCTGCTTTGTGTTTGAATGACATATTTGAATAAATAATACTTATCTTTTGCCTGCGGCTCCGTCCGTGTTTATGTCGGTTATCGCCGTATAGTAACCTATATTCTTTCTCGAGAAACAAAGTATCCAATAACCGAATTTCATTGAAATCCATGCAGCAGATTAGCTGGGAAAGCGCAATAGACAGACAAAGTTAGTTTTTTATAATATTAGGATGGATTACTGAAATACGACAAGATAAAACTAAACGTTTTGAGAGCTTCTTTTTTGGCGTCGCGAAAATCTGAAGTAAACCATATAAATATACTTCTGGTATATTTATTTGCTGTGCTTGAGGTCTCGGGTTTGATTCCCAGGTCGGACCAAATATTTTTATGAGCTACAAAGATTTGTTTCGGAGTTTGCATGTTTTACATTTATAATATGTATGTGTTTACAAAAAATAAGTATATATATCAGAATAATATTCCCAAATATACCAGGTATCTATATCGGTATATATAATCCTCCCCTCATCCGCCAAAGGCCGGCAACGCACTTGTGACTCCTCTGGTGTTTCGGGTGTCCATGGGCGGCGGTAATCGCTTACTATCAGGCGATACGTCTGATCAGAATCTCGGAAACTGCTCCAACGATTTCATGAAATTTAGCATGCACCCCCTTTTCTTTCAAAATCAGAGGCAGTATTCAATTCCAATTAAATATTGTAGCGGTGTCGTAACTTAGTTTTATAGTCATGAATAATAAAATCTTATTACTAAAGATTCGTTAGTATTCAATCAATATCGCTGTGTAAATTAGGCCACTCAAATAGATATTTACTCGGTAATATAAAATTATACTATTTAACTTTTTAAAACCACGATGTAGATGATGACAGGCTACATACGAAAGCACGCTGGCTTTTATCGAGCTAAAACTGTAGCTAATTTCATCCATACTAACATTATAAATTCCTTAGTAATTCTGTCGGTCTGTAGAAGCAAGAAAGCTAGTATGGTGTGATAAAACAGAGACTGCTTTAAATTACAATTTTTGTTTCACCAGAGAACACTCCGAAGAAGAACTTTCAACTAATATTCTTGAATTGTTACCTGTATCTGTGATTTTGAGCACGTGCTTGCAATATATGTCAATCAGTGGTTAGCCTTTACCAGAGTAATACACCGACCGACGACCTCTAACAAAGCACAAGCCCAAATTAGCCTACGCGTTACACTGTTATGACACAATGTGTGAGTGAATTTCTGAATGTTTTGTTATAATTGTTATGTGTGAGTTCGTAGTGACATGCGATTGTTTTTGTATGTGAGTGTAAAATGTGTATGTGTGAAGTGTTATCGCCGCAAAAAAATGAAAGACTGTTTAGTACTGGAAGAATACACTTTGGCTCTTGCTCTATGGGATTTCAGCATTTTTTTAATGTAGTAGGGGGCAAACGAGCAGACCTATCATCACAAGTGCGTCGCCGGCCTTTGAGGAATGGGGAGAGGGATTATGCACTCCGGTCGAGCCAGCCCATGCATGACTCGACCGGAGTTATATCTAGCTTGGTATTTTGAAGGAGATGATTTTAATAATGCCCGATTTCAAATTAGTAATATTTTGAATAAATAACTTTAGTAGTACCTAATGGTAATAATTCAAATTGTGGTCATAATAAATTAAGTTATACGAGTATTATTTCATTGAATGCGGTAATAATTGAATAACGAATTTTAATCACGTTATTACCAAGCCTATCTAACCAGTCAGTTTATAAATGGCTGAAAATCGAGAATTCTTGTTTAAGAATTTTAGTCACTTTTTTGCTTGAGTATATTTTTTTTATGTATGTATGGGTCTGCCAAAGGGTCTCTACTCTGTCTGATGGAAAGTACAATCCAAGAATGGTGGTCACCATACTCCATGCAAATGCACCTACACCATGGCGGCCTAGTGAGATGCTTCTGCATCATTGAGTCCCGGTCTCGCACTTCTGACGTAATGACAACAGGAATACAACAGGAATACTGTCATTATAGGCTAGTCTTCTGTGAGAAGCTAGTATTGCCCTAGTCGAACCGGCCCGTTCGTTCTGAAATCAGCGTGACTACTACCTAGAAAATGTTCAAAATAAGTGAAGGCCTGCATTATTATGATATAAGTCACACTGGCGTTTAGAAGCAATTGTAATTTCCCTGTAACACAAAGGAAAGAGAACTATAGAGGAATCCTACCAGACTAGATGAATATATGACCCTGCCTGGCCTACTGTGGCCCTGAAGTTCTATACGGGAAGTTGTATATTGATAGTCCAAAGTTCAATGTATCTTCGTTAGACGACATTGAAATATGTCTTCGCTGTATATCTATGGGTCCCCCAATATACAGTAAATGATAAACGAGTGTTCGATAGTGGTCGTCCATATTTTATAGACCTACTAGCTTTTGCACGCAGCTCCCCCGCGTGTATGTCCTTCCTCAAGAATCGAAGTATCTCCATGCCAAATTTCATTGAAATCGGTGAAGTAGATTATTTGTGAAAGCGCAACAAACAGAATAACTTTGATATTTACAGTATTATTATGGAAGCATGGATGTATTAAAACTAAAATGCTTAAATAAAAGGTTGCGATAAGAAAGTGTTTAAAACTACTAGAGCTCAAGAAATATCGATGACTTCCAACAACATCTTACCTAGCGTAGTAGAATTAGCGCTAGTGTTCAACTAGCGCTAATTCTGTGCAGTATTTCAAAAACTCTAACAAATATGCAGTTTTTTGAACTAAATTAATGAACTACTTAAACTAATACACAAATAATCTGAAATATAACAAAAGGCAAGTAATTCCTTATACATCTTTATAGCTAGAAAAAGTTTATTTTAAGCGATTACCGCCGCCCATGGACACCCGCAACAACAGAGGCGTCACAAGTGCGTTCCCGGCCGGGGAAGCTTGGCTCTACCACGGTAAAAAGTTTATAAAACAATAAGATAATCCGACTACGTGTAAACTTTTGATAAAATTTATATTTGTAATAATGAACCAGGTGTTCATCATTACAAATCTATTGACAACTCATTCATTATAATCTGCTGAGTTCTTTATGCGCTACGGTTGGACATACAAAGATTTTCAAAACTGCTGCAACGTTTGGCCTAGTGGTTAAGCGATCGCCACGCCGTTCCCTACTTCGCTAAGTGTTGTGGGTTCAAATCCCACATGGGACAACACTTTGTGTGATCCACATATTGTTGTTCTGGGTTTGACTGTTCTTTATGTCCGTTTCTGTATGTTTGGAAAGTCCCCCACGACACAGAAATCATTCGAAGCTCGGAATTGCCTTTTTCAAAAAAAAAAACTATTACCCTTCCTTTCTACTTCGCTATCTATATATATAAAAATTAAACCCGTTTTCCGTTGTCACGACATAGCATGAAAACGGCTTGACCGATTTGGCTGATTTTTTTTTGTAGTTTTCTAATACTCTGTACAAGGTTCTTGCGGAAAAAAATATTAAGAAACTCTAAAAAAAAAAGAAAAAAAAATATTTTTTATTAAGTTTTTGATAAATTTCGTTTTTTTTTAAAGATTAAGAAGTTTTTTGTTTGCTCATAAGTGTTTGTTAATCACGGTAAGCTCAATTCACTTTATATCGATTTTTTTGGTGACTACACAATATTACAATTTGGTATACATGGATATACAGAAAATTTATGATATCTTTTTATTTTTAGTTGGATTTTCGTTTTCAACAATGCCACCGACCAGACGTACAAACTTAGGCCGCAGAACTCGAAATACGGCAAGTCAAAGAAATATAAGAGCAAATCAAACTGATGAGCAACGCGAAGCACGAAATGTACTTCAACGGAATCGAAATCAACATAGAAATGTTGTGTTTAATCCCACAGAGCTGCCTTCAGTTATAATGTGGCAATTGATTACAGTTCAGAGCAAATCGTTGCTATTGGACTAATGAATATTGTGTGTCCACATTGTAATGCATTGAAATTCAAAAATGAAGCCCCTGGATTGTGTTGCGCCAGCGGCCAAGTCAAATTGACGCCATTGGTACCACCAACAGAGCCACTACATTCAAAGGTTTCCGGAAATGGGCCAGATTCTAATCATTTTTTGACTCATATCCAACAATATAATACTTGCTTTCAAATGACATCATTTGGCGCAACAAAAGTTATTCGAGACAATTTTATGCCTACTTTCAAGGTAAGTAAGTATAATGATAAAAAAAATTATTTAGTTTTACAACCATGTATAGTCGTTCCAATACTTTATTTAACTTTTGACAGATCACGCACATAAAGTTTTGTAATAATTTTTGATACAATGTACTACAGATAATACTGTACTTTATGGGCGGGCTCCGCCTACTTAGGGATGTGTCATTCGTAATTAATGACCACAGACTATAAAAACGGTTTTGAAATAAATCGATTATCGATTATATTAATAAAACATACAATAAAATTATTGTGATTATATTTTATATCAAATCACGTAAAAAGCTTTATTATTTTGCATTAAAATGCCCTAAATGTCTCTGTTTCAATGCATAAATAATTTGCGTAATGAAAACAGTTCCATCGTACTCGTACCTAGTAATGGGATCGAATGTATTCGCCGCAAATTAATGAATCTAAAATAATTGTTTAGACTTACTATAGTTGGTTCAAATAAAAACTACCTGCGGTACCTACTTGTAATGAACAGGTACAAAATGTTGAAAATCGTAGTAATTTACGGATTAAAAATAAAACAACCAAAAGAGGTACTGTAATACTAATTTTAATTATAAAGAATCGTCTTCTTCGTATGACCAGGAATCATCATCACTTGACAGTTGTTTGTCCTTTGAGTACTTTCTTTTTTGGCATTTTGACAGTAACGAAGGCAGGAACGATACGCTCAACTCAACCAAACGTGAGAATTCACAAATAAATCAATACGGAGGAATATAAATACTCAACTATATTGAAGGTTACTCATTGAAATACTGTAGATTATTTTAAAATAGACATAGAGAGATTTAATAAAGATCATCAATAGTTTAACAAATACAATATTAACCACTGAATTACAACACAATACAATAATACATTTTGAAAATTCAGTTCCTTTTATTATATATTTTTTCATGACATAGAACCGTCATATTTGAACAACATTCTTTTAATCCATTTCTTCTTTATTTTGACAAAGGAGGTCGCACATTGAAACACATAGAAATATGAAGTACGAAATTATCTATAAAATAATGAGTTTGTTAAATCGATTAAAACTTCTTAATGCATAAAATCGATCGATGAAAGAAATCGAATAGGTAACGGGTCAGGGTATCACTATTTGATTAAGTATTAGAGCTGTCAAAAGTTAAATAAACTATTGGAACGACTATAGCTGGTGCAAAATATGTTGAGCCAGTGTTGTGTAGATGTGTTTATTTTGTAAACAATAAGTCAAATACATAATAATAGTCAATAACCCAATGACTTAATCAGCAACATTTTATAACATGTTGCATTTCATAAAGGCATGAGCAAGGTGTTCCAACACTTGGTAAAGCCTACTACCTAAAGCTGCCATGGAAGGCTGCTGTTCAATGTCGAGGTTTAAAGTAGTCATAATTTGAAATGATGTAAAGTATTGTGGCAGTATTTTGCACGAAGGCGAAGATGTTTTAATCCCACGCATCCCTATGATACCGAACGCCATTATGCCATTCAGTTTTAAACGTTTACAGTTTCCAGTGCGGCTTGCATTTGCAATGTCAATAAATAAATCGCAAGGGCAGTCGTTAAGTGTATGTGGCATCAACCTAGAAAATCCATGTTTTTCATATGGCCGATTTGTAAAAATATAAGTGAAATTATTGAACCCTACGGAATAAACACTATTATAAATATATATATTTTGTTTTTTATTTAATAAAATTAGTAAAGTCCTTCTCAGGTATGACGAGACCAGGGAAATAGGTATTCATTTTTATATGGAGGATATTATCGATTCCCATTCAAATTGAATAGGTACGCATACATAAGATAGGTCAGCTATACAAAATAAAGTAGTGCATCAAATTTACGCTAAGGCGGTACGAAGTTCGCCGGGTCAGCTAGTAGTCAGATAAAAATACAAAAGAAATAACGGTCTGAGAGAACCAGCTTCGTAATAACAGCAAAAAAAACGTTAAACTGCCCATTTTGAGGATAAAAAATGAAAGTTTTAGGCTATGAAGACTGCTATACCATTCAACCTTTTTACTAAACAATTTGAATGAAAATATGTCCACAAAAAACTAGAATGACACTTTTTAACCCAAATCTGGCAACCCTAATCCAAAAAATAAATTGGTTCATAGAAATTCTGGTACCGAAAGTGAAAAGTAGACGAAGTCATGTTACCTACATACTTCTCAATGAATTCCCTGAACACAGCCACAATAAAAGTTCAAAAATAATCTTATTATTTAGATTTTGGCTCTCGAGTCGATTGATGCTTTTACAACTTTCTTGGTTTAAACGACTCAGGGTTATTTGTGAGCCCTAGAGAATTTTAAGAACATAAAGCCGATATTTTAGAATGAAATCGATTTTCAGCATGGTCCCCATTTTTTTTTTTTTTAAATCCCCTCGGATACCGCTTGTGGTTATGTGTAAAAACCGCACACCGTCTGGGGTACTAGAAGCCGGGGAACCAGGTGCACCCTCGGAAGGAAATCCCTGGAACCCCGACGTATTCAACATGATTCCCTCACGAATACGTTACGACGACAGAATTAGATTTAATTCAAAGAAGTTTTACTTCTTCCAGCAGCTGGGGCAGCCCCCCAAGTGTTTAGAGTTCAAATCCTACATGTGACAAAACTTTGTGTGATCCATTGTTGAAGTGAAACTTCTTTAGAATCGTTGTGATTTCAAACCGGATGCAACGGAAAAAGCGACAGGTAAGAGACACAAATGCAAAAAGTCGCCTGTAATTAGTGAGCCACAGCGAGAGAGCAAATGTTGGTCTCATTTTTTGTAGATTTACTGATGTTTCACTTCTATCGTGTGTGAATCGTACACACACCTTTTTTGTTCTGAGCATGCTGGGTGCTCTTTGTATCCGTTTCATGTATGTTGTAAAGTCCCCCACGACAAAGGATGATGATATTCCTAAAGCGGGTTGTCTTTAAAAAAAAGGAAGAAATATTGTTATCGCTAAAAGTAACTTCCCAACGTTATAACACAAACATTTTATAGCTACAATATCAGCGCGAGAAAAAGTCAAGTCACTACGTAAGTAATCAATCAATATCGTTTTCAATTACGCTGGAACAAAAAGGAAGCCTTATTTATTAACCGATAGGCCTCTTGGTTTAATAGTTACTGATACTGATTGATAAATCAGAGGTTGTAGGTTCGATTGTTACACAGTAAAAAACTTTAAAAGAAGCATCTTCAATTTTCAGTTACTGAATGTAGTTTATCCATAATATATGCATTTATGTATTTGCAAATATATCAGTATGTTTATCAACAGTGTTTCTTCTTCTTCTTTGAAAAAAAGACATATCCTGCATTAGGAATATGAATCCTGTGTCGCAGGGGACTTTACACATACACGAAACGAACACAAATTTGTGGATCACACACAATGTTTTCCCATGTGAGATTTTAACCCACAGCACTTGACGCAGTATAGAGTGGCTTGGCGACCGCTTAAAGCGGCAGGACAACCGTGCAGTAAATAATAATTTTCATTTGTAACGGTCAACTTACTGTTTGTATGTGAAATGTAACAAATTATTATCACACTAGCGTTTTCCCCGTTCCACTCGCGTGTATGTAATTAGTTACAGTATAGCAATAAAAATAGTTTGTGCCCTTTCACATAAATCAAAGTAATGTCAAATTTTAGTAAACGGTTTAGCCGCAACGGGTAACAGAGAAACAGACAGAGTTTACTTTAAGACCGTTTTAATTAGTTGTTCATCTTGTTTAATCATATTCATTATCAGCCCGTTGCAGTACACTGCTGGACATAGGCCAAGGAACACCACAGAGCCCGGTCTGTCTTGCTTAATAATATACATATAATGTTACAATATGTGTTTGTATAATAACTAGCTAACCCACGCAACTTTATCTGCGTCTCTTTTCAATCATTCACGGCTCCTGTTGTTAAAATCCTATTCGTTAAAATAAAACGTGAAAATCGGTTAGATAGTTTCGAAGTTCATCGTGAGCAACAACATGACACGCGAATTAAGTATGTAAATATGTTAAAAGAAAAAATAATTAAATAAAAATCTCGATGAAGCAATTGCGTAATAAAAAAGTCCCAATCCAATCATAAAACCTCCGCCATTTCACAGTTCAATAGAATAATTGAGATTCGAGGCATCTTGCAAAGTTTCTAAGTCAAAAGACATTGAGGTGCGTGATGGAATCTGTGAAGGTTGATTGTATGAGAGGAGGCAAGTTTCAAGCCGCACGCGGTCACGAAGTCAGCGGTCGCGAAATTTCATACTCACCGCCGCTCTCCACGCCGCTGACAAAGAGCCCAACCCCTTAGACAAGTTACATTCTACTAACGTAAACATTAAAAGAATGACGTCTCTCAACGCTAGCTCTAGTGGACAAAACAAATTATGACAACAAAACAATAATCGAAGCTTTAGCAATTATAGAAAGAAAATCAACGCAAAATAAAACTTGGCTGAGTGGGCAGTTCCATATAAATCTATGCATTAGAACGATTATTATGAACGAGCATTAGCGACGCTACCCGCGCCTCTACTGCCGCCACCTTGCTTACGCTGACCTCGTGTCCACGGCCTAAAGCTTTCCCCGCTCAAGGCGGGATCCGCACAAGTTTAACTTATTGTTCAAACGGTTTATGTTATAACTAAGCCTATTTACTTATATATGTTGGTTTATTTGTTTCATTTAGTTACATTTTGAATTAACCATTTACTTGGATCGAACAAACATCAAGTCAAACTAGTATTAATTTACATACGTATAATATTGACTTAACGTAGGTTTTCTCAATTCCATAACCCACTACCACATGAAATATGCTTGATTTCATTGCATGGGTTTGCGCATCAACCTAAAACAGCAGGTTTTTACACAAATTTGAGCTGTTGACTTTAAAATTTTCCTCGTCGTTGTAAAAATATTGCCCTTGGGACTTACCTGTGCGATTTTCCGTGACAAATCTAATTAAATCTGAAAACGTATTATGAAAAATGAATTATAACAAATACCAGGAATGGAATAGAAATTCATAATATACATTAAACGGACTTGATTAAATATTCAAATTAGGAATTCAGTGAGAGATTGATAAGATATTAAATTTTATTATTCTATCTATCTAGCAAAGCATCTAACCGAGGATGTGCATTTGACCACATAATTATTTTAGATCTCAATATGTATATACGACCATGATTGGTCATGTATAACTTAAAAAATGTCCTCGCCACGAATTGTCTAATGCCTATTGTGTTCTACGAGCCTAATTTCAGCCAAATACTCAATAAACTGACCTAAACTGGAGTCTTGAACTGTAGATTTTTAATTGTAACACACTGTTGATAGAAACATAACAAAGTGCAATTATTAAAAAGCTAGCGACCCGGCCCGGCTTCGCTCGAACATCTTCAAAATTCTCGTATTTCCTTTACTAAAATATGTTTCTAATACACATATGCACCTTTCTCTTGAAGCACTCAATGCTGAAAACTGCATTAAAATTCGTTCAGTAGTTCAAAAGGTCTAAGCGAACAGAGAGCGGAACCGAATTTATTTTACACTTTGTTAAAGCAAACATTTTTATTACTTTATCTGTTAAATATTTCACCGCTACAAAATGCCAGTGCAACGTACCCCAAGACTCATAACTCAAGAAGTGTTTATTCTGGAAGATTCTGGTGAACATACTCACCTCCAGTAAGTTAACCGTAATTTCCAGATTTCTGCAAGAAGGCATACTAAGATTATAAATTCGAAAGTAACTCTGCCTGTTTATTTGTCTGTTACGATTTCACGACTAAATCATTGCACCGATTTTAATGTTTAACTTAGAGACACTCTGGTTCTTGAGGTAAACATTAGCTACTAGTTACTGCAATAACTGACATACACGCGGATGGAGTTGCGTTCAAAAACTAGTATTGTATAAAACGAGAGGTACCACATTTCCCTTGAAATCAATAGAAAATGCCTTTTTTTCGAGCAGACGTATCGCCTGATGGTAAGCGATTACCACCACCCATGGACACCTGCAACACCAGAGGCGTCACAAATGCGTTGTCAGCCTTTAGGGGATGGGGTATGAGCCTCCGGTATCACTCACTCGGTGAAAGACAGCGCAAGCGCTATTTCACACCGGTTTTCTGTGAGGCCGTGGTATCACTTCGGTCGAGCCGGCCAATTCATGCCGAAGCTTGGCTCTCTCAAGGTGTCTTGCCTCTTTGATCAATAGTTAAAATAGCAAAATTACTTACGATACTGTTCGCGGAACGACATAAAACATCATTTTAACTACACTCAATAAGTCATCAATTTTATCTACCTTCAAACCTTAAAAACATTTTAGTGTCGTCCGTGTTAGCTCAAGGCCAAAAAACAGAAATCATGGAAGGAGGTATTGTAATAAAATTATACTAACATCATTAAAACTTCGACAGTTGAAGCTAAACATTAAGAGGAGAAAAGTTTGTGTTCAAAATGATGGCACATAACGATTTTACGATCTAACTGGGAATGCGGAACTTGCCTATGTTTGTGATTCTCATAGAAACTTTATCATACAATGTGTCATATACGGAATGACTAAATTAAAACGACAAATTACCAACAGCAGTGTTGCGTTCAGTTAGGTATGTTGATTTATTAATTATGTTAAATTAACTAGCTGATATACTTTAAACTGATTTTAAAGATTACTTGAAATCTGTTACAATCTCAAAGATATGAATATGCATATATGCGTACGTCGCAAGGAAATTGTAAGTGTCTTAACATTACAATACATCTCGCGAGATTGTAAACTCTTGCTAAATTGAAAACCGGACGGATTTTTTTTATAAATGAACTACCTGGTCCACGTAACTTCATCCACATCTCTTTTCGATTATGCTTGGCTCTTATTGATATAAGCATTATGTTAACTATCCCGTCTTCAGCATACTAGCAGAACATATATTTAATAAAAAGTGAAAATCGATTACACATTATCAGACTTCATTGTAAGCAACAACGTGACAGGAAAATTATATATACTTAATGGATGACCTGAATAAACTCATGATTTTTATAGTGAAAACTTATTTATGCACGTTGAGCACTTTTAGGTAAACAAAAAGCGTGACACTCGTATCATCGTCTCCACACGCGTTCTCCACGATACAATTCACAAGTTACTTAGTTTTCACTTCAGCATTCCTCAAAAACAGCAACGTTGTTTTTTATGAATTCACGTATTTCTTGCGCAATTTATGTCTTTTTTATTTATTACTAGCTGAACCCCGCGGTGCTACCCGCGGTACGATGATAACTGCGGGCAACGCCGCGAGGCGAAGCTATATCTTTATAAATAGTAGCCTATGTGTTATTCTGATGTATAAGCTATATTGTGGTAAAGTTTCATTCAAATCCATTCAGTAGTTTTTACGTGAAAGAGTAACAAACATCCATACATACATACATCCATACTTACAAACTTTCGCCTTTATAATAGTAGTAGGATATATGAGGCAAACGAGCAGACTTATCGCCTGATGGTAAGCGATTACCGCCGCCCATGGACACCCGCAACACCAGAGGCGTTACAAGTGCGTTGCCGGCCATTTAGGAAGGAGTACGTTAGGATAGTTCTTGAAGGTTTGAAGGTCGTATTGATCCGGGAACATCGCAGTCTCAAAGAGAGAGAATCAATTATGAAAATAAATTGTGTATTATTATTACTTTATACTTAATGTGCCCCTATGTGCCATGTCTCGTTTATAACTTTCTATATTATAGTAGGTACTCGTGAAAACATAAGTGTTTTAATTAGTCTCCCCGTTTACGCCACGCTAACATTCTCGCTAAACATACATCAAACATTTATTTATTTATTTATAAATTTATGCACAAATAGATGCTTCGGCGGACTTAATGCCAAAGGCATTTTCTGCCAGTCGACCGATTGGGCGATGCAGAGAAAAGATGAAGTAGGTGCACTTAATGGTTAAGTATTAAATTATAAACTATTTGACATTCAATAAATATATCCAATAAAACGCATATTTAAAGTTATGAATAGAAAATCCACACAGACTTACACCCATACTGCCAAAACCTCAAGACTGTTTACAATATCGAAGTGTAGACAAAGACCAGCATGAAACTGTAGTATACAATCAACTAAATCGCAGAAAGTAAACAGTTTTGAAACAAATATCACTACAAACTTCTAACAATTGCTGCAATATCAGTTCAGAACTTATACCTACTTTGAAGTTTAATCTTAGCGAACTTACCTACATACACGGAACAATATAAAATAGAAATATTTGTGCTTTGATATTTCAATAGTACAAATATGTTTACGAGCAAAATGTAGTAAAAACACCTTATAGGAATAACTAGCTTCTAATTTCAATCGTTAATAACTAAAGTAATTAAGGGAATTTACATTATTTTTAATAGAAAATACTTTACAAGAAATTTTGCAGCAGATCACTACTCTTATTAAAATTATGCGATTAGAAAAGGGTCTGCGCCATTACTTAGTAGTTACAATACAATATCGCAAACTTCCAACTCTTGAATATGGTGACCATCACTCTTGGATTCTATTTATGCTTTCCGTCATCCAGAGTGAAGTAACATTAGCAGTTAATACTTAAAAAAAAAGAGATTGCTTCTACCAACACAAGTGTCGTAATGGTAAACGTTAAAATGGTTCATTATTCACTTAATGCCTAAATCGTCAGCCCGCTTTTACTAAGCCAATCTGTTAGACTCTTCAAAACACTTTAAAACTCATTATACACGTCGTCGTTGGAAGTTAGTCATCCATTAATAGCATATTTCAATATCTTTTAAGCTTTAATCCAATTTCGGTTCTCTTCAATTTTATAAGGTTCATAAACCGATTAATTACAACCACAAATAAGTGTTTTATCTCTGACGTTGGCTTTCCTTTCGCTCCTTTTAGTTCATTGGCTCTAATTTATTTCATAGCCAAGTCAAATAAGCTAGATAATCCAAAAGTATGCTACAGTTAGCAGAAAACATCAACAACATTTTGAGTTTTAAAATTTAGGCAAAAGATTTTGCCGAAATAGAAATAGTTGACTGATTTTTCCATCGTAGGTACAGCTTGTTGTTTAGACAAAACTTGAAGATATACAATTCGTTAATTAATAACTTAAATAGAGATAGTTATTATTATTATTATCTGTATAAATAGAAACAAAGGAAGTAGAAACCTTTGTTGTATATAAATAAAACACTAGAATAACAATTACTCTGATTTTATTACCATACCGTACAATACTATCTAATAATATATTATTTTGAGGGCAGAGAATAAGAAATCGGAGATAGCTATGTACACAGAGCACAGTTGGAACTATAAAACTTCATACTGTCACCTAGTATTAGTGTTTTCAACAATTAGCGTTTATTATACCGTTAGTATTTTAAACTTCATCGTAATCAGCTGCAACCTAATGGTTCTACGACATAAATGGTCATCCATTGAAACCTACTAACTTTTAGAGCTATGTCTGTACCTTGGTTCTCTGAATAATCACTTCGTTACGAATTTTGTCCTTCAAAGAAACTCAGTCGCGTTTTTTGGAGCTACTATTTAAACTTAGGGGTGGATAGAGTCCAGGGTTTTCCTTTCTAGGGTGCACCTGGTTCCTCGGCATCTAGTACCCGAAACGGCGTGCGGTTTTAGTCGGTTTGAGTCCGACATGCCACCAGGAGGTCTTATCCGAGGGGATTTCCACATGGGAAAAAAAAGAGAAAAGGGTTGGATAGACACAAATAGTCATAATAAATTATAGTAACTCAACACATCTTACACTCGGCAGTCTAATCTGAAATTACGCAGTTACTCTGGTACCTGATCAGACTGCTAATAAACACACTATCATATTTCTAATTCAATTGACTTGCCGCCTTCATTGCACATGTCATTTTTATTACCAGAATTATAAAAAAAATAACATGATAAAATCTACCAACAGACCATACATTATGTTAAATCATTTTCTTAGTCAATGCTAGGGCAATTTAAGCAAATGCAAAAAGAAAATAATACAACTGACATTCTAGATAAGTCATTTGTTCTTCATCCCAAGAGTTTTTAATTAGAAGTCGAAGTTCAGAGTACAAGTTTTATTCCACATCTTAATATGAATAGTACAAAACTTAGCTTTTCTTTGTTAAAATTTCTAGGTGCAGTTGAATTACCACATTTAACTAATTCATCAGAACTACCTACCGTAAGGAAAGTTTTTCAATTTAAATTACCTTAATAAATGATTTTTAATTTCAAATTAAGTTGCAGAAAACAAGGTTTTGCCGCCCGGGTGTCCGTCGGATTTGCGGTACTCATTTTACGAGTTAATATGCCAATGATACTCACAAATAATGTGACTTTTAAGATACAAAATACAGTTTCCAACGCTGCAAAACTATTTTTTTCTACAAATAAGTTTCAGTATATCTACTAGGTACGTATAGAATTGAACCTGTTACAGTTTTATTATAAGTACCTGTAGATGTTAACACACCACTAAAAATAAAATATGTAACACTTAAAACGTACTTCAGTACCCAACATTAAATTCTATAGACTATTACAGGATCCATTTATGCCATAATACTTCAATTCCAGTTTTAATACACCATACCTTATAACGGTATGGTATATTAAACCTGGACTGGACCTTCAATAATATAATTTAAACAATATAATATTCGGAAAATGAACTGAAACCCCCCAAACAAGACAGCGTTGGCCGTAGGCTTAAAAGGATCGCAATAATTTTCATAATTAAGTACTTTCCAGTAGTAATCTTGCAAAATGGGACAGTAACACTTATGTACCGTGTAGATGGCTATCGGTAACTGAATAAATTCCGTGGCCCTATCGTTGTAATTAAGAAAGATACGTTTTAATATGCCTCGACCTTTGTATGTATGTGTACGATGCCCTGGTTCCCGTTCTATGTTCTCTTGTGCCCACGTACCACAGCATACTAAATAATGTAATATTAAATAAAGAATATACAGGCAATAAACATATATGTGTGTAAACCTAGACTGTTTTGTTTGTATCGTAAACCTACATATTTATGTTTGTATTTTTCATTCTATTTCTCTTTTTTTATTTTTTCATTGCGAGGGACACTTGCCAACATAAATAATGCATATATGTGAGTAAGTGTTATCTTGGTACGAAAATTGAACTTACTCGTACAAATCAAAGCTACCTTGTTTTAAAAATATTTTTTTCATGAAATACTTCTCACAATTTAATTACACTTTTCCGAGAATCTGTTTAATAAAACATTATTAAGTTAATGGGTATTAATTTTTAAACACTTTGTTAATTACTTTGTGTGTTTATTATTTTAAACAGAATCATTCGTACCGCAGAATGGAAGCAATTGTGGTGAATGTAAAACATTTATTTCTTGAGTTATTGTAATGGTGATTTTTATTTTATTTATTTTTAAATGTCGCTTATAGTCGTTCCAATACTTTATTTAACTTTTGACAGATCACGCACATAAAGTTTTGTAATAATTTTTGATACAATGTACTACAGATAATACTGTACTTTATGGGCGGGCTCCGCCTACTTAGGGATGTGTCATTCGTAATTAATGACCACAGACTATAAAAACGGTTTTGAAATAAATCGATTATCGATTATATTAATAAAACATACAATAAAATTATTGTGATTATATTTTATATCAAATCACGTAAAAAGCTTTATTATTTTGCATTAAAATGCCCTAAATGTCTCTGTTTCAATGCATAAATAATTTGCGTAATGAAAACAGTTCCATCGTACTCGTACCTAGTAATGGGATCGAATGTATTCGCCGCAAATTAATGAATCTAAAATAATTGTTTAGACTTACTATAGTTGGTTCAAATAAAAACTACCTGCGGTACCTACTTGTAATGAACAGGTACAAAATGTTGCAATTCGTAGTAATTTACGGATTAAAAATAAAACAACCAAAAGAGGTACTGTAATACTAATTTTAATTATAAAGAATCGTCTTCTTCGTATGACCAGGAATCATCATCACTTGAGTTCTCAGTAATATTGATTATCATTTCTTGGATAGATAAATTGTCGAATGCAACATCCCGATCCCAATCCGACATTATCACCTTCTTTGTTTTTTCTACAACATTCGCCCAGTTTTCTGGAGTTACTTTTTCACACGCATTTTTCAGTAAATTCAGCATTTTTCTTGCGGTGAAAGGAGGAGTTGTATTGTTCCTCGCAGCATATCCTTTAACTTGTGCCCAGATCATTTCAATTGCATTATATTGGCAGTGATATGGGGGAATTCTGAGGACGGTATGCCCATGCTCTGCTGCCATTTCATCTATGACGTATCGTTTTGGCAGCTTCTTTGTTTTTAATATCTTTACTAACTCTACTTTTAGTAGGGACTCATTCACCTCTTCGCCATTGTCACGGAGCCATGTTTTTTGTTGGCCTGTGTTGGTATTTTATTAATTTGACGAGAGTGATAAGGTGCATTATCAATAAATATTATTGATGGCTCTTCGAGTGATGTAAGCATTTCTCTGAACCACTTTTCATACACGTTCGAATTCATCTCCTCATGATAATCTCCTGTTTTCTGGGATTTAAAAGCTAATAGAGCGCCTGGCACAAATCCTTTTACTGTTCCTGCATGACAAATAATCAGTCGTTCGCCTTTTCCCATTGGTACTGTAGAAGTGGAGCCAACGGTGTTGTCAGTCCAAGTTTTTGACAGCGTATGATTCGCATTGAGCCAAGTTTCATCTGTGAAAACAACATTCGACCAATCATCTATTTTTTTTGCTTGTCTTAAAAAATCGCATCTATACAAAGCAATATCATTGCGTTCCATTAAAATTTTTCGTTTGTCACATTTTTGGAATAACATTCCAATGTCTTTCAATACCTTTGTCAGAGAAGATTTTTGACCACGGAACAAACCACTATTTCGAAGAGATTGTGTTAGTTTTTTTAATGTTGGAATCTCTTTTCTTTGGTAATAGTCGTATATATGACGACGAATAGCATCAGCGTCAAAATTGTCAACGGCTGTAACTTTACTAGGCGGACGTTTTTTCTTAGGTGTAGATAGCTTATTCTGTTCCATGCCACTGCTGCCGTAGCCTTCTTTTGTTATTTTTGCCACTGTTGGAGCACTAATACCTAATGCTGCTGCAACACGGTCTCTAACTTGAGTCACTGGTATAAGAGGCCCACCATTACGGCTTTCCTTTTCAAAGTATTCACGAAGTCGCAAGACAAACTCTCTTGTTTGTCCTTTGAGTACTTTCTTTTTTGGCATTTTGACAGTAACGAAGGCAGGAACGATACGCTCAACTCAACCAAACGTGAGAATTCACAAATAAATCAACACGGAGGAATATAAATACTCAACTATATTGAAGGTTACTCATTGAAATACTGTAGATTATTTTAAAATAGACATAGAGAGATTTAATAAAGATCATCAATAGTTTAACAAATACAATATTAACCACTGAATTACAACACAATACAATAATACATTTTGAAAATTCAGTTCCATTTATATGTTTTTTCATGACATAGAACCGTCATATTTGAACACCATTCTTTTAATCCATTTCTTCTTTATTTTGACAAAGGAGGTCGCACATTGAAACACATAGAAATATGAAGTACGAAATTATCTATAAAATAATGAGTTTGTTAAATCGATTAAAACTTCTTAATGCATAAAATCGATCGATGAAAGAAATCGAATAGGTAACGGGTCAGGGTATCACTATTTGATTAAGTATTAGAGCTGTCAAAAGTTAAATAAACTATTGGAACGACTATAGATAGATTCGTATGTACGTTATTACATAGTTAGTTAGTATAGCATTTTTAACGATATCTTTTTATTAATAACGTCTCGTAAACCAAATACGTATCAATACCTACTGTTTAGTGATAATTGCTCGAGATAATCGAGAGCAAAAAACATAAATTCAAACCACGAATAGTACCTACCAGAAATATTCATAATTGCATTTCATAGGCACGGATAGATGCCATTCGGACAAGCACCCTAGGTGGATTACCGTTTTATATTGTGCATCTAAGGATAGAAAATTAATAATATATATAATATATACTAGGTTTTGTCCTCAGCTCCACCCGCGTGTATGTCGGTTATCGCGACAAAAAGTAGCCTATGTCCTTTTCCAGGGTCAAATTTATCTCTATACCGAAACTCATCCAAATTCTTCAGCGGTTAAGCCGTGAAAACGTAACGTATAGACAAAGTTACTATCGAATTTCTAATAATATGAATATAATGTATGAATGTCACTCAAAAATAATGTTTCTTTATATTACTTACTTCACACTTGACGGCTCGATCCTCACTCGTTCTTTCGAAATGGCCAAGCTAGCGAGGCCGAGCAGCCTTTCTCCGATTATGTTGTTTTTTTTTTTTTTTTTTTTTTTTTTTTTTTTTTTTTTTTTTTTTTTTTTTTTTCTGCATTCCCCTCACATAATTAGGGACCTTGTGTATCTATTTTTGTATAGTGCAAGTGTGATGACGACTTATAATTTAATATATATGTATATATAATAATATGTTAAAGTGTTCAATTGTGTGTCCACAGCGTACACACAGTTTCTGTGAACATACACTTGCACACTCGTTGTGTTCTACTTATTTATACTCTATGTGTTTACAACAAGTCATATTCCATCCATGTGTTTATACAGCATTTCTTTTACATGTGTTTTAACATTCTTTTTATATATATTCTGATGAAAGTGATGATGATAATGAAAATGGTGATGATGATGAAAATGGATCTCCGATTATGTTTGGCACTAGGCTCTCTATCTCTCGGTTCTACATCTGTCTCCGCTCTCCATTCTCTCCTACCGTCGGTCCCAGAATCTTTCGCAATATCTTGCGTTCTGCGACTAAGAGTTTATCTTCCTCCTTGATCGTTAGTGCCCAAGTTTCACATCGGTACATCAAAATCGGTCTGATCACTGTTTTGTAGACACGGATTTTGGCAATCCTGCTTATTATTACTTGGAAACCAGTACTTTGTGAAGAGCTGCGGTACACCTTAATGCGTTGACTCTGAGGATGTTTCTTTATATTGGTAAAGGAATTTTCGAAATCGGTTCAGTAGATCCCGATATTACCTACCCCTACAACCTAACAAACTTTAATTCTTTATAATACTAGTATAGATAATAGTTTATTATGATTAAAACGCATTGCAGTTCGTCATATCATTTTTAATTGTTCCTAAACTAACGATATTATTTAACTAATTTAAACAATCTACATTCAAATTTAGGCCAATGCAGAATAATGATTTTTAAGCAATATTTTTATTCATTTTTCTTTTACCAAATAAGTAGCAATATTGGAATATTAACATAAATGTATTAATTATTCTTCATCAGAACAATGTACGTGAATAAAATGAACAGTTCCCAACGGAACAGGCCTGATATTATTACTACTGAGTGCAGGAAATTGAAAAAACAGAATATATTATGATGGCTGAATTTCTCTGAGTCATATTCTCGAATAGAGCGTAATAAAAATGTAACGTTAAATATACATATGTATGGAGTTTTGTACAAAACATTACAAAACATTTGTTACAGAACATACACCGATATATGTATCGGTGAATGTTCTGTAAATATTCACAAGATACGTTTCGAATATATCATAAAAGTTCCTATTGAAATCTTTCTCTTGAATATCAATTGTATTATTCTACGACTTTTAATAAGACAGTGACACTGGCCTATTTGTTCTGTTATTTTCACTCTCATTAGTTTTAATTCAATTCTCATCTTGAAAAAATGCGTGATATAAATTACATTATATAATACATTCGGTCATGTTTCGTTGGTGAGTGCGAGACCGGAGGCCCAGTGATGCAGAAGCATTGTCTGCATTCGCAATGAATATGGTGACCACTACTCTTGGATTCTGCTTATGCTTTCCATCAGGCGGAGTAAAGTCATTTTGACAATGCCATGTGTATAAAAAAAAGACGCTCTATCTAGTCGGAGGTCAGACGACCGCGCGTGTAATCCTTTGACCTTATCCGTCAAGTATTTTTATTATATAGGTACTAGCTTTTGCCCCCGACTCCAAGTATACTCGTATATCGGTTATCGTGACAAAAAGTTGCCTATGTCTTTTTGTAAGGTCTAATTTATCTTTATAACGAAGTTTAGCGTAGCGTAACAGACAGACAAAGTTACTTTCGAATTATTAATATTAATTATAGATTACTTCAACTTCAAAAGAAGTCAAGGTTCAAGAGAAGAAATACAGTTTTATTATTTGAAATTAACGAACCTGAATAACGTCTATATACGATTGTGTAGATTCTTTTAAACCATGTTGGGCAGACGTTTTTAGAATCCTTAAGAATTGCACCATAAATCGACAAGTAGTTTAGATATGTACTGAATATAACAATGTGTTACGCGGCGTGTAACGCAAACAATTTTGTATTTTTTATGACATATTCATCGTTACAATGTTAGCTTATTTGGTCAGTGCAGACAATCCCCCAAAGTATATCCTAACCAAATACTGCTACGTATTGGCGTTGCATTTTACATCAGGTACCAATTGGGGCTGTTGTTGGCTATTGCATGTTTCCTTGTGTGGATGAGTGTAACACCAATGTGTACTGGGAATAAAATCCTTAGTTTGTCAGCTTTAACATTTGTAAAACAAATATTGTAGAATTGTATCAATCGATTACTTTAAGATGTTTATGACATGATGGAATAAAACAAAATAGAATGCAGTAATTTTACTAAGTTAATAATAGATTTTTAAGATTCACGAAATTATAGCAAAATTTTTGCTTGATTTCAATGTAGTCATCAAAATCGAGTCAAAACTTGACTTTTATTTAGTAAATCTATTTCACTTATGAATATTATATATCTTTTTTTAAGACTACACCTGCATTAGGAATATAGCACTACAAAAACGTACACTATGTACGAAAAGAGCGTGACCGGCAAAATTTTATGAAAACTTTATCAAACGATAAATTGCAACCAATTAAGTATTTTATTGCTATTTTATGCTTTATATTAACGGTGTCCAATCTCCATTATTGTCCATAATCGCTTGGCATCTTCACATATACATAGTTTTCGCCAATTTTTAAGCATAGCTGCGAGGTAAATTTCTTTGCTCTTAGTTTAAGCTTCATCCACGCTCAAACATTTTAAATTGGATTGGCATCAGGCGACTGTGACCAATCATCATCATGTTCTGCTTTTAAAGTGCTGCATAGCCCACTTCGGTGTTTAGGATCATTATCCTCTTACTCCAGAATCCAGAAATCATTTTAATGTGGATAAATGTTCTTAGCCGACGGCAATAATGATTTTTCCTAAATTTTCGTAATTTTCTTATCATCTAAAGTGCTTGTAAACAAGTGCGAATTTCCAAACCCCTTTTTTGAGAAGTATCCTCAAACATGCACCTTTAAAGGATGTTTCACGGTTCGTACCATCAGTCCATTTTCAGCTGTAGTCCAAGCTCAAGTCTGACCGACTGCTCAAAATGAAGCTTCAGCAGAAAAAACATGTTGTCCCAATAACGATCTTAGTATTCGCATGCCCAAGGCAGTATTTTTCAATATGCGTTTCAGAAACCATAAGTTTCTGCACAGTGCTTCGATATTTCAGAGTTTTTACAACTAAACGCCTTCTGATGGTGTCAAGTGATATAATTAAATTCCTTTTCTTGAACTGCTCTTGAATAGAGCGGAGTGATGATAAAGGATTCTTGGCAAACAGCTGCACAATCCGTTTATCCTCTGCGACTGACGTCGTTTTCGATTTGCCACGATCTGGTAAGTCATCAGCAGTTTTCGTTTGTCAATATCTCTTCACGCATGATAATCGGTTATTTCGAACTTTAACCATATTGTCTTATCAATCAAATACCAACCCGAATATTTAAAATTACTTACAATAATAATAATTCCCCTTTTGTGATTATTTCTGAATTATTTAATTGAGTTTTAAGTAATGACTCTCATATAATTCAATGTGATCTTCCTTCCCTCCTGTCGGGAGAAAGCCCGATTCTTGGCTCGTATCCGTTCAACATTCGTTTTCAAGGTTCGGTGTTAAATAAATTTCTCGTTGTCTCACCAGCGCGGTCTGTTTACTCTCTCCCTTTTACTTATAAATAAATAACAGATTGAATATCAGAGCCCTGGCCATCCTAAAACAACTCTCTATCGACAAAGAGACCAATACAATCTAAACATTCTCTTACAAAGGATACTAGTATAAAAATAACCAATGAATTCAAAATGTCGGCAACATCCGTGTATTTTGATCACATGTTGTTTTTCCTACGAATGTGACTGTGCATTGTCCGGTAAATTTTTAAAATATTCCTGGCTCACAACAGTAAAAATTTAAGCGAAAATTTATTTTGCGAGGCAACACACCAATGTGCGAGTTCAATAAATATTTTGGTATGTGTAACGGCCGTTTGAACATAGAAGAAAATAAATAGTTGATACCGTATGTTACGAGTATTATTACGCTGTCGGTTGGTATAGGGTTTATAGTTAAGGGTGGAGCCAGCGTCGCTACAAGGAACCTCTTCACGGGGGTGGTCCGGTCGATGGCCCTATACGGGTCACCGGTGTGGGTCCCGGCTCTGACCGCCCAGAATAAGGCACGCCTCTGGCGGCCTCAGAGGGTATTGGCGGTCAGAGCCATACGCGGATACCGCACCGTGTCGACGGAGGCGGCGTGCGCCTTGGCCGGAACACCCCCGTGGGATTTGGAGGCGGAAGTGCTCGCCGAAGTTTATCGGCGAGCGGCTGAATATCTTTTTTCTTTTTAAAAAGACAACTCCCACATTAGGAATAAACATCCTGTGTCGTGGGGGACTTTACAAACATACATGAAACGGACACAAAGAACATCCAGACTCGGGACAACAATTCGTGGATCACACAAAGTGTTGTAGGTACCGCGTGGGATTTGAACCCACGACACTTGGCGCAGTAGCAAGCGGCATGGCGACCGCTGACACCACTCGGCCAACCGTGCAGTCATATCGGGCGGAGAACGGGTATCGATGGCTCGTTGGTCGTCCCGGCTGGAGGCTCCACGCGCTGGCTTTGCCACCGTGGAGGCGCTCCAGCCGGTCATCCTCGAGTGGGCAGGGCGGCAGCACGGGACCCTTTCCTTCCGGCTGACGCAGGTGCTTTCCGGGCACGGTTGCTTCGGAAAGTACCTGCACTCGGTCGCTAGGAGGGAATTGAGTCCCGCCTGCCACCACTGCGACTGCAGTAAGGACTCGGCCCAGCATACGCTGGAGTTCTGCCCCGCCTGGGCGGAGCAGCGCCGGGCCCTCACTGCAGTCATCGGAGGAGATCTGTCGCTACCGGCCATCATACGCTCCATGGCCGGTAGCGACAGCAGTTTTACCGCGGTCGCGACCTTCTGCGAAGAAGTAATTTCGCAGAAGGAGGCGGCGGAGAAGGCCCGGGAGGACGATATCCACTCGGACCCGATCCGCCGCCGGCGCACGGGGCGGCGGAGGCGCGCCTATCAGCGCCTCATGCCGCCCTGAGTGTGGCCGCGGATGGACGGGATGGGTTTTCCCCTCCATCCGCATTACAGGCCAACCGCGAGGGGGCGACGTACGCGTGTGCCGTGCATCGCCTAAATCGAGATTTTAACAGCAGACGGTGCCCGCTTCAGTGCGGGCAGGCGCTGGGAGGCGTCCGGTCGTGTAATATCTGCGATTCCCGGACCCCTCCCTTCTCAGGCGCAGAGTTGGCACACCGTGTGGTTTTAGTCGGTTCGATTCCGACACACCGCCCCGCCGCGAACCCCGGCGGGGTGACGGCCCGAGGGGGTTTCCACACGTTAAAAAAAAAAAAAAAAAAAAAAAAAAAAAGTGTTTATATTTAAGCCGCCCTGAGTGTGGCCGCGTATGGACGGGATGGGTTTTCCCCTCCATCCGCATTACAGGCCAACCGCGAGGAGAATTGAGATTGTACTAGCAGACGGTGCCCGCTTCAGTGATGGCAGGCGCTGGGAGGGGTCCGACACACCACCCCGCCGCAAACCCTGGTGGGGTGACGGCCCGAGGGTGTATCCACACGGTAAAAAAAAAATGGTTTATAGTTGACCCTTACTAGTTTTCCTTCCCTTTGGAAAGCTGATGTCCCAACGTCTACTCGTTTGCAACCTATAGATCATTTCAGTATCCGTCTTAAGCACCTAAAAGGCGGATACTGAAATGATTATTCCCAGACATCCGTCTCTCCGTGGATAGACCACAAAATATATCCGTTAGTAGATCTTTTCTTCTTCATTTTAAATAAAATACAAAAATAAGATAAAGAAATAGAATCATCAATAAAAAAGAAAAATAAAGAAAGGAATTAATGTGCTATAAACATAAAATGAAATACAATAAAGCATATGCTCACAACAGTGTAGGTATGGAAGTCTATGCCTGTATAGGTACAACCGAAAACCATATAAATGTTGCTAAGCTTGAGGTCTCGGGTTCAAATCCTGGGTCGGACCAAATGTTTGTGGAATCTACAAATATTTGTTTCGGAGTTTGGGTGTTTTCTATGTATAGTATGTATGTATTTACAAAAAAAAAGTATATATAAGTATTTATATCAGTTGTCTAGTACCCATAACACAAGCACTGCTTAGTTTGGGACTAGATGGCGTTGTGTGTTAAATAGATGTCCGAAATATTTATTTATATTATATTATTATATTATTATATTATTTCAGAAATACTTATTCTAATTCGAAAAATTTAAAAACACTTTGAATGTTTTTTCGACATTAGGTACTAAATTGTGATCGTCATCTGTCATGAACATATTTTATTCCGTCTCGGTGTAATTTACCTTAAATGTCTTTAGAATTATATTTATTTAGAAATATACATTCAAAAGCAGGGTTAGGTAGTAGCGAGCAGCGCAACCGCTTGGGGTCTCGACCACGCAAGGGTATCGCGCCTTCAAGCAATAATGGGGATTTCCCGTGTTTCATTTTGCCAGACTTTCAGTGCAGACTACCGTCGTTTTATGCTTATATGTTCAAGCAGTAGTATGAGTTGCATTGCACTATTTATTTTAAGTACTATCATTGAATCTAATTCCGTAAAGACAAGAGCCTCGCTTATTTATCATTATAAATATACGGTATGATCAACATCAACTCAACTACCTAATTATTATTTATTTTGACTATTATTACTCTTTGCTTGGTATTTTGTTTGTTCTTGTTTAAAAAGTATTTTAAGTCAAGAAGAATGTATATAGTGATGTTCCTTAAGACCATCTAGAACTGGTGTAGATTTTTGTAATGGTATTTCTATACCTTCTT
Source organism: Spilarctia lutea (assembly GCA_916048165.1). Taxonomy (NCBI): domain Eukaryota; kingdom Metazoa; phylum Arthropoda; class Insecta; order Lepidoptera; family Erebidae; genus Spilarctia; species Spilarctia lutea. The sequence goes on from OU696479.1 coordinate 15,632,725, forward strand.
CTTCTTTCTAGTAGTAATAGTCGTAACGTATGTTTAAAAATACGATGTAAATAGACAAGGGAAGCAAGCTGCATCTTTAACATCTGTGGCAATTTTGTTTCCTTGTTATTGAGGTATTTTATTTAAGAAATCAACATTTATTCGCTATTTACAATTAGAACAAAGGTGTGACGTCATATTTTCCGTTAACATTCCGTTTTGACGTTATTTTATTTAATATTTATTATTCTTTGGTCACGTTCTTGCTCACAATGAACTGTATAATTATCTAATAATTTTCACATTTACTTTTCTTTTAAATATGTGTAAGAGCCGAGTACGAATGAAAAGAGAGTAGAAGAAGATAAGTTTGTTTTGGTAGTCGTTTACTCATTATCCACAAAAAGATTCCATGAAAGTAAATTATTAATATTCATCCTTGTTGCAAAATCCCAACCAGGCTACTTAGTATTCAAGCTCTTCTTCCCAGTCGCTTTGACAACTCACCAACATAATAAGATTGGATATAATATGCGTCGCGCTCGTTTCCGGCGACCACACGGAAATGCGACCGGATGAAGCCTTATTAATATTAACAAATATACCGCATTAGAAGCGGCTAAGTACGAAACATTATTTAAGAAATGGGGAAAACATGTTAACCAGATTTATCTAATTAAAGATTGATGTTATACTTTAATCTAAGTAATGCTAATCTTTTATTTTGGAATGAGACGAAATTATGACGACGACTGCCTCGGTGGCGCAGTGGTAGTGAATGCGACTGCTGTTCTTGAGGTCTCGGGTTCAAATCCTGGGTCGGACCAAGTATTTGTGTGATCTACAAATATTTGTTTCGAAGTTTGGGTGTTTTCTATGTATAATATGTATGTATTTACAAAAAAAAGAGTATATATGTATTCATATCAGTTGTCTAGTACCCATAACACAAGCTCTGCTTAGCTTGGGACTAGATGGCGTTGTGTGTTAGATGTCCGAAATATTTATTTATTTATTTAAAAAAAAAAACAAAAAAAAAAGAAACAAATCTATACAAATAAATTAAAATTGGAGTGTCTGTTTGTAACATTAAAATAACCGCTTGTTTATTTATTTTTCAATTTTTGTCTGTCTGTCTGTTTGTTTTGGGTAATCTCTGGAACGGCATTATCGATTTTGACGGGAATTTCACTGATAGGTAGCTGATGATATAAGGAGTAACTTAGGCTATCATCGCCCCGCGGCGTTATCCGCGGTACGACAATAACCGTAAGGAACACCGCGCGGTTCAATTTCGTTCATATACCTAGGTATTGTTGATTGTGACAAGATTCACATTGCAAGCCGCAGTAGTATGACGTCATTTGGTTGACATGAATAATTTAGTAGTGAAAAGTTGTGAATTGTACGAAAACTAGTAGAAACAAAAACATATATTTTAGTGGGAAAAAAAACGGATTAAGTTTAAATTTATAATTCCCGCCAAAACGCTCGATGGTGTCATGGCGTCCGCTTGTCAACCAAACCACCAGAAACCAAGGTCAAACCAGTGTTAAATAAAGCACACTATAGTCGTTCCAATAGTTTATTTAACTTTTGACAGCTCTAATACTTAATCAAATAGTGATACCCTGACCCGTTACCTATTCGATTTCTTTCATCGATCGATTTTATGCATTAAGAAGTTTTAATCGATTTAACAAACTCATTATTTTATAGATAATTTCGTACTTCATATTTCTATGTGTTTAAATGTGCGACCTCCTTTGTCAAAATAAAGAAGAAATGGATTAAAAGAATGTTGTTCAAATATGACGGTTCTATGTCATGAAAAAATATATAAAAGGAACTGAATTTTCAAAATGTATTATTGTATTGTGTTGTAATTCAGTGGTTAATATTGTATTTGTTAAACTATTGATGATCTTTATTAAATCTCTCTATGTCTATTTTAAAATAATCTACAGTATTTCAATGAGTAACCTTCAATATAGTTGAGTATTTATATTCCTCCGTATTGATTTATTTGTGAATTCTCACGTTTGGTTGAGTTGAGCGTATCGTTCCTGCCTTCGTTACTGTCAAAATGCCAAAAAAGAAAGTACTCAAAGGACAAACAACTGTCAAGTGATGATGATTCCTGGTCATACGAAGAAGACGATTCTTTATAATTAAAATTAGTATTACAGTACCTCTTTTGGTTGTTTTATTTTTAATCCGTAAATTACTACGAATTTCAACATTTTGTACCTGTTCATTACAAGTAGGTACCGCAGGTAGTTTTTATTTGAACCAACTATAGTAAGTCTAAACAATTATTTTAGATTCATTAATTTGCGGCGAATACATTCGATCCCATTACTAGGTACGAGTACGATGGAACTGTTTTCATTACGCAAATTATTTATGCATTGAAACAGAGACATTTAGGGCATTTTAATGCAAAATAATAAAGCTTTTTACGTGATTTGATATAAAATATAATCACAATAATTTTATTGTATGTTTTATTAATATAATCGATAATCGATTTATTTCAAAACCGTTTTTATAGTCTGTGGTCATTAATTACGAATGACACATCCCTAAGTAGGCGGAGCCCGCCCATAAAGTACAGTATTATCTGTAGTACATTGTATCAAAAATTATTACAAAACTTTATGTGCGTGATCTGTCAAAAGTTAAATAAAGTATTGGAACGACTATACATAAAGTGATCGTCGAATAAATCCAAACAAAATGGCGTTTACATAAACGTAACGTAACTCGCTATGATTGGCGTTCAACTTAACATGGCGGATTGCTATATTGTGTAGCTTTTTTTAAAATTTATTAACTATTAATCTCGCTCTAAATATGAAAATAAATAATGATTATACGTTAAGAACCCATTTCATCAGATAAATACATAATTTTAGTGGTTCTTGGTTACTGTCATCATGCCTATTGAGACGATATGAGTTTTCAAGACAAAAATAATAAAATCATAACAACTTGTGTTAAACCTTTTAATATTTTTATTAAATCTGTGTTGTGTATCTATATTGTCTTAGGGAATTTCCTCCACTTACCAGTAAACTTCTAATATAAGTAAAAATAATAAATTAAACAGTTACCTACTAGTAAAATCTTGTTTATTTCTATACATAGCCTAATCCGTACTAAGTAGTTCCTCCGAAGAATGGTGTGCCATACTCTTCAAAGTAACGGCGCACACGTCGGTCGCCAACTACAGCAGTTTCGAAAACAGCAGCTTGGAGTTGTTCCACCAATTCTATAGTGTTGCCGCTTAACGGGATCTCACGGACAAAGCCGAAAAAAGAGGAGCGTTCGGATTCCAATACGTCTGATGTCTTTAACAAAATATTTTACCATCATTTTAGATACAAACATTGCATGAAAGGCCACACATTTTCGAGACAAAAAAGAAAGTTGAAATGGGAAGGTTTGATTAACGTTAAGAAAAGTATCAGGAAATTAAGCAACATCAATGTGCCTACATCTTTCTTTTTAAATAGGTACTTATTAGCTGCCAAAATTACTCTTCTGATGAAACTGGTTTACATTATCTGTGTCTGTCTTGCTCTCCCTACTTAACTAAACAAAAATCCAAGCACAAGGTACTGTTACTGAAGCAATAGTAGGACCAGCGTTACCATGAAACTTCATCGCTAAAAAATACCTTGTGGGAGTACCACTTTCCTATAGATATATAGGTTAATACCTATATATTTTTACGTGTTGCCTGCCAAAAATTACTTCTCTGCCTGATGTAAGTAAAGTATAAGCAGAATCCAAGGGTCACCATACTCGTTGCGAATGCAGACAACACAACAATGGCGGTGACTCACTATGGCAGCCTAGTGATGCTTCTGAATCATTAAGCCTCCTGTGTTCCTAAGCAATGATATAATAACCGACTTAGCCGTGTTGAATTTATTTTCCGTAATATTATTATCTTGCTTGATCACAACTAAGTAATAAAGATCACATATTTAATGTCTGTGTTTAGGTTTTTGATTAAAATCAGGGATATGGCTAATACTGCTGCTTTTTGAGTCCCCTTATTAAAGTGTTCTAATTTAATATATAGTTAAATGAGATTCCATGTCTCTGCCTATCCTGGATGTGTATGAAGCGTCAGTGTGAGCGTATATGGAATACATGTTTGTGAGTGAGTGTTTGTTGCTCTTTCAAGCAATAACTACCGGATGGATTATGATGAAACTTTACAATAATATAGCTTATACATCAGAATAACACATAGGCTACAATTTATAAAGATACTAGCTTCGTTGCGGTTGCGGTTTTTGTCGTACCGCGGGTAGCTCCGCGGGCTTCAAGAATCTTTCTTCTTTTATATACGTTGCTAATTTCTAACAGACTTTAAAAAAAAGGAATTCATTTCGACTTCTTTTTTTTATTTGTTACCTTAGGACTTTGACTGGGTGAACCTTCCGGTTTGGTCTCAATTCAATTTGGTCCAGTTTTAGAAGTCGGTTTTTGTTTCTATTATTTTACTTGTTGTGTATACACTGATAGATTTTTAATAAAAAAGAACTCACCACCATTGTAATGGTAACCACAACTACTAGAACAATTTTCATCATATATTTCTTTTATATCTATATTATCTATATTAATTTACATAATATTTGTAAGAACTACAGTATTTTATTCTGCGTACACATTTAAACTGTAAAACCAACTATAAATTTTATTACTACTGTACAGTTATTGCGAAAATCAAACACGTTTACCAGAAACGCATTAAATATGAAAATAAAACGAAGAAAAAAAGCAAAAGACTGGAGTATTGAACAAATTTATTTACAAAAATTAAGTAATGACATAAGCATGTGTATGTTAAGTAAAAATATGTATATCAGGAATTCCAGTAAAATAATGAAGTAAGACTAATACAAATATCGAAGTAGATATTAAATAACTAAAAAATATCTTTATGTGTGTATAATTGTAAGTTAGACTATAAGTTCTTTTGAGCATTTTATGTCTTTCCAAAATAAATATGCTTTACATTGTTTCAATATTTTGAAATTGGTGGTCTCTGATTAATCGAAATTTCGATCATAATTCATTTACTTTTTTCTATATTTCCATATAAATCGTAACTTTGCATAGGTACTCCTCCGTTGCTTAATTTTCGTAAAAAGGGGTACAAAGTTTCACGTATTAATATATAGATATAAAATGCTATGAATGGAAATAAAAATAAGCTTGAATTTTCCTCTCTAACATTTTTTTTTTATTTACAGACCTAATACTTTTGTGTCAATTTCAACATGGTCTTTCGAACAGTTCTTACCCTGTTACCTGTGTGTATAGTTAATATAGTTCTAGCTATAATTAAATGTGAATCAAAGAAATATTTAAGCTTCAACAGAGAGCAGTGTGTTGGCATATTGGAACTCCGGGCTGTTTTCATACTCGGACATATCTAGAGCTACTTCACAACTCTCGCGGACTACAGGACGAGGATCTTGCAAATACCTGTAATGTTAAAAAAAAATTGGCTGGAATTTTGGCTTAGTTAGCTAACTTATTTTTTTTAAACTATACAAATGTCTTCCTGATGGCAAGTCAGTTACGGGAACATATTTTACAGTCAGGTACTCGCAATGTAAGACCTAGACATCAGGCTAGGTCTACTCACAACATCTGTATTAACAGCAACGAGTCTAACAATCATAAGCAATAACATTTTTTTTTATTAGATAGGGGGCAAACGAGCAGATGTATCGCCTGGTGGTAAGCGATTACCGCCGCCCATGGACACCCGCAACACCAGAGGCGTTACAAGTGCGTTGCCTGCTATGCTGTTGTTTAGTTTAAGATCGTTATTTTTCAAAAGGATAATACTTTAGCCGCTTTTAAGAGAACTTAAAACTGTTTGGTAATTTTAAATTTACAATGTCACTCTTTAGATAGTTACTAGCTTATAAATTAAGGTAAACAATTAAAATATAAATATAAAATAGATGCTAACAAAGTTAATAAATGACGGAAGTGCAAGTGTAATATTACTTGTTTAACCTCTGGGGTGCGGCATTGCGGATCCGCGATTGTCCCGTCGGTGCGGCATTGCGGATCCGCGATAACCGCAGTTAACTTGCATTTTAATTAATTTTGGGTATTAAAGTTATTATAATGAAGTCTAGAAAGGTTTGTTATGCATTTGCTTTATACGAACAACATTTTAAAACATTCGTTTGTCAAGTGCGCTTCAAGAGCCGTAAAAAAAACGAGTTCCAATTTCAAAGTTGACGATGACGCAACGCGATCTGTCAAGTGCCTCTTAAAACTGATTTTTTGCCGATAAGGTGATTTTGAAGGTAGTTTGTTGTTATATTTTACTTATTATACTTATTTTAGGAACCACTATCAATACGAATTGAGGCATAAATCATGCGTAATTTTGAATAGTGTTACTCAAAAAGTTACCGAGTCTATTACCTATTGAAAAGGGCTTACTCATTTGAAGGTTTTTACGCATTTATTCTTATGTTTTTATTGATAAAATGATATAATTGCGATGAGAATCTTATATAGAATATAGAATAGCAACAAAAATGTGTTAGAAAAGCTAAATATTTAAATAAACACTAATTTTTTGCCTGACGAGCGAAATTAGACGCACACATACAAAGGGCTCCCACGCCATTACTGTTCTACATCATCATCAGCGTATCGTAGTCCACTGCTGGACATAGGCCTCTCCAATAGCACGCCACTTAAAATTGTATATCGCCGTTGATTCGTGTTTGCACGCAGCCTAGCGGGAAGTCCCGGAACTATTAACACCCACACATACACAGTAGTGACGGACAATGAACAAGACGTAAACTGATCTTTGTTTATGTTTTACTAAATTATTTTGTATTGACCATAGACTTTGTGTGTCACATAATGGAACGATCAGTTTGTTCTCTTTAGCATTCAGTCATTTTCATAGAGTTTAGAGAATTCTCAGAACTTAAAAATAATAAATGAAAACTGGTCTAGCAAACGAGTCCTTTTTTTAAATAACTTGATAAATAGGTTGTTTTTTTTTATGTATTGTTCCTGTCTTTTGCACTAGTTAACTAAAAAAATAAATTATTTAACTAAAAAACACTATTTCTTCATATAAATACTACGTAATTTGGTGTTCGGCGCAAATAATAGTTTGATTGTAAAGTGACAAAATGGCGAATATCTCGACAGCGAAATGTGATTTTTACAAATATGTTTCTCAATGAATTTTTACTGCAGTTATAGTGTTTTTTATATCAGTAGATAGCTTAGTTATCGAACTTTATGAGGATAATAAGTAAAATGAATAATAAACCACATAAAATATTAAAATCATGTTTATTAACACAATAGGTGCGTAAATTAATACTTGGCTCAATTGTGAGTAAATAATAAAGCGATAACATTAGTTTAGTAATAAAATATGGCATAACCATGTACGCTTGTTATCCATCTTTTGAAAAATAATCACTTTTATAACCACCGAGCATTGTTTTTTAAAATATTTGATCATTTTCGTACACCATGCACCGTGTTGCAAAATTTTGCACTTTCGCCGCACGGTGCATGGAACCGGAAGTACCCGTTCCCGCATTCGAAAGATTAAGTAAGGATATTTCCGTAGTACAACTAGTTGAAACATTTAAAGTGTAAATAGTAATCCAGCGTAGCGGCCTGCCAGGCATGATTACCTTGTCTGAAGATCACCCTGTTCCTGGGACATGTCACGCATTCCTTCATAATGGTGACCCCAATGTGAATGAAAAAAATCACTCACATAGTCACAAGATGTAAATTTCTTGATTTTCAATGTCATCTATGTTTACAAACCAATATCTAGCAGCAGTAGTACGTTTCCACTAGAAATGACTACTGTCCAACAACAAATAACAGCGGACTGTTAAGTCTGTTGGTCGATCTTGGTTGGTTGATCTATTATAATGAGCGCTAACACTTATCAAAGTACTTTTAACATTGTTCTTATTACCTTTGTAGAACTTCAGTACATTCCTCAGTAGCAATAGACCCTAGTGCCTCAGCAGCTTCATGTCTAACCATCTCATGCTCATGTGTGTTTTCTAATGTTGACTTTAGGAATGGCACACTCCTCTCGTCTTGCATCTGGCCAAACACAAATGCTACTTCATGTCGGAAGAGTGCACTGGATGCTTTTAGACCTGTAATTGAATGAAAATTAAAACACATTAGAAAGGGTATTTTAAGATTCAGTATATTACCATTATTATACTGTTCAATCAAGGGTATATGGGTTTTAAGTCAACAGATAGAGACTAAAATCACATGATCAGGGTGCTCCCCAGATTAGAGAAACTAAAGGCTGTCGGGAGTTTTACTGGAAACACCACATACTCCATGCTCCATGCAAGGAACTAAAATCCTAAGGGGTTATTCACACCATTACAGAACCGACACAACAACCGAACCGAACCAAACAGAACAAAACCATGCGGTTTTAAGAAAATAACTAGAAATATGGAAAGTGATATATTTAGAACACCTTTAATTGGCTAAATATGTACTGCAATCAAATATATAATACTAGCTGACCCACGCAACCTCGTTTGCGTCTTTTATTGCCCGAAGCGTGAAAATTTTCCCCCGTTTTTGAAACATTCTTCATTGGTGCTCCGCTCCTATTAGTATTAGCGTGATGATATATAGCCTATAGCCTTCCTCGATAAATGGTCTATCCAACACTGAAAGAAATTTTTCAAATCGGACTAGTGGTTCCTGAGATTAGCGCGTTCAAACAAACAATCAAACAAACAAACTCTTCAGATTTATAATATTAGTATAGATATAGACAAAGGCCTACTTGAACTACATTTAAATCCATGTAGAAACTCTTGAAATGTTAATAAAGAGAGTATATCTGTTAACTTCTAAACTAATGGATACATTCCTTGAACAAAGTATATGTTTATAAAGTTACCACAAAGCTCAATAATACTCAGTTTGCAAAAGGTACTAGAACTTAGAACACTTTTGTAAACACAGTTGTGTTTGTCCACAGTTCATTTTCTGTGAAATCGTAAAGTGTCTGCTCATTACTAAAACTAGTGGCTCAGATAAACTGATTTCTAAGAAAATTAAAAGGAACATTCTATTCTCTTTAGGTAGTATACATTTTACATTAACTACCTCATGCTGCAGTGGTAGCGTATGCGACTGCTGTGCTTGAGGTCTCAGGTTTGGTTCTGGTCAAATGTTTGTATGATCTGCAAATATTTTGTTTCGGAGTTTGGGTGTTTTTTTATGTATAACATTTATGTATTTACAAAACAAAGTATATGTGCATTCATATCAGCTGTCTAGTACCCATAATACAAGCTCTGCTTAGTTTGTGAACAGATGGCGTTGTGCGTTAGATGTACGAAATATATATTATTTTATACTTCTATAATGGCAAAATAACTAATTAAATATTAATAATACAGGTATAGCTATTGCTTTTTATGGAGCGAATTAGTTATTTGGGGCCATAAAGACCTTTACTAATGTGACATCTTAAGACAATTATATAATTTGGATAATGTATGACGGATAAGAGAAAAACTTAGTGGAATAAATATGCATAATACCAACCTTCACCCAAAGCGTTAATACTTTCAGTAGTGCCAAGGTTCCTCAAACTGAACATAGCTCTATATCTTTCAAATAAGGACTCTTTTTCATCCATCAGAGCAACTTTGAGTATGTCAACATCTTTTTCATTGCTTGGAGGGGCAGGATCTACAGATAGATATAAACTCTTTGATTGACTTTCTTCATCTGAGTTAGCAACCCAATTAAGTCTATGCAAAGCTATTTGGCAGGTCTCTGCAACTTCAATTGCAGGATCTTGCATGTATTTTTGGAGTATATCACGGAGTTTCGGATCACCAATAGCACCTAAAGCTTCAGCTGAAATAATAATAAAATTATATAATTAATTAACTTTTTTAAAGCACAAAACAATGATATGTAGAAAATAAGATAAATCCATGCACACTATATTTTTAAAAGGGTAAGCACCTGTCAGTTAACAAAGAAAAGATAAACTAAAAGTGCATTAAAAGGGAAATGTCAGGTAAGAATGGAGCAAGAGATATTACCTTAGAAATGAACTACAAGTACAACAAATTTGGGTATTAATAATAATAATCTGTTATCTATATGTATTTAAAATCCTTGAGTTGATATGAAACTCAAACTAAAACTCAAATCATTTATTTCCATAGGCCCCAAAAGGCACTTGAACATGTCAAACGTTTAGGGGTTTTTGGTAACAAACCCCTCCAAAATGGCTAGACCAATTTTATGATATTTTGTGTGCATATTTGGTAGATCTGAGAATCTGCTATCATCTATTTTTCATACATAAATGACAAGGTGACACACCCCAAATTTTTTTATGGCAATTCTTTTTTTACTATGTCAGCCAGTATTATCTATATATCCCACAATTTTGTAATTTGAAAAAAAAAAATTTAGAAAATAATTATGTAACAATTGAAGTACTGTATACAAGAAAATGGTATAGCTTTATTGTACTCTAGAATAATGGCAGTCTCACTACTCGGACGCAATCTCTTACAGGCAACTACGATATAGCAGGCATTTAGACAGAAAGGAAACAAGCAGTAAACAAATGAGTGATAGATAACAATGGAAGAAAAAAAACATACACCTTAAAAACTCACAAATAAATGTTTTAAATAGCATATTTTTTTTCCTACAGAGAAAAACTGACTGATAAATAATATACACCATTATTATCATCATAAACAGCCTTTAATGGTCCTGGACATAAGCTTCTCTTTAACAAGGAGGAATAGAAGGAGAATAAATTGTATTTTTTTTTAACCTCTTAAAACCAAAAATTGTTAGAGAATAGATATAAATTATTGTTATGTATTAAATTGGTCATTGTTAGGTGTTGAGGATTCTATTCGGATTCGGATAATTTATTATTTTTATATTGCAAATACCATGCATTCTCACGTATTTGTAATCACATAATCAAAGTACTATAAAAGATAAGAACTCACCGGCTTCATGACGCACTATAGGGTCTTGTTCTGTATCTTCTAACAGGCTCCTTAACACAGGGATTGCACGTTCATCTTGCATCTGACCTAAACAGTAAGCTAGTTCATGTTTGAGTAACACAGATTCGTCTGAGAAGCACTGGCTAATGCATTCAATTGCTGTCTGGCCGCCTAAGTTTCTTAAAGTGAATAATGCTCTAAAGCGCTCCTTCATAGGTCTTGACGAATCGTTAAGGACTTTGCCAATATTTTTTATAACAGTTTCAGGAGTGTTAGTCATTCTAATAGTGTAAATAAATAATGAAATATACTTCAAAAAACTGCTGAGCTTCGACTCAACGATACGGAATGTGAACATGCGGCAATGACACTGACAAGTAGTTTCTGCTGACAAGTGACAACTGACTCTGGCATGCCAAGGAAAAAAACAAATGACGTTTGTGACAAAATGTTTCAAATTGTGCGTTGTTTTTCAAATGGTGATATTGTAGTGTTAGCCTGTACTTTTACGTTTTAAAGTTTTAGACTTATTTATGTTGACTATCTGTATTCTAGTAGTCCAAGACCCCAATCAACGCAGACTTACGTCATTTTAGGGGAGACAGAAATTTTAGGATCGGTATTCTAACATATACTCAGAACGGAGTAGATACTCGTTTAGCTCAAAGCGAGGCCGTTTTACACTTAGCAGTTTTCAAAGGTAGAATTAGATTAAATTCTCTGCTTTTTCATATTCGTTTTAACGGTTTAATTTCACTTATTGAGTTTGTTTACTTTTTTTCCTAATCTAGTGCTAGGTACATAGATACATATGGTAAAAATATTAAACTTAAATACAATAAAACGACTTTTTAACGAAAATATTATGTAAAATAATATTTTCATTAAATTTAATATCAAAGTTTTTTATCTGTGTAACACATACAAACTAAGGGCTTCCGTATACATACAACTTTTTTATCAACTAAACTGTTTAGTCGAGTTGTTTGCTTCTCGTGAATTCTACACGACTAAACTTTTTAGTCGATGGAGGTGCGCATACAATCGATTTTAGTTGATTTATCGCCTAAACAAATTCAACAGTCTTCTGTAGGCAACGTCCAAATCTAGGTGCTAAGTACAATGCGATTTAACCATAAAGTTATAGCTTAAGCTTTGCTTTATATACGTTTTAAAAGAGATAGGAAAATGTGGTATTGTGTACATCTTATATTCATTAACAGATTATTTTATGGAATATTTCAAACGTTGCATTCTAAGTTAATAGAGCACACAGATAAGTTTTTAAATATTACATCACGCATCTGCAAATGCTAATGCGAGTCCACTGAACAGTTTCGGGTCGACTGTTAAGTCGATGTTATGCGCACTTCAATACATCGCAATACAAAATGAGCGCGTGATCGATAGTTGTCCAACTTTTTAATCAAAAGCAGATCGATACAGCTTTTCAATTTTTAATAGATCAACTATGGAGTTGACAGTATGCGCACTTTCATACATTGCTATGAACATATGAAACCCAACAAAATTGTTTAACTGTAAATTGTATGTATGCGCTAGCCCTAAGTGCATAACTTTAAAACTGTCTACCCACTTGTTCACCATTGTTTTTGAAAGAAAGGTTTACGCATTTCGTCATCAGGTGTCTGTCGTGCCGTACCCAAAAATATAAAAGGTAAATATAATATAATAATTAAAAGATTACTACAATGGTTAATTATTTATTTATTTGTAACAAATTGGCTAAATACTTTTTTATTTCTTACCAATGTTCTCAATTTAATATCTAGTTCTATTTAATTAACTTTAGTTGATACATTGAAACATCTACTTAAATTAATAAAATTTGTCATTTAATTAGAGCCCGTACTTATGTCCCTTGAGTTGCAGGTATCCATAGGCGGAGGTAGTCACTTGCCATCAAGTGAATAGTCTGTCTCAGGTTCAGATTAATGTTGTATATAACGATAGTAATAATCATTGAAATACGTTTTTTGCAGCAACATCCAAGGAATAGGTATTAACTGCTTACTACAATTCGCCATGGAAGACTTGAAACCTGTAGTACCAGTTAACTACCAAGAACTGAAATTCCTGAGAATTAGAAGAAACAAAATATTTTTGGGTAAGTAATATTTTTAATTTCTTTCATAAGAACTAGTCTTTTTACCATACAGGATTTGTTTATGTATATTTCATATATTTAATACTAGTTGTACCTCGCAGTATATCCCACGGTTTTTGTTGCTTTTGAAACGGATATTTTTCACTACATATTTCATTGGTTTCATTTTGTTTTCGCGTAACCCTATTGTCTTTAAAGTAGAAGTAGCCTACGATACTACATAAAACGACAGAAAGTGCAATGTGAAGGTAGCAAGAATTAAAAAAAAAACTTGTTAGTAACGGAACCACTACCTACGTGTAGGTATTAAGTGAAAAACGGTCAATTTCAACTGAACACTTTAATTTTATTTAAATGATATGACGACGAGCCGCTTCGATCTTATTTATTTGTATTGATAGACATACAACTTCCAAAACTGTTTAACTGCCTCGGTGGAGCAGTGATGGCGTATGCGGCCGCTGTGCTTGATGTCTCGGGTTTGATTCCCGGGTCGGATCAAATATTTGTATGATCTGCAAATATTTGTTTCGGAGTTTGGGTGTTTTCTATGTATAATATGTATGTATTTACAAAAGAAAAGTATATGTGTTTTTTTTATTTCTTTATTTATTTAATGAGGGCTTAGAGTAATATCAATTATCTAGTACCAATAGTACAAGCTCTGCTTAGTTTGGGACTAGATGGCGTTGTGTGTTAAATGTCCAAAAATATAATTTTATTTTATTTTATTTAAATTTAAACTTTATTTTGACAAACAAAGAGATTAAAAAACGAAACGGATCAAAAATATATGGTAAAATAAAAAAATCTGTCGGTGGGTAGTCCCCAGTAATTTGTGTAGGTAGTTATGGTATACGTATAATAGTTATTATAATTCAGTACAGGTAAAGGTTGTTTACGACAACAATTTGCAAAGATATTAAGGTATCACCATATTTACCAAAGCTATGCACATACATAATTTATCAATCTCCGAAGTGTTGTTATTGATAAATATTTAAGTAGGAAGGTACTCGGTAGCGTCGCTACTCCCACTTGACGATTATGAATCTATTTTAATATCGAATGCGATAAATATCGATTACTTTAGAATCATATTATTCTGTGTCTACTACCACGAAGTGATTGTATTTTCAGTTTCTTCAATACGTTGTAGATTAAAGATATATCCATCATCAAATATCATACATACTTGTATATATAATTGTAAATATTATATACCTAATCTAGTAAATACATTCACTAGATTTTAAAGAAACTCATATCTAATATAATTAGGTAAATAAAAACATAATGTCAACACGTCTTATTTCAGAATAGGTTGCTGCCCAGCTTTTCAATTCGAAGCAGTACTACCTGACATTAACTTATATTATTTTATGATATTACCATAACTTTGTCTTGCCCAATGACTTTTAATCGGTCACCGATGCCCTATTAGAATAGTGTTTTACGAAAGTACAGTTGACGTAATTGGCGACTGGTCATAAAAGAAAACAGCCAAAAACAATTTTAAAACAAAAAAACGAAAAGGACTGGAAAATTATGAACAATGAGAAACTAGATAAAACTATCAAAATACACATCAAAGAAATTGTGAGTTGGTAATAAAAGTGGGTAAACAGATACTTATCGAATTGTAGGTATCTACTAAAACCTTTATGTATGTATAGATGAAGTCAGGCATTTCTTCCCAGTGTCTTAGAAAATGCCGGCCTCTTCTAACTGTAAAATTTGACGTGTAATATATCTGTAAAGATTTACTTACAAAATAAATATCATTTATCATTACAAAAACAATCATAAATTGTGTTATTTATCCTATATAGATTAAATTTTAATTTCATTTTATTTTATTTATAAGTCTTAGGGCAACTTACACCAACACTTAACATAGGTTGTAAAAATAACAACAATACGCCATTAACAAGTCCACAGATAGAAACTTTAATATTTAGAAAATAAAACCCTGTAGTTAACAAAAATGAGAAATTTTTTTTTTTTAGAATATTTGAAGTTGAGTCCAATCACATGCTTAATATGAATTTAAATTCAATAAATACAGTTTGCTCCCTATAATTGATATACTCATAGCAAAAATGTCAAGGTCATTCTATTAATTATTTTATATATCAATACTAATATATAAAGCTGAAGAGTTTGTTTGTTTGTTTGAACGCGCTAATCTCAGAAACCGCTGGTTCGATTTCAAAAATTATTTTAGTATTGGATAGTCCATTTATCGAGGAAGGCTATAGGTTATATATCATCACGCTAATACTAATGGGAGCGGAGTACCAATAAAGAATGTTTCAAAACCGGGGGAAAATATTCACGCTACGGGCGATAGAAGACGCAAACGAGGTTACGTGGGTCAGCTAGTAATACATATTTTTTAAAACCCTTTGATCAATTATGTACTCGTATCGACCATAAATACTCCATGTTTTACCTGACCTATTTAATTAGCTATTGCGACTAATTAATAATATAGTTAGACAAATGACTAATTTGGTAAATTGAGAGTAGTAAGTAGGCTTTGTTAATAGTATCATTTGCAAATAACAGCTTACTACACGCAAAACGCCTATTTATGACTATTAATCATTACCACAGGGAGTCTGGTCTTTGCATAATTATCACCATATTGTTAAAATGTTTTGTAAATTATTTGTAATTATACCTATTACATATACCTATACCTATTACACGTAAATGTTTACTTTTGGCTTTATTCGGCTGTCGACCATAGACAACTATTATTAGCTACACATGTATTCATACTTAAATACTTAGTTCAGAGTTGAGACTGTAGTTTTCCCTATGAATAAATAAATTAATTGAATAAAACCCTTTACCACTGTAGATAAGATTTGAGTTTTTAATGATCCAAAAATACCCATAAATACCCATAATTTTTGCGACCTCTGCGACTTTTGTTATAATAAATACACATTGTTTATTAACTATCAACTGTTTTTTTTTAAACGTGAACATTTCATGTCAACGGAATAACGAAATACCAAACTAAAATATCAGCATTCCTGCTGTCGTGTTTCGTTGGAGAGTGCGAGACTGGAGGCCCAATGATTTTCCATCAGGCAAAGTAGTCATTTTTTCCGGCTTATAAAAAAACGAACTTCTGAATCAATAAACATGAAAAAGAAGAAGATACAATACGCCCTTTTTTACAGATAAAAAAGTTAATTTGAAATACTCCGGTACGATTTATTTAAAAAAAGTTATTTAATACTCGTAAATAGCCCAAATGGCGGCCGAAGTGTTAGATTTTATTAGTTACTTTTATTAGTTCCAGACGAGTTTAAATCTTTTTTTACATAGGTTAACATGTTCTTTGTTCATTTTGAAGTAAATTAAAAAAAACTTTTTCCTTTGGTTTATTTTAAATTTAATTAAAAGTTTCATTTTCTCTTTTATATCCCGCACTAAGAACATTTCTGTGTCGCAGGAAACCTTAGAAACATGTATGAAACGCATCCAAAAGTTTAGAACAATTTTTTTACAGGACAGATAAAGTGTTGTACCATGTGGGGTTTGTACCAGCGTTGCCAGACGTCCCACCAAAATCGGGACGTAGCGATATTTGAATCAAAATAGTTATGTCCCGCGCAGAAAGCTTTTTTTCCGCTTTTGGGGATAACTGGCCGGACGCCGACAATGAAGTTGGCCGTAGTGCTTAGTCATGAATAAAATTGGCAGGCAATAAAAAAATTGCAGTATACAAATAGGAAATGGCACCTGGCACTTATGGATGATGTAGCAGACAAACAAAAATATTCCGAATGAACTTTTTTTTTCGTCGTAATTTCTGAGTAGATACGGTTTTTAACTTTGTCCCGCTTTTGACGAAAGAATCCCACCTTTTTTCAGTACAAAGTATCAATACCCCGATTTGACAAAAAAATCTGGCATCGCTGGTTTGTAGCCACAACACTGAGCGCAGTAGAAATCGCCATCTCTGCAGTCATCTACAGAATAAAGTAACTCTCCTAGGATGGAAAGCACTCCGTTGTTGATTTATAATCAGGTCATCGACTTCCAGCCATACAAATGGCATTCTTATGCTACAGCCTTCCATAATCCATACTTATACAATATCAATGTCCGTCGCGTTAATAGGAAACAATGGTTCATTAGCAGATACTTATCATCGATTAGCTCAATGCAAAAGCATGGTGCTGCATCAGAAAATAGATCATCATTGTTTTGTAATTTATAGTGCATTGTATTATGCATTTGAAGGATATGCACCAACATACTAGCTTTTTGCCGGGTAGTTTCTCTTATAATCTGATTAAATCTGAGAGGTTTCCCGGATCGCAAAGTCGGAAGAAGACATTTAATCTTATAGGGCATAATTTTTTTTTTTTTTTTTTATTATATAGGGGTCAAACGAGCAGACGAAATATTATTTTGACTGCTGCATGATGATGATTGAATTCAATTAATAAAAGGGCTAAGTCGTACGAACACATAACAACACAAAGAGAGAAGAGGTTAGACATATTAGGAAAGTGTGGCTAGAGCAATTTTTTATGGAATAGGATGTAAATGAGCTAGCATATCATCTGATGGTAAGCGATTACCGCCGCCTATGGACACCCGTAACACCAGAGGCGTCACAAGTACGTTGCCGACCTTTGGCGGATGGGGGAGCGTTTGGGGTACGGGCCTCCGGTATCCTCAGGTTTTTTGTGAGGTCGTGGTATCACTCCGGTCGAGCTGGCCCATTAATGCCGAAGCGTGCCTACATTGGTAATATCAACTGTCAAACTCCCGGAAAAAAAAATAAAAAAGCGAAAAAAGAAAAGTGTCCTATGGGGTTTGAAAAGAAAATACATTTACCAATTTCAAAAGCATTTTTATTGTTTACCATTCGGGTCCTTAATTTAGGGTTTACCTTATTTTATTCAAAATGATCTACATGAAATAACAACTACTAGTCTTCAATAAAACTATAAAACAAACATACCCGAACATAACATAACATAATATAACAAACATAAACTGCCTCGGTGGCGCAGTAGTAATGAATGCGAATGCTGTGCTTGAGGTCTCGGGTTCAAATCCTGAGTCGGACCAAATGTTTGTGTTTGTATTTGTATCAGTTGTCTTGTATGTACCCATAACACAAGCTCCGCTTAGCTTGGGACTAGATGGCGTTGTGTGATAGATGTCCGAAATATTTATTAATATTATACCAGAGGGTTATTTTAGAATCTTAGGCGTAGGTGACATTGCTAGATTAATATTCCGTTCTCAATTGAGCGATTTAACTTTATATCCCGATGTATTAGGTATACTTATTGCGTTTTAGGCTTTAATCAACTTCAAACGAAGGTATCAATTGCCTTTAGAAGGTCACATATTGCATTAAATGAGTCACATGTACCTAGTTCTTTCAGTTATTGACTTAGTATCAATAATTTTGCCTTTGGTGGCGCAGCGGTAGCGTATGCAAATGTTGAGCTTGAGGTATTGGATCGATTCCACACAAATTGTTTTTCTAAGTCTGTATGTACTTTGTGTACGTTTCATGTATGTTTGTAAAGTCCCCTACGACACAGGATGTATATTCCTAATGCGAGAATAAATATACTACAATATAATACTAAAATAAACTTAAACGTGAACACATCAAAGCAACTGTCGAAGCTCTGTAAAATACTTAGTAGCGGGAAATGGACTCCTGCTACTGCGTTTATAAAATATGTACAATGATGGTAATTTATTAGCAGATCCAATCTTCTTTGTCTTTGCATATTCTGTGCTACGGAACTGTGGCTTTAAATCAGATCACTTTTATTTATGATACATTTAATTTATATAATAAAGTATCGATTTGAGATAAAACAATAATAAATAATAAATAAATAAATATTCCGGACATCTAACACACAACGCCATCTAGTCCCAAGCTAAGCAGAGCTTGTGTTATGGGTACTAGACAACTGATATAAATACTTATATACTTTTTTTTGTAAATACATACATATTATACATAGAAAACACCCAAACTCCGAAACAAATATTTGCAGGTCATACAAACATTTGGTCCGACCCGGGAATCGAACCCAAGACCTCTTGCTTAGCAGTCGCATACGCTACCACTACGCCACCGAGGCAGTTGCAGAGGCAGATACAATCATGTTCTATTGTGAGATGGATCTTATAACAACAGATTTATTAACGTTATAAAACAAATGTTTAGAAATGTGGCTCGTAAAAAATATTTTAGATCTATAACCCACTTAGTAGTCTGTTCTGAGTATTAAATGTCTGATCTCAGAGATGGCACTATTAATTTGAACCTAAATCATTACACAATATCAAGTAAAGTCGCTCAAATTTAATATTATTTAAATATAATATAAATAAATATAAATGAAGATTCTAAAGTCTTTAATAGAGACTGCCCAAAGCAATAATATATATCATAGACAGATAGGTATGTACCTCATAAAAACATTTAACCACTTTATGATATATCAATATCATAAAAACAAGATAGTGAAGAGTATCTCACGGCAGTCGCTCTACGTAAAAAATTAAGTTCAGTCGTGTCGTAGGAGCTGCTGACCCTAATCTAGGAATAAGGTTCAGATGAAGAATAATATAACAGCAATATAATTAAGTCAATAACGAAATTAAATTTATTATATATTGGTATTACAATTATTTTGATAGGGCTTCATTGATATGAGGATGGGCGGGCGGCGGGTATAGTAAACAAACCGACAGTGCCGAGCCGAGCATCGGACGTGTCGTACGCGTCTCACGAAACTCTACTTAGTATAGACATCGCTCTATATTATCTACGATAAACGCGCGCGTAAAAGTTATAACACACCGATTTAGATAGTGACTTGTAAGTAAGGTTTTAATATATATTTTAATAATCCTGTAGAGCTCTAGACGCTGGTTAAATTTAAGAAGATTGCGGTATTTGTTGTATTAAAGTGGATTAAAAGGAAATGATGGCCGCTCGGTCGGGATTTAAACGACAACGTACCAGTATATAAATGTAGTTCTAGCACTTTAGACCCCACACAATATTAAAGTTATAGCCGGCAGAAACTACCTAGTTCAAAGAATTTTAATTTGTTAAATATTTCATAAAAGTATCTGAATCTGAGAACACTATTTGTTTTTTTTATCTCAACGTCGATTGGACAACCCGGTGCTTAACTCTTATTGAAAGCCATACCTAGTCAATAAAAGTTAATAAATCACAATTGAAACGAATTTATATCACTTACGGTATGCATAAAATTATATTATATGCTTCATTTTTACTCCATTCCATTTCATTTCAACTACAACATTTATATATTCCTTCACGTGGAAATTTGCATAACAATTTTCTTATATATATAATATAATTTAATCCTACTTACGTATTATGTTTTGTTAAAAATTAAACACTTCTTGTGTTGTACAAAAAAGCGAGTCACGAAGGAACAAAAAACACAATTATGTAATTACATTTCAATGAACAATACAGTAACAATACAAAATCAATTATGTTCAATGTGAAGTGCCAACTACACATACGATTTAATTTATAATAGGATAAATTTGTTTGTTTGAACGAACTTCTGTACTACGTCTCTACTTGGTTGTATTATTGTCCTAAATTTATTACGACTGAATTATATAATCACTATTGATACGTAATATATTACTCGTATTTTGTATGAATAGTGATTTCCCGCAAGTATACCCCTTTTTACGAAAATATTGGCAGAATAAACTTTTTATATGGAGGTGTGCAGAAAGCTAAAAAAATAAAGATATATTTAATGAATTAGGGTCAAATTTCGACCAATAGGCGATCACTTGCTATTTCTAAACACACACTAGGTTCTATAAGAAATAAAATGGAACCTACAAGTAAAACGTCCAATTGCGCGAATAGCACTGGCATGAATAAATCTCATATCGAAAAGTTTAATGTAGTTTTATAAAATCCACCCTGGGTTAAAAGTTGTCAGAAATGAAAATCATCATAATAACTGAATGTGAAAAGACCAATCAAAGCCACACAAGCATATCTATACTAATATTATAAAGCTAAAGAGTTCGTTTGTTTGTTTGAACGCGCTAATCACA
Source organism: Spilarctia lutea (assembly GCA_916048165.1). Taxonomy (NCBI): domain Eukaryota; kingdom Metazoa; phylum Arthropoda; class Insecta; order Lepidoptera; family Erebidae; genus Spilarctia; species Spilarctia lutea. Next base: position 15,654,052 of record OU696479.1, read on the forward strand.
GGAACCGCTGATCCGATTTCAAAAATTCTTTCAGTGTTGGATAGTCCATTTATCGATGAAGGTTATAGGTAATATATCACCACGCTAATACTAATAAGAGCGGAGCACCAATGCAGAATGTTTCAAAAACGGGGGAAAATTTTCACGCTACGGGCAATAGAAGACGCAAACGAGGTTGCGTGGGTCAGCTAGTAATTACATATTATTATGTTTACCTTGGGTTTATGAGCATTAATATGTTTATTTTTAAAATAGTTGAGACAGAAATTATAAATAAAGAAATTATTATCCTAAAAAAATGTCAAAACACCATAAGGTGTGACAATTTAAAAATAAATCTGTGGATTCTGTAGAACAGTCAAAAAAATTATCATGCGCGAAATTTAACTGATATCAAAATTTCCTATACCTATTTATTTATTTTTTATAATATGCACAAGTATGCGGCCTATAGGTACAAGATTAAGTTTTTTTTATTATATAGGGGGCAAACGAGCAGACGTATCGCCTGATAGTAAGCGCCGCCCATGGACACCCGCAACACCAGAGGCGTTCTAAGTGCGTTGCCGGCCTTTTAGGAAGGAGTACGCTCATTTCTTGAAGGTTTGAAGGTCGTAATGGTCCGGGAACACCGCAGGCGACAGGTGGTTTCGATGGTTTCTTCTCTAACGTTCCTTACAATGTAGTAAAAGTAAAGCACATTTGGACCTGGTTTATCTACCCCTTCGGGAACAGAGATCTAAGTCTATGTATGTACGTAGTACTGCTATATTCTATAGTTATATTTTTTCAAACAAGTCAGATCGTACATAGATATGTACTAATTACTTAGCTCTTTTATGATAAGGAAACGAACATACCATGGAGGAGCATAAACAAATAAAAAGACGGTTTCACAATGTTTTTAAGAAAATGATCAACCATTTTAAGGTATACCTTATTGGTAGGATTATTATTTAACAATCCTACCAATATTATAAGCGCGAAAGTTTGTGAGTATGTGAGTATGTTTGTTGCTCTTCACGCAAAAACTACTGAATGGGTTTTGATGAAACTTTACAATAACATAACTTATACATCAGAATAATACATAGGCTATAATTTATAAAACTAGTAGTAGGGTAGAACGCGGGTAGAACCGCGGGACGACAATTAGCGATTCAGCTAGTAAGTTTATAAAAATGTAATTATAGAAATCTATTCAAATTATTAAGTAATTATATATGTGTAAACCTCTTTTATTCAAGTGGTACCTTCTATAAAAGACTTAAAAAATTCAGTCACATATATAATAATTTTTCATTATCACGCTCGAGACCTTGCCAATGAACAGAAAATACACATTTCTACATTACTATGTAGAAATGTGTTTAAGAGATTTAAGGGTGTCTAATTAGCTACTATATGTTTAAAAGTCGTAAAAAATAGGTGCAAAATCCAATAATAATGGTGCTAATTATATTCTTAAAGTAAACTAAAAACCAGTAAAAAAAAAATTTTTTCGACGACGTTCTAAATGTCAAAGATTGACTAATATTAGATATGTCACATTTAAATTAGAGATTGCCTAAACACATCCATACAAAAAAAACATTTTGGAAATCTTTTCAGTTAAATTAGAGATAAGAACCTCCACAAGACACGTTTTTTAAATGTTTTAAAAGCTGCTTCAACCGAATGCACTCGGGGTGCATTAGGATTGGAGGGGGTATTTTGAAAAGCTGTAAATAAACTTTTTTATATTCTACTTACTTTTCATTTCACTAACTATTTTTGGAACAGCCCACGTATATCTGTACCATTGATTTTATTAGTATAGTAGTAAGCCAGTAGGTAGTGATAGTCAAGTGGCATAGCATACGCGTCTACGATGCGACGTCATTGACGCCTAAAATGTTGCTAATTTTAAACTTGAAGTAAATAGAAAAGCTGAATTTCATTCTCGTAAGATTCCGTATGTTGTTTTTGAGGTTTAAAAAATAGTTAAAGTTGTACCAGGCGCGAACGAAGGTTCACATTCTCCTTCCTTTAATAAATTTCCAAAATGTGAACATAATTTTAGAAAAAAATTGTTTAATGACGCAACAACAGAATGAGCTGTTGCTTGACTCACTCATAAAAGTTTTAAAACAAATTTGACCTTTAAGAAATTATATTATATTACTTATTTGACCTTATCGCGCGCAAATATAAAGTGCAATAAAGATTAAATGATATTTTTGGACCACTTTCGCAAGAATATAATATACTAGCTGACCCACGCAACCTCGTTTGCGACTTATATTGCCCGTAGCGTAAAAAAATTCCGATTTTGAAATATTTTTCATTGGTGCTCCGCTCCTTTTAGTAGTAGCTTGATGATATATAGCCTAGAGCCTTCCTTGATAAACGGACTAACCAACCCTGAAATATTTTTTGAAATCGGACCAGCGGTTCCTGAGATAAGCGCGTTCAAACAAACAAACAAACAAACAAACTCTTCAGCTTTATTATTAGTATAGACATACATATACGCATAACGTAATAACTCACAGATAACTAAATATAATTACATAACAAGAGTTATTTATGTCAATGTCAATATTAATATTTTAGACTTGGAGGCATATATGTGTGTTCACTGATTGACATGGATATCGTCAGAACCGACTTAGGGAGTGAATTAAGCAGGTCAATATTACAGCACTGGAAAAAAAAGGAAATCTTGAGACAATCTCTTTATCAACGCGTCTGGGCAGTGTTGTATGGTAAAGACTTGTGTTGAGCAATGGACATTTCGGGTTAGATAACCAGGTCTACTCAAGAACTTTATGGCCCTGTCAGTATGGCCATAGTTTCTGCGAGCAATGTGTTCCCCGCCTACTTCCACTTACTTTAGCAATTTTTTTAAAGTTCTTGGATGATATGGCCGACTTGCATTAAAAGCGTGCTAAGTTCAACCATCCGTTCAAATAGCTCTGTCTATTTGGACTTTGAGCCCCGATAGACTTGAGCTATTGACCGATGAACCTGCCAAAAATTAAAATTGGTACTCTATTTAAAATGAGTACTTAATAGCGATAGTACATCATAACTATTGTAAATATGCGCGCAATGGTATAAAACGTAAAGGTAACTTATAATTATAACTTAATCACGTTACCTTTTTTCTTGCATTTTTCATAATGGTTTAAATTATAAGTTACACAAGAGCAGGAAACATAAAATCACTTATAAAAATACTCGATACATTTAATAATGAAATTAAACCACGACGTAATGCTGCACAAAATATTAATAAATAAATAAATAATAAATATTCCGGACGTCTAACACACAACGCCATCTAGTCCCAAGCTAAGCAGAGCTTGTGTTATGGGTACTAGACTACTGATATAAATACTTATATACTTTTTTTTTGTAAATACATACATAGAAAACACCCAAACTCCAAAATAAATATTTGCAGATCATACAAACATTTGGTCCGACCCGGGAATCGAACCCACTACGCTACCGAGTTATTTATTAAATGAAATGGTAACTAACGCCTACGTTTTTTATTCATACCATTCAGCTCAAAAAAGGGAATATATATGAGCAATATTAATGGAACAAGTCTGTGAAGATACCTATTTTGTCATTAAAAATATTAAAATGAAATTGCATACATATTGATAACTATAACCCATTTAGGTACACGAAAATCACAAGTTTCTTATTTTGATTACGCATGTTTATCTTTATTAAACGTTTTATCCCGTTGTTTATTTGTGTGTGTCTTCTAGATAAATGTTCTACACCGTATACTGCATGATCTGTCCCTTTGAAGAGATTCTCGAATAAAACAATAATACTATTGTCTTTCCTAATATTTACATTCTGTTTTACTGTGTAAATAAATTTTGTCTTTGTAAATTATACGTTTGCGTAAATTTCAAAGGCGTATTCGTGAAGTAAATCTGCAAATATGTAAATTAATGCTAAATGGTATTTACGTACGCGATGAGAATTATTTATAATCGGTGCACAAAAGCATGGAAAGGACGTAGGTATGTTAGATTTGGGCAACTTAACAAGTTTATATGTATTAAAAATATGTAAAAGAGAGTCTATAAGAACCTAGAGGAGTCAGTATATGTAACGGTGATCGACCACAAGGGAAATCTTTAGTAGGTATGGTTGTGTGGTAGACATTTATCGATGTATTGATTGAATGATTTTGTTGTAAATACCTATATGCTTTCATATGCATTGAGTGAAAGCTGGTGATGTGAAACTATAAACACACACTTTAATTTCATTAATTTGTATAGATTTATTTATTAGTCGAATTGGAGATAGATCTCGGCAAATATTCACTAAAGTGGTAGTATTGACAAAATGTTTTAATGTCTTGTTTTACATCTTATACCCCACGAATGTTGCGTACTAAATATCAATTTGAATAACTTTGGCAACACTTCAAGAAGTTTTGGATAAGTTACATTTGAATCCAATTTTATGTTACTGAGCAATCCACAGTAATAAATTTAAGTTTAATAATCTAAATATGGATAAATTTAAGTTTAATAATCTAAATATGGATAAATTCTATTCGTAATAGTACTAAATTTAATACCTACAGATATTGCATTATTGATAATGTAATATTCCAGGGCTAGACGTAGACATCTCCTGAGAAAGGAGAATTCGTCTTTATACTTAATTTGGTATAGCGTTTGTATCAAATTTTCCTTCTTTTTGCAGTGCTGTTTGCCTAAGTAGTTTGCTGCCTTAACCAGCTCTTACGACATCTACAAGACGAATACGGGTGTGGCACTTCGCGTTCTTAATCTGTCATACAACGTCTTTTTAGGGTTCCGTACCCAAAGGGCAAAAACGTGACCCTATTATTAAGACTCCGCTGTTCCTCCATTCTCCATTTGTCTGTAACGAACCTGTATCCCATGAACCGTGATAGCTAGACAGTTGGAATTATCATCCGTTATGTATTTCTGTTGCCGCTATAATAACAACTATTAAAAACAGAATGAAATCAATTTTTAAAAGGACTTCAATACAACAAATGTGTTTTTTTGCCATTTTTTTTGTTCGATAAGTATTAATGATGACAACAGGTAGAGGCTTTAAATGTATAGATAATGGTACGGAACCCTTCCTGTGCGAGTCCTTAGGCTTACTCGTGGTCGAGTTACTTTGTTTATTACATTGAAAGATATTTTTATTTATATCATGGCCATAAAACATCAACATATTTTTCATTTCCCTGAGTGATCGAATCTAATTTTCCACATGTAAAGTTATAGTTACATAATTAATTTTGTTTTTTTCCTTTCAAAAAAAAATAACCTTTCAATATAATCGTGCCAGAAACTTAGACATTATTTTAACTTGCAGTTAAGGAAGCCGAGTAATAACATATTCAAAGAAACCTAAGTCCAATATAAGCTTCTTAGGAAAACCTCTAAATAGATTAAGGTAAAATTCGTTTCCACTCACTATCCTAATAAAATTGGGATGCTAACATATATTTTAGTTTTTCTAGGTTTGCTAGTTCAACAAAAAACAGTTTTGTGAAGACTAGCCAGCAACTAGATCAAATCAGAATATGTCAATGCATTGCTATACGACACTACTACTAGTAATATACATACTGTAATTTGGGACTAAAAGACAGCCACTCCCAACACTGCTAATGACATGTGAGCAAATGTTTTGATTGTTATTTCCTTCGCAAACTATCAATATTATAATCAGTACAGTACACTTTGGATACTTATAAACAAGAGTGTCAAGTGTTATGTGAAAATTTACAACAAAGTCATAATTTCACCTACCCACGCATCAATTTGAACTTGGGTATTTCCTAATTTATTTATTGACTAGTTATTGCCCGCGGCTCCGCAGGCGTGTATGTCGTTTATCAAGATAAATAGTAGTCTTTGACCTTCCTCAAGAATCAAAGGATCTCGATTGTAAATTTCATCCAAATCGATTCAGTGGTTTGGTTGTGAAAGCGTAACAGACAGACAGTTACTTTCGAATTTATGATATGTATGGATGTGCAGAGAAGTTATTCCGAATGGAGTTGTAAAATGTGAATAGTTTTATAATATGCTATTGCGGATCATTATTGTAAATACATAGATAATTTTTTTTTTATGGAATAGGGGTAAAAATAGCATATGGGTCACTGGACGGAAAGTAACTACCGCCTTGAACACCTGCAAGTCACATCCGCGTTGCCGGTCTTGGCTGCGGGAGTAAGCTTTTTCTTAAAAGTTTTGAGATATAATTATTTAATTTATTATTATGCACCGAAACATGGCAGTCCCAAAAATAAAATAAATACCTATTAAATTGTATTTATTTTCATTTATATTAATAATTATTTTCAATAACCATTTCGACCCACTTCCAAATTCCTTGTGATGCGAAGTCTCTACCAAAGTATGATACACGTTTGTCACAGTTCGTTCATATCATACCTGCTGTCTGCTGTCAATCCTATTTCATCAGTATGGGATAGAAAGAAATCGAAAAACAGCATCAGGATCTAGTGGAAGGGTTCTCCATAAACTGACCCCTAGAATTGCACTTTGATCTGACTGCCAAAGTAGGGATTAACAACTGGATGCAACTGTTCAAGAATGTTAAAGCACTTTAAGCGCTCGCTTTAAACAAAGTACTCAACTGCAATGCAATTATGTGCAATGGAAACATTAAAATTGAAGATCAATCAGTAAACAAAGCTGTTTACTGCCTGACACAATTACTGTCAATGATATTCAATTACAGAAATAGGCTATTTTAATTATTTCCTACTATGGGTCACACATGTGGGCGGGAGGTGACTATGCGTAATTTCTAATATAATTTGTAAGAATCAGTATTGTTAACTTATAAAGCAGCTGCTATTCTAGTTCTCTCTCACTAGAACATCAACTGCCCCATAAACAAAATAATAAACAAAAACCACCAGTTTTAATTTATTGAAATAAATCTTGATTTCTAACCTTTTAAATTTGATTTGTTACTATTTAAAAGGAGAACAAAAATAATTATTGTGTTCAATCCATATCGGTAATATTTATAAACTAAATTATAAAGGGTAGATTATTGTCCAACAAAGAAAATTATACTAAAGCATATTCAAATTCTTGCACATTTTTTATATCGAATGACAGCATCATAACTTAAATGAAAAATAATAATCGTGAAGGTTTAAAACTCTAAGGAATTTCCAACAGTCGTGGATTAATTATACTAATGTATTCTTAAAATATGTAGGTAATCATAACAAGATGTGTTTCTCAACATGCTTATGGACTAATGGGAGAAATGTTTTTTTTATAACGAGCTTCATCTGAACCGACAGGACTAATAGGACCGATAGTCCTATTTCGTCGGCATAAATTTAACATTCTGATCGTCGTTCATAAATACTTTCTTGGTAAAATTTATTTTGTATTCCTGTCATATATTCCTTTTTCAAACCCATACTTAAACAAATTTATAGGAAAAATGTACCTATAACAAGTTAACCAAAAGCTTATTTACTGCTTGTGGTTAACTTGAAAATGTTGTTTTTAAGAAACTTTCTGAATCCAAAATGTACCAAAAAAATTATGTCAATAAAAATATATAACATTTGATAAAGATAAAACTAAACTGATATTACTATTATCTTCTTTGGCTCTGCTGTTGTCAACCACTTTGGATAGGCTTTCTTTACATTGCGCCATTTAACCCGGTCTTGCACTGCTCCTATGACATGCGTCATCACTGTATACTTGAAGTCATCATTCCATTTCCAACAGTCATCATTTGTATTTGTATAATGTCAGTACCTACTTTACTTACTTAATTATTTTTATAAATGATTATTAAATATTATATTAATTGGGGACAGACCCGTGCTTAATCTAGAATCACTACCTGGATGAAGCACGAGGATTATAGAGGTATTTTTAAGATGTAATGTTATAGTTGAGTTGTTAGAACAGTACCTATGACAGAATATTCTTTGTTTTCCCTAGTTATGTGTGACATAATTAAAAAACACACCGTATTTATTTACATACTACACATCATCATCGTCATCTTCCTAGCCTTTATTATTCCCAATATTATTTGGGGTCGGCTACAAGTTCAACCGGTTTTACCTGAATATCAGTTTTTACACAGAGCGACTGGCATCTGACCTCCGCAACCCTGACGGTGAACTGAATTCGAAGGTTGAACTAGTTGTCAGTATATTTGAGGGCACTGACTTCCCAATAACGATTGCCATAGATGTTCATGACTACCAGGACCGACGGCTTAACGTGCTCTCCAAAGCACGGGCGGGAAACACCGCGATCTTCCATACTCCAGGCTGCTATTAAGAATTTCTTGTAGGAAAAACCCAACAGCAGTCCGACCCGGGAATTGAACCGGGTATTACATTAGTATTTACATACTACACATATTATTTTTAATTTATGCACACACAGTATCGTACTGTTTCGTAGAGGTTTGTGTAAAGGTTCGAATTCTGCTCAAGTGAAATGTTCACTTGAATGAGCATTTAATGTAATGTTCATAGTTTTTCCATGTGTAGTATGTATGTGTTTACAAAGAAAGTATTTATGTCAGTTTACTAGTATAGTAAAAGCTCTGCTTGGCTTGGAACGAAATGACGTTATGTGAATATGGTACAATATTATTACTATATTAGGTAAGATATCGCGAACATTAAATAAATTTATCAAAGTGTGAACGAACATTTAACAGATAATATTTTATTATGTATTGATTTACAAGATAGGGCATATCTTTGGTTTATTGTGTGATAATTCGAATAATTTGTTTACCGATGTTAAAATTTGTTAATTACTGTTGTACAGACTATTAATAGACAGCAAAATCAAATATTTCACACGATTGTGAGGTAACATGATTAAATTAGATAATAATTATGTTTTTATCATTCAAAATTACTAAAGTTGTACCTAATCAAATCAAAAAGTAGTTTTCATGTATTCACTCATGTCGGAGGTAGCTACGATATTTGTGGTTCTAATTGGATAATCAATGTCACCTAAATAGGGATATTTTTAGGTGAGACTAATTTGACATCAAGTTGCAAACTAAACCAGAATCGTAATTAATGGTCATTTTTAACCGACTTAAAAAAAGAGGTTCTTAATTCGACTGTATTTTTTTTTACGTTTTTTTTTTTTTTTTTATTGAATAGTGGGCAAACGAGCGATTACCGCCGCCCATGGACACCCGCAACACAAAGGCGTCACAAGTGCGTTGCCGAGCTTTGGGGGATGGGAAAGGGGATGGGGGGAGGGGTTGGGGTATGGGCCTCCGGTATCCTCACTCAATCGGTGAAACACAACGCAAACGCTATTTCACACCGGTTTTCTGTGAGGCCGTGGTATCACTCCGGTCGAGCCGACCCATTCTTGCCGAAGCATAGCTCTCCCACGGTCCAAACCGTAAACCACTGTTATCTCAGCACTTTCACGTGGATGAACCGATTTTGATGATTCTTTTTTTTGTTCTTTACTGTGTGGTCAATGTTTTAAATTTGGTCCAATTCTTGAAGTGTTTCTATTTTTTAAATTGTATTATGTACATGACATTGTAACGAAAACAGCAAAATAAAAATTAGTATCCAGAAATTATATGTGATTACAATTTAATATTGAATTCATTTTTTTTTTCTTTATTTGTTTAATGAGGGCTTAGTCACGAAGTGATTATGTCGCCCTCATAAAAATACAACTTATGAACTATTTAACATACACATTTTAGCTATATCATACAGTGTTCTCGCTTTCTCCGTGCAGGGAAGAGCGAGAATGCTATTACATTCACCCACATTAAAATTAGGTTTACGAAATAATTGTTTTCTTTCAACTTTGTTACAAATTGAGCAGTTGGGAGAACCAACCTTACCAATTAAATATGCAAAGCTGTTTAGTGGGATATGTCCAGATCTAAGTCTGAGAGCGATGACTATGTCTGACCTGCTCATATTAGCTTGATCGATCCAAACATGTTTCATAATAGTAAAAATTATTGAATTCATGTATTTCTATTATTGTGATCAAGATCAAATTCCACATGATAAAAGTTACGAATATAAGGCAACATGATATGATGTAAATGAATGAATGGCTTGCAACATACATTTATCCATACTTTTTAACCGACTTCAAAAAAGGAGGAGATTATCAATTCGACTGTATTTTGTTTTATGTTTATTACCTCATAACTTTCGACTGGTAGAACCGATTTTGATGATTCTTATTTTATTTGAAAGCTGGTGCTTACCATGTAGTCCAAGTTTAATTTGCTCCAATTCTTGAAGTCGGTTTTTTTTTTTGTAAAAATTTGGGATTATATCCAAAACACATAATAATGTATATTGGATAAAAGTAAGAGAAAACATATTATGTTTTCTCTTATTTTATAAAGGCTATTTCTAAATTCAATTGAATATTTATACCACATAATGTCAGTCGTTTAGATTTTAATGTTAATTTTTTCAACAGTACTACTACTTTTCAATCGTATAAACTTATATAAACTTACCTACGGTAAGTAAATAACTTGGCCTACAGAACTGACACTACTTACACGCATGATATTTACTTTTGTTAAGTCAACAAAGTACACTTTTTAAAAATAATCAATTAAACGCAACCTGCTCACGTTCATCTAAAGAAGAAAAGTGATGCTTGAAAAATCAGTCGTATTTATCCACAGTGACGCAGCCATTTAATATATTATTATGTCGAATCACTAAACATGAGGAATTTTACTTTGAATTCTTCACATTTGAATTGTTTAAAGAATTAAATTAAGTCATTTATAAATCTTAAATGGCAAACCATGATAACACAAACAGTAACTTAAGAAAAATGGAAAGGCGGGAAAACAAATGAACAAAAATGAATCTTCTAGAAAAATGAACTCTATATATTTTTTTAAATTTCGAATTCAGCTTCACTGCAGCCAATTATCAAATTAAAAAAAAAACATTTCATTGTAATCAAATTAGACATACAGGTTAGGCGTTCCAATTGAATATTCAAAAATTGTACGTAAGCACGTAAACATTGGTATCGATAAAAAAATAGGCTGTTTTAGTTAAAGATCTTAGTACAACATACACCTGATTTTAAACTACATATTAATAAACTCCAATGTTATCGGTAAGCGTGCTGAAATATTATCACACACACACATATCGTCACAGTTGCTGATAAGAAATAATCGAACGATTGTGAGCAATTGATTCGACATTCGTTTGTTTCAATGACGCGTTTCAACTACCAAGCTAATATTTATTTATGCTTATATTAGATTCAATGGCCTATCTATTATAAAATAAAATTGAACCATCTAGGCTAAATGTGGCAATAGATAACAATTAACCATTATTCTGATCATATGTGTGTTATGCGTGTTGTTATGGTACGATAGTTTAACATTATTCGAAAAATTTAATACTTCTTTTATTTTTTTTTATTTTACTATGTTTTACTTTATTTTATTACGCACTGTCAATGTTGCCGTTTTTGCTTTGTACTAAATTATTTTAAATTCTGGATATGAATATATTTTTTTATTAATAATGATAATAAATTTATATCCAATAAAAGACATAAGAGGGTTACATACTATACACTACAGATCACACGTTGACAATCGTTGTGCAACGAAGATACTGCACTGCACTACTCATTGTAAGAATGAACTTAAACCTATTAAGGGTCTTTGATAGTTAAATATAACTAAAAAAAAAAAAATACAAAAACAGGGCAGTTTACATTTTTTTAACTAGCTAACACTAACAGACACTAAACGTGAAATATTGACGAGGGTCTAAATTATTTGTTATTTTCATGGTACAGAAAGTGACATGGGTAACTTTAACTTATAAATAGTTCTTGTCTTCTCTATCTAATGTTTATTATCCATTTTTGACAACTCCCGAACTAGTAATCTAGTTGTAGTAAATTTATGTTCATTCGTTCGAATAATGAATGAACATAATATAGATAGATAGATAGAAAACTCTTTATTTGTACACCTTTTTACATATAATAACATGACATATAGATATAATGTAATGTACAAAGGGCGGCCTTATTGCCGAAAGCAATCTCTTCCAGGCAACCTTAGGATGGATCAAAATGTATGAGAGAGACAGCAGCAGTTGACGGTGCAATTGATTTTAAGAAATATTTAAACTATTATTGAATATAATAGGGCACATATACATAAATCTACCTATACAAACGTACATACATACATACGCATAAAATATATACATAAACATACACATATACTACATATAATATACACAAATTAACACAATCATTTAATTATATCGCGACTCAGAATCAGTTACGACGTGACTGAATCTGTTATGATGACCAATACAACTCTTGAACCATTGTCTTAAAACTAGTTACTGTTTTCGCTTTCCTGATGTTTATCGGCAATGCATTCCACAAGCGTACAGCTTCAACCGTAAAGGACTGGCCATAGAATTTTGTGGAATGCAGAGGCATCTCCAGTCCCAAATCTTCAGACGACCTTAGACATTTTTTATGTGTGTCATTAAGGAACTTGAATCGTTCTTTGAGATAGGGAGGGGCTTTAGGATTAAACAAGATGTTATAAAGAAAAACAAGAATATGAGTATTCCGGCGAGAGCGAATCGGAAGCCACTTGAGCATTTGACGGAATTCGGAGACGTGATCATATTTTCGTAGTCCAAATATAAATCGTATACAAAGATTTTGTAGTCGCTCAAGCCTGTCAAGTTGTGCTTCGGTGATATTCAGATAGCTGACATCGGCATAGTCGAGAATTGGGAGGAGAAGTGCTTGTGCAAGTGCAACCCTAGTTGCAATCGGAAGAAAGTTACGCAGTCTGCGCAAAGACCCGGCAGAAGCAAATATCTTTCGACCGATTTCCTGTGTTTGCGTACCCCAAGATAAAGTATTATCTATGTGGATTCCTAGATTTTTTACGGTAGTACCTACTGATCTCAAGGGCGGTCCCATTGAATTGAATTGGAGGCAGTTGTGACCAGTTAACTCTTGAGACCATCCCGGGACTGCCAATAACACATACCTGCGTCTTCACAAGATTACCTTTAAGTCCATGGTTATGACTCCATTCTCCAATACGCAATAGGTCAGCATTGATCGTGTTGAATGCTTTCGGTAACAAATTAATCGGAGCTTGTGTATATATTTGTAAATCATCTGCATAAATATACATATTCATTAGCTTTTTTTACTGTTTTTTTGTTATTGTTATAAATCGATCAATTATTTGTTAATCATTAAAATTACAGATTGTTTCAGGAGCCTTGCTTTTTATATATAAATAAAAATATATATATATATATATATATATATATATTTTTATTTATGATCTATAATTATTTATAATAATTTTATCGCTAATATTTTATCTTAAATATTGAATCTTTCTTATTTTAGATTTAAAATTTGATCCCGAGTTCATTGGATAATTATCGAAAATCTGTTATTTAATAAAAATAATTTCTTAGAATATATCAAAAAGACTGACTGATTGTTTATTATCTTATCGTATTTTTGTCTTATTATCCAACAAATAACTATAATTGATTCCAAGTGTTACTATTTTTTTTTTTTTTTTTTTTTTATTGCAGGCACCCGCCATCGCAGGGTGTTGCTGCCTTCTGCATCCTGTGGCTCATGAGGTGTCACAGATCGTTTTTTATTTTATTTTAATTTGTAACACTATGCATACAATTTTATGTGACCTTTTATAGTCGTTCCAATAGTTTATTTAACTTTTGACAGCTCTAATACTTAATCAAATAGTGATACCCTGACCCGTTACCTATTCGATTTCTTTCATCGATCGATTTTATGCATTAAGAAGTTTTAATCGATTTAACAAACTCATTATTTTATAGATAATTTCGTACTTCATATTTCTATGTGTTTCAATGTCCGACCTCCTTTGTCAAAATAAAGAAGAAATGGATTAAAAGAATGTTGTTCAAATATGACGGTTCTATGTCATGAAAAAATATATAAAAAGAACTGAATTTTCAAAATGTATTATTGTATTGTGTTGTAATTCAGTGGTTAATATTGTATTTGTTAAACTATTGATGATCTTTATTAAATCTCTCTATGTCTATTTTAAAATAATCTACAGTATTTCAATGAGTAACCTTCAATATAGTTGAGTATTTATATTCCTCCGTATTGATTTATTTGTGAATTCTCACGTTTGGTTGAGTTGAGCGTATCGTTCCTGCCTTCGTTACTGTCAAAATGCCAAAAAAGAAAGTACTCAAAGGACAAACAAGAGAGTTTGTCTTGCGACTTCGTGAATACTTTGAAAAGGAAAGCCGTAATGGTGGGCCTCTTATACCAGTGACTCAAGTTAGAGACCGTGTTGCAGCAGCATTAGGTATTAGTGCTCCAACAGTGGCAAAAATAACAAAAGAAGGCTACGGCAGCAGTGGCATGGAACAGAATAAGCTATCTACACCTAAGAAAAAACGTCCGCCTAGTAAAGTTACAGCCGTTGACAATTTTGACGCTGATGCTATTCGTCGTCATATATACGACTATTACCAAAGAAAAGAGATTCCAACATTAAAAAAACTAACACAATCTCTTCGAAATAGTGGTTTGTTCCGTGGTCAAAAATCTTCTCTGACAAAGGTATTGAAAGACATTGGAATGTTATTCCAAAAATGTGACAAACGAAAAATTTTAATGGAACGCAATGATATTGCTTTGTATAGATGCGATTTTTTAAGACAAGCAAAAAAATAGAAGATTGGTCGAATGTTGTTTTCACAGATGAAACTTGGCTCAATGCGAATCATACGCTGTCAAAAACTTGGACTGACAACACCGTTGGCTCCACTTCTACAGTACCAATGGGAAAAGGCGAACGACTGATTATTTGTCATGCAGGAACAGTAAAAGGATTTGTGCCAGGCGCTCTATTAGCTTTTAAATCCCAGAAAACAGGAGATTATCATGAGGAGATGAATTCGAACGTGTATGAAAAGTGGTTCAGAGAAATGCTTACATCACTCGAAGAGCCATCAATAATATTTATTGATAATGCACCTTATCACTCTCGTCAAATTAATAAAATACCAACACAGGCCAACAAAAAACATGAAATTATAAACTGGCTCCGTGACAATGGCGAAGAGGTGAATGAGTCCCTACTAAAAGTAGAGTTAGTAAAGATATTAAAAACAAAGAAGCTGCCAAAACGATACGTCATAGATGAAATGGCAGCAGAGCATGGGCATACCGTCCTCAGAATTCCCCCATATCACTGCCAATATAATGCAATTGAAATGATCTGGGCACAAGTTAAAGGATATGCTGCGAGGAACAATACAACTCCTCCTTTCACCGCAAGAAAAATGCTGAATTTACTGAAAAATGCGTGTGAAAAAGTAACTCCAGAAAAATGGGCGAATGTTGTAGAAAAAACAAAGAAGGTGATAATGTCGGATTGGGATCGGGATGTTGCATTCGACAATTTATCTATCCAAGAAATGATAATCAATATTACTGAGAACTCAAGTGATGATGATTCCTGGTCATACGAAGAAGACGATTCTTTATAATTAAAATTAGTATTACAGTACCTCTTTTGGTTGTTTTATTTTTAATCCGTAAATTACTACGAATTTCAACATTTTGTACCTGTTCATTACAAGTAGGTACCGCAGGTAGTTTTTATTTGAACCAACTATAGTAAGTCTAAACAATTATTTTAGATTCATTAATTTGCGGCGAATACATTCGATCCCATTACTAGGTACGAGTACGATGGAACTGTTTTCATTACGCAAATTATTTATGCATTGAAACAGAGACATTTAGGGCATTTTAATGCAAAATAATAAAGCTTTTTACGTGATTTGATATAAAATATAATCACAATAATTTTATTGTATGTTTTATTAATATAATCGATAATCGATTTATTTCAAAACCGTTTTTATAGTCTGTGGTCATTAATTACGAATGACACATCCCTAAGTAGGCGGAGCCCGCCCATAAAGTACAGTATTATCTGTAGTACATTGTATCAAAAATTATTACAAAACTTTATGTGCGTGATCTGTCAAAAGTTAAATAAAGTATTGGAACGACTATAGGTCTATACATATACTTATAAATTAAAAAAAAAAACAGTGTCATATACGGGCTGTTCTTTCACATATAGAGCTCCTTGACACAACAGGTATTTTACAGTTGTGGTTGTTCCTACTTTTAACTTACATACTATAGTATATTTATTTTATTATTCTATACACTTACTGTAATTTTATATAATATAGCTATATAATACGTTTCTAATACTAGGTACATACAAATCTTTTGTTATCTACTGCGTGCTTCATCTTTGATATTTATTATATAACCACTATATATAACCTATCAAATGCTTATTATACCTTATTTCTATTATTTGCTATTTGTACTATTTTTTCACAATACTCTATAAAATACTTATTTCTATTCTTATCTACTAATATTTTGTTTAGATTTTCTTTGCATATTTTTGTGTCAATTTGGTGCTCTAGATCATATCTAATTCTTATGTGGATTGGACACTCCACTAATAAGTGTATTATGCTCTCCTCCTCATCAGGATTGCAAGCGCAAGATGGGTTGTCTTTACATTTAAATCTGTGGAGATATTGTGCAAATCCTCCGTGCCCTGTGAGCACCTGAGCCAATTTTGATGTAAACGTGATCCGTCTGATGGTGCGATATGCTTCTACCGCATCAGGAAAGAACACCTTCGTGCCGGAGGCGGTTTCGCCTAACTGGAATCTTCTGTTCCATTCGTCCAGGGTATCCTTGCGGATAGACCCTTTGACGAATACGATCGGGCATTGATCGTAGTCAGGCTTCCTCCGGCACGAAAGTGCTGCCTCCTTCGCCAGTTCGTCGGCGCGCTCGTTCCCTAGAAGACCCACGTGAGGTTTGACATGAAAAAAGTCTACAGTTTTGTTCTGTTCAAGAGCTTGTTCTAAGTTAGCGCGTGTCCTCACTGCAAGCGGATGCAGAGCTCCATAATTAGTGATGGTTTGTAGAGCGGATTTGGAGTCGCTATAAATACTGTAGGGAAGTTCTTTACGCTTCAGCACCTCATTCGCGGCTCTACATATGGCAAGAAGTTCCGCCTGATACACCGTGCAGTACGCGGACAGACTGAGCTTGACCGCTTTCGTCTCGGCTTCGCTGTTCCAAATGGAGAGCGCTGCTCCGACTTTGCCGTCAAGCTTGCTGCCATCGGTGAAGATTCGCACCGCCTGCACGTTGTTCTCCTCAATGTCCGCTTGAGTCATCAAGCTGGCGAAACTTAGTGCCATATGTGTCGCCGGGTGAGGAACCTCCGCGAACTCCGCGATGCGTTCCACCTCCCTATCTCCCAGTACCAATCGGGACGACCCTCTCCTTGCCTCGTACAGAGCGGCTGCTTCTTGTACTCTGAGGTCGAGAGGCAGTATCCCAGCCAGTACCAGAGCCGAGTTTAGGGAAACCGTGCGATAAGATTTGCACAGTTTCTGGGCGAAGCCTCGTTGCACCGCGTTTAAAGACTTCTGTACTCCTATTTTCTTGGCTGCAGGTGCCCACACGCTCGCCCCGTAGGTGATTATCGGTTCGACGGCGGCGGTATAAATGCATCTGATAATTTCAGGGTGTAGACCCCAGCTAACCTTTGCCGCGCGAGAGAGCTGTTTGTATATATTTGCAGCCTTTCTACAAACGTTCGCGACATGCGTGTTGAAGGTCAGCTTCTCATCTATGGTCAGACCCAGGATTTTAACCTCCCTGGACATGCCAATGGGGACCCCTCCCATGCTCAACTGTGGAATGTCAAATTTGCGTTTGCGAGTGAGCAACATTGCACACGTTTTGTGTGGTGCAAACGATAGTTTGTTCTGAGTTCCCCACTGCTGAACATAAGAGAGAGCCGCATCCGCCCGTCCCGAAATGTCAAGGGCCGTGTCCCCGGAAAAGACAAGGACCACGTCGTCCGCATAAGCCTGACAATAGATTCCTCTTCGTTCCAGTTCGTGTAGTAGTGGGTCGAGGAGCAAATTCCATAGTATCGGTCCGCTGATTGAGCCCTGGACGCAACCTTTCTGGGTGTTTTTCGTATGTACCTCCCCAGCATACCTTAGACCGACTCTTCTGTTGTCGAGATAGCTGGTCAGTAGCCTCCTTATATTGACCGGACACTTTTCCTCAGCCAGTCTGACCTTTATAATGGGCCACCATGCGCTGTCGAAGGCCCCCTCTATATCCAGCGAGACTAGGGTTACGAGCTTCTTCAGCTCTATGTTACCCTTAATATGGTTCACTAGGTTATAGAGGGCGTCTTCGGTGCTCCTCTGGGGCATAAAGCCGTACTGGCGAGTACTAATCCTCGGTACAAGGTGCCACCTTATCCTTGCTACTATCATCTTCTCCAGGATCTTCCCCAAGACTGGTAGCAGACCTATAGGTCTATAGGCTTTGGGGTTCTGGTAATCGTATTTGCCCGGTTTTCTTAGAACCACTACTGTGGCCTCCTTCCAGATGTCCGGGAAGTATCCTATCTCTAGGCATTTGTTGTATAGGGAATGATACAGTTTTCAATCGTATTTATTTAAAAAAAACAGAGAAAATGTATTTAAAGCTTCAAAATATTCATTATCAAATGATTGTGTGTAGGGCGACATAATCCCTTCGTGACTAAGCCATTATTAAACAAATAAAGAAAAAATAAAATAAAAATGATTGTGTAAATGAACAAGCAAATCATGAAATTAGTTATAGTCTTCTAAAGACTAAAGTTTTTTACTTGACACCAATTTGCGCGAGCCAAAACTACGATTTAAGGATATCTAAAGTCTTTTTTTTAATTTTCACGAATGTTCTAGTCTGACGCTTGAGGGTTGATGATATGAGGGCAAGTATTGCTAAGCTACTTGAATTGGATAACGTTATTTTCCAAGATAATAAAGATTGTTTTCTATCCCAGATGTAGTTTATATAAAATAATATATACTTACTTTTACACATACTTATAAGTATATTTATCGGCAGTCTGGTACAGTTTCTGCCTACTTTAAGATTAGACCTGTGTTGGCAGTACCGTATTTACCATAAGGGCAAGCCTCTTGAGGATGGAGGCCCGGGGTCACAATTTCTCTAACATATACTTCTGTTCTTATCAAATTGTCGGGCACATTACACTTTCTTCACAAAATTTTATTGTACTGTTCTATTCATTCATTCAATCTTTCAATTCTTATATTTTTTACGATTGAAAATTGAAAGCGTTGTGTCCCTTTCAACTTCTTTGCGGCAGTTAAGTTCTAAATTCAATATTTTCTTTGCTGAATTGTAGTTGTAGAAAAATATTTTAATCATTAAATATTCAATGTTGAGATTTTGTGCATAATGTATATACAACTAATCTCTATCGATAATGTTATTACAAAACGTATTCTGCCCCTTACGTGTATATAAATTGTGTAAGACACTAACTAAACTTAACTGGGATTGGGTGAGGCACATTGCTCGCAGAAACGATGACCTATGCGGCCATAAAGTTCTTAAGGAAAGGATCACGTATAGGAAATTGCAGCGTTGGCAGGCACCAACAAGATGGTTCGACGACCTGGTGAATATCGCGAGAAATCGCGGGCAGCATGGAAAAATCTAATCCTACTCAAAATTATTTTAATAAATAAATCTAGTCTAAGTTTATAGAATAGCACTTTAGCCATGACATTGAAACAAAACTTTACGAATCTTAGGTCATTTATGTCAGTAATGCACGAAATAATTTTGATCAGTGAGAAACATAAATACAAAATAAAAGGAATTCTCAGTGGGTAGGTACCACACGTCACTTTATTTGTAGGATTATCGGAGATTGTATAGTTGAAACGCAAGGAAAAGTTACTAGTGGATACTTTTATTCCCATAATTGAAACTCTAAATACCTTTAAAACAACGCTTCTAAAATTTTCCATATGCGTCCTGTGTACACTAATCATGCTTTTGCATGTGAGCAAAAGCCGACGAATCTGTTTTGTCATTGACAATCAAGTTTTTATTATCCTAGGACCTAGGTAACGAACGGTAGGAAAATATGACAAAAAGACAGAAAAATGCTCGATTTTATACTACTTCTTAAATTTAATTTTGTTATGTCAAGACTCCGACACATTGTGGGTTTGCCTTGACCTTTCTCTGAAGATCCTGATAGTATATTAGATTAATATTAGACACAATATGTGTATCATTGAATTTCCATAAACGCAGCAAGTAATTAAAAAAACTGGATTTTAATATCATTATTATTGCACCGGGATTGTCACTGACTTTGGCATGGTCAACAGAATTTGTCGGTCACAAGTTCTAAAGTTGTAAGGGTCTATACCTTTAAACCTTTACAACTTGCCTTGCAACCTGCCTGACCGTCAGGCTAGTTTGGCCCTACTTATTTCTCGACATTTAATAAAACTAGCGAAGATCTGTTGTCTCCTAAATTTAGTTGCTTATAAGTTCAAATTTTTTGCTAAATATCAAGTTTGTTAGGCACTGGAACAAAAGTTATAATCATTGCCAAGTGGCCGATATATGTAATTTTTCGAAATACTAAATGTTCTCAAAGCTACATCGAATTGTTTATGACAAATATCACATTACATCAACAGCCTATGATGGACCTCTCTTTAAAAGGATGTTTTGATCTCACTCTAAACCAAGACCCGACTAAATCTTAGTGACAAATGCCGATTAGAATATATCAACCAATCGCCGTCCACTGCTGAACGAACGAATTGCCGTTCTCCACCAAGAAGCGCCGACTATCCCGGTATTAGGCAGTACGCATTCATCCGCTAAATGCGACAGACTAGCTTTTGCACGCTGCTCTGCCCGCTTATATATCGGTTATCGCATTAAAAAGTAGCCTATGTCCTTTCTCAAGAATCAAAGTATATTAATGCCAAATTTCCATCGCGGATTTTGTTAACTTAAGAATTTGCTTAATTAATATCCTTTTTACATCACTTCAGTGTACGAGTTTGTTGCAACACGATTACACTTAAATTTCGTATTTATTTGACTTATTACTGGCCCACCCAATAACTATGGTAAACATTGTTGAATAATTATATTAACAGTAATATATAATTTATAAATTAATCTGTCATCAACAACAGTAATAATAATATTAAAAACTAATCTTATCAAGTAAACAGTGTGTCAGTCACAGTCAGTCATTTAATTCCGTCATATCAAATAATAGGTAAAACTTATAATTTATCTCGCGAGACAATACTGAACGTTTGTTTATAGTTTAGTTAAGAGTAGGTTCACAGTAAATATAGATAACTTTTGATAACACAAACTTTTGCTATCAGAACTACTCACATGACTGATATAATTAGTGACGCTATTTATCTTAGTATATGACTACCTATAATAGTTTTAAATATCTTATAAAAATAATTAACCAAAATCTGAACTCCGAAACGTTATTACGTTATGTAATATACTGGCAAATTGTAAATCCTGAAAACGTACCTACGACCAGAGATTGTTCAAAACGGTAATGATGGAACTTGTTGTACATTGTTTGTATGATCTGCAAATATTTTTTTCGGAGTTTGGGTATGTCACAAATTAATCTCGTTAATCATAGATTCGTTTTTGCTTTCTTTTTAAACAGAAACTGTTTTTTTTTTCAATCACGTAGTTTATAGGTAGATATGAAAATTCAGTTTAAGAGTTTTAAAATGAAAACTGCAGTTTATGCTTAGACCTGTTGGAGAAAATTCTCTTTTTAGCTTTCTCCTTTTCACTTTATCTGTATCTAATCCACCAACTAAACAGCAATTGTTTTGCTAATTAACGACCAGCTCACTTTAACTATAATTAGTAGAAAACAAGTTGTAACGAAATATTTAATCTTAGTATTTGAAGTGTACGAAGTCGCAGCTTCTATTCAAATATATAATAAGTTTAATGTATTCTAGGAATTGCTGACGATAATTATACTAAGTTTGTTCATTTTTTTTTTGTTAAATCAATGTTACATATCTATACTAAAATTATGTACCTGAAGAGTTCAGTTCAGTTCATGAACTTTTAGTTTGAATTAAAAAGTACAAAACGTAAGTATCGGCAAACCTATAACTAGCATTTTTAGTAGAAATTAAAATATCTCATTGTTTCATCGTCATCTCAGTCGGAAGATGGAGGAGACCTAAGTAGGTCTGCTCCCAGCCTTATTGTTTAGTTATAAATTTTTAAGCCCATTGATTTACGAAGCTGCATATTTAGTTTAAACTTCTAACTAACCTCAAACATTTAAATCATTTCCTGCACAAAAATATTCTGTAAATCAATTGAGCTTTATTGCAACAATCAAATTAAATCGGGTCGTATTTGAATATTTGACAGCCCTCAATTTTCGGGTTGCCATTAACTCCCAATGAATAATGTTTCAATTGGTACAAAAGGCTCGCTCGATGGCGGTTAATGCAATTATTGAAGTTCAATTGGTTTGACGTGGCATGAGTGGGACCACCCATCACAGCCCGATTAATTGCTCACAGGGTCACCACGCCTACAAATATTATAGAGATATTGTGGGAAGTGTCGAGACCGATTAAGAATAAGTGAGAGGCGACTAAGAGAGTAAAACTATGCAGGACAACATCACTGCAAAGAGAACGAAAACACAACAAAACAAAATTGGCTAGTAGTACGGTTTTATCGACCCGCAAAACTTTTTGAACAACCAGTAGTTTTTTTTTTACTTTTTCTTTTTTCTCATATATATGTAAATATATATGCATTGACCAGGCAAGAGTGACAATACCTGGCGACAAACTCACTCGTCCTTAAAAGGCATCAAAATCTTTGTGAACTCAATATATAAGCACCGTGTAGCCACAGTGAAGTAGTGTATATTTCCTTTACCTGCGATGGAAAATACTCTCTTCTAGATAAAAGCATTATTTTTTTCGTTTCATGGGTACATAAGGAATACCAAATTATCAAAGTTGAAAAATAACTCTTCTCAAAATTCCACACGTCGTATTCTGACATTAGTTACTTTCGACTTCAGTAACTTCAATAGCGTGGTTTGAATAAAAATGAGTGCTATACAATTCTACGAGAAAAAGATAAATTTTTGTCGAATAAAAGACAGATTAAAAAAAATTGCATATTATTTTCATAAAGTTTGAATCAGATTGTACAAAGAATTCGTTTATTCGTAATCAGGATAATCAATTCATTCCAAATTTTAGTAAGTACTACAGTACCAAAGGTGGATCACCAAAGCGAAAATACAATGAGTCCATTGAACTCAGTAAATTTCTAAAACAATTTTGGACCAAAATTAAAAACACTGAAAGTAAGAAACATTACGCACAATCAAAAGCAACAAAACTTTCGGCTCAAACCGCGTTTCATATTCATATATAAAAAAAAAATAATAAAAAAATATATATATATTAGTATTTTACAAAACCAATATCCTAGATATACGTGTGTAATATGGTGTCAGTAATATTGGAACCGCTTCCCAAGCGACTCGACACCATTCCTCAAAAGTATGGCTTTCGTTTTAATTAATATACCTAAAGTTCCAAGTTGCTTACTGGGTTATGTTTGACGCCATTTTATGTTTTCGATTATTTTTAATTAAGTAATAGCGTTCTCAATTAGTTAAGTAAAAGGTAGGCAGTTAGTGAACCAACTAACGTCACTCTTGTGACAGCTTAGAATGTATGGTGTGACCCCTTTCGTGTTATAGTAATAAATTAAACTGTCATAAATATGTCAAAGTCATTTATTACAGATAACGTTCTGATGGTAAAGGGTATTAATTTAAATATAAATTTACTAGTTACTTAATGACTAGTTAAGCTAGGCCAGGCTCATGAAAGTCGGAGATTATTCTGCGATCTCCGGTGCCTAGTATCACATCTTCGGTATCTTTTACACCACGTCTTTAGCGGATTCTCACTTTAGACCATGAATGAAACCATGACCGGCAAAGACCTCACGTGCAATGAGCTCCTGAAAATTTGTATCGATGTTGTCCTCGCTGAGCATTTACAAGTGTATGAAGATAATATTATTGCATTCACCTCCGCAGTGATGTCGTGCAGACGTTAGCTCCCGGTCTTTGCTACAGGTATAATTTCCGTTACCTGTGTCAATCAGTGCCTACTATAGCCGGTAGGACAGGAGGCCATGCTGCCTCTAACCAATCCTCCATGTTGATCTTACCATCAAAATTGTGGTATATTCCGTACATACTCGACATCCCAAATTGTTCTTTCTTTTCATTTTCTGAGAAATAGGTTTCAGGTCACTTTGATGAACCAGCCTATGCATGCCGACTCACCCACGGTCACTAGATATTCAAAAATATACTAATCTATCCTATCATGTAAACTATAATATGGCTATGGCTTGCCGGGAGCCGAATGGCAGATCAAAGTAATGATGCGACCTTATTATTGGAATCTTAACAAATGCTTACGAACTGTCCTCACAGCATTCAATGACGACGTCGATAAATGGTGATTAACTCAAAGACACCTTGTAAATATGTAAACAATTCAATCATGTGAGTTGTAAAGATTTGCATGTATATAGAATAAAATTCCTACTGGTTTCTGCCTCTTTTTTTTCTAAGCTGTAGGAACTCTGTCCTACAAGTGAATGCGTTCGACAGTTTTCCTTATTCTTTTAAGTACAAATACTAAACTGTAAAATTGAACTATGATAGTTAAAAAGGTCAGTTTTCGTTAACATTCTTTTTTTTTGTAATTATTCTATGTACAATTTATGCAAGAATCTTTAAATATCTTTCTTTTCTTCAAATTTTATATTTATCTTTTTCTTATCAGTTAATAGATTCTAGATCTTTTAATAGATCTCATTTGAACTCAACAAAAAATCTGTCACTCTCCTAAAAGTCTCCAGTTAACAAATGAAGCCTTATGTTGTTCGTAATCATATCCAGAAAATTTAAAAAACAGTCACCTTGCCGGTTTGTTTTGAGTTTTCTACCAATAAAGCTTCAATGTACGACTTGCCAATAAGATCGCACATAATATTCAATTACACATATTGCTTAATTCATGAACATAAAAAAACAAACAGTTTCAAAACCATACGTATTATCTTTGCCGGTGTAGTCTCAGACGCTAGCTTTTTATGTAGAACACATCTTACAGTCAATCAATATAATTTATTGCCATTTGGTATTCAATGACATACGAATTGGTATCTGTTCTATGTTTAATAATGTAAAATTTAATTAAGCCATGATTGTAGTCTGTAACGGTTCATCGTCAATTCATTATCATACAAAAGGATTTAAGTGGTCACTTGTCAGGAGTAATTATGTGGTTAGTATGTGATCATTGTGGTTTGCATATTATTTTACAAATTAAATATAACTTGAGGCCGAGCTTGTTTATATTTAATAGACAATGAATTATACATTAGAAAATCTACAAAACACACTTTTAAAGCAAATCGAAATAAAAAATATGGTACTCTTTTAAGTAGATTAGTTTAAAATGAGAAATTAAAGTATTGCCATTTAATATGCGTAATAAAAAAAACAATTTAATTTTAATGCGATAGTTACAAGTAGGTTTGAATTGAGTTTTAAGATTTAGATAATGAAGATAGACTGAATAAGGTTAATAACATATTGAATACAAGTTTTTTTTTAACATAGCCCTACTTAAAATCTTTTTATAAAATGTATATGGCCTATGTCACCCGGGCTATTATTGTGAATTCCTTACACCTCATTTATTAAAATCAGTTAATTAGTTGAACTTATATAGTCTCTTATATAGTCTCTTCCTTTGCCTTTGCCGTAGTCGGATAAAAAATGCAGTCTGGAACAGAAGATAGGTACGAACTCCATGGTGTCTGGTGTAGACTTTTAGCAATCAATATTGCATTCGCTAGACACGAACGCTTGTAAATACAGTTGCACACATCTTACGTACGTTATAGACTTGCTATTTTGTATTTGTAACTTTAAAAATGACGACCAGTTATCCTATTTCTTACCTTATGTTAGTTTTTCAATTTAAAAAAATGCTTTTTTTGTGTGTCTTAATATAAAAATTAGCAGAGTCCAACATTTCAAATTCATTGCTAGTCAGAACAAGTCATTTTATATGTATGTTTACATTAGCGGTCACAGCACATAAGCGTGTACTTTTGCCGCAATCACATGCCAAAATTGTGTAAATATATTAAATTATTAAAAGTTTATTTACATTATCGCACCGTCACACGCTTTGTTATTTACTGCCTTGGTTTACATTTTACCAACATCGTTTACATTTCTCCACTCGTGATTGTACTGTAAACCGTATTTACTTTATTTGTCAAAATGTTTATCGGAAAGTCTGCACTTGTTTTGTTATGAATATTTGGTTTCTGATACTAATGATAACTTTGAAAGGTATCAAGTGTCATTTACATAATGTAGAGGGCTAACGGTTAATCAGTGAGCTAATAAACAAAGGAACGAACGGAATTCCTTTTGGTTTGAATTTACACATTACCTTAAAGTTATCTTTATAGTATTTTTAGATCATGTGTTAAAATTATCTTCATAGTCTACTGGTTCCATACGATTTAAAAAAACAATATCATCAAGAGCCTTTCACAGGCTTCAACACTGTCGGACATAGACCTCTCCTTGTAAATAAGGTTTTGATTTGACCTACTATTTGTATACTACGCTGGCTAGCAATCCATCTAGGATGGGTAGGGTTCGTTCAGAGTTTTCTTTCGTATAGTTTGCTTCCTTAGTCACCCATGCTTCTTAGTAATTGAGAAGGAAGCCACTCAGAAAAGGCGGTGTCGAGAAAAGAATGCGCAAGCTTCTTCTTACCTTATTTACTGCCGTTTATCTAACAAGAAAATACATTCCTAATTTACGCACACATATGAAATCTAGACAGGTAGAATTGTCGTTTCCAAATAAGAAAAAAAAATGGTCACCTTTGACTTACTGCCCCTCAATTACCACGGCAACATGGGATAAATAGCGCTGGTGTCAGTGTTTAACTTAAGAATCGTTTTAATAAGAATAGTTTTAAACATTTTCTCATAATTTAAATTTCATTTTAAAAACTTAATTTATAAATTCCGATGACTTCATTTCCGTCTGTGACTTGTCTTGGATGCTTGTTTCATTTGCTTGTATAATAAGTTTTTACTTGCGTAATATTAAGTAGTAATAAATGTACATAGACACCATACATTTCTTCAAATGATCTCTCTCTCTACCTACAGGCCGTTCACAGAACAATTACAAGAATAACTATTCTATAATAATATAAGTTTCGGCACAAGGTTTTTAATGACACGTTTTTTAATAAAAAAACTCAAAAGTAAAAAATCCTATGTTACTTTGAATATGACTATGAAGAATATTTGTACAAAGTTTCATGATGATCGGTTAAGTAGTTTTCGCGTGAAAGCATAACAAACAAACTTACATTCACATTTATAATATTAAGGATATCAACATTAAACTAAAATTGACATTAAAGAATATAATTTCCATAAAATTGTATTTGCATGTCGATCCATTTAAGGAAGATTCAAAAAACTTTATAATGCCAGCAGGACGTTTCTTTAGCAAATCTATAACCCTAGTAACACATTAGAATACCGAAATCGTCATCTGGTAAATTAGCTTGAATCATATGTTTTCGTTTCGCAAATGTTGACTCTCAACCTTAATATTGACTTACATAATGATCTCAATTATATTGCATCTACTTTGTGTTGGTTTGTTTGAAGTAACCGTAAAGACAAATAAAGTTAATCTCTTTGTTTTAACTGTTTCTGTTCTTTGCCCGACTGTTACAATGTCCTTAGAGTTCATTATAACCTCTAATAATCTTGTTAAGAGACACCTTGTTTAAAAATACTCTTTCCATACGTTGTTTAGTAGGTAAATAGATTTCTAAATGACATTTGAAAAAGCTAAGTTAGCTTAAAGAGAAAGCGATGCAGCTTAGCCTAGATGAACTAGAATGTTGTGTCTCATGAGAATAACATAGAGGACAAATGATGTACAAGATTACACCATACTTAGTAGTATTTAAATCATACCTACCATTTATTTAT
Source organism: Spilarctia lutea (assembly GCA_916048165.1). Taxonomy (NCBI): domain Eukaryota; kingdom Metazoa; phylum Arthropoda; class Insecta; order Lepidoptera; family Erebidae; genus Spilarctia; species Spilarctia lutea. The sequence continues at coordinate 15,682,308 of OU696479.1, forward strand.
AAATGTAAACGTGATAAGGATGTGTGCGATGTTATTGATGTTTCCTGAGAGCATGACGACAAATCCATTACTGTTTCGGGAATGTTACAGGTTTAAGTCAACACGTAACCAATCTCAGAATCGATGATTAAAATCTGACGTCGCAGCGGATTTGATGACGTTGTGTTACCCGAAACTTAAGATGTATTTGTTATCATGTGAGTCACAAAATACTACTAAATATTTGATTTTAAATCTAAGTCATGAATAAACATATTGTATCTGAGATAAAACTTTTTAAACAAGTTTTTACACAAATAAAAATACGACACAACCGTTTAATAGTTTAGTATATATAAAGTGTCGATGGAGAACGGTATAATTTGTTAGTTGTGTAGGAACAATGTTGTTTTTATTATATGTGTTTTCTTTTATCGTTGCAACGATTGCTATTGCCGTGTTGTTAATGAAAGAAAAATCGAATAAGGTCGGTTTTTTTACATTTCATTCATCCTTACATAAGTACGTTATAGTAAGCCACTAGATAACTAGTGGCTAGGTTTTTATTGACCATATACATATAATATTGGCTTTGCTAAGCATGTAAACGCAAGATTCGTGACCAAATATCAGATAATTTTAGCGCCAACTTAGATGTGTCAGGAATGTAGCTATTTTTTTTTTGTGAGTTTGTGTCGTGTTCTTAAATTAGATATTTCTACTCAGTGTGACGATGTGATATGATCTATGTGTGTGTCCAATGGTACATGCATTTTTTTATTCAAATAAGCTAATACAACTTTTATATTTAAATATTTGGTTACATTATTTTAATTTTTAATAAACCAAAACCGAAAAGGCTTGCAAATTATCATGATTATTAAATATATTTGCATGATTTCATTGAAGATAGGTAAAGTTCTAACGCTGTTTTAATTTATTTATATAGTAACAAGTGAGACTTTAAAAATAGCCTATGTCCTTCCTTAAGAATCAAAGTCGAGGTACTTTTTGCCAAATTTCATTGAAATCGGTGCAGCGGTTTAGACGAGAAAGCGTAACAGAGTTACATTAGAATGAATAATATTAGAATGGACATGGCTACCGTAATTTAAGTACTCAATAATAAAAAGTATTTTACGGGTAATGATTAGATTATTGTTGTTGATACGCAATTTATACTAATGCCAACACAATACATGTGGTACTAGAGGTACGCCTCAACGGTTTGCATCTCAGCAATAGTAAAAACGAAACCAAACATCTTCTCAAGGAGAGGACTTAGGCCAGCATCAGTCCATTTATTATCATCACCACCGTGCCAAATTTCATATCCTATAATTTTCGTAAATAGGGATACAAAATTTTTGCTATTCGTATTAATAATATATATAGATTTTTATAAAAGTGTATATGCAAAACAAAGTTTGCTTGATTTTTTTCTTTGTCCTCGATAGGTGACAATGGGCGCTTGGTTGAGCTACTTGTGGTGGGGCGGGAACCCTGACGAGGAATCTCCTGTGTCAGGTCTATCCAGACGAGAGGTTTACGCCGTACAGAAGTCATGGGCACCAGTCTACGTAAACTCCGTTGCTAATGGTACCGAACTGCTTAGAAGGTAAGAACTATATTCTAGTGGTAAAGGTGTAGATAACAAAAAGAGAGAACATATTTATTTTATGTTTGAGCCTGCCAAAGTGACTCTACTTTTGCCTGACGGAAAACATGAGCTGAATCCAAGAGTAGTGGTCACCAAACTTATTGTGAATGCAGACAATGCAACAGTGCATAAATATGGATGTCTTTTGAGTTGATTCTTTTTCTTTTTTTTATTGAATAGTTGGCAAACGAGCAGACGTATCACCTGATGGTAAGCGATTACCGCCGCCCATGAACACCCGCAACACCAGAGGCGTCACAAGTGCGTTGCCGATCTTTGAGGGATGGGAAGGAGGATGGAGGGTGGGGTTGGGGTATGGGCCTCCGGTATCCTCACTCACTCGGCTTCTACATCTGAATCTTCTGAATTAACGAATTTCAGAGATAAATATCAATCATTAATTGATTAAGGTTATCTTCCGTTTGCCGATACAAATCCTTTGTAACCAATGGAAGAAAAGCATCAATACGGAATCAGTACAAAATGGTAAAAATATTGAAAAATCTAAATCAATGTTCTTTTTATTTCTTGAATAATTATTATAACCGTAAATTTAATCGAATTCTATATCTCTTTAATCAAGAACCAAAATCCTTGCAAGGGATGTCATATTACAAACGAGCTGCGCCATGCAGTGTTACCCGTGCTGGTTGTTGTACCTTTACAACAATAACCCCTAAATCATCAACTATCTGTCAATGTAATTCCATTCCAAATCGATTCAGTCGTTCCATGGATTACTCAGAACAAACAGACAAAAATTTAAAAAAATTTTTTTTTTGTTCAATTGCCGTGTAAACTCTCATACGATATTAGTGCATAGATAATGATAACAATCCGAAAATACACAGTACGTACAGGTACGAACTCCAACAGCATAATAACATTACCATCAATCAAATGTGTAGTTGATATACTCCAATGAAACCTTTTTTTGGCAATTAAATAATGAAATTTCCAAAATTTTTTTTAGAAGGATTATTCCAATATTTTTATAAAAGGTGACTCACATATTGACAGATGTTTTTGAACGCACTTTCTTGCAGTTTGTGACATTGAATAAACGCATAAAAAAATTACTCACGTTTTAAATTTGGAACAAGGTAACTTAAGCACTAGTTTACCTTTAGTGCCAAAACTATCCAATACAAGGATCGTCATGTATTAACATAACATGTGGGTAAGACCGATAAAGTTTGAAAATTGTTTGACCGAACTATATTTTTTTATGTATCGGTATAAAATTGATTATAAAATAAACTATGTAAAACCTGCACTATGGTAACCAAACCACTGATAAACCTTGGTCTAGCGGTTGGCATATGCGACTGCTGATCATGAGTTCTCGGGTTCGAATCCCGGTCGGGCCAAACAGTGTTACAAAGTTTTTCTGATTATGGAAATGCTTAATAACAGCGCGAAGTTTGAAAGTTGGGGTCTTTTTTAGTCCCTGTGCCTCAGAAGGGACGTAAGGCCGCCGGTCCTGCGCCTAATTTCTCCCCGGTCGTGTGGGATAACCGTCCCATAGGATTATGAGAGAGAGGTAACAGAGAGCGCACCTGCCTTGCACACACACTCGTGCACTATAATATCTTCTGCGTAGTTGGTTAGTCTCCGTTGATATTGGCCGCCGTAGCCGAAATCGGTTAGGCGAACATCATCAAACATACTTATATATCACTAACTCCATGTAAATTAATTACACACAGACACAGATTAAATTATCGTGTTCATCACAAAAAGATTTGATTTGGATGGGAATCGAACCTACGACCTCTGTAGCAATAGCTTCACACCTTCATTTTATGAGGCTCTGGTATCATTCCGTTCCAGCAAAAGCTTTTTAGTGTAACCGATAATTGTAATCGATTATAATCGATAAACGTGTTTGATTTACTCGAACTTTATTTCTTTATCAATCGACTTACTCTATTCATGACAATGTTTATAACTTTCAATAGGTAAATTTTATGTTTAAAATATATCTAAAATACCTCAGAAATAGTTTCTAGTCATAAACAAAGTTACTTTCAAGTCTCTTGAAAGAAGCCTCGATCGATCGATAGTGCATAATAAATCGACGTCGATCGACCGTACCACAATCGTCGTCCTGTCTGACTTGCTACTCTATCATTCAAGTTTAACTACACAACGTAATAGTAACGCATCGGTTTATGTTCTAGTCATCAATAAATCAATCAGCGTTAAGTGGGCGCTCGTAAAACGTGTAACTGTCGCCATTAAATCGACTGACTATACAGCCGTGTCTGTTTTAATGCCAACCTTATTTTGATTTACAGCGCATACCATAGAGTTGTAGCTGAATCGATATTATCGGTAATTTTTGCAGACGTCTCTTCAAAACCTTATGTACTTAAAAATAGGTGAATACAAAACAGTTTGTAAACCCATTTTCTTCTTTTAGTATGCGCGAAAGTTTATACATAAAAAACACTTTCTCCTTTGCTTTCGTCAAATCCCTATCATTGACTTAAATGTATTCGTTGTATTTAATTACTTGAAAACGTATGGAGATCGTTTATTGTTTGTTCGAAAGACGGTCCCCATTTCATCTCATCTACATTTTTTATATTTTTATCATTGATTTCATCACAACAAAAACTTGAAGACTCGAAGACTTCATATGCAAATCATTAAATGTTTGAGGAAGGTACACGATCTAAAATGAAGCCGGAGTTTATTTTAACTTTTTAGCTTAATATTACCGAGAACTTGATCGATGAGTATAAAGCTCATAATCTACACAAAATAGATAACAGATATTATGTACTCATATGTACTTACATAATTATGATAGATAAGTCAAGTGTTAATAGAATATGAATACTTTAATTTTCGTTCCCTTGCCGAGAAATCAAAATAAAATTAGTATATATTCTTACAGCCAAACGGCGACTTAGAAACGACGGAAAATTGGGCATACAAAATTTGAGGGTAATTTTGCATACCCTATTTTCCGCCATAGGATGGCTGGAAAGGGGTTTCTGACTCCATTTAAGACGTTAACGCAGTATCTAGGCTGACTTTTCCTCTAAAAACAATGGTTCAAATTCCTACTAATTTATTGCATAATTCTACTATTCTACTAATATTATAAACGCAAAAGTTTCTGAGTATGTAAGTGAGTATGTTTGTTGCTCTTTCACGCAAAAAGTACTGAATGGATTTTAATAAAACTTTACAATAATATAGCTTATACATCAGATTAACACATAGACCACAATTGATAAAGATACTACGAGAAGCTTCAACTCGCGCCGTTGTCCGCGGTTATTGTCGTACCGCGGGTAGCACCGCGTGGATCAGCTAGTAAAAGAGTATAATTTTTTGGCTATTACCGAATCATGCAATTCTCTTAAGGATTTAAAATCACGATGCTGGATACTATTATTGTATACCCACACTAAATCGTGCATATGCCATTAACTCAACCTATTTGTACCAGTAAAAGGATGGATAGTATTAATTAAAAAATTATAGTACCTATTATATATCTAATTCCATAATAGTACATACATTACTTCCCTCTACCACAACTATAAATTATTGATATATATTCAATATATAAGACATTCAAATGTAGGTATATATTATGCAATAAAAACATTGCAAAGACGGGCTTAATGCCAAAGGCATTACCTTCCATTCGGCCTTTGGCTGATACAGGTGTAAGGTCCTTTAAGCGGAGCGTGAAAAAGCATCTCACTGGGCCCGTCACCATGCTACGTTGTCCTAATTCGCATTAAGGATGGTGAGCACCACTCCTGGATTCTGCTCATGCTTTCCATCAGGCAGAGCAGTCATTTTGGCAGCTAAAACGTAACGCAAATGAAATAAAATTTTAATTGTAGAAATACATAAGGTAATTTGTGCTAAAACTCAAACTCAAATCATTTATTTCCATAGGCCCCAAAAGGCACTTGAACACGTCAAAAATACAAACATAAAAATATAAAACAAAACTCCTAATACTAAATGCACTGAGATGATTTGAATTACCGGAGCTTAGATTGATTTCGATTCAACTCAAAGGTTTAAATTGAAATCAATCCAAGTACCAGCTCCGATGGGTATTGCATTCATGAGAAGAGCTGGTAAGAAACTCATGTGCACCATCTTTTCAAATAATTCATACAAAGCTATATAAATAAGTTTTCATAATACTATGAAACAATTAATCCTCCTGCAAATAGGCCTTCTGGTATGTATAATATTTTTAAGCTTGACATATTCTAATGCATTCTTCATCAATTTAAAACTTTAAAAATGGAACAAAAAGGCATCGGATTAACAGCAAAACAACAAAATCTTTATTCTTTTTTATTTCTATACTAGTCCAACATTTTGTCCAATCTTATTTGATAATTACGTGGACGTCGAGACTCGTAGATCCTTCCATACATTTTCTCAGGGCTCCATCCCGTCGTGAAGTCAATGTTAAAAATAAATTACATTTCACAGTACAATAATAAAAATTCTTGAAATACAATATTTTTATATTTTCTTTCGGTTTGCTCGCTTAAGCTTAAACTGTAATATTTTTTCATGCGCAGTAGTGACATTAAGAACTGAACTAAACTATGACTTGCTCTCAATATTTCTTGTACAAAGTTAAGTTACCGTTATATACTTCAGAAGTAACCCGATTAGCATTTTTTTCGTTGTGACCTACTTCGGTAAATATCATTAACGAATCGAGGAAGTCGGCCGATAGAAAAAACTTTGTGACTGAATATCACTTAACCTGGTTTTCGATCTGTTCTGTACAGTTACGACATTTTTATTACATTCAGCATTTGATGATAAGCTAAAACTTTCGAAATTCGTGTCATTTATTTCAATCAGTAAATGAAAATCTAAACTTTGTTGATAACGAATGATGTTTCATCGAACCAGAAATTGGATAGTTATAGAATTGTCCTAAAGCAATACAATTAATATACTAACCGTGATCAATACAGACGGATCCCCGAACTACAGCTAGTTTATATTGATCAGACATACGATGTCTTTAGGTACGTGCTTCTCTGCCAAGCTCCCAACATTGTTGGCATGCCGAGTGAGTTCACGACCGGCCTACCTCGTAACTAAATGGAATTCTTCATTACCTTCCGCATAATACTTAGTATTCCGCTATTAGAAACGAAGGCGTGTTTTGGCACACGTGTGTCCTGCCCAAGGTTCCGTGGAATAGCGCAACATTTAATTTAATTGTGGACTTTTCATGAAATATATTTTAAGTGGTAATCATTTTAACGTGGCCAATCCTCCATCCAATTACATTATATTCAGGGTCCTGAGTTAAGCTTAATGCTACTGGTACAAGTTTCTTTAATGTATAACTTACATTCGTTCTTTGCTGATTTGTTTATTAAAGCTGCCTGTATTTAGACGACGCTGACACCTTATTTCCTTCTTTTTGTAATCTGGTGATCGTTTTCATTTCAGTTAAAGAATTAAATTAGGATGCAATACTTCTGTGGGACTGACTTTTGTTGCGTCTCCATAGTTTATTATTTGTAATTGTAAAGTTAATATAATACCGAAACTGTATACTATTCGTGGGAGAGCCACACTTCGGCATGAATGGGCCGTCTCGACCGGAGTGATACCACGGCCTCACAGAAAACCGGTGTAAAATAGCGCTTGCTCTGTATTTCACCGAGTGAGTAAGGATACCGGAGTACCATACCCCCAACACCTTCCTTCGCCCCCCTCCCCATCCCCCAAAGGCCGGCAACGCACTTGGGTGTTTCGGGTGTCCATGGACCAGGTGATAAGTCTGCTCGTTTGCCCCATAGTCCATAAAAAAATAATTATTAATACTTACGAGTTATATTTTAAATTATATATGGCTTGAGATTTATATTTAATGATCTCATCTTTCTAACTACCTTACAAAGCACTGAAGAAAATTACCTTGAAAGTACAGTATGGGATATTAATAAAAGTATTATCCCCGGAGCGACTGTTTAGGCACGATAGGACCCATATTATAACTTTCCAAACGACTTTTTTACTGCCCGCCTATTACAAGCGATTTATAATAAATAAACGAGATCCCATTTTCGTATTGAAATTGTTATTTCTACTTGTTTCTGTTGAGAAATATGAATAGGACTAAGAAGATTAATAAACTGGGTATGTGAGTCCCTCGTCGCGTTATTTGCTGATGTTACTTAGTAAACGTCATTTATTTTTTTACACACTTCAAACAACACATTTGCACACACAATTAATTAATTCAAATTTAAATCCCATCGGATACCACGTCCTGGTGGCATTTCGTACACGAACCGACTAAAACCGCACGCCGTCTCGGGTACTAAATGCCGGGAACCAGGTGCACCCTAGAAAGGAAAACCCTGGAACCCCGACGTACCTCGTGCCACCTACGGGTTTGTAGATGGCCCCCTACTGTGTGGGAACCCTGATGACCTCATTACTGTCCCCCGGAGGACGCACGCTCCGCAGCGTCCGCGCCCCCATCCGAGCTTGCTTCTGCCAGGCTGACAGATGGCAGACACCTGTCAGCCCCAAGCTTGCGCTTATGGAGGACGGAGATCGTTCTGAGATATCCGGCGCCCTAGTCACCTACAGTACCTGGCCCGTTCCCGGGCCTGGCGGGCCGATAGAGCTCTAAACCTCTCCCGGTCCCGCTCCGCCGTCTCATTGGCAAGCATTACATGCTCGCAGAAAGAAACGGCGGAGTTCCACGCGCTCTCGCTCCGCAACTTGGCCGCAATCATGTTACCGAGCGGCTCGGCCCTAATAATACTTTCATTCAAACGTTCTTTACAGAATCTCTACTATTTTATTTATTTATTACCGTTCTTAAGTAAACCAGAATAAATTTGCGTTTCATGATTTCTGCCTCGAAATTCACTACACTCAGCGCAGTAGAGAGGGACGTGGCTGCCGCGAATGTTTCGGCAACTCTGGAACAATGGTTTGCACGATAGTGATTACCTCTGACTATAAAATGCTGCTGGTGTTTATCACAGAAAATTTTAGGTACAATTTAATGAACAACCTACCCACTAAATTACCAAACTGCTAGTTTGTGGACTACCTAGTTTTTAGTTACAATATGACTATTAAATACCTTCACTTGTATACGAAAGTTCTGATAAATATGTATTCACCGCAGCTAAGAATCACTACTACAAACAAAGGGATTTTCATCTCAAACGTACACATCGAGATTTACTAAAACTTATGTAGACAGTATGTGTACCAACTTTCCTTGCTATTGTTCACTATGCAAACTTGTTCTCATAAAGTCTACATATTCTATAAAACTATGTATGTACATAATAAAGTCGTACTATCGGCATAATATTTCTCTAGACTACCATAAAATTATTTAGCAAACTCAGCAGTTTGGCAGTAAAGTTATTTCGCCAACTTCGTAGGTCATGAGCAAAGCCTCATTCATGCAATATCTCAGTTTCTTTGTGAATCTTATTGTCACGATATTGTGACCTGATTTACAGTTTGATATATTATAACAGTCGTCCTTATTGTGAATGAGATCAGACCTATTTAAAGTTAATGAGGTATTCTATTTCAATTTAAGTGGTAGTGGTATGCAGAATAGAATACATCCACAAATTGGCAAGATTATAATATTGTTGTGATATTAACGTACATTGACATACTTTCTTGCCTGATACACTTAGTTACAAAATTTTATTGTTCTTAGGCGGACTACAAAATAAATTCCATATTTATCTAATACTGGTGGTGAAAATTCTTTCATTTGTGAGTGTTGTAGGCTATATATTATCCTAATATCTCTCTCATAGAGAGTTTACCAGTGGTGCATTCTCCGTTCAAGAAAAAATAGGCTCTATTTAAGGTCTAAAATGATTACCAATCAGACCAAACCAAAATTTGATTTTACAGAGTATTTTCATCCAAGAATTTTTATCATAATCACACCATTACATAAATAAAAAGTGAAAAGAAGTGTAGGTATAATTCAATAAAACATCTAAGCAATAAAAAAATATTCTGTTTTTACTGAAATTTAATCGCAAATCTCAAAGCGTATGCGTAATAATACCGTAAAAAATACATTATAGTTCACATTCGAGTGGACCGGCAATATATCATAGCTTAGATTACTCAAGTAGGTACCATACCTTTAAAGATACTATCGAAATTTTATGACATTAACAGATCTAAAAAAAACCAATCATACATACATTGTTTTTAAAAGCTTTTTACACGTTTTATAAACACGGGATACTCCTTTTTGATTGTCACAGCTTATTTGAATATTTTCTTCTTTTGACGCTAACAAATGATCTTGATCATCACAGAAATATTTGGCCCGGGAAGAATTAACCCCACTATCTCTGGTAAGTATCGCTAACCACTTGGCAAATAGGCCACTAATATTTTTACAACATATTTATTGCTTTAGATTCAATCATGTACCGTGTCGTAACTTCTTCTAGTTTGTGAACTGAAACACGAATGTTCCTTTCAAATAATTTGATTAAATTTATACAACGTCGTAAACAAGCGTGGGAAGAAAGAATGTCTTGTAGACAAAACTATATGCCATACAAACCACGCGACCACATCTAAGGTTTAAAGTTTTCAACATGCCCACTACACTTGTTGACTCTTGCATTCCCAAAACTTAAAATTAACTCCGTTGGTTTGGGAAACAGCCAAAATATTTACCAAAAATTTACGCTGACACTTAACAACAATGCAAGTCACTAAAATAACAGTTATAAATTTTGTTTAAAGAGTCCGGATATGTGGTATTCTGTAATTAAATTAATGACAAACCCACTGTTAACTGAAATCTGTGTGTGTGGAGAAAGTATTTACAGAATTTGGGCTTATTTATACATCATTTTTATTCTATGGAATGTTTATTTCACAATTTAAAAGATATATATATAAAACACTAAACAGTGACATATTACACATACGAGCATATTCCAAACAGGTGTGGATAATATCTGAGTACAACGTCATTCTTCTGAAGGATTCATGCTCCATTCGATCAGACTTCTGCTTGAGCTCTTTATTTGGCTTCCTATCTCTATTGCCAACTCCAATGTCGTTTACAAAATATCGATCTGTGGGTAGAAGACCAATTATTGCTACCTATTTTATATCCCCTATAGAGTAACCGAGTGCTACCACGGTTTCACAGAAAACCGGTGTGAAACAGCGCCTGCGCTGTGTTTCGCCGAGTGAGTTAGGGTACCGGAGGACCATACCAACCCCTCCCCCATCCCTCTCCCCATCCCCCAAAGGCCGGCAACGCACTTGTGACGTCTCTGGTGTTGTAATCGCTTACCATCAGGCGACACGTCTGCTCGTTTCCCCTTTCTATTAAAATAAAATAAAGTAAGTAATAATGTTATGACTGTAAACAAACCATAAATAAATAAAATAAAATAAATAAACCTCCTTTCTAAGGATAGGATAAATAATAACAGTTAACTGAGACTGTTTCTTGCTTGTTGCAAAGCTTGGTGGTTAATTTATAGCTTCTTATAATAATGTCAGTTGAAGAGGTGATACTAACTCAGCTCCTATGGACTTCGTTGCATACCATTTTTAATAAAATCACAATGCAATGAGTTTTATAATTTATTCAAATTTAAAGGTTAATGTTGCTTCTCAAACTGAATTAACTCTTATTCATAATGCTTTAGACCTTCTTTTGAAACTACTTTAATATTATAACTTATTAGCAAGTGGCCATATTGTTGTTGTATACACACTGGGTGCTACCAATCGTAGAGAACGCTCAAAGCAACTTGTTTCTATTAAGTTCTATATTAGCTAAAGTAAAAAGCATAAAAAATAAAAGTTTTGGGCGAAATGAGAAAAATATATAAACGATTGCCTGTTTTCCACGATTTAGTGACTAGTATTATATACCTAGTATCTTTAAAGCCCGAAAACTATCTTTCATTTCAACGCAACACAACAACAACAATGCAACAAATTACTAGTAATTAATTAATTTTTTATTAGTTGAATGTTTTCAAATACAACTTTGTACTATTACCGCCAGTCACAGGTTCATAAGCTGTCAGTTTTTAAAATGTTAGTCTTCCTGCATATACCGCCGACCTGTTATTTCAGATATCATAACTGTCCAACAGTTTGATAACACCAGGCAGATGTTGACAAAGCTTCAGAGGGTACTTAAAGATGCAGGGAAGAGAAGGAAAGAGAGACATTTAAGTTATTGTAAATGTGTAATAACAAGACATGAATGAACGGATTTTTTTTTTCAAGCCAGGATATACGCCTTGCACGGGTAGTTCCGTACTAGAGATGCATTCTGTGTCGCGGGGAAATTAACTAATATACATTAAACGGACACAAGGAACACCCAGACTCAGGACAACAATTTGTGGATCACACAAAGTGTTGTCCCATATGGGATTTGAACCCACAACACTTGGCTAAATAGGAAGCGGTGTGGCAATCGCTTAAACCACTAGGCCATAATAAATAATCATTTATCGCATCAGTTTAAGTTATAGGTTTAAAGAAGAAAAGCGATGTAGAGCGGGCCATCTCATACATATTAGTGTACTTTGTAAAATAAAACGAATATGCAAATAAAGTAAAAAATAATCCACAAATTACTTAAATCTAACGAAAAATAATTTCTTCTTTACAGATTTTTCACCGCCTTTCCAGAAACACAAGAATTCTTTAAGATGATTAAGGGGAAAACACCAGAGCAGTACAACGACAACCCCCAGTTCAAGGCACACGTAATTAACCTGATGACGGCGCTGAACTCGGCCGTGACCACTCTGAACCAACCGGAGCTGGTCGCTGCTATGATGAACAAACTAGGCGAGTCACACGGCAGAAGAAAGATCAAGGAGGAAAACTTCCATGTAAGTAAATCAAACGTACAGTCTAAGAAATTGAGCAAATTTGTGAAAGAAACACGTTGAAAAAACAGCGAACGACGTACAAGAACATAGCATAACTGTCTCGTATGATGAGACAAAAGTATTTACTGAGCAAATTGATAAGTATACATGGGCGTACCCAGGTTCTGGGCCAGGGGGGGGGCAAATCGGGCTTTTTAAAAGCACCTCGTCAAATAAATGGAAATGAAAAAGGCATTTTTTTAAATAAATTATTTCATTATAGAATAGTTATTTTAAAAACCTTTTCGCAGTCCACTACTAGACATAGGCTTCTCCAATTAATTGCACGGCATTTTACGAACACATTTTAAAAGAAATTTTCAAAAGTCTTTGGCAAAACAGTTTAAGATGAAACATTAACGTTATCGCTAACAAATTGTTCTATGTACACTGAGCAAAAAAGTCCATTTATTCTATCTTTGCCTGGTCTGGTGTCAGTATAGCAACATTCACAGCGGTACTTGTGAGCTACAAAAATCCAAAGCGAGTCTCAGACTTGCTTCTTGAAGTCCACAATTGCCTACAGGACTAGAGGCTAAAAGCAAGTGCCGCTATATCAGCCCAAATAACAATTACTCTTCGTCAGGGTAACTGTCCGCAATCAGGCCGAGGTGGCAGCATAAGCGCTTATTTTTGGGCAGAAAAGGAACACCGGGATTTCTGCACAAGAGGGAGCCATATACACGGCACCCGAGTCGTCTGCGGCACCTGGCCCGTTCCCGGGCCTGGCAGCCTGGAAGAGTTCTAGTCCCGCTCCGCCATCTCCTTCGCAAGCATAACTGGCTCGCAGAAAAAGACGGCAGAGTTCTAAGCGCTCTCGTTACGCAACATGACCGCAGTAATGGTACCAAGCGAGAAAACCTCCCACTCCGATGGTCGCCTCGACATGCCCTACTCCGCACATTCTGCCAGCGTGTGGAATGCCGTGTCTACGGTCTGGTCATCGCAGAGGTGGCTCAGGCGTTGGCTCCTTGCGAATCACACACAGGTGCTCTTCGAAGCATCCTTTCCCCGTGATCACCTGTGTCAGCCGGTATTAGAGTGTGCCGTGATGCCTCTCGAGCCAATCCTCCATAACGGGTCTTACCGCCGCAATAACGGCGCGCCCAGCACTCGATTGCCCAAGTCGTTCCTTCCATTCCTCCACAACGACCTGGTGAAATTGAAATTTCTGGTCTTCGATTTCTCGAGTCTTAGGACTCCTACCTGCGGCCTTCGGGTGCGAGCCCAATGTGGGCTTACATATAGACCGGTGGAAAAATCATATGAAAGCAAAATGAGATGATATATCTATGCGGCACAAAAACCTGTACTGGATGCTAGGACAAAACTACAAATTATAACTGGACAACAAACTTCTAATATATTAGACGATAATTAAACCTGGATATACGGCATACACTTGTGGGACTCCGCAAAAGACTCCATAACATCCGTCATACAGAGAGCTCAGAACAATATCCTAAGGTCGATAGTTAATGTATTGTGGTTTGTTACCAATGCGGAACTGCATCAACAGCTCTCAGTGAAAAAAGTGAGCAAGAAAATACGACATGCCTCCGAGAATTATTTGTAGTGACTAAAATACATTCCAAATGAATGGGCATGTCAGCTGACCATAAAAAACTACATAAAACGACTCAGAAGATTTACTATCTTAGGACTATGATGAGTAGTTCTCCTGGCTAGAGAGCACGCTCTGATCGTCACTGCGCTCGAACATCGCATAGCCCTAGGACTAATGCCCGGTTCCTATATTTAACGAATCGTCATCGTGTAAAAATTTTCTACAACCGACTACGAGTCGTAAATGCTGTTCCTCAATTTATTTTTTATAGGAACGATTTTAGCTTACGCCCCGTATAGTATACTACTATTCGTACCTAGAACGGATCGTTTTTCAAATATAGGAACTGGGCATAATTGCTATGCCGATTGCCGATCTTACAACAACACAAAAAATAAATCTGTCTTTGTCCATAGTCGATCTTAGTCACGTTTTTACGCATCTCAGTGTGCTTTATATATAATCGAGAGAAGCAAATAGTAGGAATGTCAACATCTAGGGGGGGGCAGCTGCCCTCCCCTGCCCTACCCTGGGTACGCCCATGTAAGTATAGCTAGGTAGGTATATACGTCTATGCAATATATGTGTTACTAGCATTTTTTTAATACTCAACTATCATCAATAACCCATAACGTCCCACTGCTGGGCTCGGGTTTCCTCTCAGAAGAGAGGGTTAAGGCCTTACATCCCCACGCTGGCAGACAACGTTGTGGCCACGTAATCTTGCCGTTGGATGTTTTTAAGCCGCCCAAGGGCCTCCAACTCAGCTTCACGACTGTTATCCTATGATAACAACCGGGACCGACTGCTTAACGTGACCTCCGAATCACAGATTTTTTGGATACGTATCGCTTAAATACTAAACTACAACCTCACTGTTTGGTAAACGTCGTACTCTGGTATGACTTTGCACTTCAAGTAGAACATCACAAATTGTTTAATATATATTGACACACTCTCTGTGTCGTGATGAGTTAAGAACACGGAGTATAACCACCCCTTTTCACCCCATGAGTGCTGTAAGAGGACTTTGAGAACAAACTATGCAGGATAGCAACTATACTATACTAATCCGTCTGTCCAACGTGGAAAATACACTTAGTAGGCTACTGCGTAGACTAAAACTCCTGACAAAGGGAAGGTCTATATCCAGCAGTAGACTGGTAAAGGCTTTTGATGATAAAGATAGACAGCCACACAATCCGCTTTGAAAACGAATTGTGGCGACTTCCACATATAACACAACAATAACCTACTACAGCGCCATCTACCGAAGATACACTGAACTACGAAGTAACGCACTACACGGAATAACTACAAATCCTGAATTGCGCAATAAATAGTTCTCGCGCCGATTACCATATATACAACATCCCAACATCAACTGTTGGGCAGTGGCCCGCCAGGCATAATCACCTAGCTTGGTTGGAGGATCCTCCCATTGTGTTGGGTGGAACATAATACCCATTCCCCCACATATTCACAAAATTTTAAGTATATAAGGTTTTGAAGAATAAACCCCCTCCCCCCAGAATAAAAAAAGACATCTAAATACATTTTCTAGTCTTCATTATTCCCAAGATTATAACTGATGTCTAAAAACATATTATAAAATTAGAACATTAGAAATTGTTTTACTAAATTAAGAGAAATTTTGTTTAGTTAAGTGACGCTACAACAGATTTAGCACTATAATTGACATATCACTAATCCTCTGACTAAGATAAGTTACCAATGTGGTAAGAGATTGGAGCTGCTAAAATATAAAAATAGGTTTTTTCCAAACATGAGGTGTTTCTTAGCATTGAAGTGTACATTGAAAATGCTGTCGTGAGTCTGTTAGATTCAACAAATTCAACAAACATGTACACAATTGATAATTAATTGTTTGTCTCCTTCATTTTAACTTCGTCACGAAACGCATTTATATATACGCACGTATTATAGCATACAAATAACATATCACATCACATCAATAGCTTTTAACAGCCCGCTGGTAGATATAGAAACCGACGATGTTGATATACTCGTATTTAATTTTTTTATTTTTTATTGAATATTGGGCAAACGAGCAGACGTATCACCTGATGGTAAGCGATTACCGCCGCCCATGTACACCCGCAACACCAAAGGCGTCACAAGTGCGTTGCCGACCTTTGGGGGATGGGAAAGGGAATGGGGGAAGGGGTTGGGGTATGGGCCTCCGGTATCCTCACTCACTCGGTGAAACACAGCGCAAACGCTATTTCACACCGGTTTCCTGTGAGGCCATGGTATCACTCCGGTCGAGCCGACCCGTTCATGCCGAAGCATAGCTCTCCCACGGTAATATACTATAACACGTTGTAACATAAAACACTATTAATAATTTAACTTATTGTATTTAGGACTTTCTCTCAAACACTTTGAATTTGAAAAATATTTATGTGAGTATGATATCAGTCCCCAACCCGCACTTGACTAGTCTGAGGACGTATGGCCTTCACCCTCTCCTGAGAGGAGACCCGAGCCCAACAGTGGGACGTTATAGGTTATTGATGGGGAAGTATGATATGATTATTGTGAAAAGTCGTACGTCCAAGTTAAAAAAATATGTATTTATAAGCAAAGATATTTAAACATTATCGATACGAAGTTGCGGGCAAATTATTTGAAGTTATTTCTATATGCTATTGTACCATTACGATTGAAATGCAATATCTAAAGTAGCTGGTGGGTTAATAATATAAAAATATATATTTATTTAAAAATCGATAGGTACATGCGAACTTAGAAATTCTACACGGTATGGTAGTTACAGAAATCTTTCAGAATGAAATTATGTGCAATAAGTAATCTATCTATATAAATAAAATCGCTAAATGTGTTGCTAAGCGGTTCGGCAATTCGGTTATATTCTTTTATATTTTCGTTAAGGCACAAGGAAGGTTTAATAAAACAACACCTAGGTATTTATTTTTCTTTTTGGACTGCAACAGGCCAAAGACGTCGAGGCAGCTCGTCTTCTTATATATAAAAATCAATTGCTGTTCGTTTTCCTCGCTAATACTCGAGAAGAGCTGTGCCGATTTAGCTAATTTCGGTTTTAAAATGTTTGTCGTAGTCCATGGAAGTTTTTAAACGGTAAAAATTCTAAATAACTTGAAAATCTAAATGTTAGGTGTACGAAGTAGAGCTAGTTTTAAATAAAATTAAAATGCACTAGGTACAACCAATCGTTTCATTTCAGTACTGACCTACACAATTTTAATCTTTGATTACGTGAAAAAAATGAAATGAGTAGTTTGATATTTTAAATCATTAAAATATTTATCATAATTGAAATAAAATTTATTTTACAATTAATTGAGGTACGCTAGTACTTTCCTTTCATGTAAAGATTATTCAAAAATTTATTTCACAAAATCAAAATGGCTACCGAGGCTACTTGATATGCGACACGAAGGTTCTCTGACGGTTGATGACCGACCGCCGATGTCCTTATTTATTAAAAGATATATTCCAGTCGCAGGATAGTTCTGCATAAAATATTATTCACAACAATACAAACATGGAAAAAATACCATAACCTTAATGCGACTTTACATTTTGAAATAACAATAAAAAACAAAAATTATATTGTTAATACTTAAATGTATACTTGTGGGAAGCCTTGTGAGAGACCCAATGTCCAGTAGTGGACGTCTTTCGGTTGAAATTACGATTATATTTTATTTGCACTAGGTGTCTAAGTTTTCTAAGAAATTACAGTGTTAACCGATTAAGTTCTGGAATTTTATTTACAAAGGTATCGTAGACTAACGATACTGCGTCTTCCGAAAGTTTAGAAGAATATTTATTAATCTAGGTTGCTAAATATATAGTTCTATTTAATCTATGTTGGACATTGGCGTCATTTGAAGTTGCAGAACAGAGCTTAATTGAGCTGCGAAAACTTGCTGATGAACTTGCTCGTCCTCTAACATGTTGAGTGCCCTTACAGAATGATTTCGTGACAACAAATGTTATAATTGAACGCGAAGTAAAGTTTCTTCTAATAACGAAAGCAACATTGATAACATTGGATTGTTAGAATTAAACTATTTTAGCTGACGGTTCTACAATTTGGCGCGTAGCCCAACTACTTGTATTGCATTACAAAGGAATCACAAAACGTAAAATAGGTATCATTATGGCTAACATTGTTAAATATTTTGTGTACCTGTACGACCTTGACACTTGACAAACACTTACAAGTACCTAGTAACAAAGTTAACTTTATTTCTATGGAGTCATCGATCTTTTGTATTCGATTGTGGCTGCTCTGCCCTGGATACATTGTACTAGAAACCTCTATTTTGCTGTTCCCTACTTTTATATGGTTATCTAAAGTAAAAGTATTTTAAGTTGTTATATCATTTACTATCTGTCAATGAATATCTTGGTAAACCAGTAAACTCCTTTCTGAGACTGACCGAAGCACAGAACAAGGAATTAATTCATTAAATTTTCATCGTGGGAGAGCCACGCTTCGGTATAAATGGGCCGGCTCGGCCTTATAAGGCACTCCGGTCGAGCCGGCCTCACAGAAAACCGGTGTGAAGTAGCGCTTGCGCTGTGTTTCACCGAGTGAATGAGGATACCGGAGGCCCATACCCCAACCCGTCCCCCCATCCTCTCCCCTTCCCCCAAAGGCCGGCAACGCACTTGTGACACCTCTGGTTTTCGGGTGTCTATGGGCGGCGGTAATCGCTTACCATCAGGCGAAAGGTCTGCGCTTCTGCCGCCTATTCAAAAAAAAACAAGGAACAAGATAAAAATAACGTTATTCCTCATTCTGAAAAATAAAAAACAGACCGAAAAAGCTGAATTTGTAAGATTTCTGACAGAAAAATAAAATTGCAATTTTTTTTTCCAGCAACTAAAAGAAGTCATCGTGAAAATGTTCATCGAGGTCCTACAATTGGACGATTCAACGCTCGGCGCGTGGGGAAAAACCGTTAACTTCTGGTACAAGCACATATTCGAGACTCTTAGCAAACCGGAAGAGACCAGATAACAGATCATATTAAACTTACAATAGACTAGTTGAGCACAAAAGGTCTGTAAAAGGCAAACGATCTTACACATGATGATGGGAAAAATTACTCCGACGCTACCATTGGTAGATATTTTAAATTTGACAATGAACTTTATTCGGTTAAGCGTAATTCAATTGAATATTTTTTATATTGACGGTAATTGGTACGACACCGGTTTATTGTGCTCGTACATTATATAAAAGCATTCCGTACTTATGTCAGTACAAAAATGGGACAGATGATTGCTTTTTTGTTTGCCAACGTTATTCAAACAAAAATTTAATTTGTTGTTTTATAGTTTTTTTTTCCTACCTTGAATCTGGTCTTTTGCGACTCCTAATAAATAAGGCAATGTTTACCTTATTTATTGACTAGTCAAATTTTTATGGTTTACTATTTGTAGTGAATTATTAATCTGGATACCTTATTAATTTTTGACTAAACTTATAAATATATATTTTTAATGAATAATTGACTTATTATATAATTCTGAATATTTTAAATTCATTTGGTATAATACACGATTTTGTATTTTTACATATATGCTAAGACATAGGTAGATAATGTTATACCTATTGTAGTAAATTATCCCATTCTGGAAGTAACTGGAAAGTATGACTATAATACAGGAATGCGTTTGAAATTAATTCCGTTGTGTGTATTACCAATACGAAAAATGATTTTTTTCTTAATGAATCTTTCTTAATATTTCGACTTTTGTCACTTAACATTTGGTATTTCATAATTAATTTAATATTGTAATGCATTTAAAATTGTAGGTTATCAAAGGCTTGAACCATCTTCCATTTTATTGCGTAATGTAAATAGCTATATGTAAATAAAGCTGTGGATTTTTGTACATTGTACACTTGTTAAAGTATAAATGTAAATACATGTTCAATATTGTCAACGATTTTAATTATTGATTCATTAAATTTGATATTAAATTGAATGCATTTATTTTTATAACCTCAAACTTTGGAACAAACGCATTGTATTTATTTTTAATGTCACGAAATCCAACCGTTTCGTATGAGATTTGCTTTTTAAGTTTTCAGTATCGCTATTTTTAACTATTATTGAGTCTGTGCTCTTTAGAGCATGATAAGATAATCTAATGGCTCTTTAGCTTCACCAAGCGGTTATCACTTTTTCGGATTAATTTCTTTAATAAATGCAAAGGAATTCGAGATGAGGAATCCCCAAATAGATGTTCGTGACGTCCGAAACCGACGGTTGGCTCTTCGAGGCACGGGCGTGAAACACCGCCAAACTTTTATACCCCGTTCTGCTATAAAGAATTTCTTGTAAGGAAAACCCAACAACTGCTCGACCCTGAATTTCAACCCGATACCTCTTGATCGTCAGTCACATAAACTAACCACCAGACCAACGAGACAGTAAATGCAGCGAAATCAGAGACTTAAAAAGCATTTACATCGCAGATAATAATGGTACAGCAAAACATCAGTCTTATCACGACATTACTGACTGCACGGTTGGCCTGGTGGTTTAAAACGTTCACTACTGCGCCAAGTGCCGGGGGTTCAAATCCCACGTGGGACATCACTTTGTGTGATCCACAAAGTGTTGTCCTGAGTCTGGGTGTTATTTGTGTCCGTTACATGTATGTTTGTAAAGTCCCCCGCGACACAGGATGTATATATAATGCGGGAGTTGTTTTTTTTAGAGAAATAAAAAAAAATAAAAAATGTATATTAGGGTTTTTACGTAATATTTAGCAATAAAATGAAAAATTTATTTTGTAAAGCACGTAACTTGTAAGCCAATTTACTTTAAAATTAAATACGAAGATAGTTTAATCAATTCCTTTAAAAAAGGCAACTATCGCATTAGAAGCATACTTGTGTCGCGTGGACTTTACAATTTATACATGAAGCGGACACAAAGAACAAAGTGAATCATACAAAATGTTATCCCATTTGGGATTTGATCCTCAACACTTCAGCGCAGTAGAAAGTGGCGTGGCGTCCGTATAAACAACTACACGATACGTGCAGTAAAAAATCAATGATCTGTAGATTAGATATTCTTTTAGTCAATTTCTGTTTTTATTTTCCTTGCTCGTACTTTTCGTTTTTACTTTCGTCGTTTACATAAAACACTGAGTCTTTGCAAAGCAATAGCATTTCAAAACAAATTACGCAATTACGTGTATCGATTTATAGGCCTCGAAGGGTTTTAGTTTTCCTTTCCAGTGCTTGCTTATTATTCAAAACAATTTACATTTTCCTCAGTAGGCATGACCTGTTTAAGAAAACGCTGTATCTAGCTTATTCTGATTATAAAGTAACGTTCAAAACACAAAGTTATTCGTAAATGATTCGATATGACTGTACTGTATCATCATCAGCCTATCGCAGTCCAATGCTGGACATAGGCTTCTCCAATTGCATGCCACCTGGTTCGATCCTCGGCTTCTCGCATCCAGCTCCTACCACCCGTCTCAGATCATCACTCCACCTGGCCTGTGGACGTCCTACGCTACGTTTGTCGAGAAGCGGTTCTACTCAAGAACCCGTTTCCCCAACGGTTATCAGTATTGCAGCTAATCTGTACTGTATACCATGACTGTAATGGTGATGTATGCATTCGGATAAAAAGTTGGAGAATGGGCATCGAGGTTCTATTTAAATGCGACTAAAAAGGCCCAAACATTGATTAATGTTGTTTTAGGTTGGTTGGTTTAAGTGAGGTTTTAAACGAGTTAATTATGATCTTATTCTCTATTGAATATAATTCTCGTGTAACATTGTTGCTAAAGATGATCTCCGAAAGTATCTAACCGATATTTACGTGTTTTCTTAATGTTGGTTGTTGTTCTTAAGGTTCAAGCGGTAACCGCGCTGGATTTAAAAGAGATGCAGACGAAACTGCGTGGGTCAGCCAGCATTTATTATAAAAGATTAGAAGATGCTTTAATTCCAAAGAAGCGTAGGCAAACAGAATATCATTTCACTAGTAACGTGACTCTCGAAAATCTCTTATCGAAAGACATTTTTGTCAATTTTTTGTAAGTTTTCTGCAAGGCCGTGGTATCACTCCGGAGGAGCTGGCTTATGCATACCGAAACGTGGCTCTCCCACAAATTATATGTTTCATACATACTTACAGAATTAAGTTATTTATTGTACTCGGAACGTATACTTTTAAATTATTGCCAGCCCTAAAACATTTTCTATAAGCGAGAAAGGGTCTGATAATAATCTTTCTAGCGCTTGTCAACATGTATAAAAGTTACTTAGTATACTTATGTAAGTAACAACACTCACACACACATCGAAATATATTCAGCACTTACAATCGAACCGATGAGATGCCTCGGAGTCCTTAAGTAGTTCTTGGCTGTAAAATAAAATTCCCTAGTCTCGCAAAGCGAACACAGTACTTCGAGTGCTTGCATTATTCAGCCTGCTGCATATTTAACAAGCACCGTCGCCGCCTATCGTTTACTTACATTTCGTTACCGATTTTAGACACAGAATATATATGTATGTAGGTAAATAATTTTGGCAACTTACGCCGTCCATGAGTAAATGGGTAGCATCCTAATAATGTACTAGAAAATGAGACTACTAGAAAATTCTATAATAATTCAACTAACAACTAACTTTGTTTGTACATATAAAATCTCGTAAAGTGCTTTTTGCTATTCTCACTTTTATGAAATCGGGTGACCTAATAGTAATAGTTAAACATATATTTACAAAACAAATCATTACTTATATGTTCGACTTTATTAGTTTATTTGGTTATCCTGAAATTATGTTTTAAAGTTACCAAGAATGCTTAAGGTGCAGGAACAAGGGTTATATTTAATGCAAAAAAAATAAAGGTATGACTTCCGTCATACCTTTATGATGCTGAGCTGAGCCTGAGATTTATGATGAGCTATGATGAAAAGTAGATAAAAAATCACTTTATTATTATCGGTGTTTTTGCTAACGGTACCTACAGACCAGAGACTAACTTACTTTCTTAATCTAGTTCCTGGATGATTATAAACTCTACTGAACAAAACTTATTATATTATATATTTAACGAAATAAGTTTATTTCACCCATTTGAACGACATTTTCCTTTTGTATAATTTTTTTTTTTTTTTTTTTTATACATGAGCTACCAAAATGACTCTGCCCTGCCTGATGGAAAGCACCAGCAGAATCCAAGAGTGGTGGTCACCATCCTCAATGCAAACAAGGACAGTGCAGCATGGCGACCAGCACTATGGCGGCCTAGTGAGATGCTTTTTTACGCCCCGCTTAAAGGACCCGGGATCATAGTGGGACGGAAACACGTGCGCTGGCAGTGAGTTCCAGGCTTTGACCGCTCGGCAGAGGAAGGAAGAGCCGAATCGATGAGTGCGAGAGTGTATGTCTTCCACTCTGAAGCGGTGACTTCTGAGGCCAGCACGAGTTGTCCTGTAGAGGAAGGGAGAAGGGGGGACCAGTTGGAACAGCTCTTCAGAACACTCTCCATGGTAAAGGCGATAGAGGACTGCCATAGAGGCGATATCTCTACGCAACTGCAGAGGCTCAAGGGACTCGGTGGCCTGGGGACTGCCGACAATGCGAATGGCTCGCCGCTGCAACCGGTCGAGAGCGTCGAACAGATACTGCGCGGCTCCATCGCAAAGATGAGAACAGTACTCCACGCAGGAGCGAACCTGGGTCTTGTAAAGCAGACACAGATGCCCGGGCGAGAAGAACCGTCTCACCCTATTAAGGATTCCTAACTTCCGCGAGGCCGCCTTAGTGACACTCTCAACGTACTCGCGCGGGTTGAGGTCGCAGCAGATGTCCATGCCCAGGACACCGAGCCTGCCTCGTAATGGTAGTTGAGTGTTCTGAAAAGTCGGAAGGGGAAGGAATGGAGACTTTTTGGCAGAGAACGCGCACACCTGTGTTTTCTTGGCGCTAAACTCGACCAGATTCTCGCAGCCCCATTGTGAAATACGGCCTAGAACATGGTCGAGCTGAGCGACAAGCTCCTGTCGATTTTTCTCTACATCTACCGGTTTTGCCGCAGGGCGCCCAATATATCGTCCATGAACTGTGCTGTCGTCTGCATAGCAATGAATGTTGCCAAGGTCTAACATGTCATTGATATGCAGAAGAAACAGCGTGGGCGACAGGACGGAACCCTGTGGTACTCCTGCGTTAATCGACTGAACGTCGGAGGCCGCGCCGTCACAAAGTACTCTGATGCGACGTTGGTGCAGGAATCCGGCAACCCAGTTGCAGAGTTTGGGGGGCAAGCCGAATGCCGGTAGCTTGGAGAGAAGCGAACGGTGCCAAACCCTATCAAAGGCCTTGGCCATGTCCAGGCTAATAGCCAAAGATTCCCCGTGCCTGTCAATAGCCTCACCCCAAAGGTGTGTGACATACGCTAGAAGATCACCCGTGGATCGGTTCGGCCTGAAACCATATTGACGATCATTAAGTAGGGTGTGATCCTCCAGGTAGTGGACCAGTTGCTTGTTTATGATCCGTTCGAATACTTTGCAGATAATGGAGGTGACAGCTATTGGGCGGTAGTTGGCCGGGTTGGAGCGGTCGCCTTTTTTGGGAATGGGTTGAATATTCGCCTCTCTCCAGGCCTCCGGAACAGTTCCCGAGGAATATGACAGGCGATACAGGCGCGTCAAAACCGGAGACAACTCTGGTGCACAGTTCTTAAGAACCACCGCCGGGATACCGTCGGGTCCACTGGCTTTCCGAACGTCGAGTGACCGAAGTTCCGCACGGACATCACTCAGCCGGATGCGAATATCCCGCATTGTTGCATCGCAGGCGGGAATGGTAGGCGGGTGCATGCCGCGGTCATCGACTCGGGAGTTAGCCGCAAAGAGATCGACAAGCAGTTTCGCTTTCTCCTGCGGCTGATGGGCAAGTGATCCGTCGGGATATTTAAGCGGTGGTAGCGTGGGCTGGCAGAAGTTGGACTGCACGGCTTTAGCCAATCGCCAGAACTTTCGGCTACCCGTAGGGTATGCGACGAGTTCGTGGCCAAGCCGCGCAATGCGCTGGGCATCCGCTGTGATGTAAGCCTTCTTGCATTCCCTAGTGGCTTTGTTGAACGCTGCTTTTAGTCGATCCACGTCGGGGTGGCCGTGAGCGCGGGCCCTGGTCCATGCGCGGTAGGCTGATTGCTTTTGGGCAACAGCATGGGCGCATTCGCGATTGAACCAGCGACGGGTTGTTGCGCCGGCGACCTCACTGCAGGGAATGTAGTATTCCATTCCGACAGTGACCTCGCCGGCCACAGCAACCGCACATTGCGACAGATCACTGTATTTAAAGCAGCGTTGTGCCCACGGGATAGATGCGAAGTAGTCCCGCATTCCATCCCAGTCTGCAGACGAGTAGTGCCATAACCGTCTTTTTGCTGCCACTGCTCGTGGGAGGGCAACAAGAGGCACAGTGGTGGACACCAGGCAGTGATCGGAGGATCCCAGAGGGGCGAGCACCGATACACTGTACTGCTCTGGGTGACTCGTCAGCAGAAGGTCCAGCAAGGAAGGCGCTTGACTCAGTATGTCTGGTATCCTGGTGGGCTGGAGTACCAACTGGGTGAGGTCATGCGTGAGAGCGAATGCGTGGACAGTCCGACCCGCGTGGTCAGTTCTGGAAGATCCCAACCAGGACTCATGGTGGGCGTTAAAGTCTCCCAGAAACACCAGTTCAGCGGTCGGGAACTGTTCCTGCGCTTTATCCACTGCCTGACTGAGATGTTCGAAAAGTTTAGTTGTCTCGTAGTCTCCAGAATGGGATCGGTATAGGCACACGTAGATTCGGCTCATGGAGCCGGTATCCACGTGTAGCCAAATAGTGGAGAAGGATGGGTCTTCAAGGCAACGTAATCGGCGACAACAAACATCCGCCCTGACGAAAAGACACACTCCAGCCTTAGCGAGGAAGCGCTCCTCAAGCACGTAGCCGGGGTAGAGAAGATATGTCGTGTCGGCAGGGCGGCGTATTTGTGTCTCCGTTAAGAAAAGCATGGCCGGCCGAGCCGTCTCAAGATGTTGGTGGACGGCATTGAGGTTTGCATGGAGTCCACGGATGTTAGTAAACTCCACCTCAAAAAGCGGGTTGGTGGGTGAATGGGGTGCCGCTGTTGAACGTTTATATCTTTTCTTTGCTGCCATGATTAAAATAGAGGGGGGGAAGTGGGAGCGTAAAAGGCGCGACAGTCATCGCGGCAGTGTAATACCGAGGCTCGGAATGCTGTATCGCCATACAATAGTGAGGCCTGACGGTGACCGAACCGTCGGACGGAAGGGCCCCCGTACCCTCCCGGAAGTGGTCGCCTGGTCCCACCGTCCGGTCACCAACCGGCACGACGAGCCACTCCGTGGATTATGCGCGACCTGACGGGGCAGCCTCCCAGGGTGGTTAGCCTTGGTTGGGCCCCTCTCTATGCCGCGGGCGGCCAGCGGCACCACCGTTTCTACGGGTCTCCCTGGCCGACGGTTCGATCCACATCACCCTCAACATAACTCTACGAACATTCACTGCTCGCACACTACTACGATAACTGTCACCCCTGCATCATTGGGCTCCGGTCTCGCACTCACCAGCGAAATACGACAGCTCTAAAACTGTCATTTTAGGCTGGTCTTCTGTGCGAGGGTAGTACCGCCCCGGTCGAGCCCGCCCATTCATGCTGAAATCAGCATAGCTCTACTACCTAATAATAATAGTAATACCTACCTAGTAATACTACCTAGTAATAAATAAATATGTATAAATATTTCGGACATCTAACACACAGCGCCATCTATTCCCATTATAAGCAGAGCTTGTGTTGTGGGTACTAGACAACTGATGTTAATACATTTATATTTTTATAATAATATATAAAAACACCCAAACCCCGAAACAAATATTTGCAGATCATACAAATATATGGTCCGACCCGGTAACGAACCCGAAAACTCAAGCACAGCAGCACACTACCGCTGCGCCACCGAGGTACTCGTACTTACACACCATATAAGACAAACAGTATTTCATTTAACATAAATTTGATATAAAAAAGTCATGTTACCAGCGAGTGGTTTTTTCGTGACAAAATTATTAACGCCACTGAAACTAAGTAAATATCTGGCAACATCTTGAAGTTGTAATGAAATTTCGTCGTGACTAGCAAATACTCTATATATTTAAAGATAACATAAATAAAACTTACGTTATGTATTCTTACTTAGAATTACTTTAATAAATGAAATAAAAAAGATGTGTGTGCGATTCACACACAATAGAAGTGAAACTTTAGTAAATCGACAAAAGAATGAGACCTACATTTGCTCTCTCGCTCTGGCTCACTAATTACAGGCGACTTTTTGTATTTGTGTCTCTTACCTGTCGTTTTTTCCGTTGCATCCGGTTTGAAATCACAATGATTCTAAAGAAGTTTCAGTTCAAAAAGCCTTTAATTTCTTGCCATAGTACAAATTGACAATTTACAACATGCAAAATCTAATTATTTTACCTATATGTCTAATTAATACCTATTTTATTTATTTAATATAATTTAAGTTTTAATGAAGTTTTAATTAATCGTTATATCTAAGAAAAATTTAATAAATATAATCATGTTTTTATTCAAAATTACTTTAATAAAGTACCTTTAGTGGCAGCCAATTTTGCAAGTGAATTTAAAAGAATTTAGTGAAAGCGTAACACAGACATACCAATCAACTCACGTTCGCATTTACAATTTTTTTTTTTTTTTTTTATTTCTACTACCTACCTCCAACATAATCGGAGCCTTTTCTATCCTACTTCTCTTTCTCATTCCAGTTCTATCTCTTGTTCCTCTCGTAATTTCATGCCACATACTATTTTCTTTCTGTCTTTCTTTCTCTTTCAGTCTTTAGGTGGGTGGGATGCCCACACATTTACAAATATTAGAGGCATCGACCTGTTGGTAATCATTTTTTAACATAATATGGGACAGCCGTCTATGTACAAGTATGTTTGTACTATGGAGGGTAGAGGTAAGGAGCGTTATCTCATATGGTAGAAAATTGAAAAAAAGTGTCCGCCGTAAGCTGTAAATAACAGTTCAAAAACCTTCCAGTATGGCGCTGTTGTAGACACAGGGTATGGTATGAATGTAGCAATTGTGAACGAATTGAAGTACGCCGAGTAACTGTGAATAGTACGTTTATTGATTTTTTATCATTCAATTTTATGAAAAAGTGTGTGTATAATAGAACAATTATGGGTAAAATTTTATTCATACATTTTTTTTTAATATTCACTACGTAGACCTTAAAAAATCACCATATGTTTTTTTTTACTTTATGAGAATTTTAAAAAGCGCGCTATAACTTAGCGGAAGAAGTTTACTCTGATGCTAATGTGGCGCCACCCTAATTTAATGCATTTCAACGGACACTTTTTCATGTACACAGATGATACTCCTTACCTCTACCCTCCATAGTTTGTACGTAACATCGTAGCGAATAAACTACTCACCTGGTTTAAATGACTGAGATGGCATGAGATTCGTAATAACGGCCCGAGTCACGTGGACGTGGACTATAATTTTTTTTTCTAAATATTAATTAAAAGCTTTTACATAATGGGGTTATTGTATTTAATATTAATGATACCGTAATTATTATAAGCTATACAAATAAATAAAATTGGAGTGTCTGTTTGTATTATTAAAATTACCGCTTTCTACTACATGCATATGAATGTATATACGGTACACATACCAAAATATATAATTAAAATTTTTGTCTGTCTGTCTGTTTGTTCCGGCTAATCTCAGGAACCACTGGTCCGATTTGAATAATTCTTTCGGTGTTGGATAGTCCATTTATCGAGGAAGGCTATAGGCTATATATCATCACGCTACTACTAATAGGAGCGGAGCACCAATGAAGAATGTTTCAAAAACGGGGGAAAATTTTTAAGCCACGGACAATATAAGACGTAAACGAGGTTGCGTGGGTCAGCTAGTTTAAAATATAAACAAACATGCCTGTATTTATATGATAGGAAGATACACTACACTGCTGATATTATTGTTTGTTGATAGATCCATTATCTACATTTTTTGTTCAAGTCAATTAACCAGAGGAAAAAACTACTATCATTATTGTGTCTCTTTATCTTTAATAATTATTTACGCAAATACTTGAAGCACTTCATACTTGTGTAGCATAATTCCAAGTGTTTCTACTCTCCAGCGTTTTCAACATACTACTAGACTTACTCAAGTGCGTAGTAACCTTTACATAACATTATAAATACTCGTACATACGTAATAATGTTCAAACCAGTATCAAGAATGAATGCGCATTTTGGTGAATGATGGTTATTGACCCAGGTGTACAGCAGCGTCAATCATTTAATATGAAAAATCACATAATCGTGAGCTTTAGTAGGTGTTAATTTTTTTTTTTCTAAATTACCTATTTACATCATATTGAATAGTACATAACATGTTATGTCATAACATAAGGCATCATTATTGTAAGAAAAAAACATTAAAGATTTATGTCCTAAGTCCAATGGTTGTATTTCAATAATGAAGTTTGGAAGACATTACTCATTGCAGTAATTGGGTACAGCATTTCCTAGTACTCCCTTACGAAAACGAATGCCACGGACGCCGCTCCTTGGGTGCTCGCTATTCAACTCCGCGAAAGAGGCCGACAAACGTCGCTATACCATTCACTAGTAACTGTTCAACGGTCTTCTAGTCTTCGGGAATTGTTGCTTCGTGAAAGGATCGTATCTATATATCAATGATTCGTCAGTTGTTAGAATGTAGGATACGTTTTGCGAAGTTCCTCCTTCGAACATCTCTAACACAAATTTGCACCAATCAACACGACGGCATTTTTGCTCATCGGTGAGAGAATGAGGTATCCATCGAAAGGTTGTCTGTAACAAATTGCTTTTTAGCTAAAAGGTCACCATTTGTACATGGTTGTTATATTGATATACTCTTAAATGTAAACTATTAGTTGGTGTACAAAAAAGTATATTTTATTCTATTCTATTATATCCATCGTGAAGCAAGCTTGCTAACTGTTTAAGGTGTTCATGCAGGATGGTGGAAACTGCCTATGATCCAATGTTTAGTTCATCCTGTATCTCTCGCTGTATACTATGTCTATTCTCTTGCAATAGCCAATCCCTGATGACGTTTTCATGAGTTACTGCAGTTGGTGGCCGAGTCTGGGGTGATCGTTTAAGTTCTCTCGACCACTTTTAAATTCACGAAAGCAATAAGTAATTGTTGCTAACGCAGGAGCAGACGCCCCAAAAGCAGCTTATAAATTTTCTTGAGTTTCCGTGAAGTTTAAAAATATCTGAAAAGATTTACTTACAAAATAAATATCATTTAACATTTAATCCTCGTTTATAATCTTAGAAATATATGATAGCACGAAAAGCTGCCCGCGAGACGTCCATTGTTGTGTAATACTTGTAATCTTGGCCTAAATTAGATTTAGCCAGTTTCTGAACGAAAAATAAAAATTATTGGAGGTGAAAAAGAAAATTTAGTTAAGGGTCAATTCATGCGAGCGCTTGTTCCGATTCCGAATTCCGAATTACCGTGGGCAAGCTACGCTTCGGCATGAATGGGCCGGCTCGACCGGAGTGATACCACGGCCTCACTGATAACCGGTGTGAAATAGCGCTTCCGCTGTGTTTCACCGAGTGAGTGAGGCTACCGCAGGCACATACCCCCACCCCTCTCCCAAAGGTCGGCAACGAACTTGTGACGCCTCTGGTGTTGCGGGTGTCCATGTGCGCGGCAGACATATCACTTGATATATCTACTCGTTTACCTCCGATACCGTAACCTCGTTTATTGAAAAAAAAAATTCACGCGTTTTTAATGTGCCGTACCTCACTTGGAAATTAGAAAAAAGTAAAAACTAATCTACAACAAAAAACGACTTATGTAAACTTGTTTCATTCTTTTTCAGCGTTATTCTTTGTTGTGGTTGGGTTTTAGTTTTTTCTATTTTTATTTTAGATGTGTTATTTCAATTATTCACATATTTATTTATTGTCACTTGTCATAATATCCGTACCTTAGAGACCGCCATTTGTCACGTTTGTATGTTCTAACTCTTATTTTTCTATTTGTTTATGTTTCTACAGTAAAATTAAATAAATCAAATAAAAAAATTGGAAACAAATGTCTTTTAAATTGACTGCGCCAACAACTCTAGTTACAAAATATAAACTCATCGGTCCTGAAAATATTGAAAATTATGATCTAGTGTATAAAGTATTCACATACAAAAAACAGAAAACCAACTTACTGCTAAAATAAAACATTAAGGACAATGGATGAAATATTAGGTTTTATTTGAAAAATTGTTTAAGAACATAGTAGGTATACTCGTAGTTTGCGGTAATCTGTGAGGTTGACCTTATGGTCCGGGAGCCAAGTACAAATACGAACAATTATTTCTTCTAGAGCGAAAATTCGTAAATGCATTAGGAATGTATATTATGAATATTCGCGACCATCAGGGCGGGCAGTGGCAGCCTCACACGCATGGAGAAAACAAAAGTTTTTTTAGTCTCTTTCTCCCATTTGAAAATTTGTCGGATTATAGTTTATCTATGTTGAAGGGAAAATAAAGTCAGCTGACCTGACTGAGACTGCGAGAATAAAATGGTGGATTATACGTCTGTTGGCTGGCTGCGTGAACATGAAAAAAAAACCTACATTCTCCAGATGCTGTGCTATAGCAGAGTATATAATGCCAAAGGTACGCTAGGTAAGGAATCAAAATTTTCATTTAACTAGTATTGTTTTGTCAACTAGAATCATATCTATTTACTTTTTCATTAATGTAATCTATCCATTACGTTCAATATATTGTATAGTACTCGTACTTATTTCCGTAAAGTGAACGCGCAATAAATATCGAAATAAACAATCATTCCGAACGCTTAAGATGTATGCACGAAGTACATACCCGAGATGGTCCGACACGGCGACCTGCGCTAGAGCCAGACACTACGGACCTACGTGAATGTATCGATAAATTGGAGGAGTTATTTATGTATGGTTTAATTACCAACTGTGAATTAAAAAATATTTTCTAATTAAAAAATAATTTTGGTATATAAGTCAAAATATATTACCAAATCAATTTGATTCAGATCCTGAAAAATATTAATTACCTACTTGGTACATATGGGTATCTCTAGGCACTATTTATTAACCCCGCCCCTCCAAACTCAT
The DNA here is from genome assembly GCA_916048165.1 of Spilarctia lutea. NCBI lineage: Eukaryota > Metazoa > Arthropoda > Insecta > Lepidoptera > Erebidae > Spilarctia > Spilarctia lutea. The sequence goes on from OU696479.1 coordinate 15,714,795, forward strand.
GGTGCGCCCTTAAGTCCTCATAACTTCTAAACTACTAAACATGATTTGTTAAATGAGGTATCGTTGTAGGCTATAGAACGTCATATATTTATAATTAAATATATGTACCTAGTCTTTATAAAATTGGTATACAGATAGATATAACATAACGTGACAAACCATTTTTTTTAAATGAATCAAGCCAATTGTTAAGAAGTAAATAAAGGTTGAATTTTACTAAGACGCCTAATGGTACGGGAGCTAGCAACGTTTGAAAAGTAAGAATTTTAGGTCAGCTGATTTTGTGATATGTCTTCCTTCTTGCACTTTCGGTTAGAGTCTGGGCTATCTGGCTGGCGGTAGCGGTTGCGTTCATTAGTGCGCATCCTACCTGTCCAGTTAATAATCCTGGATTTTAAAAACATTTTAGAAGGCGTAATTTATATTTTTTTGTTTTTAAATAAGTCTACCTGACATACTTTTTTTATTGCCAGACATTTTTGACAATGCTAACTATGTGCCATACGCGATTTTTTTATTTTTTTTTTATAAAAATTTCGAAGTATTTTATAATGTCTGTAATTTTAACATTATGTTATTCAAATATAAGAAAAACTTAAAATAAATTTGCCAGACATTAATTCGATTGTTAAGTCTTGAATTAAAATTAAAAAGTCATGAAAAGTATTGCAGTATAATGCTAGTAGTCCGAGAGAGACAGTTGCAGAATAAGTCGAGAATGATACAGAGAACCATTACGAAAGTAAATTACTTTTCACTGTGCATATAACAAAAAAAAATAATAATAATCATTCTAGTCAGAGCAAGTTTCAAAACAAATTTAAGTATAAAAGGAATATAAAATTAGATTAAAATTTAAAAAACAACACTTTTTATTTACATTGTTCTGATTACTAAATGTAAATTATAAATAATTAATATTAAGTTTTTCAAGATGTTTCAGCTTATAGTGACGTCACAAAAAAGTGGCATCTTCATAGTCATCATCATGATCATCGTCGCTGTCTTTGTCAGTTTCATTCATATCATCTTCTTGGGAACTTTCGTTATCTTCTAAAACTCTATCATCTGCAACTGAAAAAAATAAACAGTGTAATTCTTCTTGTTTGTTATAAAACATTTTAGTTAGTATTGATAAATATTCCATTTCACACTTACTTTGAACAATAATATCTGCAACTGAGGATGGTAATTGATCTCCTAAAAAAACCAGACAAAATCATATTTGTCACCGTTAATGGTCCAACCGAAAGCCATTGTAGATAAAGATGTTGGATGTTTTGAGTGAGCATTTCTCCAAATTTTCATCACGTAACGAACCCTCAATAAATACTGTAGCAATTCCGCAGTATCTGTTCGACGCTCTCGACCGGTTGCAGCGGCGAGCCATCCGCATTGTCGGCAGTCCCCAGACCACCGAGTCTGAAGAGCTGTTCCAACTGGTCCCCCCTTCTCCCTTCCTCTACAGGACAACACGTGCCGGTCTTGGAAGTCACCGCTTCAGAGTGGTAGACATACGATCTCGTACTACCGCTTCGGTTCTTCCTTCCTGTGCCGAGCGGTCAAAACCTGGAACTCACTACCTGCGTACGTATTTCCCTCTCAGTATGAACCTGGGTCCTTTAAGCGGAGCGTGAAGAAGCATCTCACTAGGCCGCCATAGTGTGGGTCGCCATGCTGCATTGTCCCTATTAGCAGTAAGGATGGTGACCACCACTCCTGGATTCTGCTCGTGCTTTCCATCAGGCAGAGCAGAGTCATTTTGGCAGCTAAGACATAAAAAAAAAAAAACGCGTATGGCACATAGTTAGCATTGTCAAAAATGTCTGGCAATAAAAAAGTATGTCAGGTAGACTTATTTAAAAACAAAAAATTAAAAATTACGCCTTCTAAAATGTTTTTAAAATCCAGGATTATTAACTGGACAGGTAGGATGCGCACTAATGAACGCAACCGCTACCGCCAGCCAGATAGCCCAGACTCTAACCGAAAGTGTAAAAAGGAAGACATATCACAAAATCAGCTGACCTAAAATTCTTTCTCGAAAACGTTGCTAGCTCCTATACTATAAACCGAGATGTTTGTCGCCTTTACTGACTAAAGTCAAAAGTCAACATCACAAATCAACGCAAACTTTACTGAAGTTTTTTTTACTATTTTTAACTAAAACCTTACGTAAATTCCGTTGTCCTCAAAGCTATATTTTGTGAGCAAATTGGTTTTTTGTATGAGTATATTTTGTAGGGCGGCCATATTTTTTTAAATATTTTCAAGACATTTCATGAGTTTGTATTTTAAATTACATGCACTCGGTCCAGATGCACACTTTAACAATTCGTCTGACGACTACATTGCTCACAGTCAAGACGGCCGATGGGGGCAATTTTGGTTTTTTTTTTTTTTTGTATATATTGCAACTTAGCAATCTGTTTGTTTCAAACAATAATCTAATAGTTTGTCAGGTTTCCCTCGTAAAACATGTCATAACTGAGCTTCACATCCAGTGATGCTACCCTCATCAGCTATCAGCGAATCTTATCGCGAGATCCGGTATACTATATCTCTTGAGGCGAGAAAATTTCAAACTGCCCTCTCCCCCCAACTCAGCAGCCAGTGTGTTTGTATGTTGGGTCAATCTTTCCTGATAATTTTTGCTGTATTTATCAATTTCTTGCTTCACCGTTTGTAGCTTGAAGTCTAGGTTTATGTACCTATCGGATATGTTAGGTGGAATGTTGTACATAGCTCGCATAGTTTTGCTCTGAAATCGTTCAAGAATTTCTATGTTACTATAGCTAGCTGCACCCCAGAGCTGAATGCCGTACGTCCAAATAGGCTTCAGTATAGCTTTATAGATTGTCATTTTACTGGCATCTGTCAACTGTGATTTTCGTCCTATGAGCCAGTACATGCTACGGAGTCTGCAGTCTAATTGTTTTCTTTTGGTCCAGATGTGTTTGCGCCAGGTGAGACGGCGGTCAAGGTGCATACCTAGGTACTTGGCATCATCTTGCTGTGGGATGTCTTTATTGTAGATTTGTGTACAAATCTACAATAAAGACGAGTAAAGAGTAGGTGGGCAGGTTTTCCTTCTGAGTGTAAACGTTACCTGGACAGATTTAGTTGCATTGGCTTTAATTCGCCACTGGTTGGACCACTCTTCAATAAGTGACAGATGTGACTGGAGTTTCTCAGACGCGGCATTGTGGTCTTCATCAACCGAGAGGACTGCGGTATCATCTGCGTAGGTTGCTGTTGACGTGTAATTAACAGTGGGTAAATCTGCTGTGAAGATAAGATACAGCACAGGTCCCCGTACACTTCCCTGTGGAACTCCCGAATGGATCTCGTGCATTTGCGATATGTCGGTGTTGTGTTTCACTTCATAGCACCTGTTCTCAAGGTAAGATTTTAAAATCGAGAAGAAAGAATGTGTTAACATGCTTTTAATTTTGTAAAGTAGCCCTTTGTGCCATACCTTATCGAATGCCTGACTAATGTCCAGAAAGACTGCGCTGCAGTATTGTTTGGTTTCCAGTGCCCTGCTAATGACGTCAACAAGTCGGTGAACTTGCTCAATGGTCCCGTGTCCTTCTCTGAATCCGAATTAGTGTATCGGTATGATACCTGTTAGGTGTTCTCGCATTCTATTTAGTATCATTCTTTCCATTAACTTTCCAACTACTGGAAGGAGACTTATTGGTCTATACGATGATACTTCTTGAGCTGGTTTACCTGGTTTCAAAATCATCACTATCTGCGCAATTTTCCATTGGCCGGGGTAATGGGACAATCTCAGACATGCATTAAAAATAGAAAGCAAAAGCAGAACTCCCTTTTTCGGAAGATGTTTCAACAGGGCAGCGTCAATCAGATCGTAGCCCGGGCACTTTCCTTCCTGGAGTTTTAAGATTTCCTGTCTCAATTCTTTTGGTGTTATGTTTCAGTGGCAAGCACATTTGTATAGGTGACGTGAGGAATTTCTCTATTTCTCTGTCATGTTGTTGATGTTGTGGTGGTGCTAGGATGTTCTTCGAATACTTTTTGAAGGTGACATGCAAATGTGTCAGCTTTTTCACTGTCGGACCGTGCCCAGTGGCCAATGCGTATTTTTAATGGTGTTGCATGTTGTCTGGGGCGCTTTAAGTGTTTAGTAGCCTTCCACAACGAGTAGTTTGTGTCACTAGAAGGAGTAAGTTTTGCTAAATAAGATTGTAGGTTCTCGTTTTTCATTTCCTTAATATATGTTTTTAGTTGTTGGGAGGCTTTATTAAAGGCAGTTTTATCTTCTGGGTAATGTGTATCTTGCCAAATTCTACGGAGTCGTCTTCTCTCCTGTATACAGTCCTTGATGATTGCGGGATAACAATGTTCTTTTGGACTTTTTGTTTGGCGATAGGGTGTGGACCTGTTTGCTGCATCATGGATCAATAGGTTCAGCTCTTCTATGGCCTGCTCTACGTCGTCAGTAGTTTTCAGAGGTATTCTAAGTTGCGCCTAAGCTGTGATGATGTCTTGGTATGTTTCCCAGTTGGTGTAATTATTGTAAATTTTGGGTGGTGCTTCTGTTAGTATGATTTTACTGTGAACGTTAAGGAGGACTGCAGAGTGGTCTGAACTTAAATCAAATATTGATTCGATATTGGTGTTACTGATAGCAATGTTTTTTGAGACAAAGAAATCTATCAAGTCTGGTGTTTTTTGGGGGTCAGCTGGCCAATAGGTGGGTTCGCCGGTAGACAGACAGTCGAGGTTAAGGTCTTTCACAGCTTGGTACAGTTGTCTGCCCCTAGTTGTGGTTAGTCGTGAGCCCCAAAATAGGTGTTTAGCATTCCAGTCACCTCCACTGATAAAACGGTGTCCGAGTGTAGAGAAGAAGTGTCCAAAGTCTTCCCTTGAAGTTTGGTGTTTAGGAGGACAATAGACAGCGGCAAGGGTAATATCCGAGTTTACATCGTTGACTTTGATGACTGTAGCTTGTATCTTGTCTGTTACGAAGGATTCAAGGGGATGGTGTTTAATGTGTGTTTTTATGAGTATTGCCGTACCTCCATGTGCCTTTCCTGACGGGTGATTAGTATTATACGTTGTAAAACCTCTGATTGAGAAATAGTTCTTGATGGTAAATCTAGTTTCCGATATTAGCATCACGTCAATTTTTTCAGTATTCAGGAAGATTTCTAGCTCCTGTCGCCGTGCGACCAACCCGTTGGCATTCCAAGTAATTATTCTAAGGTTGTGATTGAATTTTAATTTGGCTGTTTACTAATTGAGCATAGCGATCCATCATGTTGTCTACAATGTTGAACATCATTGTTTGTATTCTATTGAACATTTGTTCTAGCATGTCACTAAGGTGTTGCATCTCAACGGATTGGTTGGGACTATATGTGTCTTTTGTTTTGCCTTTCATTATTTCAGCGTAGGTTGTAGCATTTCTGTTGTAAGTGCTGTGGTTTTTAGGTTGCTGTTTATTTTCTTCTCCAGTTCGATATGCTTGTTTGTTAGATGTTACTTTTGGTTGTATTTTCAATATACGTTCTTTATATTGCTTGTATTTTGTGCATCCTCTGTAACTAGCCGGATGTTTCTCATGACAGTTAGCACAAGTGGCTTCTGTATCTCTGGCTTTGGTGCATGTTGTAGTTGGATGCTCGGCTCCTCATTTGACACATCTGAACGGTCTGTAGCACTGGTTTTTGGAATGTCCGAATCTTTGGCATCTTTTACATTGTAGTACTTCCTTCTTTTTGTACGGTGCTTCAAAAGTTACCTTCATGTGATTTAAGAATTTTAGTTTGAAAATGTCCTTGTTATTTGGCTTAGGTTCAAGGTCTACGTAGAATAAGGGTAAAGGTTCTTTAGAATTGTCTAACTTCTTTTGAGTTCCTGTGATATTTCTGAGATATCTTCTGAGCTGTGGAGACCTCGTAGTACAACTCTATAAGCTCTTTCACTCTTTAACTTGTAGGTATAATGGCTGATGTTGTCTGTGATAAACCTATCTCTTATTGATTTGTATGTTTCTATGCTAGTTGGCACTATTTTCAATACGTGTCCCGACCTTAGTGTGGTTAAAGTATAAGTTTCCACTGATGCAATTTTTTGTAGTAGGTTTTTAAGCGAAGTTATATCCAAGACACCCGTTACAAATATCGGTTCCGGTTTAGGTGGCTTTTCTGTTTCAACGTTATCCATTTTAGCTACTTCATCTTCTAGTATTTCAAAATGATTTTGTATAGGTATTGCATATGAAATAGTGTTTGACTTTTTCTTTGCGTTTTCGGTAGATGGTGAGTTGGTTTCTGCTCTTTTTCTTTTTACTAGCGGTATCCGGTCCTGTTGCCAGCTATTCTTATTTTTGTTAGATTCATTTTTGTCGTCAGAGTCCGTCATTATGCCACGAAGATTTATGTCTTTTGGTACAGCACCGACAGAATTGCTGCGTGTTTTGGTAATTATACTTTTATGTAGGGTTTGCTGTATCATAGTAGAAGTAATATTAGAATTATTTTTAAGTTTCTCATTCATTTTGTTCCCACGAGTATTGGACGAAATAACAGGTCACTTAGGGGTGACGCCTTTCCCTAAGAAGGCAGAATACAACTACGTTTGCCAGGTCCGTAGAGGTTGGCGCTAATGCTGTTCATCCAGCCATGCATCCATTTGGCACGTTTCCCACCATTGGATTTGGGTAATTTTTGGAGAGGTTTTCTTCCTCGCGATCCGGGCGATTAAGCCAAGATCCGTTCTTAAGTCATCTCTCAACTGTTTACGGATTAAGAAGGTCATTTCCTAACTTCTTTGCTCCCTGTTGGCTATGGCCATGCAATGTCGGGTTAGTTACCGCCGCCCGAGACTCGGCGTTGTTGCTCGTTTAGCACCACCCAGGGGACACGTGTAGGGTGAGCCTAGTGAAAGGTGGTAATTCCTACGGACGCAAGCAACCCATCCCCCTAAAATTTCCCATTTGGAAAATAGAATGACATTCTAGGAAGTAGGAAAGGAATAAGTTTACAAGTAAGATTATAATTTCATCAGCATCTGTAAGCACTTATAAGTGGGAGGGGCGACCACGTACTGGAAGACGGAGCAAGGATAGGTGATACAAGGATGATGGAGGTACAAAGACCTGGAGAAGTAGGATATAGTCGGGGAGAAATGAAACAGTATTTTATTGATTTTTTTATTTTTTTTACAATTAATCAGATAACATACATATCAAACCAGCCGAAGTATGGCTAAACCCATTTATTATCTAAACTTACGAACAATACAAGAAATTGATACCTCTCAAATTCACCTTACTTTAATATATATAGATATATTATAATAATATAATATGCGTTCACTCTACATATATTCTACAACCTACTTAATCATAATCTAAGTTTTGCATAAATTCAAAGTAAATATGCCCAAAAGAAATATTGTTGAACTATGAATATATATTAACTTTTTGGCAATTAATTGAGTATCATTTATGTGCATAGCAAAATTAATTTTCTTTTAACATGTAACTTAGATCTTACTTCATAAAGAGGCCACAAATATAACATGCGTTTCTGTCGTCAGTTCGATTATATAGGGACTTTTTGTTAAACATTATTTATTGCCTATACTATAAACATTACTCTTATCGAAATGTAAGAAAAAATATTCTTACGCAATAACTGAATTAGTCTAGCAGTGCTGTGCAGTGAGTGTCGAGGGCCTCCGGTGGCTGGGCGAGACTGGCCTTGTGCGTACACATTGCGCTAACAATACGAGACAACATTTCACATAATGATCAAAACAACTATTTGTCATCTACATAAAATTTGCTCCAAATGTTTATATTAAAATATGTCTACTTATTGTAACTTCTAATTAGTTACAGCCAACTTTACAAATAATTGATACATTAGACTCTCAAATAGATCTCTACTAACTATTATTAATTAATGGTAAAAAATAAAGAATAAAAATACTTCTAAACATTGCATTTCAATCACATAAGGTTTAGTTTAAATACAATAATAACATTTTAAAACCCGAACATAAGTATTACAAGAACAATGATATCGTTGAGTTCTGGAATGGAAAATAGCACACTTAAATTCACTAACTGTTACACTTACATAATAATTATTGTTCTCCTGCTTTGTTTGTAATATACAATTGCTTTAAGGTATCAGAAAAATAACAGTAAAATATATCGACTATTTGATACACTGATCAAATTTATAATAATCCTTAAAAATTAACTTAAAGAAAGGTTATATGTGTACCAAATAACAGTGCAGTGTATGTATAAGTACTGGGATGCGATAAATAGTTTGATATAGGACATATTATGTGAGGTTACTGAATGAGGTATACAGATATAGAGAACATGGAACCGCGGCCGGGCTCTCTGTCCAGCGCCCACACGGGTACTGTGCGCGGCCGTTGGCTAACTACATGTAAATATGGAGATGTGTGGGCCACCAGCGACAGAGAGCAGGGCACTGCCGGCCTCGGCCACCTGCTACGCTATTATTTGGTACGTGACGGAACACAAACGACTCTCGAGTCGTCGACGGAACATACGTAAAGGATGGTGCACAGATCGATAGAAATTCATATTACTATTAAGGCAGCCGTTCATAAACTTACTACGTGAAATTTCTTACGCATGCCTCATAATTATTACGACCATACATATTAGATATACTTTAGACATTGAGAATACAAAGTTTCAAATAAATACCCAACAAATATAATTTGAATAAGAACAAAAGGAACACTACAGCAGCAATCAAATTGCGAACACATTTTGTACTACATAAAAAATAATACACAACCCTTTGCGCGAAAAGACTGAAAAATTCAACTTTTAAAGTCGCTATGAAACTCGGGCCCTAGTATGAAATGCGTTACAAGGCATTCCCTGCGTTCGGTCGACACAGCTGTTTATATTCGTAGCCAAGATATATTAATCACACAAACGCATTGAGATGCCTCGTAGTACGACCCTCGTGTCACTTTCAGTTAATACTAGATCTTTAGAATAGATATTCCCATCACAGAGATTTGAACAGAAAAATGTTTTTTTTTTTTCGTTTTTTATTTTTTTTTAAATATATATTTAGCCTATTGATATAATTACGACATAATTTTAGTATTTGCTTATGACTTAAGTGTTCCAATACAAATATCAAGGAGAATTAATTATTAATATTATTGGTGTAACCTGAGACGAGACATCCTAAGTCTACGCTAAACTTATCAATTAGTTATGTTGATATTGTTACAATGAAAATACGTCGCTGAAACATGCTTTACAAACTACATTGTACTTTAACTCAAAGGTGGTACCGAAAAATATTTATTTTTATTATAAAAACAACGCCAATCATTATTTTATTTTAAAGAGATGTCACTCACTATAATACTAAAAAAGGCAATCAATTTTGTATTCATTATTATGATAACTTAATGTTTTACAAATACCAAACTTAACGCACATCACGGGAATCAGGGATATGAATACAAACAAAATAATTCGAATTAGAAATGTAGACGATATGCAACGTTTTAAGATCAATCATTAAGGAAATCAAATGTTCAGATGACATCGGTGGTACTCGTGTTTGTTGCGATCAGTCTCCAGCCGGTGGCGCGATGTCACGGACCACGGTACGCCACGCAGAGCGTTACATTTACTTACACATTTGTAAACAACGGATCATTGGGATCGGTACACTACAAAGTGTAATTATGGTGGGCTTTTTTATACACTAATTAAGCTTGTTCGTTTTGTACAACATAAACCGACAACGGTACATTCCACTCGTATAATGGTCTTTCATGTATTCCAGCTCGATACATCACTAAAGTAAAAAAATATACGAAGCAGTTAAATATTATGTCTCGTCACATAACAATGTGCCGCTGGCAGTAGGAGACCTCTAATAAAATAAATATTCTCATCCGACTCACTGGACAATATTAAAAATATTTTCTTAATCACAGATATCAGTCTGTCAAAATTTAAATTAAGTATATTTCAGAATTGGATTAGTCGTTCCTCACTTACATAGGATTATTCAAGTACAAGTACAATCAAGGTACAAAAGTGACTAATATAAGACCGCAGAGTATTGATTTGACGCCAATAGAAATATGCGACTATTGAGAGGTTATTAGTACTTTAGTGGTACATTAACAAATTTGGTCGATCGAACTAAGCGATTACGTATATATCAAGCAATGTCGTCGAGACCGATAACGTTCTCTTAAAGTACAAATGAACATTGAATATAAACAATTTGACACAGGTACAACAGAGATCTAATGAAAGAATAATACAAATATAAACTAGTTTCATATAGGATATGATGTTTAAATTATGCTCGATTATATCACGCGGCGATACATCAATGCGAGAGAGACTAGAGAAGCAGTGTCTTGTGGTTAGCGAGCAGCAGTCTCGAGTCTACTGCATCAATTAACTGTTGGTGGGGGGATGGGCGTTGGCCTTGATACACATACATATATACATAAACGCTACACACGTACGTGCACGCGCGCGCTTTGTACGCAGCTGAGCTAACGGATAAATGACGACTTACTGCTCTATTACAACTATACATAATAGCAGTTTAAAATATTCTCAGCAATCACATTTAGTTAAATTACCACATAGAGAATTTAGCTTAGTTCAACATTTTTATCAATGGCCCTCTGTTTACACGTAAAGTCACTCAGTACATATTTTTTTATTATTTTGTTTATAATCAGTTGTTTGTGTTTTATCAAGAACACCCTTTATCTTACAGCTATATATTCCAATAATACAAAAATCCATTCACTATAATTAAGGTAAATTTTAGATATTTAAACACTAAAATGTAAAATATGAACATCCTAAATAAACTCTGATATTCCAATTTTAGGCATTAGCTCAATTAATTAAATATATGATTGAGTGACTATGAAAAAAGAGAAATAAATGCATTATAATAATACTACCCAACGATTCCCTTGTAAAGTTAGACAGGGTCCAAGCTGCTCGGGCCGAACTATCGTTACTGCTACACACTACGTCAAAGCCTTCGTTATTTTATATTTGGTATTCACTTATTCGCACCACATAACAAGACTAGAGGAATGATTGCCTCTGGGTCGACGTCGCGCGTGTCGCCATCTCAACACGATCTCACGTACATAAGGAAGACTAGTTTCTTTGTAGATATCACCTAATGTGTTCTATTGTATCGAGACGAGGTCCCAACGTACAAAATATATATAAATAAAGACAACAAGCAAAACTTTTAACCTTAAGTTAAATTAAAAAGGCCCTCTTTAACATCGTACACTATCACTAGGTAAATTATGTCGAATATATAAGTAACTTCGTCAGTTGTTTATACGCGTTATCAACGAATGGAAAATGAGAATGTCTTTTAGTGTACATTAGTAACTCATGAATGTGAAAGAAATAGCTGCGGTAACTGCGTAAAACGAATATGCGTAAAATTGGTCCCTATATGATACACAGTTTCAACGTGATTGTCAGATTAACCGAGCGACGACTGTCTCGTTACCGCTGCGTCGCTATTGACAAACAACGCGTCTACAAGCAAGACTAAAGTAATCGTTGTACGAAACATGTAATGAATCTAACTTGTATAATGTTCGAATAGAGGAAGCTACTGAAGCTACTAAAATACCATCGAAGTTGGGACGGTAGGGTTACAAGCGAAGGGTAGTTAAGCGCGCGGTGCGCTATTAGGCGGATGGGTCCTACGCCATAGGAAATGCAATTATCAGCTATGGTCAAATAGGTATATTAAAAGCTAATTGGGAGATTACAAAATAACTTTAAAATTTCATTCCACACTAAGATAAGATAATAAAAAACTAAAATTAACAACAATATGAGCAAACTACTTGAATAGTTGAGCTAAAATAACACCAGAGCAGCTTGGATGGGCGACAGCGACCTAAGTAAGCATCGCCGACATTTAAATGGCTCCTATTTGTACGATCAATATTTTGTTGTGATGTCAGAGATCCACGCAATTGTATGTAAACAACACAAGCGGTCGTCTAATGGCTTACAGACATCGACTTTGGCATTCAAGTGTTATGGAATATGCGAACGTTATACGCGCGACACACGCGCTATCAGCTGACACAGTAAACAGATACATTTTATGTTACACGTTAATACGGGTAAACTTCATGAAGAACAGAAAATAAATAGATAAAAATATTTGCATATAAATAGGGTATACATATTCATATATATATAATATATACATAAAATGTTGATTGATGAAATAACACTTACAATAAAAGTAAAACATAGCTAAGCTCATTAATGATTACACAAGGCGTGCCGCTGCTCGCAGCCTTATATTGTCTACAGCTAGTCACAGAGCGGTGCCTAGCGCACAATTCATTACAATACATTTTTGAAAGGAAACGATTACACCTGCCATCGGTTACGGTAACGTACCACAGTTCATTGAGGCACAATCATTGGTTTCTTTAATTGCTTTTCTTTTTTATTTTTTTGTTTTTTTTTTGTTTATTATTTCCATTACTTATATTTACATCTATGATCTTTATTATAATTACTTTAGGTACGTAAATTTATTCTAAATAACAGAAACAAATCACGAAAAATGTTATTAAAAGAGAAGCGTGAAGCGTATTAAACTTTTACGAATATAATTCCACAATATATACATATTACAGTATAGACGTACGATATAAATACACAACAACATAATAATATAACACAGACTAAATTGCACATGGCGCAATAATTGTGTGCAGGAAATAATGATGCAGTCATTGAACCGAGAGGAGATTCAGTTAGCGCGGCTCGTGGCCGCTTCTCACAACCTTGGCGCTGCGGGCGGAGCCGGGCCGCCACATATACACCTCTATAACACCACTATAACCACTATACCGACACGACTACACATTTAAAATACGTCCACTTCACAATATCTATACCATTTATTTAAGTACTGATACATTTAACATACTAAAAAACTTCAAGGCATAAAACTTCTTTCGATTTAATCTATGGATGAAGTATTCTAAAGGGCACTGGTTCATTATAATCTCCGTTTGATCAGATTTTTTAATTTAAAAAATGGAAAAACCTTATAAAAAATTAAATAGGACATTTTATTGCTGTAAAATTTAAACTTGCACCAGATTAATCAACTGAGATTTAGGCGTATCGAATATTGGTGTAGAATTGGACAGAACAATATTATTTAAAAATAATACCTATCACACTTTATTAATTCTATCAATCGGTAAAAGAAACACCCTCATTAGTTAAATTGAGCTTTAACAATACATAGAATTGACATGTGTCTGTTTATACGTGTAGTATTGTTGCATAGACGTAACACAAATGTTATAGGAACATCAGATCATAAACCCGTACCGCGAAAATAATTTCAAATTTTGGAAGAATCTTTTTCAAGCAAATGCAATCAATCGTTCCGGACATCTTTGATAATCACTCTTTGGCACCTAACATTAAACATCGTGAATCTCGATTACGGCTCTTACGCGAAATCAACGGTTCGGCTGCGTATACCCGTACGTGGCTGCGATCATACGAGCGGTGCTTGTGATGATGTTCAACTTAAATTTCCTATACAAATCGTAGAAGGCAGCGAACAATATGCAAAGGTGAAAACCGCAACACTGTCGTCGGTCCCTATAGTAAGATAACACGGATGAAATGACAAATGCTAATTATGTTTCTAAATGAACACAGGACACATCGAAACATTTAACACTAACTACTACAGGTCCGAAGCGATCGGAGTAAACGCACGTACTCGTCCAATATCGCGTAACTAACTTAATTATATAATTTGTGAGGAGTACTCGAGTCGGAGCTCGACAAGGTACAACGAATCACTTACAACTAACTTACGTCTACAATCTTTTTATCATAAAAACACTGGAAGATGTTCGAAAAGTTACAATTTACATTATTATAAGTCGGCTGGGGCCGTGAGTCGACCGGCCAGTTCGTAAAGCGTGGTGGGTCCGTCGTTGACGGTCGAGGGCGCAAGCCCGGAGTCTCATCAGGGGCGGAGCGGCGGACGGCGGTAACACATGCGTCTACAGGAGCCCCCAACACTATTACACTTTGTTCAACCTGTCGTGAGATAAACAGTCTTATATTTTCTTCGCTTAATTGCAATCGTCAGCCATAAAAGAATCGATAACACTGCTTAACTGTACCGATAATAAGCAAGGTTGACAACGAGAGGTGGGGGGTGTCCCAAATGGCAGACGATGCCATCGAACAGCTCGTAGCTGTCGGAAACGTCTGTCCCGCCGCTGCTCTATTCTAATCCCGTAACAATTGGTAATTTAATATTTTGGCAGAGTATCTCTGTGGCACACCATTAATAAATTAAAGTAAATAAAAGTGTAAATAAACTTTATGATAACGAACTTTACCTTACACGTGCAATCGTTGCCGTTAAATATCAGTAGTATGCTTATTGAATTCTACAATAGGACTTAAATAGTAAACTTATACCTACAGTTATTAATACCGACGAACCTACGGCTACAAGTATATTATTAACAGAATATCTAAAGCATATGTCACTTTGAATAACGTTCAAATTGAGCCTATAGAAAATACCACAAATCTTTTATTTAAATAGATATTGATATGGCTAAATTTAAGTTAGAACTTTATTCTTACCTATACACAAAAGTGTAATATTTAATTACTGTCAATTATAGTACTTTAATAACACTTCTCACAAATGTATGTGTAATATAAAATGATAAAACAATTTTCAATTTATTATATTAGGTTACCCTTACGTTAATCGTATAATCTAGATAATCGTCTCATTATATTAAACATAAAGTGGCACTTCAATCACAAATACTGGAAAAAATTTGGGGAAACGTCAGCTTCGGCGGAGGCCGACCGCCGGCGACCGCGCTACTATGATACTCTCAACAAAATAGATTATCCTTACATTAGGCAAGATACTTTACATCACAGGATTACTGGATTGCAAGGGAGCGCCCCGCCTTGGCCTAGTGTTGGGCCGGCACTCCGTACGCATATAACTATATACTCGTTTGTTTCAGACTATACACGGCTTCGAGAAATAACCGCACAGAATTTTGTTACCTTCGTAAAAATTACAACTAATCGTACGAGTTTGTTAGTGGGCGAAATGCGCTTACACGTTTATTGCTGAATAAAATATCACTACTGGAAAACGAGGGCTCGATGCGAGTGAGAATTTAAAACAGAAATAAATAATTAAAATACGACAAGTACAGATAATAAAACGAGAAAATAAAAACGAACACGAAAGAAACTCGGAACGCAACAGCTCGACGGGCGTAACAGCAACAGCCCTCGAGCACAACAAAATAAATATACGCTATAAAATAAGGCCACGGGACGAGTGACTGAGGTAGCCCGCGAGGCAACTACTCTATCTGATACTTACATTATTTGTTATATTTGTTATTTGGTAGAACGCAGACGCGAACCGCGCGCGGTCTCACCGCCCACGGGCCGCGCCCGCTCGGACCCAACTCTAACGTTATAAACCTCGATACACTTTCATTTGCCATTGTATATGTATAATTCTTATATACACTAAATATTCTACATTGAACACTTAAAACACAGTAAGATAATATAGTATTGTGGACAGTTGGCTACCGCGACCGCGTCGCGACGCGTTCTGGGACGCGACGCGACGCGTCCGGCACGATCTGACTAGGCGAATAAAATTAGTCGATCCCCGTACGGGGGACGGTAAAGCGTAATTACAACTAGACACCGAGGGGCCCGACCAGACCTCACGTCGAAGGAGAAGCTATGTGACCGGCCGCTAACACTATCTTACATATCGAATTCTCGCTAACATACAAAATTACGCACCTCATGGTCGACCGGAACGATATAGACGATCGCCGACGAAGTGAGGTCGGGAGCGAAGCCCAGAATTGGATCGACACAGACAAATGTATCTGTTCTATACAAATCGAAGAGGTCCGAGCACTCGATCTCTTCAGCTATCCACAGACAAATATTTACAATAACAGTGAGTCGAAACAGCATCTATTATACAAGTGTCTTTTGCTAACTCGTTACATTATTATAGGACAATCGTTAAAAGTAGTTTTTCAATATTTTATTTGTCTGTGGTGTTACCGAGCTGCGAACGACGGGTCGCTTAGATGGACTCCCCGCCGAGCAGGTCCGGCGGCAGGAAGGAGTTGAGCGAGGAGGGCGTGGCCCGCTGGTCGTGCGAGTCGGGCCAGAGGCCGGGGAAGCCGCCGCCCCAGCTGTCCTTGCTGGCGCCGCCGCGCCACGCGCCGCCGCCGCCCGAGCCCAGGTGCTGCAGGATCATCTGCACCTCCGACTCGGCCGGGGACTCGGCGAAGATCGTCGTGTTGCTCAGCACACAGTTGTTCAGAGCCATCTGGGCCTAAATAACGTTACACGTGTTCAAACATTATGATCCTTGGTGATACAATTTGCTACGAAATAAAAACTAAATTGAAATCAAGCGTTACCTTAGCGGCCTCTTCCCGTGTCGAATATCTTGCAAGGGCGAGACCTTGGTTCAAGTACAGATGAAAATTTTGCAGTGGACCATGTTGAACACATAGTGTCTTCAATGTGGAGCCATCGATCTAGAGAAAATAAATATTTAAAAAAAACATGTAGCAACTATTAAACCTAAATATCCACAAGTATTTTTTTAAAAATTATTTTTAATTTATAATTGTGTGCTGACCAAAGACATTACTATTTATTTAAGATGTTTCACCTGAGCAGTGAGGTTCTTGAGCAGCAGCCAGGTGGAGGAATGCCAAGAGGAGCCGGCGCGCTGCTGCGAGTTGGAGTGGTGCTGGGGCCAGGGCTTGTTGAGGCCGGGCGGGGCGGGGCGCGGCTTGGCGCCCCACGCGTCTGCCTTGAGCGCGCCAGGCGCAGCGCCCGCGCCGCCCGAGCCCGCTCCGGGCGGGGCGTAGCTCCACGTGGAAGAAGACAGGGAGCGTTCTCCCCCAGGCGGTGAAGTCTTGCCGCCCAGCATGTCCGTGTCCTTGATGACGGCGAGCGATAGTGGGGACCGCACTACGGAGCCTGGGGTCATCGCCGGGTCGTCCTCCACGGTTTTCATCTGATTGCCCTAATAGCGTAGTTATGTGAAATGGGATAACGAGCTGTCGACTTCCATAAAAAAAACTAGAGCCGACTAACATACAAAAACGAGATGTCCGACGATATTAGTAAACTATTCAAAAACTATTGTTAATTAGTAGAACTCAAAAAGTTATTGATTGTCTTTCTACATAGCCTCTCAGAATACCTTACAAAGAATTATTCGTTTGTATAATTATGTATCTGTATTATATTAATTTATCATATCCTTCAGTACTTTGTTTTTGTAAAAAATAGTAATTGTCCTTTGAAGTTCATGTTTGGTCGGCTCGACCGGAGTGATACCACGGCCTCACAGAAAACCGGTGTGAAATAGGGTTTGCGCTGTGTTTCACCGAGTGAGTGAGGATACCCGAGGCCCATACCCCAACCCCTCCCCCATCCCCCTTCCCATCCCCCAAAGGTCGGCAACGCACTTGTAACGCCTTTGGTGTTGCGGGTGTCCATGGGCGGCGGTATTCGCTTACCATCAGGTGATACGTCTGCTCGTTTGCCCATTATTCAATAAAAAAAAATGTTTAATGAAAAATTTGTAGAGTGTGTGTCGACTCACCTTCCAAGGCTTGCCGGGTTCGAACTCCGGCACAAGGTCATAGACGGCGGGCGGGTGCACAGGGTGCGAGGGCCAGGCGTCCTTGCCGTCAGCCACGTCTGCGCTGCTGTCACCCCAACCTTCGTTGCCGCGTCCTACTCCCCAAGTACTAAAAACAACACCTTAGGGTTAAAGAATTTTCTAGAAACCATGGTATAATTGTGGGAACCTTCAAGCTTTTATTTCTCTTAGGAGTGCAATAGAATCGAGCATAAAATACTAAGTTTTTTAATAAACCTAACAATATCCTACTGCTTAACTTTTTTGCGAGTTTTGTGGTACCATAAAACAAACTCTGTTTGGGACTAGATGTCGTTTTGTGTTAAATGTCCGAAATATTTATTTATTTTATGTAAATGAATTTCAAATACTGTACGGTATTTCAATCTCGTGACATGTTGTTGCTCACGATGCACTCCGAAACTATCTTTTGTTTTGCTGGTGTGCCTGAGATGAGGTAGTTAACATCACGCGTAGACGAAAGGATACCGAGCATGATTTAACAAAAGACGTATAGGAAGTTGCGTGGGTCACCTAGTAACACGTCCAGGACTTTCTCTTTTTATTATTACTTACGAGTCAGGTTGCAGTCCAAGTTGATTGAGCTGTGGGCTTGTGGTAGACTTGGCAGTTCCCGGTGCACGGCTAAACTCAGATCCTTCTACATCCTTATCCAGTGAAGGAAGCTTCCATTGGTTCAGACGTGATTGTTGGTTACTGCTTGAACTATAGCCCTGAACCAAAGACGTCAATTGTTACTACCATGTTTAATTAATAATAAAGTTTATATTTTAACATATCAAATCGAAAATATATCATTTAAAGTAGACTCTAATCATGTAAATAGCTAATTTGACTTCGACAAGTTTGAAATCTAAAATATTATCACCAATTTATATTTGTTAAAAATATGTTTTCAAGTCGAAAATCACTATCTTCCGACATTATTATTTAGAGTTTAATAATGGAGTACCTCTTTTAAATCTAGGCACAGCACAGTATAATTATGTTTAAAACATTTTATATTTCGCGGCTTCGGCAAGACAAAAGCATAAATAATAAAAATAGAAGTCCTAGTTTTTAAATCAAAAAGAATTAAAAATTCACAAAACAATCATCGTGTCGTTTCTTTTTATCTTGAAACAATTATGAATCAACATGACGCAAGCGAAGCCGCGGGCAAAACCAGTTGTAAATTAGCCTAAAGAGTCAATTAATTTACATATTGAATTATAACTTTATCATCCTTCAACTTAACTAGTCACAAACATTTTCATTTATATGCTATTTTCGATTTTATCTTCTAAATAATTTAATTTAATGTCTTTCATAACATAAAAAATTTAATGATAAAAAACAATTCAGGTTTCAAAGTGATAAGAACTACACACAAAAATATAGAAAGAGTATAAGAAAGAGGAGAGACAAAAATCAAAGTGCGTAGAAAGACTTTATGAAAGAAAAGGGATAAAAACCAAAGTGACTTACTGCCTGTGAATCTTTAGAGATGCTAATTTCGCCAAAGCTGTTTTGCAAAGGCGAAAGGTGATCATGGGTCTGCTTGAAAAGATCAGAGCTGCCAGCCTGCTGCTGCTTCATGTATAAAGCTTGCTGAGTAGCGATCTGGTTCTATACAAGAGAATAGATGAAATATATTAGTATATTTAGTGAACATTTACGAATTACATATAGAAAACTATCTGTGGTATCCTATCCATTCTGGCAAGCCAACCTAATGGCTAACAGGACATATACAAGTTTTTTGTTTAAAGAAAAGGCCCGCACTAGGTGTATTGCTGTATCATCGGGGGCTTTACATACATACATGATACAAAAAGAAACCAACAGTTTGTGAATTACACAATGTGTTGTCCCAAATGGGGTTTTAGTCTGCTTAAAACACTATGCCAAGCATGCAGTCATCATTTTTGTATGAGTATCCAGTCACATAGCTGACTAGAGCATCTGTCTATGTTACATCTTTGTGCCTGCCTGCATTTGCATGTGTAAGTTTTGTTCCTTTTGAATCCGACTATGTTTACAATTCATTGTTTTTTTCAATTTTATAATTCTTTTACTAGCTTTTTTTTTTCAAAATAAGTAGCCTAAGTTACTCCAAATAACATCAGCTAGTGAAAGTCTCGCCAAGAACGGTATAAACTCTGCAGAAATTAGACAGGAGAAATAGAGAAATACAAAAATGTTATAATATCGTTTTTTTATGTTAGTAATGTTTCAATTGCATTTATTGAAAAGCTGTAAATTTCAAATTAAAAACAGACACTACAATTTTATTTGTATAGATAAGTGTTTCTTGAAGAGCTGAAATAGGGAACCAGGGTTAAGCAAAGAAAATTATAAGGGAAACTTACTTGAAGAGCAGTAATCTGTTGTTTTGCCTTATTTATTTGCACAGAATACTGTAGTACAAGAGAAGAGTGTCCCTTGGACATTGCAAGCGAGTTTTGTTGCAGTAGTTGCTGGAGTACTTTGATCTGTAAATAAAAACATGTTTAAATTCTCATCATCACTTATAAGGTTTACTAAAATACAAACAATAAATAAGTATTCTTAAGCATAGTTCAATGCCATTATATTAGATAACGTAACTTGCAACCTAAAAAATAATTTGTAAGAATTATTGTTTTACATAAATTCACCACTCAGAAACCTCTTTTTATAGATTTTTATTCAGAATATTATAAGTAATTGAAGTCACAGATCAATGTCACTCATGAGTTCAGGTTATAGCTATCCACATAGTTCGTAATAGGATTTTAAATACATAAAAACATGTAACACTCCACTCACATACCAATTTCACTTTGAAAAGAAAGTGCCATTAATCTTTGAATATCAAGATAAAGTTACCTGTTGCAGCAACTGATTCAAAAGAACAAGCGTCTGTGGGGCAAGGGGTTGATTCAGTATCTGGTGGTTTAAATAGCCGGCTGAAACTGCCATTTGAATTTGCTGAACGAGCATGCGAAGTTGTGCCGCACTCGGCTGTCCGCTGTTGCCGGTGCCGCTAAAAATAATACAGAGGTTTTATTATGAATCACATAAATGAACATCATTTTATGTTACTTATATGATAAAACAGTATTGTAAGTTTTATATAAATTGTCCTTAATACCTATTAGGATTGTAAGATTGATGGTGCGGAGCCGATTGCGGTGGAGGCTGGTTAAGTAACTTTTGTACAACAGCAGGTGATACAGGCACAGTTGGAGGTGGCTGGAAAGGCCCACCGTGGTGACCGCCAAAATGTTCATCCCGACGCCAACCATCTCCTCCTCGCGCGTTGGCTAATATGTCTAAAGCCTCTTCAGCGTTCATATCGCGACTACGAAGGGCGGCCTCAACCTCTTCTTTTTTGAAACCCATTTCCACCAGAAATCTAAAAAATTATTTCGATTAATTCGATTAATCTAAATAATGAAATAAAAACCAAACATTTTTTTAAAACAATATTTCTACCTGAATTGCTTGCTGTTCCACACCATTTCTTTCGGCAGCTGTTTGCCAAGTGGTCCTTGTGGTGGTTTCGGTCCACCCCATTCACCAATGTCATCAGGCCAAGCGCCACTGGGACCAGAGGGTTTTTGTTTAGGCACAGCCCATAAGGCGGGCCCTGATGCATCAGGCCAAGTCGGTGCATCACGTTCAGGCCAAGCCGGGGCGTGGGGTTCTTCCCAAGAGCCGTTGCGTTGACCATGAGCTCCCCAAACAGCGTCTGGTTTGGTAGGTGTGGGTGGCATGCGTTGAGGACCAGGAGGACCTTGTGGACCTCGTGTAGCCATTCCGCCCATGCCTCCGCGCTGTTGAGCCCAGAGCGATGTGCCATCATCAAAACCACCAGGGACGCGTCTTGCTGCGGGTGGGGATGGCTCTTCCCATCCACTTCCTTTAATTGGATCCTTAGGTCCTTGTCCGCCCCACTGGTTAACACCACCACCAGGCATCATCTTATTCGGTCCAGCTGTGTGCTGGTGGTGTTGGCTCCACATATCACCATTAAGGCGACCAGAAATTCCTCCACGTAAGTCATGGCGGGCGTCTTGCTGCTGTGACCGAGGGTCTGGTGTACGGTGGGGATCGATTCTTGGATCAACCTGTCGGTGGGGCTCTCCCCAAGCATTCCAGTCATCCTTTTTAGGCACAGCCCATTGTTGCGCATGTTGAGGTGGACCTGCCGGCCATTGTTGAGGTGGAGGTGGTCCAGTCCAGACATTGGTTGAATCAGCTACATCATCATCTTCGCCCCATGTCCCACCAATGTTCGTTGTCGGTGTATGGCCCCATGGCGTCTTGGCAGCTGGCTGCGGTGGTGGTTGTCCACCATTCCTCAAGTTAGCCTCCCACAGATCGGTTCCAAGGAATGCCCCATTATTGACATTTGGCTTCCAAGCTGGTGGACCACCACTCGTGGTAGGTTCCGCCTTGGAGCCTGGCTCAGGAGATCCAGGTACGTCCCAGTTGGTGTCTTGATTTACGTGTTGCTAAAATATTTATAATTTATTAACATGCATAAAAGTTGTTTGAAATAAGGGTTTAATAGACAGATAGCTATTTAATACTTACACCTCCCCAGCCATCTTGGCTGAACAAGGCCTCTCTCATAGAATTAAGTTGCTCAATCTTCGCTGAGGATGTACTGTTGGCGTTATTGCCATTGTTACCGTTGCCGCCGACGGAGGGTCCATTAGAATTGCCAGATGGATTTGGAGGATTATTACCGCCATTGTTCCCATTGCCGCCATTATTTGTACCTATATGAAATAAATGTTTGTAGTAACATAGGCGATTATAATGAAATAAGCTAAAAAATAATTAAAAACAATCTAAATAGCACATGTTTATTTGAACTGACCATTGCTAGTAGGCGCACCGTTGTTGTTGGGTTGCGAATTTGGCATGTTTGGTGGAGAACTCTGCCAATTAGCAGACGCGGCACTTGTTGGAGGCATTTGATTGCTGTTGCCCTTGTTGCTATTCACTGCAAGAGACAATCCCAAGATACATAAACACCTGGACAAAATGCGAACATACATAATGGCATCGTAATCTAATCACCATAATTATCGTTTGCCAACAATAGAAGTAAATTTTATTTTGATGACTTCACCTTTATTAGCATGATGATATTAAAACAACTTACTGTCCGCTTGAGAAGTGGGCGGCCGCTGTGCCGCATTATTCCATTGTTGAGCATTGTTTGTTGCATTATTAGGTTGGCCGCTGGAGTTACCTCCCCAACTTGCAGCTGCAAGTTGCCAATACATATTTTTTTTACCAACTACAATCACAAATCCTCATTAAAATATACATTACATTTAAAAAGTTCCTAGATTAACGATAAAATAGATTGTTCATAAATACAACGGAGATTCCTAATATTCGATATAAATTTTGTTATGATTAGATTGTTTTGAATATTCAATGTTGTATTTTTTTTCTTTTTTAAAAAGACAACTCCTGCGTTAAGTACATATCCTGTGTCGTAGCGGATGTTACTAACATACATGAAACGGACACAAAGAACACCCAGACACAGACCAACAACTTGTGAATCACACAGTGTTGTCCCATGTGGGGTTTGCACCCACAACACACGGCGCAGTTAAAAGTGGCGTGGAGATCGCTTAAACCACTAGGCCAACGGTTAAGAGAAAAAATAGAGGACAACTTAGTAACATGCAGCCCAATATTAGTAATTCTTTTAATATTGTATGGCCTATTTATCGAAAAAGTTTATGAAACATTTCACTATGACCGTTG
The DNA here is from genome assembly GCA_916048165.1 of Spilarctia lutea. Lineage (NCBI taxonomy): Eukaryota > Metazoa > Arthropoda > Insecta > Lepidoptera > Erebidae > Spilarctia > Spilarctia lutea. The sequence goes on from OU696479.1 coordinate 15,738,395, forward strand.
CGAAAACTGGGTAAATTTATTCCTTTAAAGAGACGCAGACAAAGTTGCGCGGTTAGCTAATTATTGAATATTATAGTAAATAGTTCTTACCACTATTGTTAGATGCAGGTGGGCTGCCCCAGCCAGTTGCGGCGTTCAATGAGCTTTCGCCTCCTCCGCACAGACGCAGGCGTTTCAGCACACCCCAACTATCCACTTCGTGAGTTTTCATCATGTCCTTAGTTATTCGATCCTCGTTTTTCGTGAGTTCCAACATAGCATCGAAGGTGAGATCACCGTTTGCGAACGTTCGCAAAGTCGTCTTACTGGCAGGTTTGTCGTAGCCAACATCCGATTCATTATTGTCATGGTATGTCTTTACAGACTTGTCTTCTTTAGTGATTCGAGTTTTCGTTTTGGATATCATATTATGAGCAGACTTGTCGTTTAATAGTTGCGTTTCGCAAGGCTCATCTCGTATAATACAAACTGAGGATTTAAAAGCGTAATCAGACTTGTTCATATGCTCTGGCGTACCAAACGCCATCTTATACTTTAAGTTAAAGCTACTGAAATATGGGTCACTGTATGAGATACCCTGGACTGTTATGGCGTTAATCGTTAAAGGAATGCAGTAGTTAGGCGTATCGCCAATCATTTGGTTTTGTTGGACACTATCAACAAATTCTATATCATAAATATTTAAATCTACCATTTTTACACTAGCTTCATGACTTTCATTCTTCTCTTCAACTCGCTTAAAAGCACCAAAATTATTTGTGTTCACCACCAACATTGAGGTGGAGTAATTACATTGCATTGGTTCGGTAACAGTATTAATATTGGAGTAACAATTATCCTTAATTAGATGTCGAACACATAATATTACAGAAACATTAGACATCAGACAATTATTATAAATAGAATAATTTTCTACAGTTTTCACCTAACATTATACTTATTTTCACAGATAGCATATTGTTTCAATTATAGACTAAGTAACAATGGTTCGTAGTGATGCAGTCAATTAAGCAGGTAGCAGTGTTTAGTGCCTCTATGACAGAGGACAGGGTGAGATCACCGCTGGAAGCTGCTGCCGTGGACTCGCCTCCTAGCCCCGAGTGGCCCAGCCCTATGAACAAGTGGACATTCCTTCAGAATATAATAATACTAATTGACCACAGAACGACTATAATTAAGGCATGTTATTAAGTTTTACACTTCAAAAAGAAGTCATTTATTCTTAATGAGCAAAGATATTCTTTTAAGAGCCTTGCTAATGAAGATATTCAAAATTCATTGGTACTTAGCATGTCTTGCTTATTTTTTTTAAATTACATGACATAATTATATCAAATAACAAATCTATATTTTATAGTTCTTTGTCTCCCAGCAGTGTTTTTTTTTCTGGATTATACTTAAGAATACTTTTTTGTATTTTGCAGAATTTTACCAATTCTAATTTCAGATATAAAAATAAAAAGCTTTTTTATATATTAAATGCATTATTTTGTAAATAGGGTAGTTATATTCATTCAGGACATTTTTTCATCTTTGAGAGTTAGCCGACACATTATGGTGATGCTGATGCAAAGTTATCAAACGGAAAACAATATTGAGTAATAATAATTGTACAAAGTAGAAAGACTCTCAATTGACTGTTTTAGTGTTTATTCATCAATATGCAATTTCTTTAATTGTGTAATCTGAATAAAGTAACATTTGTGTTCAAGATCTAGGAGGGCTAGCTTATCAATGTATGGAACTTATTTATTTCTTAAAATATAAAATTTGGCACCTTTAATTTACGACAGATTAAATAGCTAGTCAAGTAAAAGGTAGAATGCAAAATAGTAGCCATGTTTATTTTCAAACTTAAGGATTTGATAGTTTTTATATTCTATGGCAAATACCTTATAGGACGGACGAGAGGCTGAGCTGTATATCACAGATAATGCGGGCTCGGCAAATCCTTTAGAGCAGCTTTGCAGGCGGCTCGAACGTTTCAGATTACCTGCACATAGGACATTTAAGGTTCTTAAGATCTTAAAATTGGTTTTCATGGATGCTAAAATATATTTTTGTATTATTTTTGAGGTTACTTCAAGGTCCGCGAATTAATACAGATTTGCATGAACGATGCCAATAACGTAGATGGATACACATGTTATCACAGGCCATGATGACATCAATGTAAACTTAACAATGATTTTGGTAGCGGTGTTATGATACAAACAAGTTTAGGACAATTACACGAAAATCATGATGTTTCACAATCCACTAGTCCGGAGTCCGAAATGTATTCAATGTAACTTCGACGCAGGTAGGTACTTACCGAGCACACCGTGATAGCTTTCATACGTTAAAATATCACAATTCCAATTATTTCCAATTACAATTTTCACATTCTTAAAAAACCAATAATCTCTTCTTACATTTTAGACATAACTATTTGTATATTTCGGCCTTGAGACTCGACGACTCGATGTTGAATATCTACAGTCGTATACATGTATCTATCTATGCTATATCATCCACAATCTATATCTAGAGTGAAAGTTAGCACGACCCATTTCCAACAAATTAAGCAAACATTTTTGAAACAAATATGTATTTCTGATGAACAAAGACTTCGTAGACGTAAATATTGCAAAACTTCCTCAAAAATCACACTTTAATCAAGCAAAATACATAAAATCTTACGTGACACGACCGAGCGCAACGGTGTTATATTACTAGGTGGAATGAGACAGAAAATTAAACATGTCGCTGACATCCCCTTTGTTAGAGGAAGAAAAAACATACGCCTGAGAAAGCGATGCCATAAATGCTCAGAACGATCAACGACGACATTAAGTCCTATTTCTAAATAGTAACATATTTAAGTTCTTACCTCTGTTTTTTAATGTTGTTGGCACATAAACTTAGAGATTTATACAAAATCACAATCCCAAACCCCCGAGAACACGGCTTCGACGGCTGGATGGAATGATTTCGTCGTCGGGGTTCGCACGGAGAGCTGCGAAGCGCTACTAATGCAAAACGTACGTTTGCTTTACTGGAATACTGAGAGTTGACGTATTTTTAACTAGGCCGGGTAATAGCAATTTACTATACATACCTATATACAACATTCAGTATGCGGAGGGTATTATCTATAGCATCTATCTATAAATGTGTACCTACAATAATACCGTACGAATACATAAGTACCTATTTTTATACCAAGTATAGCTTTATATCGGACCTATAAGAACGTTCGTAATCGGTAGGATGGTTGGAGGAATAATTTTAAACAGGCAATAGAAGATTAATACCTGTTAGTTCCATTTATAGCAATTTATAAGAGGGAACTCTATAATATATATTGTACTCTGTGTAGGGAACTATCCTCTTAGCCTCTGAGGTATCTACGTCAAATATCATAATCTTACAAATTATATGCCACCGCGTCATTAGAATATTGTATGTGTTTGAAAATGTTTTCATTTTATAGAAAAATAATGTATGAAGTGTAAATAACGGTTGTCAAACGCCAATCTTGTTATTCTTTTGTTCAAAATTTGTAAGTATAAAATTTTATGTATTTTCAGTAAGATATAAATAAAAGCTAGTTAAAATCTCCTGGAATCTTTAATGGAGACATTCGAAAAGTAATTCATTATAAGAATAGCTGCTGCCAATGTCTAAAATTTTTAGATGAAACTAAAAAGGATCATTCATTTATATACAAAAACGTGCTAAAAGGAAACACCATCAATGGCGATATACCGTTTATTTTTATAGTAGCAACACAGTCTATGCTAGAAAATTCTCGCTGACAATAAATTATACTATTGTCTTAATGTATTAATATTGTACTATATCTAATATTCTATGAGTATTGTTTAGTTTTTATGAACTAAACCGTTCATCAGAAATTGAACCCGAACTATTCAATTTCAATTACTTGTAACTTTGTTGCAGGTTTTGCATGAATTGGAACGTTCTTTAATGTCATTCGAAAAAGGAAGGACGACGGTATACTTACTTTCTCAGTATAATAATTCACTTTCAATAGACAATATTCAAAATACGATACTTGTACATTTAATATTAATGAACATTATGAAGGTTTATTGTAACGTTTTTATTTTTTTCAGCATTGATTTTAACAATTAATCGTTAACAGTTGAATTAACGTAAAACGGAAATGTTGATGTCCACTAGCGTCTAGTGATGCACTACAATTTTTTTTCTTTGTTTTATGCTGCTATATAGCAATCTGTTTTTTTTCAAATAAGCCAACTCTCTGTTTCACCATATATATAACAGGAAATATATATACATATTTATATATATTATTTTTTATGTAAAGCGGCTGCTAAGACTGGGCATGTCATATCGCTTAAGCCGCGTGTGTTGTAGGCAACCTCTTCCACTCAATGCCGTTACCAGTTCGTTCCGATGTTTGGATAGTCTATTTTGATACAGGATACTGTACTGACTTATTTCCTGTTTAACCGTTTCGAGGTTGAGATCCAGATACATGTATTTATTGCTTATGCAATTCGGGATGTTAAACATAGTTCTCAATGCGTTGCTTTGAAATCTCTCCAGTATCTCTATGTTGCTGTTGCTTGTAGTTCCCCATATTTGGATCCAATATGTCCAAATAGGTTTTATGATCGTTTTATAGATCATTATCTTGCTGGTATTACTTAGCTACGAATGGCGTCCAGTAAACCAGTAGAGGCTTCAAAGCTTATTATCCAGTTGTTTTCGCTTAGTCTAGATGTGCTTCTGCCAAGTCAGTCTACCGTCCAGATGCATTCCCAAGTATTTAGCATGATCTTGTTGAGGGATCTTCTGGTTACCCAGAGTTACAGGTGGGCACGTCTCTTTCTTAAGAGTGAAGGTTACATCGACTGATTTAGTCTGGTTAATTTTTATTCTCCATAGCCTGAACCACTCGCCAACTTTGTTTTGATGAGCCTGCAGCTGTGTTGAAGCTATTTCAGGATTTGTGCTTGTTGTTCATAAAGCCGTATCATCAGCGTACGTTGCAGTCATAGTGTTATCACTAGTTGGTAGGTCTGCGGTATAGATTGGGTATAGCACAGGTCCTAGTATGCTACCCTGAGAGACCCCTGACTTAATATCATAGAGTTGTGAGCATTCATTATTATATCTTACTTGGAAGCTTCTCTTATTGAGATATGTGACGATAATTTTAAAAAATGAGTGGGACAGCCACTTTTTAACCTTGCAGACCAAGCCATCGTGCCATACCTTGTCGAAAGCCTGGCTTACACCCAAGAACACAGCAGAACCGTACTTGTGGTTTTGCTAAGTACCTGCTAATAGTGTCAGCAGTGCGGTGTACCTGTTCGATTGTCCCATGATTTTCTCGAAATCCAAATTGATGGTTTGGGATAATTCTATTAAGATTCTCCTACATTCTGGTTGGCAGTACCTTTCCCAAGAGTTTGCCAACCACTGGTAGTAGACTTATTGGTCTGTACGAAGTGGTTTCCTGCAGTGGTTTGCCTGTCTTAGGTACCATAATCACTTGCGCTATTTTCCACTGACCAGGAAAGTACTCAAGTCGAAGTTAAGCGTTAAAATTTTTGACTAGACCCATAAGTCCTCTATGTGGCAGATGTTTCAGGACCGTAGCATCGATAAGGTCGTAACCTGGTGCTTTACCTTCTTGTAGATGTTTTATTTCTCGCAGTATTTCTTGAGGGGAAGTGTCCCCTCAAAAAATACTGCGAGAAATGCTACTTTTAGGGGCAGAAACATTTGTTTAGGTGTTTTTAGGGACTCTTTCACTGCATTTGTGTGGTGCTTACAGGAGTCTGGAAGAGGTTGGCAGACTGTGCTCGGGTAGTCGGCGAAGGTAGTTGGTTTTTCTTGATCAGATCGGGCCCATTCTCCATTTCTAATTTTTATAGGTGGCTTTTGTATTAAAAGTCTATTCATTTTCTTAGTTGCCCTCCATAACGAGTAATTTGTGTCTGATGTAGGAGATAAAGATGCTAAGTAGTTCTGAAGATTATTATTGTCAAATTTTCTATTAAATTTGTCATGATAAAGACTGAAGAGGAAATGGTATGTTATGAAAATGTTATTTGCATTTTATGTGGTCCCATAAATTCTTTCAAGGAATCTGTCAAAAGCATGAAGTTCATGGAAGAAAACGTTTTGACGAAAGTGCCGACTTTTCTAAACTAATCTTTTTTTTAATTTTTAAGATTAGTTCCTTTCCTTCCTTACTTTTTAAGGGCGTAGCTATCGCCGTTTCAGCCGTATCAACGATATGGGGCCCCCGGGCTACAGAGGCAACATGACGTGTGTAAGCTAAAATTAGTAAAATGTTATTTATAATGTCACATAATCTCGTACTTGAAAAAATATATAAGAACTGTCATACGTGCCTATAAAGTTTTCACTTCACAAATGACAAAAGTCAAAAAGCAATCTCTTATTTCCCGGGTTAAGCGTGTGCCCAAAAGTTGGCAACGTCCTACATTGGTTATTACGGGGTTTCCCCGTTTAAGTAATGACTTAAACGGGGGAATCCCGAAAAACAAACCATGGAGAGTAATATTTACGCGTTTTATTTCATTCCGGTTCAAACGTTATTTCATTGTAATACAATACAATCTTGTACTTCTAATTATTTATTGGTTAATTCTCAGATTATTTTTTGTTCTTTTGATCTGAGTGTTAATTACTCTAATTTGCGAAAATAATGACTGAAAGAAGAAGAGATTAACTCAGCGGAGCTATGAAAAGAAAAAGAACCTAAACAGGAAAAGGGGAGAGGGGTTGAAAAAACATACCTTTTTTTTTTAGCAATCTGCTTCTGTTTGTGATTTAGATTGCATATCTTCTACATATATAAATATCCTAGGTACATAATTTTGCCCTATAGTCAATGGTTTCTACAGCGTATGCGTTATGGGTTTTTTTTTGTATTTTTCTAACACCTTGAGTTACAAATACTGATATACCTTATACCCACATCAATAGGTCACCATAGTCTGCTTTCGTACCATTTATGACCACCATTATAGTGACCACCATTTTTGGATTCTGCTTCCATCAGGCAGAGTAGTCACTTTGGCAGGCCCACACAAAAAAGTACTTGTACTTTTTACTGCTAAGAAATAGCTAAATCTGTTCTTAGTGACATTCATATCTGCAAATAGTCGAATGACGATTTTGTTTTATTATATGTTTTTTTTTAAATGTAGAAAGAACAAAACAATTAGTGTCTGTAATATTAACTGGAGAACAAAAATCTGATCGTATTTTTAATTTCTGGGTCAAGACAAAGTTTGATGAACACAGGTTTTATGATTAAACCAGGATGATACATCTATACAATTCAAAAAAATTTAAGTGTTTATTTGTAATATCAAATTAACTATATAAATGAATATGAAAGTATACAGGGTACTTCTATCAAAAATGCATTTTTATCTATTTTTGTTTTGTCTGTCGATCTGTCTGTTAGTTCCGCCTAATCTCTGGAATGGCTGGACCGGTTTCGATAATTTCTTTCCCTAACGAGTAGCTGATTATATAAGGGGAGTAACTTAAGGTCCTTTTCTTGGACTAGCCCCGCAGCATTACCCGCTGCTGTTATTGTACCGTAGGTAAAACTACGGTGTTCAGTTCGTATTAATTAAACCAAAATTCAAAATCTATGATATTATGCGTTTATGGCATAATATAATCTAAACTAATATAATAAAGAGAGAAGATTAGATTTTTGTTTGGAAGTTTGTTTGTAACGATTTAACTTAAACCCTATGTTACTCGGGGGTGATTTAACTTTAAGTTACAGGCTATATCTCAGATTACAAAAGAAAGCCAGATGGAACATATTTCTGAAATAACATGAAACCGTTTATTATTTAAGTATGCGTGACAACCGGCAGCGAGCGACACAGTAGAAACACGTACATCTTAGTGCGTGTAATGATACCATAAGCAGTACAGAAGTCCCTATTTTTTTGCCAATATTAAGATTTAAAAAAGGGTATTTTTAACATTCATATTTTTGTTAATATTCTGCAGTTATACAGTAAGTACCTGTTGATCAAGTTTCGTAATATCGATCATTCTTAACCATTCAAGTATCATGTGAAGCACAACTTAAAGACATAAAACACATCAAGACAGAACAGGTTTCAGGTTAACAAAATTCTCTCTTTAGATTCTTTTTTGTACGTTTGCTGGAACAACTTATTTTTATTATACAATTTTATTTTTACGTAAATAAATTTTTAGGGCGATTTATTTTTAAACCTACACAAAATAATCTAAAGAGAGAATTTTACTTACCTAAACAGAGTCTAAAAAAGGTCACGCGTTACAGTAGTTTTATCTTATTTGAAACTGCAACACTGATAGTGTCAAAATGCTATGTCAAATGGGTCAACTCAAATGTAAGCAACTGCCAACTGCCAAGTGCCAATGCTATAATATGTGCCAAAACCGTTTTTAACGGTAAACGTACATATTAGCGTAAACATATGATAAAATAAATATATCGAAATCTGTGTATTGTGGCTGACGTCAATACTGGTCTCTTTCTTATTTTAATGGATTCACATTGGTCTAAATATTGTTATTTATGATATTGCGCTGCAATGAGTTGTGGTAACAGAACGATATGCCTCGTTTCTTACTAGGTTTAGGGAGATTTTTAAGGATGCCTATAACGGAGGCAGGAGACCAATATTCAATATGGGTATGTACGCATTTGAAATTAAAAAAAACCCATTAAATGAGATACAGGCATTTAACAGAATACGGTTATTTTAATTGTGTTAATATTGATGTAAGTTATGGAATAAAGAAACGTAACAATAAAGTGGAAGCTTTGTGACTATTGTTTAATAACAATGGTGTTGTTTGTTACATGTATTGAGGCTTTATAAAAGCTAAACTAAAAGCTTTTAACCATATTATGGTTAAAAAAGTGATAATTAAAATATATACCTTTAAGTAAACAGCATATTAATATACAACATTAAATTATTTTTATTATGTTTCCACTTTACATAAAAATATATATATTTGTTAATCGAATTAAGTATAATAATGTTTTAAAATATGTAGTTTTATGTTTGTATAGCTAAGTTAAGCTATAACTATTTTTCCTAGGTGGGGCTAATATACATATTCAACTTGATTGTTGGAACTGGGGCCCTAACTTTACCAGCAGCCTTTGCAAGAGCAGGATGGGGTCTCAGTACCATCTCGTTGCTCTTTCTGGCGTTTATGAGCTTCCTAAATGCTACATATGTTATTGAAACTATGGCAAGTGCCAATGCAGTCTATAAATGGAAAAGGTTGCAGAGTATTAAGAGAGATAGTGTAAGTATGAATTAATTATCCTGTTAATGTAGGAATAAAAATAATATTTTACAAACCGAAACATCAAACAGTATCACTTTCTGTGAAAGTACAGAAATATCCCGTTTCATCATCAGAGTTTAGTAATATACTCTTGGACATGGGTCTTTCTTTAGAAATGAGGTTTTAGCCTTGATTGTATTTGGTTTAACTAAACCTATTAATTTGTAGATCCAAGATCATGATTCAGAAGAAGAGCATTCTAATACCCAGAGCAGTCACGGTGACCTCGAAGAACCTTTGGTATGCGGAGATACAATACCATCGCGATATTATAGTCTGGATCGTCACGTCGAACTGGGCGAGATGGCAAACTTGTTCTTCAATAAAATCGGCCGAACTGCATTTTATTGTGCGCTGTGTACTTATTTGTATGGAGACCTTTCCATATATTCGGCGGCTGTGGCCAAGTCTGTTATGGACGTTATATGGTGAGTGTTAGACAGCTATATACTATAGTTTATTCTGCCGTGGAAATAGAATGGACTGTAAATAAAAAAAAATTTGCGCGTTCTTTTTTCGAAAAAAGAACGCGCAAATTTTTTCTTAACGTACTTACAGGTGTTTATCTAACAAGAAAATGACTTCTTAATTTACATACACGTATAAAACTTTGTGACTCTTCTATATACCTGCAAAAAGTTCTTGACTTATTTGGTCTTATTGCTTGAAAGTTCGCGTGAAAGCGTAACAAACAAACTAACATTCACATTTATACTAATTAGGATAGGAATGAGAATTTGCGTATGTATGTTTATATTTATACCTATATTTGTATTTGTTGTATAATGTCAATTGTATCGATTTCTGTTGCTGAGTACAACTGTAACCTCGCTGCGCCTGCCTTACTATATCTCTACACCCCCGAGGTCCCGAAGGTTGGCTGGTAGAGAATGCCCTGGGCATTAAGTTTTCCGATGTACAAAAGTGCATGATGTAAAATAAAAAGGATGTAGTTCTTTTAGGTGAAATGACCAGATCCGGACAGTCTTGGATGCCAATCTACACGTTGCTCTTCATTCGGCCGAGGAGAGGCAACAGTGGTGGTGAGATACTGTCCGGCAAAAGATCAATTCACACCTGGGGAATTACGACCCTCAGTAATCAGGATAGCGACGCGAGGAGGAGACGAAACTAAAATGTCAATAAGCTAGTTTAAACATTCCAAATAGGCAATAACAACCTTGCGGCCTTTGGCTTACTGCCCTCTCGATTACCACGGTATTATTCTTCATTTAATCATATGCCAAAAGGAGGCCCAGTAATGCCGATGCATCACTAGGCCGCCGTGGTATGTGTCACCATACTGCATTGTTGCATTATCTGCATTCGCATCGTCTGGATTCTGCATATGCTTTTCATTAAGCAGTGTAGTCATTTTGACAGGGCTATATATTAAAATAAAACACTCATTTAACAAAAAGTAGTAACAATATATTTATGGAATAGTGGGCAAAGGAGCAGACGTATCGCCTGTTGGCGCCCATGGACACTTGCAACACCAGAGGCGTCACAAGTGCGTTGCCGGTCTTTGGGGGACGGGGGCCTCACTCCAGTATATATATAGGCTTCCGGTATCCTCAGTCACTCGGTGAAACACAACGCAGGCGCTGTTTCACATCGGTTTTCTGTGGGTCTTTCTATCACTCCGGTCGAGCCGAAGCGTGGCTCTCATGCCAATGTAATCAGTAGAATGATTACAGTACAGTACTGAAATCATTCTATGATTTACAGTACAGAATCCAATTCTTAGAACTACAATAGTTACGCGAGAAGCACAACTAATCCTATACTAAGTTTAACATTGTTAATTTACTAGCTTGTTATTTAATGTTTAACGTAAATGGACACAATTCATATATTCAGACTGGGTGTCTGATAACTACATTAGACATACAATTACTGTTGAACTTTTTAAGGTAGTCACAATTCGACCGGGATTTACCATTAAACTCGATTCATTTATTTTCAGAAACATTTTAAAATTACATATTTCCTCCTATATACTCCTTTGAAAATTTATCGAATTTTACTTGCCAATAATGCTTGTAAGCTACTCACAATTGGATGTTAAATAAATATAAAGTAGAAACTACATTACAGTAAACCCATTGTACTATATTGAATCAGGTGTAGCCTCTACAATAGTAAACTATGAAATAAAATACGTCATTGTCAATTAAAACTGTTTTCAACTTTTCTGTGAGCGTGTTTGCTCCCCTAGTCTACCCGCCATTTGATTACCTTGTTGTTTCTTTATTATATGACTAAACAAAAAATAGAAAAGCATAGGCTTTCATGGGCTGATTACTGATGCAATACCTATTTTGTAAAAGTAAACGAAATTACAGTCAAGAGCAGCTCAGACGTAACGATTCAAAATTGGTCACTATTAACGTCGGACTTTGTTATTTTGGTCTATAATTTTGAGCTTTATATAACAGCTTGGTCTTATCTTAGTTTTTTCTGTTAGTGCGGGACGACTTTCCTAATCTGACAGATCCAGATTCAGAACATTTGTGGTCTGCCCACGTTTCTATTTCCTTGTGGGCCGGTCCATTTTGTGCTCTTGAGAGTCCATCGCTGGTCATTGCACCTCGCTACGTGGCCGGCCCAGCTCCATTTTAGTTTTAAAGTTTTGGTGTTGGCATCAGTCAGTTTTGTCTGTTTTCTTATTTCTTCACTTACTTTTTTTTTTATTTTCCTTAAGTGTAACATGCTTCTCTCCATTGCTCGCTGCCAAGTTCTAATTTTATTTGTTACTTTGGTAGTAAATGTCCACGTCTGAGAGCCATAGCCTATATATATAGGCCTCCTTCCATCTGTCTAAAAAGCCAAGCAAAATTTTTATAACATAAGTAGATTTGTTTGTTTCAAGGTCGACACACGCTAGAAACAAATTCATTAATTAAACATGAACTGAAAACCGTATCCTTATCAAATCATTGTGACGTCAATATGTATCTAAAATGTTAAAACGTGTATTGATTCATGAGACTCTGGCAAAACGGCTCTAATGTTATCGAGATTAGATTAGACGTAGCGTACCTACATAGAGGTGGAACAGTAGCTAATATTACGACTACTTAGTATTTTATTCGATCCTATTGAAGTCTGTGTGGTGACGAATATCGAATACGAGTGTCACCATACTTATCTATCTCGTGAGTTTTATATGAGTCGACTAGGAGCCTTCGCAGATTACAAACTTTTTAATCTATCGATAGTTTGATCGGGTTGGGCTTTAAATACGCACTACACAACTAAACTGTCGGGTTGGTTGTGGGTGCGTACACTAGACAAACAACCGACTACAACGAAATACGTGTTCTAGTTTCTTTTTGGATTTTGAAGTGAGCAATCGCATAAGTTCGTAGTAATACGTCCTGATTCCAATCAGGAATAATTGTTTCAAAATCTTCACCCTATTTTTTTTCAGATTGACTTTAGAGTATTGTTTTAGGTTTTTAACAGATCCGTACCCAATGGGTAAAACGGGACCGTATTACTAAGAATCCGCTGACGTCCGTCTGTCACCAGGCTGTTTGTCATGAACCGTGTTGGACTGTTGAAATTTTCATAGATGATGTATTTCTTTTGCCGCTAGAACAACAATTGCTAAAAACAATGAAGTAAATATTTAAGACTCCCATGCAATAAACGTGGTATATTGACATGTTTTGTTCAATATTCGGCAGTATGCGCGCGTATCTTCCGCGCTATACTTATTAAGCAGTTAGCCGATATTTGGTTGACAGTTTAGTTTTAAGACAGTCGTCCATCTAATTTATTTGTCAGCCAAAACCGAATCGTTATAATGTGCGCACACCCATACATCTTCATACTGATTAAGAGACCAACTGAAATATCGGCCGATAGAAAGGCTGCAGTCGGCGGGGGCTCTAAACAAACTACTCAAATCAGCAGCAATGCAAAGAGAAGGAACAATTTGAAACAAAACCTATACCAATCTGTTTGTCTAGCGTAGTTTAGACCAAAACCTCCTTTCTGAGGATTTTGTTCAGCAATGGACTATTAAGTCTGTTGATAACGAGTTCGAAATGAAATGCAAACAGATGGTATTAATTAAAACCCGTTATTTATTAGCTTACCGTTGTTGTTTGTTGAGATTATACAGTGTTCTGCACGCCAGTGATCTCAATTTACATAATGTTATTATGTTCCGCTACTCCAAACACGTTTTAAGATAAAGACGAACGTCAACTCGTTAATTTTGATTTAATTACATTACGAAATATTCTATTTTGTTATTATAAATACCTACCTACTTTGTGTATTCTTTAAACGATTCAATAAGCAAGTCCAAATACACATTGTTTGAACTATACAATGTTTATTGACGGCCGTTTTTAATCATCTGTCTCTAATTAAAACTGGAGATGATAGATAGATAGAATATATAAAATTCTCGTGTGTACGTGTGTTTGTTACCAAATTCTTCCGAAAACGAATTGACCGATTTTCCCTCTGTGGAAACCCTGATGTTTCCCTTGGTCTCCTCCTTGGTATGGGACGCGAGCGCTGTGGAACCCTGCCTGAGCCTGCTTCTGCTAGGATGACAGATGGCCTCATCTGCCACCCTCAGGCTTGCGCTTATGGAGAAAGGGTTGTCTACCCCTAAATTTTACTTTTATGGCAAATTGGCAAAACATCGTTTGCCGGGTCAGTTAGTATATATATATATATATATATATATGTTTTTTCGTTATGGACAATTCAATACTTTCATTGATGTGCAGTATTTTTTTTTTATTTTAATTCCGCCTTGTGCAATAAGTCCGCCTTGTGCAATATGTTTGCAGGAAGTTTGTATAAATAAATTCAGACCATTGTCAACAACCTATTCCTGGTTAAAACTGAAGATAGGTTATTGAAAACGGATTAAGTAGGTTTTGTTACTGTGCATAGTGCACGGTAACATACATTAGAAATCTCTCGTTTGACCGTATCTGCTTTTTTCTCAACAGTTCTCCCGTTCCAACAAACATGACGGATTCAGCTTCCTGGGATCACCTGCCTTGCTTCAACTCGTCAGCAGCTGATCCAACGGCGTACACCAGACTGGACCTGTATAGAGTGGCTTTGCTAACATTTGTGGCAGCTATGGGACCGTTTGTGTTTTTTAACGTGCAGAAAACCAAGTATCTGCAACTGTTTACATCCGGCATGCGGTGGTTAGGTAAGTGTTTATTTAGTGTGTATTTGTTTTTTCTTACCGTTAGGCCTTAAGCCTTTAGCCTTTTTTAGTAATTTAGTGTATTTATTTAGTGTCGGCGTAAAAAATCTCTTCGAAATTTTGATACTCATTGCACGATCCTTACGGTTTTTTTTATCGGACCAATCCTGCCCCCCGCACCCCTCACTGTAACTCCTATATATCAGGATCAACAGCAGTGACCCACGAACACACCAAGTTATGACTCACGGGCAGTCTCAGGAAAAAAAATATAGGGTCTTGGAACCCGCGACGACATGAATGTGAAGAAAATTGGAGGAGTTAGGAATTTAATAAGTCCAGTATAACATGTTCGACGAATTGATGAATTTAATTAAATTTTTAAATTAATTTTTAGTTCTCCATAAATATACTGCGACTTAAAAGGTCGCCCTAAGGTCGACTGTTAGAAAATGCCTACGGCATTAAGTCCGCCTCTGTACATTTGTGCATAAAGTATAAATAAATAAATAAATAAATAAATAAAAGACTTCCCGACCGTTTTAATGACTTTTTAATATTACCTCGTTTGTAACATAAAATAAATAAGTAGGTACCTATTAATCTGTCTACTATCGATTTTAGTATTTTCATACTACCTGTTGTCCGCGGCTCCTCTCGCATATGAATAAGGAAAAAGTATAAGGGTCTGTTTCACAAAGCCTGAGTAATTTGTCGAAACACTGAACTCGTCGTTAAGGGCATTAAATGGATCCATTTTTAATATTTTTCAAATTTCTAAAGACACAAACATGATATTCTTCCTTGAAAAATATCTGTCAATTAACTTAACCATCAAATAATTTCCTTATTCGAAAGATGATCTAACCTAAAATTTACTTAGCCCTTTAACTACCAGTTAAGCTTATTTGTATATTGTGAAACGCCAACGATGATTTTATTTGCCAGTTAAGTGCCAAGTAGCTTATTCAAAACTTTACTTGGACATTGTGAAACAAACGGTTGACTGCACGGTTGGCCGAGTGGTTTCAGCGGTCGCCATGCCGCTTGCTACTGCGCCAAGTGTCTTGGGTTCAAATCCCACGCGGTACAACACTTTGTGTGATCCACGAATTGTTGTCCCGAGTCTGGATGTTCTTTGTGACCGTTTCATGTATGTTTGTAAAGTCCCCCACGACACAGGATGTTCATTCCTAATGTGGGAGTTGTCTTTTTATAAAAAAAAAAGAAACCCTAAGTGTAGTAGTAGTAGTAAAAAAAAATCCAGAATAAGTTTAGTAGTTTCAAAGATTATCTCCAACATACGAACTATTTTTGCCTATCTTAATTCCTACCAATATCATTAATGCAAAAGATTATGAGGATGTATGGTATTGGTAACTTTTTCTACGCAAAAACTACTGAACTATTTTATATTAAACTAAGAATAACACATAAACTTTTTACCTCGATACTCGATATACATTCGAGTGAAGCCGCAGGTAGAATTTAGTTTATAATCTAAATTCATGTTAGTAGCGGTGCTTTTTAAATCAAAATCATCAATCGCCATTTCGAGGGCAATGACATGCCAAATACACCTAGGCAACGGCCGGCTGCCACAGCCAGCCAGACGTTATTATTATTGATATGTCCTTAGTAGTTTCATATCGACGCATGTGGTATACTGTGGTATACCGTAACCGTTTTAGTTATTTATGCAACTGTTGTATAATAAGGGGTATTAAAACACGAATGTGGGCCTATCATGATAATAGTATCACATGAGTGTTTTAATACCTAATTATGTACAGTTGCATACAAGACTCTATCTACACACATGATATGAATCCTCTATAAAAGTTCTGAAACCACAAGATGGTGTATACCAATATGAAACAAAAATGGCGGGATACGACATGAATTCGATTAACAGTTCTTTTTTTAAATACGGCGCTGTGGTAGTCGAAGGCGCGTGCCTGAAAATGTTCTTTTTTTGTAATTTTGTACAACATTATAACACTCGTTTGGATGATATTTTGGTTACTATGACACAGGTTGTTTTAATGTTGGCAGTAAGCTAAATCTTTCAAAAACTTTTGTGTAGATAAAAGTCTTAACGTTATCTTTAGGTAATATAAAATGAAGTCACTTCCGCTGTCTGCTCGCTTAGATCTTTTAAATTTGTCAACGGATTTTAATGGAGCTTTTAGCAATAGATAAGAGATATTCAAAAGGAAGGTTCATATGTGTAATACATGCATATTATAGTAGACGCAATCCGATAATTTCACAGACTTCGCAAATGTTCTGATTCATATTATTTATGTTTTGATTACAGTCAGGATCATAAATATGTTTGTATTTGTCAGTCACTCACACATATAAAAAAGGCTTCGCTTTCCTATTCTACTTGCGTTATCTACCTTTTTACTACCTACCTTTTTTTATTTGATCTAAGACAGAACCTTAAAAGATACTCGTATACTAACTTTTAAGGGGCAACAATTCTGTCATTCATGATTTTTGCAACATTTTTCATTGATACGTCGCGTCGCCCAACTGGTCGTAGCGTGATGGCCTATAGCCATAAGTGCTGAAAGAATTTCTCAAATAGAACCAGTTTTTCCTAAGATTAGCGAGTTTTGAAACTTTGTTTGTTTGGTTGGTTGAACCAAAGAAACAAAGTCTTTGGCTGTATAATATTAGTGCAATTTCCCCGGTTGTTGTCAATGTTGGATTACAAAACCTGGACACGTCAAGTAACACTATATTTTTGACAATCTTAAATTATTATTTAGAGCGACCTAGTTATAATTGTTGCTAATGTCCGTAAATAAATTTCACAATTTTAGCATTCAGTCTCACGTTTTTTACTCTTTTAAAATAGTGAACTTTTAGCCGATTACGGTTACAGCGGCCAGTCTCAATGGAGACCCGCCAACAACGCAGGACTTATTATAGTGCACAAGTGTGTGCGCAAATACAGTTGCACTCTCTGTTACATCACTCTCATAGTCCGAAAAGACAACTATCCGACACGACCGGGGAGAGATCAGGCGCAGAACCAATAGCTTTATTCGCTCTCCGAGGCGCGAAGGTTTAGACCCCAAGTTCCAAGCTCAGAATTGTTATTAAGTATTTCTATAATCAGAAAAACTTAGAACTTAGAAAAACATAGTATTAATATCTTGAACTAAACATAAAATATCACTTAGCAATTTAACCAATATTGCTAAATATAGATTTCCTCGAGCTTCATGGAGACATTTTGCATTTGGTAGATTAGGTGCCTACCAGAAGTGTTTTTTTTAAATTGTTTTTGATCGGTTGGTTAAACCCGGATCGCAAATAACCCCGTCCGGACGCCTCCCGGAAATCCGGACGAATGGCAGTGTAGATGAATTAACATCTCAAAACTAAACTTGTCTGTATGTAATATAGCTGTGCCGTGCCATCTTTTGTGTGGTACATTGCGGTTGTATGGATGATACATTAGGGACAATGTGCTTATTAGTTATTAAGAAAAACAAATTTGTCTAAAGCGGCTAGTTTAATTATTAAATTATAAAGATGCACACCGTACACACGCGCACACCTAAAGTTGTCGCAGCATTGTGCATATATGACAAGATGAGGTCAGCAAAGGCGACACTATTTCGTTTCAATTGGGTGTGACGCATACCTACGTGATGAATAATTATACGATTCGTAAGCTACAAAAATATCGAAGTATAAATGTAGTTAATTTATTACTTTGACAGTTTGGTTTTGGAATTCTTTCACATAAAACATTTTGTGTGTGTTTATATGATGTTATATGATGTGGTAGATATTTTTCCATGTTTTCGTAGACAGAGTTGAGTTCAGAACCAATGTTTCACTATTCTGTTCCACCGATCAACAACAAAATAGCCAGTTTGCCCAGTTTGACGATCTTTAGAAAATCAATTGTGATTATAGAAAAAAGACATATCTACGCATGACATGCGGTTGACCAGCTATTGAACCGATTAAATGACTTATAGAGCTTATTATAGAAGCAAAATTCCTCTGTTTTTAAATTTCAAGTACCGGCATGTACATTTCACGCAATCGAATTTTCGATAATTAACTTGTTTCCTATTTTTTTACTGTACTATAAGATATTCGAATACATATAGTACATAGGTACGTTCATTTTATTTCAATATGGACTGTTACTTTACCATTGTCTACTTTAGTATATGACTAATTAATTTTTTGCTCACCTAGGATGTACTTCTACTTATGAAGCTGACTGTACATCCTCGGTAATTAATATCTAGCACATTATTTCATCGTGGTAATCGCAGTATGTATCTATAAATTATATTATCTAATTTTGTAAGTCCGGTGTGATTCACGATTTATATATAAAAAAAAAACTTATAATTCATTGTAATTTTTTTGTATTGTAATTTTTGTTTTTCTATTCTGCTACTTCCGTTGTTAAAACCACTGTAGTTTGTACTACGAAATTTAAATAAAGTATGTATACTGAATTGTAAGTGTAACATCCTCATTTTTGTTTGTAAACACGTTAGGTTTAAAACTGTACTAGAATTACGTTCTGTGTCACATAATAACGTTGGACGTTTAGTTTCATCGCACAGCGGACATACATACACAGATCCTAAAAAAGTCATTTGTAAAACCCCACTGGAATACTTCCATTTCTCTAAGATTTAAATCATTTTATAGTTTTATCATATTAATTAGCTTTTGCACGCGTGTAAGTCGGTTATCGCGGTAAAGAGTACCCTATGTCCTTCCTCAAGAATCAAAGTATCTTCAAGCCAAATTTCATTAAAATCGGCGCAGCGGTTTAGCAGTGAAACCGTAATAGACATACAGAGTTACTCTCGAATATTTAATATTAGTAGCGAAGTATGATTTTAAATGTACCGATGTGACACTCATTCTGTTACAATTAAATGATTGCGTGCGTTATCGAACAACAAAGATAACTTGTAATAAACACTACGTCATAGATAATATACAAAGTTGTGTAAAATGTTTGTTTTCGTTACAGCTTTTACAATTATGATATCAATGGCTATCCACCTGCTTATCGGCCGTGGACCGCAGGGGCATCCTCCAGCCTTCGACGTGACCGGCATGCCGACGCTCTTCGGTGTCTGCGTGTACTCCTTCATGTGCCATCACTCCTTACCAGGTCTCATAACACCCATCAGAGGGAAGTCGCACCTCGGTTTACATCTCTCACTCAACTATACAATCATAGCTATATTCTATCTCCTTCTAGCGTTTACCGGAGCGTTTGCATTTGCACAGCTGAGTGACTTGTACACGCTTAACTTCGTCCCAACAGATAATGAAAATATATTTTTAGAAATAGTAGAATATTTCCTTGCCCTTTTCCCTGTGTTTACACTTTCAACCAGTTTTCCAATTATCGCTATTACTCTAAGGAATAATTTACAAAGCCTCTTCTTAGATACGGCGAGATTAGAGTCTTACAATTTTATTCTGAGAAAATTGCTGTTCCCGATTATAACTGTGGTCCCTCCGATACTGCTTACGTATTACCTTGAAGATATAAGTATATTAATTGAATTTACCGGTTCGTATGCAGGCACGGGTATTCAATACATCATTCCGACTTTCTTAGTGGTATCAGCTAGGCGTCACTGCACAAACTTGCTAGGGTTAGGTGTGGTTAATCATTATAAGAGCCCGTTCTCCCACGTGGCGTGGGCCGTGTTCGTACTGTTATGGTCTGCCATGTGTATCATATTAGTAACCGTACACATGTTTGAAAAGAACTTATGACATTAAAATGTCAAAGAAAAAACATGGTACCGATTGGCAAAAATTTAAACAACTGATGAAACGAATGTGACAATGAAATTTTATATTAACGACAATATCAATTAAAGGCCCTGTTTCAGCAGTGACAGATAATATCCGGATAGCTTAACTGACAGATGTTTTGACGCAAGTTATATGGAAATCGTTTAAACACGAGGCGCTCATAGCCCAGTTGCACTCAGTGATTAGAAACAATTACCGAGGGTAACCAACGACGGCGCGGTCAGTACCTGGATAGGTGACCGCTGGTGGCGTGTAACCATGAGCGTCTCCGTGATTCGGAGGTCACGTTAAGTAGTCGGTCCCGGATGTTATCATAAGATAACAGTCGTGAAGCTTAGTTGGAGGCCTTTGAGCGGCTTAAAAACATCCAACGGCAAGGTTACGTAGCCACAACGTGGTCTTGCCAGTCCCCATCTCGCACTTGGCCAGCGTGGGGACGTATGGCCTTAGCCCTCTCCTGAGAGGAGACCAGAGCCCAGCAGTGGGATGTTATGGGCTGTTGATGAATGAATGAAGTTACGTAAAATTATCTGCAAGATAAGCTATCCGAAACTTATCTGTAACAGGTGAGACAGTGTCTTAGTATACTAATGTGCTTATATAAATTTAATATATTGTATGTGTAGTCTGAAAACCCTAAAAGAAAAGACAGTGGAGGACAATACTTAATATTAATAAACTAAATTATTCAAAATATTAGTTAAGTTATTCATTCTCCTGTTTAACTAAATCATATGAAAGCAGATTGTATTCATATTTTTATACATCGATATTTAAAATGTTTAAATTTAGCCAGTAATAATATAAACGTTTGTATTTTTAAGTAAGTACTTTTTATATTTATTAAATGTGTAAGGTTGTACTTACGTGCTAATTTCGACAGGTTCTTATATGCACTTATGTAACAATCACTATACCCTAAGAAAGGGGACACTATAATAAAATCGTATATAATTAATCAATAATGAGTGAATATTGAAAAAAAACTAATTATAATTATTCATTAATTGTTTATCTTAGGTATAATGTTAAAACTATAAAGTTCAGTGAATTTCTGTGCTCTCAATCAGAATCAGTTGGTACTAAATAGGAGCTATCCTTTTTTTAAAGGAATTGTATGTATGTGATAAATGTTCCTGCCATGACTCCACATAAAAGAAATAGTTTACGTTTTATTTGTTTCAAAAATTATGTAATTTTAGGCAAAAATATTTATAGTCTACAAAATATAGATTGTTTCTGTGACAGTCGTCAATAATGTCATTATGTCGTATAATTAACGAGGCACGTTTTAGCTGTGAATTTTTATATTTTTAATGAATTCCACTACATTTGTGATAAAACTGACACGTAAAACAAAATGTAGGCGCTACAAAATAAAATCGCTTGTTACTTTAAAGTTACTTCATCAATTTCGTAACCATTTGTCACAGAAACCAAGCTATGTATATTTTAAGGACTATAAAAAACCTATCAGTATTTTAAAACGCCAAAAGTCAAATAAATAAAAAAAATTGTGAATAGTTGTAAAATTACTCAATGTTCTAATCATTAAGTAAATAAAAATAACTAAATGATTCTCGGTTGTAACTTTGTCATATGATATTGTCAGCCAGCCACACTGCCATTGTCTTCGAATTGCAAGCTTTTCATTAATTAATAGTTTATATGTTACCTTATGCCCCAAAGAGTACTAAAGAATGGAATAATGTTCTGTTTTATAGTGAGTGATTTTATTTAAAAAAATATTGTAAAAAGCAACGAGTTCTATTTTAATATGTTATATTTTTTGAGAGGTTAATTTATTCTTTATTTATTTGCATCTAAGAGACAGTAGTTATTTTGAATACACAAAAATGCGAGTGATATTTTGTATTTAACTCATTTTTTATGTATGAACTTGCCAAAATGACGCTCTGCTTGATGGAGAGTACGAGCAAATGAACTATTGAAATGCTTTTGCATCCATGGGCCTCCGGTCTCACACTCACTAACGAAACACGACAGCACGAATGCTGTCATAAAATCCTTCATGCTGTCTAGTTTAGTCATAATTACTTCAAGACCTTTTGTTGCGAAAATAACTAAGAAGCAAAATATGCAATCGTATTAATCGATCTCTTATGTTTATATAGCATTAATAATTGTAATCGATCATTAACAACTTAGGATTTTGGGATATTTATCATTTAAGTTATCGACTTAACAAAATCTAAAATCATAAGAATGGTAAGATGATATATTTGGTAACAAGACAAACTATAACACAGACATGTCTGAATTTCCTAAAAAATAAAATGAGTATCTGGTTTCACAAGTCTTTAATAAATAAAGCAACAAATAATATTGGTGATTTAGGACAATATGCAAAAGGGGTATAAAGAAGCTAGATGCACTAAATATCTACTTGGAATACTTAAATCCCTAGCGTAAAGACTTTTTAACGCTCATTGCAATTTCCGAGCAAATTATTAATATACATATTATTATGCTAATAAAATTATTCTCTCTTGTGTATCTTAAGACCTTGCGTATCTTGGTTTCCGTGAAACACGGACACCAAAAGTGGTTATGTTATACACCATCCACAAAGGGCGATTACACGTTCACGACATGACGTTAATTCTAAAAACTATACTCTATTTTCAGTAAGACATTTCGAGAAATGTCAATTATTAAAATTTAAAATTAACGATTCCAATAAAAACGCGCACTTACACTGCGTTGAACGAAACGCGTCAACGCCACAAAATTCTTAGTACTTACGTCATTTTGGTCACGAGAAAGCTATACCTAATAACGTCGCTTTTGTTTTTGTGTTAAAAGTTTTCTAAACGCTCGTTTCCTCCTCGAAGAAAATTTTACGAAGAAACTAATTTCATATGAAAATTTTATGAAACCCTTCATAAAATTTTCATATGAAATTCGTTTCTTGAGGAGTAAACTCAACAATTTTATTTAGGACTCGGTTTTAACGTCACTGCGTACAAAGAACGCATTTTTTTTATTGCGTACCACGCAGAGTTAAGTTCAGTATTTTTTGTAAAATGCATGTTATGTAGTATGAAAATGTCTTTGTGATTACTGACATAATTACCCAATAAATAAAAATAGTTGCAGGTGTTGTGACATTCAAATTTTTTTTATATTTTGATTTTAATATTTGTATGCCACGTTTTGTAGTTCATTATTTATATTTCAGCTATATTTAATATTTTTAACGTTTTTATTTTTAAAACAATATACTAAGGATGTGTTAGTGTTCATGAGCCAGTTTTAAAAAGTATGTTAAAATAAGTTTATTGGTTTTCATAATTTTGGATTTATATTATTTTTTACCTAAGTAACTTTTTTAGACAGCATTTTTTTATGTTTCAAATCATTTTCAATCAATGTATGAAATGGTGTTATTTTCTTGTTGTAAAAAGGTGACTATTTCTTTTTTTGTGTTGTAAAATGTTTTTTTTGTAAATGAAGTAGAAATGTGCTCGACTCATGTTTAGCAGTACAAAATATTTTTTTATAAAAAATAAATTATTTCAAAATACGTATATAATTTATTCGTTTTATTATAATATTATGGCTGGCTCAAGTTATTCCGCTCCCCAAGAAAAGTAATCCTACCACCCTCATAGATTACCGTCCCATTTCCATCCTACAGTTTCTTTCTAAAGTCCTCGAGCATCTCACTCACAGACGGCTAAGCTCATTCCTTTCGAGAAACGGTCTCCATAATCAATTCCAGTCTGGTTTTCGCCCAGGCCATAGTACTACAACGGCTCTAGTGTGGACTAGAGCCGTTGTAGTACTATGGCCTGCGCAAGCAGGCGCAGCGGTGTGAAACGCAGGCGCTATTTCACACCGGTTTTCTGTGAGGCCGTGGTATCACTACGTCCGTGTTGTCGTATGACGATGTATTTTAAAATTTTAAAGTGATGTATTGGACATGACTTACTAGCCTACACGTGTTTTCATTCATGTTCAGCCTAATTTTTATCGGTTAAGTAATCGATATTTGCATAGACAGCCATGGTTTTTTAATAACGCGATTCAGTGAGTCATACACCTCCATCTATCGGATATAAACAAAATATAGAGGTTGATCGTCACAACGATCATCAACTATTTAGTAAAATGGACATTTGTTTTGAAAACTATTGACACAGGAATATTTCAGCATATCACAACCTTACCGAGATGCTTGTTAGCAAAGATGCAATAAAATGTAGATGAAATCTATTTCAATGCCTGAGTATTAGTAAGCTTAAATTCTCTAAAATTACGAAAGACCCCTGAACTGGATATGTCCTGAAATGATGTCATTCGGCAAACTTAGCCTCACGACAGCTCACATGTGCTCTATATCAACTGATTAATACTATAAACATACAAGACTAGTACTTATACCCTACATACGCTAGCTTAAGAATCGAGATTTCCAGATTTTTTTTTTTTTTGCAATTCTACTTCTTTAATTATTTATAATTGTGTCTCTATTGAATACGATTTATGATTGATTGTTGAAACCAAGTTCTATCGCTTGTCTTTTGTTCTGAGGCGACTTCCACATACAGCAGCAACAAAAATATATTACAACGTCATCTACCGAAGAAACGTCGAGTAACGAACGAACGGAGTAACGAAGGAAACTACAAATCCTGAATCGCGCAATTAAAAGTTCTCGCGCCGTATATATATATATATATACATATATATAACCTACCAAAAGCAACCGTTGGGCAGTGGCCCGCCAGGCATGATCACGTCGCCTGGTCGGAGGATTCTTTGGAGATGAAACCCGTTCCTCCACAGTTTAAAAAAACACACAATATACATACAAACGTCTTTGTTTTTATATGATGGTCCTTGTTGGTCTAATGGTAACAATATAAAGGCTAGTAAGCCAGGGGCTCTGTGACGAGTAAGAGCCTGTTCTTATAAGTTACCTTTCATAGAAATTGAGTCATCGATATTACTATAATTGATAAGCTGTTTCTCTGACCTTAGATTCTGGTTATAAAGTAAAACAAGAAAGGAGATAAATTCCATAATCTCTCCAGAATTCCATAACATAATGAACCTTGGTTGGTTGAAACAAAAGGTATCCCTCAACTGGTCAAACCTTGCTACTATTATAGCAAAACCTTGGATGAGAAATAATAAAAAAATTGACCATTACTTAATTTATTTTATTAAGCAACAATTGTTATCATTACGCACCAAATTTTATGCTCCGATTCCTAGGTTGTTTGAAGTAAATCTTATATTCTTGAGAATTGTACTAGAATTTTAAAACAATCAGTAATCAAATAAGAAGTGACTAAAGTCCAAGATCCCAGCCATTAAAAAAATCTAGCTTTAGCTATATACCTAATATAACTAGCAGTTAAGTTAACTGCTAGTTGAAATGAATAGGCTATAGTCGTTCCAATAGTTTATTTAACTTTTGACAGCTCTAATACTTAATCAAATAGTGATACCCTGACCCGTTACCTATTCGATTTCTTTCATCGATCGATTTTATGCATTAAGAAGTTTTAATCGATTTAACAAACTCATTATTTTATAGATAATTTCGTACTTCATATTTCTATGTGTTTCAATGTGCGACCTCCTTTGTCAAAATAAAGAAGAAATGGATTAAAAGAATGTTGTTCAAATATGACGGTTCTATGTCATGAAAAAATATATAAAAGGAACTGAATTTTCAAAATGTATTATTGTATTGTGTTGTAATTCAGTGGTTAATATTGTATTTGTTAAACTATTGATGATCTTTATTAAATCTCTCTATGTCTATTTTAAAATAATCTACAGTATTTCAATGAGTAACCTTCAATATAGTTGAGTATTTATATTCCTCCGTATTGATTTATTTGTGAATTCTCACGTTTGGTTGAGTTGAGCGTATCGTTCCTGCCTTCGTTACTGTCAAAATGCCAAAAAAGAAAGTACTCAAAGGACAAACAAGAGAGTTTGTCTTGCGACTTCGTGAATACTTTGAAAAGGAAAGCCGTAATGGTGGGCCTCTTATACCAGTGACTCAAGTTAGAGACCGTGTTGCAGCAGCATTAGGTATTAGTGCTCCAACAGTGGCAAAAATAACAAAAGAAGGCTACGGCAGCAGTGGCATGGAACAGAATAAGCTATCTACACCTAAGAAAAAACGTCCGCCTAGTAAAGTTACAGCCGTTGACAATTTTGACGCTGATGCTATTCGTCGTCATATATACGACTATTACCAAAGAAAAGAGATTCCAACATTAAAAAAACTAACACAATCTCTTCGAAATAGTGGTTTGTTCCGTGGTCAAAAATCTTCTCTGACAAAGGTATTGAAAGACATTGGAATGTTATTCCAAAAATGTGACAAACGAAAAATTTTAATGGAACGCAATGATATTGCTTTGTATAGATGCGATTTTTTAAGACAAGCAAAAAAAATAGAAGATTGGTCGAATGTTGTTTTCACAGATGAAACTTGGCTCAATGCGAATCATACGCTGTCAAAAACTTGGACTGACAACACCGTTGGCTCCACTTCTACAGTACCAATGGGAAAAGGCGAACGACTGATTATTTGTCATGCAGGAACAGTAAAAGGATTTGTGCCAGGCGCTCTATTAGCTTTTAAATCCCAGAAAACAGGAGATTATCATGAGGAGATGAATTCGAACGTGTATGAAAAGTGGTTCAGAGAAATGCTTACATCACTCGAAGAGCCATCAATAATATTTATTGATAATGCACCTTATCACTCTCGTCAAATTAATAAAATACCAACACAGGCCAACAAAAAACATGAAATTATAAACTGGCTCCGTGACAATGGCGAAGAGGTGAATGAGTCCCTACTAAAAGTAGAGTTTCTTTCCTCAACTCCCCCTTTTCACCCACTTATCTCAATCCCTATTTGCGTTTCCTGTCTTCAAATCACAACAGAAATCTTCGTTCAACCGATAATCTGCTTCTCTTGTGTCCTTCTCACAACTCCGACTTTGTGAACGCTTCGTTCTTCGTGCAGGCGGTTCTGCTCTGGAATACGCTCCCACTTGAAGTCAGGATGTCCACAAATCGGTACATATTTAAAAAGAATGTGCATGATCACCTTCTTGAGATGTCAGAGTCATCGCACCAATAGTATTCCGCTTTAAATAGTATTCCATCCACAGTGTGATATTTGTGTTTGTGCCTTTATGTATGTATTTGTGTATATGTTTGTGTATATATGTATTTGTGTACATGTTTGTGTATATATGTATTTATGTATATGTTTGTGTATGTATGTCATGTATATGTGTATATGCATTAGGCCTATGTCAATTGCGTTATTTTTAAGAATTATAACCTCGATGCACCTACTTACCTATATCTCCACACCCCCTTAAGGTTGGCTGGTAGAGAATGCCTAAGGCATTAAGTCCGCCGATGTACATAAGTGCATGAAGTTTTAAATAAATAAAGATATTAAAAACAAAGAAGCTGCCAAAACGATACGTCATAGATGAAATGGCAGCAGAGCATGGGCATACCGTCCTCAGAATTCCCCCATATCACTGCCAATATAATGCAATTGAAATGATCTGGGCACAAGTTAAAGGATATGCTGCGAGGAACAATACAACTCCTCCTTTCACCGCAAGAAAAATGCTGAATTTACTGAAAAATGCGTGTGAAAAAGTAACTCCAGAAAACTAGGCCAATGTTGTAGAAAAAACAAAGAAGGTGATAATGTCGGATTGGGATCGGGATGTTGCATTCGACAATTTATCTATCCAAGAAATGATAATCAATATTACTGAGAACTCAAGTGATGATGATTCCTGGTCATACGAAGAAGACGATTCTTTATAATTAAAATTAGTATTACAGTACCTCTTTTGGTTGTTTTATTTTTAATCCGTAAATTACTACGAATTTCAACATTTTGTACCTGTTCATTACAAGTAGGTACCGCAGGTAGTTTTTATTTGAACCAACTATAGTAAGTCTAAACAATTATTTTAGATTCATTAATTTGCGGCGAATACATTCGATCCCATTACTAGGTACGAGTACGATGGAACTGTTTTCATTACGCAAATTATTTATGCATTGAAACAGAGACATTTAGGGCATTTTAATGCAAAATAATAAAGCTTTTTACGTGATTTGATATAAAATATAATCACAATAATTTTATTGTATGTTTTATTAATATAATCGATAATCGATTTATTTCAAAACCGTTTTTATAGTCTGTGGTCATTAATTACGAATGACACATCCCTAAGTAGGCGGAGCCCGCCCATAAAGTACAGTATTATCTGTAGTACATTCTATCAAAAATTATTACAAAACTTTATGTGCGTGATCTGTCAAAAGTTAAATAAAGTATTGGAACGACTATAGGCATTAAATGTCATAGATCTAAGTTACTGAGAACTGTTTGGACAACTTACACATAGATGATTTTTATAAATGTTTTGTAGAATATTATTCTAAAATAATATCACAAGTGTCAGACACTTGCCATGGACTCAAACTTTTGTCAGACACTGTTCAAGTGCATGCCAAATTGGCAGCGTTTGATAGGAATAATTATTGATGTTTGTGTTATTTAAATATATGAGTAATAAGTACTGGAAGACAGCAAAAATTACTCCTATCAAACAAATCTTACTCTATTAGTTTAGAAGAGGTAGATCAAATATGCTATTAGAAATAAAATGATTGAATCTTGAAGAATTATTTTATTATTATTTGTTATCATTATACATAGTTGTCACTTATCTCGCGTACACAAGCGACAAAAGCCTTCCATAGCTCAATTGACTTTGGCATAATGTTTCATTGTATTTTTGCTGAGTTGTGCCGGCGCTTGCGCCAAGTTAACACTACAAGCATTATCGAGTGGAAAATTTCATTCTAAAATTAAAGTGAATAGAAAATTAAAACTAAATTTAGAAAATATCACTAATAAGCGCCAAATCACAGGACAGCACTTATTATTTGTTTAACCAATTTAATGTTTGCAAAATATGTTACTACTCGAGGGTAGGAGACCACAAGTAGTAATAGAACTCTTTTGTGACGTGACTATATTTGGCTGTGATTAGGGATGCCCGATGCGACGAAATATCGATCAACAGTTTACTAAAGTTTAATACTAGATTTTGGACATACAAAAGCTCGATATATCGTATTCGTTAACGTATCGCATACGTGCTACTTCAAATTTGACATAAGTTAGCAGCAAGGCTATGTGATAGTAATGTTTAATTATTTTTTCATGTTTCTTAAAAGATGAAGAATTTATGTGTGTTAAGAAAATAATATTGATTAGCGTTTAAAAATTAAAGATTTTACTTTGTAAAATCGTTAATTTTGGTAACTAAAACGGACTGACATAAAGTAAGCATTTCTTAAATATATCTAAATAAATATATATCAGCGTTTATCAAATTATTTATGCAGCTTGGGCGATATATGGCGTCAAAGGATTGCAAAACCATTACTTACTAGATAAATAAAATAGTAAAATGTTTCGTTATCGTATATCGATATAAACATACGCATTAATATCGCGTATCGATACAATAGTTTTTGTGGGCATCCCTACGTGTGACAAATTAGATTATCAACAGACTCCTACTCCCACTAACCTAATAGTGTAAATTATTAATTAATTTAAAACATCGGTAACGAGAATGAATATAATCTATAAATAGGTTCGTCCCGTCGAACTACAACGTTGCACGTGTAAGAGCGTGTTCGACGACTAATAAAGCCAGAGGTGTCGCGTCCACACATCGTCGGTACCTATTCATATTCACCACAATATAAAACAAGAAAAAATAAAATAAAAACAAAACTATAATTACATAAAAACGAGCGAACGCATATTTTTACACACAACATTACATACATAAAATAAACATCGATGAGATACTCGCAACACTCGCACATACTCTAAAAGGGACCGACGGTTTCCGTCGTGAACGTTAAACGATAACGGAAACGGACAATTCCGACCGTCGCACCTAAAAGACCCGTCTCTATAACAACATTAGATAGCGAACGTTCCGGCAAAAAGCTTCGCCTCATAAAAAGTATGCAATTTCAATAAGTACTCACAATGTAAACGTTAAAGTAGACATCACCGTGGTGACAAATAAATAATATGAATCTACTTGTGGATCGTATCGTCCGTACGAGCGCGCGGTTCGGATCGTGTCGCGAGGAGGGGCGGAGGCTATAAGGCGGAGGGCGGCGCGTCGATGTCGTGGCGGCGCAGCGCGGCGCGGAAGGCGTCGAGCGACGAGCGCAGCGTGAGGCAGAACCCGCGCGACGCGGGCACGAGCGGGAAGTCGGGCGGCGCCGCGCCCCCCCCGCCCCCGCCCGCTCCCACCAGCGCCTCGAGCCGCGCGCACAGCGCCGCCGCCGACGCGCGCAGGTGCGCCATGATCTCCGCGCGGAACGGCTCCGGCGGGCTCGCCAGCATCTTGCTCATCGACTGCACCAGCTTCAGTAGCACCATCTCGTTGTACATGCGCGAGTTCTCTTTGCCCTGCTGGGTACCTGACGGACACGAGACTGTTAACGACTGCCGACCGACTGACTGCAAGGATGGCGTTTCGACGAGTATTTCCAATAACTTACTGGGGTTTACCTCAATTTATGTAGTGTATGACAATGTATGAGAAATAATAAAAACATTTGAATTTTTATTTTTTTAATAAAAAAAAAGCGTTAATGGTCTGAGCGATTGCGTCAAGTGTTGTGGATTCTAAGTCCGCGTGGGACAATACTTTATGTGATCTACAAATTGTCATTCCAAAACTAGGTGTTCTTTGTGTATATTTCCATTTCATGTATGTTTGTCAAGTCTCCGCGACACAAGAACGTTCTTAATGTAGGAGCTGTTCTTTTTTTTTAAACTACACTGATAACAAAGCCATAGGACCTAATATAATAGATTACTAGTTCTTCTTGCCCTTTATCCAAGTTTATCTCCTCTATCGTTCCTTCTATCTGCTGGCCCACCTATCTTGTCATTAACCATCCCTTAAATACATTAACACTTCCTTCATCAAAATTTATAACTATACCTATTACTAGATTATATGCGATCCACTGGTTCCCTATAATCCCTGTATCGATCGATCGATCGCTCAATCTAAGTAGCCCAATGTAGCAGAAGCACCACTAAGCCGCCACAGCATGGGTCACCATGCTGCATTGTTGCATTCGCAATAAGTATGGTGACCAACACTCTTGGATTCTGCTTGTGCTTTCCATCAGGCAGTAAGTCATTTTGGTAGGACCATACATTTAAAAAAAACAACGGGATCCTAGAGCCACTCATTCCTCATCTTATCCATCCACACCACACTTCCATCTTAACATTCATTTCAGTGCAACGAACTGTTACTTAAAATTCCATTGTCGTATTTTACCTTTTTGTTTTTCATAACCAGCTTCATTGAAGTAGGGTTCAGAATTGAGGATGAGCCCCTGTAGGGACACGATCACTTGAAGCAGTGAACTGTCTTTGCCCCACACCTCCACGCCGCGTCCTGACCACGTCCCCAATAATGACACGCAAACCTAAAACACATACCTTTAATGTACTAATCAAATCAACAAACTACCTTAAAAAAAAAACACGCTTTCTTACTTTTTAACCGACTTCGACAAAGAAGGAGGTTATTAATTCGACTACATATTTTTTTATGTTTCTTACCACAATACTTTTAACTGGGTGAACCGATTTTGATAATTATTTTTTATACCTATTTCAAAGCTAGTGCTGTGCTTCCCGTATATTCTCATTTCAATATGGTCCAGTCCTTGAAGTCGCTTTTTTTTTTAAATTTGTGATTACTATATTGTTTTCCGCAATCATTCAACCAAACCAGTCGTTTTTATTAATAACTAGCTGACCCTCGCAACCTCTGTTACTTCTACTATTTTGCCCGTAGAGTAATAATATTTCCCCGTTTTTTTAACCATTCTTCATTGGGGCTCCGCTTCCATTGGTCTCAGCGTGATGATATATAGCCTATAGCCTTCCTCGATAAATGGACTATCCAACACTGAAATAATTTTTCAAATCGGACCAGCGATTCCTGAGATTAGCGCGTTCAAACAAACTCTACAGCTTTATAGTATAAGTATAGATTTATTGTCTATAGAACAGCCATATCAGTGGCATATATTTAAACTTAACACCACTTAATCATTAACACAGCCTTTATTATTAATTGTTCACTTCTAGACATACGCTTCAGCTTAACTGACTGTGGTGTACAGCAATTATTTCGCTGTGTTATATTGAGTGGATGAAATTATCTGAGGTTTATACATATAAACAACAGCTACTGATCTCCATGGGTAGAGGTCATAGAACCACACTGTAGGGAGTAGCTATACGAAGGCGCTTTTCCTATCAAATTGTAAGTTCAAATAGGCTTACGATTACATTATTATGAAAACAATGACAATGTGTGTGTAATTGTGAATGTTTTAATTGTTATGTG
Organism: Spilarctia lutea; assembly: GCA_916048165.1. Lineage (NCBI taxonomy): Eukaryota > Metazoa > Arthropoda > Insecta > Lepidoptera > Erebidae > Spilarctia > Spilarctia lutea. The sequence goes on from OU696479.1 coordinate 15,771,341, forward strand.
CGAGTTCGTAGTGACAGGCGATTGTTTTTATATGCGAGTCTACTACCGGTATCAGAGGGCACCTTATGCCCTAAATAGGCTAACTTAAAAAAATATGTTTACTTTCATTTACTGCCTAGTGTTAGTAATGTGTATGTGTGAAGACCTTGCGCCGCAAAAAATTACAGACTATTTTGTATCAGCAAAAGACGCTATGGCTACACCCCTTCAATCCGCCGGCTTGTGTTTCTATATAACCTCATAAACAATTAAAAATTTAACAAAAAAAACCGACTTCAAGAACTGGATTAATTTAAATTGGGACTACACGGGAAGCACCAGCTTTCAAATAAAAAAAGAATCATCAAAATCGATTCACCCAGTCAACAACCTTTTTCGAAGTTGGTTAAAAAATAATACTCTTATATTATTAAGAAAATTGACACTCACCTTGCCATCTTCATACAAGTTAGGGTTGAGCCTGTCAGTGCAGTAGGAGTGGTAGTGGCAGAGTGGGGGAGCTCGCGGGTACTCCCCGCCCAGCTGCACGTCGAACACGAACAGACCGCCCTCGTAAGGAGTCTTGGTGGGGCCGGCGATCATCACCGACAGCAGGTCGATGCGGTCCTCGTAGCCACGGACCCACACCTACCAATAAACTCATTCATTATTATGTATTAATAATTCATTGTGAAAATTTTGTAATATCCTAATAAATATTTTTTTACTCGAATCCGCCAGTTTGCTTTTTATTTTAACATTTGATTAATTCAACCCTCAACTATAATTAACCTTATATATTATGTTTTAACGCCGACTGAACTCGAACATTATTGTAGATAGGGCTAAACAACTTAGAAGTAACATTATCTATACTAATAATAAAGCTGAAGAGTTTGTTTCTGTTGTTTGATCGCGCTAATCTCAGGAACCGCTGGTCCGATTTGAAAAATTATTTCAGTGTTGGATAGTCTATTTATCGAGAAAGGCTATACGATATATATCATTACGCTACTACTAATAGGAGTGGAGCACCAATGAATAATGTTTTAAAAACGGGGGAAATTTTCACACTACGGGCAATATAAGACGCAAACGAGGTTGCGCGGGTCAGCTAGTAATATATAAGAGTGCCATGGGCGTCCCCAGGTTATAGTTTCGGAGTTTTAAGATAATAAAATGACTATGTCCCTATAACCGTAATATTTAGAAAAGAAAAATATTAGAGGTGTAAAAAATATCAATAGTATAGGAATATATAGGGAGAGAGGTTGTATACCACAATCCCTCCCTCCCCACCCCTGGCTACGCCCATGAATAGTGCATAGTTTCTTCCTCATAGAATTATATCATCCCCATTCATCCAATGGGTGTCATAAGAGGCGGACTAAGGGAGCAAACTTAGCAGGAAAACTTAACTGACCACCTCTGCGAAAAAGTATGTCCCAAATCACCTTAAAAAATTATTTACGTACAAAATTTCTTGCTCAACAGAAATTACTGTAGCGGAACTGTGTGTCTGTCGCACCCGTCTTAATAGTATTTATAATAGTGAACCTTGTGTATGCTTTGCTGTTACTTTGTTTGTTTCTTTCTTTTTGATTTTTGTTGTTGTCATATTTTCACCGTGGGAGAGCCGCGCTTCGGCATAAATGGGCCGGCTCGACCGGAGTGATACCACGGCCTCACAGAAAACCGGTGTGAAATAGCGCTTGCGCTGTGTTTCACCGAGTGAGTGAGGATACCGGAGGCCCATACCCAACCCCTCCCCCATTCCCTCTCCCCATCCCCCAAAGGTCGGCAACGCACTTGTGACGCTTTTGGTGTTGCAGGTGTCCATGGGCGGCGGTAATCGCTTACCATCAGGTGATGCGTCTGCTCGTTTGCCTCCAATTCAATAAAAAAAAAAAAAAAAAAAATATTTTATTTTGAAGTAGGTGCTTTTTTGCTTGTTTTTCTTTTTCTTTTTATGTAACTGATGCAGTAATGTCTGCAACTGTTGGTGGAAATGTCAGGGGCCAGCTGAAAACCAGTGCTGTGCTTCAGTACAGCGTAAACTGAGCTGGTTGCCTTTGCTGCACAGTGCAATTGTTTCCAACATTTTATTTGTAAATTGTATTTTGTAGCATAAATAAATGGTTTAAATGGTAAAAAAAAAAAAAACTGCAAAGAAAAGGAAAATTTGTAACAAACCCTGTTTTGCTCGCCTTCCTTCTAAAGAGAGGAGAGGAGAGGAGTGGAGTGGTTACGTCCATCAGAGGACTGGCTGTTGATGTGTTATAGTAAAAAAAAAAGATGTGTTAACTCACACCGGGGGGTAGATCGCTCTTGAGTAATTTGATCTCCCTTTTAACCGCGGAGTAGAAGGTCCTCGGCTCCGAAGGCTGCTGCATGGATAGCCGAAACCGATGCGAGGCGGGCGCATTCTCCAAGATACAGAATCCTTCACCACCGCAATCGTCGCTGGGCGATGCTGGAGGAGTTTCTATTGTCTCTGGTTCGTCGGTGCCTTCAGCCGTTGCAAGAGGTGCTGTATCAGCTGCAGCTGTGAAAATACACATTTTTATTGAAATTGATTCGTCGGAATTAATAAAAACATACCAGATAGCCGTGGGAGAGCCATGCTTCGGCATAAATGGGCCGGCTCGACCGGAGTAATACCACGGCCTCACAGAAAACCGGTGTGAAATAGCGCTTGCGCTGTGTTTCACCGAGTGAGTGATGATACCGGAGGCCCACACCCTAACCCCTACCTTATCCCCCTCCCCTTCCCCTAAAGGCCGGCAACGCACTTGTGACACCTCAGGTGTGGCGGGTGTTTATGGGCGGCGGTAAGCGCTTACCATCAATCTATACGTCTGCTCGATTGCCCCCGATTCATTAAAAAAAAAAAAAGTAAAGTTCTACGTACCATTGAAGATTGTTTAGGTAATTAGCGTATTACGAGTATCAGTTCAAGAGTAAAACAGTTCCTGGTAAAAAGGATCTCAAAATGTGGTAAATGAAAACTCACACTTGTTTTCAATTGAATTGTACAGAAAGCTTTAGAAGCAGTAAGTAGAGTTAGAAAAATTAAATTACCTCATGTACCTCACAAGAGGCAGTAAATGTACCATGAGCGAGTTATGCACCATGAGTTAAACGAAAATTAAATAAACAATATTGGTTATTTACCAGTACAGTACTTTTCAATTTATTATTAATAAATCTTTTGATGATACGACAATGGTGCTAATTCTGTAGTTCGATAATTCTCTAAACCAAACATTATTAAAAATAAGTGTCGTGCTGTCAAGCGACGTTCCACAATAAGAAAGGTCACATACAACAATTAGACCTACCGCCCTATTATACCTCGTAGCTTTAAGTTACCTTTGCAAGTAATTTGGTGTACAATAAAGCGATTATTATTTTTGAAATAGTTTTCTAAGAGAATTTTTAATTTAGTTTATTGACGCAACCACCAAATTAGCACCAATACCAGTTTAACAACCTTAATTTGCGCATTTCATTAATATGTTATAATAAAACAAATTAAATTCAAATCTTAAGGAAACATGGCTACATTTACCGGCTCCATCACCTTTGGGTGTGGCAGTAGTCGCGTCCTTGACTTCGCTGCCTTCGACTGGTTTTTCTTCACCCTTGTCATCTTGGTCTGCCATACTGACAACGAGTGCACCATACTGACTGTAATTGTTACCAACTAATTAGACGGCTTGGTGTAACTCTCTTGGTACAAATATCGCTAATCATTTAAAACTCTGTTTAGAAAATAAACATAGCTGCCAATTTATTTCAAAACAGGTTCTATGTTTATATTAATTTACCGTTTTGATACATAATAATTGTATATTATATTTGTTACCGTCAAATTGTCAAAATCGATTGTAATATATCTCGCGAGATTGTAAACTGTCGAAAGATTGTGAACCGTAACATACAATTTAACATATTATTTTTAGTTAGATTATAGTTTAGCGGAGCGAAACCGTCAAATTGTAATATGGTATGGTATGGTATCGCATCTCGCTCGCTGATTCGTTGAACAGCATATGTCCCGCGCCGCCATTTATATTTCTTTGTTAACCTCTGGGGTGCGGCATTGCGGATCCGCGATTGTCCCGTCGGTGCGGCATTGCGGATCCGCGATAACCGCAGTTAACTTGCATTTTAATTAATTTTGGGTATTAAAGTTATTATAACGAAGTCTAGAAAGGTTTGTTATGCATTTGCTTTATACGAACAACATTTTAAAACATTCGTTTGTCAAGTGCGCTTCAAGAGCCGTAAAAAAACGAGTTCCAATTTCAAAGTTGACGATGACGCAACGCGATCTGTCAAGTGCCTCTTAAAACTGATTTTTTGCCGATAAGGTGATTTTGAAGGTAGTTTGTTGTTATATTTTACTTATTATACTTATTTTAGGAACCACTATCAATACGAATTGAGGCATAAATCATGCGTAATTTTGAATTGTGTTACTCAAAAAGTTACCGAGTCTATTACCTATTGAAAAGGGCTTACTCATTTGAAGGTTTTTACGCATTTATTCTTATGTTTTTATTGATAAAATGATATAATTGCGATGAGAATCTTATATAGAATATAGAATAGCAACAAAAATGTGTTAGAAAAGCTAAATATTTAAATAAACACTCATTTTTTGCCTGACGAGCGAAATTAGACGCACACATACAAAGGGCTCCCACGCCATTATTGTTCTACATCATCATCAGCGTATCGTAGTCCACTGCTGGACATAGGCCTCTCCAATAGCACGCCACTTAAAATTGTATATCGCCGTTGATTCGTGTTTGCACGCAGCCTAGCGGGAAGTCCCGGAACTATTAACACCCACACATACACAGTAGTGACGGACAATGAACAAGACGTAAACTGATCTTTGTTTATGTTTTACTAAATTATTTTGTATTGACCATAGACTTTGTGTGTCACATAATGGAACGATCAGTTTGTTCTCTTTAGCATTCAGTCATTTTCATAGAGTTTAGAGAATTCTCAGAACTTAAAAATAATAAATGAAAACTGGTCTAGCAAACGAGTCCTTTTTTTAAATAACTTGATAAATAGGTTGTTTTTTTTATGTATTGTTCCTGTCTTTTGCACTAGTTAACTAAAAAAATAAATTATTTAACTAAAAAACACTATTTCTTCATATAAATACTACGTAATTTGTTTTTTGGCGCAAATAATAGTTTGATTGTAAAGTGACAAAATGGCGAATATCTCGACAGCGAAATGTGATTTTTACAAATATGTTTCTCAATGAATTTTTACTGCAGTTATAGTGTTTTTTATATCAGTAGATAGCTTAGTTATCGAACTTTATGAGGATAATAAGTAAAATGAATAATAAACCACATAAAATATTAAAATCATGTTTATTAACACAATAGGTGCGTAAATTAATACTTGGCTCAATTGTGAGTAAATAATAAAGCGATAACATTAGTTTAGTAATAAAATATGGCATAACCATGTACGCTTGTTATCCATCTTTTGAAAAATAATCACTTTTATAACCACCGAGCATTGTTTTTTAAAATATTTGATCATTTTCGTACACCATGCACCGTGTTGCAAAATTTTGCACTTTCGCCGCACGGTGCATGGAACCGGAAGTACCCGTTCCCGCATTCGAAAGATTAATTAATTTGTTCCCGAATGTATTTTTGTGATTGTAAATTGATTACATGTCCAAAATATCTCACAGCTTTAGAATTAGTTACATAAAATTGATGCGCAGTAAAATGATTTTGTGATTAATTAAAGATGTTTTAACCCAACTCTACGGCCATAGAACGGCTTACTGTAAGACCGATCAATCAGGGACAGCTGACAATTTAACGCGCGACAGATTGTGATTTAACGGTTTTACATCGATAACCTTTAATCTAACTAAATAGTGCGTTAAATTATAAGCGTTATGCAATCTCGCTAGATAAATTATAATCTAACACTTTTTACAATCTTACTAACTAAATGCGTAATTCATTGAACAATTTTATGCGGATACAAAGCATCTGCACAGGACTATATTGACATAAGTTATTTGTGGTGTAATCATCAATAAACCTGTTGCCTGATAATTTTCTTAATTACGTTTTTTGGTGATTTCATAAATTGACGGCATTTGTACCAACACACAATCACATACTTACAAAAAAATAACAATATTACGTATAAGATACGTAGTACAGGAATAGTCTGATACTTAACAACTTAAATGGATAGGGATCGCCAGCCAGCATTCGTACATGCATTCCATTAGGAGGGAGGGCGGCGGGGGGAGGGGGGCAACTATCATTACAATACAAGACTTACATTAAACAAATATATATTCCTATATGAGTATTTTACAAAGGTTTTACGGTCACGAAAATCAGAGAAATTAAGTTACCACTTTTAGAGTCATCTACAAAATGCATGTGATGAAAGAAATTAAAAAAAAACACCCTGTGGACACACAAATAATGGATAAACTCTACAATATGGTAGTCAATTAATTTTGAATGGAAGAAAGTCCTTTCTAAATAAATATCGTAGTATTAATCATATTATTTTCTTCTTCTTTACAAAAATATGCGTTCTTAAGTTTCGATGCACTATTGTTTATTACACCCGAAACGTATAAATTGTACTGGTAATGGAAAATAGAGATTTTGTGTAACTAATGTAATTTCGAAAATGAAAAGTGAACAAAATGATAAAATAACTGAAATTTATACCAAAAGCAATTACAGAATTTGTTTAATATAAGTATTGATAAAGAAAATATTAAATTAGATTTACAAAGGATATTGTAATTGGGAGAATTGACTATCTCGATATTACCCTATATGTTTCGGATTATGTTTTAAAAGATAACTCTACAAATGACCCTTAATGAATAAAAGTATTCCTGATAATATAACTAATGTTCCTAATAGATATTATTTCATTGTCAGTATGGTAACACATTAAGAATAAGGTGTGTTACCAGTGATGAAAAAGATTACTCCCCCAGTTTAAAGGTCAGTGGTTTTAGGCACATACAGTATCGCCCCAGCAAGAAGCTACCCACAGCTATTGCTAATTGAACTTGTATTAAATACTTATTATACTATGGTGGTATCAGTGTAACCAACGATGAAAGCACTTTTCTTTTTTTTATCTTTCTTTGGAAATGCTGAACAAATGTTTTAATAATAGAATAGACAGAGAATCAATTTAGTCCAAGATCCCAGAGCGATCAGACATATTTTATTTTCACATAGATGAAACCTTATCATCTCAGTAGCGTCTTGTGGAACCCCCCTAGCGACACCTGGGCAGGTACCAGATAAGAAAGGTAACGAAAGATGAGAGTTACTTAGCCTAAATTTACATGGCTGATTTTTATAAATGTTTTGTAGAATATTATTCTAAAATAGTATCACAAGTGTTAGACACTTCCCATGGACTTAAACTTTTGTCATACGCTGTATAGCTCCACTGTTCAAGCGCATACCAAATTTTTAATGACAGTGTTTGATAGGAGTAATTATTGGTCTTCCAGTACTCATGTATTTGAAATATGTAACTGCATATAATTAATACGTAAGGTCTTGTCATAAGAAACACGTCCTCGTCGATCCTAAGGTTTCATCATGTGGAAATAAGTTATATCTCATCGCTCTGGGATCTTACTCTAATTAGGTTATAACAAAATGTTCTACCTGCTCTCTACATACCTACTTTTATATATGTATAGGCAATGTCTTTCATGGCATATTTACTCAAGACTATTTTACAGTTCATGCATCACATGTTAGGATGTTATGTAATACATATAGTGGTGATATACACAAAAACCATTATTACTTATATCATTCCGAGCGACACAGTACGACATGTAATGAGGTGCAATTAAATAAATATTAATAAATAATTAAAAATAAACACAACAATAAGAAGCAAGGAATCTGTACATGTATATAGGGAGCTCGGTAAGAGTGTACACATGTTGTAACCACTTTTGGTACACGAAATTTTAATATATACTTTTGTGCAATGAATGGAATAGTGTAAATTAAGATAAAAATATCTTACATAAATGATTGATTTCATTTTTGAAGTGGGTATAAGCGAAAGACATGTACAAAAGCCTGAAGTTAAACATAAATGAAACAATAATGTGGGCTCACACTGAAAAGTGGTAGAGTAACTTCTCTTCTGTCGCGTTTCGTTTCATCATTAAGGTGTTTAAGAAATCGGCCAACTCTTGAGGCCTTCTCCTGCGAAATAAATTGTCACTTTACTACACCCTGGTTCGAAATATCTCATTTTATTCTTCATTCATTGAAATATTATGAGAGTAGTGTTGTCTTTTCAGGAATGTGTGAAACAAGAGAGGCTTTAATAACCACATACAACTTAAGATTTGATTGCAAAATGTAAGGCGAGTTGCTTTAAATGAATATTGCAAAAAATAAAGTGAAAAATAAACGTAATAAAAATACTACAAACAAATTTCGACGCAGAATGCGTAACGAAGGAGTTCAGTGACCTATTCATAATTGTATTTCATGTACTATCGACAAACTTGTAACGTGACCCACTCTGCCCATAAATCGTTCCTTCACAGTGCATACCGTACTTAGGACTTTTTAAATATTAAGTAAACTTCGTCAATACCGATCAAAGACCTATGCAATTTTATCTTTATGTAGATGTTATATATTATATAAAATATTAATGCATATATTTTTAATCTATGCTCCTTGAATTTAACAATGGATAACTTAGAATAAATTACGAGAAATATCTCACATATCAACTTATTATGTATACATATTTAAAATATTGATATTTTAAGGCAGTAGCTACTCGAAGCTTCCAGAAGATACCAATGTATATAGTACTTACGGATTTAGATAGCGAATGTCATCCTCCTCCAACTCTACTCAATATCCATGGGTGTTGTAAGAAAGAAGAAAGAAACCCGTCTGGCCTAAGTGGACTGTTATAGTGTGTGTTGAAGACACCTAATAATGTGATTATAATTCTTGAACCTTTTTTCTTTTTCAGGTAAGAATATAATCCTCAATTTAATATGAAGTTACTAGTTACTCAATAATAGTCATCATTACTCATCATACATGACATATTAAACAGCTCACAACTAAATGTTGTATACAACAGATAATACTATACTAATAATTTACGCGAATGTCGACTCAATTGTATTGGAATGTCTGTGAGAGAGTAAGGTTATTGGGTATGTTTCAAAGTCGATAGTACATATCAGGTATTGCAGTATTTCGATGAGTATACGAAGGAAGACTTACCGGCTAACTTCTGCGTGTGCCTTGACAAGCTGAGCGTGTATTAGATTGCATAGTTTGTAGCACACGTTACGACTGTTGCCTTCGCCATCGCTCGTTTCACCGGACGCTATACACACATAATGTACTACAATATATGCTCACTTGAATAACACATATCATAAAAAAAATTCTATGTAAACGTGTCGCGTTGGTAAGTGCGAGACCGAAGGCCCAATGATGCACAAACATCTCAGTAGGCGTGCACAACATAATATGGTCAAAGACGCACAAATTCTAAATAAATTCTATGAAGTCTAGATTACCTATTTGAATCGAATCAAATTTACAGTAAATTTAATCAATTGAAATAAAACTTATTCACCATTAAATTAATTAATTTGTTGTTTTTGCATTCTGTCATTGGTCATCCGACACTGTACAGTCATATTATTAAAATAAAGATGATTTTCTTATTGGGAAATACTATATTATTAACTTCAGTCAGAAACAAAATTATAAAATGTGTCACACAACATATTAAATAACTGCTATCGATAGTAACTGCGACTTTAGATACCTTAAACACTCAGCGCCTAAAACTATTTAAGATTTCTTTTTTTAATGAATGGTCGGCCTAGTCACCGTTGCCTTAGCGTATACTATTATTTTGGTTCGTTCAACTGCAAGTCTTAATACAGTCACGAAATATTTTTAACAGTAGATTTTGCAACTGAATGTAAGTAGATGTGCACCTTGAATGATCTATGTTTATTGGGCTCAAACCATCAATGGTATCACTGAGTTTTTTCATTTATTGGTATGTTAACTTTTGGACTGTTGTCACCTGCATTTCAATAAAATGAAATGCAGGTGACAACAGTTTGCATACTTTTTACCTTTCATGTAATACTAACACTATTATATCTGAACATCAAACTTTTAAAAAGAGCGACAATTAGTTTTTTTGCCAGTATTCTTCTCATAAGGCTCTGGCTCTACGCATTTTGGAAACTGGAAGGTATAATAGATCGACACAAGCAGGCAGTGGATTTTGGTATTTTCACCTAATTTACCTTGACACGTACTGGATAGTACATGCTGTAGCATCTGTTTGTGTTGATCTATGAATTTTAACTGCAGCTTCAATTTAACGTTCATAAATGTCACTCAGTGTCTTAATTGAATGAATTAATTTGAATTTAACAAAATAAAAGATACTTACGATTTTCATTAATAGCTAACTCAAATTTACTAGTATTGTCTTGTATAAAGCTTGTTTCAGATCCAGACGCCTGCACCGGCTCTATGTTTAAATGTAATTGCTTCTTACTACTCGTCGATTCCACCTGACAATATAAAACAACAAATATAATACACTTAAAATTAAATATTATGTACTTTGTTTACAAACATATTCAGTAATATTACCTTTATGTTTTTTTTATAAATAGCTGTCACAATTACTCTAGACAGCCTGATGACAAGCAAGAGTAGAATCTAAAAGTGATGGTCACCATCCTCATTGTGAATGCGGGCAATACAGTCACACCATGACCCATACTATGGCCGGCCTGTTTCTGATGCAACCAAACATTTAGGGGGTAAAGCTACCGAGAGTCCTGTGTGAGTTAATTTCATATCAAATCGATCGTCGCAGTGACAGATTTTTGAGCGAGGATATCGAAGGCCCATACCCTATCCCTTTCTCCATCTCCCTAAGGCTGGGAACGCATTCGTGACACATTTGGTGTTGCGGGTGTCCATGAGCGGCGGTAATAGCTTACCATTGGGCGATATGTCTGTTCGTTTACCCACCAAATCCATAAAAATAATCAAATTTCCAAACGCATTCGCAATTCGAGAGCGAGTTAGTTAAATAAATATAAATAAATAAATAAATATTTCGGATATCTAACACACAACGCCATCCAGTCCCAAGCTAAGCAGAGCTTGTGTTATGGGTACTAGACAACTGATATGAATACATATATACTTTTTTTTATGTAAATACATACATATTATACATAGAAAACACCCAAACTCCGAAACAAATATTTGTAGATTACACAAACATTTGGTCCGACCCAGGATTTGAACCCGAGACCTCAAGCACAGCAGTCGCATTCACTACCACTGCGCCACCGAGGCAGTCATTCGTTCATGTTAAGTTGACTTCAAAACTCACACAAGATCGCCTAAAGTAGAAAGTATTCGATTCAGTATAGTGATGATCTTACCTCCATGGGTACTATGCTGACGTCGGCGACGACAGGTGGTTTAGGCTTGTCATGTTCGTCGTCGACCAGCATGCAGTCGGCAGGTGGGCCCGTGGCGTCGGTGGGCGCGAACAGACGCGCCAGCTGCTCGTGCACGCGCCTCTCGCCCGCACGGGGCGTGCTCGCGCCGCGCTCTCGAACCCTCTCCAGCAGACCCTGATACACCCATACACATATATTGCCTGAAAACCAGCTCTTAAATACATCAGGTAATGGTGGTTTTTGAAATATACGATCTCACATAACAATGAATTTAGAATTGAAACTTGGTAGTATGATATGAATACTTAGTTCTAATCATATACAAACATATTTATGAAATAATATTGTGCTTATATTTAGTTAAATCTACTACTTCATAGTGTATAATGTGTTACTGCTCTTGGATTTTAAGACATAAATATGTTTTAAGTATACTATTATTATGTTATTTTTTCTGTACCCACTTATAAAATCGAATCAATAAACCAATTAAAATGCAGTAGAAGGTGAGATCGGTAACAAATATATTATCACAGGTAAATTAAAAATAGTAATTGCTTACCAGAAAATGATCTTCATGGAAAAACGTAGTACCCATTAGTCGATCTAAAAATCGACAGTCTTTGTACAAATTTAGTAGTTTCCGCATAACCTGGAATATAAAGTTAAATAATGGTGTAAATCAAATATATCTAAGAATATATGATTAAATTTGTAATTTTTTGATTCAAGTGTTTTATTAGGTTTACTTGCGATGACTTATGGCGACTTCCACTTATAACACAACAGAAACATTCTACAGCGCCATCTACCGAAGATACATAGAACTACGAAGTAACTACATGGAGTATCTACCAATCCTGAATAGCTCAATAGAAGTTCCCGCTACGATTATCATATATACAACAACCCAACATCAACTGTTGGGCAATGGCCCGCTAGGCCAGGCGAGGCCTCCGCTTTGTGTTGGAGGGACATTTAAGTGGTACCCTATTGAGGTGGTAGCATTTATACTTACATCCTGATTCTGCAGCGAGGGTTGTTTGGCGAACATCTCCTCGAGGCGCCGCATGGCCACGCGGCCGCGCTCGATGTGCGCGGCCACCCGCGGCTCCAGCAGCTTGGGCACGCCCGCCCCCGCCGCCGCCCCCGCCCCCGCCCCCCGGCCCAGCGCGCACTCGCCCGCCTTCAGCTCGCTACTCGCCAGCAACACCGCGCCGGTTATTGCTGTGCACAACATAATATACTCACATAAGAACCACCTACACTGATAGCATTCGTGCTGTCGTGTTACGTAGGTGAGTGCGAGATCATGCAGAAACACCCAGAAAGCCCGCCATAGTGTGTATCAACATTTTGCATTGTTGCGTAGTCTGCATTCGCAATTAGTCTAGTGACCACTACTCTTGAATTCTGCTCGTCCTTTCCATCAGACAGAGTAGGTAAAAAAAACCTATATTCAATCCATAAAAAAGGGGCCATCAGTCTGGTAGTTAGTGACTCGATCATTTCTTTTTTGTATAGACACTTATACAAAAAAAAGATCGAGTTAACTGTTTTTTTTAAATTACATATATAACATGTAAACATGGTTTAAAGGTTAGGTAGTAATAACAGATAATAATCTCAAAATTTTAGGATTTTGTGTTTTTGAACTATTGTAGATTAATAAATTTAATATAATTCTAAATAAGATTGCGATTAATGACCCGAAAGGACAATAAACTACGAATTAACCACCTTAACCGGAGTTATGCACCATCTTCTTAGTTTTAGCCAAATTTTAGAAAATTCTACTCGAAGATATGATTCGTCATGTGGGTTTACGCTTAATACCAGGATTTATAATAGCGTTGTTACCAGTAAGAGGTTCAGGAGGCGTGGGCGTTTGAGGCTGATCAGGCGTCTTCGGCTCAGGGTCGTGCGCAGAACTCTGCGTCTCCCACGAGTCTTCCGATCCTGACCCATCTGAACCCCAAAGTTCACCTTCTTCGCTGTCGTATTCACCAACCTATCACCGAAGAACCAAATATATAGAGAACAATTAATTCTTAGCACTAACGTTAATATCTTATTAGACTAGAGGGAAAAATCACCGAACTCTATTATCTACAAATCTACATACAAACATGTTTAGTTTGTTTATATACGCCTCTAAAACTCTAAAAGCCTTTAAGTGTGTTTAGTCCCATTCCCATATGGTCCAATCCAATTAATTCGTGGTTAGTCCAATTCGCGGTTCGTGCAATTTAATAACACAAAATAATGATTAAAATGAATTGGATCAAACGCGTCTAAATGCTCGAGCGCTTGAAACAATTGAAATAAAATTTTGACACGATATAAACACGCATTAAAGATGATTTCATTTGAAATTTGGTAATGTATTTTTTTCGCACGTATTTATTAATAATGCATCCACAATGTAAAAACGCGTGACAGGGTACGGCAAGTCTTCTGTATAGATACACATTTTTTTACTTCATTTGCTAGCTTATATAGATATGATTTTAATAATGACAAGGTTTTCCATACCGTACATAAAGCGAAGATCTTTCTAGAGAGAGTATAAACGTTTGTTATAAAATACAGACCATTGCCTAGTTTAGTAATCACTCTCAGTACTTTTAGTAAAATACAGACTGTATAGTGTCTATAGGCCGACCGTTTATCTGAGTCCTCGCCTGCGCGGACTAAGACTATTTCTTTACTATGACGTCACATATCTTCCCCGCGCCCCTGTTACCGCGCAGGCGAGGACTCAGATAAACGTTCGGCCTATAGCAATAATGTATCCACTGTGAATGTATTCTTTTTTTTATGTATAGCCCTGCCAAAATGCCACTACTCTGCCTGATAGAAAGCATAAGAAGAATCCAAGAGTGGTGGTCACCATACTCATTGCGAATGCAGACAATGCAACAATGCAGTATGGTGACCCACACCATGGCAGCCTAGTGATGCTACTGCATCATTCTTATTTCTTGTGTCAAATAAACATTTTTATTTTATTTTTTATATCAAAACTTTACCTTGTAGAGATCCTGTGGCCAACACATACTCGTATGTCCATCAACCCACCACACCTTGACACGACCCGAAGGGAAATTATCGATCACCTACAAACATATGACATAAAACCAATTAACGATGACGAACGATGACGAACGTTGCCGACTGTGCACTTTACACGTATAAAAAATATAACGATCCCTCGCACTGTATATTATCTCAAAGTGATCAGAATCTGTATTATAATAACCAGATTGCTGATACATATACTTGAATAAATTAACTCCCAGAAACAAAATCAAATATCACACTCGTCACACAAATATTTGTCCTAGGTGGAAATCGAATATACGATATCTGGCTTAGCAGTCAGGCTCACTATCCACTAAAATAGCTGAATGAATGAAACGGCTAGTGTCAAGTTTTATCTCATTCATAATGTTACTTGATGAACTAAAACGAAACGAATTTATTTTATTACAATTACAGGACAGGACAGGACAGAATTGGAGGACAGAACAAATTTAAGGACTATGCTCAGTAGATTTTCAGGCTCACATGTGTACCTAATTGTTTTAATTCTATTTTTTAGACTGTGATCATAAAAATATTGTGAGAGGACGTTACCTGTCCCGCAGTGCACTTGGCGTCTTCACCCGTGAAGTTGGCAACCCTGATGACAACAGTGCCTGGTCGATACTGAAAGTCCGGGTGGTCTTTTAGGTCGTACACGCTCACCTCACTCTCATGCAACATTTGTGGGCTACGCAAACAAAACCTAAAGTTATTCTTCTTGTGTAATTAGAAATAGGAAAATTTAATCTAGTCCTTACACAATTTTTTTAGTAAGAATAGAATAACCTTGGGAGAGCCAAGCTTCGGCATGAATGGGCCGGCTCAACCGGAGTGATACCACGGCCTCACAGAAAAGCGGTTTGAAATAGCGCTTGCGGTGTGTTTCACCGAGTGAGTGAGGATACCGGAGGCCCATAAAATCCCTCCATCCACCCCCTCTTCCCATCTTCCAAAGACCGGCAATGCACTTGTGATGCCTCTGGTGTTGCGAGTGTCCATCGGGGGCGGTAATCGCATTATATCAGGCAGGCTCGTTTGGCCCCATATTCCATAAAAAAAACTTTTTTGGAAATAAGTTAGTACTAAAAAGCAATATCTTCCAAGCAACTGTAGAAATACGAATTCAGGGACAGTTTTTGTGTGAAAAAAAAATGTAAAAGAATTCAGATGATTTAGATATCAGTGAATAACAAAAAAATGAATATGTTATTACTTTTTTTATGTTATAAACTTAAATATACGTTTATTAATTAAATGGTTTAATACAATATAACAACCGATTTAATTAATTACTGCCTGTTCCTTCACTTCATGTGTATGAAATCTTAAACATTTTATAAATGACGTCAAACACTTACACAGGTTCTTCAGCGCTGGTATAGGTGCGGTACCAATGAACGATAGCCGTCCGACCGTGGTGATCTACCCTTTGTACCACTCCGTACTCTCTGTGTTTTAACTGTAAGACAAATTATACAACATGTACTTAACTGCACGTGCACCCTTCATGGGACAATACTGTGTGTCCACAAAATGCTGTTTGGAGTTTGGATACAATTTCACCAGTTCCTGAATAAGTTTCAGATATATAGTTGTCTGCGATAGTTTGAGTTTATCAAGATTTTTGGTAATTAGAGAAAATTTGATTGGACTTTTAATTGCCAAAAACTAGGCTAAACATTTATCACTAATTGAGCCTCGAGGTTTATGAGATGCGCTTACTTCTTGCTAATTGCACGGGAAGACTAGGAATAAAAAGTAGCCAACGCAATCCAGGGTGTCGGCTATCTCCAAATCAAATTTCATCGGAATTGGTACAGTCGTTTGAGAGAGTTAAAGAAAAAAAACTTGAGAGGTGTCAAGGGACACCCGGATGGAACGAAGTTCGAAATAGAAAGACGATACAAATATTATATTTACTACAATATTTTACGTAATTTCTAGTTTTATGATATATGTGTACACAATAATATTAATACACTCTTTTGCAAAAAAAACGGGCACTTAAGCAAATAACTATTTTATAGTTACTATTAGTTTGTTTGACAATTTTAGGTATTGTTATCCTCAGAATTTCATAAATTAATTAGGAAGGAATAGGTATCATCAGTTTTATCATAACATTTTGATTAAATTATTGAGAAATAATGTTTAAGCTCAAAACACTATTATTGTACCTGCTCGCTAAATAAAAATGAAACGCGTTAATTTCTTTGTTTTTCTTGAATACATTAAAAGCAGATAAAAGTTTAGTATTGAGTGTGACCCCCTCTTGCTGAAATCACGGCTTGCATTCGTCTGGGCATGCTAGCGAGTATATCTTTTATGGTTTCTTGGGGAATACGTTCCAACTCCGCGGTAATCACATTCTTTAGCTCTCTGATGGTCTGCGGAGCCGGCTGCACTGATCTCACTCGTCGCTTCAGAACGTCCCAGACATGCTCTATGGGATTGAGGTCCGGACTTCTAGCTGGCCAGTCCAAACGACGAATTCCGACTTCTAGCATATACGCTTCCACATCGCCAGACCAGTGGGCGCGAGCGTTGTCGCGAGCGTTGTCGCCCATAAAAAATGAGTTTTCGCCAAGAGCGGTTAAAGCGGGTTGTGCATAAGGAATTAGATCTTCCGTTATGTATCGGTGTCCAGTCAGTGTACCGTTTTCGATGAAGACTAACTCCGTACGATCCATGGAATTTATTCCTGCCCAAAACATAACAGAGCCCCCTCCATAAGGTGTGATTTCTTCAAAACATGCCTCTGCAAAGCGTTCTCCTCGTCTACGTAGCACTCGCCGACTTCGGTCTTCACCATGCAGAGATATCCTGGCTTCATCGAAGAACAATATCCTATCCCAGTCTTCATGAGTCCATGACACACAATTTCGAGCGAAGCTAAGCCTGACAACTCGATGTCCACGGAGTAATTTAGGGCCGCGTGCCGGGCGATGACTGTGTTTATTGGCAGCGAGAAGCCTCCTCCTGACCGCCCATAGACTAATTTGCACATTTCTTACTTCTTCGAGGCTGTTCTTGAGGTCCACATAAGAAGATTTGCGATTTCTCAACGCTTGACTAACTAGAAAACGATCATCCCGTGGTTCGGTACATGTCTTTCTGCCAGAACCAGGCCTTCTCTTGACGGAACCGGTCTCTTGATAGCGCTGCCAGGTCCTTTGAACTGTCGACCGACTCACATTTAGCCTCTGAGCCACGAAGCATTGGCTGCAACCTTCTTCAAGCTGTGCAATAATTTTGCTCGCTTTTATCACTTTATCTACCATTTTCGAGATTGCTAAACAGCAATAACAATACTTTTAAATGTCAAGGACATCAGATAATTTAATAAAAATTGTCAAAAAGTTAATTAGAGTCGATATTAACTATAGGGAATTCGCGCCACAAAATGTAGTTAAAAGTTGTTTTCTTTGAAAACCAGGCTCAGTCAAAAAATTGAATTTGGAATGTACTCTTATAAACATTATGGCACTTTTATAACTGGCCAGTAACATGTTCAAATGATTAAAACCTTTTTGGTATTTTATTTTTTTCAGCCAGGAAGAAAATCGAAACCGCCCGTTTTTTTTGCAAATGAGTGTATAATAATAATGATATTTGATATTTTTTATATTTTTAAATATATATTATGTTATTGTTTATCTTTTTTATGTATTTAAAAATGTAATTAATATGTATATATAATTAAATAAAGAGAATAATAATGATAATGATGATAATGGTGAAAATGATGAAGATGATGAAAATGATGAAAGTGATGAAGATGATGAATTGATGAAAATGATGAAAATGATGAAAGTGATGAAGATGATGAAAATGATGAAAATGATGAAAGTGATGAAGATGGTGAAAATGATGAAAGTGATGAAAATGATGAAATGATGATTATGATAATAGTGATGATAATGATGATATGTATATATAAAAGTTCAAAATCTTATCTATCTATTATATATAAATATATATATATATATATATATATATATATATATATATATAGTATCTGGCTTGCTTCAAGCAATGAAAAATAAACTAATAACAAATAAATTTTAAAATAGCAAAAAGTGTCGTGACAACAAATTATGTCGCGACAATTTCCGTCTAGCCCCCTTCGTTTTCGTTCATATCGCGCGATAAGGAACTGCGTTCCAAAAGGTATTTTGTCACGAATAGCATCTGCAACACGAAAAATAGTTTTCATTACATATACTAAGCTCATTAAAAGTAATCCAATTTATCACGAGTTTATCGTTTTTAGGAGATTACATACAGACATTGTAACGAAAGAGTTTTTTCTTATATGAGTCAAAGTGACTCTACCCTGCCTGATGATGGAAAGCATGAATAGAAATAATGTTTAAATGAAAATAAATACTCAAGTCCCAAACTAAACAGATCTTGCATTGAGGGTGCAACTGATATACATACTTTTTTTTGTAAATAAATACGTTTTGTATTGATGATTTGCAGATCATACAAACATTTGGTACGACCCAGAAATCGAACCCGAGACCTCTTACAGAGCAGTCCCGTACGCTACAATGATATTTGTACTAACCTGCTGATTTTCCTCTACATTGGCGGCGCCACTAACTACGAAATCGCCAGGGAAGCACTCCTGTCCATCCAGGTGATGGATAGGGTACAATTGTATCGACGGAATGCCCATTTCTATTGTACCATCCTGAAAAAATTACATTAAAAACATATTTTACAAATTTACAATAGCTTTTTTAACATTTTATAAACCGGTTTTGGCAAGTTATATAATGTACATTTCACATTTTAACCTTTTTGTAAAGTATCAGACGTATGATCGATTCCGAATTTCTCGAATTTCGAAATCTTTGGAATTTCTAGTGTCTGCTCAGACAAGAACTTCTTTCTGAAGAGGATAAAAATTCCTGCATCTTGAATAAAACGTCAAACTTCAAAGTACACCGTTCGAGTAATATTTGTAACGTGCGAGACGACGTTGGCGCGACTGATGGTGCTTTAACCTAGTCAGTCTCTTTAAAGAAGAGATTGGCAAGTTTGGTTCAGGGTCGTACCTACCATACGACGTAAGCGCGGTTGATGGTAACCTCGACACATTTTTTTCAAAAGACCAACTGGATATATATTGTCATCGTTGGTGCGATTAGTGGTTCTTTAACCTCGACAACTGGTTTTGAAAACATAATGTGTTAGTTTTGGTGGTGGTATAGATAGATCGTACCTGCCAAACGACGTTGGCGCGGCTGGTGGTGTGTAGTGTTTCGACAACAACGCGGTCGCCTCTACGCGGGGGCGGTGCGGGGGGCGCTCGGCGCACGGTGCGCTTGAGGCGCTTGCCGCGCAGGAGCCGAACCGCCAGCTGCGGGGAGCGCTTCCCGCGACCTGATGCTGCCGACGAGCATCGGGACGACCACGTCGCACCGCTAACACACCAGTTATTAGCTTGACGACGCTTATCACGCTTATGTATATGAATTAGATTATATGAATAAAAATTAATCGCCAAACGCGAAACTCGAAAAGGGATCGCGAATCGGTTATTTTTTTATCAATATGTTCGTTAACGCATAAACAAGTAAAAGTAAAAAATACGAGTTAGAGCACAAGGAATGATGAAAATACTTCTGTAATACTACAAAAAAATCACATAACAGACCAAAAATAATATGACACTGAATTTTGGATGTCTATGTTCAAAATAATGTTATTCAGTATACCAATAATACATAACTTCAAATACTGAAAATTGTTATCTCTTATTACATAATAAAATATTTT
Organism: Spilarctia lutea; assembly: GCA_916048165.1. Lineage (NCBI taxonomy): Eukaryota > Metazoa > Arthropoda > Insecta > Lepidoptera > Erebidae > Spilarctia > Spilarctia lutea. Next base: position 15,791,766 of record OU696479.1, read on the forward strand.
ATAATAAAAAGAAAAACGAATAATTAGTTCTTGTTAATGAGGAAAGATATACTGAAAGAGATATCGTATGTTACCTGTCAGTATCACTGCCATCGCTGCTGGTGTTCTCCCAGTTGTCGGAGTCGTCGTCGTTCAGCGCGGTGTCAGACTTGCTGTCACCGTTCAGTAGAGAGCCGTCCTCGCGCGTTGGCTCCGGACTGCGGACGTGCCATCTAATTAATACACTACGTTATAGTCATTATCATCTACTGATTTGTTCGCCTAATTGTTAATGAGCCTGACTGCTATCCGGTATCCTCACTCACTCAGTGAAACACAGCGCAGGCGCTGTTTCATGAAGGTTTTCAATCAATTGTGTAAGATTAATATTATATTATCCCTATGTTAGATATAAGTCTCTATCTAGATAAAAGGGTTTGGCCTACTATAAAATGCTAGACAGATGAGTTGGTATAGAATTGTTTCAAAGTCTTCGATTACTGATTATGATTTGCTTGCGTCTATTGATTAAAATAATTACCATATCTAGACAATAAAAATAGGTGCAAGCAATTCTCGACCTTATAGACTTGCATAATATCCCTTTTCCATTAAGTTCGAATTCCAGTAGACAAGTGTAACAACGACCCCAATTAATAGACACAACCAACCAATCATACGTCCCAAGCTTTCGTACGAAACGATAATTTCTTGAACCTGATTGGTCACGGCCAGTGACGGGGCGGGGCTTTTATCGATGTGTCACTATTTTCATAACGCAAACGGCCTATAGTGTGAGTTGACTAGTTTCAAAGGTGGCAATGTGACTTTAAGGCCCGTATTATAGAAGGCGTCTCAGTCGTGAATCAAGTTTTAAAACTAGTTTCAAGAAGAGATTGTATTATAGAACGTCTCTTGAGTCAAGATTCACTGATCGTTGATCAAGTGAGTAAAGATCAATGCTTAGCTTACTTTAGAACGACGCTTATGTCAAAATCGTCTCTCAAGAACAGATTTTGACAGATGTGATCTCTGTTCAACTGAGACAAGCACAATCAAGTCTCAAGTGGTAATTTCTAATGATTTTTCTGAATAATAAGGAAAGATTTATTTTACCATACTTTATTTACGAAAGAATTGCTTATTATACACATTTCAATACACTTTAATTAACACTAATTGATATTCAATTCACTTAAAATACACATTCAACTATTTATTTCAAGTAATATCTTTCAAGTAATAACCTTTTGGTTTCTGACAAAAATATTACATTAATTTTAAAATAAAAACAAAAACAGTTTGATAATTTAACATTGACGAGTGTTGAAAACAATTTGAACGTTCCGTTATAGGTAGTAACTAGTCAGTTTTATTTTAATATTTAAAGTATTTAATTTAGGGCGAACTGCTTCTTATTATTATACTTAAATTGATACACTAGCCAATAGTGTATTATATATAAACTAATAACCAATAATATATAAATTATACTTGTTAGATATGATGTGTATAATATAATTAACTGCGTAACACAGAAAAATAATTTCGACAATGCAGAAACGTAACTGAGAACAGACTTGTGAGTTGAGATTGGATATTGAAACTAGTTTCAACTGAGTAGAACTCAAAACGCCTTCTATAATAAGAGCGACGCTTGAGATTCGATTATAACTTGAAACTCGATTCAGCTGATCGGAGATCAAACGATACTTGAGACGCCTTCTATAATACGGGCCTTAGACAAAATGTAAATTAAAAAAAACTGATATGACATTTTAATCGCCTTTTATATGGTAAAATACCAATTTTGAACTGTATACTCAAAGTTTTTAAATTCGTTTTTATTCGAATGACTTTGTACAGATGAAAATGTACAGAATTCTCGTCCTAAGCTATTCGAGAGTTCAATCTAATTAGAACGTTTCTGTTGAAAGCTATTGGTTCCCTTTTATGCAGCCTTGGCAATATTTATGTTTAAAATAACATGATGATGATCAGTTCTCACCTGATTCCAGAGTCATTTTTCTCTTCAGTGGCAGTGTCGTCCTGGCTGCTTGCATTGGGTAACGTGGAGACATCCCCAATTGGTTCGATTTTAATACTGGGGCACTTCGCAGTGTCTCTCTTTAGAGCCTCATCTACTAAACGTTCTAGATTCTCATCAGTTCTCTCGTCAATTTCCATGTCGTGCTGCAAAAATAACACAAATTACGTCAGTTTTCAAATTCCTTAACCAAAAGGCGTTATAGGAAATAGCGTATTTTGTTACATAGAAATTGCCTACTGATTTCTACACTTTCAAGGATGCATGAATTTAGATCTACCCAGACTTGTTGATTAATAAAACATATATATTTTAATTTTTTTATGTACTAAAGTATTATATATTAAGATGATTTTGCCCTTATCATTGAAAATAATAAATAGAAAAATAAAAAAAACGACTCAATATATGAAATCTAAACATGCATCCCGAAAAAGTAATTATGTATGTCAACTGTTATTAATATGGAATGTCTATGGAAAGGAAAATGTAACAATCTTCATTTATATAATATATAGAAACTTACATCGACAGATTTGAGTTTCCGATGTGAGGAAGCGCGTTTCTTAGGCCTCGAGGGCACGTGATCTGCAGAGTTAGTTTCGGTCTTGGAAGATTTCTTTACTGGTCGGCTCTGTTTGCGGAGATTCCTGTAGTGTTTACCTAAAACCGCGTTAAACACAATGATTTAGTGTCTATTTAATTATTGTAATTTTTTTTTTAAGACAACTCCCACATTAGGAATAAACATCCTGTGTCGTGGGGGAGTTTACAAACATACATGAAACGGACACAAAGAACATCCAGACTCGGGACAATAATTCGTGGATCACACAAAGTGTTGTACCGCGTGGGATTTGAATCCAAGACACTTGGCGCAGTAACAAGCGGCATGGCGACCGGTGAAACCACTCGTCTAACTGTGCAGTCAACTTCTTTTAAATAAGTAAGTTCTTTCTTTCTATTAAGTAAGTATTTATGTCGACTTTAGTGAATTCTAATAATATAACTGCAATAGTTAAAACTGTAACTCAGACATCAGCCATCACATTCGTAGTTATGGTACACAGAAAATAAATATATGCTGAAATTATTAGCATACCACCTTTCTGCCTTCTCTGATCTCTTGAAATCAAACGAAATGCTCTGGAAAAGATTGGCATTATAGCATCAAGCTTTATTGCCAGACTTTACAATTTTTTTAAATTTCATACCTTTATATTATAAATATTCAAAATTTTACAATTAGGGTTTTATTTTGGGTGTTTTTATACATTGACGAACAAAGTTTTTATCAACTTCTTTTCATAGAATTACTACACCAAGCTGGCCAGACGAGATGCCATTAGGTTTCTTTTAAATTTGCCTTTTGAAATGCTGGATCGCAGCATGATCTTGTGTAGTTTTTACAACAGTTGCAGTTAAAGTTAAATTTGGGTTGTTTAAAACTGTACATCTACCTACTTAAATAAATAAACATTTTCGGACATTTAACACACAATGCCATCTAGTCCCAAACTAAGCAGAGCTTGTACTATGAGTACTAGACAACTGATATTAATACATATGTACTTTTTTATTTGTATATACATACATATTATAAATAGAAAACACCCAAACTCCGAAACAAATATTTGCAGATCATACAAATATTTGGTCCGATCCGGGAATCGAACCCGAGACCTTAAGCACAGCAGTCGCTTACGCTACCACTGCGCGAAAGAGGCATTCAAAGAATTGGCACTAACTTTGTTGTTTTCTCCATTGCTTCTTACTGACGAAGGAATCTTCGGGACCAATAGTGAGGAAGTTTCTATCGCCGACCTGAAGCGTGCACGGTTCAAACACATTCAGTAACTTGAGATTCTTTAGGTCTTCACCTGAAGGATATAACATTTTCATACTTAAGTTTACAGCCTTCTACGACTCTCTGAAATTACACCACATATACATAAATCACATCAATACTAATGTAAATTCTAAAGTTGCTTTGTCTGTCTGTTTCGTTTTACGGCTAAACCTTTGCACCGATTTTAATGAAATTTGGCACGTAGAAACTTTGATTATTTGTTACACATAAAACATCAGATTTACATTAATTTGAACTAATATATTAATGTGCGGAAGGATTCATTTAATATTTTATTTTTCTGAATACCTAACCATATATAATACTAAAGAAACAGCAAACAACTAAAATTATTTATCCACTGCAAATTTTTTTTTTTTAGAACATCACTTTGTAAAAGTAAATCTTTGGTTTTTGAAAACTTATGTGTATGAGAACTGATTCTGATATCTAATATACATATAAAAATAAACTCCATTTGTATTAAGAAGAATAGTGACGAGGGTAGAGGTGTATGTACTCAGGATGGAGATTAAAAAAAACATTTGTATGACAATTTTTATACTTATAGGAGCAAACACTTGCTGTTTTTTATGCCTGCATATAAATAAATAAATAAATATAAATATCTGTTGTATTACTATTTTTATTTACACGAAGACATTAGATCTAAATTTTTTCAATTTAATTAAAGAACGCAATCGTTTCGTAGGAAAATGATAATCAACTGCTCAATGTGGGCTCGAATTTATAAGTACTTCTTCTTAAAAGGCCGTCAACGCCTCTGGTGTTGCGGATATCCATGGGCGGCGGTAATCGCTTATCGTCAGGCGATACGTCTGCTCGTTTGCCCCCAATACAAAAAGTTTTTAGAACTTGATTGGTGAAGGGGCGGGGCTTGATCGTTGTGTCACTATTATCTTAAAGCGAATGAAGTATAAAGATATGGTAAGGGAATACTTTACCTTCAACTAGGTACTTGGGTTGTTGTGGTCCGTTGGCGTCCGAGGGGTGAGTACACAGCGCTCTGCACTGCCAGTGAACACTTACACTTTCTGTCAGCACCGCTTCTACAGTGAACTGAAAATACATTGTCATTGTATTACTTATATAATACTTAAACAAAACTTATTAAAATCGTAAATTTTGAAATGGTTCCTGGTACTTATAGTGTCCTACAATAATAATAAATAAATATTTTGGACATCTAACGCACAACGCCATCTCGTCCTAAACTACGCAGTTTGTATTATGGGTTTTTTTCCTAAATGCATACATAGAAAACATCCAAACTCCGAAACAAATATTTGATCATACAAACATTTGGTCCGACCCGGGAATCGAACCCGAGACCTCAAGCATAGCAGTCGCTATAATTTCTACACTAGTACCTAACAACTTTTGTCAAAAATTATTCTAGTAGAATTTGAGTTTTATTTCAGTTTATTTTCCATGTTAAGAGAGCATTTTCTATTTATCTAGAAAGTAATTATACATTTACGAACCTTGTGATCATGCATTTTATGTTTTCTAGCAGCCTTCATTTCCTTGGTGATTTGCAACCAGTTGGCATTATCCAGAGACCCCAGGGGGCCGTAAACAACTTGCCCGGGGTAAAATTCGGAGGAAGAATACGGAGTGGAACGTCGACGACGCATGGAGTAGTCTTCGAGGGGGCAGGTGTCGAGGTCTGGGTATTCGAGACGTGATCCATCAGCAGATAGCAGACGAAGTTTGCTGTTTACAGCCTTAAAAAAAAGAAAATACAAGACATTTGTTAATTTGAAAAATAATATTCAAAACTATTTATGTCTATAGATCATCACTAACAGAAATCTCTTAAATAATAAATAAATAATAACAATAATAAATATTCCGGACATCTAACACACAACGCCATCTAGTCCCAAGCTAAGCAGAACTTGTGTTATGGGTACTAGACAGCTGATATAAATACATATTTAAACCTTTTTTTTTGTAAATATGCTCCGCCTGCGTTTATGTCGGTTTTTTCGTATTTTTTCGCGGTCGCGGATATGTGATTGATGCAAAAGTTAGATAAAAACAATCCTTGATGCGGATTATATATCATTCTAAAATTTCAGCTCGATCAGTGCAGAACTTTTTGAGTTTTTGAAGCGTACACAAACCAACATAACATTTTTATATATATAAGATATAAAACTCCGAAACAAATATATGTAGATCACACAAACATTTGGTCCGACCCAGAATTTGAACCCGAGACTTCAAGCACAGCAGTCGCATTCACTATCATTGCGCCACCGAGGCAGTAATAAATGAAAATTTTATCAGTATCAAGAGCTTTTTACTTTCTCCTGATTACTAGTAAAGGAATTAGAAATGGAAGTGCTGCAAATGGTAACTAATGTTAGCTAAAGTATTGGAATTGTAATCCAGAGGTTGCTGATCCAACTGAACCTGATGACGGAACCCGCCGGTTTCTCGAGTTGTCAATAGCATTTCTAAGAGAAACTTCTAGCAACTTATTAATAAGTTGCTAGTCTATGTACATCTAAAATTTAGGCTTTAATTCTCTGAAGGCAGACATATACATACTATGGTTGTACAAAAAATTACGTTCTAAGTATTTAGGTAGCAGTTAGATATTCATAACTGCATTTTGCAACTATACCATTAAGACAACGCTTCACTGACCAAACAGTCTAAAATGTACCGTAAATATTTATGAAACCACTATCGTTATTATAGTCGTTCCAATACTTTATTTAACTTTTGACAGATCACGCACATAAAGTTTTGTAATAATTTTTGATACAATGTACTACAGATAATACTGTACTTTATGGGCGGGCTCCGCCTACTTAGGGATGTGTCATTCGTAATTAATGACCACAGACTATAAAAACGGTTTTGAAATAAATCGATTATCGATTATATTAATAAAACATACAATAAAATTATTGTGATTATATTTTATATCAAATCACGTAAAAAGCTTTATTATTTTGCATTAAAATGCCCTAAATGTCTCTGTTTCAATGCATAAATAATTTGCGTAATGAAAACAGTTCCATCGTACTCGTACCTAGTAATGGGATCGAATGTATTCGCCGCAAATTAATGAATCTAAAATAATTGTTTAGACTTACTATAGTTGGTTCAAATAAAAACTACCTGCGGTACCTACTTGTAATGAACAGGTACAAAATGTTGAAATTCGTAGTAATTTACGGATTAAAAATAAAACAACCAAAAGAGGTACTGTAATACTAATTTTAATTATAAAGAATCGTCTTCTTCGTATGACCAGGAATCATCATCACTTGAGTTCTCAGTAATATTGATTATCATTTCTTGGATAGATAAATTGTCGAATGCAACATCCCGATCCCAATCCGACATTATCACCTTCTTTGTTTTTTCTACAACATTCGCCCAGTTTTCTGGAGTTACTTTTTCACACGCATTTTTCAGTAAATTCAGCATTTTTCTTGCGGTGAAAGGAGGAGTTGTATTGTTCCTCGCAGCATATCCTTTAACTTGTGCCCAGATCATTTCAATTGCATTATATTGGCAGTGATATGGGGGAATTCTGAGGATGGTATGCCCATGCTCTGCTGCCATTTCATCTATGACGTATCGTTTTGGCAGCTTCTTTGTTTTTAATATCTTTACTAACTCTACTTTTAGTAGGGACTCATTCACCTCTTCGCCATTGTCACGGAGCCAGTTTATAATTTCATGTTTTTTGTTGGCCTGTGTTGGTATTTTATTAATTTGACGAGAGTGATAAGGTGCATTATCAATAAATATTATTGATGGCTCTTCGAGTGATGTAAGCATTTCTCTGAACCACTTTTCATACACGTTCGAATTCATCTCCTCATGATAATCTCCTGTTTTCTGGGATTTAAAAGCTAATAGAGCGCCTGGCACAAATCCTTTTACTGTTCCTGCATGACAAATAATCAGTCGTTCGCCTTTTCCCATTGGTACTGTAGAAGTGGAGCCAACGGTGTTGTCAGTCCAAGTTTTTGACAGCGTATGATTCGCATTGAGCCAAGTTTCATCTGTGAAAACAACATTCGACCAATCTTCTATTTTTTTTGCTTGTCTTAAAAAATCGCATCTATACAAAGCAATATCATTGCGTTCCATTAAAATTTTTCGTTTGTCACATTTTTGAAATAACATTCCAATGTCTTTCAATACCTTTGTCAGAGAAGATTTTTGACCACGGAACAAACCACTATTTCGAAGAGATTGTGTTAGTTTTTTTAATGTTGGAATCTCTTTTCTTTGGTAATAGTCGTATATATGACGACGAATAGCATCAGCGTCAAAATTGTCAACGGCTGTAACTTTACTAGGCGAACTTTTTTCCTAGGTGTAGATAGCTTATTCTGTTCCATGCCACTGCTGCCGTAGCCTTCTTTTGTTATTTTTGCCACTGTTGGAGCACTAATACCTAATGCTGCTGCAACACGGTCTCTAACTTGAGTCACTGGTATAAGAGGCCCACCATTACGGCTTTCCTTTTCAAAGTATTCACGAAGTCGCAAGACAAACTCTCTTGTTTGTCCTTTGAGTACTTTCTTTTTTGGCATTTTGACAGTAACGAAGGCAGGAACGATACGCTCAACTCAACCAAACGTGAGAATTCACAAATAAATCAATACGGAGGAATATAAATACTCAACTATATTGAAGGTTACTCATTGAAATACTGTAGATTATTTTAAAATAGACATAGAGAGATTTAATAAAGATCATCAATAGTTTAACAAATACAATATTAACCACTGAATTACAACACAATACAATAATACATTTTGAAAATTCAGTTCCTTTTATATATTTTTTCATGACATAGAACCGTCATATTTGAACAACATTCTTTTAATCCATTTCTTCTTTATTTTGACAAAGGAGGTCGCACATTGAAACACATAGAAATATGAAGTACGAAATTATCTATAAAATAATGAGTTTGTTAAATCGATTAAAACTTCTTAATGCATAAAATCGATCGATGAAAGAAATCGAATAGGTAACGGGTCAGGGTATCACTATTTGATTAAGTATTAGAGCTGTCAAAAGTTAAATAAACTATTGGAACGACTATAAGTATTAACTCCTGTTTCACAGGCTCTCTAGGTCACCGTCAACCTGTGACTGAATAAAACCCGTCAGGCAAATCAAAGGTATTCAAGAACTAAGATGACCCCGTTATTGTGTCGTGCGTAAACCAAATTATACTATACTAGCTTTTGTCCGCGGCTTCGCTTGCGCAGTAGTAGATATAACAATGCATTCCAATAAATAGAGCAGCTCTATTTTAAAAGCAAATCCATCACAGGAGTAAAAAGTTTCATACAAACTTTCATCCCCAAATTTACTCCCTTAGGGATGGCATTTCCATAATTCCTTTCTTAGTGCTCACTTACGTTATATAGAGAACGTACATGCAAAACTTCAGGATTCTAGGTTCAGCGGTGCGTTGATCTCTGGGTATCTTAGTCAGTCAGTCACCTTCCTCTTTTATATATATAGATCACGTAACTATTTGAAAATATATAAGTACCTACTTGCTGACCTACGCAACTTCCGACTCTTTTCAATCATGCTCGGCTCCTTTTAATCTAGGCGAATTAACTATCCTATTCATGCATGCGAAAATGCATTTTAAAATAACCTAAAAGTCGGTTAGATAGGTGCGGAGTTTATCTTGAGCAACAACGTGCCACGAGAATTATATTTATAATATTTTTTTTTTAAATATTTCTGACATCTAACACACAACGCCATCTAGTCCCAAGCTAAGCAGAGCTTGTGTTATGGGTACTAGACAACTGATATAAATTTATATTACATTTTTTTTGTACATATGTATTATACATAGAAAGCACCCAAACTCCGAAACAAATATTTGCATTTCATACAAACATTTGATCTGACCCGGGAATCGAATCCGAGACTTCTGCACAACAGTCGCATACGCCACCACTATGCCGCCGAGGCAGTTATATAAGTATTTTTACATCAATCTGATTACCCTAGTACAGGCTCTGCCTAGTTTGTGATTAGACAGCCGTGAATGTGACATGCGTGAAGATATTAATATCATATAGCTTCTTCAACCTATAACGTTGTGTTACACCCATAACATATTTATTTTAGTGCAAGACATTTAAAAACGTACCGTTATGCTACGTTAGTCATATAAATCAATAAAATAAAACGTTAGGCCTTAGGCACGAAATAATACGGTTACGTCAACGTAAATTCGAGACACGCTTTAAGTATGAATAAGAAATCGTTAACATTATATATAATTCACTAACAGTGAATCACTCGAAAATATATTGTGACGAATAGAAAATTTAACAATGTAGTACCTAATTAGTTGAATTTCTAGTTCGTGTTTATTTATTTTGGGTTAAATAAACAGTTACACATTATATCTTTACGCTAGTTATACTTTCAAAAATAAAAATATGCAATTCGTAGCGGGCATTATCCACAATGCATTTTTAAGAAGAATGTTCTAGTGAAAGTAGAAATTATTATAATTTTTATATTATATTGAGTATATTACACCAAGTTTAACTACTAAATAGTTAAGTTAGTGCCTCGGAAAGCACGTTAAACCATCGGGTACCGGTATTCATGAACAACTATGACAATCATTATTGGAAAATCAGTGCCCATACTGACAAGTTGTTCAACCTTCGAACTCAGTACGCCCTCAGGGTTGCGGAGTTCCGATACAAGTTGCTCCGTAGAGAAACTGAAATTCCCGACCGAAATAATATGAGGAATTAAGGGGTAGGAAGACGAAGGATATGCGTTATTGAAAAATACTTAATGACAATAATTAGTTAATAATAAAAATTGTTTAACGTTCTAAAAGAGTCGCTTAATAGTACGAGTACTCGTACATACCTCATTTCTCAGTAGAATTTTGCTATTATTAATCATAGATTTACTTACGTCATTTCAAAGCCTATAGCCTAAGCAGGTTATATTACGCAGTGCATGATATGAACTGGTCTGATATGATTTTTCCCTTAGACAAGATTCACAGGATAATTGGACTAAATAAATTAAAATATAAACAAGAGTAGGCAATGATGAGGAGGGATATTGGTTCGAATTCTGTTGTTGCGTCACTAAACTAAAATTTCTCTAAACTTATCTTTTATTGTCTTAATTTATTTTATTTTACTGAAGCGATTTGTACAATGATATTTTTGTACGTATGTGTTTAGGTAACGTCCCTATTTAGTGCATCATATCTAATTTTCAATCATTAGGGACTGTTTCATTTGTCCAGCGGTTAGCATATGCAACTGCCGACCAAGAGTTCTCGGGATCTATTCCCGGGTCGGACCAAGAGTGTTACTGGGTTTTTCTTACAAGAAATTCTTAATAACAGCTGTGCACGTGCACTGTGCGTGTGCGTGTGTTGTGCAGTCGGTTACGGTTGTCATGAACATCCATGGCAATTAGTTCAACTTAGCAAACTAGTGCAACCATCAACTTCAGTAAGCCCTCAGAGTTGCGAGGTCCAATGCCAGTTGCTCTATAGAAAAACTGATATTCAGGTAATACTCATTGAACTAGTAATCAATCCCAAATACTATTGGGAATAATACAGACCAGGAAGACCATTTGACAGGACATTTTTAGCGATTTTATAGTTAAGTTTAGAGAATTAGCACCATTATATGAATGAATCAAGGAATGTAAGCAATACTTAGAGTAAGTCAAGGTCACATTTCAATAACTTATTCATATATACATTGTAACTAATAGTTAATAACATCAGTAAATATAAAGTATACAAATAAGTCTCACTATGGCAAAGCCTTCAGAATAAATTAATTGGGTATTATTAGTTTCAAACAAAGGAGCACTCAAGCATATCAACACATCAATTAAGTTATAGTGAAACTTTATAAAATGATTAAACTATATGTACAGCACATTATTCTAACACTGCTCTGAAATTTTGATCTCACCCTTGATTTTATTTACATATTAATTTAAATTTCCATATTTAATTATTGACACAAAGTTAGATACATTAAATTTGAATTCTTTGGCCTCTAAACTAGTGTAAACTGTATTTCAGGGAGCAGATTTGGACTAATTGTGTACTAAATAAATAATATGAAAATCAACTAAATAAATTGCAAGAGTAAGTCATGGAAGCACTTAAACTGACACATACAACTTTACAGAAATGAGAGACAATCTTTAAGCACAAGATTTACTGTGATTGTGTGAGAAATTTACTTATACAGTTTACAATCACTCACTTCATCTTTTAGGAATTATTTGTCACATCACAACAACTGCCTTTAACATCTACTGCTGGATACAGACCACTTCTTAATTCTTACTAACTACCCCACGATATGACAATAACCATAGGCAACGCTGCGAGGTGAAGCTATTATGTTTATAAATTGTAGCCTATGTGTTATTCTGATGTATAAGCTATATTATTGTAAGCTTTCATCAAAATCCATTCAGTAGTTTTTGTGTGAAAGAGCAACAAACATACTCACTTACATACTCCACAAACTTTTGCATTTGTAATATTAGTAAGATTGTCAGTTAAAGAATTTTTACTTAAATACACTTACCTTAGAGGTTCCAACCCAGGAATCAAGGCATACTGCCAAATCAGGAGTGAATTCTTCCAGAGGCTGCAGTCTCTCACTAGCGACACTTGGTATAACATGTTTAGTGCCAACTATTTGTAGAGCTGCAGTCATTATGATATCCCTGCAGTAGCCTCTTTGGGTATCTTTGCCAGCTATTAGACGACGCACAACATCTCCAGGCATCAATGAGCGGTCTGCTAAGCCAACCTGTGAACCATCAAGTATTTCTTACTAAGCTGAAGATAACGATCTGTATCTTTGTATTTGCATATTATTGTATTTGTATATCCGGACTAAAGCAAGATGTTGGAAGAGTATTAATATTTTTAGGTGGCACTTGTTTATTAACCGTCATTACATAGTGTGGGTCACCAGAAGTATTGTCTGCATTGACAATGAGCATGGTAACCACTACTTTTGAATTCTACACATACTTTCCATCAGACAGAGTAGAGTCACTTTTGGATGCTCATTAAGAAAATAACAGTCCACACATTTTGATTTTGTAAAGAGTAAAAAGAAAGAAAAAGAGGTAAAGCAGCAGTAACTACCATAATATTCTAAACTTGTAAATTTTGATATTGTCTTACTCTACAAGATTTCATTAGCACATTAATTTAATATTTAAATTGGTGAAATCTTTAAAGAGAAAATTATCTAAAACCTTAGACTTAATTATAATTTAGATGTTACTGCAATAATTGTATTTAAATAACCAGTTTTAATTAAAGTCTCATTGCTTGCAGCTTTTTTGGCTGTCACACTTGCCTAATATTTATTATTTTCATTTAATTTCTTCTATTTATACACAAAATAAAATTTATAAATTATACATGAGAAGAATGGTGCTTATGAAGGCTAGATTTACACATTTTTATATTCCTTTCAGTTAAAGTTGCAACTGTTAGCATTAATTTATTGTGATTTTTTGGAGGGAATCTATCCTATGTGCTTTTAGGGAGCCCCTTGCAATGTGTTTATGAAATTTTATGCCGTAATGTGCTGTGTTTAACAATTAAATTTTCAATTCAAATTATTACATTACATTTTTGTCAGGATCATCAAACTATTCTTGTAAGAGTTTAAATGTATGTTACCTCAACATATTCTAATAAGAGCATGTTTTTTTTTGTATAAACAGTCTAGTTTATTTTAAAGATAAGATTAATAAATAATATTAGATTTTTAAAACAAGAACATCTTGTACAGACTTTTAAAAAACATAGCATTGCAAACCTATTTAATCTATTTGATTGGTCAGCTCTTAAAGCAAATGTAAATTATTATTTGCCAGTCTAATACATGTTCTAAATGTATTATTCTGAGGGTAGTTATTTATAATGAATCTTCACATTGAGCCTAATGCGCAAATTCAAGGGCGTATCATGTATTATTCAGGATAAGTAACATTCGCTTCAGGGTTCGGGGTTGTTAGACTCGAAGTAACGGTACGAATATTTTTTTGCTAACTACAATATACTGCAAGTAACGGACGCCTTTCTATATTTTTATCATGTTCCTCGCTTACCGACTTCTCGGATATAACCCGCTCCGTGCCGGAAGGATGCCAGACAACACGAATTTCGCCTTTTTGTATAGGTGTTTCAATGTCGCTCTCTTGATCGCTGGAGTTGGCTTCATAATTCTCGAGTACCAGACCGAAGACCACTTGACCGCGATTGTTGATTTTATACACTTCATCCTCGTAAAAATATTGAAAGTCAGTCGGCGAACCTGGATTTTGCCCCGCCATATTGACGGGAATTATCTAAAGACACAAATAATTTTGTTTTTTACGTGATTATGTTCTTTCTGACAGCTGATTGTAATGTGTGGCGCATGCGTCAAATAATTATGCAATGGACACTCCATCTTGCGGATTATTTCGGAAATAATAATTCAATCCGTTACACGGTAACAACAGCTCGTCATAGATTTTAAAGAAGTTGTTGATGAAGTTGTGATTGTTTTGACTTACAGCAATGTAAATAAAGCAGTACTTTAATTAATAAATGATTGATAAATGAAATAAAGTAAAATCAGTCATCTTATACATTGTAAACTATCACGGTACTGCTAAATGATATTGATCGATTAGGCGTTATTAAACCGCTAAATTTTAAAAAGGCTAGTGTTCTTGAATTTTAAATTAATGTTTTGGATGTACATAATGTTCCAAATATTATTATTTTCAAGTAGGTAGGTATACTTCTTAACTTAGAACACATGTCATAGTCGTGTTTTTTTCTACTAAACACTCTGCTGCAATATATCGACCCATAATACAAAAAATAAAATAAGGTTTAACTCATGATTTATAAGATTCGCTCTAGCCTGTTTAGCACATTTTCTAATAGACTTATATGTCAGTTTAATTAAAAAGCAGAAATTATCTTTACGCGCAAACTGCGTTCTTATCAATTTAACATTATTTAAAAATTACCGTCTTATAACATAATTAAGTAAATAAATTTGGCAATTGAACTATTTGTATATTCAGATAAGTGTACGGATTAAATGTATTCAAAGTAAATGTAAATGTGTGAAAACATTATAAAGTTTTTATCAAGTATAACATAATTTAATTCAACTTTTATTACAATTTAATATATTTAAATAGATCTCCATTAGGCATCGAAGCCCGACACGTGTTATCCGTTCGAGTTATAAAGTCGTGTCGCACAGCTGTGACGTTAGCCCGTGGGCCGGTTCTATTCTCACTGTTCGATCAATACAGTGTTATCAACATAGCTGTGTAGGTGTTTACATGCGCGTAGTATACATACAGCTTCGCTTGAATGAGGTTGTCCCAAGTGATAACGCGGTACAAATAAATCGCGATTTATTAAAGGAAATGTGAAAATAGCGAAATGCCTCTGCCAGAGCTTTTAAAACGTGCTTCTAGCTATTTTCTCGGTTTAGAGTTCGACGATAACGCGGAACCCCTCGATTATGTCGACAATGAAATATTATTTTGCAAGAACAATGTGTGTGTGCACCCTCCGACTGTGGCTAGGCATGAATTAGACATTGTGCATCATCCGGGATACCTTACAGTCACTACCAAGGTGTTTACTGATCAGCATAATAATGCAAAGCGACCTACCCTATTCCTCAACTGGATCCCTAATTCAACACTGCGAAAGTGCCCCTCAGCGGTAGAAACAAGTCCAAGTGAAGAACTAGTTTGTACTGGGAAGGTCCAGAATCAAAAGGAAATAAAAAAAATACGCAGCAATTCCAACTCGGGAAAAGTGGATTCTAATAACGAGCAAGCGTTTTCCGATTCTTCGGAAACAACAAGCTTGAACTCTAACTCTGATAAACAAAGCATTAAATCGTCTGATACGAGATATACACATAATGATACAACGCAGGAAGAATTGTCCTCGAGTTCAAAGCCTACTGTGAAGTCTATAGACTCTGTGCAAGACAATGTTTTGAGTAGCTTTGAGAAAGATGAGTCTAAAGACGAAGTATTTACTTATGATAAACATGTACGCTCGCAATCCATGACTTCAGTCAACATCACAATCGCTAATCCAAATATAGAGAACGTTGACTTGACCCCTGATTCAATATCGGGTGACAGATTTATTAGGTCACTGTCAATGAGTTCATGTGACGAAGGTAATCCGAATTGGATGAGTACTCCAGAGTTTTTAGCTCTAAAACACAATTTAGTTTTTCCGGATAGCGTTCAAAGTTCACCCGTGCCCCAAAGACGTACCACTATGAAATGTCGAAGGTGAGTGTAATTAATAACAGGTACTGTATTATGAATCTTGATGTTTTTTTACATAATTCTAATCATAATTTAATCATCTTTAGAATGCAGGTACTATCACAATTTAAGAGGAAATCTTTAAATTTCACTGCACTGAAGTTTTCCGTTATGTTACGCAATAATTGCAAGGTTATATGTAAATATTATTAATTGTTTTAGTCATAGGAATACTTAGGTAACTTTTAGTCATATCAGGTTCTCTTTAATACATATTCATGTAGTATTAATTAGAATACAAGTACCTAAATACTCAAATCTTGCTTGGGCCTAATGAAAACATTACATGATATACTTTTTTAATGTAAATCGGTAGTAGTTTGGGGTTATACCGAATGAGGGTTGAAATTTAAGTACTACCGTTGATTACTAAACTTGCTTTTGCCCGCGGCTCCTCCAGTGTATATGTCAGTAAATAGTAGATTGTGTGTTACTCTGATGTGTAAGCTATATTGCTTTAAAGTTAGATCTATATCCGTTCAGTAATTTTCGCGTGAAACAGTAACAGGCATACTCATAAACCTTCAAAGTATGATTGCCCAAATGACAGGCAGTGGAAAGCCTTCCCTCAGGATAGAGTCTAAACAGACGCGGCGTCATTCCTGGGGGGGTACCTAAAATAACATTGTCCGGGTCCTACTCAGAGCAGGGTGCCTGAGACCGTTCGCCGGGGTGATTTTTGATGGAATGACCACATGTCTGGCTCCTCAGTCCCCGGGGAGCTGGAGATCCGAACGTACTATCCACCTCGTTAAAAAAACAACTGTCATAATTTACTATAATACTTTTAAAATAAAATTTGGGATAGTTATTATGTATTAATATTTTTTGCAATTCAGTTTTTGCGGAAGAAATTGCATTAAAAAAAAAAGCAAACCCTCGACCTCCAATGGATAGCTCACGAAACAAGTAATATAACCCTTGAAGATTCCACAGAAATACATATCCTTTTACTATTGCTAAGATTATTTGGGGTCGACTACTTGTAAAACCGGTTTAACCTGAATATCAGATTTTTCCACGGAATAACTGGCATCAGATCTCTGTAACCTTAAGGGCGAACTGAAGTCGAATGTCGTGACTTCCCTTCCCAGTAACGATTGGCAAACCTGTTTGTCATAACCTGGACCAACGCCGATGGTTTAACCAGCCCTACGAGGCAGGGGCGTGACACACCGCCAAACTTCTACACTCCGGACTGTTTAAGAATTTCTTGTATGAAAAAACCAACAAAACTTTACCCGATCCGGGAATCGAAACCGAGATCTCTTGGCCGGTAGTCGCTTTTGTTAACTGCTAGAACAATGAGGCAACGTTTCAATACTCACAGAATGTTCCTACCGAGGATATAAGCCTTCGGTTGTATCTACAAGCCTTATCACCCGTGTAGGCGTTAAATCACGTAGGTACATATTAATTCTCCTATGCCAATATAATGTTTTACATAGCTCGATGCGGTTATGAGTTCGATTAGATAGCCCGTGTAGATTGTTATTTGGGACATATGTATACTTACGTTTCATCTATAGAATTATGATGTTATATGTACTCGTAGTATAACCGCCAGAGGTGGAAGAGTATGGAGGAGGCCTACGTCCAAAACTGGATAGAAAGAGGCTGAAATAGATCTAGTATAAGGTGGCCCCACAGACTTCATTCTGTTAAAAGTTATTTGCCTATCGCAGTCCGATAGAAAAAATAAATAAATGTTGTTTTTTCTATTTTCCTCGCAATTTTCACGTATTGTCAGGATATTTATTTCATAAGAACGTTCCTTGTGCCTTAATGTAAATATAAACAAAATAATAACCATATTGGTCCGAGCGGTTCTTGAGTTTTGCGCTTAGCAACATATTTGGCGATTCAATTTTATTAAGAAAGAGGAGGGCTACAAAGTTGCAAAAAATATCTCGACATTTTCGAGCGTGGGATTTTTTTTTTCAAGGATACCGCAAAACCTATAATCTGAAGATTTCCACAAGCCGAAGTAGCAAAAATACGTCGATAAAGTTTAATGCGAACAGCTTCAAGATGCCTATTCAGACTGATAAGTTAGTACTTGTTCATTAGTAAAAGAAACAAGTCGAAGATATGGAGCAACCACCATCTAAAATTGACCTAGTAATTGTAGACGGCTTTTAAAAAAAAAAAAAGAAATGCCACGCAGTTTTGAAGGTGTGTCAAAGGAAGATATTACAACGCTTTGTCAGTAACGCTGCAAGTAGAGTTGTCATTGTATTTGATCGCTACTTTTCAACCTCTATCAAAGATTAAGAGCATTATTTTCGAGGTAGTGTAAACGACAAGGAATTTCACATTTCCCTTCACCCTTACGTACGACAACCCATTATGCAAATTGTCGGATTAACATACGTCGTGTACATTATTAAAAATACGTAGGACGCAATCAATATCTGACACGCTTGAATATGTCCATACAACAGTTTTTTTCATTTTTGAACTTCCATAGTCACTCCCCTCGCGGTGAAAAGGTATACACTAGATAACATTTTTTTCTTTGTATCATCTGAGCTTTGCAACTCAAAAGATCTCTTTGACGCTCGAGTAAATCTTCATTTAGCATTGTAGGCTCCCCTACTAAGAATAAGTAGGTATAAAACTATAACAAGGAGTTAAAAACACATATTATAACAGTAATATGGGAATATATACCTACTTACTATAAATGCGTGTCGTATAATGACTAGTTTTAAGTAGACTTTCATGTTATGGGGAACTATTTGTGAGTAATTGTGACTCGTGGATTACAGACTTAAATAACTGATGTCCATTAGTTAAGACTGCTACTATGATTAAGTATTATGCAAAAAAAATACCTACAAATCGTATTTTCCCCTCATCTTCTTAAGTGAAATTGCCACTGAAGGAAATAGATTTGGGCTGAAAGTTAATCGTTGTTCTTGCATACATTCAAGTACCTTCTACATTAAAGTTCCTATACGTATAAAAAACGTTACCAACTAAATCAAAACTCTTTAACCGAACTTTTACTAAATAGAACTTTAATTTCATTTAAATACTGGATATAAACATAACATAACATTATACAAAGAATAATGGGTAACCATATTAACTATATTGTTATCAAGGCGAGAAAGATGTCATTGAGAAGACGTTGTCTAGTTTCTCAGATATTTTACGCTCGTCTGGTCTGTCCTTGTCACTATCGATAATTACATTCCTCTATCCTACGCCTTCGAAAGAATGTCATTATTCTCCAGCTATATGAAACGTCTAGTAAATACCAACCCTCTTGAATTTTAACGCTCGAATAAACTATATGAAATCAATAAAATATTATCAATATCAGACATGACGCGCTGTCCTATTTAACGAAATGTCAAAGGTTACACAGGGAAGCTTTTGCCTTGTATGTAGTTATTAGGATTTCTAGTTCATTAAATAGGGATAATATGGAGATAGATAATTGTGTATTCCGTTGTGTATGCTGGTACTTAGATTAGAATGATATGGCGTTTTATTATTGCAGCGCTTGACAACATGACATCGGTAAAATAGGGCTAGAAAAGTAAAATTATACAGGCATAACGATCTACGGATCTGACGGTCCCTGGAAGGTTCCAGGGACCGTTAAATTTAGGAATAGTAGTGTGTAAAGTTGAAATGCGACAGTAATCGCCTGTATAGCCATAGAGTAGACTACCTACTGTTTTGGGGAGCCTGGCGGCTCTAAAATGACGTTAAAAGGGTTAGTTAAACATAAAACAGAATTTAGCGTGTTAAAATGTATTGTGCTCATATCGTTTAACTTTACCCAAACATCAACAGTAGTACAATTTTAGGTATTTGTCCTCTGATGGTCTCACGTTAACTAAATGATGTTATGTTGTAGTAAAACCTAAACGTAGGTTGACCATCAGCCATGTTAAGTATTTCCGCCGACTATTTTCAGTGTAAACAAATGGTTTATTTTTCCCCTGAATACCTAACATTCACTTATTTAATCTTCTAGTATGATGGCATAGTTTACTAACAAAAGAACCAATAAAAAGTAGCGGCCCAAATCCTTCGGCCCTCGAGACCATAGTAACTGAGTGCAGTATTTACAATGAAGTGAAACGAAACGAAATGATTAGACACGTGGCAAAACTAAATAGATACATATCTGTAAAATAATTTAACAGTAGGCAGTTTTTATGTAAGTTTAGCTCAGTTACAGCTTACTCTGACCCTGACAGTATTATTACCCGAAAACCGATTTTAATTAATTATGTGTCAACATATTCGTTATGGCCCGGGTGATATGGGCTATATTTTCGAGAAAAGTTTTTAGGCACACTCTAGTATGATTTCTTCTAACAGCCTATATTATAAGAAGATGTACTTTAGACACAAACAGTTTTTTAAAGAAATTGACAAGTTGTCTACACATTTAACGTAACCTTTTTAGCACATAGTTATTTTAGGGTTCGAAAAGAAACGTCGAATTAAGTACCTACTGCATGTCTGTGTACACACGTGAACAGTTAAGTAGGTAAAAAAGTCCCTATATTTTTGTTTCTAGGGTGTCGACCCTAATCATTCTCACGACTCAAAGGACAGGAGCTTTTCTTTTATAACTACTATATAAAACTATATTATAGAACTTTTAAGTAATATTCGTCATTTTGTTTACTCGCTAAGGATACTTTTGAATTTAATCTATACTAATATTATAAAGAAAGCTGAAGAGTTTGTTTGTTTGAACGCGCTAATCTAACGAACCGATGGTTCGATTTGAAAAACTATTTCAGTATTAGATATTTCATTTATCGAGGAAGGCTATAGGCTATATATCATTACGCTAAAACCAATAGGAGCGGAGCACTGTGGTACAAAATTTACCTACTGGAAGTAGGCACAGAGTCCCAAAGTGTGCGTTGCCGGCCTTTGGGGGATGGGGAAGGGGATAGGGAAAACGGTTGGGTTATGGGCTTCCGCTATCCTCACTCAGTCGGTGAAACACAGTATAGGCGCTGTTTCACACCGGTTTTCTGTGAAGCCGTGGTATCACTCCTGTCGAGCCGGCCCATTCATGCCGAAGCGTGGCTCTCCCACAAATTTATGTGATCTACTTTAAAATTAAGGTTTTGATAACATTAACAATAGCGATACACATTACTATTGAATGACCTATTCAACGGTTTAAATAATCTTGTTTTGTTGTAGGTTATAGTAGTAGGATCATCACGGTAATAACTTTTTCTTTCGTGCTGATTGATATAAACACACTTCATCACCTTCAATTTTTGTATTTCCAATGCAGCTCTAGTCCAAAAATCGAATGGATATACAACACCCCAATAATATTTACAAGATTATTTGGGATCGGCTACTAGCTCAACCGGATTTACCTGAATATCAGTTTCTCCACGAAGTAACTGACATCGAACCTCCGCAATCCTAAGGACGAACTGAATTTGAAGGTTGAACTAGTTATTAGTATATTTGAGAGCCTTCTCAATAACGATTGTTATAGGATTTTCATGACAACCAGGACCGACATCTTATTATGCTCTCCGAGGCTTTTGTGCGACACATCGCCAAGCTTCCATACTCCAGGCTGTTGTTAAGAATTTATTGTCAGTAAAATTCAATAACAATTTTGACTTGATGCTAGCTAAATTTATAAGCTAAACGCTAAACAAACGAGGCAGCTGTACCCTTTTCTCTCTTAAAATTTTACTTCTTAACCCAGTGTATTAGTCACAATCTTTTTTTTAAACAATATACCGATTAAGGTTATATTGTCAATAGGTATTAAGTATGTATCTATAACCTCGTCAATATGATGCAATTAGGCATATCTACATTGTAAATACGTATTTATCACTTTATGAGTCACACGTTAAGAAAAGAAGCAATGATAATCTTGATAAATATTGTGATTATTTTGTTTTATCTTAGCAAAATCTAGTACCTAACTACATTTTGGCCGCGGCTTCGCCCGCGTGTGTATCGCGGTAAAGAGTAACCAAAAATAGATTCATTGAAATCGGTGCAGCGGTTTAGCCGTGAAAGCGTAACAGACATACAGAGTTACTTTCGTATTTATATTACCAGCGATCCAGCCTGCTGGCCTCACATGGAAGTCTTTGAAATTCCCAGATTTACCAACTCCGTATACATATATATGTATTACACATATAAACCATTCCCTTGAATCACTCTTGTCTATTGCTAAAAACTGCATTAAAATCAGTTGATTCGTTGCTTAGATCTTTTAAACTACTTAAAAATCTAAGCGAACAGACAGCGGAAACGAATTCGTTTTATACTATTGTTGCGCCATAACCAGATGAATCTCGTGTCCACTAGAATAATCGAGAACTGTCGAGGACAACGCCATCTAGTGTCGGAAAGCGCGCAACTGTGTGCATTATGACGATTACTCGACGCTAGATGGCGCTACAAGCACCTCTAGAGTAATCTATTTAGCCTAGAAACATCGATCGAATGTTTTCGTAGTTTCGAGTAATTTCCACGGCCATATAAAAGCGGAACGTGTTGGCCGTAGGGACAGTATTGTTTCACGATACAGCGGATAAACATCGAAGAGATCTTCTAGTGCGACTAACCAGTGATTTAGTGATTTCTTATTGTAAAAAGTGTTCTTAATAAATATTGTGTTATTTTTGGTAATTAATCGAGTACTTTATTTTATTTAATACCCAGCTCGTAACAATTTGGTGTCAGAAGCGGGATTAAAGTATGCCGGTTTTACCAAAGGAAGACACGGAAGGTATCCGAACTAGGAGTCAGCGCCAGCAAGAGGCTGATCAGAGGCGATTTGGAAGTGCACAACTGCCTACATCGGAAGATCAGCAGCCAGCTATGGAAACCACGCCGTCCACATCGGCAGCAGCTCCAGATATCACGGCCCTAATGGCAATGCTCCAAGAGCAGGCCCGCCGCCAGGAGGAGCAGGCCCGCCGCCAGGAGGAGCAGGCCCGCCGCTTGGAAGAGCAGTTGCAGCGGGACAAGGAGGAGCAGGCCCGCCGCCAGGAGGAGCAGTCCCGCCGCCAGGAGGAGCAGGCCCGCCGCCAGGAGGAGCAGGCCCACCGCTTGGAAGAGCAACTGCAGCGGGACAAGGAGGAGCAGGCCCGCCGCCAGGAGGAGCAGGCCCGCCGTTTGGAAGAGCAACTGCAGCGGGACAAGGAGGAGCAGGCCCGCCGCCAGGAGGAACAGATGCTCTTGTTAAAAGGCATACATGAGACTTTCGGCAAAGAAATCAAGGTAGTGAAGGATCAGGTTCTTCAACACGAGAATCGTATCACTGAGGCCGAAACTCAAATTGCTGACGTGAAGAAGGCCTTAGGAAACCTTAAAGTTGGAGACGGAGCGGCGACTATAGTAACTGCTGCTCCTTCGGTACGGGGGTTCAAAGTACCGCCGTTTGATGGAACATCTTCGTGGTCAGCCTACAAGATTCAGTTTGAGGCTGTTATGACGGCAAACGGCTGGACAAAGGAACAAGCTATGACCGCGCTCACCTTGGGTCTTCGAGACCAGGCTCTAACCGTCCTCGAAGCCCTCGGTAAGAAGGTAACCTATGAGCAACTGCTGGAGGCATTGGAGGCAAGATATGGTGACGCTCATCTGGAGCACGTGTTTCGTGCACAGCTGAAGGATCGTGCCCAACGCATCGGTGAAAACTTGCAACAATGAGCTCTAGAAGTTGAGAAACTGGTCCGTAAAGCATACCAGTCTGTACCTGCGCTCGTTGGCGGGAATCTGGTGCAAGCTTTTATCGATGGCATTCGTGACCTCGAAGTTAGAGCTGCTGTGAGACTTGGGCACCATGAAACTCTCAAGGACGCTCTGGCCCATGCTTTGGAGGTGGAAGCTGTGAGACAAGACCATCGGTCTCATCGGGTCCGGGAGGTTGTGGCATCACCTGTGCGAGACCGATTTAATGGGTATAGCCCTAGATGCTACGCCTGTGGTGAAAAGGGTCACCTTCGGTCCAGCTGCCCTAAGCGAAGCATAGGAAGAGAACACAAGCGGTTTCAGGAGGATAAGGCGGTTGATAGTACTGCCCGACATCGCAGTGGAAAGTCTCACGGTAACGCAGACGCAGTATCAAGAAGACCTTGCCTTGAAGACTGCAAGCACTACGCCAAGCAAGAAGTAAAGGAAGCTGTTCCTATAAGGACGATAAAGACGGACCTTAGCAACGAATGGAGGGAAAGCCTACAGCAAGCACAGCAAGAGGATGCGGATCTCAAACCAATTCTCGAGTGGATTAAAGCTGAGACTCCTAAGCCACACTGGAGCGAAGTTGCATCGCTGAGTTCGATCGCGAAGAGTTATTGGGCTCAATGAGATAGTTTAGTTATCCAGGATGGAGTCTTGTGCCGTAAATGGGAAAACGCTCGAGGAGACAGCTGTCACCTGCAAATGGTTGTTCCTAAAGCTAAGATACCAGTGGTCCTGCAGCTCTACCATAACGGATGTTCAGGAGGTCATATGGGAGTTAAAAAGACATTGTTAAAGATAAGGGAAAGATTCTACTGGATTCATTGTCGTGATGATGTTGAGGACTGGTGTCGCAAGTGTACCAGTTGTGCGGCCGTGAAGGGACCTCATACACGTAGCAGAGGCGCATTGAAATTGTATAATGTTGGTGCATCCTGGGAAAGAATTGCTATAGACGTGGCAGGACCGTTTCCTGAAAGTGAAAGCGGAAACAAGTACTTCATGGTCGTAATGGATTACTTCACTAAGTGGCCAGAAGTCTTTGCCATTCCCAACCAAGAGGCATCAACAGTTGCAGATAAATTAGTGCACGAAGTCTTCTGTCGTTTTGGAGTGCCTTTAGAAATCCACAGTGACCAAGGAAGAAATTTTGAGTCTCAAATATTTCAAGAAATGTGTCGAGTGATGGGTGCTCACAAAACCAGAACCACCTCTTACCACCCACAATCGGACGGAATGGTGGAACGATTTAACCAAACACTAGAGAGGTATCTGGCAAAAGTAGTTGAAAGTAAGCAAAAAGATTGGGACAAACACATCCAACCGTTTCTTCTGTCATACCGAAGTGCAGTCCACGAATGTACTTCCGTAACACCAGCTTTTGCAAACTTCGGAAGAGAACTACGGTTGCCTGCAGACTTGATAACTGGAATACCCCCTGATACCCCGCGAAATATAACGGAGTACGCGAATGACTTGCGGAACAAGATGAATGACATTTATGAGCATGTCAGACAATCGGGCCAACAAATGTTTGAAAAGATGAAAACCCGTTATGACCGGAAAGCGAATAATAAGGGCTTCGAAGAGTGTTCGCTAGTATGGCTACATAATCCAGTTCGCAGTAAAGGGAGATCTCCGAAGCTACAAGCAAAATGGGATGGGCCATACCGGGTAGTCACTAAAATCAATGATGTTACCTACCGGATACAGAAGTGTCCAAGAGGCGCCCCAAAGATAGTTCATGTAGATCGACTGGCGCGATACTATGGAACCGATAATGCTCGGGACGAGCATGTCTTAGGAGGGGGCAGTGTTGCGCCATAACCAGATGAATCTCGTGTCCACTAGAATAATCGAGATCTGTCGAGGACAACGCCATCTAGTGTCGGAAAGCGCGCAACTGTGTGCATTATGACGATTACTCGACGCTAGATGGCGCTACAAGCAGCTCTAGAGTAATCTATTTAGCCTAGAAACATCGATCGAATGTTTTCGTAGTTTCGAGTAATTTCCACGGCCATATAAAAGCGGAACGTGTTGGCCGTAGGGACAGTATTGTTTCACGATACAGCGGATAAACATCGAATAGATCTTCTAGTGCGACTAACCAGTGATTTAGTGATTTCTTATTGTAAAAAGTGTTCTTAATAAATATTGTGTTATTTTTGGTAATTAATCGAGTACTTTATTTTATTTAATACCCAGCTCGTAACACTATGTTATGAAGTATCGGATAAGTTATATTTGTAGACTAGCTGACCCACGCAACCTCGTTTGCGTCTTATATTGTCCGTAGCGTGAAAATTTTCCCCTGTTTTCGAAACATTCTTCATTGGTGCTCCGCTCCTATTAGTAGTAGCGTGATGATATATAGCCTATAGCCTTCCTCGATAAATGGACTATCCAACACCGAAAGAATTTTTCAAATCGGACCAGCGGTTCCTAAGATTAGCGCGTTCAAACAAACAAACAAACTCTTCAGCCTTATTATATTACTCGTAGTATAGGTACCTAGTAGTACACTTTTTTTAGGTTTGAGTATTTTCCTCTAAATTTATTATTGACTAGCTGAACCCCGCGGTGCTACCCGCGGTACGATGATAACTGCGGGCAACGCCGCGAGGCGAAGCTATATCTTTATAAATAGTAGCCTATGTGTTATTCTGATGTATAAGCTATATTGTGGTAAAGTTTCATTCAAATCCATTCAGTAGTTTTTACGTGAAAGAGTAACAAACATCCATACATACATACATCCATACTTACAAACTTTCGCCTTTATAATAGTAGTAGGATTCTATCAAATATTGTAATCACAAGTGTAAATGAAAATAATATCCAATTAACTTGGAGTCGCATTTTATTTTAATAAACGTGTTTTGTTCTTTTCTTGCTCTACGCATTTCATTAGAAAATCTTCACCAGAAATTGAGTGCTATAAATAGATTTCGGTGAATCATTTCTTTTTAAAAAATTGAGGGAAATATAAACTGTAGATTTCATTACAACCTGTCGGAAATATCTGCGCACCCGGTTAGAATGCGCTTCACCTCTCGCTTCCCCACGCATCGCCCCGCCTTCGCCTACCTATATTTTTTTTTTATAGTACCCTTGCTTTCGTAATCTCATTCTTGTTT
Source organism: Spilarctia lutea (assembly GCA_916048165.1). NCBI lineage: Eukaryota > Metazoa > Arthropoda > Insecta > Lepidoptera > Erebidae > Spilarctia > Spilarctia lutea. Next base: position 15,818,944 of record OU696479.1, read on the forward strand.
ATTGATACTTCGTTCGAACTTCGAACTAAGTACTACTCGTTCTAGCAGAAAAACCTTTAAGTGCTGGATAACCTATTTATCGAATATGGCTAGGTATATAAAATCACGATACGACTTATAGGTTTTTTAAAAGGCTACTCCCGCGTTAGGAATATACATTCTGTGTCGCGGGGGACTTTACAAACATACATGTAACGGGCACAAAGAACACTCAGACTTAGAACAACAATTTGTGGATCACACAAAGTATTGTCCCATGTGGGATTGAACTCAAAACACTTGGCGCAGCAGAAAGCTGCGTGATGACCGCTCAAACCAACAGGCCAACCGTGCAGTCAAACTTTGTTGCACAATTTAAACAAAAACGCGGTAAAATTATTTTTGAGAGATACAAACAAAGTGGTCTAAACTAACTATATAAATATTTTCTAACCCACTCAACTGCTCAGTCGACCTGTCTCGATTTTGCTCATATTCACATCTACGGTTTCCCAAAAACTTTAAGGGCTTTTAAACTGAGTACTTTCCGATTCAGTGAACTGTAAGGAGGTAATGTTTTTAGAGTAAAGCATGTCACCTCCATATTGAAAGCTAAACCGTTGTCTTTGGTGGACGATAAAATATACGATAGTACCGTGTTATAATATTTTATGAACAACTAAACTCTAAGCGCAGAGATTATTAATAATTGTGTTTAGATATTATTAGGCATTATTTATCGTCATATGTTTGATATTATTGTGTAATATAAATTGTTCCATAGACATATATGTTTATACAATGTTGTTTGCTTAACCTACTGTTTGTCCTTAGGTGCGCCACTTTACGAATTGAATTAGTTTTGATGCTATCTTATAGGTATACCTGCACACCTACATATATAAGTTTAGTAAGGAGTAGGTATATATTTCTGTTGTTTTATTGTGATATATAATAGATATTTTTATATACTACATACAAAACTATTTATAAATCCCTAATAGACACCGATATAGGTACTATGCTCTTTGGAACGACTTCAATACGGTAGTTTCATAACTGTTAAACGAAATTAGTTAAAGTTCGTATGAAATTACTGGGTATGACGTTAAAAGTCATTAATTAAATCTAACAGAAACACCGTTTAACTAATAATAGGACTGCCACTGTATCGTTACACAAATTCATGTGTGTATTTAAAGTATTCAACAGTACATCAAGTTTTAAATATTTATGAATCACCGTTTCAAGAAGTCGCATTAACAACTGATATTGCATCAGGCGATAAGAATTCGATTCCCACATATGATAATAAATGTCTGCGTGATTTTTAGATCGTTTTTCAAAGTCTAATTATTCTTGTTTTTGGAGGGTTCCACTGGGATATTAAACTGCGTTTGGAAACCATGTGCTAGATAATTTTTGAGATTAGCACATACTTGAAAGTTTCTATGGCTGTTTATATCAAAGTGCGGAGATAGTAACTTAATAATTTTTCTGACAGGTTCTCAGTAGATCTCAGCCAAATGCGGTCCTTACGGCTCTTCTTCAATGACGATAACTGCACCTGCGGTCAACTTGTAGTCGCATCCAGGGAGTCTCAGTACAAGATTCTCCACTTTCACTACGGAGGACTCGATAATTTGGCGCAAGTCCTGCACCGATGGCACTCCTTACTGCATAACATAAAACTTACACCAGGTAATTCAAAAAACCTGGCAAATATTTATTATCAACTAAGAATCTTTTGATGTAAGTAGGTAATTTTGTTACAGGTTCCGAGGAGCCAAATCTACCATATCGGCACTTCATGGTATGCCGCCCTGAGGTACAAAAGTCTGAACAGCACCCAGAAGAAGGGAAACTTCCTAAGATCACCCCCGAGTTATTCTACGGCAAATTAATGAATGGAAAAGGGCTAATCGAAGATGATTTATTCCTGAGAAAATGCGTCTTCTTTGGAGGTTTGGATAAGGAATTAAGGAGAGAAGTTTGGCCTTTCCTGCTACACTGCTACCCTTATAATTCCACATATGATGAAAGGGAAATAATTCTGCACATTAGGTCTAGGGAGTATGAGGAAATAATGAGAAGAAGGCTAGAGAAGATGACTCCAGAGCAACACGCCGTATTCTGGAAGACAGTCCAGAGTGTTATAGAGAAAGATGTGGTGAGGACTGACAGAGGCAATCCGTTCTTTGCTGGAGAAAATAATTATAATGTAGAAATTATGAAGAATATACTATTGAATTATGCTGTTTATAATCCTATTTTAGGGTGAGTATTAAGCAATTGTTTTTATTTTATGCCTTACTGGACACCATTTGTTTTACTTGATCTTTTTTGCAGTTATACCCAAGGAATGAGTGACTTGCTAGCACCAGTACTTTGCGAAATAAAATGTGAAGCAGAAGCCTTCTGGTGCTTCGTTGGTTTAATGCAGAGAGCTATTTTTGTGTGTACACCGACCGACAATGATATGGACAACAACCTAGTAAGTTGGTTTTATCTAATGAAATTACTTTGACAACATTTTTACGCATTCATTTTATATAGGCATAACGTTACATGGAATAAAACAGTTACGTTACAAATGTACACTAATTAGACTCAGAATAGTAGCCTAGGTTTACTTAGGTAAGATTTTTTTTTTAAATCACAATTACTTTTCCTATTTAAGTATGTTGGTGTATAACTTAGTCTAGCCATAAATACTGTTACAAATCATTAACTTTAAAACAAAATATAACTTTTCAATTTGAAATCTGTATTTTATAATTTTTGGACGATTGTTTACTGTGTTTTCTTATTTTCGCACCAATTATATAAAGTAGGTATATAATATTAAGTGTCTCAAGATACCATTCTTGACAAAGTAGTTAAGCCCCTTAACAACACCATGTTTAATAACCAAGAATGGTCCTTTCAGTAAGACTCATTAAGCTCGATCAGAAACGAACGTTACGGACTGCATTTGAGCTGAAGACTGGCCGTTATCTAGTCCTGTTCTTAATCTACTGGATTATGATTAATGATCAGTTTTAAAGTAAGGCTTGCTCTAAACGCCTTGATAATTTGGAGTCCGATTTTGGAGTTGAAAACAATCTATATGATTGGCAGTTAAGAATTTTCTTATAGGAAGAGTGCGTATTGCTATTGATAACTGGCCTCAACGTCTAAAGGACTGTTTTGCAGCCAATGGATACCACTTCGAATAAGCTTTAATTATTTTTGGTCGGTAATATTATAATGGTTTTATATTAATGTACAAAACTATTAAAACTGACACACTGTGATAGTAATAAATATTACGTACAATAAATTTTTTTTTTTCTTTGTAACAATATTTATGGCAAGATAGTAGTAGTTAACAAACGATGTTAGATTTTAGATTGTTCTGTAAAGTAAAATATCTTCATAAATTTGAAATAGGTTTTGTAAAATTTTCATAAAATTTAATAAGAGGTAGGTAAACAGGAGTTCGGGTTCGTGTCTAAATCTCTCACCCACTCTTTCTATAGTAATGAATTATGTTACTCAATTTGACGTGACGTGGTGTGAGTTTCAGACATAGTCTGCCAAGTTTCACTTTGTAGGGCTCTCTATCCTCTCACGCACACGAATAATAACAATCGATTAATGACATTTGTGTGAACTGAATCGTCCTTTTTGATGAGACATTAGAATTATATGATTTCTATGTAATTCTCGTGTCACGTTGTTCCTTACGATAGACTCCGTAGCTCTTTTTCAAGCGTTACCTACTTAAATATCACTCTTCTATTAATAGGAGCCAAGTAAGATTGAAAAGAAACGCAAACGAAGTTGCGTGGGTCAGCTAGTATGTATCACAAATTTGAAAATAACTTTGGATGGGTAAGCCAGGAAATATTAGGGTCTGTTGTCGTATCAGGGTTTTCCTTTCTAGGTCAAACTTCCTTCTCCATCTAATGGTAGCGGGACCGCGGTTTTAGTACGTTTGAGGCCGGCCACCGCATCGGTCTGTACCGTTTTTTTTGGGAGGGTTTCCTCACAAAAAAGGGCAGAGAGAGAGCTATTCTCAGACTGGCAAGGCATTAGTGAATGTTGAGTCCACTATGATAGTACACGGTCAGGGAAACTTGTTAAAAGTTAAATCGAAGAATTTTCTGTTAAGTATAGTTTATTTTACGAAATCTCTCTTTAACAAGAAATGAAACAATTTTTACACAAGTCACTTACTTTAATGTAATTATGTTTATAGTGCAACATATCAATAGTAGGTATACAAAGTATAATATTTGAAAAGAATAGCAGCTAATATTTTGTAAGATTCTAAAATCATTTGAGACCCAATCAACCCTACCTATCGTAACATAACTTCTCAATTCTAGCACTAGGATAAATACTTTATAACGCATTCAGGAGCTCGGATATACTATACCTATCACTTTAAAGCTCTTATCGGTTTGGAATCTAACTCGGAATCAGCTCTAATCGGAATAATAAATGATTTGGTATCAACAAAAATACCACAAAATTTAATGATGTAAAACATGCATTCATACTATGCCTTTTCTTTTACTCGTGCGGAAATCCTCTCGGATATCTTCTACTGGGTGGCATATCGAACTCGAACCGACTAAAACCGCACGCCGTCTTGGGTACTACGAGCCGGTGAACCAGGTGCACCCCAGTAAGGAAAACCCTGGAACCCCGACGTTCTTCAGGCCACCTATCACTACCTAGTTTGAAGGTGGCCCCCGACTGTGCATTCATGCTACACCTCCCTAATCTTTAATTTCAGAGTTACTTGCGGGAGTTAATAAGAATAATGTTGCCACACTTCTATAAGCATTTAGAAAAACATGTCGATGCAATGGAATTGTTATTCTGCCATCGTTGGATTCTATTGTAAGTTTTTTTTTTTACAAAAGATAACGTTAACAAGACCTTACCGAAATATAGAAATACACACACACATAAACTCACATAATATTCAACAACCCTCGTCGAGCTTCGAGTATTTATAAAGGAAAACATTTATAAGTATTGAAAACTCAATTAGTCACAGTCCTCATCTTTGTTACGAGGTTTCTTTTATTTTCTAGAAATCGATTACATCCTATGCTCTCGTCTGTATTTAGATAGACGTTCAATTTGACCTTTACATTAAAACTTTGTGTAAAAATAACATTTATACGTTCATACTTTTGTGAAGGAGCCGGGAGAGGAATTGTTTTACTTTATTCTTATCACCTAACTTTTACGGTTTCTATAAAGCATATTTTATTTAAAGAAATATATTTCAACACTTCTAGCATTTCCATATTGAACACCTTTGTTTCCCGCAGTTTCTTTGCGCCGCAGAATAGAGAAATTAACCTTTTTTGCTTTCCTGTGCTTTGCGTCAAAGCTCAATATGAAAAACTTTGATCTTGTGCGTACAAAGGATTGCAACTAGTATTGAAAGCTTTTCAATTACCAATTCCTCGGTACACGGAGAATTCATCGAAACAGTACGCACGTAAGCTACGAACGTTTTGAATAAATATGACTTAGCATGGTTCTTAGTGCCCTTCAATAGCAGTAACTGTAGACAATTTTTTTCATAAAATGGCTAATAGATTCTCCTTATCACTGCCGTGTCAGTTTATACCAACCAAATTATGGCGGGATTTCAAGGTAACCAACATAGAAAAAAATTGTTATTGGAATAATTAGGTTGCAATTTTTCATCTAAATAGTCTATAGTCTAATAATAACACTAAGTCTAGTAATAATACTAAAGATATTCGTAGATGAATTCATTCTAAAAATGGACCGCGAATGAACAAACAAAATAAATTTTTTGAGCCAACTAATAGTAGCTATTTTACAGAATTGTATTGTTATGAAAGTCATTTTGTGCCTATGCATAAAGAAATCTTCTTAGATAATTAGTGAATTGAATGGAGTTACCATAATTTCAACCGTCTACGTTCATATAAACTAAATATGTAGTAGGAGAGCTGGCACCAATTTTTGGGTAGGTATTTGAGGCTAGTTGAAAACTTGTCAAATACCTCTCCTATTATATCCCAACTCGGGATTGTCTATAGCATTACAGGCTCGTACCTATTCATTATTTGTTTGATTACCTGGCAGGTAGAAAGCCCCACCGACAGGATCTGTCTTTTTGTGAATCTTATTTTTTAGTTATAAATAACACTCCATTAAAATTTCAAGCTGCCTCAAAAACATTTTTTATAATTTTTTGCAAAATATTCTGCACGCGTCTGGCAATGTTAAAACCCCGATTAAATTATCTGGCTTATTTTTTTTCGTATTCATAAGTATTATACTGCAACATATATAAATTGCGTAGTGCCTCAAATATAATTTGGGGAAAATAAAAAAAAAAAAAAATTATGTAGGCTTTGATTTAGCCCCGCTACTCACCAGCCAGGTCTGAAATCCCGAGTTGGGATATAATAGGAGAGGTATTTGACAAGTTTTCAGCTTGCTTCAAATACCTACCCTAAAATTGGTGCCAGCTCTCGGACTAAAAGTAGGTACTACCTACTTGTAAGTCAAACAACACAACATTTTTACAAAGGCTTCTTCTAGATTCTGTATATCAATATTATTTTCTATGCATATTGCAGATGTTTCAAACGTGAGTTCACGGAGGCGGTAGCGCTACGTATGTGGGAGGCTTGCTGGGCTAATTACCAGACAGATTATTTTCATCTATTCTTGTGCTTAGCAATTATTGCCGTTTACGCAGATGACGTCATTGCACAGGACCTTAATACAGATGAGATGCTGCTTCATTTTAGTTCTTTGGGTACGTAACACCTAAATACTAATTAAATAATAATTAAATCTCTAGTTAAAATCTGTTCTAAAACTACGTATTCTTATTGTAAAAAGAACTAAGTATTCCTTTATTAATGTTTGGAGTAAATTTCATATCATGCACAAAATATAAATATTTAAGTATCTGAAAAAAGAAATAGTGTTTAAGCTTGCGACTGCATTTATAATTAAAAACAAGGGAATGGGTAGGTAATGAAAGAATACAATCAAAATACGTGCCATAGTTAACATAACTTTGACTGCACGGTTGGCCAAGTGGTTTCGGCGGTCGCCATGCCGCTTGCTACTGCGCCAAGTGTCTTGGGTTAAAATCCCACGCGGTACAACACTTTGTGTGATCCACGAATTGTTGTCCCGAGTCTGGATGTTCTTTGTGTCCGTTTCATGTATGTTTGTAAAGTCCCCCACGACACAGGATGTTTATTCCTAATGTGGGAGTTGTCTTTTGAAAAAAAAACTAATTATTTCTTCAGGACATTTAATTTTTTCTTTGTTGATAAACACTATAAAAAGGAATATCGATTTTTCCATGTGAGTTTATCTACCTAAAGAGTTGGTTGTGGTCGGTAAATTGATTCTTAAAACGGTTTAAAAAACTTTTGTATTTGCTGCTGTGATCAACGTGTAATCGAATTATGTTGACAGACCAGTAAAACTTCAAATACCTATAGCTTACAAAAACTAAATTAAAACAAAACTTGCAAGAAAAGGTAATAAATACGTGATAATGAATCGAACTCTGAAGTTCCTTTTTGCAAGTACCTAGAAGATGTCTATGTAACATTATGAAGATATGTAATGAATCTCTATGAGTGAGAGGGCGATTCGTCGCTAGCTCAAAGAATTGATTGATGAATGATTATGAATAAGGTTATAGGTATTTCAATAGCGACATAATCTTTTTTAATTTGCACTTTTAAATTTTAATTTATGGTTTCAGCTATGTACATGGACGGTCGCCTAATTCTGCGCAAAGCAAGAGGTCTACTTTATCAATTCCGTCAATTGGTACGCATTCCATGTACCTTAGCTGGGATGTGCCAACGCTGTGGTCCGGGAATTTGGGACTCTACTCACAGGCCTAGTGTGGAATGCACAGGAGCTCATGATTTTTGCAAGTATGCGGTGCAGTAAATTTTCTTTTTCTACAGCATAGCATTTGTTAATTATTATTTGCACCCATATAAAAAAACAAATGTTGCCCGTCTTAACCCAAAACCAGCACGCATATTTTATAAATAGAACATTACTCTTAATAGTGTTGAGCCTTCTTTTAAAAGAATACTATATTTATCGTACCCGTTACAATTTGTAGAATTTAAGTGTACGAAAAGTTTTTAGATATATAAAAGTGTTAGTATCGTAGCTTACTTAGCAAAATGAGGCAAGTTCTAAGTAAAAGCTAAGTAAAACATCACGAATATTGTTAGAAAGTTGCGAGGCTAACTGTAAGATGATAAAACTGTCACGTTTTTATATCATTTGTCATGTTTGGTGTTTACGCATATAATATGAAATTGTTACCCCATATTTCATGTCCGCTTTTGTACAAATCATGCTAATTCATTGTACAGATAAAAGTAACTGTTAAGTCTATTATCTATTGATTTATTTTATTTTAAATTATCATATGTCCTATGCAGCTTAAAATGTCATTTTGTTTATTAAATTTAATGTATGTAAATGTATTATGAGTTAGTTTAAAAAAAAACGAGTACTGCCTCTAATGCTTGATCGCAGAGGCGTGTTATAAAGTTCGAATCAACAATATATATACGTACGTACGAGGTGAATAAATTGTACAAAATAATGTCAAAGTACAAATTATCAGTATTAATTCAAAGGGAAAGATGATTGAAGGTGTATTGGGAATGGTTTTGATGGTAGGTATGCCTAGGACATATCAACAATTAATAAGAATATGTTCTAATACTTATCAATTTGATAAGTATTAAAGGCTCAGTTTACAAAAAAAGTAATCTGAGTTGAAAGGTATAAATAAAATCTCTAGTTAAATTGTTATTAAATATTTACCTGTTCAGAAACTTCCTATTCATATTGAAAAATAACTATTTCTTAAATAATATTTAGAGTAAATTTCATATCATACAGAGAATAAAAACATTTATTTGAAAAAAGAGGTGGTGTATAAACTTGCAACTTTTTATTATTTTTTATTGAATAGCGGGCAAACGAGAAGACGTATCACCTCACCACACCCGCAACACCAAAGGCGTCACAAGTGCGTTGCCGACCTTTGGGGGATGGGAAATGGGATGGGGGAAGGGGTTGGGGTTCACTCACTCGGTGAAACACAGCGCAAACGCTATTTCACACCGGTTTTCTGTAAAACCGTGATATCACTCCGGTCGAGCCGACCCTGCATTTATAATTAATTACAATGGAATGGGTAATAAAAGAATAACATATAATACGTGCCATAATTAACAAAACTAATTAATTAATCCAGACATTATATTTTTTCTTTGTTAATAAACACTATAACAACGTATCTAATATCGATTTTATCATGTGGGTTAATTTTTCTAAAGAGTTCGTTGTGGTGTCGGTCCTTGATTTCAATTTAAACGTTACGTAATGACACTTCAGAGTTCTCTTAATCTTTAAGTTCGTTAAATAAATTCTTGTCTGTATAAAGATGCTTATAAAAATGGCATGAATACCACTTGTAATTAATACTACAATAGTAGTAGTTACATCATTTATATACCTCAAATCGCAACGTTGAAATTAAATAAAAGAATCACCTTTGACATCAACTGTTTAGGCAGTATTAACATAACTTTTACATTTTGTTTTATATATGCATGTTTGTGAACGTAAATCTGTCCCTTACATTCACAGTACTATTTTAATTATCACTTATCAACTCAAAGGTAAATCTATACGTATGGAGATCTAATTTTATATTCTGAAAAGAAAAACACTTAATGTTATAAACTATAATGTTGTTATTACCGTTTAAAAAATACTTAAATTGATTTGAAAACCCAATTGATGGTAAGAGTATAAATATATCTACTCGTATACATAAAAGCGTAAGGTGTAATTCTACATAAAAGTAATTGAAAGATGCACCGGTTGAAATGAATTTATGTCGTGTACCTAATATAAAGACACTATTTGTACCTCTTTACTTACGTTATTGCGTATGATCAGTTATTTTTTAGGTGAATTTTAAATCTCTGGAAGCTAAAACTCCTAGTCAAATGTCGCTTTACACCAGTACATATATTATTAACAAAAAAATAAACAGTTTATTATATTATATAAAGTTTGAAAAATTCAATAAAGGTAAATTATTTGGTAGGAAATATCATTAAACAAAACAACTAGGTAACTTTTGGTGACAATGATAGTTGCTTTCTTTAAGTAATAAATAACAGAGTAAAGGGTTTAATTGACATGTATAGATAGACTGTCGTAGCTGTGTAAACCAAATAGAGACCCAACTATTGGTCACAAAGTATGCACACACATTATCACAGCATTTCACGAGTGTAAAACGTAATTGTCACGTACAACAACCTAATAAGATTTTAGTTGTTTTGTGGTACGAAACTATCTAGACATATTAATTAATTATATATGCATAAACATAGTAAATAAGTCGTTACAGCGCTACACGTTTTCACTCAACGAAAAGAGAGGTTTAATATAATTAATTTTAAAACTAGAAACTATAATTTTGATTCCGTAAACAGAATATGTACCTTTAATGAAAAAAAAATGTATTGATATAAATGCACTGGTATATATTCATTACACTGAGTATTTATACTAAGTACATACTACTAATATGGGACATCCCTATTGCATGTTCCTATTCCTACTGTCAAGTGAGTAATTTTACCATTGCAAAAAAAAACTATTATTTTTAATTTGAAGTTACAATCGATACATTCTTTGTTCGTTTTATATTATTGTGACAGCCTTTTTTAAGTATAAGTATTAGGATATTTATTACGAATGAAGCTACAAACTATTGCAAATGTTTTATTTTCGCATATTGTAATTGTTACGCGTTCTCTGTGATATAAACGATCTGCTTGTATTATAATATATTGTAAATGTTGATACGGTAAACCTATTGTATAGAGAATAGGAGTCATATCTCTTTAGAAATAAATGTACAAGCATTTTATTTGTTTTCTTTCCTGATATCCAGTCACGTATTTAGTCGGGTTCGTAAACTATTTAATCTGGCTTTTGGACTATACCTAGTCAATAAAAAAATGTGTCATCCACTTGGAAACCCTTATTATTTTTGAACCAGTACATATTAACCCGGAAAATCATTATCATCATGAGCCCGTTGCAGTTCACTACCGAACATAGGCCTCTCCCAAGAAACACCACAGATCCCGGTCCGTAGCTTTCTGCTTTGCATCCAGTCAACAGAACACTTTATACTCAGAGAGATTCAGTCGCTGTCAGACCTTTATTAGAGGTCCTCTAACGCAAGTCATCCCGCTATATGGCCAGAGAGCGGTCTACACTACGTCTGTCAAAATAATACTTATTTTTTATGAATTGAGACGTCTGCTAACTCTAAAAATTATTACCGCGATATTCGACATATACGCAAGCGGAGCCAAGAGTAAAATGGTGTAATGTAAAATTTTAATAATTACATCGTAGAATTACATTATCAAATTACCAGCGTAACAGTCTACTGCTGGACATACGCCTCTCGTTATAAAGTAGGCTTTGGCATACTACTCTACCCTGGCCAGACAGATTGAATTTAGGAATTGTTTCATGTTTTTTTTCTCTGATGAACTGTTGTCCTCCAGACTCGCTCTTCTAGTCCTCTTCCTTACAACACCAAAAGCGTAATTAGGGATGGTGACACTCCGTATTTTAATCACATTATAGTTCCTCTTAGTAAAATCAATCTTATTCTGTGTGTTACAAAACGCTTACGTTTTTGACTTGTTCGACTTATTAAAAAGCGGCTAAAATGAATACATAAAATATTTCCTATAAAAGTGGCTGGCCAGCATGTCAATCAGCTATTTGCAGTTCCTATTTGTCAACATAGTTATGAAAAAGAAACTGTTGCTTTTTCTTTCTATTCTATTTCATGTTACATACGTATTATCTAGCTAAGGAATCGAAATATCTAACAAAAAAAACAGCATTCTAATGAATTTGGTTTTAGTATTTTGAGAGTTGTCGACCTTCATATTGTTCATCATACGACTTACTGGCTGATATGTCTGAAGTTGTAACTCATCATGAACTCACTTGTACATATGTTCATTCATATTTATTACTGTATGTCTTACAGCCCGATACGATAGCACTTACGCTGAGTGCTCTAATAAGTGTAACTGCGAGTGAACGTAATTTATTGCCTTTAAAGTATCTACTTTGATGCCTGATAAGACATTTGACAGCTACAATCTTGTTGTGTTTTAATAATAAATGACTTACGGTTTAGTTTTATTATTTGCTGTATTCGGTGCACAGGCGTCTCTAAACATAACAATGTCTAGTTTACCAAAAACTATGCGGGCTGTCGGCCTCTATAAATATTTACCGATTTCGGATGTTAACAGTCTTATTGATTTAGAAGTGAAATTACCAACGTATGGAAAAACTGATGTGCTCGTAGAGGTTAGGGCTACATCTGTGAATCCTATCGATACAAAGCAACGGGCGCCGAAGCCAACAGTAGAAACTATACCTCGGATTTTAGGCTGGGACGGCGCTGGAGTTGTAGTGGGCAAAGGTGAGGGCGCAAACTTATTTAATATTGGAGATGAGGTGTTTTTCACTGGTGACATAAGAAGACCAGGATCTAACGCACAATACATGGCGGTCGATCAATTACTGGTAGGACCAAAACCAAAGAATTTAACTTATGAACAAGCTGCTGCCATGCCGCTCACTACCCTCACTGCTTTCGAATCACTTTACGATCGTTTATTGCTATCAGAAAAAGATAAAGGAAAGAGTTTGTTAATTATAAACAGCGCTGGAGGAGTTGGAACAGTTGCTACTCAACTTGGCAAGCTATTAGGACTTAAAGTGATTGGAACGGCGTCTCGACCAGAAACAGAAGCTTTTACTCTTGAGAATGGAGCTGACCTTGTCATCAATCATACCAAAGATTTGATACCTCAGTTGAAAGATAAGGGTTATGAAACGGGAGTAGACTTTATTCTCGTTAATTATGATCCGGCTCCATATTGGGATACATTAATGACTGTTATTAAACCAGAAGGAAGAATATGTTTAGTTGTCGATAGTAGTAAACTATTAGATTTGAGACCATTAAAGGACAAGAGTTTGACGCTGGTGTCCGAAATGATGTTGACGAGACAGAAGTATAATACTGATGGGAAATTCAGACAACATGAGATCTTAAAACAAGTGTCCGTTTTATTTGACGAAGGGAAACTGAAATGCACCTTGACTAAAACAATGTCACCTATAAATGCTGCTAATTTGAGAGAAGCGCATAAAATAATAGAGTCACAAAAAATGGTTGGTAAATTAGTGTTGACTCACTTTTGACTCGTTAAAGAGTTATAAATAAAAGTTTTTTTTTATAATATGAGATGAGTAAGTAAACCTCTCTCTGTTGTGAAGTTAAAATAAAATATTATTCACAAGTATTTTTGTTTCGTTAAATAAGTTATAATTCATGACTAAGTTGCAATCTCCTTTGGCCTTGTTTTAGCCGTGTGAAAAAATTCTACAATAATGTTTATTATTCTCGATAGCTAATAATAAGTTTATGGCTCGTGATAGTAATGATAGTAGGTAGCTACGTTATGCTTTAATGTAGGGTGAATGATGAATAGGGGACGCGGTAGAAGTCGTTGTCACCGCCTTGAGTCACATTTTGGGGCGATATGGCCACTGCAAACGACTCAAGACGAAGGTGCCTGGACCCTGGTGCGACCGAGGATGTCGTCTGAGGCGAGGTGCGTTCTGTCTCTGTGTACTGTGTAGAGTAGTGAGCGTTTTCCCCTGAGGGTGACCACGCTCGTTCAGGGATGTACCTCAATCATGGTATATGGTAGGGAGGACTCCAGTAGCCGCCGTTAAGTTCCTGGAGCTCCACCTAACAGCCGAGATGGGCCGCCGCGAGATTTAGTGAGTATACCTACGGGAGTCCCACACTCGCCCAGTATCCCCAATGGAGAGTATGGTACGAAAAATATTCCCCGCGTAAGGTACGTCGGATTGGAACTAAAGTGATTAAAAAAGCAGTATTACGCCACATGCTATTGAATGGAATATTGTCCTATTCAAAAGAACTATGTTTAATACCTATGAAAGAAAATTTTACATTGTTTTCGAGATAGGTATGTAATCTGCGTAAGTCATATTATTATGAGCAGATAAAGAATTTTCACAAGTTAAAAGTTAACTATTTTTGTGTACGCGATAACCTCTCAACGCCACGAATCATTTATGTAGGAATTTTACTATTAAAATGTAGGTTAGTTTCTTCAGCTGTTTATTAAATATAGATTAATACCCAAGTTACAATATTAAAATAAGATACGTGCTAAGCACGTAAAGCTGTCGGTCCTGCGCCTGATCTCTTCCCGGTCGTGTCGGTTAATCGTTTCAATCGGATTATGAGAGAGGGAGCAGAGAGTGCACCTGTGTTTACGCACACACTTGTGCACTATAATATCTTCTGCATAGTTGGCTGGTCTCCGTTGAGAATGGCCGCCGTGGCCATAACCGGCCAGGAGGCCATCATCATTCAAATGAAAATGCATCTACTAATACAATTAATATTAAGTAAAAGCTCTTCCTCAATGCAAGACGCTGACTATCACCTTAGTGTTGTATAGTCCAGCTATTTGTACTGAGATTTAGATTCGACTGCCTCGGTGGCGCGGTGGTAGTGAATGCGACTGCTGTGCTTGAGGTCTCGGGTTCAAATCCTGGGTCGGACCAAGTGTTTGTGTGATCTACAAATATTTGTTTCGAAGTTTGGGTGTCTTCTATGTATAATATGTATGTATTTACAAAAAAAAAAGTATATATGTATTCATATCAGTTGTCTAGTACCCATAACACAAGCTCTGCTTAGCTTGGGACTAGATGGCGTTGTGTGTTAGATGTTCCAAATATTTATTTATTATTTATTTATTATTTGTTCTAGCTGCTCATACAGACATATCTCACGTGTCTCAATAACAGAAGCCAGCCATGTGAGGAATTTCATTAGGTATTTCTGACCACTGTTTGGTACCATATTTCTTTTACCATTCGATGAGTAAATATAGTATTTACGCATCAAAAGCTTTGACCTGATATTGGATGGCGATATAACGTAGGATAAGGTACGATGGGACTAACATATTACCATGTAATAAGTCTCTAATTTAATAAAGATATAAAAAAAAGAGTAAATATAGATAGGATACCTACGTAAATTTTCTTCGATCTGAAACGGTAGTGCAAACCCAATATAGGGATTGTCTAATCGAAATAAATAACTTAATTTTAATCAATGTTAAAGCTTCTACTTCAGTTTAGTACTATCCTGTATGAAATACTAGGATATTTCGCAGTATTTTATGATCACGCATTGTCTGATTTTAATTAATCTTCTAGCCTATAAAGCATATAACTACATTTTGTCATTCACTAATGTTTTAATAATACATTCATAAAATAGAGTGGTAATTTTTATAAAATTATAACTCATTAGAACCATTATTACATATTATTGATCTCCTGAGAATGATGGCAATGTATTAGAAGTGTTGAGAATGCTTGGATCGAATTTCTGTCCCTGAAATGGTGAGCCCGGAGCGTTCCAAGCCTTTTTCAAAATACTCATGCTTCGAATATCATCGCTAGTTGGCAACCCTTGCATTTTCCGTTCTTGATTCCATTGTAACTCACGAACCTTAAAATAAATCAAATATTCATCATTATCTAAACTAATCGACACTAATATTATAAAGAGGAAAGATTTGTATTTTTGTATGTAACGAATAAACTCAAAAAGTACTGGACCGATTTTAAAAATTCTTTCACCATTCGAAAGCTACATCATCCACGAGTAACATAGGCTATATTTTATTTTGGAAAAAAATAGGGTTCCGTAAGATATTTGCGTTTTTCAAGAAACAAGGTGTAAAAAATCAACCAGAAAAGTTACTTATTTTACGATTTACAATAATATAGCTTATACATCAGAATAACACGTAGGCTATAATTTATAAAGATACTAGCTTCGCATCGCGACGTTGCCTGTGATTATTGTCGTACCGCGGGTAGCACCGCGGGGTTTAGCTATTCGCATTAGCTAAGGATATACTTTTCTGATACCTACATAATGTATTGATAGCACTAGTCTTAAGTTATTTGGCTTATATGAACCCTATGAATAATATATATCTATACCTACAGGGTGTCCCAAAAGGTTACGTAGCTAGGAAGAGGGGTGATAGGGGTGGTCACAAGGGTCACCAGAAAAATAAAAAAAAAATCCCCTCTGGGAATTAAAAGAATAAAAGGCATTTTTTAAAAAACTAACTAAACAATGAAACCAAACAAAACAAGTTTAAACAAGTTTGGTGAGTGAGAGAGACAGGAGATACATTAAGAAAGAGAAAAAGTAGGTAGGCCATCTCTGGTTAGTCAAATAGTATGTAGTCGGTCAGTACATTACGATCTCTCGTTTACTGCGCATCCTTTGTATTCGTTTGTGTTCATTTATAATAATAATAATAATACTTTATTTCATTAACCAACTTTAACATTTTTAAAGGTGACCACAATGACCTTTTAAGCAAAAACAACTTTGCTTCGCTTTCTGGACTTGATTATTTCTTTGTGATTTGGACATTGTTTGTGATTTCTTCCAACGACCCGGCTTTCTCAAGGACTAAAGTGTACGATACTGTACCACCATGCCACCCACGTACACTGCGCAAGAATATGCGAACATGCATCTCATTTACGGCGAATGTAGATGTAATGCCGGTGCTGCAGCAAGACACTACCGAGAAAGATATCCGAACGCCGCACGTCACCCGGATAGCCGTGTTTTCGTCAATATCCACCGACTATTGTCTGAGGGTCGATTTCCACATCAAGCGGTTAATGAAGGCAGACCTCGGTTCGATGTCGAAGATGAAGTGTTTCAAGCCGTCGCAGACGATCCGAGTACTTCAGTTCAGGCAATTGAAGCAAGTACAGGTATACCAAGAAGTACTGCTCATCGCATATTGAAAGCTGAGAAGTTTCACCCGTACCACGTGCAACGCGTACAGGGTCTGTTACCACGCGATTATCCTGCGAGACTGGCATTTTGTCGTAGGATGTTGCGCATGCATAGGGAGGACCCTCAATTTTTTAATAAAATATTGTGGTCCGACGAGTCTACTTTTAAAAAGGACGGATACATGAATCTACACAATTTACACGAGTGGCACGTAGAAAATCCCCACCTACTTAGAGAAGATCGGTCCCAATATCGTTTTAAAGTGAACATGTGGACCGGAATACTAAATGGTAAAGTAATAGGACCCTTTGAGCTACCTGAGGCACTGACTGGCGCGGCGTACTTAAACTTCTTACAAAACGAATTACTAAATCTATTGGAAGATGTGCCGCTAGAAACAATGAGGAATATGTGGTTCCAGCATGATGGGTGCCCAGCACATTATGCAAGTCCTGTAAGGGATTTCCTAGACGAAGAATACCCTAGTAGGTGGATGGGAAGGGCCGGTGCTATAGCGTGGCCAGCTCGTTCACCGGATTTAAACCCGTTAGATTTCTTTTACTGGGGTGCTATAAAAGAAAAAGTTTATGGAAAACCCATCACGGACTTGGCTGACTTGAGGGCGAGGATCACAGAGGCCGCGGAATCAATCAACAATAGAAGATTTGCTCGCCATATCTCCCGCTCATTTTTAAAACGATGTAGGGCGTGTATTTATGTTGATGGTAGACATTTCGAGCATTTTATTTAAATAAATAATTTTTTTATTTTTTTATTTTTGAGTTTCATTTAAAACCATTGCAATAAAATTACCTATTTTTTTAAGTTTTAAGAAACAGAATAAACATTTAAAAATGTATTTGCGTACGAATTTGAGACTATTGTTTTATTGTTATGTTTTGTTCTGCAGGGGTATTGTTTCCGAAAATTATTTTTACATATCCTAGTAAGAATTTTTCAAGTAAGTGTTATACCATTTTGGAATTGTAATAAAATTACCTATCTTTTTAAGTTACTCGCCGGAGTTCCATAGTACTTTTTTTTTTCAGTACACTTGGAGGAAGTTGAGTGAAATCGTAATTACTAAGTCCTTGACTGGACAAGAACTTAATTTTCTTTAAAATATTGCTTAGATATGTATTGTTTTTTTTTTGTTTCAATTTGAAAAAGGGTTATTGACGATAACATAACAGCATTTCTTTTTAATTATACCAATATTTGTAGATCTTCGGGAGCAAAGTCGCCCCAAAAGGTGTAAAATTTTTAGTTTTAAAAAAAATGCCTTTTATTCTTTTAATTCCCAGAGGGGATTTTTTTTTTTATTTTTCTGGTGACCCTTGTGACCACCCCTATCACCCCTCTTCCTAGCTACGTAACCTTTTGGGACACCCTGTATATATAAAAATGAATCATCGAAATGTATGCACGCGTATAACTTCCGATCAGCTGGACCAAATTAGATAATTATTTTTTCTATATGTTCGTTATTATTAGGACAAGGTTTGCAGAGAAGAAAAGTCAAAAGCATTTATCAGAAATTTTGAAAATATTTACGAAAGAAAAATATGGCAGTACAAAGTTTGACGGGTCAGCTAATTTACTATAAAAGCTGTAGTTTAAACATAATCTAATACAATATGTCAGAACAATACAAATTAACGTTATGAAATATTATTATTATTTACCTTGGCAACTTGATCTTCAGGTAAATCATCTAAAGGCCTGGAGCAATCAATTCTATCAAGGTCTATGGGTTCCTCATTATTCAATAACTTATTCCACCATCTTTCTTGTACTTTCTCTGTAAATAGGAATTATAACACAAAATTAAGTAATTTCTATAAAATTTTAATGAAAACTATGAGTGGTAGTCTACCTTAGTTTTTGATACACATTCTTCACTAAGGAGAAAATATTTACACAGAGTAATGCTTTCATCTATTTGTAAAGAATGTTACAGTAGAATATAGAGACACTGAAGTGTTGCTTGGTGTGAGTGGATGAGGGTAGATAAAAATTTAAAATAGAGTTGGCTAAATTACAGTGGTACTAGTGCTCTGTGCCTCGAGCATAAACAAATTACAAAAAAGTAATCATATAGTTATCAAGATTTGTACAGTATCCTGCCCCTCTTCTGCATAAAAGTAACTAATAATGCTACCACAAACAATTAGAATTTATTTTTGTATTGCAATATGTGCCATTCAAAAACAAAATGTGGCCTTGAACATAATTTGTACAAAATGTAATTCTAAAATGTGTGTACTTTAATAATACTGAAAATTGAGTGGATGAGTTCATTCCTATATTTACCTTAGCGGACCCTACACGTTACAGTATGCTTGCGCAAGCTTAGACTTGTACAAATACACGTATTCGGAGGTGACCACAAATATCATTTCAGTGATAATATTAGAGACAAACTTCTTAGCACTCCATGGATTCACCGTGCGGGTGCCGGGTCCATCGTGTGGCAGAGGGAGAAACTTAAAGCAGTTCCCAGGACTTACGACCTGGATGTAGGTTTAAGGAGGCCCCCTTTAAGATGCGCATCAACGCTCACCTTCACTGCTCGAGTTTCCCGCCCTACCTAGCCAAATTTGGTAGGAACCTGTTAGTGCAGCCTTGGATACTCGTTCTAAAATAGAACTTACTGCAGATCTCGACAGGCCAAGGTCTTTCAGAAGGTTATAGAGAGATTTAGCTGGTATACCTCTCGCTCCTACTTCTACCGCGTATAAATTAACCACATAGCCATTTTTGTTAAGTTCAGTTGTTAGATCGTAATATTTATTTAATTTTATTCTATGGTCTTTAGGAATATTAGTTTCCCACGGAACAGTAAGCTCTACTAATATTATGTGTTTAATTTGTCTAGAGAAAAGGAATATGTCCGGTCTGGATGACGAAACACCAACATCCTCTGGGATTTCATAGTGCTTATCATACGTATCCATCAAAATAGTCCAGTCAGGTGCAGTACCTAGGATTGAGAAAGGCTTGCTTTTAGATTTGGTAGTTGAGCCATCCTTTATAAAGTTAATTTCTCGTTTATTTGTAGTCAATCCTTTTTGGGCTCTAGCTACTGAAAGACTTACTGCACAATTATATATAAAAAAATATATAATTGTGTCGTAAAGTCGTAGTCTTTACTTTTTATTTGCCAAAGACGTGGCTCATTTCTGTAAATACTTAAAGGTAGTCTCGTTCATTTTGGTGCGTACTTGTAGGTAACTAGAACACTACTGAGACTTGAGCTGTACTGTACTGCACTGGTAATAGTACATCTATGGCAGCCTATAGAGAGAGCGAGAACACATTCCATTGTTCTGCAGCTTACCTAAATGCATGATAAGTTTTCCCTCACTGACACTCCAGAAACTATCTATGGCCTTTATTTTGTATGTCAATGAGTCCTTAAGAATTATATCTCCATTCTTTCGCAGTATGCTAATGTCTCCTGTATTTA
Source organism: Spilarctia lutea (assembly GCA_916048165.1). Taxonomy (NCBI): domain Eukaryota; kingdom Metazoa; phylum Arthropoda; class Insecta; order Lepidoptera; family Erebidae; genus Spilarctia; species Spilarctia lutea. Next base: position 15,839,466 of record OU696479.1, read on the forward strand.
TATTAACTTTCAGATCTTTGGCTGATTTAATATCAGGTGGTAACTTCACTGTTACATCTGTAAAAGGAAAGCAAAAAAATATTATTATAAAATCAAAAAACCTGATTGTTTAAAAGTAATGAACTGAAAAGAGATAAACAAGTATTACAATATACAAATGAATGTTTATTTAAATTACTCAAACTCAGAAAAATGTATACTTTGAAACATATTAGGTATGTCAATCATTGTCTCTTCAAATGTGATTACACGTGTGTTGAAATTTGTTTGTGAGAAATCAAAGAACTAAGTTCTTCCAGTAAGTAGCCATACAAGTGTTTGAAACAAGTATACAATATTTCTAGTTCTATAATTGCACTTTAGCTTAATATAATATTATAAATGTCCGGTCTGTTCGATTGCCGGGTCAGACCAAATGTTTGCATGATCTGCAAATATTTGGTTATGTTTAATTATTTATTTATTTATTTAATACATCATGCACTTTAGGTGCATTGGCGGACTTAATGCCAAAGGCATTCTCTACCAGTCAACCATCGGGTGATGCAGAGAAGACAAGAAGTGGGTGCATTTGTAAATAAGAATGTATTAAAATAAACATATCTGGCAACATAACAAATACAAAAAATATATAAAAGCTAATCATACATACAAGAACTAATACATACTATACATATAACTAAATACATATCAGCTAACATAGATACGAGTACATACATACATACACAGATAGGTGTACCTACTAGGAATAATAGATGACAAGTGAATAATAATTATGTATGTATTTACAAAGAAAAATGTTTATAAGTATTTATATAAGTTGTCTAGTACCCATAACACAAGCTCTGCTTAGCTTGGGACTAGATGGCATTGTGGGTGGGATTCCGGACATAGATGTCCAGAATATGTATTATTTATTCATTTATTAAATGACAACTATTTACCTAATTCCATAATAGTCTGAGACCATAAGTAATGTTCCCTATCAGCCCCATTGTAGGTTTCACTATTTTTCTGTGTAGGAAGCATTGGAGGTTTGTAATCTTCTGGAATTGTTGTGGGAGACTCCTTTAATGATAATTCTTGTATTTTAGATTCTGCATGTGCAATACTAGCATTCTTTAGTGGTTCACTATGCTCCTTATCATGTTCTACAGTTAGTTCTTTTTCAGTAAGTTCAGTGTGTGTGTTAACTGCTGTGTCTTCAGCTTCCAATGCATCTTCGAGATCTTCATCAGCTATAACTTCCACTTCCTGTGCAACTGTGGAGCACATAATTTCATTGTTGACATCTGTGGGTTTCAAAGACCCATTGGGTGACTGGTTCTTGGGGTCACATGTCCTAAGGACTTTCACAACTAGTTCTTCTGCAACTCCTGGAGGAAATCCCATGTTTTCATAAGGACCTTCTGGTACATGGTAAAAGTCAGTTCTGAAATTAAATTTGTTCATATTTGGTACTAATGTAAATGATAAAGTTTTTAAAGCATACTGGAAATACGTATGTAAGTAACAAATCTTACCTTCTAGCTAAAAAATTGAAAATAGTAGACAAAAAACCTAAGATAGATTTTTCGTTCACAAGTATTGATGATAAATCTTCGTCATATTTATACATATCAGGAACTCTGGACATTTTTGATTATTTGACAAATAACTGATCTTTGTTCGTGTTAATTATGATAAGAATGTATTACTATTAGATAATTATTTGAAAATATTCCAGTTTTTCATAAATCCTAGCATTTGACATTGACTTGACAGTAAGATTGTTATGACAGACAGATTAAATAATTACCAGTTAACAAATGTATTATTCTGTTGATCGAACTCACACAATCGATCTAAACCAAGATGTTGGTTCATTAAACTTGATTGGAATCATAAAATTACATTCAATTTCATTAAAGAGAATCGTTTTATTTCAATTATAAACACGTTTTTCAAAGTAACTAATTGTATTTCATATATTTAATTTAAGGATGTGACCAGGAAGTGAAAACATTTTTAGTTACCATTGCATTGACCCTACACCATTGAATTAAACTTCGAATTTAAAAAGTCTATACAAAATTAATCATCAAATACTTTATTTTAGATAATATAATATTTTTGACAGTTCGATATGTTTTCATTTCAATTTTTTTTTTATAGAAAATGTTTTATAATAAGGAGTATAAAATTAATTCTATAAAAAAATCTATGTAATTGTTTTACCTACATAATTCTTTACGAGTTGTAAAACAAGAGTTGCCTATGTTGTCATCGTCTTGTATTTGTTAGTTAGTTAGTTTTAACTTTCATTTCTACGTTACAAACGATTTTATTCGGTACTAATATTGACTAAGCATTGATTTTATTTTACTCGATACAAGTAAAATTTATTTCATAATTTTTGACGATATTGCTATAATGAAATTTTTACAATAAATTTTCTTACTGGCACCACAAAACCAGATTTTAATTTACATTCCCGCCACTTGGAGGAGTTGGTTCGCTTTCGAAAGTTTCACATCCGCAAGAGAGCGGCAAGGCAAGGCGAAGTGAACTAGGCAAAGAAGTCTCGCGCGCGAACTCGGCAGACTGCAGGCGATGACCGCATTTATGAGTTTTTATTAAATTGTGTGTGTGCTGTCGTGTTTTCCGTTGCATTAAGTGTCTACGAAAATGCTATATAGGTGAACTCATATGAAATAAAGTGTTGTGATAGTGATATTATTTCTTTTACCTTCCTCTATCTAATACTGTCTTTCGAAGGTTGTAAAAATGCCTTGCTCAGCGGTAACTTTGTCTATAGCGACCATTACAGCAATCGTTGCTGCTGCTCTAATGGCTATAGCATTTTCAACGGATAACTGGCTTTATATTGAAGTCAAACGTTCTAACATACAGGTAAGAACTTTTTTGTTACTTTTTATAAACTTTCAAAACATTTGTTTATTTAGTTACCTCCGTTCTCATAGACGACGTTCTCATATGTGTGAGAAATTGTATTTCTGAAATCGAGTTAAACATACTTGCTTTAAATTGAGGTCATGCACTTGCTATTTTAAAAATTGTAAGCTCACAGATTCACCATCAAGATGGAAAGAATTCGACTGATTCAAATAGAATAACTATAAACTTAGCCTATAGAAGTCGAAGCGAATATGAAAATTAGAGACAAAAAACTTGAAGAACTGTTAGAAACCTTCAACTACAAAACAAACAATTGATAAACATCTTAGTACCTAGTTTCTCATTGTCGATTGTCATTGTTTTCCATCGAGCGATACAATCGTGTACCTACATCAGTAAATCTTTGGACTTACGAGAAATCCTTCAATTCATTAGACAGGATTGCCTACACACGGTATCGAACGAACTCGATTAAAATCGTCGTAACACGTATTCTTTCGAATCCTTGCCGAGACACCGTTAGTGTAGACTCGTTACGCATAAATATGCACGTATTAATGGCACGAAGAAATGTGGAGGTAACTGTACTATTCCGTGAGGTACTCCTGTGCACCCAGACGTGGAGATAAAGAAAACCTGACCGATAACAAAACATGCGAACCACATTTTTTTATGTAGGTACCTAGTGGATATATCGTCATAAAAATTCAACCAGGAAAACATCAAGCTTTTAAGTGTTGGTTATTTCTTACTAGTCTTACTAATATATAAAGGCGAAAGTTTGTATGAACAATTTTGTTACTCTTTTATTCAAAAATGGCTGAATCGATCTAGATGAACTCTGGCACAGAAATAGATATATGTTCTGATATAGTCTGGAATAGAACGTACTTTCCCGTGGGATGAGCAAGATACAAAAACGATGGTGGGTTCCACCACGCTGCGCAGCTAGTCGTGGAGTAAAGATTTTCTGAAAGCACGTTATTTGTAAAAACTGGAACATCTCACGGTTAATTTGCTTGTTATGTACCTACGTTTGCATTTTTTGTACCGACAGGTTCTGGTTTCTGTTTTTTTGAAGCCGAGGTCACGTTGTTTCTTTTTTTTGCGATTTGAGCCAACTTGTTGCAGCGGTTTCTACCTGCTTGCAATGACTTACATTTTTTGTTCGTCTACGTGTTATAGGGGTGGGTTTGAAAGCTTTGATAGTCACGTACGTAACTATATCAAAGGGTAGTTCTCCTTTATTCTTAATTGTACGATTTTTTGATACATTTCCAATAAGTATTTAAATTCTTATTAAGGAAACAAGTGTAATAATTGTAAATTAATAAGTTCAACAGAACAGAAAGGTATGACGTGGTTTTCTAATTACATACTACTAAGACTAATTATCTTACAATTACGATGCCGATATTCGATTCCCGTCTTATTCGATGTGAAAAATTTGGTAATTATCACTTGTTTCGACATTGATCACATTATTTTGATGTACCTATCGATAATATAGTAAAAAGGCAATAGCATCCATCCATATTCATACTTTCATATATTAATATTATAAATTCAAAAGTGACTCTGTCTGTTACGCTTTCACGACTAAACCGCTACACCGATTTTAATGAAATTTGGCATGAAAATTGTTTGAATCGTCAGGAAGGTCATAGCTACTGGTTATCATACCATAACCGACACACGCGGGCGGACCGCGGACAAAAAGTAGTATACCAATTTACCTTTAAATATTAATAGAACGAGACCTGATCCAATTTCAATAACGTATAATGAAAAAGTGTACAACACATAAATCAAATTGTAGTACATTATTATTCTTCATATGGCCATAATTATGTATATGAATACTATTAACATATATACTACTAGCTGACCGACGCAACCACGTTTGCGTCTTTTATTGCCCGTAGCGAAAAATTTTCCCCCGTATAGGGTTGATTTTTTACACCTTGTGTCCGAAAAACCCCAATATCTTACGGAACCCTATTTTTTTCCAAAATAAAATATAGCCTATAGATTTACCATAGCAGCGCCATCTATTGATTACTTACTCAACCCAGTCGAAAGGTATCTACATCTGTTAGAATCATTTGGAGTTAACAGATAATTGTGACTGTCAAATAATAACAGACAAATAATTAGCAATAAATTAAAATTGCGACTATAATTTGAGATTTAAACTATCCTATCCCTCAAGTTGGATCGAACTGCACATGGTGTGCGAATTTTATTATAATCGGTTAAGTGGTTTTGGAGTCCATTGAGGACAAACATTGTGACACGAGATTTATATATATTAAGAAGAGAAGATGGTTGAAACAAGTTACTAACAGTTAACATGTAAAAAAAAATATTGCAAGATGCAAATTAGATGTTCCACTCGGGAATTTACCATAGTGATTTCTACTACGTACATTTTTCTGCTCATCTATACTAATATTATAAAGCTAAAGAGTTTGTTTGTTTGAACGCGCTAATCTCAGGAACCGCTGGTCTGATTTGAAAAATTCTTTCAGTATTGGATAGTCCATTTATCGAAGAAAGCTATAGGGTAATATCATCACGCTAAGACCAATAGGAGCGGAGCCCCAATGAAGAATGTTTAAAAAACGGGGGAACTTACGCGACGGGCAATAGTAAAGGTAAACGAGGTTGCGAGGGTCAGTTAGTACTCTATGTTATTCTATTAAAACTTGAAGAACATTATTAATCGGCTCTTTAAAATATTAAATGTTTAATTTGCGTAATAAGACTCTTGTAGAGTTGGATGGTAAGGCATGGTATGTAGTATATGTTTTCGTAATATTAAAAGTTTTAAGTATTGTATTACCTGTAATTGTATAGCCTGTTCAAAAAGGTAGAATAGTAACACCTAACCAAAATTAGCAATTTCAAGTAAGATTACTAGTCAAAAATTACCTTTAATCATAAACATTTACTTAATAACAATAATAAAACATTTAAATAATTTAAATATTAAAGTCAAATAAGAAAAACCATTAAAATAAGAAAAATAATAGTAATTAAATTCATTCAAATATTTCTCAATTTAAGCACGCAAAGACGTCGTCGAATGGAACTTGATGAAATCACATTTTGATGCTTAAAATCGGTAAATGGTACGAATATGTGACGTCTTAGTATTCTTGTCTATTTATATTGTAATGTGTAATCAATTTATCCATTCGTTTGGGTCCTTTCGGCCGTCCATTCTATAAAAAAAATATCAACAAAATTTAATTTCAAACTGCGTGCTTGAAATCAACTCTTTGTTAAACACCTCACCGACGGAAATAAAGTTGGAGAAAATAAAATATTTAGCTGCTTGCTGCATGTGAGAATTGAAGACATTTCAAAACGTGGAGCGAATGATATATTGGCTATCTACACTCTTCAAGCCTGTTAAAACTTAGATAAATAAGTGGAAAGCTTGAGAAAAATCAATACAACGCTTTGTGACTATCAATGAAGTGGTCTTCTGTCGATTTCTTTTTTACTCCTGATAATCATCTGAATATGTACATCTTATAATAAACATTTAACTAGGTTTTAGTTGTGCTACCAGAGCTACCTCTTTTAATTTTATTCTATTACATACTTGAAACTCGGATAAGGCCGACACGTTGTTTACTTGTTCGTCATCGTTAAAGAAGTCAGCTAAAATAGTTACAAAAAAATATGTTTCAGATCGGGTGTCTCCTAACATAATCATTTTTCCTTTGGTTTTCTGTAAAAATACATTGAAAGCTTTTAAATTTTACAACGGAGCAGGTTATAAGAAGTCCATCAGACAACCTTCAAATAACTAAATTAATGTTATGTTCCAAAGATACGGCAATTATTTACAAGTTCACATTAATCCGAAATATCTAATTACTTCCATTGCAGGTAGCTATAAAACCAAGGTTTTTCAATCAGGATTTTAGCCGTAATAATTGTTTCCTTAATTGTTTGTTGTATCTGAAAATCAATGTCATGTAATAATTTTTCGTTATTATAAGGTTGTTATATGTAACAGAAAACATGATATTACAGGGCTAGGTAAGTAAAAGATCAATTTAAGTGCAAGTAATCTGTAAGTCACGAAGTAGGCACATCGTACTTTGTTTTATTTGGTTTCAAATTTTTTGTTAGATCACGACTGTTAATTGGTAATAGACGTGTAACCATAGCTATGTCATCTCGTTATATACTAAAGTGTTTTATTTATTTTATCAACCTTTACGAACGGTTCCTGAGATTAGCGCGTTCAAACAAACAAACTCTTCAGCTTTATAATATTAGTATAGATATCTAGATTACAATAACCTAATAACAAATCAAAAGCTTTTATAAAATATTGTGAACGTCAACTACTTATTAGTAGTTCTGTTGCCTTTCATCACCAGGTTATATTCACTCTTATAAGCATCATCCGGATGTAAATTAATCATTTACAATAAAAAAAAACTACATCTCCAACGGTGTGACTATTATTTGAAGAGTTCTCACGATTTCTCTAGGATTTCACCGCAAGGTCCTGACTTAATGACAATCAAACCAACTAGAAATACACCCTTTCGCCAAAAAAAGGACTCCTAAACCAAGTCGGTCCAGTGATCTTTGGATAAACGCGCAACAAAAAGTGATAACAAAAACATTTCGAAGAGTCGAGAACTTTTCCTTTTTTAAACTTCGTTCAACGGGGATTACGTTGATTAACTTTTCCAAGCGACTTCCAAAACGGCAGCCTAAGGTTAAAAATATTCATTCTATGCTTATATATACATATTAATTAAACATAAACACATTTATAAATAGTCATTCATAAATCTATCCGGACTTCGCATTATATGTATTAGAGTGTTGTGTAGTGTGCTAGTTCCTTATAAAAGTGTCATTAACAATTGTTGAATAAATTAGAAATTGAATTAAATTTCAACTGAACGAACACTCACTTTGAATTCAATTGTGAGTATAAAACGCTAATGCAAATCAACAGACTAACAAAACGTTAATTTGAAACAATAATACGTCATGATGATTATTATCACACTTTATATAATGTTATACTCTAACTTTCATTGGCGACTTCGCCACGTAAAGCATGGGTATTTTCCTTCCCTTGGTACAGTACTCTTTTGGATGAAAGTTACCTTATATTATATTATATATATATATTGTCTGTATCGCTGGAAACATGTGAATTTTGAAATGTTTTTGTAGACGCTAGGTGTGGTTACTTCCTTTTAAACGTGCATATGTACATTAAAGACTAGGTTTGGTCAGTACCTCAAAAGGAAGAAACGTAACCTTTACAGGATCACTTTGTTGTCCATTGTCTCTCAAGACCCTTTTTCTCAGGAATGCGTCATGGTATCAAGCTGAAATTCATATCAAATACTCAGGTCTACTGTCCCATTGAGCGGTGAAAAATCAGTGAATCTTCAAACCAACGCAATCAAAAGATACAGCCGTTTATGATGGGAATTTTCGACACTCGCAAGGGAATCAAAACCGAGTACTTCCCGTGAACTTAGAATCTTGAAATTTGGTACGAAGCAACGTCTTATACCTACAGATAAAGAAAAAAATGCGAAAAGCTTGAATTTTCAGTTACATCATATAATATGTCTACAAGTTTGTACGGAACCCTCAGTGCGCGAATCCGATTCACAGTAACTAATCGTTTTGGTGATTTTTTGGAACACGTAGGGAAATAATACTGTCAAAAATCAGTGGACAAATTTGGACATGTTTTTACGTTGCAAATAGACAGAATTATCGAGATCAGCAAATTTATTTCGTCAACTTATTTATGGAAAAGAAAAGAAAGTGATTTATGGGAATGAAGTAATTCTTTTTCTAAGAAACAAGACGGCTTATATACGCAGCGAATATCTGAATTGACGTTTTATTACATTTATTGTGCTTTCTAGCGTTTAAGTTTAAATTAATGAAATTAGTAACCAATGTTATTTTAAAATTAAATATTTTTAACATCTGGTAATGACGAGTTTGAAAGTTGAATTAGGCGAGCAGACATTGCTGTTAACATAGAAATGTGGTTTGTTTGTTGCCCTACCTTGTTGAAACCAGTTGTTGCGTTTATTTAGAACTCAGTGTAAACGCTGTTTCAGAAAAGTAAATTCTCCTTAGAAATCAGCAAAAATATTAATTATCTTGCGTTTATACTAATTATTTTATTTTACTTAGTACAACTGTAATTTGCACTCGTATCTGATATTTTTCTTAACATTTCTGTGAAGGCGTAGACTCTTTAGGGGAAAAAGTGAAAATTGTATACCTATTCGAACTACACACACACTCACACAGCTCATGTTACTTTATGAATCTATTTACTCAAAACTTATTTTCCTCAAACTTCAATTCATCTGTCCATTTAAATAATAGCTTGTGTGTAAACCATTTTTCATATAATTTATTAGCCCGAAGATAGACCCACACAAATTAATACAACCCAAAAAAAAATACATCATCATCATCAGCCTATCGCAATCCACTGCTGGACATAGGCTTCACTTTAAAAAAAAACGAAATGGCCTGGAACTTTCATACAAAAATCATATTAAACAAAAATCAACGAGTGTCAACAAACACTGGGTATAATGGATAATTGTCTTGGCAACCCGCTTTCCTGCGACACCCACTTCTCACGACTTCCGACTACGATTCTTCTGTATTATTCCGCTTTGTTGGTTTCATAGGAAAGCCAATTTAAAACTTAGGTATTTATGTTTGAGTTTAGTTGAGAATTTTCTAATTCCGACTCTACTTAAGCTCAAGCAAAAAAATTATCGATGATAGACGAAGAAGAACAATAGGAAATGCTGTAATTTTTTTTATCGCTTTTTTTACTTTCAAGTAGCCTTATACTATTAATATATACAAACTGATACAAAGATAGTAACTTAACCACAAAAATACCCAAATAAGGACTACCAATACTTAATTAATTAACGGATTATTGCAACATTTCGAGAACTTAAAAAAAACAGTCGTTTACGAACATTTAGCTAAACCACTCGTATAACATTTTAACATTTAAGTATATTGAGATCATGTAAACTTTATATATCACAGAATCGTAGCATATTACATGCACAAGACCTAACTTGTTCTGCGCTGGCTGTTTTATTTATTGCATAACTGAGATATCTTCATTGCTCCAAGATAAACAAACAGCTCAAAATTCTTGAAAGTGTGAATAATCCAACTGATTCTCATATCGTTAATATAGTTACCTTTCACAATTCTGTCTATGGCTATAGCTTGACGGCCTTTCACTGTACTTTGCACGTTTAAAAGATTTTGGTTTCGATGGTGAGGTAACATATACCGTTATAAATTAACTGTTACGGTTATTTTTCACTTTGTAAATTCAATTTTTTTTATTTTATTGATAAAATTTAATCCGAAAGCGTTTTTGGTAAGATGGCAGGGGTTTCACTTAAAATGTTTTTTAACATTTTCACAAATCTGTGTTACCAGTGAAAGGAGGTTCGATATTATTTTAATAAACATTGAAAATATGAAATAGATTTAATAAAAGTCGTATAGATGACTTTTTAAAATCAGCCTTTTTTGTTAATTCATATGCAAAAATATTTACATCGAGAGCGCATTCCTTTCTGAATGTCCTTCTTTTTAATCGTTTCCCGACTTACATACTTCTATCAGCATTTACACCATTACGAACTTTAAACTAATAGGTGTTTTCGTTTAAAAGCTCTAATGAGTGGCAAAATGATACATAAATGTTGCCAAACCGGTGCACAGGCAGCGTACCAAGTTTCGCACAGTGCACTCTCATTATTGTTACAGTATTGTGTCACTATAGTTTGCTCATTGATTTAGCAACTAAGTATAATAAAGACATTTTTTCTCCTAATTAATTACATATGTACGACATGCTTTATTTCACTGTTAGAAAAAGTATGTGGCGTGATTACAGCCAAGATGTTTAATTTATAGATTTCGTGCAATGTGGAATTTCAATTTATAGTTTTCATGCAATGTGATACACGCATATTATTGTGTTTATCACTATTTATATTTACTACATCAATAGTATAATCTATATCGAAAGTAATAGTATGCTTAAGGATGACGTTACCATAATTATATTCAAGAAAATAATACCCGTATGCAGAAGCAGAAGAGAAATAGAAAGATGAAAAAATAAAAGAATTGTCAAAGTGAAAGAATTACGAAGTATTGGCCTCAATTTATCGAGTGTTATTCATTTATTCTTATTGGTTGGCACTCTATGGTGGAGGATCAGCTGAAAACGCGAATAGACTGAAGTAATCTTTCTTCTGCCATAATAATCTTTCTTCTGTGCTAATGTTTTTTTCGAGCATAGTACCAAACTAAAAATACTACAACTAGGTATTGCATTTGCTATATTTTTAATAAATTTCACTCTGCATTCTCAAATTAAAAAAAAATATAATACTTTTTTCTTATTTTCTACAATTCAAATGTTTTAACTGAATTGCTAAATACTCACGACTACAATAGATTTTATATGGCAATTTACGCACAAAAAGTACTTAAAATAACGACTCTGCTTTCTCTTACTTAATCATTTACATTCAGAATAATATGACGTTCTACTAAAACAAAGCGAGGCGTGATAAATTTTTAAAGTTTCTAGTCTGATCAGAGTAAAAGATTACGACTAATTTATTTCTTGATTAAATATATTTGCATACAAGTGTTTAGTGTCAAATCTGGAGTTACATCTCGACTCCTAGGTAATATATGTTGGTTTAAGTCTTCGCACCAATGCAATTAAGAACATCTACTTTAGAGCAATTAAGAAACAACTCAAGTTTACACATATTTCTATGCTTCAATGAAATCAATGTATATGTATTTCCATAATTAAATATATTACTTCAGTTCTCACATTCTCTATACATGCTTATTTCACACAGAAAGACAGACATGTCTAACCAATTTAGCGAATACATTTGAAAATTTTGGATTGTTGCATACAAATTTATTCTTGCGGTTCGAAATATTATTGTTATCTATAAGTCCATACTAAATTTACCTACTTACTAATTTACCTTTACACTAATAAGCATTTATATGTAATTTTATAATTACATAATGTAAATATATAATTATGTTCACAAGGTGTAGGATCAACGAAAATGTCCTGGTGAACTTCGGGTGTTTATCTATGTAAGTAGTTACTGTTTGGCTAGTGATTAAGAAAATACTTGTTTCTGGAATTTTCTTTGTCTATTGTTAAATAGTTGTCTTTTATATTGCAGTCTGTGTCGATATTGAATTACTGAGAGGGACAGATGATAGCGATATAAAATACCAAACAGGTGGTTGACTATTTTTGTAACATGAGACCTTTATTGTGTTTGATAGATATCCTTTCTATCTGTATAAGTATCATGTTGGTATATCAAGTCTTAAAAAACTGGTAGAAGCACAGGGGCTGTTAACTCAACGGTTGAATTGTGTTAATTATATATTTATAAATGTTTGTTATAAACGTTAGTGTGTGTTGCTTCCAAAAACTCCAATAGTTCTGTACCGATTGAACTCTTGACACGATATACAACCCGCTTCGTAGTAGACTTGATCTATGTTTTGCAACCACAATGCGCCATAGTTACTATGCGTATATAATATAGCTAATCTCATATAAATAAAAAATACCTAATAATATTAAAACAAATAAAATTAATTTCTTTCTACAATAAACTATAGAAACGGTCTTTAAACTTGTCTTGACTATTTGCTGTGTAGGCAGTAAACACTAGTAGTGTAGTTTAATTGTGTAGTTATTTCATATTCAAGGCTATCAAGTTCGAGAAACTTCCCTACCTCGGCAGATGATGGCTCGCAGCATCTGCCTCGATCTACGTAGTTACGTTAAGGCGTCTACATACCTGAGCAGCATTGTTTTTAATACTGGTCTCAGTGAAACTAGTTATAAGCAAAAAGGTCGTATGATGACTCGTATTTAGGAGCGTTTTTTTGTGTTTTATCGATAATTACGAAAATCGTTGGTGAATCGAATTAAGTGTTTGCTTAAAACAAAACTCATTATACAGTCATGCCATCTCACCTGAGTAACAATTAGACCGGCTATCTTATCGTATATAATTTTGTGACCAAGGTCCTTAAAATATAATAAAGAGAGAAATATGTCGTTACTGCCATAGAAAATGGGTAAGCCTTTGGTGTGGAACGTAACTCGCGTCGACGCGTCTTCCAAGTACAGCTGGTTATGCCGGCGCTGCTGCTGCTTCTGCGGAAAGCCTCAAACGGCGTAAGTACAAGTACCAAAATATAAAAGGTAATTTGAACCATTTGGGGTCGAAACGCAAGGTTCATGGGGTCCGAGTGCCCGCGCTATGTTTAAACAACTAGCTATGCAGCTGATTGATGTTTCTCACGACCAGAAAGTCGGCCTTATTGTAGCACTGAGAATCACCATTCAACGTGGCAATGCTAATTTCCTGTCCTTTAGAGAGCGCTACCGGTAGGCGATGATGTGGAGGAGTTTTTGACGCTTGTATATTGTTATTGTTTTTTTAATTATTGTTATGTACCTAATTTAAAGTTAATTTTATTGAATTTTAAACGTGCACATTCAAATTAAAATTACATAAAATAAAGAGAGAAAGAGTTAACATATCAGTGTTTCTTTTCACGGAAACTGTGCGTCTTGAAAGTAGTTTAACTTTCATTGTCTATATCACGGCTCAGCTTACTATGTATGAGTATATTATTATGTAGATGTGCGAACTGGTTTATAAATTCTTAAATATGTATAAATGAAACTTGTATAGGTGATATTCTTGGTTTATTATCCAGATTTATTGGTAAGCGATTCTAACTGCATATATGCAGTTAGCTACGTACGGGTAGTTTGAAAACGGGTCATACGGGTTAGTTCACACGCCACTTTAATAATCAGTACTATTGGTGGACTACCAAATGAATCAGTATTGAGTACTAGATGCCTGAAGTAATATGCAGGTTGCAAACAGCGGCGGAAGAAAGGGCGATAAAAAGACGCTGACTTCCTTCAAAGCGATGCGTCACTTAAATAGTAAAAGCTTTCCACTCGCCGTCGTTAAAACCCTATCGATTGTATCGTTCAGGACGAGATCTATAAGCAGTCTCTTTAAGTACCCAAGACGACTTTCTGTGCTCCATGTAGCCATTTTTGTACCTACATATCTGTAGGTACACTAGTAGGTAGGTATTTAGGTAGTCTACACTAGTCGCGAGTGATGATTACGTTAGTGCTCTTAGTTATTCTGTGTGATGGTGTTTAAATTTACATTCATAATACGCAGTATTGTGTATGATATCATAAACAGGTGCATACGCATTTTTAAAGAATCACCATATAAATATGTCTACTATTTTGTATTATTACATACTGATTGACGGACGAGAATGCGAAAATTTAAACAGTAAGGTAAATAATTCATGAATAATATATAGGTATAAATATTGATTTGTTACATATTTAAAGTACTTGTACGTCTTTATATTTATTCTTACTACTTAAATGCTTTCTATAAGCATTTAATAATATTAAGTGAATTTGTGTTAAAAATAGATAGTAATATGCAAATGAAAACACCGATTTCAACGCACTTTTTCATTGTTATTATTACATAAGTAATGACAAAAGGACAACCTTATTAAGGTTACGTTTTGAACATTCTGGTAGAGTTTAGAAAATGCTTTTAAATTAAACCATTTTCAGTGTTTGCGTAACATACGGTAAAAACGGTTAAAACAGTGTCATTATTTTTAAAATTCTTTTATAAAATACGTAGTTAATATGACGAACACATTCTATGTTATCGACTCCTTGTGGTTTTCGTTTTAGCATAAAAATATTCAGAGTAATAAACATAGTTAACATTGCATTATTACAACATATTTAATGTGTGTTCGTGTCGATTTTTTAATGTAAGAATACAGAACTGCTGTATCTACTACTACATATTTACTATTTCAAAATCAGAAACCCAGCTTCACGATGAATAATTATTTTCCTTGGCGCGAACCTCTGTTGTCCAGCATATGGCTATCTACGGTACAGCAACACTAAAAGTAACATCAATAACATGACCTTGGTTAAAGATAACATACAAAGAACTGTGGTAGGTACTTTGGTTACAATCAATGCTGTGCTGAGTTTACAGTTTATAAAAAACAATTGTGTACAAGATTTGAAACATACTCATACTCTTTTTAAAAAACAAGGTAAAAAGAAAAAGTTAAAGTAGTCATCTCATCCCGCAGTGCATTGCGCTATATGATGTGGATTCAATTCCAATATGTAACAAAAACGTATGTGAGTAGTTGCCAAGAATCTTGAAGTCTATATAGTCCCCTGTGCCATAGCTATCACTTCTTTAGTAGGAATTGGCTTTAAAAGGAAAATAATTACTTGAAAATCCGTACTTGGGCAGGTAGGCTTAGGTTCTACTTATAAACATATCGCTCTCAAGTGACATTTATTGATATCTACTTTTATTACTAACTCATAAATGTAATTGATGCAAAACTATTGGAAATTTAAAATATAGTTAAGTTTAAATTATGTTAAAAACCTAGAAATGTACTAAATTATTTTATAATCATATTTTGTCATAAGCCATGGTCATCAAAAGAGAAATATCTATTCAATATATCCATGTTTATATCTTTTTAAATCTACCAGGCACACAAGGATGATTAACGTTATGATGTAGCTACTTGCACATGTATGGTCCTTGGTACAATGGTCGGCATTGCAAGGTGAACGGGCCGGGTGCTGGGTCCATGACCCGACACCGTCAGGTAAAAACGTCCTACAGCTGTGGGTACCTTGTGAACAGCGCGCCAGTTCGTACACGTATAAATGGTCAGTAATGTATAAGGTGAGCTTTCTGTTGATGACGTATTAAAAGTAACCTTTTTTTTAAAAGGGTGACAACTCTATGATACAACTTAGATGGAAATTAAGAATTGGTTAAGTTTAGTAAAGCATGTGGGTACGTATTTAAGAAATGTTTTAGTAAATTAATACTTTTTGCACATACTTTTTGATTTTGTAGTAGACATGAAAATGTAGTAATAGTAATACGAAGCAATATTAAACTAATAACTTATTTACGTACGTACGTATATAAGTATGTATATTAAAAAAATGAAGAACCTTGGAGAAACGCAAAAATATTAAAAAAATGTTTTTTTAAGGTGACTGAGCAGACGAGATGCTAACCCATGTTATTAAATATTTCACAAACTGAAATATTGATTTAAAATACATTTATTTTGATTACATTCATATGTTTAAACATGTGACAAATTTTATATTATAATGTTGTAACAAAGGCAAAAGTTGACTTATAATTTTTGTGATTTATTCTATATTAATTATTTAATTAAACTTTCCTTATGCGGGAGTAATTCCCGTATCAATATTACGTAGAATCATCTCAGAATATTATGTGGTAGTTTGTTGAACCTGACTGTAAACCTTTGTGGATTATTTTAATGTGTGCTTACCAATGCAATTTATATTAAAAAAATTGTCAAGAGATATAGTCATACAACGAAATTTAGTGTAGTAGTGGTTGATGAAAATACATTTTTTAAATTGATATTCAAATTATTTCGATACAGCCAGGAAATAATAGTCTCGAGGTTAAATTTATTTCAGCTTTTTAGTTGTTAGAATTATTAGATGATATAGCCATTTTTTATTCTTTGTGAGACTGGCAACAACCAACAATCGATCACAACAACAACCAATATTGAAGGTATCCTGTTCAATGTGACAAAACTATGGATATCTGTAGGATTCAAAGTCAAAGTCAAATCATTTATTTCCATAGGCCCCAAAAGGCACTTGAACACTTAAAAAATACAAACATCAAACATTATTAATACAAATATAAAATAAAACTCAAGTACTGAATTGATCAGTGATAAAAGGATGTAACTCAAGTAATCAATGATTTGAATTACCGGAGCATAGATTGATTTCGATTCAACTCAAAGGTTTAAATTGAAATCAATCCAAGTACCAGCTCCGATGGGTATTGCATTCATGAGAAGAGCTGGTGAGAAACTCATGTGCACCATCTTTTCAAATAATTCATACAAAGTTTGTTTGTTTTTGACAACAATACTTATATGTGCAAGTTAAGGCAACCAAAACACAAAGGCTAAAAAGCGGTCTAAATAAATTATTTTTTTATTATTCCATAGTCCAAATACTCATTTACAAACGTGAGAATTCAATAACATTATTGGCGATGCAGATAGCGATGATATTGGTGCTAATTCTGTTGTTCGAATACTCTCGAAACGAAAACTATGCATCACTAAAAATGAGTTTTGTCCTGTCAAGTAACGTTTTAAATGGCAAAGATTGACTGAAATTTAATATTTCACACTGAAATAGACATAAGGTATATAAAAAGTTTCACTAAAACAAAAAATAATAGAGAATTTCATAGATATTTTAATTTACTGAGGTAACAACAGAATTCGTACCAATGTTGACTACATGTCAACTTAAATACGAGACGAACTTTAGTGCCGTATGGCCAATGACCGTATTATATATATTGTGAACATTAAATATTTAACGAAACTTAGAACTTTTCATAATATTTACTAAGTCTGCAGTACGTGGTAAAGTGACAGACAGGTTTGTATGTTCCATCATGAGCCAGAACTAACTAAATACAAAACGTGCCTGATCATACATTGACCAGTTTCGAAACCTTCGCTCACCTGCTAGGGAAATCGTATGTATTTCCATTTGTAACTAGCCAACCTTTTTTGATATTAATCGTGCCGTATTATGTCAACTAAATGGTAATATGATCGTAGTAATGATATAATCGTTACCTTGGCTAATGCGTTTACAAAAGATATCAACGCGTCTAGTTTTAACATTTTGTTGACGAATTTCGTTTACATTGTCAAAGATTAATTTCTCTTCTTAACATTTTAAAAATGTTTTCTTTAAAAGGTTAAGAATATAAATTAATACGTGTGTTGCGCTTAATAGTAAATATATATTAATAAATCGGGGAGTAATATTTGTAGTCAAATTTTTTTTTATTATTTTTATAATAATTGTGCGACGTATAAATTATAATTGATTATTTTATTTATGAAGACAGGAAGGATGGTTTAACAATGTTAGATATGCGTGTATATTATATTTCATTGGTAATAAGTATTTTAAATTACTCATAATGGCAGTAATTGTGGTGTTACAATAAATATATGTGTTAAATATAAATAATAATAAAGAATGTGTTTAATAATTAGGTTAAACCGACATGTTTTGTGAATAAATAATGAATGGATTGTAAAAAGCAAACGAGAACAGGAAATCATAAACATCGTTATTTAGTATTATTGTGAGTTGTAACTATATGTAATCGTAATAAATTATGTATCAAAACTACTGAAACTTATAACTCAAAAGAATGTTATAAACAATTTATCAGCCTTCAAGAAATAATGCTAGTAAAATTTTTAAGTTCTCAATTAAATGTATATAGAAGAGCCATAATAGTGAATTATTTAGGAAATGTCTTGTTTTGTTTTCGTGCCAGTTAGGAGGATTTTGTGCTGATGGTGTTTATTTAGTTTTTATTTCGATTATTCGTGGGATTGATTACGAAATTTTTTATGACGAAATTATAGAAATCAATATTTCCATAGCTGTATAAAAAAGGAGGTAATTCTAGTTGAGGTTTATAAACACACACCTACTTCGTTGGTCTGAAAAAAAAAAGTTTTTGAGAAGGCCGTTTCCTGGTCAGTATCGGTAACTTTCGCCATATGCCGTACACAATAATTACAGCAATACAACCATTGTCTACAGTCCACAGACTACAGACTTTCGCTCAACGGGTAGCTCTTCCGTCAAACACCTGATCATTACTCACATTATATTACGCTTAATAGTTTAGAGAGTTAATTTTATGTACGGCAACACTAGAAAAAAAAATGGCGAGTATTTCTTTTTATTATTTAATTTGTGCGTATGTTGAGAAGTCTATGAGGCCTCTCATCTCTCAATGCTTTAGTGCTGCAATTTGTTGCTGTGTTTTATTTTAAATTTAAATTATGCCTCAGATTTCACTTTTTTAAAATTAACAAGCATTACTTTGTTTCGGATTGTCCTGAACTTGGATTTTATTTATAATTATAATAACTTTCCTCGTCTACAAATTCATTCTTATAACAAATTTGAAACATAATAAGAACATTCTGCTTATACATTCACATACATATTAGAACACGACTAATTACAATACATGTAAATATTCTATTAAGAGAATTTGAGCAACATTTTGTTAGTATTAAGGATCACTTTCGAGCTGTTCTCTATCGATGGGTACAAGTATTGTAAAATATTTTTTTTATTTAAAATACAAACATAATATATGCCAAAAGTAAAAATATCTACATATATATATATATATGTAGAAACTACTAAATAACGGTTAACTCTTGCCGTTTAAAATGCTGACCGTGATCTACCAAGTCTTCAAAATTTTATATACCTAACTTCACTCAGAAATCCGCTGAGCTCAGGTGTACATATTTATTTACCGGCTTTAAACATTTTGAGGTCAAAATACTACTCAAGTAAAACAAGTTGGCACCAAGATTGTATACACCGGGTCGACACGGTAATAAATGTTAGGAAATATGTATTTACATTTAACTGAAATTGAGTTGAGAGGGAAATAAATAGTAACATTTACAGTGTTGTAATGGTAGTCGACTCTACACCAGATTTGATTCTTGAAAGGTGTGTGAACTCAAACCCAATCAGAACACTACCGATTTCATTCTACCTAAATTTCTATCAATATAACTTCATAAATTTTGTATTTAAAGTTTACTTATTTCTTTACAATACTTTTGAGATTTGCAGCAAACTAACAAATATCAATCGACGTAGTTACGATAACGTTTATCTATGTTAATGTTAGCGATTAAGTAAATAATATGTAATACGTATACACTTCGAATGCGGCTGACTGCCTGGAATGTTTGACAGCTCACGCGAACGCGTTGCGTAAACCCTCGGTATCGAGGCAAATAGAATATTATTTTGTGAATTACAGATCGAACTTAATTTTGTTTTATATGATGATAATATTTTTGTACTTTAACATGAAATTAAACATTATTTACATAATATGTATTACATAAGTTATTAAAATATAGGAAATGTTTTACGTACCTACTTGTGGTGACGGATCAAGACCTAAGAGTGTCATTACTCCGATTACACCGATACGTTCTGTGAGTGTTGAAGAGCCGATTAGGATAGCAAATTAAGCGGAATAACAGCACTGCAAAGAAAAGCAAAGCTACTAAAGACCTTTTTTTTAAGAACTAAACGATAAACATAAATTTAGAACTTTCTTGTTGAACCCTCCTACTATGTTTAACGCTGCAAACATCAAGTCCATGTCATAGGTAAACTGAGCGAAAACCCTTGCTGAGCCTGTCTAGCGATGGTTTCATAATCATGCTGCCAAAATTAGGAGACTATATTAATGGAAAACTTTTCGTTTCGGATACAGCACCTCTTCATTTTCCAGTACTTTATGACAAATGATGTGAAACCATCAATTAGGCAATTACAATTATTTTCAAATTTTACTACTAAATATGCTTTTTAATACATTAGCGATGCATTAAACGACTATGTGCAAATCGTCATATGAAACCTGCTTGTCAAATGGTGTGATTAAATACTTACGTAAAGTGAAAGGTGTATGTGTTTTGTCATTTCGTCATGAAATAATGATATACTGACATTTTGACTAATTTTTACATTAAAGTGTCTAATTTTGCGGCATGTCGAAGATTATTATTTATAAAAATATTTTGCAACTTTCAGCGATTGGCATTTTATTTAGGTTATATGGGTCATTAACTAGGACATAGGTAGATGTTATATAAATTGTTATTTCTAGTTTTTGGATAAACTTCTGGTAAGCTATCGCTAGAGAGGCTCAGGTAACATTAAAGTATATCTATCTTCCTCAAGAATAGTACTTAATTTAACTGTTTTCTAATATTCAATTGGTTATAAGTTTTCACTTAGTTCACCTACGACATGAACCTAACCCAGACGAATGTACATGAAAGTTTTTTTCATTTTACCTAAGATAAGTTTGACTACAGTGATATTTTTAAATTTGGAATTAGTTACTAAATATAGAAAAATAGATGCTCAAAACGTCTCAAATTATGACATTAAACCACCAGATAAATATTATATTGTAAAACTGTCACACATTAATAACTTTCCAGAAAATTATGATTTCCAACTCACTGAAGATCAAGATAATGTCACATACAATTTCTCACACACGATAATGAATAAGCATAAAGTTGACACTGCATGTAACTTTCTTTGCACTTTCCCATCGACAATCGTAATCGGATATTCAATTCCATAAAAACAGATCTCCACGATCGATGAACTCCACTCAAGTTGAAGGAACGTTTCGCTCCGATGGCTGATTACTCTGATGATCTCGAGCGAGCGTTGTACTGCAAAAAGACTGTTTCATTAATTGACTAAACGGCTTAGTTTGAATAATATCCTAACGTTCGGTAAGCATAATCGGTTTCTGTTCGGGTGACAGAACTCGGTACCGCAGGTAGTTTTTATTTGAACCAACTATAGTAAGTCTAAACAATTATTTTAGATTCATTAATTTACGGCGAATACATTCGATCCCATTACTAGGTACGAGTACGATGGAACTGTTTTCATTACGCAAATTTTATTTATGCATTGAAACAGAGACATTTAGGGCATTTTAATGCAAAATAATAAAGCTTTTTACGTGATTTGATATAAAATATAATCACAATAATTTTATTGTATGTTTTATTAATATAATCGATAATCGATTTATTTCAAAACCGTTTTTATAGTCTGTGGTCATTAATTACGAATGACACATCCCTAAGTAGGCGGAGCCCGCCCATAAAGTACAGTATTATCTGTAGTACATTGTATCAAAAATTATTACAAAACTTTATGTGCGTGATCTGTCAAAAGTTAAATAAACTATTGGAACGACTATAGTGTATCTAAATTAAGACATTGAATGGTTCAGGATTAGAATAAAAAATTAAGAAAAACCTTGAAAGTGTTTTAACATAATATTATAAACTTTTACAATTTTTGCAATGCGCAGTTAAGTAAATTCTACAATTCCAAAAAATGACTACCGGTATGATATTAATTTTGGCCATATTTAGTTAATATAAGCTTCAAATACTCAGCTAAAATATTATGTTATTTGTTCATTCGTGGATATGCGAGAAGCCGAGGATCGAATAAAGTGGCGTGCTATTGGAGAGGCCTATATCCAGCAATCGTTTGCGTTAGGCTGGTGACAATGTTTCATCATCATCTTGAAAAATGAATCATAAATATGGTTCTAAATTTTTAAGAGTATCTGTAGTTTCTAAACTATGACTTGCAAGATATCATAGAAATCGCGAATAATTTAAATTATATTGGGGTTACTAGGTATTTTAAGACAAGTACTGAGCCCGACTTTCAAATTACATCATTTCTTTCCTGGATTAAATTAACGAGGATTTTAAATGTATACCGAATATATGAATATATGTACGTACCCCGTAGGACAAAATCTGCTATTTTAATAACAAACCTAAACTTAATATTCCATGTCTACCTTCTTTTATTCATATTATAGGTATGTAGGCTACCGTGGGAGAGCCACGCTTCGGCATGAATAGACCGGCTCGACTGGAGTGATACCACGTCCTCACAGAAAACCGGTGTGAAATAGCGCTTGCGCTGCGTTTCACTGAGTGAGTTACGTAGGTTAGGACACCTGAGGTCCATACCTCCAACTCCTTTCTCATCTCCGTCCCCCAAAGGCCGGCAACGCCCTTGTGACGATTCTGATGTTGCGGGTGTCCATGGGCGGCGGTAATCGCTTACCATCAGGTGATACGTCTGCTCATTTACCCCCAATTCCATAAAAAAAATAGGTGTAATCAGTATGTATTGTATGTATTACTTACTTACTTTATAGGTTTACTTCCTCCCAAATCCATTCGTATAAACAATATAACTTTTTTTCGTTGTCTTTCCTACTTACCTATCTTTTCTGTGTCCAAAGTGAATGTTGAGTGAAGTGGGACCAAATTATAGTTTCAAAATGTGAGTATGTGAAATACGTCAATGTGCTACAGACCTAAAAGTATGTTGGTGTGTATGTTTTGTTCAATTTAAAGTTACATAGAATGTAAAAAAGTCGATATCACACGTGTTCAATATTGTAATGACAATATGCGTTCGCGCAGCCTTACTTTATATTATGTACTGAGAACTGTTACGTAATTAATTACTCTGATAGACTTGAGTTTACGTAATTTTCGTTACTTAATTCTGTGAATTTTATAGTAAATTAAAGCAGTAAGTTGTAAGTTTGAATACACGGTTACTGTTGCATTACTTATTCCTATAACTGTTAATAAAATACTGTTAAATATTTAATACCGTCTTTATGTGAATATTAAATACCTACAAAACATGTTTGCGAATGGGTGTTTGTAAACCGATTGTCGTGTTTTCATGGTTCGCGCCTCGGACGAGGCTCGGCGAGTGGAGTGGGCCACAACCACACTCTCGCGGAAGTGCCCTTAAACCGATACAAAGCAGAGTGAGGTGAGGAAAGACGAGGGGGCACGTGTGGCCTCGTATAGCATCGTGAAGAGTGTGAATGGAGCATTACATTAAGTTCATCACTTCCTCCGAGCCTTTTTACATAATGTAGGTTAGGGTCGGCTTGAAGTCTACTACTGTAAGTTCATCAGTATGTTTTTCAATTTAATCAGTAAATTAAAAATATTAAAATAAACTTTTCTTATGTGTATCAACTTTTCTGATAAATGAATACGGAAAACTACTATTACTACTCAATCACTACAATGATAACTTTAACTCTCAAGCAGGTGTTAAGACTTTCAGGTTATTTAGTTTACTAATAACTTCACTGTATACAGATTAGTACACGACTACTGTATTAACCACATTGCTAGTATTTACATACACTCACGTTTATATTCCCGCACTTGCTAACCATAATCAAGGGCGTAATTATATTACCTACTATAAAAAATATCATAATTATTTAAAACATCGTTTTTTTAATGAACTCTGTTAAAAATTACATTAAACTTTTGAGAATCCAATATGTAAAATGGGAAACAACAAAACATAGTTCATAATAGTTCCTTGGCGATGTCACACGACACAAATTTTCTTTCCTATTATAATGAAGTGTGAGAGAATGTTCATTGCTAACTAATAAAATTTAACTTTCGCCACGACTAATGAGTCGTCACCTTTTAATGTTATTTGCACAGCACTTATACAAACACTTATGTACATACTTGGTATATACATATAAATTTTTGAAATTGTTTACCTAAATTTAAGCTTTCATAGTGCTTTTCTTGTTTGAAACTAGATGAGGTTGTATGTATAATGTCTAATATTGCTGTTGGGATTTTCTTACAAGAAATTCTTAATATCAGCCCGGAGTATGGAAGATGGCGGTGATTCCCGCCCGTGCCTCGGATAGTACGTTAAGCTGTCGGTCCCTGTGCCCCTTAAATAAACTGACAACTATTTCAACCTTCCAATTCAGTTAAGCCTCAGGGTTGCGGAGGTCCGATGCCAGTCGCTCCGTGGAAAAACTGATATTTAGGTAAAACCGGTTGAACTCGTAGCCGTCCCCAAATAATATTGGGGATAATAAAGGCTAGGAAGATGATGACTGAAGAAGTCTGATCAAAAAACCTATAACTATACATGAACACTTCGGAAAACATAAAATACCCGCATGATTATTACAAGAACATCTCGAATATTAAAATCATTTTCAAGTTACCGTTACAATATCGCTGATATTTAAATTACATACTACTATTTTCACGATGATGTTGAATCGCTTCCCTCTATCAAGTGTACCGGGAAGTCATTACAACCTGGTCTGACGGAATGTGCTTCTGATGGCCTGTTAAAGTACATTATCTATTGTGTATGTTTTATCCGCTTGATTGTTTCTAAGGTAATGTTAAGAAATGGCGTATTCGTTGCATTGAAGGCCTTATACATATACCTCTTTGTCATCGTCAAGGAGAAAGATTTTCATTATCACTTTGAATCTATAAATCTGTTATATTTACTTCCGTATAAATTAAAATAATAAGTTAGATACTAATTCTTTCTAATTATTAATCATTAAAGGTACTAGTTTATAACTTGAAAATAAAAAGTACATTGGTTAGGTTTTTTGGTTACTAAAAAACTATTGCTCCAAACTTAAAAAATGTTTCCTTTGTTTCAAAATATGCAGTAGCATAAATTTAATTTAACTTCCTCTAATAATAATCCAACACTATAATATGAATTCAAAAGTAACTCGGTCTGTTATGCTTTCACAGCTAAACCGCTTCACCAATTATAGTAAAATTTGGCTTGGACATACCTTGATTCTTGAGGAGGGACATAGGCTACTCTTTACCGCTATACCCAATATAAATGCGGACAAACGCAAGTTACTAATAAACTGGAAGATTATTAGTTACTTGCGTTTGTTTGATAGACTTAACTAGACTTTGATAGAAATTTGGGATCGACAGTTTTACGTGCTCTCCGAGGCACGGGGGTTCAGACCCCAACTTCCAAACTCCGAGCTGTTATTAAGTATTTCTATAATCAGAAAAACTCAATAACACTTTTGGCCCGACCCAGGATGACCGACCAATGAGGCAGTATCAATAAATTACACAGCTAAAAATAATGTAGAGTTAGGTACATCTTGGTATTTAAAAAATTATTAGACAATATTAAGTACATCCTACAAATTATGCCCTTGAAGTAGCGGTCTTAAATAATCATTACATACACTCGACGCCGCTAATTCCATTAAAATATTAACATTTTAAAATATTCTATGGAGTAACATTAAGTGCCAGCAATAAGCCACTTGGCTTAAACGACTTTAATATACAACCTGTTTATATAGCGGTATTTTTTTTCTACCAATTAATAAGCACACATGACGCATACATATTATAACCTTAATAATTTTGACTTAAGCAATCCGGTTGGTCTACAATCTAGACCTGATTCGAATGTCCTTTTCTTTCAACGTCGAATGAGTCAAAACAAGATTACCACACATAAAAAACGAAGACAGTTGAATGCATTCACTGTGTTCTATGCCAAGTAAGATTACCACAGATAAAAATCAAAGACCGTTGAATGAATTCACCGTTCTATTTGTCAAATTCTTCTAGTGTATTTTCTTCCGAATGGGAAAGTACAAGTACTCTCCTATTTGCTAAATACCAACTTCTTGTCGTTTATCAAGTTCTCTCGGGACGGTTCTAATCTTAAAATTAGATGATGAAAATAGCCAATAAATAGATGAAAATGATAACAGGAGCGATTATTTCGTTTCAAATGATTTAAAATACTTTGCGGGATAACGAATGCACTACGTGATTCATTACTTAATCTTAACATCGTATATACTCGCATGTACATCATTTGTACTATAAGTATGTAAGTAGTACATGTCTATTTTATCTAAAGGCGTCGGGCAGACCGTCCATAACCACTTTCTAATGACTAAAATCATTTTGAGAAGTCGTCAGTAAGGTGCGGCGTTGAATCGATTGGACAAAGTTGACACACCTTGTTTTAAACACTAAATACCTACTCTGTAACATTAAGACAATCCATCTAATATTGGCATTTAAAATCTTCGTTAGATCAAATTATCTGAATATTTTTTTTATTGAAAAGACTAGATGACTAGTTGAAATTTAGAAAACAGCGGTTATTTTAAATTTCCGAAAATCCGCTTGCCAATCCCGGGAACATGATTACATCGGTTGTCTATTAGTCCATGCGACCAAAACTTGAAAATATTGCTTGGCCCCAATTCTACCTCCATTTTACTATTAAGGCACATTCTTGGCAAATCGATTTATAATTATTTATTGACGTAAAATTTAATGTATGATAATTTACAAAGTTTTTGTAATAGCAAAAAGTGGTTCTATTGAAATTAATTTGATGGGATTGAAAACAAGTTCGTTAAGAATATCACAAAAGTGATTTTACAATATTAATATTATAACATTAACAACATTGCGCTTTAGAACAGCTGATATCACCAATTAGTATTTTTCCATATGATTTACTCTATTTGTTATTAATATTAATTTGCTAGGAATGTGGTACAGTATGTTTTCTTGCCGTTCTTTTATAATAGGGGGAATAGGGAAGGGAAGACGTATCGCCTGATGGTAAGCGATTACTGCCGCCCATGGACACCCGCAACACCAGAAGCGTCACAAGTGCGTTACCGGCCTTTGGGGGAGTGGTTGGGGTATGGACATTCGCTATCTTCACTCACTTGGTGAAACACAGCGCAAGCGCTGTTTCACACTAATTTTCTATGAGGCCGTAGTATCACTCCGGTCGAGCCGGCCCATTAATGCCGAAGCGTGGCTCTCCCACGGTGAAAAATATTAAGTACTCAAAAATATTAAGTCAAAAATTGTTAGATTGTTGTCGAAATTTTTCATAGTCGAAACCAGTGTCGCCTATAAAGATAATATTACCTGTTCCCGTAACACTTAATTAAAATACCATTTCAAATATCTTACCAAACACCCACCTAAAAAATACCCTACCCTAAAATTACTAGAACTGAACAAATAAAGTGCAGGCTGCATGCTAGTGACGGTCTCACAAAAGGCTTAAATCACGGTCCTTGGTTGCCCTTGACGGTAATCAATCCGTTCCGTCCTTCGTGAAGCCCGAGGCCGAGGTTGGAATGCGGCCTGGGCCGGTTTTAACGTGGGTAATTATCTCGTGTTGTGGCTGTGGCCTGGCCATTGTGTAGCTGTTAGAATATCGACTTAATTGTTCTTTAATTATACCACACATTTGTTTGATTGCTGTAAATGGGGTCAGTTTATGTCTCTAATAATTATCGTAAGGAAGTATTTGCACAATGGTTTTTGACCTGACCTAGCCTGCTATTTAAGTGCTTTTTTTAAGTTATATAAATAAAAATAAAAGTTTTTTAAATATATATATGGTATATAAAATTATTCACAACGATATTTTAAAAATACCGAAGTTTAGCTGGATATTTATTTCAAGTTTCTCGCGAAGTAGCAAAAAAACTCCTTGTCGTACAGTGTACAGTTCTTCAAACTGTATTGTCTGGTATACTAGACTGGATACTCAATTCAGAGTTTATAAAATTTTTAATAGCTTGTCAAGAATAGATGAAAATGAAAGTCTACGATAAACATTTCCTAATTCATACAAAAAACATTGTTTTACTAACACATAAACCACTATCAATCTAAATGCGTATGTATGTAACTATGGAAACACAGTGAATGGAACAGAACATTTCTTTTTCAAATTTTTGCATGTCTGTCTGTCTGTCTGTCTCTTTGTTCCGGCTAATCTCTCGAACGGCTGGACCGTTTTTAACAGGATTTTCACTGGCATAGCTGATATAACAAGGAGTAAGTTAGGCTACTTTTTTAGACTACCTTCGCCACGCGTTACGTATTTTCAAGTTTGTAGTCCCTGCGGTGTAGGCTCAGTGTGCTTATTTTAATGTTTAAACTAATACCTATACTAACTACGAATTTTCTTTATTACAGTCATATGCAGCTGACAACTCGGCAGGCAACTCGCAAACGATCTTAGAGAGTTTGAACAACAAGTACTTCTTCTTCACGAGGACGCGAGGACTCTTCCGCATTTGCTATCCTAAGGAGCGGCCGCCTTCAGGTAAGATACACGATATACTTTGACTTGGAACCAAAAGAGCATATCTATAAGTATATATGAAATAAACTATGACCATTGTCCTAAATAATAGGGTCCAATGTTAATCTTCCCGTTCCAAATTAGTTCAAAACTGAAATTAATGAGATTTTAAAGCTAAATCCTTCATAAAGCTCTCTGAGCATTTACTGGGATGTACTAGACCCACTACTGATATTCAGAGCCTACCAAGAATCAGTATAAGAATATGTTTGATGAATAGAGTAAATACCGTACGTAATTCGGATTTCTAAATTGAAATTCTTTGAATTCAAATGACCAGACCTATAAAGAACAAGTTGAACAAGTTTTAGTAAAATATAGCTTGAGAATAGTGACACGAGAGGTGTTAAAAATCTATTAATATCAACCTATTCAGCACCGTTTGATGTTTTTCATCAATTCAACAAATTTAATTTTTATTTCTTTTCTTTACGTACTTCTTTAAAATGTCCCGTATTATGTCATTTGTCTTAAAATGGGACATTTTCAAATCATATTGTTAGTGATATTTTCATTAGTTCCTTATAAAGTTTCAGATAGACATCTGCCATATAACATTATTTAACAGATAAAAATTTACATTATGTAGTGACAGATAAGTTCAGAATATCTTATACGAAAATTTATCGGGAAGTGGCGTTTCCCGCCCTTAAAATCTTAAATTTACTATTTTTTTATCAATAATATTATAGTCAACAGAATTCATGTCGGTATAATATCTTTAATGGGATTAAAAGTGTTTTCTGATCGATTTTCATTAAAAAAAAATATGTTAATGTTGTCAAAGCCATTAAATTCAGATTACTATTAAAATTAGAATGTTTGTAGAACAAAGATCAAGAGAAAAACATATTAGTTTCTGGTAATTATTATCAGCGTTATTGTATTAGTACAAGTACCTACGCAATATAATAAAGCTTTTGTTTTGTAAGTGTACGGTCACGGTACGAAGGTTTCTCTTCACTCATTAATGCGTCCTATCAGGGTAGAATTCTTACTCTTAATTAATTCGAGTGCCACGTACACAAGCCTTTGTTTGATTTCTCACACGATCTTCTGGTCTCAAACTAGGCACAGCCTGAACTGTTACTTTTTGTCAAATAATACTGCTTTTATTCTTTTGCTCTTTGTTAACAACAAACACTAAGTATTTATGTATATTGATAATAAAAATACAAAGTATTATTTTAACTGTTATCTACGTAGGACGGAGTTTTAGACGTTTTTTACATATTTTACACATAAAATAAATTTATATTATATACTTATAATATAAATAAATGACAGTCTCATTAATTTCTCCTAGGTTTGAATCGAGTCCACGATCTTTGCCTGCACTATCACCTCCGAATCACTAACCATTAGGTAGGCCAATAGGCCCGGCCGGTTGGTACTCATATAATGTCCTTTTTCTTAAAAATACCTAATAGTTTGTCCTCTTTATATAGATGACTAGTAGATGACGATAGCCCGTAGCATGAAAATTTTCGCAAAATAAGTAACTTTTTTGGTTGATTTTTACACCTTGTGTCCGAAAAACCCAAATATCTTACGGAATCCTATTTTTTTCCAAAATAAAATATAGCCTATGTTACTCGTGGATAATGTAGCTTTCGAATGGTGAAAGAATTTTTAAAATCGTTCCAGTAGTTTTTGAGCCTATTCATTACAAACAAACATACAAACAAAGTTTTCCTCTTTATAATATTAGTGTAGATTAAGACATAATGTAAGCGTGTTTAAAATATACTTAATCTTACGTCTGAGAAGTCACCTATAACTAATTGAAACATTTTGTTCAATGTTTTACTTAATTGTTCATACATCGTAAACATGATTAGGTATCTATCAGGGCGTAAATATACTTCATAATTGAGTGTGAAGCCAAGGGATTCTATGCTGTATCATTAAAGTCATATGATATGTATTTGCGTGTGCCTGATGTAGTGGTCAGTGGCACGGGTATACGGTATACACACATAGGCTGACTAACAGTTAGAAGCTGTACAATAATGGTTATTACTTGTAAGAAGTAAAGTATCTAGGTTACTAACTGCGAGATGTGAGGAGATTATGTTTGTAGTAATCGTAATATCTTGTACATCATGAATACTGAGTGTTTGTGCATTTAGATAATTCATGTGTATTTAACAGCGCAAATTGTTTGCTAAACTATGTTTTTATGACAGTACTTTTGCCCAATGGTTGTGGTTTGAATTTAACTTATAACTAGGTAAAGAAATCTTGGAAGTTAATTTTAACCTTCATCATCAAAACAACAGGCAACTTGTATGAAGATAATCTCATGATGGGGCAAAGAGGTGGATTATCGAATTCTATGCTATTACGTAAAATTATATTATATATAGATCAACAACCATTAAACAATATTAAAAAAGTTTGGATATACGACAATTATCTTACGTCGCGTCTGACTTGGCCTTTCCTTGTATATGACATCGGTAAAAGCCTCCTGGCAAAACTAGATGCAAGTGTCAAGAAGATATTGAAGTTATGGCTCGGAGTTGCACACTCAGCTGACCCCTCAACTCTATTTAGGGATCAAAACAGTTTTGGGATGAAATTAAAGAAGCCATCTGAACTCTATAAACACCTCAGAGTTACCAAAATGCATGTCTTGGGACAGTCCCAGGATGAAATAGTCTCATCACTCCCAAAAGATAAATATGTTACAGAGCTTGAGTCAAGACTTCAGTTCCATAAACAATTTATGGCTGGTGCACAGTTTAGTAGAGTCGGGCTGGGTTGCGCAAAGAAGAAGGGAGACCGAGAAATAATAAAATCCTTTATACAACAAGATGAAAATGATAACTATAAAGTGCATGCAATGAATCTAGAAATGCAAAGTGAGTGGTTAACTATAGGTGAGTTCTGCATCCCGTTAGCCCTGAAATGGAGCACCTTACTATATGATTGGTCTCCTGCCCTATTAAAATTCTATCTGAATGCCTTCCAAATGACCCTCCCAGACCAAAGTAACCTAGTGAGATGGGGGAAAGCATCTGAAAAATCTTGCTACAGGTACGTATGGTGAGGCAGTAGGTACTGCTAGGCACTTACTGGTAGGTTGCAGGGTGCTGCTTGATAGGGGTTATTACTCACGCCGACATGATAGAGTACTAGAAATCATACATGAAGCAGTAAGTCTTTCAGTAGCTAGAGCCCAAAAAGGATTGACTACAAATAAACGACAAATTTACTTTATAAAGGATGGCTCAACTACCAAATCTAAAAGCAAGCCTTTCTCAATCCTAGGTACTGCTCCTGACTGGACTATTTTGATGGATACGTATGATAAGCACTATAAAATCCCAGAGGATGTTGGTGTTTCGTCATCCAGACCGGACATATTCCTCTTCTCTAGACAAATTAAACACATAATATTAGTAGAGCTAACTGTTCCGTGGGAAACTAATATTCCTAAAGACCATAGAATAAAATTAAATAAATATTACGATCTAACAACTGAACTAAACAAAAATGGCTATGTGGTTAATTTATACGCGGTAGAAGTAGGAGCGAGAGGTATACCAGCTAAATCTCTCTATAACCTTCTGAAAGACCTTGGCCTGTCGAGATCTGCAGTAAGTTCCATTTTAGAACGAGTATCCAAGGCTGCACTAACAGGTTCCTACCAAATTTGGTTAGGTAGGGCGGGAAACTCGAGCAGTGAAGGTGACCGTTGATGCGTATCTTAAAGGGGGCCCCCTTAAACCTACACCTAGGTCGTAAGTCCTGGGAACTGCTTTGAGTTTCTCCCTCTGCCACACGATGGACCCGGCACCCGCACGGTGAATACATGGAGTGCTAAGAAGTTCTCCCCCGTCTCTTACTCTTTGAGAAATTAATACATTAGTTACGTTTGTTTAGTTAAAATTTATTATTAACAGTAGAAAACCTCGAAGAACAGCTTTCTCTCATATGAAGACTGCATTTGCATCGAACAAAATTGCACAAAAAGTGGAAGTCGTAACTATAAAAGTAACTTGTAAAAAATGTACTAAATACAAACTTGTGACGTCACTGTTTTAGACTACTCAATTCGATACGTCTGCTCGTTTGCCCGCTATAGAATAAAAAAAACTAGACATTTTTAGAACATTTTAAGAAAATGTATAATTTTTTGGTTATATAATTTATTATCTATATTTAAATATTTTCAACTGTTCTGCGTCCGAGCGACATTGCGTGGTGCGTGTTTTATTTGTACTGAAACTGTTCCGTTCGTGAACCAAACGTGCCAAATGCATTAAAATTGAAGTCAATCGAAGAAATGTCTGCATACTTTGTCTTCACAGGCACGCAACATTTATATTAGAGCAATATCCCGTTATTGTGTAATCTGTTAACCGAATAAAATTATGAGCTTCTTATCGTTTTTCGGTTTAAAATATAGCCTGTGACGCTTACAAATA
Source organism: Spilarctia lutea (assembly GCA_916048165.1). Lineage (NCBI taxonomy): Eukaryota > Metazoa > Arthropoda > Insecta > Lepidoptera > Erebidae > Spilarctia > Spilarctia lutea. Next base: position 15,872,787 of record OU696479.1, read on the forward strand.
ATATAGCTATTCTATCTATTGGTACAATTTTTTTAAATTTGGTAAAGTCTCTACCTTTACCTATTTATAATATTAGATTATTATATATTTTTTTCCTTTTTCCTCTAAAACTTTTCCCAAATAGGGTAGATGACTGTATCTAAAATAATTACCGATGTCTCCTTCATTAAAACGAATATTACATATTTAACATTTGTTACAAATTTTAATCCAATAAACATTGAAATGAATTGCTCAATTGAGTAGTCTAAAACAGTGACGTCACAAGTTTGTATTTAGTACATTTTTTGTACAAGTTATCGTTTTGACAGTTGATAGGTCATTAAGTTGGGGTCAGCTTGAGTCTACTACAATACTGTGTGACTGCCATCAGACCTCCACAACCCAAGTATAGGCGATAAAGAAGTTCTGTAAAAAAGACCATTGTCTTTATAGGTCTATTACCTGCCAACTACTCGGTAACGATGGCCAAAAATGATTGTATGGCAACCAGAACTAACGCTTAACGTGCTTTCCGAGGCACGGTCTCATTCATCATACACCGACCTGCAAGACGACCGTCTTAACTTAGCAATGAGCAACCAGCCCTTTCTATATCTATTTTTTTTTTAAAAAGACAACTCCCGCATTAGAAATATACATCCTGTGTCGCGGGGGACTTTACAAACATACATGTAACGGACACAAAGAACACCCAGACTCAGGACATCATTTGGTGGATCACACAAAGTGATGTCCCATGTGGGATTTGAACCCACGGCACTTGGCGCAGTAGCAAGCGGCGTAGTGACCGCTTAAACCACTAGGCCAACCGTGCAGTCATAGATCTACTATCTGTTTCTTTCTTTCCTCATCCATTGCTGGTGTTTTATATATGTAGCAAAGGGTTAAGGATATGGAGTGTCACCAGTCATTCATTCCCTGTGTGTCGTAAGAGCCGACCATAGGGCCACAGCACAGCAAAGAGAAGGAAAATTTAAAAAATACTCTATTTCAATCCTTTTGGCCAGCGTAGTAAATTAGGCTCATACCTTGCGATGTAGAAGCTTATATTTATCGGTGTACTATTACAAGATGTTGATGATAATGATTGGTGTTAATCAGTTAAAAATCGTACCTCATGCAATATACATCTTTCAATATACTTTTAAAAGTAATTTATGTACAGATACGTTAAGAGCATTATTCATGATAAGACCATTTATAAGTTTATGACAATAATATTGTATTCATAACACGTATGTTTCGCATTTCACAATATGTACGAATGATAACATCAGAATTCATTGTTTAACGACCATACAAAGTTATATGTGTAGTTATTTTACTTTCTAGAAGTTATCTGTACATTTTCTGGTACATAAACTTGATATTATTGTCTGACAATTAATTTCTAAACCACTTTTTAAAGCCAGCTAATAACTAATCTTCAATATTTCTTTGAAACATTCTGTTGTACTATTATTTAGTAATGTTTTACAAAAAAAAAAATTATAAACCTTGAAACATTGGGGCTGAATTTGAAGGCTTTTAAATTTGTTCTATTTAATATTAGGTCTTTACCTATGAAATTGCCGTTTTGTATGCAATAAGTGAAAGTACTTATTTTTTTAAACTTTTTTATTTCTGTTATTCGAAGTAATCACCCATGCAATCGACGCATCTTTGCCAACGCATTGGCAGTTTATTGATGCCCTTCTTGTAAAAATCAGCTGGACGGGAGGCAACAAACTCTTCAAAGGCATTTTGTACTGCCTCTCGGGAATTGAATTTTTTACCCACTAAAAAGTTGTCTAAATTTTGGAAAAAGTAATAGTCGGTAGGTGCAAGGTCTGGTGAGTATGGCGGATGAGGAAGAGCTTCCAAGCCCAGCTCTTGCAGCTTGGATACTGTCTGTTGCGCAGTATGGGGTCGCGCGTTGTCGTGAATCAGCAGTGGGGACGACCGATTGACAAAAGCTAGTTGCAGATGTGCAAGCTTCTCCATCATTCTCTCCAGTTCTTCACAGTACACATCTGCATTAATGCTCATGCCGTTTTGTAAAAAGCTGTGGTGAATCACACCCGCACTAGACCACCAAACAGTGACCATCACCTTTTTATGGGTCATTTTTGGTTTAGGGCATTGCTTTGGTGCTGAACCAGGGTCTAACCAACTTGCTGAGCGCTTTCGATTGTCGAACAGAATCCATTTTTCGTCGCACGTAACTATTCGTTTCAAAATTCCTTCATTTCTTTGCCTGTTGAGCAGCGAAAGGCAGGTCTCGACGCGTACGTTGCGCTGGCGATCGTTAAGGTCGTGGGGCACCCATCTATCAAGCTTTTTTACCTTGCCAATTTGTCGCAAATGGATCAATATTGTTTTGATGCTTACATTAAAAGCTGCTGCTAGCTCAGCTGTAGATTGAGTTTCGTCAGCTTCCACAATCGCCTTTAATTCATTATTGTTAACCAAAGTCTCCGGACGACCACGAGCTTCATTTTTCAAGTCAAAATTTCCAGAACGGAACCGGGAAAACCAATAAAGGGTTGTGCGTTCGTTTGTACAGTTCTCTCCGTAAACGTTTTTGATGTTACGTGCCGTTTGTGTCGCGTTGGTGCCACGACGGAACTCATATTCCATAATTACACGAATTTTTAAAGTATCCATTATGACGAAAAATGTTCAAATGTAATGAAAATACAACGCTAATCAAAAAACAAAAGACTGAGTTTGTAAATAGAATGTCATGTTTTTAAAACAAAATTAATTTGAATTTAGAATACAGAGCCATTACAAACTTTTTTTTATTTGAAATGACTAGTACTGAAGAAACGCAATTTCATAGGTAAAGACCTATTATATGGCTACTAGTAATGTATTATAACCCGCGTAGGACACAATGACGCCAGAAAACACTGCAGCAGCCATCATATGTTTAGTGAAAACAAAAAAATATGTAAAACGATCATTTCATCTCGAAGTATTCATAATTAAATAACAATGTAAGTAAATGTCATGTGTAATTGATTGTAGGATAGTCATGTCTGTCTGCAATAAGGTTCAGTCCACTCATTCTATTTTTCAATTTCTATTTTTCAAACTAAATTTGTGATAGAATTGCAGTCCACTGTTGGACATAGACCTCTGCTATATCACGCCACTCTGATCGATTTTGGGCCCCTCGCATGCAGCTACTGCCAGCCATCTTGCTCAAGTCTCAACTCAACCGAGCCTGTGGGCGTACTATACACGTTTGCCGAGACGCGGTCTCAACTCTGGAACTATTCTACACCAACGGTTGCCAGCTCTCCTTCTAATATAGCCAGTCACTTCAGTTTGCCAATCAGGTGGGCTATGTCGATGACCTTATAACTTTATGACATAATACAGACTAAACTAACATTGTTATTTGAAACTCCTTATATTAGTCACAATGTTCAATTTATATTTGTTCTAAATTATGAAGACAATTACTACCACCCATTTACAAAGTAGATAAGTACGCACTATTTTTATCCTAAAACGCGTTCTTTAACACAAGCCGGGCGCCGCTGCACCGTGGGCTATCTCTCGCGTTCCATTGTGGAATAATGTACTGCGCCGTTATGTTGTACTGATAGGTATTCTGCGACGACAATTTGAAGGAGAACTTAAATTACACCGGATGTCAATTGCGACGTGTACTTTGAACCTAATTATATATAGTTACTAAATATCGCTAAAATGTTTTTACCCGACTACGGCGAGGCGAGAAAGGGTAATAGTTTTGACAGCCTATGTTCCACCCTAGCGCCTGAACTACTAAACCAATTTTATTAAATGGGGTATAAATCCTACTACTATTATAAAGGCGAAAGTTTGTAAGTATGGATGTATGTATGTATGGATGTTTGTTACTCTTTCACGTAAAAACTACTGAATGGATTTGAATGAAACTTTACCACAATATAGCTTATACATCAGAATAACACATAGGCTACTATTTATAAAGATATAGCTTCGCCTCGCGGCGTTGCCCGCAGTTATCATCGTACCGCGGGTAGCACCGCGGGGTTCAGCTAGTAAGACTATAAATGACCCAGGTGATATAGACTATATAAATTTTATCAAAAGTTTTTACGTAGTCGGGTACGTAAAAGTAAACAAAAAAACGAGTGTACTTTTGACCACACGACTGAAGTAAAACTTCTTTGAGAGAAAGAAAAATGTTTGCTCGCATCTTTCTCTGTTGCCCTTACAGTAATCTACGAAACTTGATGTTGTTTTCTGACACTAAAAACATATTCTTCTTTTTTTTTTTTTTTTTTTTTTTTTTTTTTTTTTTTTTTCAGAAAACATCTGTCTTTTTAGGCTATTAGATTATTAGGAAGTAGGAGGCTTACCGTATTTTTTTTAATATAGGTATGTTATAATTGAATTATACGTAGTTAATAAAGTATGCCGCAACAATTTGTCATTTATGCTTAAATCATTATCGTACAACTAGTTTTCTAAATAAACATTGGCGTAGTCCTAAAGACAAAGACAATCTTGTTTAATGAACACAGGATTTGTAAAGGTGTTCAAACTTCCGCGGGTAACCACCTCATCGTGGTTATTGGGGAAGTGGTTTGCCGTGGAGACTTGAAACCATACAGTGTTCCGTTCTGACTATATGCAGTATATCTTTTGAGTGTTCTTTATTACTTACATAACCTGGTGTGTTAGGAGTTACATTTGTAGAATTTATCATTCAATTTGATTTATTTATTTTAATATGGCTTCCAATTTTATAGGATATTGATTGGTTTTAATTTCGTCATAAAGTTTTCATTCTATTTTTTATTTCAATAAATGTCGCAAATTTACTTCTTATCACCTATCAGCCAGTGAAAGTCTAGTCGAAATCGGTTCCAGAGATTAGCCGGCAAAACAGACGAACTTTTTTAAAATTACTTTGTTTTATGAAGTACCGTATGGTCTTTTATAACGCATTTAGTGCAAAGAATTTCAAATAGACACTCTATTTGTAATGCTTTCATTTTATTTATTAAAGATTTCTGTGGCTTTGTAAGTTCCGTGTGAAAATTATTCTCAAAAGATGCGCTATGCGGAACTGACGCGCATCAGTAATCGCAATGTCAATCATGTTCGACATTAAGTTTTTTATAAGGTCGCCCAGTGTCACTTAAATAATTATATAGTACCTTGACCCTTTGTATTCAAGATTCCCGAGGTCTCGTTTATATATTCAGGACACCATACGACCCTCCATTTTAATGGATACACCCACCTGTTAAGGATACTTTTTTGGTTAGGTCAAACGTGTTTGCAAATTAATTTTAATCTATGAATAATTAATTACTTTTGCCAAGTTTTTGCCCTTGTGTCACTCGTGTGTAATGAAACAAGAAGAATAATAGCTGTCTTCGATTTAATCGAAACTTTGCAAACAAAGAACGAATGAATTCTGCAGATTTCAAATTTGGAAAATATCCTTATCGATTAAAGGTTAAACTAAAAGGTCCATTGTTACTACATAACTCCTTTAACTTTGCTTTGAAATAGTGTTTTATTAGCTAATATTTGACACGATGGAGAAAGAAAAAAAAATATAAGGAAAAGCTACAGGTAAGATATTCAATTTAAACGAGTGATAACTCAATGTTTTGGTGTAGTAAACTAATTAAATTAGGCTTATCATTACATACCCACACATCATGCACTTGCATTGGCGGATTTAATGCCTCAGGGATTCTCTACCACTTTACCGTTGAGTCAAAGTCAGTAAAATTTTAATCATTTCATTATTCATTAATCATACAAATTTAGTAAGGCGTGTCTTGCCTTGAAGTTTTTTACATTGTTGTTCAGTTTATGTTGATTTTAAGGTGTTTTATAGATTTAATTCTTACTCCACATGTTTTCTACAGCACACTAGATTCTCTTGTTTTTTAGTTGCATACACGTATAAATGTTCGTACAAAATGTATCTATATGTTCGTATAAAATGTATATATATATTACGTCAATCATAATTGGAAATCACTTCATTTGACATAATTTGACAAAAAGGCAATTCAAATCACCAAATAGTTACCACAAGTCCATGCAAGCAATAGCGTCGCTAAGTGAGAACAAGGCGAATGACTGGCACTTTATATCACTTTGTAAAATATATTCGTATCCGGCTATAGTAATTGTGCGGCCTTTGCATGTGTACATGACATCTACTATAAAAAAATAAGCAAATAAGATTGATTTGTGAACAGCAAAACATTTTGTCAACACAACGATTCTACGTATAAAATACAGTATAGGATTGATAGACAAAGTATGATTCAAACTATTTTATGAAATGATTTAAAAATTAAATAAAAAGCAAACAAATAGGCATATGAAACAGTCTGTACCCTGCCACGCTTCACTCTTGCAGATTGTGGTATCATTGAGACAATCTTTGAAACTGTTTTATTGTGTTTTTTTGAGTTTTTTAAGCGTACACAAACCAACTTTATGTATTGTGCAGCCAGTTAAAATTGAAGCTTATCTAAGTGAACAATTTCAACAAAAAATCTATTTTGTTACTCTGTACTTGAAGTGAAATATTTGTATACTTGAACTAACACGTAAGATGTGAAAGTACGTGATATGAGAATTGCGTGCACAGCTCAAGGTCTAACTTTATAGATTCATCACGTTCTATTGACAACGGCCCGATAATAGATGCTCAAAATAAAATCTATGCAACACGAACACTATCGTTACTTACAATTGTGGTGACCTAGAGGGTATGTGTCATCTTAAACCTTCATCAGGATCATGATTTTCTTAAAAATGACATCAAATTACCGTTTTCGATTCCACAGTAGCTAGAATGCGAACCATTCGTACAGTTATCATCTTCTTCGGACGAGGAACAAAATATTACATCAATTTATCATCACACACCATCACGTCCACTACTGGACACAGACCTCTCCATCTCAGAAAGGAGGTTTCATCCACGCTAATCAGCCTGGTTAGTATAGAATTTGTGTCAAGTACTTATTATCTTTGGAGTATCTGTATATATTGTTGTCTCACGTAGTTTTTAGTTTAATCCTACGGGAGCAACCTAAAAACGGCTCTCACGTCACCCAAGATATGAATATGGGTAGTGATTTATCAGTTGTGATGTCATTTCTTAGTAATAATTCTGTTCCATTCATTCGTAGCGTCACGCTCCAAGACATTAGTTATTATTTAGCCATTGTTAGGTGATATCATCTAGCCAGCATTGTTTTATACCTGCTCATTACTTGTTTTTAATAGATAACTTCTTAATGTATTGATGACACCATTCAAAGGCTATTGAGGAGGTAATTTTTATTATTATGTACGTACAATCTGAGTTTTATTGTTTGTTAGCGATGTACGTACAATTTGCTGATTCAAATGTATCAAAAATACAATAATATTTTCGTATAAACTTTCTTTCTAAGGAGAGGCCTATGTCCAGCAGTGGACTGTTAAAAACTGTTTATATGATTTGATAACGAATTGCTTTCAGATCGCTGCAATTATTGTTGTACTTGTTTAATAATTTTTACGTTGAAATTATTGTTAATATATACGTATATTGTTGACATAATATATTAGAACCTTTATTGTAAAATTACTGTTAGAATAATATTCAAATGGACCAAACTGGAGCAACCAATTGGAGCTCGAGTATTTCTTTCAGTAGTAATATTTCTTGTTGTTCAATTCTGGTTTATGTCGGTGTTGTCAGTAGTCTGTTATTTGCAGATTAACTTTAAAAAATCTATCAGAATCTTTACAATGAGGACATAGGCGCACTTAGGTCTTGAGAATTATACCTAACCAATGATGACTACTAACGAATTGTCACAGAAGGAAAGACGGATTCAGTATCTATATAATCTTCTAGTTAATGCAAAAACTGTCTGAATTAATCTATGATAAGAGGGTGTTTTAACTAATCAAGATTCATGCTGCGACTGTCCGAGTTCATTAGAAGTAATCTAACGATATCCTATCTATCCTATCGGCCGTTTTTAATAACCAATCTCTAGTTAAGATATTCTTTATATTTTATTTAATATGTTTTTTTAATGTACGACCCTGCCAAAATGACTCTACTCTGCCTGATGGAAAGCATAAGCAGAATCGAAGAGTGGTGGTCACCATACTCATTGCGAATGCAGACAATGATACAATGCAGCATGGTGACCCCACTAACGAAACACGACAGCACGAACGCTGTCATTTTACGCTGATTTTCTGTGCGGGAGTAGTACCGACCGGGGTCAAGCCGACCCGTTCGTGCTGAAATCAGCGTGGCTTTACTACCTATGATTGATTGATTCGATACTTCCATTGATGATCAACAATTTTAACACTTTTTTATATCTAGTTAAAACTGGGTTATTGGAAACGACCCTAAGTTAAAGAACCTTTTTTTCTCTTGCATTATTTGTCTGTAAATATATTTGAGAACCATTGTATATATTGACTAAAGGTATTTTTTTCTCAAGTACATGGTATTTGACAATTACAATAGCGTAATATAAATAGTAATTATATCATCAAATACAATAACTTGATTGCTAGAAATAAATGTAAAACTATAAAACATAATTGGATTCAAATGTTTAATATGTTAATACAATATTATATATTATATGTAAAAACAATAAAAATGTTATTAAAATAAAATATTTGTTTTATTGAAATTACAGTGTTACTAACTACACACTCACAAATATACACTACAGTGCATTATTTTACGTAGGTATGTTAAAATTGTTTAGTTCTTTTGTGTTGGGAAATTAGGCATTATTTTTTTACATTTGTAACCCATTTTTTAACTCAGTGGACTGAGGATTGCGTTCCAGACTATTAGACCAATGTGCCATACTGCCACTAAAACTTTCATTACGAAATTTTCCCTCTGCAGACTGGCTCCTTTTGCGGGGGAGAGGACAATCCGTCTATCACTCGCAGCCATATTCAGGGACAATTCTGAATCATCTCGCCTAGCCTTTCAGCCTCATTGTCATATTAAATGGCATACTTCCAAATATACAATGTCGCAGTATTCTATGGAGTGTGTCGAATATACAATGGGTGGGGAACAGTGGTTAGATTCGAGACTGCGACCTCGGGTCAATAGTCCAAAGACGTTATTAGTTATTTGTTGTAAAACAATGGGTATACACTGTATCTGTACTTTATACATATGATAAACAAAGCTGTATCTAACCATGGTTGCTGTAACAGACTGTGCTTATGACTTGCGAAGGTTCCCAAGTGTATGCTTATCACAGCCACTGCAATGATGACGTGTTGTTCTAGTAATTTCTGTTGTGTCCTTTGATGGTCGCAAAATGACTATATTTCATATTTTGTATATTAAACCAAACATAGATTATCTAATTTATTTTTGTAAAATCGAATGTTGGCTTCATTTTTCTTTTTTTTTGTTGTCAAATTGGCAGTGAATAAACAACAAAAACACTAATCTAAACTATGACTTGTTGCAAATTATAGCAATCTTTTATAAAATACACATATCTCGTGTATACTGTCCTCGAAAGATGTTTGCTAATCATTTACAAGATGACGAAAGTTTCGTTCTAACGCTAAGCTATTTCAGCTTAGTAACAGCTAATAGCAGGAGGCTTAACGATATCTTAGAATGGAATGGTGGTTTAATATACTTGTTACGTAATGTGGCTAGACACTGGATTTACTCATTAACATAAAAAACTTCATAGATAAGTTTAATACTGAAGAATAGGAATTCCTTATACAGCGTTGATTTTTTTATATGAGCCTATTGTGTCCCGCTATTGAGCAAAGGTCTCCCCTGCAACAAGCCACTTCTCTCAATCCAAGGCTAGTTCCGACCAGTCTATGCGATCTCAGTGTGTTTAAATAATGCAAAATTATACTTAGCATTTTATTTATGAATGAGCACAAATTGATCACAACTCAAAAAATCGTAAAAAAAAAATTTTAAACGTACGATTTTACTTCTTGGTATAAATGTAATAAATAGCAAAAGAAGAAGTGTCAAGCTATTTTTAACCTCGCTTAGCTTATTTGATTCGTCCTCGTAACAATAATTTGTGGCTAAAACTATATTTTTTTAAATATTTACACAATAAAATAGTGTAGGAACGTGTTATTGCCAGCCTTGGTGGTTAGCCTTAAGCGGTTTGTTTCAGTTATCTGTTGGCTAATTTCACGATGGTCTTGTTGGACACTTTAATTATTTTATGAACGAAACGTGTTAAGGTTAAAATATACATTAAGTAAAGAACCGTTATACATATTACTATTTATGTATTAAGTTATTATTTCTTGCAGTAGGCCGGGGCTGTTTTAAATATGTTTTTAAAATTGTTTAAGTTTCTAGAAAATAATGATATCTTTATTTATTTCTCACAAAATAATACCATATAATGAGTACAACTTAATGAAAACAGTTCATATCATTTATAAATTTTGTAAGTAGTTTTGGGGGGAAAAACTGACGTTGCTTTTGAGTTTGTACACCTTACTATGACAACCATTCGAGGATATACCTCTTAGAATAGCCTTAATATTATATCGTGAATATTAAATAAACTTTCCCCCCAAACATCTGTGCCATTGCGATGGCTTACCAGGAGTGGAAGGTTAGATACCTTCCACTCCTTTTCTTAAAGAAATAATGCGTAATAAGCGATTTGCAGCTATTTAACGCATTATGTGTCTATATTGATTAGTTCTACTGTATATAATATACATATGTATGTACGTGTTCACATATCATCGATAACTAGTTATTAAACGCTTTATTATCTCGGTATCTTGTTCCGCGACAATAGAACTCGACTAGTCGGTTAGGCAACGACCCGAATAGTTATTATAATAGTAACTAGTCATGCGATCGAATTATTTGGTAACTAGTCGGACAACTTCGACATGTGAACGTAGATAGAGTTGGGAAGGCTTTTGTCATTGTTAATCTTCGGAATAGATTATAGAGGTATTGTAATTTCACGTATTGACAGATACATCTTTGGTTTCCTTTATTCCGTAGTACGTAAATAGAAAGTAAAAGGCATAAATAGTTGTAGAAAAATTTGCTCAGCTGTGTTTACTTCCGTTTAGACCGTTTCAAACATAATATACGTCTTATCATACTTATATTATGATTGCAAGTTTGTATGATTATTAGGTACTCAGTGACATTATAGATTCATCATCATCATCTTGTGTCTTTTTCTTTTTTAGATAGCTTGTGTTGTCCGGAATGACATACCTAAAGCTTTTCACCCCGGCAAAATTTATAATTATAAATAATGGATTTGTCTGGGTATAGCAGATCAAAAATCTTTCTAAGTAGCGGCCTATTTCCAGCAGAGGACTGTCAAAAATTGTTGATGAATTTGACACATCTACTGAGACAAACTAGACATAGTTTGTTTAATAGGCACCATACTGAAACACATACTTATATATTTCTCAACATATCCAGCTCACCGCTCGTCAGATCGCGCAATTTTTTTAGAAGCAATCAGCCCACGGTTTGCCGTCCGAAGGGGGACAAAATATTGATAAATTACACTCAGACAGAACAAATGGACGTACTTCTCACACAATTATTTACTTAAACAGAATAACAATAATGAAGTGAATTAAATATTTGCTGAAATCTGCGTAAGGAAACTGCGTTTTATAAAAAAAAAACATTGCATATACAGCGTTGTGTGTGAAGTGAAAGTCGTGAAGTGTTAATTTACTGTCATATGTGCTTGGTTCAAGATTATTTGCGAGACGTTTTAACAAACAGCCTAATAGTATTTACAAATAACTTATATTCGTAAGGCTTATATTCGTGTGTTAGGTATATGTGACTCGTTTAATGCCAGCGATCGTTAGGGACGATATTATCGTCGTGCCACGTATACTACTGTGGGAATAATCGCTCGTTCGAGGAGATGACCCCTTAGGCTCAAGGATGCGACATACCGAATTTGACGCCTTCTTCAGATTTCGACTTATGAGTATACTACAATCGTTGCACTTATCACAAACTGAAGATCAGTCTTATCCGATACCTCAGTCTATGGTAACTTTGTTATTAAACCGAAAAGACAGAAAGGTCGTCTACGGCATAGGATCTTAACTTTATGAGAATATGTGGAATAAGTTTGATGAGTATTATCTAAAACAAATGTCTACTTTAAATACTAGATACTATTTAAACTTTAAATGAGAAGTGTAGATTTACATTTCGATAATGTCTAGGGTCTTGATGAGATTTTATCTCTTTTCTTAATATGTTGAAATTGGGTGAACAAATTTGATCTTAACTCCTATTTTTGTAGTTTTATATTTGATAGTGCTCACATGTTGTAACATTGCTCAATGGTAATGCTAGCTGTGGCTAATTTAGTTTGAAAACATCGCAATCTGTTAAACTTAAATCATTACAACTATGATCGCTAGCCGCAATCGTATCTGACCTTCTGAAGACTAGTTTGTGCAACTATAAAAAGAGATTGAAAAAAATATTGGACTTATAGATTAAATTGATTGGTTTCTTTCAAGTTCTTATGGCTCTAGTTTCTTCTATTAATACACCATTATCAACACCCGATCAGTCAGATGCTGAACACAGACTCCTCCAGAAAGGAGGCTCTGGGCTTCTATACCACGCTGGCCGTTTGATATAGTATTTGTGACAAGTCTTTCCTCTTTGCAGTGCTGTTCTCTTGCTTTTGGTATGGTGGTATGGTATGGTATGGTATGGTGGCGATACCTTTTTTTATTCATCTTAATTTATTTAGGGGCTTTTATAAACCTACTTAATTGGTTTATGACGATTAGAATACATTAATACGCGAACATCTAAGGATTGTCTAAAAACCTTTTACTTTGATTCGGTAGTGCGAAGGATTTATTTATATCTTCATATCCAATCCATATATACTTGGTTAGATATAGATTAACAACGTCATTATAATAAATAAACACACCTTAGATTGTTCCTTTGTTGGGTTGCCCTACATATTAAGAGCCGTTATAAAACAATGTACATATTTCAAAAGGAAAATATAGTGGAATGTCAGACTTAAGTAACATTCTCATAGAAACAAAACCACTTATAAGTGAAAGATTTCACAGTGATAATGTCGGCAGATTGCTATTTAGTGTTGTTAAGATGTGCTGTCTTATCAGTTTCACTTAAATATGTGTATAAAGTAGCCCAAAGTTTTTCATTCAAAAGCTCTGTGCTCTCTATGCAGATACTTAAATAAATAAACATTTCAATATGTTAAGGATTGTCACTCTATTATAAATAAAAGCCACTAACAAGCTCCTTTAGTATTATTTTGCTGGACCGTTTGAAGATTGTATTCGATTAATATACATCAGTAAACAATAGATCTAGGCCATTCGATAAAATATATCTAGAACGAATAACGCCGCTTAATTGAGACCGATTTTCAAACCAAGCTGAGAAAGCGACGTCATCAGACATTTCGATGCATCTACGACGATTATCTCGATTCATCACATCCAGTTCTCAATTCTTAGTCAACATACCACTTTCTCAATAAACAGATGAATATAGTTTTACATCAGAATCGATGGGGACAGGTGAAATCTCTCGTGCTACTAATAACCAGTTTTGACGACTATCACCGTCTCGCTCTGCCGGGAGATGCGCACTTCTACTTGCTTATTTTTTCTTAAAGTGTCTGGGAAGGTCGCGAAGGAGCTTAGTTCGACAAAAAACTTCAGGATGTTTATCTCACGATCTGGGTGATACCGTATTTGGGTTACGCAGACCTGTTTGCGTCTGTTGCTCATTTCAATTTTGTTAACAGATGGGATCTTCACATACTTATTCCCTTAAGAGATTTTGAATTTGGAAGTTAATCTTGCGGTACATACGTTCCAGTCCCGGTTGAAATTTTTGAAGGTTATGAACATTGGGAACGGTGAATGACGTTTATGCTCTCACTGTAATCCGATATTTATTTTATTATTCTTCGGATTCTTATGACGAGTAGTTTTAAAAATATGCTATATTTAAAAATGTTCTATACAACTAAAAATATAAATTAAAAGAGAAGGATAATAATAAAGGAATGTTTACCACTTGCTTGAAAACTAAGGTTTTTTTTAAATTATTCTGCATTCAAGCGTCGATATTCGAAATTTAAGCGTAGGCATTCCACGTTACGTTTCGCCTATACCTACGGATAAACCCATATCTTCGTAATTAAAATTAGTATGCCTTAAGATATATATCATCCAGATAACGGAAAGATCTACATTACAATAGACGTTTGTATACTAATTACAGAAATATTCGAATGGATTGTTATGACAGAGTCCGATCGCCATTTTGTTGGAACAAAGAGTTGTTGCAATGTGAAACTTGGAATGCTGTCCTAGCTTTGTTTCCTTAGACCTGACTCACAGCACCTGCTATTTGTACGACGGAGTTTTTCTTTTTAATTCGGAATACATTGTTTGTGGTCCTATGAAGGCTTTGTAATATTTCTGTTGCATATAGCAATTAATCAAATTCTATCTCATACCAACCTGTTTGAACGCATTCATAAGCTGGACTCCTAGGTGATTCCATAGCGATTAGGCCATATGCCTTGTCTTATTGCCTGTATTAAAAATTTGGTCTCCATACTAACATCATATCTTTCTGTCTGTTTTACATCTAAACCGCTGCACCAATTTCAAATGAAATTTGGCATGAAGATATTAGTACTTTGATTTTTGACTACTCTTTACTGCAATAATCGAAATAACGCGGGCAAAATCTAGTCTAAAAAAACTTATAAATTTAATTGTAAAATATTGCTCTGTCAACAATCGAAATATTTGTAAGAGGAAAAGTGCGCGTCTCATTGAAATGAAGCCACTCGCGAAAAATTTGCTTGATTATAATAACTTTTGAATAAGTACAAAAACATGATCTAGTAAATAAATATAATAGGAAAACTGCTCGTTAGTTCTGTAGAAGAGTTCAACGTCCGATAAGCGTCTGGTGTCCTATTTTTTACTCTATTCTTAATTACGTTATGATAAGCGTACTGAATATTCAATGTTATCATTAAAGTGCAGTGGTGTGTGCAAGGTTATGTTTATTTTATTGTTGACGTTAGTGGTTATTGACCCTGACTGCTATACTTACTGGTGATCGTGGGTTCGATTCCCATAGGACAAATAATTGTATGATGATCTGACCTACAGAAAAGTATTTCAAACCTTTAAAATAAAATAAAAGTGGACATGTATACTATTACTTACCCTAAACATGCAAAAATGAATTCGTGGCAAGAAATGCTTAAAAAACTCCAGTTGCAATATGAACTCCGTTTTAATTCATAACAATATTAATATTCCTAATTTCATTTTCTTTGTTCTCCAACATAATGGCACTTTGTTCGTATTTTTGAACCACTTCTGAACTGACTTTTTCAAGAATAAAATCTTTTGTAATATTTAAAAAATATAAACACTGCCTAAAGCCAGACAGATTAACGCTGAATTGAAAAAGCGATAAGAGGCTACACTTTTAGGGTTATTTCTGACTTAAAAGCTGTAAAGTATCTTTACTTAAATATTTCAGTAAAGGTTTTTCTACACATCTCACTACTATGTACGTATATAACATCTAGGGAGTCATAGGTACCTAACCATGAATGGTTACTTTAAAACCTATATGATTAAAATATCTATCTATCTTTTTATACTACAGAAACTTCGCCCAAGCCCTATTAACTAATAAATACGAATCATATCTCTTAATACGAGTACTCAAGAAATAACTTAAAGCTACATTTAAAACGGTAAATCACAGTTCATGTCTAAATTCCAGGCTGTCATAACAGGGAAGTACTTCCATTATAATAGTATTATGGTTTTTATATAGATAAATCAGTAGAACGGATAGGTACTTACATATATCTAGATGCGGAAAACCGGTATGTATTTCACTGATATCGGGACTTTACTCTCAATCAAGTACTGGCCTATTGTTTTAGTTAATGGTTACCGACTCTTACTAGAGAAGTCTTGGCTTCAATTCCCACCTAGCACATGTATATAATTATGTGATTAGATCATTTCTGGGTCTAGGTACGTATATTTTTTTGGAGTTATGTATTTTTATCAGTTGTCTAGTACCCATAACACAAGCTCTGCTTAGCTTGGGACTAGATGTCGTTGTGTGGAAGATGTCCGAAATATTTATTTATTTATTTATATAATATGTCTTTCAGCAGTCTGGTTATCAGATTACAGGCTCAGCTAGTTTGAGATCAGACGGTTTTGTATAATAATAATAACATATGTTTATTTCCACCATAAAGGACACATTGTACAATATCAATGAAATTAGTACATAGACAAAATTTGTGTAAGATAGCCCATGTGTTACATTTCTAGCAATACGCGTAGGGACTTATATCTTGTTTACTGTTCGTTGCAAACTAAAAACTATTGTAAACATAATTACGTTAGACTGAACCGTGATACTATGATGTCATTTACAAGTACATACTTGCCAGATTATGGCAAAGTGAGGCTACGTTCTGCAAATAGATTTAACGCTTCACGATTAAGGCGGAAGATTAATTATCTTTATTGGTCATTATTTATGATTATACATGTAATATGTAATTGTAAAACATGCTAGTATAACTTTTTATTCAAAGAGATCTCTTTAGTGTACATGAAAGTGTAAGGGTATTCTGTGCATTCGTTATATCAATAAAAGTCCCCAGTGACGTAACACACGATATATATGCTGTGTCCTAGTGCCGGAATTATCTTTAAAAGCAAAACATACAAGTTCTTATTTATATTATTAAGGTGCTATTTGACTCGTAACCAGTGATCACCGCATATCCGCTAATATACGGTTATAATTGGTTAAGGGAATTTTTGTACTTTTAAACTTTTGCATGTATATTTATAATTATTAATTTCCTATTGGTATTCCCATTAGTACTATTGAATTTCCTCTCTGTTACATTTTATTAAATTCATACAATACATCAAATCTATTATTAGAAAGGCACTCTCATACATCATATTTGTTATTTTATCTCTACTAATATATAAAGCTGAAGAGTTTGTTTATTTGAACGCGGTTATCTCTGGAACAGCTGGTCTGATTTGAAAAATTCTGTCAGTGTTAGTTAGTCCATTTATCGAGGAAGGCTATAGGCTATATATAATCACGCTAAGACCAATAGGAGCGGAGCCCCAATGAAGAATGTTTAAAAAACTGGGGAAAATTATTACGCTACGGGCAATACTAATATTAGTATTGTTCGCGACACAGAATGGCTGATTAATAGTTTAGTGCCTAGGTCCCTGTATAAAGCATTGAATTTATGACTCGCATTTCGAGGAACGTAATTTGTACGTGACAGTGAAAATATAACACTAGTCGTTGAAACTCATAAGGAAATGGAAGAAAGTACTTCCTGTTCATAAGTTTTTGTGTGTGTTAATCATATACGCTCCAACGCACTTTCTTATTGCGTATATCAATTTTCAAACGATCGTTTACCTTTAATATAGGATGCAAACTATAAATTTATTGAATTTTATAATTCTAAACGTCGTCGTCGGTGATACATCTACACGTTTGAGGAAGCTTGGAGAAACTACCTGATACGTCATTGAATTGTAGTCGTGAGAAATAATATCTATACAAAAAGACGCATTCGTCGTAAGACGTGCATTTGGTTTTTTGTCTTATTTGGTAATGTATAAACTTCTAAATACATTAACATTAATTAAGAACGTATGTATATTATTAGAAACGTATATAGTTTTGGGTAAATAGGAAGATAGGACTAGTTATAAAAAACTAGCTTTTGCCCGCATCACCGCACGCGTATATGTCGGTTATCAGGACAAAAGTAGCCATGTTCTACTACAAGGTCCAATCTGTCTATATATCGAAAATTATCGATCTCGGTTTAGCCGTGAAAGCGTAACATACAAAGTTACTTTCGAATTTATTTTATTAATATGGACAAATTGTTTAAAAATATCCGCTACTTATATATTTTCATGATATTTTTTTTTCTTTCAAAACTAGTCTAACGTTTACCAACATAATATGTCCATTTTCTCAGTCCAGGTGTCGCTATATACCTAGCAACCAAGTTAAAGAAATATGCAACAGTAATAACCTGTAACTTCGCAACTATTGATAATACTATGTATCGAAGTAGAAAACTGTTGATAATACGTAAGTAATTGTTGTGTTTCGCAAACTAACCGGTATCTTCGCCTATATCAGGGGTTTTGCAAGCCGCAACGTACCGTGAAGGAATTCACTTTTGCGATGTTAGAACCTTCACACAAGTACTATATATATGTCGGTTTTTTATATGGATTGCAACATTTTTAAAGTCAACACTTATATGCACGAAAATGTATATATTTTTTGGTTTGTTATTAGTAAACTCATTGTTCCATCCATTTAAATCGTAAAAATGACTAAGAGAGAAACAGCATTACAAAGACTTATACTGCACTCTAAGACGGTATGCCTAGTGATTTAACAGATGGGACAACACTTAGTGTGACCCACAATTTTAGCTGTTTTTTGTGTCCATGTATTATTGTAAAGTCCCTGCGACACATGATAAGGGAGCGTTCAAGTATTACGTAACGCAATTTGGGGGGGAGGGGGGGGTCTCGTAAAACGTTACAATACGTTACAGGGGCGGTTATTTTAAGAGTTTATTAGCAAAAGGAGACAAACACTAAGGAAAAAAAACAATTGTGTGTATTGTAAGCCAAATATTTCAAGATTTTTAAATAAAAAAATGGTTGTTGTGCCTCACTCGACATAGATAGGTATAGTGTGTCGCGGACTTTTTTGTAGATATTTATAAGATCTACGATTAATTAGAACAATTTATGGTTCTATCTTTTATATCTTTGGCAGCGTACGCAAAATAAGTAACTTTTCCGGTTGATTTTTTACACCTTGTGTCCGAAAAACCCAAATATCTTACAGAACCCTATTTTTTTCCAAAATAAAATATAGTCTATGTTACTCGTGGATAATGTAGCTTTCGATAGGTGAAAGAAATTTTAAAAATGGTCCAGGAGTTTTTGAGCCTATTCATTACAAACAAACATACAAGCAAAGTTTTCCTCTTTATAATATTAGTGTGGATTAAAAAAAACCCCTGTTAATAGTAAAGTAGACCAAAACCTCCTTTCTCAGGATATGCCTATAGCCAGTGGACTTTTAAATGCTTTTGTTAATGACGGAAATAAAGATGTATAGTCAGTACTGAACAAGGGTGGTGCTAAAACAGCTTTTCTAGTATAAACAGGTGCTAGTACCTATGGTTATGAGAAAATGATACTTTTATTACGGAAGATGTTATCGTGGTAAGCCACGGAGGTATCTGTAACGACGCTATTGGGAAGATGAGATGCATGCATTATTCTGTGTTCGAAGCGACAATACTGTTGGTTGACCGTACGAGCAAAATGTGTAATTTGTATGTTGGTGAAAATAAAATGATAATCCTATTACTAGGTATGGTATGTATGATTACATGCCAGTTTTATCTTGGAACCACAGATGATTGGTTAATATTTATAGTACAAAAAAGAAAAGATCAATACATTGTAAAAATATCTGTTTTTACTTTTATGTTATTAGTACAATGTTTCTTTCTGAATTTAGTGACATTTTAATGACTAGTTGAACCCCGCGGTGTTACCAGCGGTTTATGTCGCACCGCGGGTAACGTCGCGGGGCGAAGCTAGTCTAAAAAAAGTAGCCTAAGTAACTCCTTTTATCATCAGCTACCTATCAGTGGAAGTCCCGGCAAAACCGGTCAAAAGGCTCCAGGGATTAGCTGGAACAAACAGACAGAAAAAATGGAAAAATTGTATATGTACCGTGTATGCATTTAGTAAAAAGCGGTTATTTTAATATTAAAAACAGACACTCCAATTTTATTTATTTGTATAGATATTTTAAACCACCTTGCTCCCTGTCATATCAATTTTCATAACTAATTTAGGTATTTGGTATGGGATAGATAGTAATTGAAACTAAATAACCAGTGGCGGTTTGTCTTTTTATTCGTCCGGCCTTTTCCCGTTTCTAATCGGGGTCGGCTCTCCTTATCCCTTTTCTCCAGAGACATCTGTTCTGGGTCGTCGTAGGGTCCACCTTATCTTCCTCGAGGTCTTTTTTAATAGTCGACATCCATGTAGATCGGGGTCTGCCACGTCCTCTTGGTCCCGACTCCAGTTGCAGCACCTTTTTGGTCATGTGTTCGTCAGAACGACGCATGACGTGACCGTACCACCTCAAACGCATCTCTTTGAGCTTCTCCGGTATTGGTCTCACTTTGAAGCTGCCTCTGATATACACATTCGGCACTTTATCTAGAAGTGAGACGCCTGCGGACCATCTAAGCATTCGCATTTCGTTAACATGCACTTTGTTTACCTGCGCTTTTGTCATTGGCCAACACTCTGCACCATAGGTCAGTGCTGGCCGTACTGCGGTTTTATAGACCTTGCCTTTGATTTTTATTGGCATTTGTGAATCGCAGAGTACGCCCGTAAGGTCTCTCCACTTTTGCCAGCCCGTGTTGGTGTGATGCGTAATGTCAGCGTCTATGTTGCCATCGCTAAAGATTAAACTGAGTGGCGGTTTGTAGTATATATATTTAAATTATATTGTTCTACATTGTTACATTAAAAAAACAAAAAAGATTAAAGAAGAGGAAAACAAGTGACCGAATTTGTTATCCAGTGTACCCAATAATTCTTGGGTTGTTCGCGTGATTTGCATCGTATGTAGAATAAAAAATGAACAAAAATAAGTGTACCGGCTTAGTCACGTCCGTAAGTGATCACGCTAACCCGATTACGTATCAATAAATGCGTGACGTACACCGGATGGTGTTGGCCATTGACCAATTATTATGCACACATGAAACCAACACTCACTTAGTCGACTTGTTCTTGAGTTGTGTCTATAGCACGTGTATGTATAAATATATATAATATATAAGATTTTTTAAGTATATGCTGTTTGTTATTAATTCACATACATACAGTGACGTCGATAGAGACGTATTAAATGGGTACCAAAACTGTCACTCGATTCTAAATTACACACCGATTAAGAGCCCTCCGCACTCACTGAAAGTCCACTTAAGGTTCTATAGACAATCAAAAACTGCACGTTTGGCCTAGTGGTTAAGCGGTTGCCCCGCCGTTCCCTACTTCGCCAAGTGTTGTGGGTTCAAATCCCACATAACACTTGGTGTGATCAACAAATTTTTGTTCCAAGTCAGGGTGTTGTCTTCTATAAAAAAAAGAAAAAAAAACTGAAAAATCAGTCATGATCAGATAAAAAATACAGTTCTGCTATACTCCTGCTGTGAGCACAGGCCTCAGAAATTCACCTGTTTGCAAGAGTAACTTGCGTGCCACAACTGCTGTGAACATTAATAAAGAATCATTTATAATCTTGATTTCCTGACTTTTTTGCCTACATAAATATTAGTCAAGATCTGATTATCTCAGTTTTACCATTCATTAAGTATTTCACAAAAATGCGTATCATTAAACGAATAGACATATTTCTATTATTAGTACAGTACATGAGTCAAGGCATGATTGCATTCATACGTTGTCTTAGAAACATATTGAATACCAAAACTAAATTCAAAGAATCCTAATTGTTTGTAATTGTATAAGAAATTTCATATTGAATCTTTGTTAATACTTAACAAAAGTTTTACAATACACTCACATCAGATAGCTAGCTGAACGAGGTGTTGTAAAGTTCAGCTGGAATTTTCGCAATATCTGATGTATTAACAATAATATGATCATTATAAATTTTATGAATTAGCGTTTTATTCCATTATGCAATAGATGTTGTACGTGTCCTTTATATACTACAAAAAAAATCTGTAAAACAGATAATATAAAATACTATCTTTTGCGTCTCCGCCCGCCTGTACATCGTCGATTATCGCGGAAAAGAGTATATAAAAATCAAAGTACCTCCATCCCAAAATTCATTAAAATCGGCTCAGCGATTTAGCCGTGAAAGCGTAACGAACAAACATAGTTACTTTCGTATGTATAATATTCAGTATGTATTATTTGAATATGTCAACGAAGTTATCGTCATAATCGCAGGTGTCTCCAATTGCACATCATTTGGTTCGATCCTCGGGTTCTACTTACAAATCCTTTTCGCAAGCAGAACCTGTAAGTCTTACTTAACCTTAGCTATATATTCTTATACACTAAAACCGAATGCTGATAATCCAAAAACATTTAAATTCAATGCACTGTTAATGTGTACATAAGTACTTATTACGTTGCGTTTATTTCGCAAAACGAACTTGTACTTTTTATTAAACAGCTGTTTTATATTCGTGGCTACCATTATTACTATTTAGTATTGGTTAATCGTACTTGCTAAGGTTAGCATGTTAATTTTTTTTTTTAATGTTTGGTTCGGCCAATTAAATTGTAAACATAATTCAAACAATCGCTATGTAATGTTTATGTAAAGTTTGCGCACACATTTTTTTTGCAGGAAATGTGTTATGTAGATATAAATAAGGAGACATATACAATAAAACGTATTTAGAATTTTAAATGTGGCTAAAAATATTCAATACATTACTGTATAAATATTATGTTAAAGATGTTTTTACTTTTGACACATAACTAAAGAAACTGCATGGCGAGTTTCTGTACGAGTAGAAGAAGAAAGTAGATACTAAATAGAATAAATTTCTGTAAGTGTGACAAATATTTGATTAAAAAATATAATGTAGCCCGTCTTATTTAAAGAGGAACAGAATACAATAAGACAAGCCTACTTTCTTTCGTTTCACTGGCCAATAAAGTATAAAATTAAATGTTTTCATTCACAACCACACCTTGGTCGCCGTGAGGTCAAAATTAACATACATACCGAAGTACAGATGTTCACTGAATTAGTCACCATTAGCCTTTCTAAGTAAGCGAAGCAGTATCTGTACTGGAAAATAAGAAAGTAAAACTGGCTATTAGTAATTAGCGGGAAAAGTGAACCGTGGAAATAGCGGCGGCCATCTTGTTTTCTTTCCTGTCATTTTCTAAAGCATTCGATCTTTTTTTAAACCAATTTTATATTAAGAACACAAGTGAACTTTATTGTGTTGTTTAACTATTTTAAAAATTTAAAATATAAAGCTAATTTAAATAATAATATTGTAGATTTCATAATGTTTTTGACTATCTTTCATACTAAACCTTCTTCTTCTTTTGAGGAACTGGCAACCTGCTATTTCATCCAGATCAGCTATTTCTGCCAATGTCAAGTATTTGTAGACTTCAAGTCTTAGTCGTGATGAAATTAATGATAAAAAATGTGTTTGACATGAAATGGGTATCATCTTTCGAAAAAACAAAAACAATCTCCGTACTAAAACCTTTTTACTCCAAGATTTTACAGTGACATATAATACACATATTCACATGTTGATGTCACAAGTTGCCTGCTTTTTATAGCAGAATAAGCTTTTATTTATTTAGGACTAAGTAGGTTATTATAAACACCGGAATACAATGAGTTTATTATCTCTTTATTTGCATCTTTATATTTGAGGCATAGTTTGTTTAGTGCTTATATAATGTATGAAATGAGGAAGCTTGAAAATATTTTAACGTAACTATTTTGATATTAAATGAGATTGCCTTTCTTAATCGAGACAAATTAATATATTATTGCATATAATGATAGTTCATACTAATTTCGCAAAGTAACGGACGCTACAGAACAACAGAAACATCAAATTTTCTAGGAATGTTTAGCAAATTATTTAAATGCTCAATTATACTCTCATGGTATGTGAGTCATTCAACTTTCCATATCGTTTTTAAATTGTCGTATATTCAGCACTCTATTTTTGACTAATCCAGAGCTTTAGACAGTTTGTACAAGTCAAAAAAAAATACACGCAAAACACTAGTCCAATACTTAGGCATCTTATGAATTGTAGTTCTAAGTATAAAATAATGCCGTTTGGAATTTTCGAGCTAGGTAATAATTGATGGCAACACCTGCTCGGCTATACAATCGTATACAACAAGGACATGTTAACTTTCTACACAGTTCGCCTACGGATCGACAAAATGTCGCAGAACCCGGTCACCTATTTCTTAGTTATCTGTATTCGGTTGTGGGCCAAGCTATGTGCGTGCAGCGGTTAATAAATACCCCGGAGTGTAATGTCGATCATGTTAATAATTCGTTTTGATAAATTGAGGTTATTAGACAGGAAACAATGAATGTGAAACTAGATAACTAAATAACTGAAATGGCAATGAAATGTTCAACCGTTTCATATTTTTATAGTATTTAAATTCTCTTAATCTGTTTACGAATTACAATACGTCGTCCGGCTCTTATTTCCTTTGCTGATTCAGTGTATCCTTGCTTATAATGAGGACAATAAATATAAGGAACGTACTAGCAAAATTGTCCCACAAACTAAAATATCAAATGTTTACGACTTGAAAATAATTAATAATTGTCATGTATGTAAATGTTCCTGAATGCGGCAATGGAGAATGTTAACAAATTTTGATTATTAGCACTCCATATTCTCAGTCAAAAATAAAAAATACTAGTGAAAGAATTACTTCGATATGTCAATTAGTTTCCGATTTAGAAGTAAAACAAGTTGTAACCGTACGACGCGGGCTGCCGGTAACGGTGTGACGTCATCGTACAACACGCTCAGTCTGGCTCACTCAGACCGCTCGCGGTCGCGCGCCCGTGCCTTTGAAATTATACCTAAATACTTTTAAAAATGTCCAATCCAAATACTAGGAAATCATGTGTTGTGCTACATTTAACCGTACATACATCACCTACTCTTTTTACTTGAACATAATCAATAGCATCATCGCCATAACTGTGTTTTGCCGATCTGAAATAAGTTTCAAATAAAAATAAATGGCCTTACGTATTTTATTAGAAAAAAAATAGAAACTAGAATAAAATAGAATTAAATGACCTTACCGTATTTTGTAAGTAAAAAAAATACAAAAAAAAAGGTTTCGTACATCATTAACGTTCAACCCACTACATACATCTACATAAGTACCTATCCTACTTCCTACTTGACTGCCTCGGTGGCGTAGTGGTTGCGTGTGCGACTGCTAAGCTTGAGGTCTCGGGTTCGATTCCCGGGTCGGACCAAATGTTTGTATGATCTGCAAATATTTGTTTCGGAGTTTGGGTGTTTTCTATGTATAATATGTATGTATTTACAAAAAAAAAAGTATATAAGTATTTATATCAGTTGTCTAGTACCCATAACACAAGCTCTGCTTAGCTTGGGACTAGATTGCGTTGTGTGTTAGATGTCCGGAATATTTATATTTATAATTATACTAATATTATAAATGCGAAAGTTTGTGAGTGTGTGTGTGTGTTTGTTATATTTCACAAAAATAACTACTGAACGGATCTGGACGAAGTCTGGGATAACACATAGGCTACTTTTAATCCTGGGGAAATGTACAGTTTCCGAGGGAAACTGGGGCGAAGCTGCGGGCGGAAGCTAGTTTGCAATAAATCAATGTATGTATGTATTCATTTAAATTTACTAAGAAGAGCGGTACCTACCTATATTATACATACGTACCTACCAATAGCTACAAAACTATATATGTACGTATTTGTTGTCTTTAACGTAAAAAAATAATGGTAGGTAGGTACTTCGACTATTAGAGTTGCATTCTTCCATTACGATATTAGTTGGGTATTTTGTTTTGATAAAACAATTTAGAACAGATAAACTATTAAGCATAAGTAGTAGCACCTTTGCATTTTTATTCCTCGCATTTCGGCGGCAACGAAATCACTATTTGTTGATAAATAATGCGCAAACATTAAACCATCTATTTTAGGTAGATTATCCGATTGCCCTTTTTCAAATCCTTCATCCATTTTATTAATCGAATAATATTTACTATTATTAAACTATTAACTTAATACGCGAACGAAAACCAACACAACAAAACACTGCGCGAGCTATTACACCTACTATAACCGCGACTTGATACGAAGCGAGCCGTGGCCAGTGCGGCGCGTTGTGAAATGGCGTCACAAGCGGTCACGTGACTGTTAGCGGGACTCGATATTTTTCAAAACTTTGAATACCTATAAAATCAAAACTACTAGGTATTTTTGACTACAACAAAAACTAGTGTGTTTGTATACATACAGGCTTTACTGAGACAACATTTCAAGCGATTTGGCATACTTAGTAACATTATCCATTCAAAAACTAGCAACTAATAGATTGAAAGATAGACTGTATTAATTACAAAACTTAGTAATGACTACTAACATTCTTGATTATTTCTAAATGCTCAAAACACATCTTAACGTATACTTCTTTATTGCGTTTATAATTTTTTTGTATTTTTCACTAACAAAATTAATTATTTTTACTTGTTATAAATGTCAATGTGAGGTATTTAATGGAGTACAAGATTCGGATTGGCGACGCCAGTTGGCAGCACTTTCGTTGTGCATGTTCCCTATAGTGCGATACTAAATTTAATACTATCTGACCCACGCACCTTTTCGTTTCTGAAAGAATAAAATTCTAGGGTCATTAAATGCTCGCAATCCTATTGGTCGTAACGTGATGTTGTATAATAAATAGCCTTCCTTGATGATCGATCCCCGCTCAAAGAATTTTTCAATTCGAACCAGTAGCTTCTGAGATTAGCGCGTTCAAACAAACAAACTATTCATCTTTATAACATCAGTATAAATTAAAATTACTTTTGGTCTTTAGCACGTCAAAAATTACTTTCGTACAATTCTTATAACTTGTACCCCTTATTTCACTTGGCAGTTAGCAAGTGCACTTTACATACCATCGCCATACTGATGTAGGCAGAACAATGTGTCAGTCCAACTATTAATATTGATGCTCATTGAATATTCATACTAAAGTAATAAGTAGACAATTGTAGCTACTTTATAGCACCTACTAGTTTAGTTGTCGACCTTGTGCAATCTATAATGAGCTGCTTAAATATTTGTATATAAATCGATCCTTCGGAGGCGTTCGGCAAACATCGGTAAACATCGTATTGACATTTGTTTTTAGTTAAAGCTTGCTATATCCTATAATACATATTTAATTCGTTTATATAAAGGACATCTTATTACGTGTACATCTTTAAAAGCTGAAACTTTGAAATTATTTACTGTGTCTTCACACATTGATTATATCCATTTTACATTAATAAAGTGCTTAAGTCTAATTTATAATTTTAATGTAAATAATACTGCAATTGTCTGCACTGCAATGAGTATGGTGACCAATACTCTTCGATTCTGCTCTTGCTTTCGATCAGGCAAAGTGGAGTCACTTTGTCAGATTCATACATAAAAGAACGTTATATTGTGTCAAATTCAAATTTACTAAAACCATCAAGAATGACAGCTCGGTATTTTAGTCAAATTAGCCATTAACATTAGTAGTTCGTTGCTGAACATAGGATCCTCCTTAAAATGGTCGTTTTGGGACACCACCTTGGCCAGACTATGTTCTTCCAGTTTTCTCTTTCTGTGCAGTGATTTCGTTCAGCTAGTCTCGTTGTTATATTTTGTGAACCTCATAGAGAAAGAGAGAAAGTCATAAGAGTCAAAGTCAAGAGTCATATACCATATACAGATATTCATCTCATTAATTTATTAGAACACAAATTAAATCTTAACATAATCTTAATTAATTAGGTTAATTATAATTAATAAGTAGATTCATTTGAGATTATTTCAAAGGAAGCTGTCTATCTCAGTTAATTGACTGTTATCTACGGGTTGTACTTTCATGATTTAATCATATTTTAAATTAAAATGTTGCATGAGTAAAAAATATGTACTTACTATTTTATTTACAAGAATATTTAAAGTAGAAGTGCAAGTTTGACGTTGAACGGAAAAGTAACTTCTCTTTTTCGCTTTTAGGTAACCGGCACTGACATTTTAGCAGTGTTACCTTGTCTCTTTTGTTTTATTCGTGATGTTTGTTTTCAAAGGCAGAATCGCTATTAATAATCGATAGTTTTATTACTGTACTAGCTGAACCGCTACCCGCGGAACGACAATAACCGCGGGCAACGCCGCGAGGCTAAGTTAGTATCTTTATAAATTGTAGCCTATGTGTTATTCTGATGTATAAGCTATATTATTGTAAAGTTTCATCAAAATCCATTCTGTAGTTTTTGTGTGAAAGAGCAACAAACATACTATGATAACTCACAAACTTTCGCGTTTATAATATTAGTAGGATACGGGCTTGCTTTTCAGGTTCTTTCGTTATAACGTTTACATGTAGACTAGTGGTCATGACAATGTACAGTTAAATGAAACCTTGAGATTTTGTATAGAAACATGTTAGATTAAAGATCAAAAGACTTGCTTCCTCACAAAGTGGGTACAACAAAGAAAGTACGGGCCGAAAAAATCGTGTATACCTGTGCCTTCTTCGTGTGAAATAGATCACAAATAAAAAAAAAAAACAGGTTGCATATTGACATGTTGCAACATTTCTTTCAAAGAGGTGTTGAAAAATAAGTTTAATGACACGTGTTTAATATTATTTATATAATGAAATTTTAATTGTTATTGCTCTTCTATTGTGTGTGAATCTTCTATAAGTGAAGTGTAAGACAATGGCTTGCGAAATGCGACCGTCAGTCTTCAACGTTCACGCCCATTCATGAGGTAGTGAAGAGCTTCCTGATTAAATGCAGCCGAAATGAAATAAGGATTTTCAACTCCATCTGTTATGCATTAAAGTTCATAGTAGATCATCCGAAGTTTTAATACTGAATAACATCTCTGTGGCTTTTTAAGCAGGTGTGGGAAATATCAATGAGGAAATAAATAATAGGTAAAGTGTACTCGTATGCCTTAATTTTTATAAGAATAATCCTCATTTATTCTATGAAAGGTTGACAATACACACATACATACTGTAATAGTAACTGTGCGGAAGTATCAACAATCGATAGTTTTAAAAAAGAAATATTTGGTTGCAGCATTTCACAAAATACAGAATTTCCTGAAAAACGGTTACATGTTTCACCGTTTTCAGATACTTTTCGTTTGGCAGAACTACTATTATAAATATGATAGATTTCGGAGGCACTAATGGTATGACTTTTTTTTTTTTTTTTTAATGACAACTCCCACACTAGGAATAAACATCCTGTGTCGTAGGGGACTTTACAAACATACATGAAACGGACACAAAGAACATCCAGACACGGGACAACAATTCGTGGATCACACAAAGTGTTGTACCGCGTGGGATTTGAACCCAAGACACTTGGCGCAGTAGCAAGCGGCATGGCGACCGCTGAAACCACTCGGCCAACCGTACAGTTTTGCTCTGTGTCCCATAGTATGGACACTAGTTTGGACGATTTTGTTTTGTATGGAATAGGCGACAAACGATCAGACTTATCACCAGATGGTATGCGATTACCGCCGCCCGCAACACCAGAGGCGTCACAAGTTCGTTGCCGGCCTTTGGGGGATGAAGGGATGGGTTGGGATATGGGCCTCCGATATCCTCACTCACTCTGTGAAAATAGCGCTTGTCACAGCGCAAGCGCTGTTTCACACCGGTTTTCTGAGGCCGTGGTATCACTGCAGTCGAGCCGGGGCCGGTTCATAGCCGAAGCGTGACTCTCCCACGGTATTCTGCAGTGACAATAAATATGTAAATTTTTGTAAACATTACGTTTAAAATGCTAGTAATAATCTAGCATTTCCTATTATTATTTCTTAAAATGTGGAGAAACAGTCAAGGTCCTGAACGTGTTTGCTAATCTTTAGAAGTAAATATTCAATACAGGTCATTGCAGTTAGCCGCTTATTTGTTTTGGAGAATCGTAAGTTTAATAATATTCTTTGAAAAAAAAAATAACCAAAGGGTTTTTAAAGCCATATTTGGAGGCAATTAGTCATGTTTAACGTTGCAATAAGCTGTGATATGACTTCATTGCTTCATTTAGTACATCTTTTAGACATAATTGAATATTAGTTAAAACATAAATATTGTTATTTTGGGGGTCGTAATTAATCTGCACAAGAAGTCAACAACACGTAAAAAATGCAGTGCGTTGGCCGGGAAATTTGATGGCATGAGTTCATCATTTCTTGTTGTTACGTAGGTATCACACAAAAACATGAGAATTCAATAGAATTAGACAAGGAAATAAACAACACAGTCATTAATTACTTGTAAATCGTTACTAAAACATCATCTCACCAAATTAAAGTAATATCTATACTAATATTATAAAGCTGAAGAGAGCTGAAAGAGTTTGTTTGAACGCGCTAATCTCAGAAACCACTGGTCAGATTTGTAAAATTCTTTCAGTGTTGGATAATCCATTTATCGAGGAAGACTATTGGCTATATTTTATCACGCTAAGACCAATAGGAGTGGAGCCCCAATGAAGAATGTTTAAAAACGGGGGAATATAATTACGCTACGGGCAATAGTAGATGTAAACGAGGTTGTGACGGTCAGCTAGTTATAAATATGTCCTTAGGTATTACTGTTAAAACTTTTTTAAAACAAAAAAATGTAACGTTTTTAAACATTTTTGTAATTCGTAGCGAAATAAATCTTTGATTGGTTAAAAATCACAATTATTGTCTTCTATTTGTCAACTTTTCAGTTCGTTAATTATCAATAATTATGTAGGCAAAGAATGTTGTCAAAATCCGTTCCATTTAGTCAAAGTATGGTCACCTTGACCGCTCGCTATGTTTAAATGTGTGAAAGGAAGGATGTAAATACGGCATTCTTGTGTTTGCCACAAATGGATACGGTATGCGATGATTCAACAATCGGCATTCAAATGATATTTTCAACATATTTTATAAACCAAGTGTTGAAGCTGATCTACAATTACAAAATATGTACAATTTATCAAAAGACCAGCTATGACAATTTTTTTAATTATATTTTTTTAACAATATTACTCTCTCAGAAAGTAATCTATACGTTTTAATGATTAAACCCCCATTATAACGGGTTGTTTTACGCCCAGGCTTGTCATAACCTATATGTACTTCTTGTTGACCTAAACTCGTAAAATTTAATAAGAAACAAGATATTTTTAAATGTATGAGTCTGCCAAATTGACTGTACTCAGCCCGATGGAAAGCATGACCCGAATCCAAAAGTAGTGGTTACCTTATTCATTTCGAATGCAGATAATGCAACAATGCAGCATGGCGACTCACATTATGGCGGCCTAGCGAGGCCTTATAGAATGGCAAAAGTTATTAAGAAAATCGTTATATTACATCAAAATAGTTCTATATTACATAAACATTACATTATCCTACTACTATTATAAAGGCGAAAGTTTGTAAGTATGGATGTATGTATGTATGGATGTTTGTTACTCTTTCACGTAAAAACTACTGAATGGATTTGAATGAAACTTTACCACAATATAGCTTATACATCAGAATAACACATAGGCTACTATTTATAAAGATATAGCTTCGCCTCGCGGCGTTGCCCGCAGTTATCATCGTACCGCGGGTAGCACCGCGGGGTTCAGCTAGTATTAAATATTTTTTTAAAAAATGTTTTTTTTTTTAAATTTCGTAATGTTGTGGAAAAATGTAGGATACGTTAGTTTAAATAATTTTATTTGTTCTGTTACAGTGGAGATCTATCTGTCGCCTGTGGAAACACACTGTAGCAATGTGGACTACTTCATACCTGACGAAAACAACGAAACTAAAGGGCTCTCCGACGATGCGATGAACAGGTAATCTTCCATACCTTTATAATAATATAAACTAATATCCTTATTTATAAACGTTGTTTAACTTTGAGCAACGATTCTGTGTTATTTTTAACTTAAAATTTTTAGATTTAAAGTTGAAAATAGCACAGAAACTTGTAGGACAGCCAAGCTGATTTCAGATTTTCATATTACCCTCTCACAGAAGAGGGACTTACCGTGACACTTACCGTGGGAGAGCCACGCTTCGGCATGAATGGGCCGGCTCGACCGGAGTACCTAATACCACGGCCTCACAGATAACCGGTGTGAAATAGTGCTTGCGCTGTGTTTCACCGAGTTAGTGAGGATACCGGAGACCCATACCCCAACCTCTCCCTCATTCCCCCTCCCCATCCCCCAAATGTCGGCAACGCACTTGTGAAGCCTCTGGTGTTGCGGGTGTCCACGGGCGGCGGTAATCGCTTACCATCAGGTGATACATCTGCTCGTTTGCCCACTATTCAATAAAAAAAAGACCAATCTAAAAGGACAGCATTTATGCTGTTGGGCCATCATGCTGCATTAATGCATTGTCTGCATTTGCAAAGAGTATGGTGACCACTATTCTTGGATTCCACTCATGCTTTTATCACGCAGAGTAGAGTCACTTTGACAGGCCCATATATATGAAACAAAATAGTCATAGAAAATTAATGTAAAACAATTATTTCGTTGCTTCCTTCCTTATCCTATCCAGAGAAAAGGCAATCAATGATTGGCAAAGTATTTATGTCTTCTAGCTTACTGATTTTTTTTGTCCGTATAATAATTATACGGACAAAAAAAATCAATCATCGCCGCGATCACATTTGTTATTTTGTGGCATAATGAGCAAACAAGCAGACTAGTCACTTGACATCGACGTCATGACACAAAATAACAAATGTGACAAGACAAATGAAAATCAACGATTTACGTCAATCACAAGTTCTTTTATTCCTATCGGAAATTGAATAAACCAAAATTAATTAATGTATCGCAAATAGTTTAATTAGTTAGCTATGTGTGTGTGTGAATGTAACAAAAGCTATAAACGATAAATTACAATGTCGGACTATTAATCTTTTGGCCGGTTTGAAACCTTGTTTATTGAGCAATATTTTTGTTGGTAATAACTATTAAGGATTTATTTAGCGATTAGCCAACAGTAATTATATATTCTGAATTATATATAGATGTTGCAACATTTTAATGGGTGGCGGATGAGACACGAGTCGTCTATGTCCTTTTTTTTTCTGTGCGAATTTCCCCCCGGATACCACTTGGTGGTATCGGACTCGAACCGACTAAAAACCGCGCGCCGTCTCGGATACTAGAAGCCGTGGAACCAGTTGTACCCTAGAAAGGAAAACCCTGGAACTCCGACGTACCTCGGGCTACACACTGAAAAGGTCGCGTGTTATTAAAAAAACTGGCACTGCTGTTTTTTTTTTAATAAATATTGTAGTTATCATTCGGAATGTACTTACACTCGTACTTGGGATATACATACGTTGCTGTTTAACAAATGATTATAATACATACATATAAACAGTACCTCCATATGAAATTCATTTGCCATATTGTTTATGGTCCCTTCTATGATTAATTTTAGAATAAGATATTTCTGGAATTCATAATTTCAATAGTCAGCAATTTTAAAATTTATAAATAAACTAGCAACTCGCACAAATTTCGTCTGACACATAAACTTTTTTCTTGAATCACTCTTTATTAGTGAAAACCGCATTATAATCCGTTGCGTAGTTTAAAAGATCTAAGCATACAAGAATAAAAAGCGACTATTATTAACTACAGCGAAGCCAAAACAAAGGGTAATAGTTTTGTCAATATATGTATGTTTGTATGTTCCACAATAACGCTGTTAATTATTTAACAATTAGCTCACGCGCTAGGACGATTATAATGAATAACGTCTCAATAAATTCGATATAATGGCCCAGGAAACATAGGTTATATTAATTTTATAAAGTTTTCGCGTAGTCGGGTTACAGATTTAAAACTTTTTGTTGTTTTATACTATGCTAGCTTTCGCCCGCGGCTTCGCTCGCGTTAATTAAAGAGTATCCCATGTTAGTTCTAATACCTCCAAGAATATGTGTATAAAGTTTCATGATGATCGGTTTAGTAGTTTGCCTGTGAAAGCGTAACAAACAAATAATATAAAGACGTTAAAAATTTAATGAAAACTTATAAGATATGGTGACATTCAAACTAATTAATCCAACTTACAAAGACTGAAGTAAGGTAAACCAGATCCTGTTTTTTGATCAATGCATATATTACTAATTTGGTAAATAAGTAGTGGCCATGATAGTAAGCGGCTATGGATCCCAAAAAAGTTGCATAAGTTTCGGTTGTTCGGCACAATAATACCGCAGTAACCGATACTGTTAACCGTTTTGCGGTTAAAGAACTTTACCGTAATATTTGCAGTTTCCGGTTTCATTTATTTGCATACCCTATTTCTCTTCTAAAAATCTAGAATCTTAATATAAATGAATTTATCTATCTATACACATTTCGAAATTCGACACTTGAAACACCGGAAGTGCAAAATTCGACTGCAATGACCAAATACTCTAGAATAGTCTAGACCAGAGTGAAAGTGAACTTAATTATTTAGATTAATTAATCTAACTACGGTTTCCACGGAATGCTTAGTGGTCTACTTGCCGCTTCATACATCACTGAGTGTTGTGAATTTTGATCGTCACTCGGCACAACACTCCGTGTGATCCAGAACTTGTTGTCCTGAGTCTCTCTGTTCTTCGTGTCCGTTGGTAGACGACTACGACACACGAATATTCTTAAGTGGTGTTTTATAAAAAAACCACCTGAACCCCTGTGGTGCTACCTGCGGTACGACAATAACCGCAGCTAACGCCGCAGAGGCGAAGCTAGTATCTTTATAAATTGTAGCATAATTATGTGTTATTCTGATGTGTAAGCTATATTATTGTACAGTTTCATCAAGATCTATTCAGTAGTTTTTGCGTAAAAGAGCAACAAACATACTCACAAACTTTTGCGTTTATAATATTAGTAGGATAAAGCTACCGGAGTTTCCTTAGGGTTATGTTATTTGATACTTAAAAACTAATGGTATTATACGTTGGTTTCAGGCTACACATGGCGCGTTCGACAGTTGCTCTCTTCATCGTGGCTTTCTTGTCGCTTTTCATCGCTTTCTGGACTGGTGTAGTTGGCTGCTGGAAGCGAAGCCCTGGCAACATCACTGCCACTGCCATACTCATGCTTGTCACATGTAAGTTTATTTTTCACCATTATTCTATAACTTTAAACTAAACTTCCTTTTAACCGTTGGTAGTTGGCAAAGAAAAACTAAATACGTGCATATAATGGCTGTTTACTCCTCATGTCTTTAAAGAAAAAACGTAAGAAATTCCGTTATGAACTAGTAAAACACCACAGATTTTTATGGATATGATATTTTGCCTGGCATAATACAGCACGTGTTTGACGAGTAACAGTTTCAAATCATTTATAATAAATAAATATATCTATGATAAATTACAGGCGTAACCAAGGTTGTTGATTTAACTAGTAGTAGCTCAATGTTTGAGCTACTACTGGTTAATTCATTGTTTTTCCATAACCCCAAGTCCAAATTTTGGGTCTACCTACAATCAATAAGCTATGACAACTTGAATACTGACAAATATACTAACATCACATGTATTAACCACGTATATTATTACTTTTCAGGTTTGTTAGCAGCAGGTGCGATGGCATTATGGCACGGAGTGGAATTCTATGAAAAGGAGAAGGTTGTAGGCGAAGAGTTTTATCAACAGTGGCCCAATGTAAGTAGAATTTTCAGTTTACACTTCAGCTGCTTCAGCTGAACGGTAAAAGGGATTATAACTCCAAATTCAATATTTAGGATCTTCTAAACCATAACCCGACTATGTCAAAACTTTTGGTAACATTTAAATAGCCAATGTTACCCATAATTACGAATCGATTGACATCTCATTTATTAAAATCGATTCAGGAATTAAGGCTCTGTGGAACATACAACATAGACGGCCAAAATAATTACCCTTGCTTTTGGCTTCGTCGTAGTGGTATGAAAATACGACAGAACACAATTTTGACTTGGACCCCTTCGTTTTCCTATATCATTCTATCTCATCTCCTATTTCAAAAGATTTAGATTACAACGAATGATAGTTGCCACACATTTAGTTAAACAGCGATTGTAGCTTAACTAGTATTAGATCTTTGAATTGTCTAATAAATTTAAGCTGACTGTCACAACAGAATGTGACAGCTAATTTGCTGCCCACCAAACAATTAAAATAATAAAAAGTATAAATTGAAAAGTTCAGAGCTTTCGCGCGTACGTAAGTATTTTACTCTAATGCATAATACATTTTTCTAGAGAAATAAGTTTTACAGGTACAACGTTTTACTGATAATCTTTAAAAATCAGGTACTAAAAGACAACTCATCAATCTGGTACGATTGGTCGTACATACTCGCGTGGCTGGCCGTCGGCGTTTCTTTCGCCAGCTCCGTTTTATTCTTCTCCGCTGCCATTTGCCTGAGCAAAGAAAAAAGGCGGGAACAACAAAACAATGTGCAGTACATAATGCCAGGTTAGACCGCCATTTGAAAAGCGGCCATTTTGTAACGCTTGGCGGTTGAGGATGATATGGACATTCTTTTGTACATTTTACTTATTTTCCTATTGTTAATATCGAAAAAATCAAGGTATGTTTGCAATAGGTAATTTTCATTGACTGGGTTACTACTTTTTATATAAATGGTAAAATTATCTGCAAACATATCTGCCACTAGAACATAAGTCATACATAACTTAGTTTTAAATTAAATACAAGTAAGTATCTCATACTAACAAAAAGCTTTTTTCTCTTTTTTTCATGTTTCTATGAAACTTGGCTACTGCGTATAACTTGGCGGCAATGCGACCGGTCGTTGATGCATTTAACTTAAATGATATCTCATAATATCTGGTTTACGCCAAAACGCAATACTAACATGCTTACGAACGAATTAACGCTGGTGCTGTATATAATAAATATAACATCCACAACTAAACTGAACACTCATACAATTGTATATATGTACCTATAACTGACATATTTTGCCTCACATGTACCTACACTATATTGACAATGACATTTAAAATGATGACATGCACTTATGACAAAATACCATTCTACAATATTTGAAAACGTATGTTGATACATCTGCACACACTTGCATATCTTTGTGCACACAAACACGGCCTTTCAACATTACCATTCGAACGAAATGACGGTATAAACCAGATATTACGTGACAACTCTCGCGTGTGGTACGACTGGTCGTACATGGTCGCGTGGTGCGGCGTGGGCCTATCGTTGCTGTCGGCCATCTTGTTCTCGTCGGCGGCCATTTGCTTGCGCGGCGAGCGGGAGCGGGAGGAGGCGCTTAACATGCAGTACCTGATGCCGGGTATGCTTAAATTAATCTCTGAGCCGATATGCGAGATTTAGGGACAAGTACTGGTATTTAAATATATTTATGCGTATTTGCCTTAAAACACTTACACAACTTAGGGTACCAGTGTAATATTGTAAATACACTCTCATAATTTATTTTTAATTAACTAGGGATTTTAAGCAGGTTTAGTATCATTAACCTCGTTAAAGTGAAAATCTTTTCTCTAATTGCAGGTTTCTAAATAATAACCAATAAGTTTTAACTACGTAGTTAAAGCAATTTACAAGATTATTATTATATAGAGAAATTATAAAAGTTATGGCAAGACCAACCCAACATTAAAGGCTTTTGTAAATATTTTTCAAACAGGTCTGAATGCATGGCTGGTTGGAGTTTTACTAAACTTATTTTAACTCAAATTGCAATTATAAAACGCTCACTTCGGTTTTGTAGGGCAATTGTAATAAATATGGATGAATTTAGCTACAATTCTTATTTATAATAATATTTTACGTACGTATATTTTACGTTGTCTTTGTCAGATTAAATTTGGTTCTATCCATATTTTTTACGATTACTGAAATTGGATATAATTATGTGGAAACTAATTTAAATTTATTTTTTCTACAGTATACCCCCAGAAACAACAGTATGCTTACGCAGGATACCCGCCACCTCAAGCCTACCCAGGCCCATACTACCACGGATCCCAGTACGGACCGTACAACTACTGAGCATGTGACCAGATGAGGGACCTCGTGGCGGCTCACTTCGCTAACGCTCCCGCCCCGCAGGCACCCGCGCGCAACCCCAGCCCAGCCCTACCCCAATCTCCTCCCTCCATTCCATCATCCCTCGAGACGTACAACTCCCACCGCAAAATCATGCGGCCGAAGCTCGGCGACAGGAAGGTCTACCGGCCTGTTCGAAGACACACGCTCTCACGAATCGACGAGACGCCTCCGAATATTGTTAGGTCTCGATCAAAGAGTTTGCAGCATTCGACTGATTTCTCATCAACGCGGCTCATTCTACGGTCACGATCCAACATTTCGGCTGATACCAGTCGGAGTGTACCGGTGTGCAATCAAAGCCATGAAGTCGAAAACCAAATAGAGGGCGGAAGTCCTCAATATGCTGAGCCCAAGGAAACAGACTCGGG
The DNA here is from genome assembly GCA_916048165.1 of Spilarctia lutea. Classification (NCBI taxonomy): domain Eukaryota; kingdom Metazoa; phylum Arthropoda; class Insecta; order Lepidoptera; family Erebidae; genus Spilarctia; species Spilarctia lutea. Next base: position 15,911,350 of record OU696479.1, read on the forward strand.
GTCGTCTTTTGACGTTCCTGCGTCAATGTCTGACCTGCCTATCATGGTTCCCCTCGACCAAGCGACCGGTGCTTACATTCCATACCCAGAATATACGTATTACCGCAATGATGGGTGCCGATTCGGTCGTTACAGGCAGTATGATAAGAAGTCCTCTAAAAATAGTAACGTGTATCTAGCGTTCATGTATTAAGTCCCGCGCGGGTGTAGGTGAAATATAACTGAAATGCAATGGTTACGAGTTTCGATTATTGCCGTACAGTGTATGACGCCACAACCCATGATTCCATTTAAAAACGTCTTTTATCTACAGAAGTTTAACATACACTGTTTTTTTACTACAATGGGTGGCCCAAATCTGGTTAAGAGATATAATTCTTTAAACTATTGGCACTTTCAATTTTGCTGAGACGTGAGTTAACTGTTTAATAAGTCGAGGAGTCGAACTCGCGCCGAGGCTCTGCGCACGGCTATACGAAACTCTAACACCACTGAACCTAAACGTTTTAAACGACAATTTATCGAACAAATCTTTGCTACGAATTTTAGTTAATCACCAATTATTTTAACGTATCGAAAGATATAAATTAGGAGTAAGTTAGTAAAGACTCCGCCATAACATACAGAAATGAAACAAAACTCTTATAGTACCTAAGTTTAACGCTAAGAACTCATAATATTGTAGTCTATTTACTCATATATATAAAAGTAATCAACGGGTCTAATCTGTGTTTCTTACTTGACTGAAGTACGCGTGACAGTTAATGCATTTTCGACCGAAACCGCATTGATTTAAAGTTATGTTTACCTTGAATAGTGACGCAGTTAAGACCTGTTGTTTACTGTTGTGTAATTATTTACTCTTTCCAATATATCCGAAAGTATTGTGCCTTCTATGTAATAAATATTGCTCATTCGTACTGTTTTAAACATATCTTAATCTTATTTAATGCGTAGTTAACGTAGTTAGATATAATATTTTTGTACACAAAAATTTTAATGCAAGGTAGGTAATTCTGATGTTCGAAGAAACATGATATATTTAGCTTTTTGATATATCTTGATTTCTTTTGTGTAGACGTATAGGATGACTTATGTATGGTGTATGTCAAATCTTGAAAACCGTCCCTTTTAAGATGTATGCTAGCATAATGGATTCTTTGGATTTTTGTATACAATGGTCTTAGTCAAAATCGTCGAGGTATCGTACCAATGAGTTAGCGATCAACAACTTGTAAATTAATCAGTGTAGGTTACTCATTACAATAATTCGATAGATTATTTTTAATTGTATTTAAAACTTCTTTAATAAAAATATAATTTAAAGTATTTTGTGTATTATTTGTTTCTGGGAAAACTAACCTATCGCATAAAATGTAGCCACTGCTCGGGATCAGTAGTCGAGTTAAGAACACCAATTCCTGATAAAGCGGCAGATAGTTATCTGACGTATGCAATTTTTCACTCTCTTATATATATATACTCGTACACGTTTATTTGTCATTATCCGAGACTTGTATCGTGTATGAGACTGAAATCTGTAGTTATCTGGAAGATAATCTCAAAATAGTCTATTTTATTAGATTTTTGTAGTTACAAAACTCAGTTGAGCGTGATATTTCAAGTTCAGATATTATTTTGCGTTCTAATAGGAGTTTGAATACGAAAAATCTCGAGAATACAGTTTAGACCTAGAGATCTTCTTCTTTTTTTGATGAAATGGCAACCAGCCGGATCACTCGGATCAGCTATTTCTGCCAATGTCAAGTATTTATAGTCTTCAATTATCAAGTCTTCTAGTCTTCAAGTCGTCGTCGTGATGAAATTAATAAAAACAATTTATAAAATGTGGATGACATGAAATGGGGACCGTCTTTAGAAAAAACAAAAAACGATCTCCTCCGAGATCTTAAGTTAGACAACTAAATAATGGCAAGACGAAACTATGTGATATTTTTTCTTAAGCACCTGACATGAATAATCAGACATAAACTAAACAATAGAGTATTAAGCTTTAATCTTCATAGGTGTGAAAATAGGTTTAAAATAACATTAATAAAATGCCAGTTTCATACAAAATATATTTAAATCTGTACAAAAATAATATGGCGTTGGTGGACGGTACAATGGATGGAATGATTCTCAAACATTATTATCACAATTCATGAGGCACAATATACTTTAATACAAATGTAAATTTACTAAAAAAAATTGAAGTAAAACACACAGTAAATATTGACGGTAGAAAACGAGAATGTCGCATTTCAAAAATATCCAACATATTTCATAAATTCATAACGCGTTGATTAATAAAATATAAAGTTGAAATTTGGAACATATTTCTCTCTATCCAAACCTCACGTAATGCGACACAAACTAATCGACGCGGTTATTTTTCTGATCAAAACTATATCAAAAAATAAGTAAAATTTTCGAGATACGACATTTCCACTTCTGTCAACGTACTCGTATATAAATAAATTAGTTGACCGGGCAACCGTTGCCTTGCCATAAACTAAAAAAAAAATTGTGCCGCCCTTATCATTTAGGGGTATGAAAAATAGATGTTGGCTGATTCTTAGACCTACCAGATATGCACACGAATTTCATAAAATCAGTCTAGCCGTTTCGAAGAGGTTGTTTGTTGAGGAGTTTAATATTAAAAAAATGCTTTTTTTTTAATTTTTGTCTGTCTGTTCCGGCTAATCTCTAAAACGGCTAGACCGATTTTTACGCGATTTTTACTAGCAGATAGCTGATTGTAATAAGGAGTAACTTAGGCTACTTTTTTAGACAAGCTTTGCCCCGCGGTGTTACCCGCGGCTGTAACAATAACCGCGGGAGGCTAAAGGCTAAGGCTAAAAAGGCTAGTATAAGATATATGTAACTAAGGAATACTTAAAACCAACTCAAGTACGGAGTGTCGCCTAGTTGTGTTCTGTCGTTACAATTTAATTGACTGTTACTATGTATTGTAGCCCAATATCTCATTACTAGGGAGAGGCATATGTCCTATAGTGGGCTGTTAAAGGCTGCTGATGAGACGACTAATGAATGGAGTAACTTAATCTTATAATCACGAAATACTGTAATGAAAACAAAAGCATTGAAATTTTAATACGGGGATTTCTTTTTAAATTATGCATAACTAACGTATACCTTTCTTTATCATATTTCATGAAACTACTCTTGCGCGGAGCATAAATTTAAAAGAAAATTATCAGCAACTAATTGTCCACAATGAGATGTCTTAATGTTTAAAACCTGTATTTTAAAAGACGTCTCAAGGTAACGTTATTCAATTAAAACTCGTATCAAGATTTGATTTCAATTTCACATAAAAATTTCGTACTTAAAATTAGTTTCAAGATTAGATTCGCGACTGAAACGCCTTTTGAAATACGGAAAGGGTTGAGGGAATGTTAGACATGTAGAATTAATGAGTGACTAATTAAATAGGAGTATCAATAATAGCACCAGGATGTGACAATGCCTGCTTCCTCTCTTGAACTGCCGTGACCAACTTCCTATACGGTCCTAGAGGCAGGCCTAATGACTTCATGTCTCCTTCTGTGAGCAGCATCAGAGCGTCCAGGTCTATTTGCTCATCTTTGAACTTCTGTACGTACTGGGAGAGGCCCCAGGCTGTCAGGAAACGTTCGAGGGAACCGTAGCCTGATTCTTCGCCTTCATTTTCCTCGTCTGATGTTATAGTTGAACTTTCTGAAAAAATAAAGAAAGTGATGTTACATCCAAATATTAAACCTGTAAAATATCATCACAAGATACCCCAATGCCTAGTGATACCCGTTAGAATAAAACTTTAGTACCTCAGAGCGAGTCAAGTTTAAGAATAAATAATAAAGATTTATATACCCCGACGTGTAACCAAACGATGGCGCGATGTAAATCGCTCCCAACGCCATCTATTGATAATAATACAAAACTAAATATATTACGACTGCGTTAGTTGAACAGATGTGAACAATACCTGAACTTCCAAGTGTGTTCAAATAAACCAATTAAACGGTGTACATTACTGAGAATATGTTTTAAATATTTAAAGGACTTTGTAGATGACGTTTAATTTTAGTGGAAGACTAGATATTGCAAATTATTTTGTTATGACTTCTTCGCGATTCAGGATATATTCTTAATGAGAGAGTTGTCTTAAAATAAATAGTGGTATAGTACCGGATTGTGCGGAGGTCCACTCGGCAGGTTGGTAGGCGTGTCGCGCGGCCAACGACCCCGCCGAGCCGATGGACAGGTCCTCGCCGGGAGCCACGCCTCCAAGTGAGCTCAACGTTGCTGTTATCGAACGTCTGGAATTATACAACACACATCGGAGCTGTTATTTCTTTATCATCATCATCGACTCCTGGCAATCTACCTGGACATAATCTATCCTTAGAAAAGAGGTTTAGTCGTTCTATAGCACACTGGCCAGTCGAGTTGGTATATAGTTTTGTTTCAAGTATTCCTTCTATTCAGTTCAGTTACGTTGCGTAGTTCAGCCTTTACGGGATGAATTGAGGTGATGACATTGAATTCTTAATACGTCACCCATACTTATGATTATTTCATTTTTGTTATTTATAGTTGAAACTCTATTAACCTGATTAATTGGTGAATTATGAAGAAAAGTGGGGTTTGTGCACATGTCAAATATACAATATATCAACGAAATCAATGTTTATTAAAAATTTACGATCACGCCGGCGGGGTTTTGTCAGTTCCGACACGTTCATGCTTGCATAAATACGATTTGTAGTACATATGTCCAACATTTTGTAAGTTGGCCCAATTTGAATTTTGAATTGTCGCGCTTGGTGGTATAATAATAATCGCGAATCCGTATAACGGAGAGCCAGATAATCGAGTTTCTACTGTATTTTATATTCTACTACCATATAGCAGTTATATTTTTATAATTAATTAATTAAGGCAGAACCTAAAATATTGGCAATAGATGCTCTTTTGCTGGAAGCATCCACTTACAATGGATTTTTATAAATACAATTTCTAAGGGGAGCAAAAACAGGGATGAATAGTATTCGTAATTCTCAAAGTTGAAAAGCTAAAATAAGAATAACCAAGCGGCGGGCTTACATAAATAGTTTCATGTAACTTTGTGTAACATTTTTCCTAAGAATATTTTCAATGAAATTTGTGAGACCAAGAGCAGTTTTATTACAAAAATTAACCATTAGTAAAGGCAACACACCATCGTAATCCTTAGACGAAAGCAACGTACTTACCTGAACGCAACACTGCCAAAGCCAGGTCTCTCAAATATACTAGCGGGTTCTTGCAGCATCACCTCCTGCCCAATACCGCTGTCTTCATTCGCTGCTGCCGTGAAGTCAGGCTGACTTGCTGATCTGTTATTAAAACTTATTATTAACACCTCATTTATTCCCGTTCGTTTCGTTTTAACCCGGATGATTAATAATGCTTAAAATCTCACATTAACAGAATTTAACAGACCACTGTTAGACATAGGCCTCGTGGCATAGAAGGCCAATACCTCCATCGCAAGGTTTTGCCCTACTATGCCACGCAGCCCAGACGGGCTGGTATAGAAAACACAATTAAAAAACAAATATATTTTATGTAAATACGGAATATTTCCATTGTTTTGCTAATATCTTAGCTTAGTCAAAAAATATTTCGAATAGATACGTAGTAATTTATATTTAAATGTTGAGATAATTGTATTAAAAATGATTGTCCAAGCGCGCTGGCGCTTTTGAATGCAAACAAGACCTTAGTGGTCTTGAGAGAGAGAGAGAGATGGTAGACATTCGTTTAAAAATTTCGTTGGCAACATAAACAATAAAAAGAAAGTATTGTGGTCCTGTGAAATAACACGTTCTATATTGTTTGCCTGGTATGATTCATCTACACCTCTTAACAATAAAGATAGAACTCGAGGTACATAACTAGTAGTGCTTCAGTACTTACCTAGTGAGAGCTGGTTTCGAAGCAGGAACGCTGTTTTCCTTTTCAGTGAAGACATCAGCGACAGGCTGCCGTTGCTGCGGGCCAGCGCCGAACGTACCCACGTACATCACCTCACTGTCGCGACGCATACCGCTCAGTGACGTCACTGAGCGACGACCCGTCGTTTCTATTTCACCCACCTGTATGAACATCATCAATGTATAAGTGACCACAATTTGTAGCAAAACGATGGACTCATCTATACAATTCTTTTCACTATGTACATTATTATCATTACTCTTCATCACTGCTGGACACGAGGTTGCAATACCTTGTATCGTGTACCTTGGGCGTCGTAACTGCTGGACTAGGAATGGTGACATTCTGTATCCTTAAAACATTGCACTACTACTATTTTTGCTGCAGTTTTCAGTAGTAGAAAAAGGATCATTACAATGGCGAAAAACAAATAGATTCCATCTTATGATTCATATATTATGCATACATCATACATCAAAATTATTTTTTATCTTAATTGATTACAATTTCGGCATTCCGATTTATCACCGACCGAATTCGTCAACATATTTGTTATCGACTTTCCGAAACGATGCCTTTAACTTATAATCAGCATGTAGAGGAAACCTATTTTATCTTTTCAGGAAATCATAATTGATTGGTAAGTATACAAAAGTTACAGTGATTTAAAATATATATTTTGAAAGATAAACATAGAAACATATGCAATGGATATAAAATTTGCAAGAATTTAAACATGTAAGATATCCTATCGAAAATTAATATTTATTTTCAGACCAAACTTTAAACTTTAGAAGTAACCAGGAAAGATTTTTAAAGGTAGTAAGAATACATACAACTTATGTATACGTTTATTCTTTGGTATTTTAACGCACTCTGGTTTTCGTTTGGTTAATGACTTCTCGTTAGAGTACAAAGTTGGTCATTGACACGTAGCTAAGTAGGTTATTTAAGTATAAAATTTTGGTTAAGGTTACTTCTATGATAAAGTGATAAAATGCGTCACGTATCTAAATAAATTCCAACTGTAGGTTAAAACAATACATAAATACGGCTCAGTTTGGTCATAGCGTCATGATACTCGTATATAGCCCATAGATTTCCTCGATAACTGGGCTACCTAACAGTAAAAGAGTTTTTCAAATCGGACCAGACGTTCTGAGGTTAGCGCGTTCAACCATATAAATAAACTATCATACAAACAAACTCTTCAGTTTTATAATATTAGTATAGAAATAGTATTATATAATGTGACCCCACAGAAATATCAAAAACTTTTTAGATTTCAGAAAGATAGTTTAAAAAAAGTCCCTAAATGGTTATTTTTTTTTTTTATTTCAAATTAAGTTAGTTTATTAATGTACTGTGAGAGTCATAGCTCTCACACACAATATTGATAATCATGTCACGTTCTTACCAGTACTCAAGTTTAAAGATAAACTACCGATGAGTAGGCCATACGATTAGGAATGCTGCATTTGCCGACGGATAGAAATTTAAATACAATACTTATAGCTTAACTTTCGACATATATAGAGAAACAGGGCACGCAAATTTTAGATTTCCAACCTTTTTTTTAGGAATGACCAGTCCCGTACTAAGAGTTAAGCCTGCGTCGCGCTCGCGGAGGACTTTACAAAAAAATCTGTCACGGACACAATGAACACCTAGACTCAGTATAACATTAAGTGGATCAAACAAAGTGTTGTCTCAAGTCGGAATCGAACCCACAACACTTAGTGTACTAGGAAGCGGTGATCGTAAGCGATAAAAAACCCTTATGGCATCCGTGCACTCAGTCTTTGGAAGGGACATAAACAGTCTTTAATAGTCTATTACTACAACTACTGGACATATACATGACTATTAAGGAAGGAGGTTGTGCCCTACTGTACTATGCTAGCCAGGCAAATTGGTTGGTTCCTTCTGTTTGCTCTTGACTTGCTGCTGGAAACTACAATAAAGGAATAAAATAGGGGACAAATACCTTAAAGTCGTCATTATTAAATGTGTTCCGACCGACAGTGTTGTTCCTAAGTTTGCTGGCGAGGGCCTTCTTGTATACAGCTCCGCGTCCTCTAGCGCCCGAGTTCACCGTGCCTACCAGAGCACTGTACGTGGGTCGTGGTTGTTCGTCTGCTAAAAGATTGCCTGAAAATGAAATAAATATTTGTTTAACAACAGCATTTAGCAGTTCCTTGGTGATCACAGGCCTCATATTAGAAGAGAGACAGAGGTTTTGTCTACTACACCATACTGTTGCATTACTTTTAATAAGTATAGGCAGTTAAAGTTTAATCAAAGTCGTCGTCAAAAACGAATAATACAGATTTGAACTGATTTAAGGTGAATGAACGCAAATGTACATGTTAATATGGATATGCCTTAATTCATATATTCGAATTTAAAAAAATATTACGAAGAAATACTTGTTATGAGATACGTAATAATATGAATAATAACTTGCTGATATTTTTACGAGATGAATAAGACGTCACCAGGGAATAAATTAAGTTGGGTTCTAAATAATATAAAACTAGGATATATTATTTGTAATGGCTTATTTAATTTTACGATAACGTTGAAGGTTCGAAGGTACACTATCCCTAGTATTCTTAAGAAAGGAAATAAAGGCTCGTAGTATATAATTTTTTTTCATAACTAATGCGAACCATAAAAGGTAAATAAAAAACTCATTTTATAACATGATTTTTTTTTAAGATGTTCACGTGTGATAAACACAGTAAAAAATAGACCATATTATACTTACCATGGCTTGTAGACCTGGTCATCTTTTGTTTCAAAGCCCAAAGAACGTTGCTAGGTCGATGTGGCATGGTATGTACTTCTTCAGCGTAACCCTGGTCCCACTCCTTAGCCAACTTCTTGAGTTCCTTCTCAGCCATTAGATCCGCTTTGCTCTGACGTTTTTGGTACTGTTTGTGTGATTTCTCGTAATCTTTTTTAGCTTTTTCTTTTAGGGACTTCGCCTTTTTCCTGAAAATGTTGTTTTTAAATTATTATAGTAGACTATAGTTCGGTAAGTAAATCTATTACATATATAAACCACGATTGTAATTGCCCGCCTCGGTGGTAGTGTATGCTACTACTGTGCTTGAGATCTCGGGTTCAAATCTCTGTTGGTCTACAATAGATTTTTTTTATGTCTGACCCTGCCTAAATGTCTCTACTTTATCAGATGGAAAGCATAAGTAGACTCCAAGAGTGGTCACTATATTAATTGCGAATGCAAACTATGCAACCATGCAGCATGGTGATCCACACTATGGCAGCCTGGTGATGCTTCTGCATGATTGGGCCTCCGGTTTCGCACTCACCAACGAAATACGACAGTAGGAACGCTGTTATTTTACATTGATCTTCGTCCGGGTCCCGAGGTCCGAGGTCCCGGTTCCGGTCGAACTGGCCTGTTCGTGCTGAAATCAGCGTGGCTCTACTACCTAAATTTATGACCTACAAATGTTTGTTTGTTTTGTTTAAATACTACGTTTTATAATAATTCTTAATTTCAAGCTCTTATCCATAGAAATCAGTCTTCATTCATTTCAGTCTGTAGTCTTTTTTAATATAACGAAATGACTCTACTCTGTCTGATGGAAAGCATGAGTTGAATACAATAGTGTTGGTCACCATCTTCATGGCGAACGCAGATTATACACTATCTGCTGTAGTAGATGATCTACAAGATGACGGAGACAATAAATTATCTTTATAGCTTTGATATCAGTTGGCTTTAAATTAAATACCATACGAAATTAATTCTCCTAATATTAGATCTTTATTGTAGACCCTTAGACTATACCAAAGTACAGACATACAGAAGAATACAGAGTGTCACTGCCTATTAATGAAATGGGTGTCGTAACAAGCGGCTATGGGAACAAACTACACCGGTCAAAATCACTGTAAACAGTTGGAAAAATTGAAATAAATCCCATACAAACTTATTGTGATATACTCGTAGTATGCTTCCTTTAAAGATAGATCTATGTCCAAGAATGGACTTTTAGAGGCCATTGATGTGATGAAAGTATAAATATAACTATGTATATATATATATATATATATATACACATGGGCGTACCCAGGGTAGGGCAGGGGAGGGCAGCTGCCCCCCCCTAGATGTTGACGGTCCTACTATCTTATTCTCTCGATTATATATAAAGCACACTCAGACGCGTAAAAACGTGACTAAGATGGACTATGGACAAAAACAGATTTATTTTTTGTGTTGTTGTAAGATCGGCAATCGTCATCAGTCCTAGGGCTATGCGATGTTCGAGCGCAGGGACGATCAGAGCGTGCTCTCTAGCGAGGAGAACTACTCATCATAGACCTAAGATAGTAAATCTTCTGAGTCGTTTTATGTAGTTTTTTATGATCAGCTGACATGCCCATTCATTTGGAATGTATTTTAGACACAACAAGGCGTGTCGTACTTTCTGACTCACTTTTTTCACTGAGAGCTGTTGATGCAGTTCCGCATTGGTAACAAACCACGATACATTTACTATCGACCTTAGGATATTGTTCTGAGCTCTCTGTATGACGTTTATATTGGAGTCTTTTGCGGAGTCCCACAAGTGCATGCCGTACATCCAGGTTTAATTATCGTCTGATATATCAGAAATTTGTTGTCCAGTAATAATTTGTAGTTTCGTACTGGCATCCAGTACAGGTTTTTGTGCCGCATAGATATATCATCTCATTTTGCTTTGTTATGGTTTTTCCACCGGTCTATATGTAAGTCCACATTGGGCTCGCACCCGAAGGCCGATGGGACACAATTTACGAAGTCTGATTCCCCAGCTGGCGCAGCGCATGCTTGGCTCGGTTGCTGCCAAATATGAGGGGCTCCGATGACTCCTGCAGGAGACTATACGCGGGAGTTGTGCGGTCCCCAGTATGGGCGGAGGTCCTGAAGGCCAGCAATATCGGGCTATTGCGACGTCCTCAACAAGTGTTGACCTTTAGGTAGAAGTCCTAAGACTCGAGAAATCGAAGACCAGAAATTTCAATTCCACCAGGTCCTTGGGGAGTAATGGAAGGAACGACTTGGACGACCGAGTGCTGTGCACGGCGTTATTGTGGCGGTAAGACCCGTTATGGAGGATTGGCTCGAAAGGCATCACGGGACACTCTCATACCGGCTGACACAGGTGATCCGCAAGGAGCCAACGCCTGAGTGCGATGACCAGACCGTAGACACGGCATTCCACACGCTGGCAGAATGTCCGGAATAGGGCGAGTCGAGGCGACCATCGGAGTGGGGGGTTCTCTCGCTTGGTAACATTATTGCAGCCATGTTGCGTAGCGAGAGCGCGTAGAACTCTGTTGTTTTTTCTGCGAGCAAGTTATGCTTGCGAAGGAGATGGCGGAGCGGGACCGTGCGAGGTTTAGAACACTTCCTGGCCGCTAGGCCCGGGATCTTTTTTTTTTTTTTTTATATAGCCTGCTTGTACAGACTTTTTACACCTCCAACGTAATTGGAGCCCTTGTTAGTCCTGGTCCTTTCACTCTGGTTCGTTCTCCTGCTATTCTGCTAATCCATTCTTTCTTTCTTTCTTTCATACCTTAATATTTGTATATATGCTGTCTTATGTTATTCTTTCATTCATCCTATTATATTCTGATATTTGTGTACATGCTATCCGTTGTTTTGCTGTTGCATTCTTTCATTCATTTTTCCATACTCTGATCCTTATTTTCTTCGTTTTGTTGTATACTAATTTAAAACTAATTCATTATTGCAACTCTTAAATTTATACTAAAATATATGTGCCGAAACTACTACTGTACAATACACTTATTTAATTTGTCGGTCCTGGTTGGGTGTTAAGTCTTTGAACACCTTCCGGTTCCTGGTTCTTATGGCTTTCACTATTTCCTCGTCCTTTTGGGTCTTTAGGACGCTGTACATTACCAGAAGAGGATCTCTGTTCTTTATCTCCTCTACCACTAGATCTTTTCCCCTTTCCGTCAATCTTTCTTGAGCCTTTTTTCTGTCCTCTTGAGTTTTGTATCCTATTATTACTTTTCGGTCCTTGGCTTTTCTTATTTTTTCGACCTTCACCCAACCCTCATCCTCGCTCGCAGTCTTTCGTAATCTCTCAATGATGTTCTCCCCTGTATCCTGTTCGTCTTTGGACGTGACTACAACCGAGTGCAAGGTCGTACGCACCGGAAGCGGAGCATTGGAGTGGCCCGCCACCGCATCGACATATGTTGTTGTCAGTCCTTTCCTTTCCTTTTCCTTCTCTCTTTCATCTTGCTGGTCTAACCTTTCTTTCAGCTCCCCTATAATTCTCCAATTTTCTCTCAACAACCTCTCGTTATCCTCAATTTTCTTCAGTATTTTTGAATTGTGTCCGGTGTTATCATCTTGAGTTGGCTTTGTGTTTTGCCCTTTATTTAGTTTTCCTAGTTTTCCTTCTTTCCTCTTCATAGGCTCTTAATATTTTTTCCAACATTTCAACCCGGGCCCGGCCCGGGATCGGGCCAGGTACCGCAGACGTCTCGGGCGCCGGAGATCGCCAAACGATACGATAACGATAAACCTGTCACCCGACAGGTGAGGACCTCCCTAGCAGAAGCAAGCCGGGGTAGCGCGAGCTCCACAAAGTGCTCGCGCCCCCAAGGAAAAGGAGCAACAGGTTTCCTACACAGGAGGGGGCCATCTACAAACCATAGGTGGCCCGAGGTACGTCGGGGTTCCAGGGATTTCCTTCCGAGGGCGCACCTGATTCCCCGGCTTCTAATATCCAAAACGGTGTGCGGTTTTCAGTCGGTTCGAGTCCGACATAACCACCAGAAGGTGATATTCGAGGGAATTTCCGCACAAAAAAAAAAAACAAAAAGGTTCACACACTCACGTTGCGGTAAGATAAGATATTTTCTCCGACTTTTACTTGCGAATTACCCTTTTTTCTGTACGGAAATCCCCCCGCATACCACTGACTGGTCCTGGACCGCGCGCCGTCTCGGTTACTAGAAATCGGAGAACCAGATGCACCCTAAAAAGGAAAACCCTCCAACTTACGGTTTGTAGATGGCTCCCTCCTGTGCAGGAATCCCGGTGTTCCTTTTCTGCCCAAAAATAAGCGCTTATGCTGCCACCTCAGCCTGATTGCGGACAGTTACCCTGACAAAGAGTGAATGTTATTTGGGCTGATTTAGCGGCACTTGCTTTTAGCCTCCAGTCCTGTAGGCAATTGTGGACTTCAAGAAGCAAGTCTGAGACGCGCTTTGGATTTTTGTAGCTCACAAGTACCGTTGTGAATGTTGCTATACTGACACCAAACCAGGCAAATATAGAATAAATGAACTTTTTTGCTCAGTGTACATAGAACAATTTGTTAACGATAACGTTTATGTTTCATCTTAAACTGTTTTGCCGAAGACTTTTGAAAATTTATTTTAAAATGTGATCGAAACAAGTGCCGTGCAATTAATTGGAAAAGCCTATGTCTAGTTGTGGACTGCGAAAGGGTTTTTAAAATAGTTATTCCATAATGAAATAATTTATTTTAAAAAATGCCATTTTCATATCCATTTATTTGACGAGGTGCTTTTAAAAAATCCCGATTTGCCCCCCCCCTTGCCCAGAACCTGGGTACGCCCATGTATATACACCACGATAATTACGCAATTTTACTTTCGAAGTTCGGTAGCTTAGAAGATTATACATTATACAACCGGGTCCGTTATGTTTACTACAGAAATTAAAAGAAATATTACCCTAATTTTCTTAGTAATCGCGTTACTTCTAGTAATTATGTAAAGAAGTTTATAACACTAATAAACAGGCCGTTAGTAACTGCACGTTCGTGTAATACTACATTAGCTGAACTTTTATGATGTTAATTTAAGCAAAACTATCAACCGTTTAAGTTTTTAATGGCTCAGGGCCACATTAGTATCGTTAGGCTTTTTAATGTTGTGGTGAAAAGCAGGGAGTTCAACGCACGGAAGTAATATGACCGTAATAAGTTATGATAAAAAATCACACTCCATAAAAATATTATTTTGACTATAGACTCATGTTACGTTTACTCAACGTGTCAAAAAGTATATTGTGATATTTTAACCAATGATATTCATCTACGAGGGTGTTCAAAAAGTATCGCGAATTTTGAATTTTCGCGGGTTACGTATATTCGAATTTCGATTTTTTTGTGGCGTTATGTTGGTACTCATGTCTCTCACTTATGCCGACAAGCTCGGCCATTTTGAATGTTCACTTAATTGTTGACAGCTGCTTTGCTTGCGTGTTTTGGATCGTCTTCGATTTTTACTTATTCAAAAAAATGGATCAAAGAACCTGTATCAAATTTTGTGTGAAAAACGAAATTAAGTGCGCGGATGCATTCCGAATGTTGACTGTGGCATACGGAGAAGCTACCTTGGACCGAAGCAACGTTTATCGGTGGTACAAAATGTTTTTAGAAGGCCGAGAAGATGTGAACGACGAAGAGCGTGCCGGACGCCCGAGCACTTCAACAACAGACGAAAAAATTAATGAAGTGGAGAAAATGGTATTGGCCAATCGTCGAATCACCGTTAGAGAAGTTGCTGAGGACCTAAACATATCGATTGGCTCGTGCCATTCGATTTTTATCAATGATTTGGGCATGAGACGGGTCGCCGCGAAATTGGTACCAAAATTGCTCGACTTTTTGGCCAAAAACAACACACTAATGATGCCGCAGCCACCGTATTCCCCAGATCTGACCCCCTGTGACTTTTTCTTGTTTCCTAAACTGAAGAAGCCCATGAAAGGACGACGTTACGCTACGCTTGACGAGATAAAGACGGCATCGAAGGAGGAGCTGAACAAGATAAAAAAAATGATTTTTTGAAGTGCTTCGAAGATTGGAAAAACCGTTGGCACAAGTGTATAATATCTCATGGGGATTACTTTGAAGGGGACAAAATAGATATTCATGAATATTTTTGAAAAAAAAACAAAATTCGCGATACTTTTTGAACACACTGCGTATATACAGGGTGTCCCAAAAGGTTACGTAGCTAGGAAGAGGGGTGATAGGGGTGGTCACAAGGGTCACCAGAAAAATAAAAAAAAAATCCCCTCTGGGAATTAAAAGAATAAAAGGCATTTTTTTTAAAACTAAAAATTTTACACCTTTTGGGGCGACTTTGCTCCCGATGATCTACAAATATTGGTATAATTAAAAAAAAATGCTGTTATGTTATCGTCAATAACCCTTGTTCAAATTGAAACAAAAAAAAACAATACATATCTAAGCAATATTTTAAAGAAAATTAAGTTCTTGTCCAGTCAAGGACTTAGTAATTACGATTTCACTCAACTTCCTCCAAGTGTACTGAAAAAAAAAAGTACTATGCAACTCCGGCGAGTAACTTAAAAAGATAAGTAATTTTATTACAATTCCAAAATGGTATAACACTTACTTGAAAAATTCTTACTAGGATATGTAAAAATAATTTTCGGAAACAATACCCTGCAGAACAAAACATACCAATAACAATGAAACCAAACAAAACAAGTTTAAACAAGTTTGGTGAGTGAGAGAGACAGGAGATACATTAAGAAAGAGAAAAATTAGGTAGGCCATCTCTGGTTAGTCAAATAGTATGTAGTCGGTCAGTACATTACGATCTCTCGTTTACTGCGCATCCTTTGTATTCGTTTGTGTTCATTTTGTACTAACAACTTTGCTTCGCTTTCTGGACTTGATTATTTCTTTGTGATTTGGACATTGTTTGTGATTTCTTCCAACGACCCGGCTTTTTCAAGGACCAAAGTGTACGATACTGTACCACCATGCCACCCACGTACACTGCGCAAGAATATGCGAACATGCATCTCATTTACGGCGAATGTAGATGTAATGCCGGTGCTGCAGCAAGACTCTACCAAGAAAGATATCCGAACGCCGCACGTCACCCGGATAGCCGTGTCTTCGTCAATATCCACCGACTTTTGTCTGAGGGTCGATTTCCACATCAAGCGGTTAATGAAGGCAGACCTCGGTTCGATGTCGAAGATGAAGTGTTTCAAGCCGTCGCAGACGATCCGAGTACTTCAGTTCGGGCAATTGAAGCAAGTACAGGTATACCAAGAAGTACTGCTCATCGCATATTGAAAGCTGAGAAGTTTCACCCGTACCACGTGCAACGCGTACAGGGTCTGTTACCACGCGATCATCCTGCGAGACTGGCATTTTGTCGTAGGATGTTGCGCATGCATAGGGAGGACCCTCAATTTTTTAATAAAATATTGTGGTCCGACGAGTCTACTTTTAAAAAGGACGGATACATGAATCTACACAATTTACACGAGTGGCACATAGAAAATCCCCACCTACTTAAAGAAGATCGGTCCCAATATCGTTTTAAAGTGAACATGTGGACCGGAATACTAAATGGTAAAGTAATAGGACCTTTGAGCTACCTGAGGCACTGACTGGCGCGGCGTACTTAAACTTCTTACAAAACGAATTACCAAATCTATTGGAAGATGTGCCGCTAGAAACAATGAGGAATATGTGGTTCCAGCATGATGGGCGCCCAGCACATTATGCACGTCCTGTAAGGGATTTCTTAGACGAAGAATACCCTGGTAGTTGGATGGGAAGGGCCGGTGCTATAGCGTGGCCAGCTCGTTCACCGGATTTAAACCCGTTAGACTTCTTTTACTGGGGTGCTATAAAAGAAAAAGTTTATGGAAAACCCATCACGGACTTGGCTGACTTGAGGGCGAGGATCACAGAGGCCGCGGAATTAATCAACAATAGAAGATTTGCTCGCCATATCTCCCGCTCAGTTTTAAAACGATGTAGGGCGTGTATTTATGTTGATGGTAGACATTTCGAGCATTTTATTTAAATAAATAATTTTTATTTTTTTTTATTTTTGAGTTTCATTTAAAACCATTGCAATAAAATTACCTATCTTTTTAAGTTTTAAGAAACAGAATAAACATTTAAAAATGTATTTGCGTACGAATTTGAGACTATTGTTTTATTGGTATGTTTTGTTCTGCAGGGGTATTGTTTCCGAAAATTATTTTTACATATCCTAGTAAGAATTTTTCAAGTAAGTGTTATACCATTTTGGAATTGTAATAAAATTACTTATCTTTTTAAGTTACTCGCCGGAGTTGCATAGTACTTTTTTTTTCAGTACACTTGGAGGAAGTTGAGTGAAATCGTAATTACTAAGTCCTTGACTGGACAAGAACTTAATTTTCTTTAAAATATTGCTTAGATATGTATTGTTCTTTTTGTTTCAATTTGAAAAAGGGTTATTGACGATAACATAACAGCATTTTTTTTAATTATACCAATATTTGTAGATCATCGGGAGCAAAGTCGCCCCAAAAGGTGTAAAATTTTTAGTTTTTTAAAAAATGCCTTTTATTCTTTTAATTCCCAGAGGGGATTTTTTTTTATTTTTCTGGTGACCCTTGTGACCACCCCTATCACCCCTCTTCCTAGCTACGTAACCTTTTGGGATACCCTGTATATGAAAATGAATTGGTGTTCGTCAGTTTCGCTAAAACTCGAGAACGGCTCGGCCGATTTAGCTGATTTTGGTTTTAAAATATTTGTTGTAGTCCAGGGAAGGTTTAAAAGGTGAATTAATATAAAAAAAAAGTTTTTCGAGCGGAGCATCAGTGAAGAATGTTACAAATAACGGGGGAAAATAATTACGCTACGGGCAATAGGAGACGTAACCGAGTTTGCGAGGGATAGCTAGTTCTTTATAAATGTGTTCGACGTAATCGTAGCTTGATTTAGTAACGTTAGATACATGGAATTACGAAAGTATATTCTGTCTCTGATGGTTTGTTTGTTTTTTCTTAAGTTGTTCGTAAACGCAACAATGCCATGGTATGTAAAATTAAAATAGCTTTGTTATAAAACCATGCCTTGTATTTAATCATACACTTATTACAATTATAACCATTTTAGACATACACATACAACACTGTAGGTACATTAAGATTATTTTTAAATTATTAATTATTTTCTATTGTAAGATTTAAATTATATTATATGTAGTTATATTTGTGTAAATGTTTTTACATGTATGCCTAATTAAAACTGGAATAATATTATCTAATAATTGTAATAAATAAATAATTATATTTTCGGGTTCCGAATAATCCGCGTGTTAAAAACCTTCTGCCTAAAAAGAGTCTGATTAGGTAAGTAATGTTTTAAACCTGTTCTTATTTCCTGAGAGTCTATGTATACCGTCATTTATAACACATTCTTTTTCTTTTTTGATGAAATGGTAAAAAGCCGGATCACTCGGATCAGCTATTTCTGCCAATGTCAAGTATTTATCGTCTTCAATTATCAAGTCTTCGAGTCTTCAAGTCGTCGTCGTAATGAAATTAATGTTAAAAAATATATAAAAAAAATATGGATGACATGAAATGGGGACCGTCTTTCGAAAAAACGAACACATTTTGGCACTATATGACTTATTGTTAAATACTTCATCAAAGTTTCCCATGGCACGTAATGTCGAAAGAATATCGAACCTATTTTAAGCGAAAGAAAAAAGGATGGTTCCACTTGACTGGTTATCACTGGAGAATACTTTTTTTCCTTTTAATGTTTCTAGATTCAAAAAAGGAAAAACGTACACAATCGAAGGAGTTCAACCTCGTAGAGGATTCTGTACTGGTGGCAGTAGACAAAGTTTGGATAATTTCTTATCTCAATTGGATGCAGTAAAACCTGCACATATTAACAGACTTTAGCATCTGATAGCTGGCAATCTACTGTCAATAATTTAATATTATATTGGTGATTACATGCTCATATCTATTACGTCACAGAAATAGCTTCGTCTATAGAGACATCAATAATAATAATAAAATCACTCTTTTCAGTTTGTTTTTCAGAAATTAGAATTATTTTACTTTTTTTTTATATTATACTAGCAGACCCACGCAACCTCGTTTGCGTCTTCTATTGCCCGTAGCGTGAAAATTTTCCCCCGTTTTTGAAACATTCTTCATTGATGCTCCGCTGCTATTAGTATTAGCGTGATGACATATAGCCTATAGCCTTTCTCGATAAATGGACTATGCAACGATTATCTACTCCAACGCACATACGCACACTGTTTTGATAGATATGATTGAATTTGAACTTTGTACAGCGGTAATAAAGTGCAAATTGACTAATTGACGTTAGGAACTTGTACCTAATATATGGACTTTATACAATAGCAATAAACCTCAAATTGACTTTACGTTTTAGTTAGAAAACGTTTGTATGGGAAAAAGAAAAGGGCTGTTTTTAGGGCTTTTCCTTCATTATTCGAATTTTTCTCGACGTAAAAACCATCCTTGAACTTCAACGAACATTAAAAAAAAGTAATTGGCCAAATTGGTCCCAGCATTGTTGAGTTATGCGCTTACCAACACATTGAGCGATTCATTTTTTTATTATAGACTAGTAAAGTTGAAATTCTCGTGGAGAATGCCGCCGTACGCCGAAATACAGGTTTGTATGTACCTACCTAGTTTGGCAACGGAGGCTATCTCAGGTTCTATTTAGAGCAGACGTATCGCCTGATGGTAAGCGATTACCGCCGCCCATGCACACTCGCAACACCAGAGGCGTTACAAGTGCGTTGCCGGCCTTTTAGAAGGATAACACTCTTATCTTGAAGGTTTAAAGGTCGTATTGGTCCGGGAACTCATTCCAAAGTTTTGTTGTGCGCGGCAGAATGTTTCGGAAAAAGCGTACGGTTGTGGACTGCCAACCATCTAGATGATGGGGATGAAATTTCTGTGGCGTAGGATATATTTAGTTGGACATATTGTACTCGTATTTTTTTTGTTTTCGTGCAGTAAATGTTATTATTATTAACTTCACACACACGTTTGTCTGGTCCTATACTATAGTGCCTGTGTTATGGTAGACCAGACTGCTCATAAATATATAATAAATAAATAAATATTTCGGACATCTAACACATAATCCATCTAGTCTCAATCTAAGCGCTTGTATTATTTTTGTAAATTCATATTGTACATAGAAACCACCCAAACTTCGAAACAAATATTTGCAGATCATACAAACATTTGGTCCGAACCCGAGACCAGAAGCTCAGCTAGCACTGCGCCACCGTGGCAGTTAATTATACATGTTAAAGATGCATCAGACCCAGACATAGAAAAAATGATCGTGTTCATCACTCAATTAATTGTTCTGGGTGACAATCCCCGATATCCGGTTAGGCAGATTGGGTCAGTAACCACTAGACCATAAGAACAGAACTATGCTCCCTAATCGTCCATCCATCCATCCTCAGAGCCAGAAAGGAAGTTGTAACGTAAGATATAGTAATATGACCATGATTTATCGACAGCCCATAACAGTACACTACTGGACATATGTAGGTGTCTTCTTATAACGAGGTTTGTGCCAACTATGCCGATAGGTTCGTATATAGTGTGTCAAGTTTTCTTTCTCTTTTCAATGATGTTGTCCTGCATAGTTTGCTCCCTTGGCCGACTTTTGCGAAACCCACAAGATGGCTAAGACTGGTGACACACCGTATACTCAATCCATATTCGTTCACCCCACGGACAGGCCCATAATTACGCATGTTAAAAAAACAAAGTATTTTTACTTACTTGTCATTGTTCTCCAATTTAGCCGTTGACTGATCTAGAAATCTCAGAATATCGTCCCGTCCATTTATGGCTGCGAGCTCTTGAGCCGTATGGCCGTCCACATCCATTGCGTAGACGTTGGCACCGAAGTTCACGAGGAACGTCACGCATTCTTTGTGTCCCCGCGCAGCAGAGAGATGCAGTGCTGTGTTGCCGAAGTAGTCGGCTTTGTCGGGTTCACCTCTAAAGGAAATATATATTTGGAATTAGAAGTTCTCGAATGTAATAGTTGCGATATCATGGAACGGCGAGAAAGAGGTTAAAGAGACATAAAAATTAAAAACGTAAATTTCGTGTGCTTGTTGCAATCAACAATTGGTTAGGTCGTAAAGACAGACAGAGTGATAGAAAGGAGAAGTAGGACGCGATGGTGACAAAACTACTGATCCTAGTCAATCATGTGCCTAATATTTTTTATTTCTCATAAATAACAGGAAATTTTCAGTTCCGTTCTCCGCCCAGCACACACTAGAGCACTGTCCTGTTGCGAGTCCCAGCGTTGAGTACTGGTCACACGTAACCTGTTACAGTCAGCATTTATCGCGGCAATGCTGGCGAGTAGTATAGGGTGGGAAGTTGGGGTCTTCTTCTGTGAGGATATTGCGCTTCAGAAGGAGTCTGCAGAGCGGGACCGGGAAAGGGCCGATCCCGTTCGAAGGAGTCGGCAAAGGGGACACGGTAGAGGTCGCTAGCTCCTTAATGGCTATCTAAGGGTAGCTGCAGAACACATCTGGGGCGATGTGACAGCTGCAAACAACCCGAGACAGGGGATACGGACCCAGTGCGGCCCAGGGGATGTCGTCTAAGGCGGGGCGCTGTGCATGGTCATGCCGGATTGTATCTCAGTTTATGAGGTGAGGCAGGGAGGACTCAAGAAGCCGCTAATGCGTTCCTTGAACTTCTCCCGACTGTCAAGGTAGGTAGGTCGTCGCTGGGTTTAGTGAGTAGGCCGATATTCCGGGAGTCCCACACACGGTTTTCATCTCCCCAACGAAGGGTATGGTGCGAAAAGATTCCCGGCGTAAAAGAAAGTTTTCAGTTCGACTAAGACTAGAAAAATTAAAGTACATACAGGTGAATGATATGCATCACAACATATGTATTCAATTTTGGAATCAGTGAAATGTTTTAATTTCTCAGTCTTAGTGCAATTACACTGATCTCAATTTCAAAGATATATAATATCCCATATAATTCTAAGATAAAATAACTTGAAGAGGATATCGACTTAATCGTGATAAATACAAGTGCAAGGCTTTATTCGGAAATGGTGTTATCTTTAAGATAGTTAAATGTTCTAAACTGTCACAGACTTCAAACTTCATCGATAAAGCGTATCGTGTTTCCGGTGATTCAGAATATTTACAATGGTTTTGCAACGACTATCCAAACATTAGGTTCACTGTTGTAAAATTATTTTCACGGTTAAATTAAGTGTAATGGCGAGTTATTCAATATAAAAGTGAAAGCGTGGACACGTCGCATCAACGCTGTCGATTTTAAACTTCTACTTAAATTAGGGTTGTCACGACAAACTTATAAATTTAGAAAATTCTTATTATATTAGGGTAAATAATTTCTTCAATATAATATTAGCTTGTCTTTGGTTTCAGTCCTGTAAGAGCCGATTTATGGAGGAAACTATGCGGGACAACAGCAATGGAAAAAGAAAAAACTGAGGCAAACCCTACTTCACCCTAAAACATTCTTGCTAAGTGTATGTAGTGCATTATTGTACTGTGCTTTTGGCAAAATAAATTCGCTTGATTGCGTTATTTGCATTTTACACGGTTCCTAAAATGCTTGCCTATTAAGCATGAGTGAAGGTTCTGCTTCTGGGTGCTCCGGACGTAATATTTGCTGGTCTTTAATTTCTGACATCCTTCTTCCCTTTAGTAATCTTAAACCGGGTATAAGCAATAAAACAACAGCCACTCAGTCTCAGGAACTAGCACACCTGCAATGCTGACATGGACTCTGACATTCTCATTGCTGTTTCTCGAAATACAACTATTTCTTGAAATTTTATTATAGAAGCAGTAGATTCGGTAATAAACCGGAGCTTTGCTAACATAACATTTGATTTACTAAATTTTTAGGAAATTAAATGTTACGCAAATTAGTGTTCAATGCAATACTTTCAAAGTTGACAATTTATGATCTGTCAAAATTAAATCGTTTAGCGTAAACTCGCAGTTGTCTTGTCTTTTATTTACAATTTAATACACTCTTCCTGGTTCGGTGTTAATACTATTTAATAAACTTTATCGACTGTGATGTTCTCGATAATACACACGCAATAAACATTGCGAAACTAATCCATATATTGTGTATATCAAGCTCTATAAAAAAGTCTTGTATCAACGTCATTTTGGCATTTCAACGATAACGGTTGTAGTTTCAATGTGTATTACATTACTATCTACTATAATATCGCTTTATTATGCTTATAAACATCCGCAAACATAAGTTTTTAAAATTGTCCATAAAATTCTTCTGGTATCCTTACTGACCTTCTAGAAGACTATGACCGAAGTGAAAAATAAGACAAAAACCGACCTTTGGGTGCTGAAGTATGGTTTTCTCAAGGTCAAAAGTATTATTGTATATAGATAGACATGACTCTAATACTAGTCAGGACACCCGCAACTCCAGAGGCTTCACTAGTGCGTTCCCGGGTTTTAGGGGATGGGGAGAGAGATGGGCGTCCGGTATCCTCACTCACTCGGTGTAATACAGCGCAGGCGCTGTTTCACACTGGTTTTCTGAGAGGCCGCGGTATCACTCCGGTCACATGGCTCTCCCACGGTCAACGATCGCGGTCCACGGTCTTTAAACCTACTAGGGAAATAATGTACGACAAACTTTGTGTCTTTGGGTAGTTTGAATATAGATTATAGTACGAGACAGTAAATATAGTTCAAGGTATATCGAATACCAATATGTAAAAACAGATATCATGTTCAGCTCTCGTTTTAGTGATACATACATATGTACGTTAATTTCATATAAATATAAAAAACATTGTATAATATTGACGTAATTGGCGGCCTTATTGCTCAACGGCAATCTCTTCCAGGCAACCGTGGGATGCAAAAAAATAACGTTACTGGGCAGACGTATAGTGTAGTGTCTAGTGCATTAGAGAGTAGCTTAAAAAGGAAAATTAAGCAGTATAAATATATATTTATGACAATATTATATGAAAAACTGGTGACACAAATACATTTATGGTTACATTAACATAATAAGCAAGATTCATAGATCTTAAACACAAACTGGAATTCTATACTGTGACTCAATTGATTATAACAACAATCGATTATGGATTATTGTTGTCTACCAGGTAATAATGTTCCTTTACCAATATCTTAAAGGCAGTAACAGTTTTTGCACGCGTAATTGTGACTGGTAGGGCATTCCACAATCGTACCGCTTGAACAGAAAAGAACTGGTCGAGGAATTTGGTAGAGTGTCCGGGCATTTTTAATTTAAGATTTTCTGACTATCTCAAAAACTTATGTACTTTGTGTATTGCATTTATGACAACAAATTTTAATGCATATAAACATGTAATGAACGTTATACACTATACATACGAGTAAGTTATAATTATGCAAAGTATTAGATTATTATAGATTAATTATCTTAAACATATCTTTGCAGATAATATTTTTTTAATATATAGGAAATATGTATTCCAAAAACGATAAGATTAGGGTTTCTAAGCGCCGAAATATCCTGAAATAAATGGTTTTTCATTATTATAATTTTGTATGTTTAATTACATTTGAAGATGACACAAATGTACCAACTAGCTGTCCCACGCAACCTCGTCTGCTTCTCCTATTGCCTGTAGCTTTATGTTACGACAGCTTGAACAAATTTGTTTACCATAAAAAAGGTTATAGCGAGCCAATCTCAAAAGATGTTAACAAAGATAAATATGTGCTTTTGCATATTTTTTTATAACTTTTAACGGGGAACAATTCTTTCATAATATGAAAGAATTGTATTATATGTATTATATTTTATTTTTAAACTTTAACCGTTTACGCATTGCACACAATGGAAGCTGAGGAACAAGAGAAAGTATTTTTGTCCGTTTCAGCAACATTTTTCATTACCACACTACTCCTTTTGGACGTAGCGTGATAACTAGACTAAAAGAATTTTAAATCAGATTATTTCTGAGGTTAGCGTGTTCAATCAAACAATCTTCGCCTTTGTAATATTGGTATAGATAATTAAAAGTAATTTATTTTTCATAATCCGAGTTTTTGTCGAACAAAGAATGTTCCAGTTAAGTAGCGTGGCTGAGAAACAATTGGTAGGTACTTATCGTTCACTGTTGCTTTCACGCATTGTTTGCTGTTTCTGTTACACAATGTTACGGCAAAGCTGTAATGTCTTCTTTTTACGTACTTATAAATTATAACTTGATATTGACACTTCTAATAACAGCGATTTTAGAAAAAGCAGTTCGTGATCGATAAGTAATAATAAACGAATTTTAAAAATATCAAGAATTTCTCTACATTAACTTTGATAAATATTATTGTTATGCCTTGATTTTAACACGTGGAATGAGATCAACGCAAATAAAAAGATTTTTCCATGTCAATTTCTTACGATTCTTTGCTGTCTTGCGCATGGTACCCAGTTTGAGATTATATACATACTCATGTATTACTATATTCAGCCATGAATAACGTAAACAATCAAACAGAAAAATATATTATCGTGCTCAGTACACAATTACTTCCTAGGTGGGAATCGAATCCATGTCTTCTAAATCAGAGCCCAGGCAAGTAGCTACTACCCGCTAGTTCAACAGACCGTATTTGGTGACTAAATGCTATAAACAGTAATGAACGATTTACGATAGCAAAGTACTAGAAAAGTATAATACAAATAAGTAAATAACTTGAAGAATTAATATTGTTCATTTTAATCCATTCATTACTACATGATTTGATTGCAGTCTTGCATTGATTAGTTTGCTGATTTACCTCACAAAGGTCGTTGTCACTGATAAGGTGATAAACAGGTATTTGAATGCGACAAAGGAAAGTTACAGAGAATGCAGACACTGTTTTAAGTCAGTTTCCGTTATTACCATATAAATATTATTATTATTACTGGCGCTGCGTAGAGATGTGGTTTCGCTGTGCATCTTCTACCGCGTTTACCATGGGGAGTGCTCCGAGGAATTGTTTGGATTGATACCTGCCACATCTTTCCGCCATCGTCCTACGCGACAGAAATTTCATCCCCATCATCTAGATGGTTGGCAGTCTACAGCTGTGCGATTTTCCCGAAACTTTCTGCCACGCACAGCAAAACTGTGGAATGAGCTGTCACCTGAGGTGTTCCCGGACCAATACGACCTTCAACCCTCCAAGAAAAGAGCGTACTCCTTCCTAAAAGGCCGGCAACGCACTTGTAACGCCTCTGGTGTTACGGGTGTCCATGGGCGGCGGTAATCGCTTACCATCAGGCGGTACGTCTGCTCGTTTGCCTCCTATATTATAATAAAAAAATGTCCTTGTGTAGATTAATGCCAACGTAGTCGGAATTTGGTACAAAACTTTTATTACCGCTTGATTGTAGAGGAATGGGAATCAATTTATAAATTTCGAAAAAGTCCAACAAATTACGTACTGACACCTCATTCATTAAAATCAGTTTAGTAATTTAGGAGTTACGGTGGCACATACATATACTGCCAAAACTAACCTTCTTTTTGACTTCGCCATGGTCCGGTAAAAATAGTAGATTTATCCGTAACAATTATAAAACACATAAGAAACTTCCTTTAAGTTACTTACCCTCGACCACATAACAGTCGCAATGCTTCAATGTGTCCTTCGAAGGCAGCCCACAGCGTGGGCGTCATGCCTGATTCATCTTTGTTGTTGCATTCTTTTCTTGTAGCTTCTCGAAGCACCTCTAGTAAGCCATCTTTGGCGGCTCTGAAATAAAAGAAATATTTTTAAGAAAAACTTTCAGTGTTGAAAGGAGGACATCCGAGGATTGTCTGGGATATAATGCGAAAGAAAAACCTTTGTTGTGTTTACAGTGATATTAGGGATTTAGATATTATTATTGTTTATACCCAAAGTTTAATGTATAAGGCAATGGCCTGCTTTTATGGATAATAGAATACATTATTTACCGTTCCTAGCCCTGCTTAATTCGTGCGTAAACACATATTTTTTATTTAATTTCAAATTAATTATATTTGTTACATGTTATTATTTTATAATATGACTCTGTACTTATTAAAAATGCCTAGGTTTAAATGGATGGATGTTTAATATTATATCGCGCCCAAACAACTGATCGGATTTGGATGAACTTTTGCACAATTTTAACAATTAAAAAGAAGGATTATATTATTTTAAATTCAGCCCAAGAATCTAATTGATTAAGGGCAGAAGCTAGTGATTTTTATGTAAAAGACTAATCGTAACTGCGTGATACTTGGCTCTTTTTACCCGACTACGAAAGAAGAAGAGTTATGTTTTTCGAGTGTATGTATGTATATTTCTTTGGCACACCCTACTTAGAGTTTAAACGGCTTGTTATATTTTTATGTGAGTGGTATCAACAGGTTTGTCGTAAAAGTGACAAATAAAAAAAAAATCGACGGGTTGCACTCCGGGAGTGCCGGCAGAAGTGAAAACTTGAATATTAACGTTGTGTTGGAATGGTTAGAGAATAATTTTGTACGAATTGCTTTCATTATCAGTATAAAAGTACTATTATTTATGTGGTGGAATACAATATTCATTTATTGCGCTATCGTACACAAACATGACAATTTATATTACATACACACACGAACATTCGCGCAAGCGCCCTGCGCCGCCTGTCCTCTCTCCATCCGTCTTACGAATTTTCGATCAGGTCACGTGACCTGACGCGAGTTTATATTTATTTATTTATTTATTTATACAAACTTCCTGCAAACATATTGCACAAGGCGGACTTAATGCCACAGGCATTTTCTTCCAGTCAAACCTTTGGGTGTTGCAAGACTGTGTTTGGCAGGCGTAACTTAATAACTTTATACATTTTTACCCATTCCAAAAACGTACACAGCGCCGCTAAAGAAGTTTTCACTTCAAAAAAGAAAAATAAAAGCAACAAAAATAAATTAATTTAATAAAGATGCCACATATTGACGCATTCGGTTTTTGTTTAATAAATAATTCACTACTTCTCACTTTAGTGTCATCCCCTGCAGCAAACAGTCATTGAAAAAATGAACATATTTTGTATTTAAATTTGTCATGTATCTGAATATATTTGAACAAATTATTGACACAGAATATATAAATTAAAAAGAACGAATATACATAATAGTGAAAGTTGTGTCGAACCAAATCAGGTTAATTCATATCGGTGAGATTAGGATGTCCACGATCAACTAGAGCAAATAATATCCTGTAATACAGACACCACGTTTTTGCTACTACACGACGAAAGGCTAGACGCTGGAATTTCATCTTAGCCATTTATTTTATATTTTAAATACTGTGTCATCATCATAAACAACTTCAAAAAGTTCTCCTTTTTAAAAGGCTGGAAACGCACTTGTGACGCCTCTGGTGTTGCGTGTGTCCATGGGCGGAGGTAATCACTTACCATCGTAACCGTCACCGTCTGCTCGTTTGCCCTCAAACTACTGGCATATAGGCCTGTCCTTAGAAAGGCGGTGTTGGTTAACTATTCAAGGTTGCCAGATGTGTTAGTTTTTCTTCTCTTTACAGTGTTCCAGTCTTGCAGTAATTGCTCCTTTAGGCGGCTCTAGCGGCACCCAATAGATGAAAAGGGATGAAGATACTTCGTATTCTTTCTTTATGCGACATCACACAAACACTCAAAAATCATAGAGCAACATGGTAGAGACTAGCCATAGAGGATCGGTCCTTTCTGTCAAAATATAAGTTCAAATGGACCTACGCGTTACACTCTTATGACACATAATGTATTTATGTGTGCGTGACATTCTGAATGTTATTGTTATGTTATTGTAATTGTTGTGTGAGCTCGTAGTAACAGGCGATTGTTTTGTACGTAAGTCTAAAATGTGTATGTGTGAAGGTTGTGTTGTTTTGTGTCGGAAAAAGACCCTATAGCTACCCCCTGCGTTTGGTGGCCCGTACACACGTTTACAATATATTTTCACGGTACTTTGTTATTAAATATGAAAACAAGTAATATAATACGATATATTTGTTTTAGTATTTAAGCTTGTATCTCGCAGATAAAAGTAATGTAGCCGTTAGGTATTTAATCAGCTGTCGAAGTAAATCAATGATAAAGGAACACTAAACCTTTACATAAAAATTATATGGTTTTGATACAAATCATATATATTTTATTGTTGATATCGTTTTGTCTATACCTATTAGACTAATAAATCTATATTGCTACTATAGTTCGTATAATGTGGACGTTGTTTACGAATCTGTCTACGACTTCGGGATTCATATGTAATGAATATATAATATGGCAAATATACATAGTGTATATACTTCTAATACATACAGGTACATACGTAGGTAGGTACTATTATTGTATAGCGAAACCAGGTGCACCAAGCGGGTAACACCGCGAGGCGAAGTTAGTCTAAAATAAAAATTAGACTAAGTTACTCCTTATATCATAAGCGATCTGCCAGTGAAGGTCTCGTCAAAATCGGTACAGCCGTTCCAGATATTAGCCGGAATAAACAAACAGACAGATAGACAAAAGTTTTAAACATGATATTTTATACACTCTTTTGCAAAAAAAACGGGCACTTAAGCAAATAACTATTTTATAGTTACTATTAGTTTGTGTGACAATTTTAGATATTGTTATCCTCAGAATTTCATAAATTAATTAGGAAGGAATAGGTATCATCAGTTTTATCATAACATTTTGATTAAATTATTGAGAAATAATGTTTAAGCTCAAAACACTATTATTGTACCTGCTCGCTAAATAAAAATGAAACGCGTTAATTTCTTTATTTTCTTGAATACATTAAAAGCAGATAAAAGTTTAGTATTGAGTGTGACCCCCTCTTGCTGAAATCACGGCTTGCATTCGTCTGGGCATGCTAGCGAGTATATCTTTTATGGTTTCTTGGGGAATACGTTCCCACTCCGCGGTCATCACATTCTTTAGCTCTCTGATGGTCTGCGGAGCCGGC
This sequence comes from Spilarctia lutea, assembly GCA_916048165.1. Lineage (NCBI taxonomy): Eukaryota > Metazoa > Arthropoda > Insecta > Lepidoptera > Erebidae > Spilarctia > Spilarctia lutea. Next base: position 15,941,250 of record OU696479.1, read on the forward strand.
TGCACTGATCTCACTCGTCGCTTCAGAACGTCCCAGACATGCTCTATGGGATTGACGTCCGGACTTCTAGCTGGCCAGTCCAAATGACGAATTCCGACTTCTAGCATATACGCTTCCACATCGCCAGACCGGTGGGCGCGAACGTTGTCGTCCATAAAAAATGAGTTTTCGCCAAGAGCGGTTAAAGCGGGTTGTGCATAAGGAATTAGAACTTCCGTTATGTATCGGTGTCCAGTCAGTGTACCGTTTTCGATGAAGACTAACTCCGTACGATCCATGGAATTTATTCCTGCCCAAAACATAACAGAGCCCCCTCCATAAGGTGTGATTTCTTCAAAACATGCCTCTGCAAAGCGTTCTCCTCGTCTACGTAGCACTCGCCGACGTCGGTCTTCACCATGCAGAGATATCCTGGCTTCATCGGAGAACAATATCCTATCCCAGTCTTCATGTGTCCATGACACACAATTTCGAGCGAAGCTAAGCCTGGCAACTCGATGTCCACGGAGTAATTTAGGGCTGCGTGCCGGGCGATGACTGTGTATATTAGCAGCGAGAAGCCTCTTCCTGACCGTCCATAGACTAATTTGCACATTTCTTACTTCTTCGAGGCTGTTCTTGAGGTCCACATAAGAAGATTTGCGATTTCTCAACGCTTGACTAACTAGAAAACGATCATCCCGTGGTTCGGTACATGTCTTTCTGCCAGAACCAGGCCTTCTTTTGACGGAACCGGTCTCTTGATAGCGCTGCCAGGTCCTTTGAACTGTCGACCGACTCACATTTAGCCTCTGAGCTACGAAGCATTGGCTGCAACCTTCTTCAAGCAGCGCAATAATTTTGCTCGCTTTTATCACTTTATCTACCATTTTTGAGATTGCTAAACAGCAATAACAATACTTTTAAATGTCAAGGACATCAGATAATTTAATAAAAATTGTCAAAAAGTTAATTAGAGTCGATATTAACCATAGGGAATTCGCGCCACAAAATGTAGTTAAAAGTTGTTTTCTTTGAAAACCAGGCTCAGTCGAAAATTTGAATTTGGAATGTACTCTTATAAACATTATGGCACTTTTATAACTGGCCAGTAACATGTTCAAATGATTAAAACCTTTTTGGTATCTTATTTTTTTCAGCCAGGAAGAAAATCGAAACCGCCCGTTTTTTTTGCAAATGAGTGTATAAGTACCGTTTATACTTTACCATTTACATTTAGTGAAAAGCTGTTAATATTAAATTACAAACAGGCACTACAATATTATGTAAGTATTTGTATAGATGTCAGTAAGATTAATTTACATAGATTTTAGGGCAAATCTTCTTGATCAAATCTTCTTGATCACTGGTAGAACTTTTGTATTTGTGTGAAATAAATCGATTCTTACGACACCCACGGGATGAATAGGGTAAGTTACACTCCATAATATTACTCTGTCATATTGAAGGATGCAGGCAAACAAGAAGTGCAGTTCCGGTAGCACCTAAAAGACTTGCTCGCAACCTGATTAGACTAAAAAGGGACGATCTCAGGAAGGTCACAGGTGTCCTGACAGGACATTGTCTCCTGAACAAGCACCTATTCACTATAGGTGTAACAGACAGCCCTCTGTGCAGGGGATGCATGGAGGCAGAAGAAACGCCGCAGCACGTTCTCACAGAATGTAGAAGGGTGGCAGACCAACGGCATCACTCCCGGAAGCATGTGGCAACCTGAAAAAGCTGCTTAGCTTCTGGGACAAACTAGGTTGGCTGGAGTAGGAAGATAATAAATTCACGTACAACGGCCCAATCAAGAGGCTAAGTGCGGAAATGGCCCGGTAAAACAAACAAACAAACAATTACTCTGTCATTTACTACACGGAGGCATGACTATACTATAAATGGTTACATTTTTTGTGAAGCATTGAATGCGGAGTCGTGTATTCATTAAAGGCTTTGTCGTCAGTGATATTTTAACAGCGAAAGTAAACGTTACGAGGAAACCTGCATACCTGGGATTGAAAGTAACTCTAAATGTTTTTAAATATTTCTTAATTTTCTCGAACTGCACTCTGTTCTCACATTCCCGTAATAATAACATTGTATTGAAACTAGTAGTTACTCATCGTTCGTGAACATAATACATTAATTTAATTTTTTTTAAGATTTTATGTCGCCCAGAGGTCGAAATTCGAACATAATTCTTTTAATTTTTAGTTAGAACTTTTTACGGTTTCTCTTGTCTAAGGCAAAGATAACACCTTAAATCCAAGATTTTATCTGTGTATATTTTGGTGTATGTACCGTGTGTGTACATACAAATGCGGTTAGTAAAAAGTGGTTATTTTAATATTACAAACATCAACTCTAATTTTATTTATTTGTTAGATATATGTGTTAGATATAGATTAGTAATGCTAGTGATTCATCGACTATAGACTAGAAACAGTGATTAGAAGAAAATGTAAATTTTAAATTTTAATACATCTTAAAAAAAATCTTTATTAAGTACCTGAACGTCAAACTTTAGTAAAATGTCCACAGCGGTAATACCACCCTGAGGAACATCACCTGTTTGTCAAAATCGATATATTGATAAGAGTGCTAACAGGTAATATTGGTCTTTATTTTGTAAACGACAAGAGATATATTGGGGTGGGTGGTTTTAGTACAATATGAGTTACCCTTAGATATGGTGAGCAACCAAGCGTGATGGCGGCAATGCAATAATGAACCCTTATGGTATCGGGGCTAGTTAGTATTAAAAACGTTGATATTTTGTTTAGTGGGACATGTACGAGGCCTGGTGTTGTAGAACCAAAAAAATTGCGTAAGCAATTGTATATATATATGTATCTAGAATTAAAATACATATACGAAAACGTAACTTCTGGATTTGTTGTAACTAATTATATTTGCTACTTAATATTTAACAATCTAAGATAATTTTTATTTGAATTTGCAGTGACTAAAGGAGGCGCTCATAGCCGAGTTGCGCTCGGTAATCAGAAACAATTACCGAGGGTAAGCAACGACGGCGCGGTCAGTACTTTGATGAGTGACCGCTGGTGGCATGTTACCATGAGCGTTTCCGTGATTCGGAGGTGATGTTAAGCAGTCGGTCCTGGTTGTCAACAGTCGTGAAGCTTAGTTGGAGGCATTTGGGCGGCGGCGAAAAAAAAACATCCAACGGCAAGATTACGTAGCCCCAACGTTGTCTTGCCAGTCCCCATCCCGCACTTGGCCAGCGTGGGGATGTAAGACCTTAACTTTCTTCTGAGAGGAGACGAGCCCAGTAGTGGGACATTATGGGTTGATGATGATGAAAGGTAAAGAGTAAAACACTACGTCCAGTGATGGACTATTAAAGGCCGTTGTTGATGTGATGATATAGTTATAAACTAACTTTCTGTGCCCCGCCAAATGGTATTTGTTTTTTTTTAACTTCTTTCATTTATGGTCTGTTGTGGCCTAAAATGAATTTATCACTTACATAAATACCTTTGGCTTAGTATTATCTGACTCTGAAAAAACAAAATTATTACAAAACCAATGATTTTGATAATGTTTAGTTGATGTTATGTTATCCTACTACTATTATAAAGGCGAAAGTTTGTAAGTATGGATGTATGTATGTATGGATGTTTGTTACTCTTTCACGTAAAAACTACTGAATGGATTTGAATGAAACTTTACCACAATATAGCTTATACATCAGAATAACACATAGGCTACTATTTATAAAGATATAGCTTCGCCTCGCGGCGTTGCCCGCAGTTATCATCGTACCGCGGGTAGCACCGCGGGGTTCAGCTAGTCGTTAATATTTCCGTTTGGCTAATACCTGTGTTATTATCGAGTGAAAGTAGAATTGTATTTCCTGTAGATTGAAACTGGTTTGCGATGAGTGCGTTTTTTGAAATTGCACTGATTTCATTAAATGTGGTGACGGATCAATAATACGAACCACCACCCTTATTCATTCTACGGGTGTCCTAAGAGGCGTCTAAAAGAGCAAATTATGCGGAATTGCTTTGCTTTAACTTGCACATAGAAGTACTGTTGTCAAAAACAAACAAACTTTGTATGAATTATTTGAAAAGATGGAGCACATGAGTTTCTCACCAGCTCTTCTCATGAATGAAATACCCATCGGAGCTGGTACTTGGATTGATTTCAATGTAAACCTTTGAGTTGAATCGAAATCAATCTATGCTCCGGTAATTCAAATCATTTCAATGCATTTAGTATTAGTACCCTTTATCTCTGAATTGATTACTTGAGTTTTATTTTATATTTTGATGTTTGTATTTTTAACGTGTGCCTTTTGGGGCCTATGGAAATAAATGATTTGACTTTGACTTTGAACAATATTGCTGCAAAAAGAATGAAAACGTGATACAAGCCCTATACCAAGTCTTATGTACTAACGTTTTATAACGGGTGTTTTTTTAAGCTAGATAGAACTTTAAATTGTAAAAAGTAACACAAAAAATTAAATTTTGATGAAACTTTTTTTTTTATTTGTTTCAGTATACTCTGACAAATCATCATGAATAGACTCACGCTTGAACAACGCTACGAAATTATCCAAATTTACTTTGAAAATCAGTCGTCGATTCGCGCAACTTATAGACGACTGTTTTATCGCAAAATTGTGTTCAGCGATGAGGCGCATTTTTGGCTTAACGGGTTTGTTAATAAGCAAAATTGCCGCATATGGAGTGAGACCAATCCACAACAGACCCTACAGACTCCATTACATCCAGAAAAATGCACCGTATGGTGCGGTTTTCACGCTGGTGGCATCATCGGACCTTATTTCTTCAAAAATGAGCTGATTTTCAAAGTAAATTTGGATAATTTCGTAGCGTTGTTCAAGCGTGAGTCTATTCATGATGATTTGTCAGAGTATACTGAAACAAATAAAAAAAAAAGTTTCATCAAAATTTAATTTTTTGTGTTACTTTTTACAATTTAAAGTTCTATCTAGCTTAAAAAAACACCCTATAGTAGGCTAAATAAAAATTAACTGCCTCTTTGGTCTAGCGGTTGACTTATGCGACTGCCAATCAAGAGGTCTCGGGTTCCGGGTCGAGTCAAAAGTGTTATTGAGTTTTTTGTTTTTTGATTATAGAAATACTTAATAACAGCTCCGAGTTTGGAAGTGGGGGTCTGAACCCCCGTGCCTCGGAGAGCACGTAAAGCTGTCGGTCCTCGCACGCACACACACACTTGTACACTGTAATATCGCCTGCGTAGTTGGCTAGTCTCTCTTGAGACTGGCCGCCGTGGCCGTAATCGGCTAGGAGAACATCACTAGGCTAAAACCTCCTATCTAAGAAGAGGGCTTCCTGACCAAGTGTGTCAAGTACTGAAGACAAAGACAGGCGTTGGTGCGTAAATATGATTTAATGATATTGGTATGTTTATTAACATTTTACGAAACCCAACCTCAAATGATGCACTTGACTTATTTGTAATATTATGCATCAAAAATTTTGACTTGATATGAAATAGAATACAACATTGGATAAGGTACGATGGGATTAACATATTACTGTGTGTTCAAAGTCTCTTAATAAAAAAATATTTAAAAAGAAAAAGTAGAGAGTGGATTATTAACTAAAGGCTATTGATTTATTGATGTGATGATGTGTGTGTGTGTGCGTGACTTATTACCTGAGTTGTCGTTGTGTGTTTTAGGTTAAATATAAGTAGGTAGGTGAAACTGCGTGTACATATATAATTATCTATGTGTTACGGTTGGTTAATATGAGGTGAATACAACGAAAGCCGGTTTGCTTTGTTTCTAATTAGGTTTAACACCTTATCAAAGGGGGTATTGATTCTTAATCTATTTAAGTCAGGTTTTTGATAAAGTCTGATTTTTAAGGTTTCATAGTTCTAAATTAGATAAAGATTTTTTGTAATTTCGCCGTTGCTGTAAATTTACTACAGTCATTGAAACATTTTAAAACGTTTTTAAAGCTTTTAGGGGTTGAAGTTTTGTACAAAATCCGTTCGGTTAAGAAATGATGAAGTTCTCGCAACAAACATAAAAAAACATCTATACTAACACCACCTCCTAAGGCTTCAAAAACGTTAAGCTAAAGAGTTTGTTTGTTTGAACGCTAATCTCAGGAACCACTGGTCCGATTAGAAAAAATATTAAAGTGTTGGTTAGTCCATTTATCGAGGGAGGCTTTAGGCTATATATCATCAAGGTAATACTAATACTAATACTAATAAAAAGAATGTTTCAAAAAAGGGGGAAAATTTTCACGCACGGGCAATAGAAGGCTAGGCTATTCTTTCAATAATTTTTGAGTCTGTCGAAAAGGACATACCTACAGGTTTTTCCTTACTTTTTACATTGTCCTAACTAATTTATGTAATAATACGTACCTAAAGCAACAACTTCGTATTCCTTTTACGAAATAGATGTAAACGGAGGAGTATGAAATTTAGCAAAGTTAGTGTTAGTGTTTATTAATTGAATATTATGGTTGAATTATAACCACTGGACGGCCACTAGTATTTATTATAACGCAAGAGTAATTTTGTCTCTCACGCTTTCACGGTTAAATCGCTTAACAACCCATAACATCCCACTACTGGGCTCGGGTCCCCTCTCAGGAGAGGGTTAACGCCAGACGTCCCCACGCTAGCCAAATGCGGTTTAGGGACTAGCAAGACAACGTTGTGGCTACGTAATCTTGCCGTCGGATGTTTTTAATCCGCCCAAAGGCCAACTTAGATTCACAACTGTTATTGTATGATAACAATCGGGACCGACAGCATAACGTGATCTTCGAATCACGGAGACGCTCATGGTAATATGCCACCACTGATCACCTATCCAGGTACTGACTGCGCCGTCGTTGCTTACCCTCGGTAATTGTTTCTAATCTCCGAATGCAACTGGGCTGTGATACTTTGAATATTGAGGAAAGGCATAATATAATTTTTATCGTGATAACCGAACAAACCAACCAAACACGCGGACTGAGCCACGGCTAAAAGCTAGTTATAATAAGGGGTGTTTTTTAAGCTAGATAGAACTTTAAATTGTAAAAAGTAACACAAAAAACTTTTTTTTTTATTTGTTTCAGTATACTCTGACAAATCATCATGAATAGACTCACGCTTCAACAACGCTACGAAATTATCCAAATTTACTTTGAAAATCAGTCGTCGATTCGCGCAACTTATAGACGACTTCGTTATTTGTATGGCGTACATAATCGTCCATCTGAACAAGCCATTCGTCGAACTGTGGATAGATTTCGTACCACATACTCTCTAGAGGATGCAATAACACCAGCACGTCGAAGGAATGTGCGTACTGAAGACAATATCGCCGCTGTAAACGAAAGTGTGGAAGAAGATCCAAATTTATCGATTCGTCGTCGGTCGCAGGAATTGGGGCTCTGTCCGTCCACTACGTGGAAAATTTTGCGCAAAGATCTCGGCCTACACCCGTATAAGATCCAGCTGGAGCAGGAATTGAAGCCACGAGACCATTATATGCGTCGTTCTTTCGCCGATTGGGCTCTAGAGCAGTTGGCAACTGACCCGTTGTTTTATCGCAAAATTGTGTTCAGCGATGAGGCGCATTTTTGGCTTAACGGGTTTGTTAATAAGCAAAATTGCCGCATATGGAGTGAGACCAATCCACAACAGACCCTACAGACTCCATTACATCCAAAAAAATGCACCGTATGGTGCGGTTTTCACGCTGGTGGCATCATCGGACCTTATTTCTTCAAAAATGAGGCCGGAGCTCGCGTTACGGTCAATGGAGATCGTTACCGCACCATGATCAATGATTTTTTGTTTGAAAATATGGATGACATTGATCCGGAGGAGATGTGGTTTCAACAGGATGGCGCTACGTGCCATACGGCGAACGCAACCATCGACTTATTGAAATCAAAATTTGGCGATAAGTTGATTTCGAGAAATGGACCTGACAATTGGCCTCCAAGGTCGTGCGATTTGACACCTCTCGATTATTTCCTGTGGGGCTACGTGAAGTCACTGGTTTATGCTGATAAACCAGCAACAATTGACGCCTTGGAGGCCAGCATTGTTCGTGTTATTCGTGACATACGGCCAGCAGTGCTCGAAAAAGTGGCCCAAAATGGGACGTCCAGAATGCACTTCGTCAAGAACAGCCGCGGTGCCCATAAGCCCGAAATCATTTTCAAATGTTAATGTCACGTATTGATCTTTCGAATAAAAAAAAATTTTGATTACAATTTAATTTTTTGTGTTATTTTTTACAATTTCAAGTTCTATCGGGCTTAAAAAAAACCTTTATAAGGAAAATAATGAACCTTTAACATTCAAACGAAAATATGGTTCAAGTTCGAGTGGCACATCCGATACACCATGACATAACACTTCCCTATTCCGCCCGGGTTCCATGGAAGTGCGGTGGCGTGTAGGAGACACGCTCGGATGCCGCTCATACAGTTCAATGTACTGCCAAATTCACATAAGTGACGAGTGATGATTAATGGATTAAATGTTTCGTAGTGTACATGGCTGTGTGTAATATGAACACAACAATAACTTTGAAACTCATTAAATTACATACAACCATTCATACTTATGGGTGAAGTTTCCAAAAATACATTATTAATAAGCGTTTACAACATAAAAAGTATCAAAAAATATTTACGCTCTACGCTGATAAATTAGAATGCATTCAATGTATGTAAGTGGGTTTGAATTTATTTGTACGGTGAATAACATTAACGAAAGGTGTTTTCTTTTGATTTAGATGTCAGTCAGCCTGAGTCTAAAATCACTGTGAACAGGATGAAACGGTTAGGTAATTCTTACGGGTACAAATAACTATAGGCATAACACGGGACGCGAAAGTTTAAAATCTAAAAATGAAGGTTTACCAGTACTCACCACCACACACAGGAGTAACTCGTGATAAAATACGTAATCTTTAGCTCTTCTTACACTGATATTTTATTACTGAATTGCGTCAAACAATACGTCATTTTATAACAAATACCGTTATAATATAATTGCAATTATATTGCGTAAAATAATTGTAAACTTTAGCTATGAAGTTTAAAGAGTACACAACACTTAGGGCTACTAATTTCCTTTTAAGCGTTTACGGTGGAGAGTTTCTCGAAACATGAGGATGTGAACACGAGTGAATATTGTCCGCTAGGTATGGTTTAACGATACAAAGGCCACCACTTCTATTCATCCCGTATGTTTAGGAAGAGCAGTATGCTTTAAGGACAACAATACTGCAAGGAGAAGAAACTTGTACTTTCTATAGAGAGGTCTATGACCAGGAGTGGACTGTTAAGGTTGTTTTTTTCTCATCTTCTCTTCTGCGCTGACAACCTCGATAGGGTCGATAATGACCTTTAATATTAACTGCCACATCACAATCTGTAATACATACGTATTGAGTGTTTTTATTAGGTACTTTAACATGACAAGTAGGATTGATAAACGATTTCTACTAACTGAAGTATTTGTTTCTGGTTAACTTAACAAAACTAAGGTTTATCGGGAGAATTTGTATTCCGCAATAACTTTATTTTGCCTCAAGTTGGTATAACATTGTGTGGCGTGTTGAGTGTAGTTGACTTACGTAATTTGCTTCCTTGGTTTGGTCTTCGACACCCACGGGATGATCTAGGTACGTGATACTTCGCATCTTTAATCCGTTACCGGTTTTAATTGTAATGAGCGATTGTTGTTTTTTTTTCAAGATTAATATTTTCTACATCTACGTTAAATATGCACGAATACTGTACATGCATGTTATTTGTTGCTTACAATAACCACTTCTTATCAGAGGAATTCTTTACAAGCTTTTATTTAAAAAAAATCATTCACAGTTGTGGAGCAATAGATGTTATAGCCTCCTAACACGAAAGGAGGTGTAAATTTTATTCGTAGCGATTAGCATCTGACCTACAGCGACGACTGACAATCCAACTACTAGGCTATATCATAGTTCTGTAGAATTACTGTAATCAGACTTTTTTGGGCTAGAAGTGAATATAAGCTGTAAATCATACAAATAGTTGTCAGAATTTTCATAGCGAGATGCAGGTTCATGTTTGTTTTTGTTTAGTAGTAGCTATATAGAGGTCGCAATATGTTAAAATTCTTGCAGGACTCCTTATAAAAAATAAATACTATATCACAGATATGAGAATAGACTTCTTGGGGTCTATTGAAGACAAGCCTTATCCATACTTTCCTAGCACCTTTGCTCCTAACCCTAACTATCCTCCATTAGCAGTTGTTTTCATTACTGCAAAATTTCTATTAGAGTAGTACAAATGCCATTGAATTGAGTTAAAAGTGGCTTGCGTGTATTTGGGTTTACTCTTAAGATAAAATAATTTTTAAGTTGCAATGTTGCCCGGTATTCATGTAACGAATTTCGTCATGAGAAAACTCGTAGCAGATATTCACGTAGGTACTATTTATATCAATACTAGCTGAACCCCGCGGTGCTACCCGCGGTACGATGATAACTGCGGGCAACGCCGCGAGGCGAAGCTATATCTTTATAAATAGTAGCCTATGTGTTATTCTGATGTATAAGCTATATTGTGGTAAAGTTTCATTCAAATCCATTCAGTGGTTTTTACGTGAAAGAGTAACAAACATCCATACATACATACATCCATACTTACAAACTTTCGCCTTTATAATAGTAGTAGGATTAGTTCTATAAATTTTCATTTTTTATCTAAGTCAATACAGTCGGCCTTTCCCATTCCATACTTTCCTACTAATATGGTAAATTCGAAAGAAACTCTGTTTGACTATTATGCTAAACGGCTGCACTAATTTTAGTAAAATTTGGCATGTAGATATTTTGATTCTTGAGGAAGGACATAGGATACTATTAACCACGTTAACCAACATACACGCGGGCGGAGCCGCGCGCTAAAGTTAGTGTACCATAATTTGTACATTCAAGTTCACAAAAATGATATTTTATTTGAATATTGGGTGTGCTACATTTACTTAATTTATTCCTATTCGGTGATATTCTTATGCAAAGAATGGATGACTCATTATTTAATGTGATGGTTTTTTTTAATAAGTAACTACCTATGTTCCTATTTCATCTATGTACAAGGTAACGTTTCTATTTAAGTAACACCTGCTAATTACAAAAAGAACCAGTGCAGAAATACCTACCTAGTGTTTTAATTAATCAACTCATATAAATATGCAATTAATCGTTGTTAACCTGTAGTCCGTAAATTAATATTAGGTACCGGTGGTGACTACAGTTTAAAAATGTATTTTTTATGAATTACGTCATTAATAACGTCACTTTTAGTAGTTAATTAATTATAGCAATAGATTATTGTTGTTATCACCGATTATTGAATATCTTATCGATCGTTTTCTGCAACGCCGGCAAAACTAGATAATGGGTTTAAAACTTACTTATGAAACCTGTCCGTAGTCATTTTTGTACTTCTTCAATGAAACTTGTGCTATATATCCCTTACAACGTTCGCATGAAAGTTTGTTCAACTCATTTTTAACAGTTTGTTACAGCTCACAACCGCGAAATTGATAAGCCGAGAAAGTTTACTGTTTTGTCACACTACACCTCAGAACTACAATTTTTTTGATCAGTTACTTTAACACAATTTTTTATAAATAAGTTTTAAAAATAATCACTTTAAATAATTCGTGTCTTACAAGTTTAATACAGATTTTAAATAATATTTAGCTATCGTTACACGTACGAAAATAACAATAGAAACACCTGTTCTACTCATGTGAACCACAACCAATTGGCAAATAACACAGATACAAAACGTACAAAATTCCAACAATGCTTACAAGATGAATGAACTATATGAATGAACATGTCTAGAGTTGTATACGTACAATAACCTCTTTTACATTTTGTATTAGTGACATCTGTTGACAGAAAGGAGAGGATACGATTTTTCAGAGCCATCTTTTGGAGAGTAGCAAGTCTTTGGCTTAAAAAGATAATCGGTTCTGCTAATGTCTAATAGATGGCAATGCTATAAGATGCAAGAATAGAATTTAAGATAAAGTAAATACTTTTTTTTAAATAAAATGTAGTCAATCGATCTCTTACAAATTTGTATAAAAGTAATTAAATAAGAAATATTTATTATCATTAATTCTTCTTTACAAGTTCGGCGGTTAAAGAATACACAATAATATAAATATAGTATGGAATTGTGTGCATGTAATTTAGTACTAAACACCGATAATTACATTAATGTAGGTCCAAATTAGTTACTTTACAAAATAAATAAATTTTAATAAATATCAACTGTTATTAGAAAACAAAATCCAATTAAGGTCACACGGTACTAATTTATTTTTTGAAATTTATACCTACTGACATACCTACAGTTAGGTATGTTAATATATAACGTATATTATTTATACTAATAGTTGCCTCGATTTCCATTGAGTAGGTAGCTTTTCTGAAGCTTTAACTGTTGAAATCTAATATAATTATTTCCTTAGTACGTACCTACCTAGTAAGAAAACTTTCTTACAAACTCTTGCAAGTATCTAGTATCGAGTTAGATAGTACTAACTCGATACTCTAGAAACGAGAAGACGAGGCGTATGAGTGAGTTGTTATCGATTTGTAAATCCCGGGGCACTGTCGGCCGGCCGGCAGGTCACTAACTTTGCTCAGTCAATTTACGTGTCAACACATTAACGAAATAATAATACTTAAAGTCAGAACTAAACCGCGTCAAATATGGTTAACTTCTTTAAGCTGATTAGCCAGGACTACTTAGTAGATATTAGTACCTACACCAATTAATATTAAACTTAGTTCATTAATACACTTTAGGTAACGGGCAGACTGTATAATTTGTAGCATTACATATTTTTCCTGCTTCAGTCTATAAGTATATAGTTGCGTAAAGAATTAACGTGAATCCTTTTAATAATGATTAAAATAACTGACCTTAATAATACAACGCATCTATGCTAAGCTTTAATAGATACCTGCTTTATACATTAAAAGCATTATTTGATAACTTATAATAGATAAGTGATACAATATTAGAGCAGTAGATTGTCATGCATTATCATATTTATGATTAAAAGCGCCGCAAAAAGCGCACCTAAAATGAATTATAGTTTGTCAATCTCGAGTGCGGATAAAATTATGATAACGAGAGATACTAAAGTACTGGATTATATTTAATGGTCTTATTTAGAAGGATATGATAATTAATAGGTCGATAAAAGCTGGATTAATAATCACGAACTTTTGTGAATAATGACTTTTGGAATCTAAAAGGACATTTGGCTAAATAATATCGTTAAAGAATGTCTAAAAGGTTATTAGATAATCAATTTCGAGAGCTTTTCTTAAACGCTTTATGATTTTACGAATGTGATTTGGTCATGAAAGACCAGGTATATACAACATTGAATAGCGAAGGTATTCATCCCGTGGGTGTCGTAAGAAGCGACCAAACTACGCAGGATAACGGTACTCCAAAGAGAAGGACAATTTGATACAAACCATTAAACGACTATACCATACGAACCCTAGCCTACAAACCCTAGCTAGCGTGCTAGCTAAAGAGAGGTCTAGTTCAAACAGTGGAGTAATAAAAGGTGTTGATAACGATTTGTGCTTTAAGCCACACGAGAAGGATTCTTAAAAACGAGATTATTTCACTTTCCCACGGTCTCGGTTTAATATTTGGGAATATTGTTTAAGTAGTAATTGACGACACGTTAGAATTGTTACGAAATATTTTCAGTAGTTCATCTGTATCATCATCAATTAATGTAAGGTTACAGTCTACTACTGATCACATTATCACCTAAAGAGGAAGTCCTGGCGTATTATATTACGCTGACCAGGGTTGCTATTGATTTTGTTTTAAGTTTCCTCTTCTTGTGACGCTCTTACCACACCTACAGGATCAATAGGGGCCACACTTCTTTTCCTTAATCTGTCGTGAATAATGAATGAAAAAAAAATACATTGCAGGACATTAAACTAATGCACCTATTGAAAATGAACACGATTTTTTAAACATTTATTTATCTAAAACGGTGTTAATGAAACTTTTCAATAAAAGCTTAATACTTTTAACGATGCATTATCGCTAATCAGTGCGTAGATTATACCAGATATATCAGAGAGCTGTAATAAACACTGAGGTGGTTCTCAACCGATACACGCGAAATACATTAATGAGATAAGGCGCTAATGGATCGCAAATATTTGTGGTTGATACTGGATACATGCAGCCATTCGACCGATAGAAAAACTAACATATTATCTAACGAAATTTGGTACATTTTTAACATACGTTTATTAGGTTTCCCTTTATGTATGTGTTAGATAGACTTTTTCTCTTGATAATTGCCGGATTTCCTCTCTTAAATTGAAAATAAACAGATATCTCTCTCTCTCTAAATTGTTAAGAATACGTAAGGGAAACATTTTGAACGACCTTTTGAAGAAAGTGGCTGGCAGTGGACGGTTGTAGACTGACAAAGATAGTTGTCGAACCTTAGAGGAGACCTTCGTTCAGCAGTTGACAGCGACAGGTTTATTTGAAGAACATACCTATAGTAAAAAGTGTTTGAATTTTTACTTCAAAGAATTGATTACTTAGGTAGGTACTGGTTATTGTAGGTATAGTGGTGTAGCTGGTAGTGGGTTCACATCACGACAAGCGACTGCTACCGCGTATAAGTACAATGAAATGATAATACCTGCAAACATATTCTGTGTCGCGGGGGACTTTACAAACATACATGAAACGGACACAAAGAGCGCCTGACTCAGAACAATAATTTGTGGATCACAATAAGTGTTGTCCTATGTGATTTGAACCTAGAACACAGAAGAAAGCGGTGTGGTGACCCTTGAATTACGACGCTGTTCGTGCAGTCATGTAATTTTGTCTCTTAAGTGGCATACACCACGGTAGCCTTTATGATTGTTGATGCGACAATTGCGTTGCCGCCTTTGAATGCCTCACCTCGCAGTAAGGAGAGGGGGAAAGCATTGAAAAAATGTCTTAGCACTGGTTTTTGTGAAGCCATCGTATAACTCCTGTCAAGTTGGCCTATCTGAGTCCAAACAGTTCTCCCACTTAAAAACGTAGATTAGGATCTAGAAGAAGTAGGGAATTTAAATTTACATTTTAAAATCTAAAATACATGAGCGAAACTGATGGTATTCACTGTTTTCAAGAGATTTTAAACTATTATAACTACTGTATCTATTATAAGTATGTACTAAATAATATTTTTTAGTTGAACTATTGAAGTGAAACTTCTTTAGGCGCATGAGGGTAAAATTTTTACGGACGAAACGCAATAATAATAATATTAGCGTCACGAAGGTGTGCAGCGTTTTTGTCGAAGAAGAGGGAGAGAGCGATTGTTTTTTTAATTATAACTAATATTAATAAATATACAACAGTAGGTCTTTCCTTACAGTAGCAAGATGAAAATATATAAGTTGGAAAGAAAGAGTAAAAACTTTTTTTTAGTTATTTTTTAACGGTTTCTACTTTTACACGTGTAAGGAATTTCGTGAAGGTTGTATATAACTACATAAAACAAATGATTAATGATAACTAAACATATTTAATGTACATTTCTTTAGTATATTTAACGAACTAATAAATAGTTATTTTGACCTTACACACCTAATGACATGATGCTTAGAGTAGAAGAAGACACGAACACGAACGACAAATTTTGAGAAAATTGTGTCAGTAATTTTTATTATTTAGAAGAACTGAATGGCTCTACTCTGGCTAATGGGAAGCATGAGTAACTAGAATCTAAGAGTGTCCCACTCTTTGTCCCATTCTACTCATGTCACCATACTCACTGCGAATGTGGACAATGGCAGCATGGTGACCATCACTATGGTGGTCTAGAGATGCTTTTTCACGCCCCGTTTAAAAGACCCGGGATCATAGTAGGAGTACGTTTATATTAAATTATATAAAATTCTCGTGTCGCGGTGTTTGTTACCCAACTCCTCGGAAACGGCTGGACGGATTATTGTAAAAATTTTGTTTCTGTGCATATCGAGTAGGTCTGAAAATAGACCAACATGTATTTTTTATAAACTTAAATGATAAGGGTGACCCACCCTTAACTATTTTTATGGCAAAACATCGTTTGTCGGGTTAGCTAGTTCAGTTATAAAATAGTGTCACTAATTGATGTAGGTATTTACGCAGAAAACAAAGTAGAATACAGTCTCACAGAATTAAAATTACCAAATTAATATTTTAGGCACATAGGCAGTCAGTCTATAGGTAAGATAGACTACGATACCATTAAACAGGATATCTAATTACTGCTTTTTCAACAGCTACGGTGCAACCCATCACCATAGATGACATTCAAGTTCTAATAAAAAAATATCTTTCAACGAAAAAGGTAGGATAACTATTAGATAAAAATAAAACAATTAACTTTTCTTTAATACCCTTATTTTCATTTTTAGGGTTCCGTACCTCAAAGAAAAAATCGGATCTTTTATAGAATCGCTTTATTGTCCGTCTGTCTGTCAAGACCCTTCTTCTCAGGAACGCGTATAGGTATCAAGCTGAAATTCATATCAAATACTCAAGTATATTGTCCCTTAAAACTGTAAAAAAATCAAACTTCTAAGCCAACGCAATCAAAAGATACAGCCGTTTATGCTGCAAATTTTCGACACTTGCAAGTGAATCAAAACCTATAGCGTGAGTACTTCCCAAGAACTCTGACTCCTGAAATTACGTACGACGCAACGTTTTATAGCACTGATAAAGAACAAATTGGGAAAAGCATAAATTATTACAGGTTTGTACGGAACCTCAGTGCGCGATTCCGACTCGCACTTGGCTTTTTTTTATTAATTTGATCCAATTAGATCGGGTCTAGGCTCATAATACTACCTATGTTTAATTAGTGATGTAATAAAAAATAATTTAAAACTCAATAATAATGACTATAATAAACAATAATTTTATAATATTTTTTTCTATTTGAGTTAAGATATGTTAACAAATTAATAGGATTTTGTCTATTAGAAACGCATATACACACACGTAGTCCCTAAGACCATTTCATTTCAACAACTATACTTAAAGAAAATTTCTTCATCAAATATTTCAAAAGTACAAAACCCATTCCAAACATATAATCTGTCAATTAGCAAAGTGCCAAACAGTGGAGTCTAGCATGTTCCAAGATATATTGCATATGGTGCTCTCGCAAATCTAATTAGCGAGGAACACTTCCAATAAATCCACATGAAACAGTGTAATAACATCGTAATACTCGTAATCCCGTCGAGATGATTGCCTCGCCGCGATATATCTTTTTTATACTCGTTTATCGCCCGATAATATAATAATCATATCACGCTGACAATAATGGCATGCCAAATAAAATATACCTACCCTATATTATTTGTATTGATTAAGTCTTTAAACGTATTCTCTCAAATCGCTGACTAAATTATTTTTAAGTTTATATCTTGTCGGATAAAGTTCAAGTTTGATTGGTCCAAGAGAGTGCTACGTCATTTTGGTTCGCGTTAAAAATCGTTTGTTCAAAAACAGAACGTGTACAAATTGGGTGAAGTTCGGTGTGCGCGGGAAAGCAATATGTTTTTATTTCTTTTTAATTTCCGGTTCGTTTTAATGGCGTCGAAATCAATATAATGGTGAAGCGGTGATCGGTTTTTCAGGCTTCGCACTATTTGTGCATTCAGCCAATGTCGAGTTTAATTCTACTATCTTTATTTGAGGTTATGTTTTTACATCGAAGTGACGTTTTTTTTAAATTGTGTTATGACTTGCATTGGCAAATATAAATTTGTTCAATAACGTTGTATGCATAATTTGTATGGTACATCAACTTAATTTATATTGACGATTCTTTTATAACACCAAATTAACTTGTCACGAAGGTTAATTCGTTTGAATGTGGTTTCATAAGCGCGCTCGAACAAAAGTCAAATACCAAAATCATTGATTATGCAACAATGACACTAATTAGTCGAGTAATTTGTCTATTGGGTGTTTGTTAGAGAGTTGTTTTAGTTGGGTAAGATTACCCAATCAAAAAGGTTAACTTTGCCTATACCTTCTACCCTATTGACCTTTATGTTTTATTGATTTGGTAATGCATGTGTATCCAAACTCCCATACTAATATTATAAACAAACTGAACCCCGCGGTGCTACCCGCGGTAAAGAAAGAAAGAAAAGAAAGAAAAAGTATTTATTTTAACGACATTGCAACACAACATAATATTAAATGGAATGGTACATAATACAGTGTTGAAACATTATTTTAAAGCATAGTTAGGTATTTAACATAACAGTAACCAATGTTATAACAATTTATATATATCTTTACACATATACCTACTGATGCAAAGTTGCGTCGCAGTGCACATTAAAAACAGATGCTGCTCAGCCCAATGCTGCATCATAAACGATACAGCGCTGATTTTCAGCAACACCTTGATGGTGATACGTGTGTCCAGAATAGTAGTACCAAAATGAAGATTTGTGTTTTGAAACAAATTTAGTATACTGTACGAATGTTTTAAATAATCGGTACGACAATAACCGCAGGTAACGCCGCGAGGCGAAGCTATATCTTTATAAACCTATGTAGCCTATGTGTTATTCTGATGTATAAGCTATATAAGTGTAATGTTTCATCAAAATGCATTCAGAAATTTTTGCGTGCAAGAGTCACAAACCTCCATCCATCCATACTTACAAAGTTTCGCGTTTATAATATTAGTAGGATTTGAAAATAACTCTCTCTGTCTATTACGCTTTCATGGCTAAACTGGTGAACCGATTTTATTATGTACAAGTTACCAAAATGACTCCACTCTGCCTGATAGAAGGCATGAGCATTATCCAAGAGTGGTGGACACCATCCTCAATGCGAACATTAACAGTGCAGCATGACAGTGAGCGATCAATTGATTTGAATGAATTTCTGGTACTTGAATTGTAAAAATAAAAAGAAATTACCACAAGTTTTTTTAAACACATTAATAAATACTTTACTGCATTCACAGTGCAAAATAAAACTAAGTTAAAATCATATTTTTTTCTATCAGAAATACCAGCTTTGTAAAATTTGCCACCATCAATTCAGCCACCATTTTCCCGCCGACTTTCCACCTAAATCACGTGGCTAGTGCAAAAAAATCAAGATGTCTGCCGAACGAGACGCAATCACCCGACGGATCGGTGGAACCTGACTGGAATTTTAAAACGATTTGTATTTTTATTGTATTTGTTCCCCTCTTTATTTCATTGAGAGGAAAATACCACTTTGAATAATAATTCTTGTAATTATAAATGAAGTAATACCTAGCCATTTGGAGAATTGTTATTCTGCACTGTATAAATTTTAACTCATAATATTAAAAGATTTTTAATGAAAATGATTGATTCTTAGATCATTATTATGAATGAAAAGGAGGTGTCCATCTCATTCATTAAAATCGGTTCTGTAGTTTCAGCGCTATGTTACAACATATGTACATACATAGACACTTACAGAATGACTTAATAACTGACCAATCAACGCACAGCTGAAACCACTAAGTCTAAAAGCATGAAAACATTGCACTAAAATGGGTTTTAAGAATTTCCACTACCTTGTTGGAAATTTATTTGAAACTAGCTGAACCCCGCAGTGCTCTCCACGGTAAGACAATAACCGCAAGCAACGCCGCGAGGCGAAGCTAGTATTTTTAGAAATTGTATCCTATGTGTTATTCTGATGTAGGTATAAGTTATATTATTGTAAAGTTTCATCAAAATCCATTCAGTAGTTTTTGTGTGAAAGAGCAACAAACATACTCACTTACATACTTACAAACTTTCGCGTTTATAATATTAGAAGGATTTCGTTGTTTGTGGTAGTACCATTTTCAAACAGAGAATAAATACATTTGTGTCTATGATGTTTGCTGTCGGCCACCACGCTGACGGTCAAAAGCTTTTTCTTAATAAAAGGACTGCTGTTGGGTCGTAGTCCATCAGAATAACCTTATTCCGAACTCCAAACTTCTGTGTTTTAAACATAAACTTCTTGCCTTTAGTAACCTTAAGTAATTATTTCTCGCCGAAGTTTTAAGAAATTGCATTCTATTTTTCCTTTTCTATTTCGACATATTATAAGAATCATTGTAATAAAATGTTTCGACTTCGTATGTCATCGTTTAACAGACGACTGCTAAAAGTAATTTTTCATTTTACCTAAATAAATGTTCGGAGGCGTTCGGGAACATTTCCGCCACTTAATTCTTAACCATTAGACATATCATTTAGGGTGTTAATCAGTGGGGTTTGTTGTCAATGACATAGCCACAAAAAAAAACAAGTTGCCCTAGAATTTCTAATCTATGACTATTGCTTATGCCAATCAGTTTAATAAAGAATTTACATAAAGTTAATAATAGTGTTTGACTGCCTCGGTGGCGTAGTGGTAGCGTATGCGACTGCTAATCTTAAGGTCTCGGGTTCGATTCCCGGGTCGGACCAAATGTTTGTATGATCTGCAAATATTTGTTTCGGAGTTTGGGTGTATGTGTGTATTTACAAAAAAAAGTACATAGTAGTAGTAGTAGTCCTGCTTAGCTTAGGACTAGATGGCGTTGTGTGTTAGATGTCTGAAATATTTATTATTATTGTTATTTATTGCAGTCAGTGAAACGCATTTGGACAAGGAAATTCTTCCGTTGTATGTAAAAAATACAGTAGTTTGTTGTTAGTGAAAGATTTTTTCTCAGATTTTTTTATTTAACTGTAATGCAGCTTTTTGTTATAAATATGAGCGTGCAAAAATAACTCTACTCTGCATGATGAAAAGTATGAGCAATTCCACTTACAGTGGTCACCATATTCATTTTAAATGCAGACAATGCAACAAAGGCGCCTGGTAATACTATAAGGGAGACCCCCTTTGAGAAGCTTCGGCATAATTTCTTGTAAAAAAAGCTCAACAGTCCGACCAGGGAATCGAACCGAGACCTCTTGATCTGCAGTCGCTTACGCTAACCGCTAATTACTGTCATATGTTGCCATGTTTGTAAAATATTTTTGTACTCTATAATAATGGTCTAAAACTTCATCCCCGTCATCTAAATGGTTGGCAGTCCACAACTGTGCGCTTTACCCGAAACTTTCTGCCTCGCACACCAAAACTGTGGAATGAGCTGTCGCCTGCGGTGTTCCTGGACCTTGACCTGGACCTGCTTCTTAAAAGACTGGCAACGCACTTAAAACGCCTCTGGTGTTGCAGGTGTCCATGGGCGGCGGTAATCGCTTACCATCAGGCGATACGTCTGCTCGTTTGCCAAAAAACAATAAAAAAGAACACTACTTATGCATTATCAATAAAGAAAGTTTTAGCTTCACTCTTCATACATATAATCACAGTTATAAATAATTTTATCAAGATGCGAATTATAAATCTTGCTTTTTTACATTATTATCTACTCCTCTACAACTGTTGCGTTCGGATCCTAATATGTGGTTCTTGTGTCACGTGACTTAGGTTTTCAAGTCAAAATAATTATAGTTCTTGTATTTAACATGGCGCTATTTACAAAAAGAGATAGCACTATGAGCACAACAGCAAGAGTAAATAGATAAGAATATATTTCAAACTACACACATGTAAAATACAGATTCAGGGCAGCACCAGATTTGACATTAGCATCTACGAAGCCAAAAAAGCAGGTCAGAAAATAATTTTTGTCCTTACGTTTGCAAATATAATTTTGATTTTGAATTTGGATTTTGAATATAATTATTTTCAAATTTAATTTTGATACATTCGTGTCAAACCGTAGTTAAAAAATCTATTGGAATTATTTTATATCTGAAAATACGAAGCCCAGTCGATGATAATGATACTTTTTATTTATTTATTGACTTCCTATTATGAATTCTCTGGCCCTTGAACTGTTGTAAACTGTATTTCAGAGACGAGTTTCTTCGCCTTACATTAAATTAGTACATTACAAATTGTGGAAAATGTTGTTAAGCAGTATCAATTTGTGTCCCATTACAAGCTTTCAGCTAATAAAACGTGTAGCGATAGCATCGTCATTATGCGTCGAATGGGATTGTAACGCCTTTGAGGCTCTTACAACCTATCGCTAGGTGGCGCTGCTGGCCCGGAAGTCGGCAGGAAATGGCCACTAATGGCGGCCGTACCGGAAGCGAAGCCATTACGAAGCTAGTGCTGCTCAAATAATTACATTGAGCGACGTGTTTATTTTGCAATATAGGTAAGCTTTTGACAAATACAGGGTAGAATGGATACAAGGATTGAATGTCGTGGGATATTCGTTAGAAATCGTTCATCTTGAACGATTTCTAACGATTGGTCCGCGTAGAAAACAAACAGTAACAATCAAAGGCACTGAATGGTAATAAACCAACACTTAAATAAAAATTCAATGCTTTGAGCAACAATAGACAATAATGAATTAATCTATTGGTATGGGTATATTTTATTGAATCAGTAGAAGAAGAACTTTGGTATACAGTATATTTAAAGAATGTTAGGATTGTGTTAATTTTTTTAAGAAATCCAGATAATGTTCTGAGATTAACACGGTTAAATAATCTTATTATTTTATTGTATTACAGACACTACAAACATAGTACTTAGCTTCCGTTTATTATTATATCCCACTGTTCTACCTAACCCAGCATTGTTAAAGGGCGTGCTGTGGTATAAGTCTATTTAATGGAATCATCTGTCGTTAACTTTTTCACGAAGGCCTTCCCCAAAGAGCACCATAATTTTTTTTTTGTTGACGGTTTGGAAAATCACTTCGGATCTTCGGCTCTTCAGAGACTGAGGAACCAATTATGTGGCAATTCCACTCAAACCCACCCCGACGGCCGATCTCAAGCGCCCTGCTCTGAGGACGACCCGGACCATTTTATTTTGGGCCCCACCAGGATCGACGCCGCATTTATCCAGAATCTATCCCGAGCTGTCCGCAATCTACAATAATCACACCGATAAGACTAAGTGCCATCTGCAGCTTGTTTTTTTATTTGAAGTAACTACTCTACCTGATGGACGGGAAGATTTAACCGTGGGAGAGCCATGCTTCAGGAGAGCATGCATGGGCCGGCTCGACCGGAGTGATCCACGGCCTCACAGAAAATCGGTGTGAAACAATGCCTGCTCTGTGTTTCACCGAATGAGTGAGGATACCGGAGGCCCATCCCTCAACCCCTCCCCCAACCCTCTCCCCATTCCCCAAAGGCCAACAACGCAATTGTGACGCCTTTGGTGTTGCGGGTGTCCATGGGCGGTGGTAATCGCTTACCATCAGGCGACACGTCTGCTCATTTGTCACCCTATTTTATAAAAAAAGAAAATGGAAAGCTAGAGTTTCCAAGAGTAGCAATCGCCATACTCAAGACCAAAATACATCAGAGGTTATAAATAACGAACGCTGACAGTTTTCAACCTTACAGGAACTTTCCTCGGCCCGACGAAGTTCCACAATAAATCTTGGTCTAGTCCAAGTGAAAAAGAGTCGGATTCGCCGCAGTAACGAGTTTCAAATTGGAAAATCTACTTAGACTCCAACTTCGCGGAACTTCCGACTTTCACGTTGTTTTTCTAATTTTCTCTTACACATAACTAAGGAGGTTCACGGAGTTCGTGTGTGAACGTGCTTAATGCAGGTGTTTTAAAGGGTTTTTACAGAATAAACATAAAAAATAATTATATTATCTTAGACTTCAATGCGCCTGTATTATGATTAGTAAAGTAGCGAGTTGAATTTTAAGCGATGCGAGTAAGAGCATAGATAGATAAAATATTTTTAGTCTGTAATTAACCTACCACCGTATTTATAGCTGAATTTTGGCGGTCTATGTCTATTTAGTGTCGAATCTACTCATCGTAAAAAAATGTTCCAGTCTGCATCAGGATTATTAACGTAAACATATCGCAAGTTTACCCGTATATGGGAAATTGTCCTTATCTCGTTGGTTACCAGAATTGTTTCAGCCGGCTTGACACTATGAAACAAGGTGATCCTCCGACCTGGTGAAGGCAACAAGAAGCCGTAGGATGAGGGCAGCACAGGATCGGTTGTCGTGGAGAGCTTCTGTCTGTCTGTAGAGGTCTTTCAGCTATGATGATGATGATGATGAAACTTTCGTGTTATGGAGGTCATCGCACTCCTGAATTGCAAGCGTAAGTGAGACGTGGTAGTCACTTTCAAACAGTTGACAATCCTACTCGATTTCCTTATAAAAAAAAATATGTTCCAATTTCAAAACTAGTTGTTTTTGCATTTATTTATGTAACTATGTGAAATTAACTTTAATTTTGGAGTGTCCATTCTCACATAATCACTTCCACACAGCGTTTAGTGATAAATATTTGATTGTATTTGAAAGTTATATAACTTTTATTTATTTATTTATTTTATTTAAAAACTTTATGCACAAATGTACAATGGCGGACTTAATGCCACAGGCATTCTCTACCAGTCTACCGTGGGTGGTGCGGAAATGAGTTAGAGGGTGCACTACACTTCGATTAGGGATTCTAGAATAGACATTAAAAACATAAAATTAAGAAATAAGCTAAAAAAAAGGGGAAGAGATACTGTATATAATGGCATACTATAAATCTACACAACCATACAAAAATACATATAAACATACACACATACAGTTATATTAAAATACATATACATACTAATATATAATAAATGTCAATTTTGTGATGATTCCGCTAAGCTCCCGGCAAGAAGAGCCCGCACATTGACTCTAAAGGAGTTACGACTGGGTGCCATTCTGATTTCCTTGGGAAGGGCATTCCATAGAAGGACAGACTGAATGAGGAAGGAGGAATGAATGCATGCAGAAGTGTGAGAGGGGCATGACAGGAGGAGGCTGTTTGTGGAACGGAGGGTTCTGTCATGATTGGATCCCAGGAACTGGAAGGAGGACTTTAAGTATGTAGGCGAGTAAGGGGAGTTTAGAGTCGTGTAGAGAGTCGTTAAGGCGCGCAGTTGACGACGCTGAAGAATAGGTAGCCAATTTAATTTAAGACGAAAGGAGGAGACATGATCGTATTTACGAAGATTAAAAACGAATCGAATGCAGTTGTTAAGAAGTCGGTCGTATTTGTTGAGAAGATCTGCATTCAGGTCGTAGTAGCACACATCACCATAATCAAAGATGGGTAGAATCAAGGTTTGCACCAACATCTTTTTTATCTCGCCAGGTAGAAAGTTTTTAAGTCGGTATAACGTACGTAGGGTTCCCGTAACTTTCTGACTCACACTAGTGACCTGAGGTTGCCAACTAAGGTTGTTATCAATTAACAGGCCCAAATCCTTCACTGTAGAGCTAAGAGGAATAATTGATCCATTAAACAGAATAGACGGCAGAGTATCTTGATAAAGTCTTCTGGTCATATGTTGACTGCCCAAGATGGTAGCCTGGCACTTTGAAGGGTTCACGGTTAAGCCGAATCTATCTGACCAACCACTGATGGTATCTAGGTCGAGGTTTATCATTGTTATACCCTCCGTTACGTTTTCTACAGCAGCATGGTAATAAAGTTGTAAGTCATCGGCATAAAGATGGTACGCACACTGAAGATTTTGAGTGATAAGATTAATAAATATAGAAAATAACAGTGGAGAGAGAATGCTGCCTTGGGGGACACCAGAGTCAAGATCACACCATACGGAAGTGGATTCGTTGACACGGACGGACTGCTGGCGTCCTCGAAGATATGAAGAGAACCATTCCAGTTCATCAGGTGATATCATGTAATACGAGAGGATAGACAGGAGAACATCGTGACTGACAGTGTTGAAAGCATTCGAGAAATCAATCAAAGCCAACACGGTAACTTTGGAGTTCTCAATTGCTGTCCTAATGTCACCAGTCACTTTAAGGAGAGCGGATGTTGTGCTATGCCCGGGCCTAAAGCCCGATTGAAACGTACTTAGTAAGCTATTTCGATACATAAATTGTGACAGCTGTTGATGTACACACGTTTCGAGCACTTTGAATAAGAAGGGAAGTATGGAAATTGGGCGCAAATGATTCATAAGGGTAGGATTAGGGACTTTAGGGAGAGGTATAACAAACGCGTTACGCCACAGTGAAGGGAACGTCCCTGAATCAAGTGAAAAATTCACTATATGCGTAAGCGCAGGAAGAAGTTGGTCAAGGATAGGAATGATCATGCGACGATTAATCTTGTCACTGCCCATTGCGTTGGATTTAGTAGAGAGGATAATTTTTTTGATATCATCTGGTGCGACTGGAGAAAATTGGAAGGAATTAATATTCGGGCGAGGTAGGTCAGCCAGGTACCTTATAGTGCGACACTTTGTTTGGTGATCATATTGTGGTAGACAGGTGAAATAACGATTAACGTCATCCAAATCAAAGGTCGTGGAAGAGATACATTTCCCGGATTTACCGATACCCAGGGTGCCGAGGAATCTCCAGATATGGGAGGCAGAAGAAGAATTGAGATTGTTGATAATATGGCAGCGCTTAGCATTACGCACCACCTGATTACACCGATTTCTTTCAACCCTATAAAGTGACCAGTTTGTGTCGCTTCTGTGTTTACGAAATTTACGGAACGATTTGTCTCTGCGCTTCATTGCCTCGCGAACATCCGCTGACATCCAGGGGGCTGGAGCACGTTTGACACTTACCCTCCTAATAGGGGCGTGATGATCGTAAAGGTCAGTTACTAATTTATTAAAAATATTGACCTTGTCGTCTACTGTATGTGCCTCAGTCAGAGGTTTCCAACTAATTTCTAAAGCATCACTGCGCAGTTTTTCGTCATTTATCCGTCCGAAACAACGAATATGGCGAAATTGAGGGCGAGGTTTAGGAGGTTTCAGGGCATAGGACAGGTAAATGAAGTCATGTTGGGAAAAACCGGGGGCAAGGTGTTGACCATGACTACGGACAAAGGAAGGAGATGAAGTGAGGATTAAGTCCAACCAGGTGTCAGGTACGTCAATGTTGTGATGTGTGGCTGATAATGGCAGCACATGGAGACTGGATGATTCGACAACCTGGATGAGTTTACGGGAACGAAGGGAACATGAGTTGAGGAGATCGGTATTGAAATCACCCATGATGATATGGTGTGTATACTCAGACCCTAAAGATTCCAGAATCGGTTCGTGACTGGAGAAGTAGTCGATGTTTGGGGGACAGTAAACGACGCCTAAGATAGTTTTGGCTCCATTGATGATAACCTCGAGAAAAAGGAATTCTGCTGATGCTAAACTGGAGGGAGACGAAGATGTTAAAATTTTGTATGAGATCGAGCAGTGGAGATAAATCGCGACACCTCCCCCTCTCCTATCAATTCTGTCATTGCGAATGAGAATAAAACCAGGGATGGAGTAAGATGTAGACGGTAAATGGGGTTTTAACCAGGACTCGGAAACCAGAATAGCATGTAATCCAGAGTCGGTGAAAGCTTCGAGTAAGTCACTGTGATGGCTAGGAATGCTTTGAGCGTTAATGTGGCAAACATTCAAGCAGCACTTCGATGGTTGACTAAACGTGCGTCGCACAAAGTCGCCAAGTGTGTCAGATAAAGAAGTAAAACTCTCATCACCAGAAACACTAGCAGATTCGTTAGCGGAATGAAATGATTCATCATCAGAGAGCATTACATAGAATATGTAAACAAAAATAAATAATACTGTCGAATGACAACAATGGGACACAAAGTTTTATAAATTTAAATAAATATATATATATATATATAAATAGATAAAAATATAATACACTCTTTTGCAAAAAAAACGGGCACTTAAGCAAATAACTATTTTATAGTTACTATTAGTTTGTTTGACAATTTTAGATATTTTTATCCTCAGAATTTCATAAATTAATTAGGAAGGAATAGGTATCATCAGTTTTATCATAACATTTTGATTAAATTATTGAGAAATAATGTTTAAGCTCAAAACACTATTATTGTACCTGCTCGCTAAATAAAAATGAAACGCGTTAATTTCTTTGTTTTTCTTGAATACATTAAAAGCAGATAAAAGTTTAGTATTGAGTGTGACCCCCTCTTGCTGAAATCACGGCTTGCATTCGTCTGGGCATGCTAGCGAGTATATCTTTTATGGTTTCTTGGGGAATACGTTCCCACTCCGCGGTCATCACATTCTTTAGCTCTCTGATGGTCTGCGGAGCCGGCTGCACTGATCTCACTCGTCGCTTCAGAACGTCCCAGACATGCTCTATGGGATTGACGTCCGGACTTCTAGCTGGCCAGTCCAAATGACGAATTCCGACTTCTAGCATATACGCTTCCACATCGCCAGACCGGTGGGCGCGAACGTTGTCGTCCATAAAAAATTAGTTTTCGCCAAGAGCGGTTAAAGCGGGTTGTGCATAAGGAATTAGAACTTCCGTTATGTATCGATGTCCAGTCAGTGTACCGTTTTCGATGAAGACTAACTCCGTACGATCCATGGAATTTATTCCTGCCCAAAACATAACAGAGCCCCCTCCATAAGGTGTGATTTCTTCAAAACATGCCTCTGCAAAGCGTTCTCTCCGTCTACGTAGCACTCGCCGACATCGGTCTTCACCATGCAGAGATATCCTGGCTTCATCGGAGAACAATATCCTATCCCAGTCTTCATGAGTCCATGACACATAATTTCGAGCGAAGCTAAGCCTGGCAACTCGATGTCCACGGAGTAATTTAGGGCCGCGTGCCGGGCGATGACTGTGTATATTAGCAGCGAGAAGCCTCCTCCTGACCGTCCATAGACTAATTTGCACATTTCTTACTTCTTCGAGGCTGTTCTTGAGGTCCACATAAGAAGATTTGCGATTTCTCAAAGCTTGACTAACTAGAAAACGATCATCTCGTGGTTCGGTACATGTCTTTCTGCCAGAACCAGGCCTTATCTTGACGGAACCGGTCTCTTGATAGCGCTGCCAGGTCCTTTGAACTGTCGACCGACTCACATTTAGCCTCTGAGCTACGAAGCATTGGCTGCAACCTTCTTCAAGCAGCGCAAAAATTTTGCTCGCTTTTATCACTTTATCTACCATTTTTGAGATTGCTAAACAGCAATAACAATACTTTTAAATGTCAAGGACATCAGATAATTTAATAAAAATTGTCAAAAAGTTAATTAGAGTCGATATTAACTATAGGGAATTCGCGCCACAAAATGTAGTTAAAAGTTGTTTTCTTTGAAAACCAGGCTCAGTCAAAAAATTGAATTTGGAATGTACTCTTATAAACATTATGGCACTTTTATAACTGGCCAGTAACATGTTCAAATGATTAAAACCTTTTTGGTATCTTATTTTTTTCAGCCAGGAAGAAAATCGAAACCGCCCGTTTTTTTTGCAAATGAGTGTATATGTTGAGATGCAAAATATTGGTTAACATAAATACCAAAATGATTGTATTAGTGCGTACTTCAACAAACTAACATATCTACACCACCCACCAGTCTCGACCACACAAATATACAATACAACACAATAAATATAAACATTGTAAAACAAGTGAAAGTTAGCTGAAGTAAGTCGAAACAAAAGAATATCGATGACGAAATTAGTTTCCGAACGTACTAGTCGGCCGTATGACAGCAAAATAGTAGGTAGTTTTAGAAACGTCATTTCTAATAATTACTGTCATGTGGGTTGTTATTTGTTATTGTTTATGAAATTATAAATACTATATAATACAGTTAATAAAAGCAAGTTGATAAATAGTATAGCCGATCTAAAGATAAAATAAGTGAAGAAAACAAATAGCTACGCCTTATACGCCTTAAAAACAAAATTTACAAGGTTTTACTACACTATACTACAAGTTATCTACGTGAGTTACCGCTGTTCTTGTTTGCAGAGGAGATGACCTCAACCGCCCTGGGATGCTTTTCTATCAGATTAAGGAGCTGCTCCATGTATGTTGCCTTATGGCGATGTCCATCCGGAGTTTTGATGACGATGGTACCATCCTGCGTCCAAACGGCTCTCATACCAAAGTGCTGTCGAGCTTTACCGAAGATCGTTTGTCGTGTCTTAGTGAGAAACTCACGCACCGAGACAGATGTGCCCTTCAACGCTGACTTCGCTCTCCAAATAGAAGACCTGGTTTTTACGTCTGCGAAACGCACTAAAATGGGCCGGGGACGGTCTTTGCTCGTGGTCCCAATCCTGTGACAGACTCTAATGTCTTCTGAAGAGACAGCTTCAATGCGCAACCTGTTGTGGACCAAGTTGAGTACAGATGTGGAACAATCTTCACTCTCAGCTTCCGACACGCCCAAGAAGAGAAGATCCTTACGTCGGTGCCTTGACTCTAAGCCGTCAACTAGCCCGTGACAGTCCGAGATTTGCTTGCGGAGGAGTCCAAGCATTTTAAACATAAGTTCGCGAAATGTCCGAAACTCCTCCGCCACTCTGGCCACTGTATCTTTTGCAGGCACTCACAATTCACACTTTACAATTCAAAATTCACAAGTAGTAACAAATACAAGTAGTTAATCACATGACACATTAACTGGCTGTCGTCTGAACATCAACACCATTGTTCTTGGAACTGTGCAGTCCCCAACACAATACTAACAATGCACTAATGTGAAACCGCCACAAGTAGCACCACAGATTAAAAAATCATCCAGGATAATAAAGTACTTATCGGCTGTGAGATCTGACGCCGGTGCCTAGCGAATGGAAAAAAGTAAAAAGGCGGGAATTTGATTCATAATGGCATCAACATGGCGGCACTGATTGTGATCTAAAAGGGAGATAAGAATGGGGTGGCTTTGTCTTGCCTTGATTACTATTATACGTGGTACACTCATTCGCAATGTTTGCTAGGAAAAATATATGCCCTATTGTCGCTAATGTGACCTCGTGTTTCACGAAGATATTTTTATTATAAGGAATACATAACTGCTGTCTCTAATTGAGGATGCAGATGAAAATTATAAATACAGCCTTCCTAATAGTTCCTAATGAATATGCAAGTTTGTCAAACGGATTATATCTAAGTTTCATTGTATGTTTATTATATTTTAAAGCTTTAAAAATAAAAAAAAATATCATAGTAAAAAATAATAATAAAAAAGTCTGCAATATGGTGAGCCAATAAAGAGTTTTCTATATATCTTGATTCATGTTGTCTATGGTTTACATCTTCTTGTTAATATATTCCTAAATTTTATTCTCTATATCATATAAAACTAATATTTATGGCTATTCTAATATGTGCAACAGTTAATAGAAAAAGGTG
The DNA here is from genome assembly GCA_916048165.1 of Spilarctia lutea. NCBI lineage: Eukaryota > Metazoa > Arthropoda > Insecta > Lepidoptera > Erebidae > Spilarctia > Spilarctia lutea. The sequence goes on from OU696479.1 coordinate 15,972,617, forward strand.
AAATAAAAATAGTACCTAATTATATTTCAGTCGTATTCTTAAATGGTGCGAAATTCTTAATTGACTAACAGCTGGTAAATGGTTCCGAACGTCTTTTTCTTATTCAACACTGATATGACCTTTGAGTTTCATTATCTACACTTAATATTATAAATGCGAAAGTAACTCTGTCTGTCTGTCTGTCTCGCTTTCACGGCTATACCGCTGCACAGAGTTCAATAAAATTTGCCATGGAGATACATTGATTCCTGAGGAAGGATAAAGGTTACTTTTTATCGCGATAACCGTCATAAACGTGGACGGAGCCGCGAAAAAAAGGTTGTTAAAAATATTGTAGATTTAACCGTGATGATAAATCATTGTTTGTTTTCCAATATTAACAGACCTCGCAGACTACAAACTTTGTAATAGACCGATAGTTTGTTTGGTTTTTTAATCTAAAGATGTATAGGAGTACGTACATTATAACGATTCGGTATCGGTAAAATAAACATTGATTTACTATCTAATTTCAAAGTGGTTTTGTATTAAACACACTTCAATTTGAAGGACAATAACATTACCTTGTAGCTCAAACTTGTTTACGAATTTTATTCCATAAACCTATTCAGCAATAAACTGAAAACACAATTTATATGGCAACCCAACCAAATGTAAATACGACGAATAGTAACGGAATTGGTCAAAGGGTAAACGGGAAATCACTGTCCATTTTGTCGAATACGACATTTGTGACAAGTTTGAACGCACAAACAAAACACACATACTTGCCACTATAAAAAAAATCTCCCTATGTTATAGGAATAGAGGTTACATTTGTGGGGAAAACTATTTTTTGGATCGCAATCCCTTGTGTAGGTATTCGAACACAATATAAAGTGTAATAAAATAAACCGTCCGCAATAATTTTTATTGTAAGGAGGGCCCCCGAATTATCATTTAGATGGGGTGGTCCGCAATATGGCGCGAATTCTCTTGCTGAGCAAAAAATAGATCGGCCGAGCAGGCGACGCGACAATTGAGTTACGGTTAGGGATGATTTTGTAAAGGGATTTTTGGGGATTTTTGTAATTGCACCTATTTTATTGTCAAGGGTCCTTTGTTTATGGATGAGTGGTTTGTGGTTAACTGTCTGTTTCTTGTTGGTGAAAGTATTTTTATTTCATTGTTGTTGTCTATTAAGTATTTACTTCTTTCAACTAATTTAAATAGGTCTTAGCTTGATTGACGATCACAAGTCTAAATATACTTACTTAAATACTCGTATATGTATTTTAAATGTAGTCTCATAAACTTCTGCTAAATCCTACTAATATTATAAACGCGAAAGTTTATAAGTATTGATGGATGGATGTTTGTTACTCTTTCACGTTAAAACTACTGAATGAATTTTGATGAAACTTCACAATAATACAGCTGTTACGAAATGTTTGTATGATCTACAAATATTTGTTTCGGAGTTTGGGTGTTTTCTGTATATAATATGTATGTATTTACAAAAAACTATATATGTATTTATATCAGTTGTCTAGTACCCATAACACAAGCTCTGCTTAGCTTGGGACTAGATGGCGTTGTGTGTTAGATGTCTGAAATATATTTATTTATATTTGTTTATTTATTTTAGGTTTGTCTTTTGTGAGATGATTGTACCACACCGCTCGAACCATACCGTTCTTTCTGAAATCAGCGTGGCATTACAAACCTTGAACGATTTATCAGCTGATTGAGTACTTACGTATTCATAACAAGCCAATAGTTAATACAAATATTAAATTTTAATCTAAACGTCGTCACCAACAAGTATTAATGACTTAACTCCCCACAAAGATGTTATTCCCCTGAAACACATTAGTCTGAACACGTTAGGATTACGGGTGTTGTCACACACATAAGCGACAGCGATTTAACTTTTTTAGTTTTTAATTTCTAATAATACTTCTCATTCGTAAACAGTCGCTACTTCAATCTAAACAAATCTGTCACATTTCAATAAATAGACTGTTGTATTATTATTGCAAGTTGTACTTTTTTATTCTGTACTAGCTGTGCCCGCTACTACACGTACACGTGACATTTGATTTATAAGTAATTTTAATTTTTCACCGTTTAACACATCTTAACTGGACTACGACAAACATAATATCAAAACCAAAATAGGCTCAATCGGCCCAGCCGATCTCGAGTTTTAGCGAGACAAACAAACAGCAATTGATTTTTATATATAAGAAGAAGAAGACTACGTCAGATGGCCTTTTTGTGACAATGCTCCAGCGTGTTAGCAATTTGCGCGTATTATAATAGGCTATTGCTAGTTGTCCGCTAATCGGACGAATAATATATATTATGAATGTATGTAAAGAACTGAACCGAAGAGGAAAGGAAAAACCAAATATATATACAGATAAAGAAAGAAGAAGTGCAGAACAAGGACTCTTGTCATGCAAGAGGAAGACAGTATTTATTAAAAAAAAAAACTAACCTAACCTAACCAAAAAAAAATATTTTTTCGACCTAACCAAAAAAAAAGATTTTTTCGAACAAATTGACAGTGAACTTTATTTTGCCAAAAAAAAAAAAACTAACCTAACCTAACCAAAAAAACTAGACACTGGTTATTTTAAAATTTACGGACGACTAGCTTTAGTGGTTAAAGGTTAGCTGATCATCCGCTAATCGGACGACCTAATTTATGTGTTATTCGTCCGTTTATCGGACGACTAGACACTTTGATTATAATATTCTAATTACTATTCCTAGCTATAAGAAAGGCATAGACAATATGAGTAAAGTCTTAGTCAATGTAAATATATACCTAAAGTATAAGCTAATAAATATATCATTTTAAAGGACTATTGCAGGAATATGAAGAAGCGACAATCTTAATAATATGGTTTGCAGCGGATTGGTGGGTATATGTAGACTGATCAAAACCGAGTTAGTTGGCGTTTAGGGGGGGTCTTCGTTCAGCAGACAGTGATAGTCAAAAGACTCAGATATTGAAATAGGAAGTGAAAACTTAAAATTATAAACAGTCAATTGTTTTTGACATTCAAATTAATAGATCTTAAATTGGATAAATGATCTTAAATAAAAATTTGCCAATTAATTATAGTAACTTCATTTTAGTAATAGCAGTAATAGTAATTTATTAATTAAGTAAATAAATATATTTCACATATCAAACTTGTTTAGCGTGATAAGATAAACTTATAACTACAGACACAGTGTTAGACTTACCACGTAAACCTGCCTAAATAATAATAATAGTACTATTATAATACCCGTAGAAGAAATCACATTAAAAATAAAAATATATTTAATTCTAGAATCGCTCGCAACGTCACTGTGTGCCGACTTTTTAATGACACGAAGTAGCGGTGGTGTGGGCCCAGGGAGGCCAAATGGAAAGAGAATCAACGCTGATAAATGATTCCGGTACAAATGTTATTTTGATCTTTCGCGATACCCACAGATTTGTTTTGGGGCGTACGCGATTACAATTCGTTCTCTGTACACAGTTTTTGATTGCATTTCGTTACAGAATGTGTTACTTTTTTAAGTGCGATAAAGTGTGGTTGTTACTGAAACAAGTGCGTGGGTAGTTAAGCTATGTAAATGTTATAAAAATTTGTTTCTAAATTAAAAATATTTTGAAGACTTTTTTTTGTAAGTGGTTTTTGTTTTGTTGTCCGCGTGTATGTTGATAATCGCGGTAAAATGTAGCTAATGTTATTAGCTGAAAATGTCTTGCTGTGGCCACATGGCTTTCTGTAAATCAGTTAAGCAGTTTGGGCGTGAAAGTATACCAAAAAACAAACTCACATTCGCAATTATAATAGACGATTTTGTTTAATACCTGAACGTTTAACCGGTCCCTACGTCGCTTCTTGTTGTGCTGATTGCCGCGTGTTCATCCCCATACCGGCTACACTTTTTCTTTGTGTCCGTTTCATATAATTTCGTAAAGTCCCCGCTAAACGGGTAATATGTATGATTATACTTGAACCTAATGTGGCAGTGGTCTTACAACAAATAATAATATCCTGATTATGTTTTGAATTAAAAGAAATGTAGTCTTTCTTGTACATATGATATCTATGCTTTTATGATAAGTTTAGGTAAAATAAAATAGATTTTAATAATTACCTTAAGATGCAAAGTATTAAAACAATTTAAATATTTATTAATCATATAATTATAGCACATCAATGCTTTATTAAAACTATTTAACTAGTTTAGTAGTAGTACAATACTCGGGTATGTTTCACAATACTAATGGAAAATCTTGAGGGAAAAGCCCCCTGGGATCAAATAATCCTGACTCCGTTTTGTAAAAACTACGAAACGTACGTAATATCAACCCGTAAGTCCAGCGAGGTATGGTAGGCCAAAACCTTCTTTATAAAGAGAGGTATATGTCCAGCAGTGGACTGATAAAGACTGGTGATGCGATTCTGTTTAAAATTCAGGGGGTGACTCCACAGAAATGTCCGCACCTGCAGGTAGAGCACGACGCGCCACTTTCTTAGGATCTTCACCCTGGATGAAAAGAAAATTGCTTGGATTTTGTTAAACAGGGGATTGATGAGCAGACGGTCGATGAGTCACCTGATGGAAAGTGGTTACCGCTATCCATGAGCGGTTGAACTAAAAGTCGTTGATAGTTTTTGAGGGGATGAAAATGAAAGTTTGGATGTGGTATCGGTCCAGATTTACCCCGCACACAATAATATGTTGTGGAGTTCAGTTTATGTGAAAAGTGTATTCTAATCGAGACCTATAGGAGAAAAAATGCCTCCTTAGCCAAGAGGCAAGTGTATCGATGCCTCGATTAGCTTTCTACAATCGCTAACGCCTCTAATATCTAGTATTATATAGTAATATTTTGGTTTGATCACGTGACTTAACATTGAGATGACGTCATTTCTATATTAATTTGTTAGTTTCCTAATAACGTTTATAGAATGTCAACTTGGCTAGGTAAGTGATCTGTTGGTCTAGTGGTTAGGGATGCTGATTTCTAAGCCAAAGGCGTAAATTCGATTTCCATACACAAAAATATTGTGTAATGAGAATGTTGAGTTTTTTGTATCGTGGTGTGATGTTTCAAACTTAAGTAATGTACCTATCTAAGAAAAAACGGAGCAATCTTTGAGGACTGTAAATAGAAGTGAAAACTAAGTAACTTGTGAATGGGTGCGGTGACAACTTTCGAGTGTAGGTCTATATCGCGCTTTTTCCTGCCACTATCAGAATCTGGTCCAATGATAAAAGTTGGGTGTCTCGTCAAAACGAAGCTGTGTATAAACTTTCAGCCTGTTATTAATCACTGAAATCCCTTGTATGTGAGCCCGTGGACTATAAGAGCAGACTCCTCAATAGAAGCCTGTAAATTTCTTGAGATTCCTTGAAGTTTAATCCTCGTTTTATAATCATAGCACGAAAAGCTTCCCGCAGGACTTTCAGTGTTGCAAACAATAGAAGAGTGAAAGATAATCTTTAAACATATTTAAAAAAACTACACATTGGCCAGTGATTTTCACAAAGGAGGTTAGTGTTGAAATTAGCGTCAATCCAAAATAGTTACATGAAAGAAGAGATTGTATTTATTCTGTGGCTATCAATTTTCGGAACAGTCTAGTTATAACTCATGGATGATGTTCGGTGACGAAAAAGCGAGTTCTATGATTTTTTGTTCTCAAAAAGTGCTCAACGCGCCTTAAGACGTTTTCACATCAAAAAATATGTTTATCAGCGGACTAAAAGATGTAATAAAAAGGATTGAAAAGGGTAGGTAGGATGGTAGATTTACGAAAGGAATATATGGAATGAATGTGTGTGGTAGTTTCAGATGAGGTCGTTCAAAGCGAACATTTACCGACAAATTAGTGATACTTCTAAAGAAAAGCCGTGTAAAAAGCACTCGAAACCGACGAGCATGCGTAATCTATACTAATATTATAAAGCTGAAGAGTTTGTTTGTTTGAACGCGCTAATCTCAGGAACCGCTGGTCCGATTTGAAAAATTCGTTCAGTGTTGGATAGTCCGTTTATCGAGGAAGTTTATATTCTATCATCACGCTAATACTAATAGGACCAATGAAGAATGTTTCAAGAACGGGGGAAAATTTTCGCGCTACGTGCAATAGAAGACGCAAACGAGGTTGCGTGGGTCAGCTAGTGAATTATAAATGTGGACGAAGCAAGAGATATGTTTCAGAATCATAGTAAGTGAGTATCAATTGTATTTGCCTACCTCTATGGGTAATAAGTGTGACTATCTACGCACAATGGGCAATGCCCCAATCAAAGGCTAAGTGCGGGAACAGCCCGGGAAAACCAAACCAAGTGTGACTATATGTTATGTTACCATCCATCCATAAGCATCCTGGTAACCGTGGACTGTCGTGTGTGAAATGTGTGTTATTATTTACTAATACTTGTTTCGGAGAGTTTACAACTTTAAAAATCATAATTACCCAACAATATCCAACCCACGCAAGTGTGTTATTATCCATCCGGGGACCCATGAGGGGATTTATTTGCGCTATGTATATTATCATCCAACTGTAACATGACGGAGGACATATATTAGATGTTAGTCTAGAAAAAGTTTAAAAAACTGTAACTGTCCGACTACGTTAAGACGGGTTTGTGTCAAGTTTGCCTTCGGTTTGTAAATCTGTTGTCCCGTGTAGTTAGCTTCCTTAGTTGACTTTACGCTGTGCGTGCTGCACGGGATGAATAGGTCTGGTGATACTCCCTAATCCGTTATCACACGGAATACTTATTCAAGCTCTCTTTATTTAATTACATTGCCAACATTTCGCCCAAGATAGCCGTATTAAATATTAAAGAAAAACTTACAATAGCCATAGAGAGACGACAGTCAGCATTAAAGAAACCCTTATCAAACTGAAATATAAAGTAACCAGGTGTATAACACGAAAATGAACAAATTAATAATAATGATAATAAAGGTTGCCATGCCATGTAATTACCATACTAATTGACAATGTACCTATAGTTAACCGCTCACACGTATTAACCGATTAAATAAGAATTCGCGGCATATTTTTTAACTGATTCCATATTTAAAAACAAGGCTGCACTCTGTGTGTCAAAGCGCGCCAATTTTATTTTTGTCATTTTTATGTTAAATGACGCAGCGTAATCATATTCTTTGACTATTTGTACCAATTTTCATAACAGTCACAATATTTAAATGTAAAATAATAGGAACCCAGTGACCTTGCTTATGGTAATTATTTAGATTTTCTTATTTGTGTAGGATTACTTAAGGTAATAAGGTATTTAAAATATTAAAAAAACATTTAAATAGCCAAAATGTGGGGTGGTCCGTTACTGACTCAAAATTACCATAATTTTCTAGTAATAGACTGAGACTGTCAACTACTGATGAACTGTACTGCATAAATCTATGAAACATCAGCCAGCATCAGAACCGACAGCTTCTAGCAATACTGACGGTGTTCAGGCAACCACAATTGAACCATTAGCAGCCACGTTGCCTGTTACTATTACGAACTGCTATCGCCGACGCCGTGGATCACCAGAAATTTGCCATTCTGGCTTTACATTTGATTTCACCTTGGGGCAATTAGACATCGCAGCTGCTGACAGTGTGCTTAAATCAGAACCATCAATTACTCTAGATCAAGTAACCACTACAGCTTCTGATCCCAAATTGTAATTTGGTCATTTGAACGGTCATCTACTGACGCTAAATAGGGTCATCTACTAGCTTTTACTAACTGAAATTGTTAATTTATTTTTTATTTTCTATTTTATTTATTTTATAACTGTACGAGAAAAACATTGCCCATGCTTAGATATGGAACTAATTGAAGTCGAAATAAAATTCAAGTAAAGCATGAATAAGGAAAATTTGTGCCCATAAGTGGTCATCTACTTCGTACCTTATGTACGTTTTTACAAAAAAAAGGATAAATCAGTATGTATTAAAAAAATTAAAAAAAAAAACATCTATAATAAGTAAAATTAACATAATTTTCGCAAAGATTGTTTAAACGTTGATTTGTTTAAGATAGATTAAATACAAATTGTAGATGACCTGCTTTTTCTTACACACACCAATCATTTCCTAAATCTTTTATAAAACCACCAATTTTGGTTATTCTGATCCGACTCTTTCTATCCTGGATGAACAATGGTCAGAGTGATGTTGGTCATCAAAATTCTAGAATATTTAAGTATGCACATGTAATCTTACCCTCGGTGAGGACCCCGCGGTATAACAAATGGCCCAATAACGAATATTCCAGCCATAACTGCAGTAACTATGATAAGTGGTAAATATGGATCACTACCGCCCGAGTCAGCCCGCAATATTGCATCTCTAGCTACATCTTTAGGTAAAGTGCTCATTTTATTTATATTTTTCAATATACCTCTCAACAGACATCAGGTTTAAGATATTTCAGTGCGTATCTTTAACTTTTGATGCCTTTAGATTTTCGTTTCGATTTGACAGTTTTCATTGAACTTTTTTATAGAGCATGAAGGTTTTTCTGTTATTGTATATTTGTCACTGTCTGTATTCTTTATTAAATTCTCTTTTGTGTTGACCTCGATAGATATTCTATAAACTACTGAACTGTTTACTGTTTACCGCATATTTTACAATGTGAAAAATGAGGTGATTGTTATTGGTTAGAATAGTATTCTTTAGTGGTGATTAGAGTCCCATGATTAAGCCGAAACTATTTTTTTCATCAAGCAGTCAAAAAGAATACCAGATTCTATCAAAACTCGTTTTAATACCGGTTCTCAATGAAATATCCAGATCTAAAAGTATAAAAGAGTAGCTGAACCCTGCGGTGCTAACCGCGGTACGACAATAACCGTGGGCAACTGGTATCTATATAAATTGTAGCCTATGTGTTATTCTGCTGTATAAGCTATATTATTGTAAAGTTTCATTAAAATCCATTCAGTACTTTTTGCGTGAAAGAGCAACAAACATCCTCACATACATACTCACAAACTTTTGCGTTTATAATATTAGTAGGATATTTAAAAACATTACATTTTTTCTGTGTTACGGGGACTTTACAAACATACACAAATCGGACACAAAGAACACTTCGACTCAATTTTTTTTTTTCTTATTTAGGGGGCAAACGAGCAGACGTATCGCCTGATGGTAAGCGACACCCGCGACACCAGAGGCGTCACAAGTGCGTTGCCGGCCTTTTAGGAAGGAGTACGCTCTTTTCTTGAAGGTTTGAAGGTCGTATTGGTCCGGGAACACCGCAGGCGACAGCTCATTCCACAGTTTTGCTGTGCGTGGCAGAAAATTTCGGGAATTTACGGATCACATAGTGTTGTCCCATAGGGTGGGGTTTAAACGAACAACGCTAAGCACACTAGAAAACGACGTGGCGACCGTTTAAATGGCTATGCTATTCGTGCAATCAATCAGTCTATTAGTATCATACATAACTCTATAAGATTTGTACAAAAATCTCGTATAAATACAATAAATAATGATCACCACGAGCTATCTTATAAAACAGGGTTGCGTTGCGTCACGGCGGTACCCGAGGCCGGATCGGCCGCCATCGGCTCACATCGGCGATCGCAGATAGCGAGACCGGAGTACGCGCAGCGCACCTATAATGACTCAATTATCCGCTTAGTGAGGGCGTGGCCCACTACAGTATGTCTTCATTACTCCGGCGCACGAGTTATAAAGTGGAAGTGGCGTTTGTTACAATAAATTTGCTTGAATTTTGTTAGAATCCATGTGTGATGAATTAAGAATACGGAGTGTCACAACCGATGACATGTGACAGACTACAGAGAACAGCACTGCAAAGAGAAAGACAATTTGAAACTAACCTTCTACCAACTCGTCTTCGCAAAGTTGTGTAGTGAGCGGAAATCCTATTTTAAGGAGAAGCCTATGTTTAACAATGGACTACTAAAGACTGAGATGACGCAGAAAAATATTCCTTTTGACAGCTGCCGTTGCGTGCGTAAACAGATAAATTTTAATAAAATCATTGTAAGAAACAGTTTTTCCGCTTTGATACTCGTAGTTCCAAGAACAAATCCGCGACAGTATATTGTGACTACCTTTTAAGGTTTGCTCACTGTAATCTTTTTTTACTGTATACAAATTAATTTACGTTGTTATAACGTCACGCTACGGGCAATAGGAGACTAGGATGAGGTTGCATAAACATTTAGATTGAAGTAGGTACTTATTACATTGTTATATTCTTCTATACTAAAAATGTAGGTTAAATGAGAACTGTTTTAACGATGTAATTATACATACATTTCTCAAGATGAATAGTCATACGAAAATACTCCGATGTAGTACTCGAAACAAAAGATAAATGTTCATAAATAAATTATAATTTTGAACTATTTGAAAATTTTATAAATAGAATAGTTTTAAAAAAGTAACTGTGCTAAAAAGATTCAAATATAGAATAGTAGTTGTGTGTGTGTGTGTGTGTGTGTGTGTGTGTGTGTGTGTGTGCGTGTCTGTGTGTGTGTGTGTGTAAATGTGATTCCCTCTAATTAAAGTAACATTGTAATCGCGTTATTTCTTATGAGTGACGCAATATTGTTATTACAATCGGTACGAATTACCAATGAAATTAGCCTTACGTCAATCAAGTATATATGTCTTTTCATTTTGACAACACATACATGGATGAATGACGTAGAGAAATCAAATACCTAATTAATGCCAATGTTAGATAATAGTTTATGTATCATACATAAGTATAAAAGGTATCTTTAAAAACATACTTACTACCAATACGAATTTCAGTAGGCTTAAATTACGCCATTCAAAAGTTTCTACATCTTTTTGGCTTATACCTGTAACGAATTTCTTTTCAATTTTTATCAACATACAATAATAAAAAATATTAAAATGTCTATCACTTTCACGCAAAATACGTAGTAACGTAAAAACTGGAGAAAGCATCATCAATCCCAAGCAAATTTGTCATCCAAATAGATAATCTAAAACTGTGTAATACCTTAGCCTTTTCACATAGTTTTTGTTTTATTTGGAAATACTTAATTCTTGATATTTTCTTGGAATTTTATTGTCCCTCGCAATCGCACACCCTGACATCGGAAAGATTTGCTTACTCTTTGTAATCTAGTGATTGGCAACCTAAGTTAATCTTTATTTCTAGTGTTGGTATCATGAACGTCGCTAAACTTTGTGTAAAAATGAATATTTTTCATAACAGAAACTAAATTTTATAGATGAATTTAGATGCAACTGTCATGATGCCAATTTCTTTAAATTTATCTCTCAGTGACTGCCTATAACCAAGTTTATAAATTGATGAAGGATGGATGGATAGATTGACGGAAAAAAGAATTGATGGAGTTATAAAATAGCGAAATATAAAATCAATTTAAAAGTGTCCCCTTTCTTAACTTACCTTAAATACCTTTAAGTTTGATTTTACATTAGCCATACACACATAAAGTATTTTATATCACAAATATCACACCTAAAAATCCTAAAATATTATAATACATTCAATTTTAATTAAATTACAACAGTCAACAATTTTATACGATCGAATGAAGATAAATTCGTATTGTTACGAAGCCATCTCAATATAATGCAGGCGTCTAGGAAGAGTCGTGTGCGCACATCATAGAGCCTTATCTATTGGTCCTGAGAAATATAGCAAAGAATTTATTGGAAATATCGATGCGCGGTCTGATGCCCGTTTATGGTGCATTTCTAACTATACCATAGTCTTATCCGAACCATCTCCACTTGACCTCACGGGTCATGAATTGATTTTTAAGTTTCTATTTTATGAATCTCCCTGTACAGTTATCTGAAATATACGTTGATTGATCTAATAGGGTTTATTACAAGCAGTTATGGTTTGCGGCGAAGATTTTATCCTAATGTTGTTTACTACAACCGTTTTAATAACTTTATTTGATGCGCACTTTTATATCTACTTAGGACTAGAGACTTTTTATGGGATAGGTAGTGTGCAAACGAGTAGACATCGCTTGATGAATAAGCGACTACCGCTGCTCATGACACCCGCAATACCAGAGGCGTTACAAGTGCGTTCCCGGCCCTTATTTGTAGATATTATGTCGAAGTGAGATTTCTATAGCCGTATTGTACAAAATAAAATAAACTAGCTTGTGTTTTAAGTAGACCTTTTCAGCCACTTTTGAAAAGTTACCTTAATGTGTAACGTTTCGAAAGTGCTTCACGGAGTTTTCTCTTATGACCGTTGACAGTTGGATGAATTATAGTTGGGGTGGTGACGTGGTATGATAGTTAGACTTAACCTTTCCAATTGTTATTCAAGATGTTTCAATCACCCAAGAATACATTATATTGTACGTCAACAGAAGTGTTTCAAACAGTGTTCGTTTCATATTAATTTCCATTTTTATCAGAAATCTTCACGGTCAGAGGGCGAGGACGCTTTTGCCTGTAGATATTACAAGAGGGCGTTTTGACACCTGTCACTTTGACAGTTCGGGTCAAGCGGCCGTCGCTAGCTTCAATTTCCGGAGGGTGTGACGATGTTGCATGATTTGAATTTAATTTTAAAATGGCGCAGTCATCCATCGTTGGTAATGATATTTTTGTACTGTAACTTCCTATTACAAAATATATAAGACTTATTATTAAGTATTGAATGAAATAGAATTATCATTTTGTAAGTTTAACACAGTTTAGTTTATAATGGAGCTTCTGTGGTTCATCAAAGATTCAGCACTGCTTTCGTATCTTTGTTCCCATAATAATAAATAGAACAAAAGTCTGTAGTATTTCCTAGAATACAGAATTCTATGCAGTAACCTATGCAATGGAGTTGTCATACATACCGCGTTGCAACGGTCCGGAACATGCATGCGACTTCGCAGCTAGAATAAATCACATGTGATTTATTTTTATTCGGTTGGCAACAGTGAGCGGCACATATATTCATGCCCTGCAATGCCATTACAATTCTTTATTTAAATTATTTTCGTTTGTGTTTGGCCAGTACGTGCCTAGTGTATATTTTATCGTACTATCTTCTGGTACCGTTTATGAACAGAATTTATTTAAATTGGTTTATTTATACTCTGTGGTATTGGATTTTTTGGCGGGGCTGTGAATATATTTGCATATAACGCCAATTTACTTCACATCCCGTAGTTTTTATGTTGATTGTGATGTTACTATATATGTGAATTCTAGCTTCTTTGAATAATTGTAAAATAGTGACCAAATCTGAATTCGTATGTGTTGGTATAACTACTTATTAACGTCGTAACACTGATATTAAGTGAGGCCATCATCACCAATAGCCTTTAACAGTTGACTGCTGGATATAGGCCTAGGTTTTAGACTTTTTGAGGCCATGGTGAGGCTAATTGACCACACTTTGATTAAAACTTAACAGTCTGTATTAATATCTATAGATGTTTTTCTAAGCCAGTCTTCTTAGTCTAATATATAAAATTCTCGTGTCACGGGGTGCGTAATCAAACTACTCCGAAAAGGCTTGACCGATTTTGATGAAATTTTTTGTGCTTATCCGGTATCTATGAGAATCGGCCAACATCTATTTTTCATCCCCCTAAATGTTAGGGGTAGTCCACCCCTAAATTTTTATTTTTATTTTTTAGACAAAATTTTTAATTTATATTTTTTTATGATACAGCATTAGTAAATACATACAACCCTAAATTTTCAACCTCTAAGATCAACCCCTATTTTTCCATCGCGATTTTTATTGACCCACCTCTACAACATATATTCCCTTTTATGGCAAAGCAACGTTTGTCCGGTCAGCTAGTAATTTATAATAAAAAATATAATTGAATCTCATCGTTAGCACTAATATTAATCCTACTAATATTATAAACGCAAAAGTTTGTAAGTATGGATGGATGCATAGATGGATGTTTGTTACTCTTTCACGTAAAAACTACTGCGTGGAATGAAACTTTATAATAATATAGCTTAAATATCAGAATAACACATAGCCATTAGCAATTAGTTGCCTGAGATTATTGTTGTACAGCGGGTAGCACCGCGGGGTTCAGCTAGACCAATATATATATCACATAAGAATTACAGTGCAAATAAAACTATAAACGATTTTACTAGACAATAACAGATTATGGGTAAACAAGTAATATCCCAAACAATATAATACGTGTTTCAACAAATGCTGGCAACATTAAAGTTACAAACAAATCAAGTACAAGCACATATTAAGCAACGTTGTAACCACCGGTAGCACAATGTCCTAGCACAATAGCGCATCACAATGGAACAGTACGGGCTACAAATCATCACTGACGGCTCGAGCCGTCTTATTTAGAATTTCACGGCTGACGTCCGCGAGGAGATAGCTTAACTACGCGTTATATTGTTCTCTGGTGATAAACTTCTCCAAAAGTGTTTAACATATTATTAGTTCTTGAAATGATTGGATAACATTCTTACATATTACTTGTAGACTAGGGCAAAATCATACCTATAATTGACCATAAAGTTAATGTTATTTGAAAAAAAAATGCATTATTCTTAATTGATTGACATTTATTTGGCTCTTCTTTAATAATCTTTCCACATTTTTATTGAATTGGAATATCTTAAAGTAATTTAATTTTAAACTGAAAAGAGAATTAATCATTTGTTCTCACCGATGTTGAACATTAAAATTAATTTGCAAACCAAAAGGCTAGATTACAGAAAGTAAGAAAAAATATTATATTGGATATGGTCTAGTTAAAACACAATACAAATACTATTTACCCATAATATACGAGAGGCTAGTAATCTCTCACACAGACCATGTAACACCTAATTTGTTGTTTTTTTATGGAATAGGAGGCAAACGAGCGGACGTGTCGCCTGATGGTAAGCGATTACCACCGCCCATAGACACCCGCAACACCATAGGCTTCACAAATGCGTTGCCGGCCTTTGGGGGAATGGGAAGAGGGATGGAGGAAGGGTAGGGTGTGGGCCTCCGGTACCCTAACTCATTCGGTGAAACACAGCTCAGGCGCTATTTCACACCGGTTTTCTGTGAGTGACTTAATTTGTGAACTGATTTTCGTTAATGCATAGTTAATTCTGTATGAGAGAGAAATAATAAACAATTTATTATTATTTATTACTATCACAACGCGAGCAAAGCGTTGGATTTTTCATATTAATAATCATGTTTAAAATGATCAGTATTTATATTGAACTAAATTAATGGCCATTTCAATATCCTATCTCTAATTTTAACTACATGTAGATTATTGAAAATGGTCTGAATACGAGCATATCTAAACAAAGAGTATTTTAAAGTAAAAAAAATTGATCCTGGATATTAACGAAAGTGTTGAATTAATATAGACACCAGTCTCTCACAAAGGAATAATTGTTCTACATTGTATTGAATAACCTGACCTGTAGGTATTTACCTTTGTGAAAGAGTAATAATTTTTTGTTATAATAATAATAATAAAAAAAGAAAATATATATGGACTATTTTAACTAGAGACAGGTTATGATGGCCGTTAATCTTTTATGCGTAATACCGTAGGTAATCAGCATTCTAAGGGGGGACCTATGCCCAGCAGTAGACTAAAGGCTTTCGATTTTGACGAAGATTAAACCTATTTTTTAGATTCGAATAACATTTTACATACATAATGATCGTTTTTCTCTTGTTCTTGCTGCTATTTGTATTTTTACTTTCAATACATTTTATAAATATTTAAATTACTCAAAAATCTAATACAAAATTTTATTTTTGTACCGAATAATAACCGTTAAATTTCCTCAACAAGGCAATGATAAAAAAACCGCGAAATGGAATAATTAAAAAAAAAATTATAATAATTAGCGGCATACATCACTGGCAGGAGCCATGTCATCTGGCGTCGTCGATGTAGTCACCTTGCATCTTCGTAGCGGTCTCTCTATGTTAGATACGAGGGTTATCAACCAACAGTAATAATTTACCGAACTTCTTTTACAAATGGCCGACACCGATAACTTGTTTATTGAAAATTAATATTATTTTCGACGCAATTAAAAATGAGGTTGAAATGTTTTTAGGTCGTCGATAGGTCAGTCGACTAACTCTTGTTTGTCTAATGTGGAGTGTTTTAATGACACACTGAGTTACTTTTTTTTTATTTGACAGGCCGCATAAGATGTTTTTGCAAGGCCTGTGAAAATAAAAAATAATTCAGCACCCGCATGATAGATATAGTACGTACAACGGTTCTATTTTGACCATTTTTATACCTTTGTATTTATGGATTTCTATCCTTTTTAATCCTATTTACAAAGTCGGATGAAGGTGTTTAATTTTTTTTTTAAATTAATAATAAAAAAACTAGATACTGGTCAACTGGTAACTAGAATCTTAGAGTTTCAGAACGCTTTTTTTATTTTCAACATTATTGTAGGTGTAAAAAATAATGTTTTCTTTAACGTTTTTAATTTATGGATATATTACGTTTTTTTTATTTAATGTAGGACAAGTCAGTAGACATATAGCCTGATGGTAAGCGATTCCCGCCGCCATTGGGAGATGGGATGGGGGATGGGGAAGTGGTTGGCTATGGGCCTCCGGTATCCTCACTCACTCGGTGGAACACAGCGCAAACGCTATTTCACACCGGTTTTCTATGAGGCCGTGGTATTACTCCGGTCGAGCCAGCCCATTCATGCCGAAGCGTAGCTCTCACACGGTAAGAATAAGAAGTTATGTAAAATATGAATAGAATTCGCAACGAAATTCACCTCTATGTAAACTATTGTAAATTACAAAAGTTCCTATTGATTCTGCACATTTAATCGGGCAGTTTAGTGCCCAAGTATTTTACTTTTTCTTAATCACGGGAATTTTTAATTATACGATGTTTCAGTACTATTGTTAAAATACGACCTAAATCAAACAATTTTCTCAAAGATACTTTTAAACTTAAAAATTAATCGTTTTAAAAATGTTGTCAATTTTCATCGGGATCAAGAAATATTTGGTATGACATGTCTCCGCTTAGAAATAAAGTTCTATTATCGTCATCTACTTTCGATTTCTACTATAAAAAAAACACCACAAGTACCTAAACCTAAAAAGTAAACGGGTTTATAATCAACATACAACATATTCCCTAACTTATTTAAAATCTACCTTATTGTGTTATTTCAATAATCAATAAATAAACAAAATTATGTGTTTAGAACAAATAAACATCTGAAAAAAACAAATGAATTTAAATATAGAACAGCGGGCCGTTTGATATAATAGTTAAGTAGAAGAAATCAATAACAGCTGTTGCGTTAATTCAATATTATAATAATTAGGCAACTGGCGACAGACCAATGATAAAACATGATGTTCCACTAATGCGGGCAGAGACAACACTAGTTCAGGGGTCATACGATAACTCTCTTGTATTAATTTGCTGTCTGCAGCGTGACAATACTACTGTAACCTCTTTTTTACGATATAAAATTATAATTCAATCCTAAAAGCATAAGTATTCGTATCACAGAGCCTACTTAAAAGTTAATTTATCTGTGACCGAGAAACTCAGGTCCCGAGTTCCGGCTAATACTGAAATAATTTAGGGACTTAGTAGTTATCGATCAGTGAGTGAATAGTGAAGTGAATATATTAGTGATGTTTGAAACTGGTACGAGGTTTATTCGGTTTTGAAAAAGTCAACAAAAATGCGGTGTATACACTATCAGGTATATTATAGAGGTGTAAATGGTGTTACAATACTTTTATTTATTTTAAGGGCTCCTCTCTCATCAGAATTATATCCTGCATCACGGGGGACTTTTCAAACATTTACGACACATTAAAATTTTTTTTAGATCACACAATATTATTATCGACTTAAATATTGCTATCAGTGTAGATAATCATGTAACGGTAAAAATACTGTGTACTTTAACAACTCAAATAAGTAATATGTTTACAACTTACAATTAATGGAAGCGACCTTTTTAAACTACAATACATTACATGGCTCCCGTAACCACTAGGGCCACTAGCAAGTTCTTCTACCAACACCTTCGTCTGACAAAGAACTTGAGCACCCCAATATTTTAGGGGGTTTTGCTATGTATATATTTACAAAAATATATATATATATATATTTATATGTATGTATTTACATGTTGTGTTGTGTTATGGATACTAGATAACTGATATGAATACATATATACTTTTTTTTGTAAATACATATATATTATACATAGAAAACACCCAAACTCCGAAACAAATATTTGTAGATCACACAAACACTTGGTCCATCCCATGATTTGGGTCCGAGACCTCAAGCACAGCAGTCGTATTCACTACCACTGCGCCACCGAGGCAGTAAAAACCCCATAACATGTGGATATTGAAAAGTAGAGCTCCAAACTCTACATTCAGTTGCTTAATATGAGTCTCCTATTATAATAATAATAATTATTCATTAATATTGGACATTGTTATTTCTACGTCTAACAATACAAGACAATAAACTATTAAGTTTGTGACGCGTAGAGATATCTTTAGAAGAAAGCACCTCATAAGTAGTGATTTACTTATGTAACGTATAAAATAGAAACGGTGCAATAATACGATAAAACTATTGGTATATTTCTTGGCTATGAATCATTTTTATGGGCTATTCCGGCGGTATATTTCGGCAATTTCCTGAATTATTGTACTCCTTTGTACAGAAAACTAGTTATATTGCTCTTAGAAGTTATATATGTACTTACTTACTATTTTTTCCTTAGTATTTATTGTATTTGTCACCTTTGACCTTTATGGCACATAAACCGCTCAAGTGCGAGTTGGACTTTTGTACAAACCTGTGGGCATATTATATGGTGTAACTAAAAATCCCCTAGGATACCACCTCCTGACTGAAACCGCACGCTGTCTTGGGTACTAGATACCGGGGAACCAAATGCACCCTAGAAGGGAAAACCCTGGAACCTGACAGTATCCTGTACGTTTTGATTCCCTTGCGAGTGTCAAAAATTTACAGCATAAACGGCTGGATCTTTTGATTGCGTTGGCTTAGAAGTTTGATTTTTTCACAGCTTCAAGGGGCAGTAGATCTATTTGATATGAATTTCACCTTGATACCCTTGAAAAAGGGTCTTGAGAGACAGACGGACAACAAAGTGATCCTATAAGGGTTCCGTTTTTTGCTTTTGAGGTACGCAATCCTAAAACATATTTTATATATATTAACCTCTAAAGTAAATAAATTATAACAAGAGCTCAAATATGGCGCAGTGGTAGCGTATGCGACTGCTGTTCTTGAGGTCTCGGGTTCGATGCCCGGGTCGGACCAAATGTTTGTATGATCTACAAATATTTGTTTCGAAGTTTGGGTGTTTTGTATGTATAATATGTATGTATGTATTTACAAAAAAAGTATATATTTATTTATATCAGTTGTTAAGCACCCGTAACACAAACTCTGCTTAGCTAGGGACTAGATGGCGTTGTGTGTAAGATGTCCGAAACATTTATTTATTTATTTATAATAACATAGTAGGTGAGTTTTTGGACTAAAACAAACCACACATCTGAAGATAGGTAGCTACAGAAAAAAGGATTGAAAATATAAAAAAAACCTTATTAAACAGTGTTTTTTCTAACAGTTAGAAATACAACAAACAATTGCAAAATCGTACACATGTACATACATTCAACAACTGATACTACCCGATACCGATGGGTACTATATATTTATTTAGATGTATTTAGACGTGTTTTATAATACTGCATTGTCATTTTCAGTATAGATACCTAATTAACGCTTTCTTTTTTTTTATTGAATAGTGGGCAAACGAGCAGACGTATCACCTGATGGTAAGCGATTACCGCCGCCCACGGACACCCGCAACACCAAAGGCGTCACAAGTGCGTTGCCGACCTTTGGGGGATGGGAAAGGGGATGGGGGGAGGGTTGGGGTATGGGCCTCCGGTATCCTCACTCACTCGGTGAAACACAGCGCAAACGCTATTTCACACCTGTTTTCTGTGAGGCCGTGGTATCATTCCGGTCGAGCCGACCCATTCATGCCGAAGCATAGCTCTCCCACGGTTATGATTATCAATTCAGTCAATCGTCAAAGAATATAGGAGGTTATATAATTCTATTTGACCTAGTGCCGATACGGGTCTTAATATAAATAGTTCTTTCAAGAAAGAGTCACCACACAAGATCAAAAGACTAACAGGACCATAATGAATATGAACACGGTGATATTACAATTTAATTTCCTAGCATCGTCCGGGAACCGAACGCATGTATCACGGACAACGAGGTGGCCGCCAGGGACACATAACTTAAGCGAATGCGCCAGATCAAAAGGCCCGCGGGCGTACAGAAACTGCTCGATTTATATCGAGGTAGGGCCCTGAAATAAGCGTACACTATTGGCATCTGTTTGACATAGGCATCTACTTTCTCTTCCTCTTAAATATTTCCAACATTAATAATAGGAAAATTAGGTAGAGCACGTACTATGTAACCAGAGTACTGATATAGGTACATAAAATATAAAAAAAAACAATTATAAAAGCGGAGGCGAAAATAGGGTTGATTAAATTTTAAGTAATTAGTTTTCTTAGCAGAGGTTTCCACAAGGGGGTAAAAACTTTACAGTTTCCACAAGCTACTTAGCGCGTGAGGGGTTTTCTACTTTGTTCTCATTTCAGACGTCAACATGGTTCACAGCTGGATATGGGTTCTTTTTTAGACAGGATGTTTCGGCCTACTATAACTACGCTAGCCAGACGGGTATCAACAACCCATAACGTCCCACTGCTGGGCTTGCGTCTTGTCTCAAGAGAGGGTTAAGGCCATACGTCCCCACGCTGGCCGAGAGCGGGTTGGGGACTGGCAAGACAACGTTGTGGTTACATAATCTTGCCGTTGGATGTTTTTAAACCGCCTAAAGGCTTCGTTCGAACTAAGCGTCACGACTGTTATCCTTTGATAACAACCGGGATCGCTTAATGTGACCTCCGAATCACGGTGACGCTCATGGTTACAGGCCACCAGCGGTCACCCATACAGGTACTGACCGCGCCGTCGTTGCTTACCCTCGGTAATTGTTTCTAAACACCGAGTGCGGCTGGGCTATAAACGCCTCGACCAGATGGGTAAAGGGGACGGGGTAGAATGTTTGAGTGAGACTTGCTTCCTTCTAATTGTGCTTACAACAAGTGCGACGATCTATAAAAAACTAACACTAGACTATAATAACATAATACTTGTTTAAAAGTGATTAATTATGGAGAATATTTGTGAACCCGTATCCAAAGGCTTCTATGGAATACCGCTGTTTTCATGACCTTACCTTATGTAGGCTTGCACAGCGATACGACGGATATAGTGAAAAATAATGGCGCTTAAATTGCCTATACAGGGATTGTGGCGTGATATTATTGCTGAAGATATATGGAGCTTAGTCAAGAGTGCCATATAGTCAGGTGCTTTGAACTCACCATTGAGGGGAGGGGCTATATTTTTACTAGTAACATATATATGTACTGGAAATTTACTGGAAAACCGTTTAGGTAAATATGGCATCCAGAATAAAAATTATGTGCTCTTAAAATATAATTGAAAGTATGTGGTACCTACCCCACACATGTACTCACATATGTATAGTAGTGTAGGGGTGTTTTTTTATATATACGCTATAGAATTTTAATAATAATTATAAAAAGAACATAGACAACATAACACTAATATTTTTAAACATATAATATTGAAGTTCTTGGATATTTTTTTTTATGGAAGCGTACCAAATGTAGGCATTTACCGCCGCCCATGGACACCCGTTACACCAGTGGGGTCACAAGTGGTATGCCGACCTTTGGAGGATGGGGAGAGGGATGGGGGAAGGGGTTGGGGTATGGTCTGCCGTTATCCTCACTCACTCGGTGAAACACAGCGCAGGCGCTGTTTCACATCGGTTTTCTGTGAGGTCATATCACACCAAGCCGAAGCGTGGCTCTCCCACGGTTAAATATTTTTGTTTTCTAAGGTTTCCAAAAGATAAAGTTTTATGAAAAGACTAATACCCGTTAAAGTCCATGTCGCTAGATCGTCCTACCACGAAAAGATACACTCTGAATTTTTTTTTAATAAACCATAGTCAAATTACTGCAATCAAATCGGTTAAATTAACAACAAAATCATTGTCTTACATTAAATACATGTGACAGGCAATGACATTGACATTAAACCTTCAAAACAAATGGACATTGGGCCATATGAGCGAAAGATCAACGACTCTCAGCTTTGATTGCGCCGCGATAGGTCAAAGATCACCTATGTTCTTGGGAATAAAGCTGCAGTCTCGCAGTATGTGTTAATAACTCAAATATTCAAATATTGGTCCAATTCGGTTATTTTAAATATTTTAGTTAAGGCATAACGAAATTGTAAAAAAAATACATAAATCTAATAAGCAAGCATTCAGCAAGGTTTAGAACAACCAATAATATATACTTTCAACAAATTTAAATAACCTTTTTTTTTCTATTGGTCTTTGACAGGCCACATCTTTTGACAGGACGAAGTCTATCGAGGCAGTTAGTATGTCGATATAATTCCAGTTTGAAATTATGTAATTTTTATTTTATAAATATATCCACCATTTATGGGATTTCGGGATATATCTATTTACATATATTTTTATCAGAGAGAAGTGTATTAGTTTGTTAGTGTCTTACATTTAATATTTGGTAAACTTATCAAGAGCGACACTTATTAGAAAGAGAATACATTCGCTGGAGGCTTGTTATTGAAATAAGAAATATTTGGTTGTTCTACACATTGCTGAATAAAACACTACTATCTTATTACATTTATGTATGTATGTTTTACCGTGGGTGAGCCACGCTTCGGTATGAATGGGCCGTCTCGACTGGAGTGATACCACGGCCTCACAGAAATAGCGTTGAGTATATCGGAGGCCCATACCCCCCCCCTATTCCCTGTCCCCATCCCCCAAAGGTCGGCAATGCACTTGTGACGCCTTTGGTGTTGCGGGTTTCCATGGGCGGCGGTAATCGCTTACCATCGGGTCATACGTCTGCTCGTTTGCCCACTATTCAATAAAAAAAATCTGTGTTAAATTCTATTTCTTTCCAAAAATACCATATCAATTTATCATAAAACTATGTGATTGATCTTTAAACAAAATGAAAATACCAAAGCCTTCGTTTGTTTCTATTTCTGAATTAATCTATACTTAGGTATTAATACTATTTCTATTTTTCATTTACATTATTTACCTCTTGCCAACAAGTTGAGATTGTTAACTAGAATTGCACAAACATCAATAGGTTCAGTAAGTATAATGGCGTTACAAATGCGATACCTACATAAGTTATAGATAGTGTTATCATTAGGAGCGGATGCAGCGGTCCGACACCGAATGGATCTATAGCCGATAACCTATTGCGAGATGTCGAATACGAAATTATGATAGCACAACACTAACCTACAGCTTCTTTGACACCGGTGCGCCCGCAATGGACGGCGTTATGCAATAGTGTGTCAATTTCTCGTTCTATTTTATTCAATAACAAGCACTGCCGAATTAACAGCCCTTAAGACCGTAATATCAGCTATATATGGTGCCTCGGTGACGCAGTGGTAGTGAATGCGACTGCTGTGCTTGAAGTCTCGGGTTCAAATCCTGGGTTGGACCAAATGTTTGTGTGATCTACAAATATTTGTTTCGAAGTTTGGGTGTTTTCTATGTATAACATGTATGTATTTACAAAAAAAAACCGTAGGTATATATGTATTCATATCAGTTGTCTAGTACCTATAACACAAGGTCTGCTTAGCTTGGGACTAGATGGCGTTGTGTGTTAGATGTCCGGCATATTTATTATTGTTATTATTATTATTTTAAATTTATTTTCAAACAACCTTAGGCTTCCGATCTTAGAGTCCACGGCTACGCGACACGGTTCTTCGAGCTCTTGCAGTCTCAGCCACGTCTCAATAGCTGTGTTCCTTGTCTGTTGACTCCCACTATACTATACGTCTTGCTGATTTGACATCTCACTTTTGCTGCTTAACATTAATTAGGTCCACTTCCATACAGGAAACCTTTTTACATCTATCTTCACAATATTTCAGGCAGCTATGAAATGTGTTTTCTCGAGTCAGATAAAGTTTAACGAGAAGGTTTAGCGGCTAGATTTCGAAGTAAAAAAGTAATTTTAATAATTTTTTTATTAATTTTTTATCTATTTATATCTGCAGCCTATTAAATATTATTATATTATGCTTAAGCGCCAATGATTGTAACATTCCGTGAAAAGTTTTATTATATTTTAAGCGAATTAAACATATACTTGATGCGTAATTTTTTTTGCTTATTTTGGCTAGAATCCGTTTAAACCATTAATAATATTAATAACTTTGTTTATTTACAAGAATTGACCATTAACCAATAGAAGTAGGCCTATAATAATAATAAATATTTCGGACATCTAACACACAACGCCATCTAGTCCCAAACTAAGCAGAACTTTGAACTTCGAAACAAATATTTACAGATCATACAAACATTTACCCGAGAATCGTACCCGAAACCTCAAGCACAGCAGTCGCATACGCTATTACTACGTCACCGAGGCAGTTATAGTGACAATCAAACAATAATATACTATTTACCCTACAATACAATTTAATATACAATAAAATTAGGTGTATTTTTAACTAGTCTTGTCAAAAATATTCTTTAAGAAACTTATGTATGGTACCTAATTATCAATGATTGGCGCCAAAATGAGAATACGCAATGCATGTTGATATACCTAAGATTGACAGATTCCAAATTCAAATGTCTTTTTTTTTGTTTGTGGCTAGATTATATAGTTTCTTATATTTTCGTTCAAATTGTTAAAACTTCATGGTTCAATTAACAGTGTGACCGTCCCGACAAGTTTAATTGGCCAATAAAATACACTCGGTAATGATTTGTGCAGTTAATGATAACAGCTGTTAATTATTATTCACGTTCATTGAATAACATCTGGTGTGATATCGCTTCATTCAGAGATTTCATTCAGTTCGACCTAAATAAATTGTCTATGAAATCTTAGACAAGCGTGCTATGTTTATATTTACTTAGTAAGAAATTATTGACATGTAGTGTAGATTATTAGTTTATCAGATTAACCCATAAGTAGTTCACTCTTTCATTCAAAGATTTTAGCTCTAATTAGTTCTACGATTCTAATTAGTAACGATCGTAGAGATCTGAAGTGTCACAAGTGCATTGTCACCTCTGGTGGATTGAAAGAATAGAAGATGATACGTTTATCAGTCACACAAGAAAAACATAAAAAAAGAAAAATAAAAACATTTAACAATTAATAAAATACTCAATGAAAAAACTTACAAACGCACTAGTCACCCCTACGATTTTTCAAAAGTTCCCCCCGATTTCTCTAGTCTGCCATCATCAAACCCTTACTTCCTTATCATGGGATCACCTTTGCAATATATTCTTTCCAACAAAAAAATAATCATCAAAATCGGTTCATAAACGACGAAGTTATCCGCGAACAAACACAAAAATAGCATAGGTATATACGGTCGACTTGAGAAGCCTCCTTCTTTTATGAAGTCGGTTAAAAATGAACAAAAAAACAAAATAATATTCTGACTGTGTGACTACTTGCGACCCACTTAATAGAGTGAGGGCTAGATGAGTTTTGGGTTTCTGTAGCTTTACCCATTTGATGAAAGGCAAATACATCATTGTTTAACAAAGGTTTTCTAAAAGGCCATGGTATCAATCCGGTTGAGTCTATCTTTTAGCTATTAAATTATGTATTATGTCCAGCAATAAATAGTGTATTAATTCAAGTAGGTATACAACAATACCCATAATTTATTTGGGACATCACTCTGCGATCAGTTCATTATTTCAGTAGCTGACGTCGTTAATTGGGAGATGTTACGAGTATTTACGGTTTAGTGTCGGATTTTTATAGCAAACTAGCTGACCCGGCGAACTTCAGATTCCCACAGAAAGTGTCCAGTCGCGAGAAAAAAAAAATCCGTTTATATCTTAATTTTCTTATATACAAACCATTTCCTAACAATTACGAACAAATAGAACAAAGAAGTATCCAATTTGATTCAGTCGATCGGAAGTTATGCGCGTACATACATTTTGGCGATTCATTTTTATGTAAATATATAGATTATTGACATTGCAAAAGTATCTATAATTATCAAAATTTTAGACCGTAGGTAAGTTGCAGTTTTACAAAAACAATTGTTTTTGCTATATTGCTTTTAATACACACGAATTACAAATAAAATTGAAGAGAGTCAAATAAAGTTGTCATAAAAATTCAAAATGTTGCCGTAAAATTAATTGTACACTATTTATTATTATACCAAAGTTATTGAAAGTAACAAGGTCTGAAGCAACACAGCCAATTTCAAATATACTTTGTAAACAGAGATAGTTATATGGCACTTGAAGTGAGTTAAAAAGAGAAGCAATGATGTGGCCAGGTAAAAATTTACATTTTATCTCTGAAGATCTTGTTTTTTAATTGACAGAATTGCGAGCGGTATACATATGAGTTAATTAACGATTGATTAATGAAGGCCTGCTACTGGTTGTTATATTGATGATAAAAATAATGCATATCGCTGTTTCCATAAATGAAAAATTATTTCTTGAACTTATCAGTTGATTAAAGTACTTATTAACACAACATCGAATTACTTTATCGATTAATTTTGTTCGTACTCTTATTAGGTTATTAATTTCATGTACCAGTCTTCTAGTAGCAAATCCATTTAAATTTATGATATAATTATATTCGAATAGAAAGACCATCTTTGTTTTACGGCCGAGCTTTGTTTTTGCCACTGGTTTTTAAATTTTGAAGTGAAAACTTCTGAAAGCACGTTAAGCACTTTTTGCGTGAACAAAAATCATGATACTCGCGTCATGGTCACCGAACACTTTCCACGAGCTATTTTTATTTTTACTTTTTAATGACGCATTTTAAATATTTTGGACATTGAAAACGACCGTAACTAAAAGTTGAATTAATTTTTAGGTTATGTCTATTATGCCCAAAGGTTGTATTGACACTTCGCTATCTGTCCGTCGGTCACCAAGCTGATCTCATGAACCGTAAAAGTGTGACAGTTGAAATTTTCACAGATTATGTATTTCTGTTGCCCCTATACAAACAATACTAAAAAACAGTACAAAATAAATATTTCATGTGTCTCGCATACAATAAACGTGATATTTTTGCAGTTTTTATAGATAATGGTACGGAACCCTTCGTGCGCGAGTCCGACTCAAACTTGGCCGGTTAAATTTTTTTTCAATAGCGATTTTTATTCTTTTTGACGATTAAAATATATTTGGTAAAATATATAATTACGTAATAATTTGACCATGCATACATATAAGCATATACCTATATGTTTTGTAAATAAAATGTAAAATACGAGTAATATAAAAAGCTGGCAATTATTTACAAAAAAGTGCGTGCGTACAAAGTACACAAAAAACTTCTTTGGCGAACTAATTTTTAAGTCTTGTTTATATTTATCTTGTGTACATCTTCGTGACGTTTCATCCGTAAAAATTTTACTCTCATGCGCTTAAAGAAGTTTCACTTCAAAAAGTGTTTTCGATAAGGATGCACTACTAAGTTTATAACAGCCATTTAGTGTTACTATTCCAAAGTCAATCCTATTAATACTACGTTTTGGTTTATTTTTGTAAAGATATGAATAACATCTATTATCAAGTTCTAATTGCCGGTCTAGAAGCTTCCGTTCCACTGACTTCGGTTGAATCATTGCCCTTTATTGCTTCTTGTTAGTCTAAGGCTAGCTGCAGACTTGAAGCATTTAAAGCTGAACTTGAAAGGGCTTGAAAGAACTTTATGATAAATTAGTGACTTCGTAAACAAGTCTTTGAAATTCTCGGATTTCCTCTACTATAATATGCATGTGTAGGGGAACGGGTATCATGTTCCACCCAACACAAAGGGAGGATCCTCCGACCAGGCGAGGTGATCATGCCTGGCGGGCTACTGCCCAACAGTTGATGTTGGGATGTTGTATATATGCTAATCGGCGCGATAACTATTAATTTCGCGATTCAGGATTTGTAGTTACTCCGTGTAGTGCGTTACTTCGTAGTTCAGTGTATCTTCGGTAGATGGCGCTGTAGTAGGTGATGTTGTATGTGGAAGTCGCCACACATGTATTACACATTTAAATTTTCTATTGAATCACTTTATAAAATGTTGAAGACTGCATCAAAATCCGTTGAGTAGTTTAAAAGATATAAGCGAACAAACCGCGGAAGCGACTTCATTTTGTATAATATTAGCCACCCGCCCCGGCTTCGCACGGATTAGGTACTCTGAGAAGATAAAATATTTTTTTAAAGATGATTTTTTCGACATCTTTCAACAAATATCGTAACATTTTAGCCTTTCTCAAGAATCACTCTATCTATTGGTAAATATTAGCCGCGCGGGTATTTCGGTTATCGAGGTAAAAAGAAGCCTAAGTTTTTCCTCAACGCTCAAAGTTTTAACAGACAGACGGACAGAGTTATATTTGAATTTATAATATTAGTTGAGTAGTGGAGTGAACCGTGGGAGAGCCACGCTTCGGCATGAATGGGCCGGTTCAACCGGAGCTCCTGCGCTGTGTTTCACCGAGTGAGTGAGGATACCGGAGGCCCCAACCCCTTTTCCCATCCCCCTCCCCGTCATCCAAAGGCCGGCAACGCATTTGTGACGCCTTTGGTGTTGCTAGTGTCCATGGAATCGCTTACCATCAGGCGATACGTCTGCTCGTTTGCCCGCTATTCCATATAAAAAAGCGTATATATTTTTATTATGGATTATTTACTCCGCCAATTGTACCTCCTAGTTTTATGTTACCCTTTTAAGTAATCTGGTGTACAATAAAGAAATTATTATTATTATTATTTAAAGTTCAAAAACAATTGCAATGAAATCGACTTTTATGCCTGTTGTACAGTCAGCCTAAGATATCATGAGCATATTCCCGAGCGGTAAATTCTGGTGTTCTCTTATCTATGCTTTATTAGGTGGCAAAATTATGAATGATCAATATATTTACGAGTAATTTATTAAAATGGTATTGTTTGCCTGTTTTAGCTAATTTAGACGTTGTTTGTGACAAATTTATATTTACTTAGATCACCCAGAATACTGAATACCTACGACGGATGGTGTAGGTTTGTTATAATATCTTTTGATTACAGTATTGTTGATGCAATTTCAAGAGAAATGAGTACTTCAATTTGATTACAGAATCACAGCATGTCACAAGGCCGCTATAGTGCGGGTCACCATACTAAATAAATAATGAATATTCTGGACATCTAACACAATGCCGTCTAGTCCCAAGCTAAGTAGAGGTTGTGTTATGGGTACTAGTCAACTGATATAATATATACATAGAAAAAACCCAAACTCCGAAACAAATATTTGCAGATCATAAAAACATTTGGTCCGACTCGGGAATCGGACCCGAGCTTAGAACCTAGAGCTTAGCAGTCGCATACGCTACCACTACGCCACCGAGGCAGTCTAAAATACTGCATTGCCAACGTTCGCATTGAGTATAGTGACCTCAACTCTAGGAATCTATGCACGCTTTCTATCAGGCAGAGTCATTTGATAACTAATTACTTAAAAAATAATCCCTTGCAGCTTATTTAAACCTTTAATAAACAGGTGTGAACCAAATAATTAAGGACATGTTATAAATCATTCTCGAAATTGTATTTGAGTGAATTAATTCTAAGTTAATGGTGTTCATACAATCAAGGACGCTGGTCGCCCCATGCGGCGCGCAGGATCACTCGCCGCGGGGAATCGACTCTCGCGCAGTAATTAATACTTTTCAACATGACTGTACCACAGCGCTAAATACACGGAATTGATATACCCCTCACGGAGACGATAACTGCCTTAATTGTACCTCAATGATTATGTTTTTCTTTTATATCCCTGTGATTATATCAACTTGATTGTGGCAAGGTGTTAAAATTGTTACATTGAGAAATTTCTGTGCTTGTTCCTAACAAAAATTTTATAGAATATCGATTTGTATAGGTATTTTTATATAATTTAAACATTTAGAAATCGAGAGTTCACACATTAGTTCTTCATTGTACTTAATGTTGTCGAATTAATCATTCAATTCATAGCAGTAAGTGATTAATATATTGGTGCCGTAATGTCTCATAGAGTGTTTTTGGAGTTAGATAGTATGAGAGTTGGCAACACTGAGATCTAAGTCAATCGGAATGATATTTTTATAATGCGTATAGACTATTAATGATATAGAACTGTTGTAGTAATGTTATAAAATATTATAGAATATTTTTTTTTTGTATTTATCTACTAAGCTACTGACTACACTTTCTAGGTTAGACTGTACAGTAACGGTTTTTCGCTTATAAAATGCACAACGAAAGAGCTAATTTTTGTTTGTTTTTATTTGCAAAAATGCGTTAGTTCTTTGTGTGTCAAGGTTCATGAAATATATCACTGTATAAAAGCACCTGCTTTTTATTGATTCTATGGTGTAAAAAGTCTCAGAAGTTGTCCAAAAACGTATATTTAGCAACCAGTTCACGGTTTAACACTTAATTACAAGATACTTTGTTAACAAAGGTATACAATCACAATATTCAATACCTCAGCAGCGAATCGTGATCTCCAGATCCACCTGATCCATTCGTCTAAAGAAAATTCTATAAGCAAGTCTTTTACAAAACGTAGGAATGCGCATGACCAATCGGTCGACGCTTCTACCGACATCGATAGCCGAAAAAAATCGACGGAAACGCTCGAACCACGACAAATGAGAATAGCTCCCGAAATTGAATAAGTCGATATCACCAAAGTAGGAATTGAATGACGATTGACTAAAAAAATGCGATCGATTTTATATTATTGTTGCTCTTGGTAATATTATATCGATAGTCGATTAACTATTTGATGTAAACAACAGTGAACTTCTATAAATTAATTATTGCATAATAGTGTTAGAGGCACTTAAACTCAAACATTTGCATGTTAAGTATGATAATGGTTTAATAAAATTTTATGGAATAATACATATTGTTCGACAAAATACGTCTTTTTATCTAACTTCTTGAATAATTCAGATTTAAATGGGATTGAAGTTCCCAGGTAGTATCGTAAGAGGTGTGCCTTTCAACTATTTTTCCGTTGCCGGCCTTTTAAGAGGAAGAGAGTAGGAGGCACACTTGTGACGCCTCTGGTGTTACCATCAGGCGATGCGTTTGCTCGTTTACCTACAGGGTAAAAAAAAGAATTTTGTAAATTCATAAAATCCAATGAAATTTTTTATATCTAATTTACTCTGGTCATAACAGCTGGTTACAAATATAGGACATCGATATCGACAATCAATCCCAACTATTCCATGATGACATTTAAAAAAACGGGAGCTAACGTCTCAGCAGGGGGCGGTGCTTCTCCGCCATCTTTATTTTTATTGTTTTTTTAGCCCTTGTTTATCCAGTCCGGTGCGTCGCGGCTCACTGGCTGGAGCAATCAATAAAATGCTGTGACCGTAAAACCACGCCGGAATTAAATACAGCGTTCTGTGTCCGATATAGGCAGGTACCGCCCGTCACGCCATAGCCACTGATGCAATTAAAAAAATATCGACAATTAAGTGGATTCCGAAATAAGTGCAGTCACCTCACTTTGCTATTGGATTTGATTTGCTTGGTTTGACGAATCGTGGAAGAATTCTATTAATGAAAAGTAAATGTAGTAAATCTTACATAAGAAACAGTTAACTTTAATGTACTCGTATTTAAATTTCAATTTAAAAGCTACGAATTTTATAAAGTTGTGGATTAAATTCGTCGATCAATTGAACACCTTAGAAAAGTGGATATTTAAAAACTCTTAAAAATAAGATGATTATTATTGAACTGTTTATTTTGAAATTTAAATTTAAGGGAACAAATCTCTAATGTAAATAGTTAATAATCTCAGAACAAGGCAGTATTTTGGATGTATACAGTCGGCTTTAAAAAAAGGAAGTGACAGAGTAGTCACTTTGGGAGGCTTATAAATAATAACAAAAAATATTGTCAAACACAATGCATGCTTTTTGTTACCAAGGTAAAAATATCCTCAAAAGTGAGGTATAAATATCTCATTTAACGACTGAAGGATTTATACTAATGTTTGTCGATTGTTTTAAAATGCGCTATGTATAAACTTCATTATGAATCGTAACTATGAAGAATAATAATATTAAATGATTATTTCTTCTCACAATAATTAGGTTATTTAAAAAATACCACACACTCAGGAAAAGAATAATTCCACCATTATCTCTAGTATAAAAGATTTTGTTAAAAAATAATCTACAAAAGAACAATTCCAATCAGCTTAATTCTATTCTCGGGGGAAGCCGCTCTAAAACACCTAATAGAGTATTATAACAAACACAGACCGCTGGTAGCAATTTCACACTTTATTAATGCAAGTATTAAAGCTAATTCCATCGCTTGACACGTGCCGAATTTGTTGTTCCCATAAAACGTCAACCAACCCTCAGTCAACAAACATAAATGCAAAAAATCATTGAGCTCTATGCCTTATAACTAACCCTGTAAATTATATTTTCGTGTGCAAGGACTGCCACAATAATCAACACACTGCAACGTTATAGTTTTTCCTTTATTTCCATGTAGTAAGGAACAAAATCGATC
Source organism: Spilarctia lutea (assembly GCA_916048165.1). Classification (NCBI taxonomy): domain Eukaryota; kingdom Metazoa; phylum Arthropoda; class Insecta; order Lepidoptera; family Erebidae; genus Spilarctia; species Spilarctia lutea. The sequence goes on from OU696479.1 coordinate 16,005,501, forward strand.
GCATATTGACAAAGTACAGTTTTGCACAAAACCGATTTCGATTCCCTCCAATTTTTGACAGGTCCGATTCATAGATAAAGTTGCGCTCACAGATTCCGTGGACCATAGATCACAGAGTAATGCGGTCACGCTCTATGGTATTAAGTGTCAGTTATCGTCTCCACGGGGCTTAGTGTTCGCGTATAATACATTTTTATGTTTGTACGCTCCCCTTGTTGTAATAACAACATGAAGTGAGGTTTACTCGGATTGAATACGGCATTATAATGAAATGATTCATATTTAAGTGAGACCTCCCCTCAGTCTGTTGTAATTTGATGGTGTCAGGGATCGGAAGCAATGTTTCTTATTAAAGTGGTGTTATGACTGTCGTTTTTATTGCGTGGTATGCATTCTTTTTACTGTTATTTGGCTAATAAAAATTCACAATGATGCACCTTTCGCTAACAACACGCGTAATTTATGAGTTTAAATAACAGTTGGAAATAGGGCTCCTTATTAATTGAAACTAAATAGATATAAACTATAGAATGTAAAAAATAGTGATTGATCTGTAAGATTAATATTGACTGCCTCGGTGGCACAGTGGTAATGAATGCGACTGCTGTGCATGAGGTCTCGGGTTCAAATCCTGAGTCGGACCAAATGTTTGTGTAATCTACAAATATTTGTTTCGGAGTTTGTTTCTATGTATAATATGTATGTATTTACAAAAAAAAAGGTATATATGTATTCATATCAGTTGTATAGTACCCATAACACAAGCTCTGCTTAGCTTGGGACTAGATGGCGTTGTGTGTTAGATGTCCGAAATATTTATATTTATATTATATTTATATTATATTAACTAAACACTTTAAAATGTAAAATAAAATATTGTTTTAATTTAAACTCTATATAAAAATATCGACAGTAAGCACAAATAACTCTATCATACATTTTTACATAAAGTATAATAAATACTGAGACCACTTTTTTGGAACATTAATGTAAAGTATGAATGGGACTGAAAATTATTTCACATTATAACATATGTTTTATCGTCATCATTCAGTGCAGTCCTCTGTTGAACTAGGCCTGTCCCATGGCTCTCTGATCAATTTTAGGCTTGATAAATGTTTCATAATGCTGTTCTTGAAATCTTTGTTAGCCAATAAAGTTAATTTTTATTACTATGTTGAGAAGTGAACTGTAATAGGCTGAATATGAAGTATTTTAATATATGGGTTCATATTTATGTATCAAGTAACTAGCGATACAAAAGCCTTTAAAGATTTTTTAACTTCTGTTGGTTCGTAATAATTTTAAAAACCTTTTGGCTAGTAATATGATAAGAGCATTTTCTAATCCGAAGCACTAACTATATTGGCACTTCAGTAACATAACACCAGTCATAATGCATTGTATAAGTTTCCCAGACTACACAGATCTGGGATGAGCCGATGGCGAAGATAACGCGATAAGCGTCCGGTAATAGTCCAAATATCTCCTTAATGTGTATGTAATGGGGATGCGCGTGGCGGTCGCGTGCGTGTGACGTCGGACGACGCCAGCTCTGTGTACACGCGGCCTAAACCCGGCTTAGCACTTTAGTGTACGACTGTACAGTTCCCTTTTAATTACTGATTGATCCGACAGATATGATTGTTGGTATCAGACGCTCGTAAATAAGACAAAAGGATTATGGAGATATTGTGCCTTGTATCATGATACAAATAACGATTATAATATATGATAGGCCTAGTTATTTGTAAAACTATATGTTTATTCGTTTGTATAGTGACGTAGTATTAACTGATACAAATAAAATTACTTTCCCTGAGTCTAAGTCGTTGGGACTAAAAAGTTGTAATTTTGAGCTCGTCAATTTTAAAGTCATGAACACGAAGTAAGTACGTGTGTGAAACTGCAGTATTATAAATAATATCAATCGTGGATAATGTTATGCTTATAAAAAATGTTTTAGTGACTGTTGTTTAAAAAATTAGAATTTATATATATATATGTGTATATTTATTGAATAGGGGGCAAACGAACAGACGCATCATCTGATGGTAAGCGATTATCGCAGCCCATGGACACCCGCAACACTAAAAGCGTCACAAGTGCGTTGCCGACCTTTGGGGGATGGATGGAGGAGGGATTGGGGTATGGGCCTCCGGTATCCTCACTCACTCTGTGAAACACAGCGCAAGTACTATTTCACACCGGTTTTCTGTGAGGCCGTGGTATCACTCCGGTTGAGCCGGCACATTCACGCCGAAGCGTGGCTCTTCCGTCCGTACGAAATATTTATTTATTTATTTGTAAATGACTACAGTATCTTTGAATTGAGGTGGATTCTGCTCACCGAATTTTTTTCGTCCGTCCATTGTATTGGTAATCTTTGAATGTAAAAATAAATTCAACATACATATATAGCACAAAAGCCTTGTATACAAAACAAGTTAAGTAGAATGTGTATGTGGACGCAAAAGGATCCCGTTTGTATCAAACGGAGACAGATTGGACACGATTTTGATAGTCGATGACTAAACGAAATAGCGGATACGTTTATGAGAGATAGTGCCAAGAAATAACTATTAATGCTTGATTGTGTACTTTCATTGCCTCAGTGGTGCAGTGGTAACGTGCGCGTAGCGTTATACGACTGCTGTGCTTGAGGTTTCAGGTTCTATTACAGGGTTGAACCTGATCGTCCGTATTATCTACAATTCATTGTTTCTAAGTTTGGGCACGTTCTATGGATAATATGTCTGTTTTTACAAAAAAATATATTAACACCAGTTGTCTAGTACTCTTAATACAAGATTTGTTTAGTTTGGCACTAGATGGCGTTGTGAGTGAAATGTCCGATATATGTTTTTTGTAAGAAAGGTGCTGGTGGGTCACGATGCAGAGTTAAGCAATCTTAGTCAGTTCAATATATGAATGGGTGACAATTTCTTAAAATCTTGAGGCCCTCATTCGTTCACAGAACACATACGAATGTCTGTGGTAATCGTCACGGGTAGTTGGAGGCCTAAAAGGTCCTTTGTACTACTACAACTACAACTAGTGCCTACTTGGGTTGTGGAGGTATCTCTTGTCGGTTAGTCGCATTTTTTGACGAAGCAAGGCTTCTTTCATAATTCATGACAAACTTACACATAGTTATACTTTAGCACAATAAATGAATATTGGCCACATATTGCATAATGTCGTCCACTAAATGTTCGTCGGTATAGACCAGTAAACAAGAGCGATGTAAGCGAAACGTGGTTTGATACAGTTTTATGTTGGAACAGAGGTCGGGCGGCTATTTTGATTTGGGCAATTCTCACCTCATTGAAACTACGCACATGTTGTTTATATGGGGTGGGGCAACGAGAAGATGGGTCACCTGATGGTAAGTAACCACCACCACCTACGGACACCAGGCCCCCTAGTCAAGTTGACATTCTACAAAAATGATGGAAAATGTTTGTGAATTACGTCATCTCAACGCCAAGTCTTGTAGTCAGAACAAAATATTTGCAGATATTTTTTATGGAATAGGTGGCAAACGAGCAGATTTATCTCCTGATGGTAAGCGATTACCGCCGAACACCGAAGTGAACGCTGCCTATGGAAACCAGCAACACCAGAGGCGTCACAAGTGCGTTGCCGGCCTTTGGGGGATGGATAGAGGGATGGGGGAGGGGGGAGGTGATGGGGTAGGGGATGGGGGAGGGGATGGTATATGGACCTCCGGTATTCTCATTCACTCGATGAAACACAGCGCAATCGCTATTTCACACCAGTTTTCTGTGAGGCCGTGGTATCGCTCCGGTCGAGCCGGCCCATTCATACCAAAGCGTGGCTCTCCCACGGTTTAAAAAGTTTTAATATTACAAGAGAATAGAAGCGTTAGCGATTGTAGTAAGAGAATAGACGACATACACTTGCATTTTGGGCAAGGAGACTGGTACTTAAAAGCCACAACAATGCATGGTTGTTGCAATCCCTTAAAATAAGAGAGAAGGAATGGGTTTGGGTTACGATAACGTCAGTTGATGAAAATGAAGAAACGAACTGCTTGATACTGGTTTTTGTGAGACCGTGGTAGCACTCCGATCGAGCCTGACCCACAGGAACCATATTCCGAAAGATGGTTCTTTCAAGATAATTAGTTACGATAACATCATCAAAGAATTTTAAAGATTTCCGAAAATTCGCTTGCCAAACTTTAAATGCATTTTTGTTTCTTTTCAAAAATAAAGTAATGTTTTCTTTAAGTAAAATTTTCTAGCTACAGTATTAAGAGTACTTCACCTTCAGGTGGCATTGTAAAATTCCACCCAGTATTGTTCAGGTTCCATTGCAAAAAGTCTATCATTAACTGCCAAAATTTCTCATTCTAACGTGAAAACACTTAGTTCGTAATCACGTTCTTTAGTATTGTATAGCAAACCACATAATCTTTTGTTAAACAAAAATACCATTTCATAAAAAAAACTTGACTTTCTAATCTGTGGACATACTCGAGCGAAGCACCCCTATTTTTAACAAAACGACACACGCCCCGATGCTGTTAGTTTGTTAGTAAATCCGCTAGGGGCGGCACTAAGTGGCTTTTCATTTTCCCTCCCGCCACGCGTTTTTATTTATTTTTCATCGCCCACGGGTGCCCCGATATTATATAGCCCACTTTATTTATTTTTATTACATGCAAGCATAAATGCATTTTGTATTGTTTTTATACCACAACTAATGAATACGTGCATAGGAAGTGTAGGTGAAAAGATAAAGTACTAGTTTGTGTATTTTGTAAGTAATGTTGGGTTTTGTATTATTATTGCCTTTGAAATAATAAGTTTAAGTAAGGGTTACCAGAATGGAGGAGACAATAATAATATATTATTAACTTTTGTATTGATGTCTGCATGAGGATGACTGAAAGATTGAGTGCACGGATTGGGTAGTGATTTCACCAGTTACTTTGCCAGTTTTTGTGGGTTCAAACCCCACGTGCTCCGATGTGGAGTTCGTATACTTTGTGATGTTCACAAAAACATTTCATTGAAGAACTGAAAAGATAGATAAAGATATTTTTAATTTTGATGTACCCAGTGTCACTCACACGGTTAAGACGAATCTATTGACAACACTCACATAAAAATAAGACAAGCCATTTAGGCTCCAGGGTTTGCCAAAGAAATATACATACACACACTCGAAAAACAACTTTTATAATTATTACGGATTATTAATAGTTCTGATAGCTTACATATTTTTTTTTATACAAAAACGAAAGGTTCATTCATTCAATGAGGACCTACTAAAAGCAATTAAAAAATACTGAAATAACCCCAAATACAACTGCATCTTATAGTAGTATGTATACATTATACGGAAGGAAATATATACAGACAAGATATTTAATACATCACACGCTTACTATCCTGTATCATCGCATACGATTTCAGAAAAAGATCTTCGTGTTTTTCGCGCATTGTTTTTGTCTGAAGATAAAATTTACGGTCACTAATGACATCAGGCAGACGGGTCGCGAATAGACCGCATCGCCATAACTCATAATTTCCCGCCTTTTCCCCGCTTTTCTTTTCTTTTCCCGACAATATATTATTTTTTACGTTACTACATCGCTCGCTGCGTTTGTAAGGCCGAGTCATGCTTTGAATATAAATTGTAAGCGTAAGTACTGTGTACGGACTTGTGTTAAGGGTTGAAAGGATTTCATACATGGTCTTGAACGGAGTTTAGATCAAATATGAGATTAACTCACTGAAACATAGTTGAGTTGTTCTACATGACCGGATTGTTAAGTTAATATAGTGAAATTATAGACAGTTTGTCTTATATCGGTATGAGCACATTTTATGTTTACAACGAGAGTAAATTGTTGCAAGACTCGCTGTAAGTGATAAAGTAAGTACCTTCAACATTTTACTTACACTAAATCTGTTATCTATAAAATATTAAGTTGGTTTCTACTTCAAAAACTCAACAAGTGCATTGATTCAGCTCAAATTTTGACACAATGTAAAACACGTTTCAAAGATGATTTTTATCAATTATCTTGGAACCACAACACGAAGCGAAGTATAGCTATTACTATAGATCTCAGAATAAACTTTTTTATTTTTTTATATGTGGTGCAGATATTAAATTACCGCTTAAAATATTATATGCGTGGTGTAACGTGTGTCACTCACATACTTTTAGTAGATTTATTTATCTGTAACGCCATGACATTCAACTTTAAATATGTTGTTATTTTAATGGATCGTTTTTCACCGAAAGACGGTTCGCATTTCATGTCATCCACATTTTATATATTTTTTATCATTAATTTCATCACCATGACGACTTGAAGACTCGAAGACTTTAGAATTGAAAACTATAAATACTTGACATTGGCAGAAATAGCTGATCCGAGTGGTCCGGCTGGTTGCCATTTCATCAAATAAAGTAGAAGAACTTATTTTAATAAAAATGATTGGTTTCTTATGTCACTTAAGTGTAAAATTATTTGTATATTAGAAAAACTAAAAAAATAACTTGACACGGAGCTAATGGTTGGTAACCAAATGAGTGTACCTAAAAACGTACGTTTTAAAAATCCGTATATATTATAGATTTTTGTTGAAATATAGAAATCAATTATTCCTTTTCATCATACTATTATTTGTTTTGTTTAGGATTTGAACCACGACTTCTATTTCAACAGTCAGTCGATTCAGTTCATATTTTATAAACTTCAACACGATTATTTAAATCGATTGTTAAACATTTACTCATTTAAACGTGTCGGGCTTGACGTTTCTTTAATTATAATCGCAAATAAAATTATGTTAAGTGGATATAAAATTACTATAAAATATGTCAAAGAGGTTATAAAATGTTTAATGCGTAATTCACCTTAGTAATTTTGTCCTCGCTCATGCGCTTGCGTCACATCCGTTAAGACTTTGGTTTAAATATTCATAAACTAATGTAATACTAGTGTGTTAAATGGACTTAGTAATAGGCTATGCTATATATATCAAATATCTCTCTTCCGCCTTTTTGTCTTTTAAATTTTGCGACTATGTACAAAGCGCTACAGAGCTTGTATCTGGCAATACTATACATCATTTAAAAGGTCTTGACATAACCTACATCTGCGGTAAATATACATGTATATTTTTATGTGTTTTAATCGTTTGATTTAGACGAACTTAGGTAAATTGTTTTATTCTGTACTAGCTGAACCCCGCGGTGCTACCCGCGGTACGACAATAATCACAGGCAACGTCGCGAGGCGAAGCTAGTATCTTTATAAATTATAGCCTACGTGTTATTCTGATGTATAAGCTATATTATTGTAAATCGTAAAATAAGTAACTTATCTGGTCGATTTTTTACACCTTGTTTCTTGAAAAAACGCAAATATCTTACGGAACCCTATTTTTTTCCAAAATAAAATATAGCCTATGCTACTCGTGGATAATGTAGCTTTCGAATGGTGAAAGAATTTTTAAAATCGGTCCAGTACTTTTTGAGTTTATTCGTTACATACAAAAATACAAATCTTTCCTCTTTATAATATTAGTGTAGATACCAAGATTTATCAGCCGTCACTGGTAAAACCGAGCGTGTAGTAAATTCTAATTCTTAAATTTACCAACTCGTTTTAGTAAATAATTTTATATTAATAAACGATTTTTGATGTATCGGCCCGCCAAAGTGACTCTACTTCGCCTGATCATGGCGGCGTTTTGCAGTCACCAACGAAACACGATGGCACGAATGCTATCAATTTAGGTTGATCTTCTGTGCAAGTACTCGTAGTATCGCCCCGGTCGAGCCGGCTAGTTCGTGCAAAAATCATCATTGGTCTACTACCTTTAGACCTTTTCACTTTATGTTAACAGAACTATAGTTTTACGAGCTTCTGACCGCGCCTCATCCCGCGTGTTTATTAATTATCGCGTAAAGATTAGCCTATGTGCTCTCTCAAGAATCAAGATATCTCTATTCCAAATTTCATTGAAATCGGTGCATCGGTTTAGCCGTGGAAGCTTAACAGACAGACTTACTTTCGAATTTATAATATTAGTATGGATTGCACTTCATTTGTGTAAAAAAATAAAAAATAGGCGATTCAATATAAAACTGTAAACCTGACATTTGTATAAAGTTATTTCGTAGGTTTTGTAGCGATCTGTCACAGAGATCAAGCTATATTTTGAAGACTTTAATATCCAATTACAAATCGCCAAAGCGAGGCTATTATAATTAAAATAAGTGTAAGTCTAAGTACTGTAGATAGCCGTTTAATATAACATAAATGTCACTGTATTTTATTACGTTCTGTTGAAGTTTGTGTGCTAACTGTTTAAACGCCATTCATTTTAAATATTTTGATAGCATTTTCTATTATTTAAATATGTTTCATAAAAAAATGTGATTGTCAGTTACATCCTACTACTATTATAAAGGCGAAAGTTTGTAAGTATGGATGTATGTATGTATGGATGTTTGTTACTCTTTCACGTAAAAACTACTGAATGGATTTGAATGAAACTTTACCACAATATAGCTTATACATCAGAATAACACATAGGCTACTATTTATAAAGATATAGCTTCGCCTCGCGGCGTTGCCCGCAGTTATCATCGTACCGCGGGTAGCACCGCGGGGTTCAGCTAGTATCTAATATTTGCCAAAGACGAAAATACAAAACATTAGAAAAAAAAACACAAAACAAGTCCAAACACTTAATTCTCTTTATTAAACATAAATAATTGAACGTTTTTAATCCAAAGACGACAATAATAAATGTCATTGTAACCCTTGACTCGCCGCTCGGGTCGAGCCGACCCCAATAGGGTGCTCGTACTATTTTGGCAGATGTCACAATTACAACAGAACTTGGTGTCGATTGCGGTTGAATGCGAACAGATAATCTTTTAAATGGAGATAATCAGTTATTGAAATTTCGTTCAATGAACCCCATTTGTTTACATCGAAAGTTACGTGCTATAATTTTGGTGTAGTGTAAGTTTATTCGAAGCAGTGTATTGCTTTTGATATACAGGTAGTTTGTAAAAAAGATCTTATCATTTTTTTTTCAGATTACATTTACTGATATTTTAGAGGCTTGCAGCTCAATGGTTACCGTGTACGCTAATATATTACCGTGGGAGAGCCACGCTTCAGCATGCATGGCCCGGTTTGTGTGGAGTGATACCACGGTCTCAAAGAAAACTGGTGTGAAACAGCGCCTACGCTGTGTTTCACCGAGTAAGTGAGGACGCCGGAGGCACATACCCCAACCACTCCCCCTTTCCCTTTCCAAATCCCTCAAAGCCCGGCAACGCACTTATGACGTCAGTAATCGCTTACCATCAGACGATACGTCTGCTCGTTTGCCCCCTATTCCATAAAAAAACGTAATGCAAAATTAAGCAATCTTAGCTAATTCAGTCTATGGTGGGTGACCATTCTTAACATATTGAGGCATTTAAAATTGTTTCAATCAAATTTATAGATAAATTAGGCATTGGAAAGACTCCCACCGAATGTCGTCAGTTTGTACACATGGTCTTGGCCATGTGAGTCAGTCCTTTCATTCTGCTATAGTTGCCTAGTGAAGCTGAGGGGCAGTTGGAGGGAGGCAGTGGTTCAATGATGTGAGGCAGACTCTCCACGCCTTACTGCTATACAAACTAGTAAACTATAACTCTATTAAGTATAAAATAATCTATTGACACCTTATATATAAAAACTGGTTCAGTAGTTTAGGTGCTATTGAGGAATATACAAATATGTACATAGACTTCCATAACATTACTCTTCCTTTTGACTTCACGGTAGTCAGGTAGAAAAAAAATACTAAGGAAAGAAACTATAACAGTAAGCATGAAATGTTGCAAGCAAAGAGTTTAGCAATTCAAATGTGCTTGTTTTCTAACAAGAGATCAAAATAAAAAAAAATACATGAGACTATTTACGTATAACAGTAATATCACGGTAAAAACTAAGAACAGTAGTTTGCATTCATTTATTTATTTGTAGCTTTATGTGCTCTTGTACATCGGCGGACTTAATGCCCAGGCTCTACCAGTCAACCTTAGGTTTCGTACATAATTTATATGCAAATACGAAAAAAACATAAACACTATAAATATATATACATAATATTACATATACATACACGTTTAATACATTTTGAAAAAATAAATAACACCGAACACATCCTGTATATATACAAGAGACGGGTTTTATGCACCCGAAAGAGATAACTGATAAGAATAATTGAAACATGTGTCATGGTGCCGTTTTGACAGCTCTGTCATTGTTTATGGCTCTTTTAGCGGTTGCCGAATATTATCTTTGTTCGACGTTATAAAAGCCGGTAAACTCGACACCTGTCATTCATTTTATTTGGTAACGTAGCTATCCAAATAACGGATTACGAGTGGTCTATATCGCGGTAATAAATTTTGTAGACGTTTCGGATTAAAAAATGAGGAGGTTCTCGATTCGGCTGCATACATTTTGTTTGTCAACTTAGAACTCCTTTGTTTTAAACCAATTTCGAACTTTTTTATTTAGACGCGTACACACATAATGTCGTGCCTGCTTTCCAGAGAAGCTGAAAGAGTCAATTAATATCCACTTAATATGGTCCTAAAACACCTCTAGAAGAGTAAACTTTCTTTTTCTTTTTTTAAGGTCTCTGAATAGTTTACTTCTGAAGTTAGTTCAAATTTGAAGGAGACCTGAATTTATTATTATTATTATGCAAACGAACTGACTTATCCCGTGATTAATAAGCGATTACCGCTGCTCATGGACACCCGCAACACCAGAGGAGTCATATTTGCGTTACCGGCCTTTGGAGGATGGGGAGGGGGATGGAGGGAGGGGTTGGGGTATGGGTTTCCGGTATCCCCACTCGGTGAAACACAGCGCAAGCTATTTCACACTGGTTTTCTGTGAGGCCGTGGTATCACTCCGATTGAGCCGGCCCATTTATGCCGAAGCGTGGCTCTCCCACGGAAAATTTTATTTGGATTTTATCATTACTGACCTTTAAGTAATTTCAGTTGGTTCTTAACATTGAATTTACAGATGTATCTAGTTTAGTGACCAGTTTGACTTAAAACACGTATCCAAGCTTTCTTTTTTAAATTTATATTGTTTATAGGCCAACTTATTACTGTTCCAATTGAAATAAAAATATCTAAAGAAATTTAATAAATTAAAGTCAATTAATATTATTTCTAGAGAAATCTAAAAGAATCTCTGGAATTCCAAGAATTCTACTGTAAGAAGTCTTCTACGTCGTCACAGTGTGATCTACGTTTTTCTTTTCCAGAAATTCCATCTTTACATTCCAACGTACCTTGAATAGAAGACCGACAAAAGTGTTTCACGTTGATACGATTAAACAATTGTTTTTTGTATAAATGAGCAATGAAATGGCGTCTAAGTATAATGAATCTTTTATAACGCGGAGCATCGAGCGTTTAGGGTTACGACCGATGAAGAACGACACAATGATGTGACGATAAATCGTGATGGATTGCTCGTAAAATATATTGAGCTATTGTGGGTTCATTTTCTAAATTAACTTACACCTTTTATAAAGTACTAGCTATAGGTACTCTGCCATACTTCGATTGGGCACATAGATACTAAGAAAAAGTTTAAAGAACTGTATACCGACTACATAAAATTTATATAGCTTTTGTCACCCCGGCCAGTTTTAAAAATCTTTTGGCACTTCATTCAAGTAAAATGGTTCAGAAGTTTAGGTGCTACGGTGGAACATACAAACATACATAGACTGCCAAAACTATTACTATTCGTTTTGACTTCGGTGTAGTCGGGTAAAACCATCATTAAATTGTTATGTACATTGATTCAAAGTTTGGCGCAGAGTGGAGTTTACTAACTCCACTCCTTCCGACGTTTTGATGCATATACTCAAGGTGGTAGTCAGGGTTTTAGTCTTGGCCACTTGATTACAAATATGGCACTTCTGTAATGAATCAGCCTATTGCAGTTCACTGCTGGATGCATATGCGTCACAGTTCACCCATAACGTCTCACTACTGGGCTCGGGTCTCTTCTCAGAAGAGGAGGACATAGAACATAGGACCCCACGCTGGTCAAATGCTGGTTAGGGACTGGCAAGAGAACGTTGTGGTTTACGCAACAACTTTCTTGCCGTTGTATGTTTTTAAGCCGCCCAAATGCCACCAACTAAGCTCCACGACTGTTATCCTATGATAACAACCGGGACCGAGTACTTAACGTGACCTCTGAATGACGCTCATGATATCATACCACCAGTGGTCACCCATCCATATACTGACCACGCCGTCGTTGCTTACCCTCGGTGATTGTTTCTAATTACTAAGTGTAATTAGGCTATGGGCGCTTTCCACATCCATTCTATCTAAATTAATCTGTATCTCGTCAGCCTAGTTTTCCTGTTAACTACGTGTAATTTATTCTTTAAGCGTTTCGTAGTTATTTTCCAGACCATATCTGATCATATGAATCAATCTAACACAGAACTTACTGGACTCATTTGACAGCTACCATATAAAAAAAAACCTAAAAAATCTTGGTCCATTTTCTAAGACCCGTTATGTTAGAGGAAAAATATATTAATATATGGTTTTATTCATGTGTCTGTTACGGGGACGTAAATGGGGCATTCAAATTGAAGTTGGCACTTTTTAAGGGAATTGATATAGAATAAAATATATCAAGCCAAAAGCTCTTGGTAAAGGAGAGGCCTATATCCAGCAGTAACCTGTTAAACGCTGTTTTTTTATGTATGTCCCTGCCCGAATGACTCTACTCTGCCTGATCGAAGGCAAAATCCAAGAGCGGTGGTCACCATACTCATTGCGAATGCAGACAATGCAACAATGCAGCATGGTGACCCACATTATGGCGGCTTAGTGATGCTTCTGCATGGGTTCATGTGACGATGATGTGATTGAAATATGCTGTGATTTATCTCTTAAATAAAGTATTTCATTACCAGATAGTTTAAATACTTCAGTTGTAATTTTAAAATATCTAATTAATTTCATTAAATAAAACCCGCGTAATGATATAAGATTAAATTTTAATTTTTTTATAAACTAAAAAGTATATATATATTTATTAAACATATTTATTTACGTGCTAAATTAAAAGTTAGTTATTAGAAAATAATTGTATGATTTATTTCTATAATTTTTATAGCCAATTAGAAATTTTATTACACTATTTCTAACTAATTTGAGAATTTCTGTTAACGTATCAATCACTTTTAATTATAAACAGTCACAGATAATTAAATTGGCGCTATTCAATTATTTATACTGTTGTACTGTTTTCCACGACGGGTTTACGGCTTGAAGCAAGAATTTATCGAACACTTTACAAGAGAAAGGTCAACGGAATCAACTTGTTCATGATTTTGTAATTTAAATTTGTTATTGGCATGTAAATATGTGTATGTATACACGTGAAACATATATATAAATCTAGATGATCCTTTTGCAAATGTGTATCGTATAAATAGTATATAATTATGTGATTGTGTTCAGGCTGTCTGGTAAAGAACAATTCTTTTATATAATAAACAGAGGCCATCTTGAATATAGGTAATGGTTTGTAGAAACGGCTTAGGGCGGGTTTTCCAATCGTCAGATAAAACTTATCGGAGAAATAAACTATAAGACGGCAAAAATAAGGACACGTTATTACTGACACTTACTCTTACAAATAAAGTGTCCATAATTGTGCCGTCTTATAGTTTATTTCACCGATAAGTTTTATCTGACGATTGAAAAACCGGCCCTTAGCTATTTTATGTTATGAGATCTTTTTCATCATAGGTTTATGCGTGTATCTTCCTGCAGTTCCTACACCTGCTATAAATATTGCCTAAATCGTTCATATTCTTTAATGTATTATTTGGTGTTTTGTATCTTTTTTTTCAATTATAGATAAATGTTCAATTATATTTAACTATAATTTTCGTTTCATCTTCAACTTTTTTACCCACAAACGCATATAAAATTCTATAAAATACATAGTATTTATTACAAAATTATATACAGAGCGATGATAACAACACACGGAGCTAGCCTTGTCTCCCGAGAGCGTCTCCCAAACGTGCCATAACGAGTAACTGGCGCATCTGTCGGCTTGGCGTACTCGGGTCGATTGTACCCCCGCGACTGCTGCAGGGTCACTTAGATCTAACTACAGATTGTACAAAATTGTTATATACACGATTTCCACGATCATGACATACAACCCTGGGTTTACAATAACGTATTTATCTATTTTTTGGGTTAATGAACCAAACACTTGTTGACTTAAAGTGACAGAGTTATGTAAATTAAATCCTCGCGATTGTTGATCCGTGACGCAAAGCTAGTCTATAAAAGAAGCCTAAGTTAATCTTTATATCATCAGCTATTTGTCAGTAAAATTTCAGTTATAATAGGTCCAGACGTCCAGCCGACTGTCTCTTTCTAGAGGTCGATGTGCATTATTTCTTACCCAGTACTGTACTGTGTATTTACCTATGTGTACTTTTTGGGTAAACAAAAAGCGTGAAATTCGAGTCATCGTCACCGCTCGCTTTCTCGACGTTAGAATTCACTAGTTACTTAGTTTTCACTTCTATTGGCAGTCCATAAAGACTGCCCCCTTTTTATTAGGTTATTGTTAAGGGGATGGTAGCAAGAGGAGGGAAAAACGTCTTCGTGAGCTAGCTATTACTAGGTTATAATACGAATATAATAGGTCTTTACCTATGAAATTGCGTTTCTTCAGTACTGGTCATTTCAAATAAAAAAAAGTTTGTAATGGCTCTGTATTCTAAATTCAAATTAATTTTGTTTTAAAACCATGACATTCTATTTACAAACTCAGTCTTTTGTTTTTTGATTAGCGTTGTATTTTCATTACATTTGAACAATTTTCGTCATAATGGATACTTTAAAAATTCGTGTAATTATGGAATATGAGTTCCGTCGTGGCACCAACGCGACACAAACGGCACGTAACATCAAAAACGTTTACGGAGAGAACTGTACAAACGAACGCACAACCCTTTATTGGTTTTCCCGGTTCCGTTCTGTAAATTTTGACTTGAAAAATGAAGCTCGTGGTCGTCCGGAGACTTTGGTTAACTATAATGAATTAAAGGCGATTGTGGAAGCTGACGAAACTCAATCTACAGCTGAGCTAGCAGCAGCTTTTAATGTAAGCATCAAAACAATATTGATCCATTTGCGACAAATTGGCAAGGTAAAAAAGCTTGATGATGGGTGCCCCACGACCTTAACGATCGCCAGCGCAACGTACGCGTCGAGACCTGCCTTTCGCTGCTCAACAGGCAAAGAAATGAAGGAATTTTGAAACGAATAGTTACGTGCGACGAAAAATGGATTCTGTTCGACAATCGAAAGCACTCAGCAGGTTGGTTAGACCCTGGTTCAGCACCAAAGCAATGCCCTAAACCAAAAATGACCCCTAAAAGGTGATGGTCACTGTTTGGTGGTCTAGTGCGGGTGTGATTCACCACAGCTTTTTACAAAACGGCATGAGCATTAATGCAGATGTGTACTGTGAAGAACTGGAGAGAATGATGGAGAAGCTTGCACATCTGCAACCAGCTTTGGTCAATCGGTCGTTCCTACTGCTCCTTCACGACAACGCGCGACCCCATACTGCGCAACAGACAAGGGGTTGGAAGCTCTCCCTTATCCGCCGTACTCACCAGACCTTGCACCTACCCACTATTACTTTTTAGTGGGTAAAAAATTCAATTCCCGAGAGGTAGTACAAAATGCCTTTGAAGAGTTTGTTGCCTCCCGTCCAGCTGATTTTTACAAGAAGGGCATCAATAAACTGCCAATGCGTTGGCAAAGATGCGTCGATTGCATGGGTGATTACTTCGAATAACAGAAATAAAAAAGTTTGAAAAAATAAGTACTTTCACTTATTGCATACAAAACGGCAATTTCATAGGTAAAGACCTAATATTTGCTACTTTTATATATAGTAAGTAATTAGACGCCAATGGGTTTTAATCACGTTTATGTATTGCTTGTTTTATAAGATTTGTTTCACATTTGGTTTATAAGATTACAATTAGACATTAAAAGCTCTTAGAATTTAATTGGAACTGTAACGAAGGTTTTATTGCAATTATATGAGTAGGAGTCACGGTTGAAATGCAGATGAAAAAATCACAAGTTGCCAGCTAAAAATAATAATGTAAGACAATTTAATATTAGTTGAGTATTATACCGAATATTTTTCTTTAATAGGCAATAAAAAAATATAAGCAGCTTTAGGAAAACAATATTTTGAGAACAGTTAGTAATTCTGGGAACTCGAGTACTGATCCACCGACAACCCATAATGCCCCACTGCTGGGCTCGGAAGACCTTGTCCTACCTGACCTATGTCCCCATGCTGGTTGAGTGCGGGTTGGGGACTGGCAAGACAACGTTGTGGCTACGTCTCTTGCCGTTGGGTGTTTTTACATTTGTTTTTCCTATGACAACATCCGGGACCGACTGCTTAACGTGACCTCCGAACCACGTAGACGCTCATGGTAACATGCCACAAGCGGTCACATATTTATTTAATTATAACTTAAGCACTTATGTACATAGGCGGACTTAATAATGCCCAGGGCATTCTCTACTAGTACATATCCAGGTGCTGACCGCGCCGTCGTTGCTTACTCTCGGGGTTTTTTTTTCTTTTTAAAAAGACAATTCCCGCAATAGGAATATAAATCCTGTGTTACGGGGGACTTTACTAACATACATTAAACGGACACAAAGAACAGACCCGACTCAGAAGTACAACTCACTCACTCACTCACTTTTGCTTAATGTACTCGTATTATTACAACTTTTTTTTTTTTTTTTTTTTTATTATAATTCACAAAACTGATGTTAAATCTCACTTACATATATACATAATGTTAACATCACCTTGTTGCTTTCGATTTACATCTACTAGATGTGAATCTAACATGCATTTAAGAACTTAAGCTATAGTCGTTCCAATACTTTATTTAACTTTTGACAGATCACGCACATAAAGTTTTGTAATAATTTTTGATACTATGTACTACAGATAATACTGTACTTTATGGGCGGGCTCCGCCTACTTAGAGATGTGTCATTCGTAATTAATGACCACAGACTATAAAAACGGTTTTGAAATAAATCGATTATCGATTATATTAATAAAACATACAATAAAATTATTGTGATTATATTTTATATCAAATCACGTAAAAAGCTTTATTATTTTGCATTAAAATGCCCTAAATGTCTCTGTTTCAATGCATAAATAATTTAATTTGCGTAATGAAAACAGTTCCATCGTACTCGTACCTAGTAATGGGATCGAATGTATTCGCCGCAAATTAATAAATCTAAAATAATTGTTTAGACTTACTATAGTTGGTTCAAATAAAAACTACCTGCGGTACCTACTTGTAATAAACAGGTACAAAATGTTGAAATTCGTAGTAATTTACGGATTAAAAATAAAACAACCAAAAGAGGTACTGTAATACTAATTTTAATTATAAAGAATCGTCTTCTTCGTATGACCAGGAATCATCATCACTTGAGTTCTCAGTAATATTGATTATCATTTCTTGGATAGATAAATTGTCGAATGCAACATCCCGATCCCAATCCGACATTATCACCTTCTTTGTTTTTTCTACAACATTCGCCCAGTTTTCTGGAGTTACTTTTTCACACGCATTTTTCTTGCGGTGAAAGGAGGAGTTGTATTGTTCCTCGCAGCATATCCTTTAACTTGTGCCCAGATCATTTCAATTGCATTATATTGGCAGTGATATGGGGGAATTCTGAGGACGGTATGCCCATGCTCTGCTGCCATTTCATCTATGACGTATCGTTTTGGCAGCTTCTTTGTTTTTAATATCTTTACTAACTCTACTTTTAGTAGGGACTCATTCACCTCTTCGCCATTGTCACGGAGCCAGTTTATAATTTCATGTTTTTTGTTGGCCTGTGTTGGTATTTTATTAATTTGACGAGAGTGATAAGGTGCATTATCAATAAATATTATTGATGGCTCTTCGAGTGATGTAAGCATTTCTCTGAACCACTTTTCATACACGTTCGAATTCATCTCCTCATGATAATCTCCTGTTTTCTGGGATTTAAAAGCTAATAGAGCGCCTGGCACAAATCCTTTTACTGTTCCTGCATGACAAATAATCAGTCGTTCGCCTTTTCCCATTGGTACTGTAGAAGTGGAGCCAACGGTGTTGTCAGTCCAAGTTTTTGACAGCGTATGATTCGCATTGAGCCAAGTTTCATCTGTGAAAACAACATTCGACCAATCTTCTATTTTTTTTGCTTGTCTTAAAAAATCGCATCTATACAAAGCAATATCATTGCGTTCCATTAAAATTTTTCGTTTGTCACATTTTTGGAATAACATTCCAATGTCTTTCAATACCTTTGTCAGAGAAGATTTTTGACCACGGAACAAACCACTATTTCGAAGAGATTGTGTTAGTTTTTTTAATGTTGGAATCTCTTTTCGGTAATAGTCGTATACATGACGACGAATAGCATCAGCGTCAAAATTGTCAACGGCTGTAACTTTACTAGGCGGACGTTTTTTCTTAGGTGTAGATAGCTTATTCTGTTCCATGCCACTGCTGCCGTAGCCTTCTTTTGTTATTTTTGCCACTGTTGGAGCACTAATACCTAATGCTGCTGCAACACGGTCTCTAACTTGAGTCACTGGTATAAGAGGCCCACCATTACGGCTTTCCTTTTCAAAGTATTCACGAAGTCGCAAGACAAACTCTCTTGTTTGTCCTTTGAGTACTTTCTTTTTTGGCATTTTGACAGTAACGAAGGCAGGAACGATACGCTCAACTCAACCAAACGTGAGAATTCACAAATAAATCAATACGGAGGAATATAAATACTCAACTATATTGAAGGTTACTCATTGAAATACTGTAGATTATTTTAAAATAGACATAGAGAGATTTAATAAAGATCATCAATAGTTTAACAAATACAATATTAACCACTGAATTACAACACAATACAATAATACATTTTGAAAATTCAGTTCCTTTTATATATTTTTTCATGACATAGAACCGTCATATTTGAACAACATTCTTTTAATCCATTTCTTCTTTATTTTGACAAAGGAGGTCGCACATTGAAACACATAGAAATATGAAGTACGAAATTATCTATAAAATAATGAGTTTGTTAAATCGATTAAAACTTCTTAATGCATAAAATCGATCGATGAAAGAAATCGAATAGGTAACGGGTCAGGGTATCACTATTTGATTAAATATTAGAGCTGTCAAAAGTTAAATAAACTATTGGAACGACTATAATAAACATACTAAGTAGTTAAAAGACGCATATTTAAACCCTAAAATTATACAAAAATAAAAATTATTCCATCAATTCTCTCAATTTGGACCTAATTGAAGCCAAAGAACCAGTAAAAATATCAAATTCGTTCAATACGTTACGATATGGGAGTTAGCGAGATAAGGCATACGCGTCATGGGCGAGGATTGACCTATGTTGGTGCGGTAGTGGGGCACAGCAAATGTCGTCTGGTTGACCAAACGACTGCCAACGCGAAGAATGCAAATGTTAACCATTCCTATCAACTCGGGAGAGTCAATTTGACCATGGATCAACTTGAACAAGAATAAAACATCCATGACCTTTCTACGTGCACTTAATTTCATCATATTGTAGTGATGCAACCTAGAATCATATCAGTTGTAAAGATGGCATTGATTCTCTAAATAACACAAATTGTATACGAATCTTTTCTGGATTCGCTCAATTCTGTCACTATGTACTTGATAGAACGGACTCCAGGACGAACTTTCTACGTATACCTCGTGCATATGATGATTTTGCTGTTGAGTATAATAACATGATTTCAAATTGCTTGTAGGTATATCTTTAGAATCCAAAAAAATAGTTTCTTTGTAACTTATAAACCACATCTGAAAATTTTGTTGATGTTGTTAATAGGCGTAGGATAACCACTTACCAGCTGTTGCAGGGTAGGAATATTTATTAATTTTATAGAGTAAAACATAGTATTGGTTACTAATATTTTAAACACATAAATGATGTATATAAACTTCCTTATACCTTGTGATATTTGAGTTATTGCAGCATGCACTCTGTATTTTTCTAACTAAAGATCGTCAAGTTATAAAAGTTGTAAATTTTCATGCAAATATAATTGGTAGCGGTTTAAAGAGAACACAAATAATTAGGTGGGGCGACCCTCTTGTCTATTTACCGAATTAAATTGCCAGCGTCGCTATTCTGGAGGACTGGCAACGAATAAAATTAGACATTGCAATGAATCGCGGGTTACAATGCAGGTATTGTTTATTTTAAATATTAAAATATTTGCTATAGATTATAATAATACTAAACTTAAAATAATTCCAAATTTTAACAACAAAAAAAACAACTTCAAGAACTGGACCAAATTAAATGGGACCACACGGGAGCACCAGCTTCCAAATAAAAAAGAATCATCAAAATAAGTTCACCCAGTCGCAAGCTATGAGGTAATTGAGAACCGCCTCCTTTTTTGAAGTCGGTTAAAAAATAAAAACAATATTTAGAATAAAACTGGTATTTAATACTTTTCTCATTTCCAGAGTTTCTCATAGAGTTTTCAGCAAAAACCTGGGTAACTAAACATATTTATCTGGCTACCCTTATCCCAAATTTCTTAAGAATCGGCGCAGCTAGTTTTGTTTTTCTCTATCATTCGCCATTTCACTGTTAAATCCCTTCATAATCATATCTTCTTTCACGCAATCCATTCACCTTTTATTTGGTTTCTATCTTCTCTTGTACCCTTCATCAACATACCCATCTTCCTCCCACTCCTATTGTGCATTAAAAAAAATTGTAAATAAAAACTCTCTCTCTGGTTTTTTCAATGAGCTGGCTGGGGAAGGTAAGTCCAATAAACAATGAGATTAGGTTTTGTTTTTTTTTAATTTGAGAAGTCGAATATCAAAACCTCTTACAAAAGTTTATCAATTTATTAGAATGTAGGTATTCCTACAGTCAGTTACCTCCTTTTCATATACAAATCTACTTCTTTAATGTATTTAAATCTGAGTGATATATAACACTCTGTTAATACATAGACTAGTAATCCAGCGGAGTCTGAAGCCTCTCTATTTCTCTGTTGTGAGTGTGATACGTCACTATTCTGTAAATTCAGACACAGTATCTTTATTAAGATCTAATTCATTTATAGGTATACTAGCTTTTCTCAAAAATCTAAGTATTTCAATTCCAAATTCAATAATTGTAATCGATGCAGTGGTTTGTGTCTGTGAAAGCGTAGCAGACAGAGAGAGAAACTATCGAATTTATAATATTCGTATGGATAAGCTAGCGATCATTGGTAAAATAAGAGTGTAAAGTTCAAAAATGACATTATAATTTATTACGGCTAAAGCCGTTTCTCGTAAAAAGGGATTTGTCAGAATGACTCGAGAATTATATTCAGCTGAAGATATCAGGTATTCGTGTCACGCGATCACCTGTCTTCTATTAACCGACTTCAAAAAAGAAGGAGGTTTATTTCGACTATATTTTTGAAGTGAAATTTTTTTAGGCGCATGAGGGTAAAATTTTCGTCACGAAGATGTGCAGCGTTTTTGCCGAAGAAGAGGGAGAGAGCGATTGAGACAGATTGAGAGAGAGTGAGAACGGGCGAATTTTAATTTAATGTTCATCATCTGCGATTTTAAGTAAGTTTTTTCGTATGAAAATGTAATTATAACAAATAATATGCACATCATTGCCATCGTTACGAAATTTACCATTACTTTAAGTATGTATTTTATCAAGAAATACTTACATATTGGAGAAATCATGTGATATATATGTGTTATGATTTTACGTCATGTGTCGACCTGACTAACACGTGACCAAGAAGGTGCTGCAACTGGAGTCGGGACCAAGGGGATGTGGCAGACCCCGATCTACATGGATGGCGACGTTTAGGAAAGACCATGCATTGTAAGACCATATCGGTTTAGCTATTTAGCCGTAAAATCGTAACATACTCGGTTAAAAAATTATTGACTTTAAAGGAATTCTAAGAAGTAAGTACAATCGAGTGATAATTTGTTTAAGTATTACAGTAAAAAAATATTACAACTGAAAAAACAACGTTAAATTACGTTAACTAATTTACTCTTATATATTCAATCCAAGATGTTACTTGTAAGTCAAAATTTGTCCATCTCTTCTTTGGCACCATCAGAATACATCGTTTGGAGAACCGCCATGTCCCAGTCACCCAGGGGGGGAAGCTATTAAGCCAAGCCAAAACTAATTTAAATTAAATCCTAGTGAATTACCCGACGAGGAAATTGTCGAGCGTACCCTCGGTGCTCTCGCAGATGTACTGGCAATGATAAAAGTGTTAGTTTTCTTTTAAAACTAAAAATAATTACATAAACTGAAATGTGAATATGTATTACCTTCAAGTATATAATATATACCACGTGACGGCAAACGCAGCGTAGGAAGACCTCCCGCGAGGTGGACAGACGACCTGGTTAAGATCGCAGGGACTCGTTGGACGCAAGCCGCTAACGGCCGGTCAATGTGGAGGTCATCGGGGGAGGCCTACGTTCAGCAGTGGACTTCTTGCGGCTGATATGATGATATTTATTTATAGTGTATGCCTATATTACCCATATAAAAAATTCATCAAAGCCGCCTAGACGTTTCGCTGTTGATTATACCAAAATCATTTGGATTGTTCAAGAGCATCAGAATCAAAATGGTTTACTCACTTTACCAATTACACACATTTAAAAAATCAACGAAATTTAACGAATCGTCGTTCTAACCCAAGTATGATCGGTAAGTCGTTATAAATAATATTATACAATTGTCTGGTAGTGCAGCGTGGTTAAATATGATAAAAAAGTATACAATTACAGTTGAAAGCAATATGGTTAAACATAGTTTAAAAATAAGTCAATTTTACAGTTGAAGAAATGCTTGTTTGTAGTTAAGACAAATGTTTGATTAAAATACACATTAAATTGTAGAAAATTTTAATGTAGAATATTTATATTTATGAAGTTATTTTTAATGATGTAAAAAAATAATACAATTAAGATCAATGGTCATATTTTTATTATATATATCAGTCAGCCTATTGCCGTCCACTGCTGAACGAAGGCCTTATATTTTAATTATTATTTATGCCAAATCTTTAGATAGTATTGATCTAATAATTTATCCTTTTAAAAGTAACCCTGGAATATTCTTATTTGAATAAAAATAATAATTCGAACTAAAATACGATACATATTGTATTGGACACATTACATTAAAGAAATATAACTGTAAACACTTGTCTTCTCGAAAGTACTGACTATATTGCTTGCGGGCGGCGAGGCTCGAGCGCTGGGCGCGTCGTTACATGTACCATTTGAATATTATCTAACACTCCCCACCCTCCTTCGTCTCCCTTCCTCCCTCTCGTCTCACCCCTGGAGTTTAGACACAACTGTGAGGCCTCAACGCCTTAATTAATGCAAATTTGAGTGCTAACAAGATTATGAAATTGGCGCTTTTTGAGCTGTAAGACACAAGTGCCTCTATCTGTGGGCCCATTCATTATGTTTATATATAACACGTTTGTACGCGACTGTATTTTGTTGTCTAATGTGTGTTATGACATATTGTTGAGAAAATTATGCTGTTATATATTACTTACATAGATCTAATTGTAACTTAATACTGTAATAGTCTAACTAAGTATAAGTATAACATTTACTAGTGAATAAAATGTGAATTAAATAAAAAAAAAAGAATATTACAAATAGATGAATTTCAACTTTGATTGATGCGAGTGCAGGCATATACTGCCATTACACCACCGTGCAGTCAAATCACGATTAATTAGTCATCGCCAACCACGTGATCCACACGCATTTGGCCCTAAGCACCTACAGTAATCAGTTGCACACGTTCTAATCAAAGCGAATATCAGCCCTAAGGAAAAGCGATAAATTATATTTATTTTGTAAGTAAATCTTTACAGATATTTTTACAAGTTGGATTTTACAGCTACAAGAGGCCGGCATTCCTCAAGGCTTACTCTGGGAAGAAATGCCGAAACTACACACACACGCGATACACGGAGTAACTACAAATCCTGAATCGCGCAATAAATAGTTCTCGCGCCGATTATCATATAAACAACATCCCAACATCAACTGTTGGGCAGTAGCTCGCCAGGCATGATCACCTCGCCTGGTCGGAGGATCCTCCCTTTGTGTTGGAGGACATGACACCCCGTCCTCCACAGATTAATTACAAAATAATAAAAATCTATGCGAGTACAGCATAGGATCTGGGTTGGCCTTTCGGAAATTAATATACGAATATCTATACATACTTGTTTTTTTAGAACATGTATTTAACGAAGTTCACAAAGATTTAAAAAAAAATCGTGTCAATTGAGTGTACAAAAACTAAAAGAGTTGCAATATTTTGTTTTATATTTCGTTCTTTGTGTGTGTGTGTGTGTGTGTGTATGTAATAATAGAAATGTAAATTAGCCTCTCTATCGCATTAGGGCAACCTGTAGTGATAGTGAAGGTGATGTTGTAATATATAAATAAATAAATAAAAGAAATAAATAACAATTTCAAAATCATATCAAATTTCCCACACCAACTTATGTAGTCACAACCCGTTAAGAAAAAAAGCTCCCTGGTAATGATCATGCCCACTGGAGCGCGGGGTAAACTGGGCAAAAAAACCATTTAACAAAATTTACCCTAACCCGTTACCCATTCATCAATCACGGGTATCGCGTATTTAATTTTTAAATCAATTGGTAATGCGCGTGCCCCTCATCCATCTTGCGATATCAATATTTATAAAAGTGACGCACGGAAATAGAGTTCAGACGAAAAGGGATTAGGTAGGAATATTAGAAAGATGTTTATATTTGAAGAGAAGTTAGTTAATATGCAAACGAAGGCATACCTACTCCATTAAGGGTAATCACTACACAGTGGTGCTGAATGTTGTGGGTTCAAATGCCACGAGACAACATTTTACGTGATCCACAAATTGTTGATTTTGGTTTAGATGTTCTTTGTGTCTGTTTCATGCAGGTATGTAGATATAGAAAGTCCGTGTATTACAAATTATTGTTTTTGGTCCAGATGTTGTTTGTGTTGGTTTCATGCAGGTGTGTATATAAAGTCCCCTATTACGTGAGTTGTGTTTGAAACACAAAAGAACAACAGTATCATGAGAATATAGGTCCACACTTTAGGAATTTCGAGTCTTAATACTTCTTTGATTAGATTTGTGGCGACTTCCACATAGAACACAACAGTAACCTACTACAGCGCCATCTAGCGAAGATACACTGAACTACAAAGTAACGCACTACACGGAGTAACTACCAATCCTGAATCGCGTAATAGAAGTTCTCGCGCCGATTATCATATGTATAACATCTTAACATCAATTGTTGGGCAGTAGCCCACCAGACATGATCACCGCTTGGTCGGAGGACCCTACCTTTGTGTTGGACGGACATGACACCCGTTCCTCTAATGATTTTTTGGCGTAGGAGAAAACTAGTAGACCAGTTATCTGATAGTGAGACCACCATCCATAAATAAGTAGGGAAAGGTCAAGAGTCAGAAGTGTGTTTCCACCTTTTCCTTGATTAACTATTGCTTTATGGGGTTTTCATTGAAAGCAATACTTCGGAAACAATATAAAACTTATTCTCCACGATACAATTGTAAGAAAATGTAGTAAGACATGGCCATGGACAGTGTTACCACTGAAGAGTTTGTTGGTTTACTTGAATGCGCTAATATCACGAACAACTAATCCGATTTTAAAAATTCCTGCAGTGTTAGATAGCCCATTTATCGAGGAAGGCAAAAGCTATATAAAATAGACTAAGATCAAAAGAAGCGGCGCACCAATGAAGAATGTTTCAATAACGGGAGAAAATTATCACGCTTTGGGCAATAGGACACAAACGAGGTTGCGTAGGTCTGCTAGTGTCTAATATTGACGCATTAATTCTCATGTATGTGCATAATTACAGTATATATATAGCTACTTCAAAGTTATTTTCTTTTTCAATGTTATATTTGAATTTTTTGGCTATATTTATTTGCTGCCATAACTTAACATGAATAACAGGCAATGAGTCCAGACCCTATCTTAAATCCACAATACGAAATACACAAGTCTCAAAAAATTACGAATAATATTCATTAAAAGAATTACTACAAGCGACAGATATCGCAAGCGAAGCTTTGAACTAGAAATAGACGGAATTATGTGTGATTACCTATAGGTATGTGGTTTAAAACGAAGCGCAAGTGGTGAGAGCGAGTATGCACCTCATCAATCAACTCCCTCCCTCCCTTACACCTCGTACCACCCCTGCGGTTACTGATTGCTTTCACCTGTATTCTATATGAACGTTCCTAGATCATACATATAGATTTATGCTTGCTAAGTATGACAATTTTCTATTAAAGACTACTAATAGCTTTTACCCGTGGCTCCGTCTGCGTGGATAACGGTAACGTATTCCTCAAAAATAAATATTATGAGAAATATACCTATAATGTTTGATGTTCTCCTTGCCGATTACGACTACAACGATGGGACGGTTAACCGACACGACCGGGGAGAGATCAGGTGTTGGACCGACAGCTTTACGTGTTCTACGAGGCACGAGGGTTCAGACCCCAACTTCCTAACTCCGAGCTGTTATTAAGTATTTCTAAGAATCAGAAAAACTCACTTCCCAAGTCCCAACTTTTGGCCCGACCCGGGATTCGAACCCGAGACCTCTTGATTGGCAGTCGCATACATCAACCGCTAGACCAATGAGGCGGTCTAGCGGTATATATATATATGTATATACCTAGTAGCTGACCCACGCAACCTCGTTTACGTCTTCTATTGCCGGTAGCGTGAAAATTTTCCCCCGTTTTTTAAACATTCTTCATAGGTGCTCCGCTCCTATTAGCATTAGCGTGATGGTATATATAGCCTTCCTAGATAAATGGACTATCCAACACTGAAAGAATTTTTCTAATCGGACCAGCGGTTCCTGAGATTAACGCGTTCAAACAAACAAACTCTTCAGCTTTATAATATTAGTATAGATATATATTTATATATATATATATTTATCAGCAGTCCATTTACCACACTACAGACCTGTAAACTGGGCAGTCCTAGTTTGGGATCAGACATGTGAGACAGATATTTGACTGCACGCCGATTCCTTCTGCGCCAAGTGTTGTGGGTTCAAATCCTATATGGCCCAACACTTTGTGTCATCCACAAATAGTTGTTCTAAGTCTGTTGGTAGGTATACTTTGTGTCCGTTTCATGCATGTTTGTAAAGTCGCCCCCCGACACAGAATATATATCCCTAAGACCCTAAGACTTGCACAAAAACTGACTACATTTAAGACATTGGTAAAGGAGCACTACCTGGGAGACACCAATGTCCATATGTAACCATTTTTATAATTCTCTTTAATTAGTCAATTAGGTCACAATACGTCACTTAGTATGTAGTTAGTATTTTGTATATTTAACTCACATCTTGTTTGTATTTCTTTGTATTATTAGAACCCCCACTGTGTAGTACTAGGTATTCACTTTAAATGATTCATCATACTACTATAATTTTTCCTTCTAATTTATTTATTAAAACACCAGAAACAACCCTGTAGTTTGTCTTAATCTTAATTTTCTTCCCTATTGTAGCTTACTATTTTAAGCTTACCTTGTAATGCATCTGGTGTACAATAAAGTGATATATTATTATTATTACTTAGTAAGACTAGAGAATTAAGAAAACGAAAACGCATGTTGATTTCGAAGCAACAATAATTTACAAAAATAGGAGTAAAGAGACGTACGTATTCAAACACCACGCAAACTATTAATAATATACTTACAGACCTTATTTCGTTTGCCGTGTACGATGTTATTCAGTCATTTTGGTAAGTAACTCCCACCTAAATATACAATTATTCAATTATATTTGACGGTACTATCTACAGAACTTGAATATCGCCTAGTAACTGGGTTGTGGAGATCTGATGAAGTTCAGTCATATCGTAGACTCAAAGCTTCCCTGATGACTTTTTAAATACATATTAAAACTTCAGAATGGTATGTATGTACAACATTAATAAAACAACTAAAGCAACCCATTCCAGGCAGACAATACATAACACCAAGAACGTAAGCCCGGACATAATGAGGAGTAACGATGCGCGCGTGCATGGCCCGCTTAATGATGTGGAGCGAAACAGACGTATGCACTCCCTGTGTGTTAGAGCGAGGTGAAAGTATACCTACGTTCCCGATGTTGATGTCTAGAATAAAATTGGTAACAAATGTAGTGAAACATACTCGAATGCATAACTTTTATATTTGTTTTAACTTCATAATTTTAGTAGAAGCCTAACAGTTACTATGCAAGGGGTGCGAGTACCTTATGTACCAAAATGACTAACACTGCTCATACACATTTGAAACAAGAGATGCAATTATTAACCCTTGCTATAGTTTTTTTTTCTTCCTTACTTACCGAGGTACTCGGTAAGAAATAGTACCTACGCATCTATTATCCAACCAAATGATTAATTAAATTAGGATTGGTATACCTACTTAGAATTTACATCAATATTTCCTTATTTTTGCAGTGTTCGTTTGGTTTTCTTTTTACTCCCTTTTAGTCGCTTTTTGAGACATCTACTGGATAAATAGGGGTTGTAACCGTGGTCCGTAATCCACACGGAGTACTCCGTTCTCTTTGCTTTAAATTTGCAGTTGGTATTCAATATCTTGATTTTCTACCTCCACTTTGTAGTTTTTTTTCTTTTATTGTGTAGGGGGCAAACGAGCAGACGTATCGCCTGATGGTAAGCGACACCCGCAACACCAGAAGCGTCACAAGTGCGTTGCCGGCCTTTTAGGAAGGAGTACCTACGCTCTTTTCTTGACGGTTTGAAGGTCGTATTGGTCCGGGAACATTGCAGGCGACAGCTCATATCACAGTTTTGCTGTGCGTGCCAGAAAGTTTCGGGAAAATCGCACAGTTGTGGACTGCCAACCATCTAGATGATGGGATGAAATTTCTGTCGCGTAGGACGATGGCGAAAAGAGGCGGCAGGGGTCAATCATTTTCATATCAGTACCTATTCATATCTGAATTTGTCATAGTTTTAACGAGAGGACGTGATACTGTTAAAGACAGTGGGAGAGCTGCGCTTCGGCATGTATGGGACGGTTCGACCGGAGTGATACCACGTCCTCACACAAAACCGGAGTAAAACAGCGCGTGAGTGAGGACATCGTAGACCCATACCCAACCCCTTCCCAACCGACAACGCACTAGTGACGCCTCTGGTGTTGCAGATCTGTTATTACAGAAATGTTTACAGAAAATTGACTTAGCCGACATTTTGTAACAAACATTCGTTTTTAAAAGCGAATTCCTTTTTTGCATACCGTACCAAAGCGTAAGTGTGACGTAATCGACGCGAGGTGCAAACTAGCTGCGTTGTAGGTACCTACGATCAATTAACACTAGTACCTAAGTGCCTTCCTAAATAAATAAATAATCTTGACATCCAACACACAACGCCATCTAGTCCCAAGCTAAGCAGAGCTTATGTTATGGGTACTAGATAGCTGATATAAATACTTATATACTATTTTTTGTAAATACATACAATATTATACATAGAAAACACCCAAATTCCGAAACAAACATTTGGTCCGACCCGGGAGTCGAACCCGAGACCTCAAGCTTAGCAGTCGCATACGCTACCACTACACCACCGAGGCAGTCAACAAGTTATAATAGGTTCTAAAGAGTGATATAATAGGTAATCTGTGATAAATAAAACGCTAAATAAAAATAAATAACAAATCCTTACACATATCTACCTAATCTTACCTATAGGTAATGTCTTTATTAGTTCTAAGATCCAATAATTATCGAAAATATTTGTTCCTCTATGACCCTATGCAAGTAGGTAGGTATATACCTACATATAAAGAAAAATAATCGAAATGATGATAGGTAATACTATAATATACATATACATTTATAGTAACTATATAAATAATCAATAATAAAGAAAATCTTATGATCTCGTTTAATTAATTTTCCCTTACAATTCCTAGAAAGATTCCTAACAATATGACCGTAAATACTTTTTGCCGCTTTAAGTAAGTAAAAAAACTTATTATAATCCAACAAAAACGAACAACCACAAACAGATTTGGAGTTAAACTTTATCAGCTAAATCAATAACTAAATTGGCCTGGAGCGCAAAAATGACAATGGTGAAAACAGTCGCCCGCAGCGAATCCTGCAAAACTCTCATTAACCCGACTCTAATTAAAACATAATTAAATACGCGCGAGAAAAAGAGAGAACGACATTTAACTGATACTAATAAGATCGTCAAACAATTAGGACCGGCCAGCGCGAGGGAGCGGGACGGAGGATGTCACTCTCCCTCTCGGGCGCGGCGCTCTCTATTTAACTTTTAATTTATACTCATTCCTTTATATCTTTTATTGCTTCGCCCATCGCGGCTCCTAATGCGCCCGAGGTGCTCCTCACACTAATTAAATTCATGCAAGGCTGAGTGCGGCGGGCGGAGTGAGTGGGGCGGGCCCCGCCCGACGCTCGGGGCCAATGGGCGCGTCGGGCCGCCGGAGCCCGCCGGAGCCCGCCCGCCGCTCGCAGTACCAGATCCCTGATAGAGCTGTCATGTCGCGTCCGAGCGCTCGTTACGCTGTCTTGACATATTTTATTATTATTTATGTCAATTACGTTATTACTTTTTTGTTTAATGGAATAAGGAATTGGTTGTGAAATTGATTGCCTTTCGGTCGCTTATGATTCATCACTGTCAAAAATATAATCTGAAACGTGTTAATTTTGTATGATTGATAGTTTGTGAGTCATTAGAGCGATTGGGCAGACGGAGGCGTCGTAATCTAGTTTTACGCAACTCCATTGTAACCGCTCTTGGCGCTCTCCGAACTACTCACCTATTACTGCTTGATTGCGCACCCATCACACAATCACCTGTCAAATTAAAAGAATGGCTGAAATTTAAAATATAGGTACCCCCGTTATTAACTTTAACCGATTTCTGTTCATGCTTATTAAAATAATTTTATTTTTAAGTCATAAGATAATGGACTTCTACTATCTTCGCAGATATTTAAAAAAAAAAATTCTGTTCTGTAAGTACTGAGGTCATTTCACATGAACAAGCATAGGTCTGTGAACTCTATTAATGTTAAGGCTTCGGTTGTAAATCCGGTATTCCCGAAAAGGGCAATCGCAAACCATGAACCTTCCATAACTCCTTACTGATACTCAGTACATGTCAATGTACAGTCGCGCGCCATGCGGCTGAAAAAGATTATGACAACCCCACAGAGCCGTGCTAACCTACGACAAACTTATAAATCCCATGTTTGAACACCATACCAAACGATAATAAGCGTAACAGTCATATAAATAAAGTTTATTTCACCGCACCATCAACCGTCGCCTACGTTACCGGTAATTCAATGTATGCCGTCCCTTAATTTATGGCCTTGTATTCAATACTGATCTGTAACTTTACGGCATAAGGTTTGAAAGCGTTTAGCAGTGGGGCGATATACTGTCGGAGGAATAAATCTATGATATGAAGGGGGCGGGAATTAATTTGTGTGTGGTGGGGTTCGGGGAGAGGGGTGTTCGCTCCGCCCCTGAGGCGCGCCATCTCGCGTCGGGCGCGGCGTGGCACGCAGTATTCAGTACGGACAGGCCGGACACGCGCGCGGCACTCGCGCTCGGAGTGACATCGACTTCGCTAGTGTTTGTGTTGAACTCGAGTGACTATTGTGCGATGACAGTAGATAATGGTATGGTGTCTGCGTGTTGAGGGGTGTCGGCAAGATATCTGGTGCAAGGGGAGGCGGCGGCGGCGGCAGCATGGTGCTCGAGGGTGGGCTGCCGGCGCCGCTGCAGCTGTACGCGGCGGCGGCGGCGCAGCTCGCGCCCCGCCCGCCCTGGCCGCCCTTCCTGCCCTTTTTCGGAGTACCTCCGCCGTTCCTTACCAGGCCGAGGCTCCCACATCCAATGCCCAATAGGGCTCCACACGGGCCCCCCAGCGAAGATTCTAATGAAGACGGCGCTAGCAGCAAAGGTAGGGTTGCTTCTTGAAAAAGTTTCTTATAAGCCTATCATTGTTATCTATATCGGATATTTTAAGTTGGTGTAACGAGCTGTACCTATTGGTAGCAATAATTATTTTATAAAATACAGACAAATTAGTAAACCAGTTATTTCTTTGAACACAGGCAAAATTAATTTGCAAATTAATGTCTTTAAACGATTTATTCTGTCAATACCTCTATTTAAATACTTACCTAAATCCACAAAACGACTTTTATGGTTAGGATATGATTTTGTGAGGATATAGGTGCCTTCTTGTTAAACAAAATTAGCAAACGGAGCTTGGTCGCCAATATTGACATGCGCTTATTGAATGCCTATAAGTTAATAATTACGGCAGTGTACCTACCTACTATTATTTTCTCAATTATTATTACCGATATTATTCTATACAAAGTTACCTCCAGATAACCTCAACTATCTTAAGAACAGCTCATATTTCACGTCCAATAAACGGCCGTCATGGGTTCAAGCAAATAAAATTAATTAAACAGTCCCAACGATGTATCAAATTAACACGGAGATAGGTGTGGTTTATAAAAATATATATTTCTGCTAATATATTCTTTAAGTTAATAAATTTAATTAATTATAATTAGTATCTTGACAACCAACAAGATGTTTCTTAATATCAATTTGGAGATAAAATTAAATAGATTGAATGTAAACTTTGGGTTTTAATGGTACCTACTTAGCTATATTTATTAAAACCTAAGTACATATTTGATTATTCATATAAAAATTGCCGCCAATAATAGATTCTTAATTAAAAAAAAATGAGTTTCAAAATCTGTTCTTCTTTCAAAATTTCCAGTCATAAAAAAAAATTGTGTATTTTGAAGTTGGCATCGCCATCACACGGATTCAGTGCCTACTTTTTTCTATTTTAATAGTTAAATTTAGGTTTATATAAATCTCTGCACTTATTCTTGTAAATATTACCTACAGTAATTGGTGAGACGATCAATGTATTTTATACAAACAAACCATACCTACCTACGTTGATTTTTTACTGTTAAGTTGGTCAAAATTACCAAATATGAAATCCGACATGGATTGAATTTTAAGTTAATAATAGCAATTTAATTGAATTTCTATAAATAAGTAGGTACTTATTAACTACTGCGCAACAAAAAATAATTCTTTTAAACTAAATTTGTAAGAAAACTGATAATAGGCAGTTATTTAATTTAGATGTGAATGTCCGCGACTGATTATGTCAATTTAATTTCGTGAAAGTTTCCATTTTAGTAATAAACGTGACAAAACTATCTACCACTGACTAATAACAACATTAGCGACGCAGATAACCTTTATATTTAAAACGAAAGTTTTGTCTACGTTTCGTTATGTTTTTTTGTTGTTTATACAATAACACAAATTAAAATGTTGTAATATTAAATTGTTATCTGTACCTAAATGTCGCAGGCAATTAATATAATTAAACTTTTTACAAATTCGGTTGCTAGTGTAAGAATACTTGCAGTTGTGAAATTTCTGAGTAAAGTAAATTGGCAACTTAATAACTACCTAATTATTTCTGACAAAACGTCAGACATTTCTTAAATCGGAAGTGCGTTTAGGTGTAGGTTATAACTAGGAATCTAAAGGTACTTGTATTTTGGAACGGGTATGTGATTCCCGGGTTGGACCAAATGTTTGTATGATCTGCAAATATTTGTTTCGGAGTTTGGGTGTTTTATATGTAGGTATGTAAATATTTACAAAAAAAGTATTTATGGATTTATATCAGTTGTCTAGTACCCATAACACCAGCTCTGCTTCTGCTATGCTTAGCTTGGGACTAGATGGCGTTGTGTGTAAGATGTCCGATTAAAATAAAAAACAAACGATATCGATTACATGTTATTTTGGTGGAGGTCATCATAACACACAGGTTGGAGAAACTGCGTTTTGTTCAATAGATAATCAGTTGCTTAAAATATTTTAATCAGCTCCATAGTTCAGTCTTTTGAAAACACTGTTGATGAAAAATGATGAAAGCACATATAAGTATTATTTAAACTCTCTATGATAATGATACGGCCATAAGGCGAAACCGATCAGAATTAAAGTTACAAAATATAAGTTGATGAAAAGTAATATCTACTTACCGTGGTCCAAGTTAGGTAAATTTCTGTATCATTCGAACTCACTATATTTGAACTTGACTGCGCGTCAATTAGATTAACTTGACATTCAAAATCTTGAAATGTATGTAATTATTTTACACAATATATTTGTTTGATGGGAATCGTTTTTTGTTTTTCCGAAAGACGGTCCCAATTTTATGTGATCCACATTTTTTATCATTAATTTCATCACTATGAAGACTTGAAGACTCGAAGACTTAGGCTTAGACTTATAATTGAAGACTAAGTATAAATACTTGACATTGGCAGAAATAGCTGATCCGAGTGATCCGGCTGGTTGCCATTTCATCAAACAAACTAACAAAACATATTTGTTTGACATGTTACATTTATAGTCGAGAATAGGACACAATAAAATAAATCTAAGACGAAGTAATATCAACAATAGGTACACATTGACTGCAACATAAACATAGGCATATGTAGGCGTAATGTGGATAAGGTATTTTTAAAAGTGTGGTTTTTTAAAATTAAAACTTCAACTCAATGTTATTAATTTGTTAAGTAATAAATTTAATTTTCTTGTTAACATTTTACACGTTTCAATTTCTTTAATAAATAAATGAAATATTAAATAACAATTATTATTCGAAATAACATATTTTGACCTGTTATTATGTACGATAGATAGATATTTATCTTACAAAAAAAAACAGACAGCGCCGTTAATTAATTGTGCATGGGTTTTTTTAATGTCGTTGATTGTTCTTAAATTAAATATTAAGTTATTAATTTGTATGTCATATATGCTGTCACGGAATATCATTTCTTGAACATATCTTGCCATTAATAAAATGTATTGATACAAAAAAGTGATTTGGGATAAAATCTTAAACTACCTTGGTCTACAACACTGCAATAAGTATTTAAAGTGAATAATTTACATTTGTTAAACTTATTGAAAAGAAATTTAACTTGTTCCTAAATGTATTTCTAAATAAATTGTATTCAAAACTATTAAGTATTTAGTCGACATTTTATCGATGCTTTAAAATGCAATCCCGCTAGTCTAAATAGAAGTAAAATAAATTCTATTTACTATTCGAGTGACCGATTTTTTTAAGTCACTAAGTAAATATTAACTAATTTTAAATAACTTTCTTTACTTAGTAAGAACTTTCGTTCTAACGTTGATATGCGAAATTGATAAAACCCTTTATTGTCGCGGCTCTAGTAACAGATAACTAGTTATTGATTTATTAGTAACTGATTTATAACTATCACATGATTTATTCTATTACACACACATTATTATGTCGCAATTTGCTTTGTTATTCGAGAAACAATAGCAAGGTTTTTCTATAATTAACTGAGTTGATTGAATTTTAATACTAAAGTGCCTATGCTACTTTGCCTTGTATTTTTGTTCAGATCAGTAGATGTTATTTATTATTGATTAAGTGTTAGATGCATTGAAGTAATTTTACTCGTAAAATATCTTTTTCCTGTGCTGTATTATAAATAGAAAATACATTAAATCTTTGAAACTGCTTTTAAATGTAGGTAAGTACTATATTAAAATTTAATATCTATCAATATTGACGCTTAAAAACAGTTTTGTAACGTTCAATAACGTTTATTCACAAGAAATTACGTAAAACTATATTTTAATTATTGTTTTATGTTAAAATGGGACATT
The DNA here is from genome assembly GCA_916048165.1 of Spilarctia lutea. NCBI lineage: Eukaryota > Metazoa > Arthropoda > Insecta > Lepidoptera > Erebidae > Spilarctia > Spilarctia lutea. Next base: position 16,041,700 of record OU696479.1, read on the forward strand.
AAAGTTAATTAATAGCAAAATAGTAGAGGTATCGGTTTATGTTTAAATATTTTTATCTATTTGTTTGAAACTTATGGTCAATACTAAGTTATATTACGCTATTATTGTTTGTATTATATTTATTGTTAGGTTCACCTATTTTATTTATGGATGTTTTATTATCTTATCATACACTTGTATATTTTATTAATTTTATTACTTGTTTCTGTTGCTGGGGATTTTGTATAACTCAAAATCAGTAAAATTTGAGTTGTCTAATTTGAGTAAATAGTTATCGGTTTTTACTAAAAATAACTTTTTTATAAATTTAATATAATAACGGGTTTTTTCCTATATGAGTGATGTTTATTAGACGTGTAGCATGTTCTAAAATTTACAAAATTTAAAAAGATCTTTTTGCAATAGGTACTTAATAAAAAAATATATATGTACTCACCTATATCCAGTATCGTTTGCTTGAATTAAGAAAAACATTAATTTAAAAAAAAACGAAGGTGCTAAAGGTAGTAAAACCACGCTCAGAAGATCAACCTAAAATGACCGCATTCGTGCTATTGTGTTTCGTTGGTGAGTGCGTGGCCGGACATCACCATGGAGTATGGTGACCAGCACTCTTGGATTTTATTCATGATTTCCACCAGGCTATTTCCGGTGTGAAATAGCGCTTGCGCTGTATTTCACCGAGTGAGTGAGGATACCGGAGGTCCATACCCTAACCCCTCCCCCATTCCCTCTCCTCATCCCCCAAAGGTCGGCAACGCACTTGTGACGCTTTTGGTGTTGCGGGTGTCTATGGGCGGCGGTAATCGCTTACCATCAGGTGATCCGTCTGCTCGTTTGCCTCCTATTCAATAAAAAAAAAAAGGTACAGTAAATTTGGCCGGCCCATACCTACATAAAAAATACTACATGTAACACTTTCATTAATTACAACATTTAATTAATAAGTTTCTGAACGTGTGACAACGTTTGAATTGCCTCTGGATAATTGCACGATGACCGCGCACATAAAGTGTGTTTTCATTCATTTACGTTTTATATAGGTAGATATTTTTTATTGTTTATTTCGGTAGGTAATAATGTATTTCTGTATTTCGATTCAGTGAGTTTGTAATTTAATAGTCTTATTTTAAGGGTTATCCAATACTAGCACAAGTATTTTATGAACGTTATAAAAGTTGATTTTTGTGTTAATTATTTTTATTTATTCATAAGTATGTACCGTCTACAGTACAGCACATCGCAACACATTTATATTATATATATATATATATATATATATATATATATATATATATATATATATATATATATATATATATATCTAACACCTTTAAATGAGCAATTCTTGTGAATATATAATCAGAGAGTACGCCTTCCTAAAAGGCCGGCAACGCACTTGTAACGCCTCTGGTGTTGCGGGTGTCTATGGGCGGCGGTAATCGCTTACCATCAGGCAATACGTCTGCTCGTTTGCCCCCTATATAATAAAAAAAACAGAATCTCGGCAACGGCTAAAACAATTTTCATAAAATTTAATATGTTCATTTCGGGGGCGATAAATCGATTTAGCTAGGATTAATTTTAAGAAAATTTACCAAAAAATTAAATAGCTAGCAAAGCTCGAACATTCAGGTACTAGATATTAATTCGTGAAGTAAAAACTTTGACCTTTCTTATGAAAATTATGTGAACAGAGGAGGAACATGAAATTTAATACATAGTAAAAGTTTATACGGAGGAGGAAAGCTAAAAAAATATGATAAATTTTCAACCACGGAGCCACCACTAGTGTCTAAGAACAACTTGACACGTCTGAGCTGTGTCAATGTGTGTTTTATTATTTTATTTAATTTATTATTTTATGCATAAAACAAATGACAACGGTGTAAATTCTGTTGTTCGTAAACTCTCTAAAAATCACTAAAACTCACTAAAATTAAAAGATATACTAAAATTAGAAATGTCACACTAAAAATACAAGAATAGCATTTTGGAAATCATTTTATTAAAGTAAAGAATTTTAAAGTAAAGAAATTATATTTTGGTAGTATATATTTAATGAAGTGATTTTTAATACAATAAGGTCAGTCGCTATTCTGGAAGATACAAACATACATCGGATAGATTAAACCCTTGCGATTACCCTTCCTTTAAAAACAATGATTACTCTCAAAAATAACAATTAATAATATAATAGACCCAAGAATCCCATTCTAAAAGTTGGTTGAGGTTGTGATCAAAGATAATTGAATGATTCGTAAAAAAACCTTTGTCAGAATTCTGTATTGAACGAAATTATTTTTTTTCAATTTAATAGGCATACTAAGTATCTAAGAGCTGGCCTTGATAACAATACAGTAAGGTCGGATAAACCGCAACGCATACGAGTACATACAAAAATCGAAGAAAAAGCTTTATTTTCAAATAAATTATTAAATAAACTACGCATGTAATTTACTTTGATGAATAAACATTAATAAATACATGTCAAACCATACAATTCCTGAATAATAGCTTAGCTTTCCATTTTATTATTAAGTAATAAGTTTTTAAATTCATTCTTCAATATTACGATGTTCTCACAATTAGCTTCGTGATAGCAACATTCAACACGACTCCATACAAAAAGCTATCGATATCGATAAATAATACCGCCAACGATTCAAAGGTGAACTGTCAATATCGATTTTTAAAGTAATGCTTGCCGACTCTTTGGTAACACAAAATCCAATCAAGACAAGGTTGGTATCTCATTTGTAATCCAAAAATATAATACCTAGATTAAATATTGTAGATTCCAAAGTTCGTAGTATGACCTTAAGAGATCAGGAGGGATGAACAAATAATGGTATTAATAATGACGCAGCCGAGTCGCGCGTCGATACACTTATCCTTCTAGGCATAACTTATCGCTTTTATAATATTAAGGTATTATTTCCAAAATATTCTCGGGGCTCGTTTGAATAAATTTTATATTAATAAAAAATAAACGTCAGGTAAGGTGCTAAGAGGCTAACGAGCGTAATCCAAATGTAAGTTATTAGTTGGCCGCCGCGGTCTCCTGCTGAGCGCGAGCCGAGTCGATACCAAGATGTTTATCGATTCTTTTGTCGGTACTAGCGCTGAGGTGTTACCCTCGAAATTAGGATGTTAAATGTTTTGTATATGACGCATAGGCCGAACGCTTTGTATACCATTGGTTTTTTTTTTATAATAGATAATAGAAATATCAATAGGTTTTTTGTGTTGTAAATTATCTATGATCATGTGTGAATCGGTTGGGATGTACCCATTCGATGTTTCGGTAGAAATGAGTACGTAGGAATTGATATGTAATGAGGTAGTGTGCTGTTATTATTTTCGCTTGTTATGTTAATTGGCCAGCCTGCGGTCCCTCGGTACAAAGCAGACGGGTTACATTAATACGCGCATAAAGCTTATAATTACTGTAATCTTGGACAATAACATGATTGAAAGTGTTGCTAGTGCGTATTTTATTAATAGCCAGATTGGCTAAGCGCTATTTATGTTATAAATTACATGTCTCTATTGGGTATGTTATCAACGCTATCGTTGTTAATTATATATTTACTGTTAGGCAATAGAATTAATGTTTTATGATGAGAAAGAGAATGCTTTTTATTTATTACTGAGTTATGACCATGGCCGATGTAATCAAACAAATTATTGTTGGTGACATATTCAAGGTGAAAATAGTGTGGTGAAATTATTAACTAATAGTGATATTTAAAAAAAAAAAATAAATATTTTTACTCTTGAGTCTACTTTAGAATTTTTATGTAATTTGTTAAGCTACAACTCCATTTTTCTAGTCCTCCCTGCCTGTTTACTAATGAAAACTAAATAAAGGTACTACTACACTTATCACGAAAAAGTAAGTAAATTCAGGTACTATATTTAAATAAATATTGAAACATATTTAATGAGTAAATAAATATTTTTTCTGACATCTAACACACAACGCCATCTACTCTCAAACTAAGTAGAGCTTGTGTTATGGGTCCTAGACTACTGATATAAATACATATATATATATATATATATATATACCTTTTTTTGTAAATACATACATATTATACATGGAAAACACCCAAACTCCGAATGAAATATTTGCAAATCATACAAACATTTGGTCCGACGCAAAAATCGAACACGAAACCTCATGCAAAGCAGTCGCGTACGCTGCCACTGCACCAACGGGGCAGTCAAACAACAAAATGATATTATTTTATATATTAATTATAGAAAGAACACTCTGGTAGCGTTGACCTTCAAGTAGATGTACCTACAAAGTCAATATTGCACAGCTATCTATATATACTTACTTACTAATAATGTACGACGTTTCATCCAATCTTTATATTAAAGATACCGATATTTATTTCTTTATGTATTGTCACAATAACGTAAATAGTCTGAAGAACAGTTACATAGTTAAACAAAACAAATGACACTCATTTGAAGTTAAATATTACATTACAGTTAATAACATTAATGAATAAAGATTTATTTCATTTAGCTACTGAATGTCGTAAAACATTTTTTAATCTATATGATAATAATCATTGTTAAAATTAACATCGATATGACGTCCGCAACCCGGGGACAACACTATGATGTTTTGACACTTAAGTGTCAATTCATAAATGTGTCATAAACGGATGATGAGATTGAGTGAATGATTTCATTTATCCGCAGAGGCTTAGAGTACAACAGAGATACGATTGTTCATCTAGTTTTCAGTTTCATATTTTGCAGATAGATCGAGGAGATTAAAAAGGTTTTTTTTATGAATACCTAGTGTTGTCGAAAGAAATATGTATCGGGTATATTGTTATGAATAAATAAATATTTCGGACATCTAACTCAACGCCATCTAGTCCCAAGCTAAGCAGAGCTTGTGTTATGGGTACTAAACAACTGATATGAATACATGTATACCTTTTTTTGTAAATACATACATATTATACATAGAAAACACCTAAACTCCGAAATAAATATTTGTAGCCTACACAAACACTTGGTCCGACCCAGGACTCGAACACGAGATCTCAAGCACAGCAGTCGCTTTCAACACCACTGTGCCGCCGAGGCAGTCGAAAAATAAAGTAATTAATTAACATACCTAGGTATTTTAATATCGGAGTGTGCGATAAAAACTGCACGGATGGCGAAGTGGTATAAGTCACCTTGCCGTTTTCGCGATGAGTGTTGTGGATTGTGTGTTCAGAGTCTGAGTGTTTTCTGTATCAGTTTCATGTAGGTATGTTTGTAAAGTCCCTCCAAAGATGGAATATATCAGATTTCTTAATATTGAAGGCATACAAGTTGTTTTTTTTTTTATGAAGACAAAGCCCTTTTTTGTCATGACAAACCTTCAACATATGTAATATTATCTTTTGCACGCGGCTCCGCCCGTGTGTTTGTCGGTTAAGGTAGCAAAGGGTAGCCTATTTCCTTCCTCAAGAATCAAAGTATCTCCAAGTTAAATTTCATTAAAATCGGTGAACCGGTTTGTCCGTAAAAGCAGGACAGACAGACAAACAAAGTTACTTTCGCATTTTTAATATAGATATGGATTATAAATGAGACACGAATTACGTAACATATAAAAGGTGACAGTTGAATTAAAACTCTATTTATTGTTTAACAAAAAGACAACCCCACATTAGGACCAAACATCCTGTGTCTCGGGGGACTTTGGAAACATACATTAAACGAACATAAAGAAAACCCAGACTCGGGACAGCAATTTGTGGATCACACAAAGTGTTGTACCGCGTGGAATTTGAACCCACGACACTTGGCGCAGTAGCAAGCGGCGTGGCGCTGAAACCACTAGGCCAACTGTGCAGTCAAATGATAGTTACAAAAAAAGAATAGCAAAAAAGATATTCATGTCACTTTGGGAGACAGATGGACGACTGTGTATTTAAGTAAATATAAATTCTGATATACTTCTAATTTATGTGTAAGTCTATACATTTCACAAAATTATGATAGGTGGAGGATCGGGTATCATGTTCCTCCACCCAACACAAAGGGAGGATCCTCCGACCAGGCGAGGTGATCATGCCTGGCGGGCCACTGTCCAACTGTTGATGTTGGGATGTTGTATATAATGATAATCGGCGCGAGAACTTCTATTACGCAATTCAGGATTGGTAGTTACTCCTTGTAGTGCGTTACTTTGTAGTTCAGTGTAACTTCGGTAGATGGCGCTGCAGTATGTTATGTTGTATGTGGAGGCCGCCACACATTTCTATTTAAATAATTACTAAATTTATTGCAGACAGACATGTAAACTACATACATATTAGACATATACAAACTGTAATAAAAATATCATATAAAGATCACCTGTGCTTGAATGTAGCAGTAGTAGCAGGTGCAACAGATGTGTCCAAACTAATAAATTGTCCAACTGCTAACTTGCTCTCTTCGACTACAAAGAGCTCGTAAAGGTGAAAAAGGGAGTTAAAAATGTGTAGGTTTATTTTACATATGATCAACGATCATTATCTTTAGAGGACGTTGAAAACTCGAGTAGTTGAGCCACGCTGATTTCAACTCAAACGGACCGACTCTGCGGAGCGGTATTACCTTCGCACATAAAATCAATCTAAAATGACAGCGTCCGTGCTGTCGTGTTCCGTTGGTGAGTGCGAGACCGAAGGACCAATGATGCAGAAGCATCTCTAGGCCTACACCATGGTGCATTGCTTCGTTGTCTGCATACGCAATGAGTATGGTGGTCACAACTCTTGGATTCTGCTCATGCTTTCCATCAAGCATAGTAGAGTCACTTCTGGAAGCTCATAAGAAAGTTCCTCAAGGAAATCACTCATCAAATTAGGGAACGAGTTTTTGATCAATAAATTATTTGAATAACCAAAAATTACATCTGACATTGGTGACGTTTTTTTCACAATCTCACACAAGTTTAATATTCTGACTTCCGAATAACAGCACCCGAGGAGCAGCTGGAACACAGCACAGCTAAGATTCAGACCTCTAGAGAGAGCGAACCCAAAAAGGTCTTAAGCAAAAACACGAAAAAAGTTTATTAAAACACACAGAGAGCGATAGTTAGAAGTGGAACATTTTTCCAAAATTTAAACGGCCGTAACTGTGGTATAATATTAAAATAATAATGATTAAATTCGGTTCATAAATAAGAAACAAATTGCACAAAATATATACCTACACAAATTCAAAAGCTCTTCCTTTTTGTAGACAGTTAAAAGTAAAATAATATAGTACTAAAGATCATTACTTTGATTGTTAATAATAATTACAAAATCGACGAGAAATTCTACACCATTCAATAAAATAAAAATACTACCAGAATAACCTACAGTTTAAATATCAACTCACTGTCATAAAGATGAAAACTCTTTAATGTTTTTTTTTAATTGAATAGTGTCCAGACGTATGAAAATAACATTACACAGAGAAGGAAAACTTTGGACGATCCTAATATCAACACGTCTTGGTAGACTGCTATAGTAGGATATAACCCCCCCATCTAAGGAGATGCATATTAAGGAGAAATTTCAAAAGTAAAAGATTGTAATGTTAGTTTTATTGGGTATTATAGAAACCCTTTGGTAGAGTACCTATACGTAAGCCTCTTCCAATTTTTCATTTTGCTCTAATTTCGTCCAGTTTTTGTACGTTTGATAAATCAAATACAAATAAAAATCAAAGCAATCGCTTTGAGAACAAAAAATACATGGCCTAAGATTGCGATTTCTAATTCATTCCATTTTTTTCTGTCAACTAAAAGTTACGGAAGCGCGCCTTTTTTGCATTGATAAATCAAAACAATTGCTGATTGTCTATGCTTCTGCTTTTATTTTGTTTCGAAGTAAAACTAATCGATTCGATATTTAAACATGAAACCAAGTGTTTGCGTTAAAGTTGATTGATTTATATAATTAGGTAAGAGTATACGATACAAGGAAATCATTGCTTAATAATTAAAAACCTAATACCTAAGGACTTGTAAATTTTTGCTTTGCTTACTACTTAGGTATGGGATTCAAAATTATTCTAAAGAAGACTCAAAGGTCGACGATGCATTTGTTATTTCTGAGTTGCAGGTTTCTGTTAGGCATTTAATAAGTGGCATAAACAACTTACTCCCTTAATCATAAATGTTATTTAACTTCAAGCAAAAGTTATGTGTTATTTTCAACTTTAAGGCTTTGAGTTTAATGTTAAAAATAACACAGAAACGTTGATCAATATTTTAGGCATAGGTAGGGGTAATAGTTTCTAGAGACGTTTTAATAATGGCACTTTGTATTGAATAGCGACTTATTAACCAAATTAGGAAATAAAACAGGTTTGGTAATATTGTCCTTACAAGGTTTTTAAACGGGACAGCTGACCCGTGCTTCAGTATACCATCTTTTTAATAACAGTGTAAAGCCAAAACGATTAATTTATATTAGAGTTTTGCTATGTTAATTACATAGGTTCCGTGTTAGTGACAAAAAAATTGTATTTAATGTGTATGTATTAAAAATGTATTAGTTTAAATAAAATGTGTATATCTATGGTAGGTACTCTACAGTCTTTGACTAAGAAAATTACGGCAGGCAAGTGCCACTATCCGTCTGACAAGAGTTTCAAAATGAGATCGTTTTTTGTTTTTTAGAAAGACATTTCATGTCATCCACATTTTATATACTTTTTATCATTAATTTCATCACGACGACGACTTGAAGACTCGAAGACTTGATAATTGAAGACGATAAATACTTGACATTGGCAGAAATAGCTGATCCGAGTGATCCGAGAGTTTTTAAACCAATTTACTTTTAAACTTTCTATTTAATATATTTTTTCGTCTTTTGATTACAATTTGCCAGCTATAAAATTGGTTTTATAAAATTTCCAGCAAATATTTTTCTATCTATTAAGTTTATTACACTTACAAAATAAAAACATGTTTAAAATCTACTATATTACAAACCTTTTTGTAGGGGTTAGTAATTTATGCGTTGCTCCATTGCAGTAGAGTCCCCCTTTTCCTTTTATTGATGTGCTTTTGACTAGCCGTGATTTCTGTTTATTAGGCCATTTAGCCGTTATTGTTGCTTGTTTGTTTTTCTTTTATTATAGTTGTTTGTGTTGTACCTTTTATTGGTTATTTATATTTACCACAACTTATAACTTGCCCGATAGTTGTTAGATTGTCATAAATTTGAAAATAATTAATTGAAATGCTTACAACTTCCTATGTCCAATCCAGTTCCATGTTTTACCGTAGAAAGTCATCATCATCATCATCAGCCCGTTACAGTCCATTGCTGGATATAAGCCTCTCCCAAGGAACACCACAGAGCCCGGTCTGTTGCTTTTTACATCCAGTCGCTGCCAGCCCTCCTACGCAAGTCGTCCAGCCATCTGGCCAGAGGGCGTCCCACTCTACGTTTGCCAAGACGCGGTCTCCATTCTAAGACGTAGAAAGAACGTAGAAAGTATAAGGATATAATCACGAGATATCTACACTTAAGCACTTGCATATTGAACACCCACAATTTCCCGAACACAATAAATTTCTAAGACAAACCAACTTAGTTGAGTCTATTACCTACCGATGAAATTTTAGGTTTTGAATGTGTAAAATAGGAGTTCAATATGAAAGAAAAAGTATAACAGGTTCGCATACCTCTTATTCAAACTGCCAGTTAGATGGTAGTGCAATCCCCAAACCGGACTTCTATGTCATTTGATTTCTATATCGAATGTCTATTTATTTATTTATTTATTTACACTTTATGCACTTTGTACATCAGCGGAATTAATGCCCATGGTATTCTCTTCCAGTCAACCTTAGGGTGGTGTAGACATCTTGTAGGGAGGTGCACAGGGTTACATAACAGTATCACATGGTCTATTGTAGATATCACTGGACTAAAAATTCCTAAAACTTAATTCAATATATGAAACATTCAGTAAAGTAAATATTCAAAAGTCGTCACACAATCACATACAAGGAATTAACACATCACTAATATCTAAATAAGTATATGGCATTGCGGCGATACGCATTAATATGTGAGCGACTTTCTGCGGTCATAAACAACTACTCAAATATTGCTCCGACGACACATAACGTTAAAATTAAACCTAAGTGCGAGGGGAAGCATGTCACCGCTTCTTACTTACGCATATAAAAACAGTCTCATTACACAAAACAAGTGACAAAAGGCTAAAAATGTTGATAATAAAGCCTATTAGTCAAGTCGTCGGGCAGTCGCAAGGTGTGCGAAATGTAAGTGAACCGGGAGGGGGCCAATTTCAAGGATCATTTCCTCACCCAACGAGGGAAGGACTTTCGTGTAAAAATATAACCAAAGATACCGTGTTCCAGACCTCTTACACCGCACAGCTGTTGTTTAAATTGAAACTTTAATAAAGTGCTCAGTGTAACCCGGGATTTTTATGTCGTTTACGTAATTATAAATTAATATGACAGATTTATAGTTTGTACAAAACATTTCCGCACTTGGAGAGAAGACATCGATATATATGATCGCAAGTACTCAATGTTTTATAGCCGTTCCTGTAATAAGCACATGTGACAAAGCGCCATTAAAATTTGATTACACCCAAAAATAGTCTAGCGTCATCGCATCTTGCGGCGCGAGCGACGCGTGTCGAATCGTTCGTCGCGTGCCCCAAAACACGCATTTGTCAAATTCGATTCGCTTTTTTTAGTATTTACTTTTTCATAGAGAAACGTTTTCACCCCTTCTAGAAATTGGTCACGGGAGAGATGTGTGATTTTATACCAATATGTGCTGTTACTTGGCGGTTTATTGGTTATTTCGGTTGCGAGTGGCCCCGTGGGCCAGTTAAACAGTTTGATGCGCCTAGCAATCAAATGTTGATGGAAGTACTTATATAATTATTTAATAGCTCACTAATAAATTTGTCATCTTTATCACACTTATATTTTTATTATAAAGCAGCCGGTTTGTGTCGTTATAACCTCAAGTAATTAACTGTCATAAAGATGTACCTACGTAAAATATAAGCGTGAGTTGTGATCACGTTGAGTTACTTCTAGATAAGTTTAAATAGGAATACTAAAGAATAACTGGTTAATTAATAGGCAGGTAATCAGACAAGAAGAGTATTGTGGGTTTGATCTCAATATGGAACAAAACTTGGTATATACTCGTATTTTATGTATTGGTGTGTAAAGTCCCTAGCGTGTCTTTTAAAAAAAGAAGAAATTATTTAGTATCCTTAAATAGTAACATGAGCTAACAAAGAAATAGAAATTACTGCAGTGAACTACTGTTTAAACCTGCTGCAACTAAAGTTATAATTGAATGGACTTTTTGGTTTGTGTGTATTATTTACGTTTGTTATACAATTCGTGGAGGATCCGGTTCATGCCTCTTAACGTGGTTCATCTGGTCATCTTAGACTATCATTTCGATACTAACATACTTAATTAATAATAATTTATACATAATCTTTTGCAATCTATGCAGGAAAATCCAATAATTCAATGTTTTATAGAGCACATTTTAAATTGTATTAAAATCATTTTAAACATTGCCCCTGTCGCACAGAATTTGTTCACACAAGTCCATTGTTTTATAATGTTGTAACGAATCGATTTGTGATGAATAAAATGGCGACAATTTTTTGTGCGGGATCATTAAAAAAAATGTCACCCACGTCTTTTGTTCAAAGACAAAAAAAACAAATACCAAATTTTACGGTTCAAATGTTATAAAAAGATAATTAAGGTCTTTTTTGTTATTTGCTTATCAATTTGTTTTCGCATTAGACAAATTTAGTGGGAAGGGTTTTTCTGTGTCTAATAAAAAATACTCCCATGTGTTTTTTCTGTTCTAATTTGATTTGTGTTTGTTTATTGTATTTGTTTGTTTTTTGTTTTTTTTCGTTTATATTTCTGGTACCTAACTAGTTGTTCCCACCCCATATTATATGTCATCGTGACCTTTGATGTTTAGTGAGATGATACATTTCTTTAATAAGCTTATTTTAGTCCTTAACGCATCAATGTTCTACAAGGCTTGACTTGATTAATTATCATTTTTTTTTTTTACTTTTATGACTTTTTTATCTTTTTTTGTAATAATAAATACACAGAACGATCAGGCGAGTTGTTTGTTTATAAAATAATTATAATTTAGATACATATTTTCATATTATATTTATTTTGAATATTAATAGTTGACGGAATAAATAGGGTAATTGTTACCGATCACTCAAACTAAGATTAAAACGAATAAAAACTTTAGCGAGTTTGTGATCTGTATATGAGTAGTATTATATTGTTTATTACTGATTAAAAGGCTTGTTTTTAAATACCGCTTTGGTTGTTGTTGCTTCCTAATTAAAGGTAACTAATATTTAAAAAGTTATAATTATGTTGATTTAAATTTTCTTACTCTATGGTACACACCGTAGGTACATCCGTATAAAATGATCAATTATCCCGGCGCCGATTGTCAGAGCCTCAAGAATACCCTCGAAAGCGAGCTGTCTGAAGAATGGAGGTCTCTCAATATGTTAAGAGCGGTCATCCATCCATAGACTGACCTGGCCACGATTGCTTAACTTAACAATGTACTAGTAAAGAATAATGAAAAAAAATTGACAGCAAGATTATGGTACTCTCCAATTTAATTCACTTCTACCTGTTTGCGCTATCCTCCAATGACTGTACAGTAAAAAAATCCTTTATATTTCCCATAAACAACTATCATTCCGACCTCAAAACGAGTAATACCCGCATTAAATTCGCAAATAAGCCCTCAAAATCTCATGTCATGCAAAAATTAATCCGTTTTATCAAAGAACAAGCAGATAATCCTATTGCGTATAACATATTGCTAACCCTGAGAACTCACGGGGGTGTGAGAGACCCCTTACCATAACTAACCCTATTAAAAAGTGGCTCCAACCCTCCACTGCATTAATGTAGCATAAAATTAACCCGCGCGTCACGCCCGATGCGTGCAATGTTTAAGTACGACATTTCTGGTTGGGGGTCTAAAGGACCGTTAGGATTTTTGGTCAGTTTTGAGTGCATCATAAGTTAAATGCATAAAGTTTATGAAGCTTGTAATGATTTTGGACATAAGTAAGTATGTTTGTTTTTTTTAAAGTTTCTGTTGTTTAGGTTTCGGTGTTTATGTAGATCTTTTTTAAGTCTTTTTCTGGTTCAGTTAGGTTCAGATTGTAATAGTAATTTACAGGTTTGAGACTCTGACCTGGTTGTAGTTGTTACTTCGGTTGATTAACTGGTGTTATGCCCTTCATAGAGGCGATGACAATACCTGGCAATATGATCATGCATGGTAGTCCGCGGTCCAAGCAATTGTAGATATTGGGAAGTTGCCTATTAGATGCTTATGGGTGTGAAATTCTCACGACGATAATTATATCGCGATACATGAATAGCAGTTACTCGGTACTTCTCCGTGTCTTCGCTAGATGACGCTGTAACATGTTTTTGCTGCACTGTTTATGGAAGTCACCTATCTTGCATTTTATAATTTCCATAAAAGCATTATTCGTTGCCTATGATTTTTAAACTTTCCTGGTTGTTTTATTGAAGTCTGCTAAAGTCATTCCACTTTAACTGATGAAAAGTGTGAGTAGAATCCAAGAGCAGGGCCACCAGAACTATGATAACCAGGACTGAAATTATTATGAAAAAAAAAAGAGAGGTCTCGAAGTTGGAATGTACATCTTGTGTTGCGGGGAACTTTACAAACATACATGAAACGGACACAAAGAAGACCCAGCCTCAGTGCAATTTGTGGATCACACAGATTATTGTTCCATGTGGGATTTGAACACATAACACTTGGTGCAGTAGAAAGCGGCGCGACTTGCTTGAAACCACTAGGCCAGTTGTGTAGTTTAATCGTATTATTATTGAGTGAAAATGTTTTTGTGAAATTTGAAATAGAATAAGGATATGAGCGTTTGATGGACCCTATTTGCCCCTTTAGATATATTGACGTGAATATAGATCCTTAATTCAGCAGAGAACAGCAATAGCAAATTGGATCTGCAATAATACAAGTACAATAGGCTTCAGTCATATTTGGAAACACGGTTTATGATTTAATATAGCATTGTATATCATAAGCTTTTAAAGGGAATCGAATGCACGAATCCTGAGTCTGTAATAGATTGTTCTACCGTTGCATCACATATAAGTATCGTCAAATAGTTAAATGTGAATAGGCTTGTATTGAGAGAAGTAATTAAATATAGTCATGAATAAAATTCATTACTTTTAAACGCTATAACTCCTTTCAACTATACAGAAATTAAATTATTTATTTCACACCCAGAGTGTATTGATGTTTAATATTATTGAACCCGAGGAAGTATTCTAAATTTAAGATCACAAATCACTACATAGTATAAAACAAAGTCGCTTCCGCTGTCTGTCTGTCCCTTTAAATGCTTAGATCTTTAAAACTACGCAACAAATTTTGATGCGGTTTTCTTTAATACAGGAGTGATTTAAGAGGAAGGTTTATATGTTTAATACATGTATAATATAGTAGAGAAATACCGATAATTTTAGAAGTTTCTAATCTGTAATGAAAATAAACACATTTTTTTGCGCTTACATTGCAAACGCTGGCTGAAACCTACGTCATAGATCAAAATAATGTACTACATTATTGTACACCATATAAAAGTCTACAAAAAAGTCTAGCATAATGTATGTCTATCTCTTAGGGGTAACCCGCCACAACCATTTTTATTCCTTTCTTTTTACGAGAAACTATGGCTTATTTATAAAGCGATTTTAAGCAATACAGCATTAATCTTATTCTATTAAGTAACTTAAATACATTGTACATTTCATATAGATCCATATGGCCCTGTACAGTATGTAATTCAAATGAATTTTTTCAAAGACATTACAGATTTAAAAAGCATGAATCGTGTCTATGGTGCAGTGCAGTATGAAATTATAGTCTAGCCTTTACAATAGTCCGACTGCTTCCTTGATTTATATATAACTGTTGAACTAGTCTATTTTCATCAATCATTATTATTTCTTTGTTTCAAATTTTTTCTCCGTGATATAGTGATTTATAATTATAATAATGAATTGACATTGTTCACTACCTTAATGTGTAACTATAAAGCTTGAAAATGTTCAAAATACAATTATTGCTATTTGAAATAAGTAAAAAATTATATTATACAAACCAACTACTTGATGAACAATGATCCTTTTAGAATTAAAAACCATTTGTATCAAAATGACGCCCCTAAATCAAGCAATTATCGAACGTCCACCGCCCTCGTGCCACAACGTCGCGTCGTGATAATAACACGAATAAATCTACGCAAGTCGCGTCGGAGATAATGCAAGTTCGGAAGCCGAGCCGGTACTCGTTACCCTCCGCATTGGAGGGTTAATGATGTTTGTAAACAATACCCACTACACTGAATTAACTATGTCAGTGACTTGAGTTTTGTTTTAGATTTATAGTCATCAATATATATATCTTGTAGGTATGTATATAAATAAAATGATTAGCTGAAGCCTGAAATGTTTTACACGCATAACTTCCGATCGACTGCACCAAATTGGATAATTCTTATTTATGCGTTCGTTATTGTTAGGACAATGTAAAAACTAAACATACATCTTGGAGTTGTCTGTTTGTAATATTAATGTAACCACTTTTTACTAAATGCTTTTGTATGTATATACAGTACATATACCATTTTTTTTTTTTTTTTCAATTTTTGTCTCTGTTTGTTCCGGCTAATCTCTGGAAAGGTTGGACGCACTTTTTTTTAGACTAGCTTTAGAGTTACCCGCGTTTGTAAACGCACAACATTAACCGCGGGTAACATCGCGGTCATTGTTGTACACAGCTAGTAATTTAAAAAGTATGGGTGGATGGATAACAACAATAATGTAGGTATTTATTGTTCACAAGCACAAGTTTACAATAATAATTCACAGTTTTATATCACTTATAACCACAAATATTGCACTGCTGATACTTAAAAAGGAAAACCTGTGCTTAAAGTACGAGCATCCATTTACATGGCACTTTTGCCATGCACATTTGATAGCAAGTAATCTTTGCTATCAAAAACAGAGATTGATAAAAAAGTAGAATTTCGAAATAAGAATACTTCAGGTAGTCAAAATGATAGAAAGGGACAGAGAGAGGAAGAAAATCTCTCTCTATTTATTATTACGTACGAAACTGACTTATAAGTAAGTTCAAATGTTTTAAACTAGCCACTACTTCAACGTATACGACAAATAAGGCCTATTGGTTTTGATAGCTATCTTTAACACTCGACATCCCGTATTGTTACTGGGCCCGGACCGCAGTCGCCTGATATATTGCGCCCTAGGGACACACGGCATTGTTCTGTAATAACGACCATAGATTACTCAGCAATATACACATGTTTGCTATTGGATGTTGTTTGTTTTGCTCAATTCGACCACTGTAGTACGTTTGTGTAGTTTCATTTAAACTACTTATTACAACTACTCACTATTTACTTTCTAAAATAGATTGATTTTATACTCTAAGCTGCCATGGTGTGGATGATCATGCTGCATTATTGCATTGTCTGCATTCGCAATGAGTATGGTGACCACCAGACGTAGTAGAAACACTTTGACGGGACCATTCATAAAAAAATAAAAATTAAATAAGACTCTTTGTATAGATACACCATTTGGTAACATTATGGTAGTAATCATACTACTATGGTAGGTTTATATGGTATAATATTAGGCGGTGTTTAGTAGGATTCTAAACTAAGACAACTATTTTTGCTTCGTAATGTATGTGTGTGCTTTCGTATGTTGGGCCTCCGGTATCCTCACTCACTTTATCCAAGACTTGTGAAACCAAAATAGTAATTTAGTCATTTTACAGATAACTGGCCCTAAACAAAATATTTACAGTAAAACCAGTAGTGTAAGGACTAGTTTCATCACTTGCAGATAAAGTTCTTGATAAATTAATTTGAACTTATCTGTCAGAACAATAGGTATCCAGTCTTACAGAGAACATTAATTTACCGTATTTTGTTAAATTGTAGTTTTTCCGTAATGTTGGTAGCGGTATACCTATGATACCAATGTAACCAACATGAGATGATTAAATAAGTCGGGCACAGACGCACAACAAACAGTCTTCTTGGCAGAATTTATAGCTCTCGCGGGAATCTCCACAGATAATGTAGGGCCAAAGTTAAAGCCCGTACGCAAAAAATAACAGTGTGTTATCGTTTTCGCAAAATATATTTGCGTTTATTTTTGAACGCAACAACAACTATTTGATTTTACGCGAGACAATGAATATTTATCCCACAAAGTACTTTTGTAAGAAATAATAAGTAGGTAGGTAAGTAGGTATATACTATTTGAAACCATTTGTTCATGTATTAGACGATATGATTTTAATTTTGAATAAGTCATTAGATTTTTGATAAACTACAAAATTGGAATGAATCTCAAATAGCAATCAAAATGCGAAATATCAATATTGACGATTACACACCTCATTTGATCTCCAAGCTATCATAAATAAACAAAAATGATACCTACTCAGTTGAATAATTTAAATAAATACATCAAATAATTTGTTTTAAATCACTTTATGTTTGCGCTTTTTTCTTTTCGAATCTGTCACTTAATTGCAACTGATGTGAGTCAATCTCAAATGTTTATAAAAGTAATAAATATGTCTAATATTGACACGGTCATTTTAAAATGTAGCCAGTTATAAAATTAAGTAACAGTTTGGGTCTCACAATTTTGTGCGGTTAGAACTAGGTACGTTATGATTTGATGAGATTTCATTTCTATTTGTTAGTAGGTATATTAAAAGAATCATCAGTAGTCAATAACTGTATAGCTGAATTTATTATTTTTATAATGACTTTTTTAGGTTTTTAAATCTATACTAATAATAAAGCTGAAGAGTTTGTTTGTTTGAAAGCACTAATCTTAGGAACCGCTGGTCCGATTTGAAAAATTATTTCGGTGTTGGATTGTCCATTTATCGAGGAAGGCTATAGGCTTTATTATCACGCTACTACTAATAGTAGCGGAGCACCAATGAAGAATGTTTCAAAACTGGGGAAAATTTTCAAGCTACGGGCAATACGAGTATAAGACGCAAACGATGTTGCGTGGGTCAGCTAGTATTCAATATGAGAGCAATAGCTGAAACCTACTAAATGAATATAAAGATGTATTCTTGGAACAATTTTTCACTCGTTTCGATAATTACTCTTAAATTTAATGTGAGGATAATGGTGACGGATTTATTAGAAGTAATTTACCGAAATCAATGGGCTCAGTAGAACAAAATATGAAATAGAATCATCTTTAATAATGATTTAATACCCTTACCCAATCAGTCAATTCTCAGTAAGTTCGTCAAAAACCCATGTAGGATTTTAGAATGCATGTAGCATTCTAAAATTGTATATTTCTGTGCTATTTGTGTCATAAAATGTCCTAAAACACGTACCTAACCTTTGTGTTGTGGTAATACTGTTTCTTTATAAGAAGGCTTTAAAACGAATAACATTTAACGTAAGTATAAATACCCTGTGTTTACAATCAGTACATTACGTACGAAACAAAATATTACAAAAACATTCACAACAAAACTATTTAACAACAGAACGCCGCCTATTTATTTCAAGAACGAATCTATTCATTGTTTGATTACCGTACAATCACGCAGAGGCGACAATGTGCCATCATTTTACGCGGCAACCGCAGACGCCATATTGCCAATTGCTTGTACAAAATTCATAATACAGTGGTAAAACTCTAACAAAATGCTGTATTAGCGTGAACATGATTTACGATACGTTTATTTAGCACAATTGACCAGAACAAAGTAGGAAAATATGTACAAAAACGACAAAATATTCAAATTAATATATAATTTTGATTTAACTACGTCAACATTAAATTGAATGAGAGGAACCTACCTTGCAGATGAATTATTGAATGAATTTTGTATACTAAATTAACAAGCTGAAAACATCAAAGTAATGGTACAAATCAGCTATGAATGACCCATAAGTTCTTATGAAGGCGTGCTGTTCGATATAAGATTATTTGTAAGAACTGCACACTATTTTACTGGTTTTTCCGCTGACGAATTGCTAGAGTAAGCTAATAGGCAGGCTATGTGCTGGAAATTTTACCTCCACTACTTCACATGGGCCTCTTCCATTGCACACCAGATCGAAATTAGACTTGCATTCATCTTCTGCCAGCCATCTTGCGCAAGTCACTCCACCTGGCCATTACGTTTGTCGAGACGGGGTCTCTACTCTAGAACTCTTCTACTACAAAATTGTTTTTACTATTCAGAAAATAACAGTGGGTTTGAGTTAAATATTATTATTTTATTACACCCTATTTTCACTGGCACAAAATAGCGGCTATAAGCGGTCGTGTATATAGTTATAAATATATAGAAGTGCAATTTATCATGTTTCAATCTCGAAGTAGCCGCGGGCGAGGCGATCCGACTAGTAGATGCTACGAAATATTGAACATCCAATCCAATACATGTGAAAAAATTCTATTCACCGCCTTACGTAAGCTTTGTTTGAATACCTATTACTACCTATATATATAATTCATTTCATTTGAAATACAATAACCAAGAATAATATAACAGTTAATAAAGAACATCTTTTGCCTTCGACTAGCGTAAAATCATTGAACTGGAATTTTGTTTTCCAATAAATTTGTTGTTGTCTGGTATACAGTTCAATAAAAGTTGTAATTTACACCTACGGTTAAACTCGTGTTCGTATTTTTAGATATATCAACTAGGTCCGAGTCCAATATTGAACCACTTTAAGTGCGAATCTACTTGACGTATTGTCTACGATTAGACCCACATAGTACCTACGTTATTTTACTGTCCTTTTCTAATGTGAATGATTCAATAACTTTTAAATTAATTAAATAAAATTAACTACGTATATTTTAAATTAAACATGTTTATCTTGGAAAAGGAAATAATATTAAATAAAACCCGCAAAAATGATTAAAAGTTAACACCCGCAAATATAAACCGCAATTTACTTTTCCAATTAGTTCGATAATCGCAAAACGGAACACGCGACCGTTAATCGCATCTGAGCCATTCTTATTCAGTCCTTAATACGCGCAAATGACTTTTAATAATATGTATATTGCTGGTAATTTCAGAAGTTCAATTCTATAATCCGCCATTCATACAGTAGCTTGTAATTGTACGTTGGTAGAATAATATTACTCGACACTATTAATGAAGGGCAAGCCTACTACGAGCCTGTCGTCGATGAGCTAGTAAACCAGTTTTTTGAAAAGGTAATGCAAGTTTCATTTGTTGTTTTAAAGTTGATCAAACTATTTATGAGCTGGTTAAGCTAGTAAATACTTATGACTCTATGTATTAGGTGCTTAGCTCTTTATCCTTTAATGAAAATTTTAGTATTTTCTAAAAATAAATTTATTTGAAAAGTAACACCGAGTGGATATGATAGGAATGTTTATGTTTGAATTTATCCACAATTCTTCATAAGTTCACATCATCATCAACTATAAAAGCGATTGTAAGTCTTTTTTTATGGAATATGAGGCAAACGAGCATACGTATCGCCTGATAGTAAGCGATTACCGCCGCCCATGGACACCCGCAACACCGGCGTCACAAGTGCTTTGCCGGCCTTTGGGGGAATGGGAAGAGGGATGGGGGAAAGGTTGGGGTGTGGTCCTCCGGTATCCTCACTCACTCGGTGAAACACAGCGCAGGCGCTATTTCACACCGGATGTCTGTGAGGCCGTGGTATCACTCCGATCAAGCCGGCCCATGCATGCCGAAGCGTGGCTCTCCCACGGTTTATTATTATTATTTAATTACTTTATCACACTCAAAAAAACGTGGAACGTTACACGTAAAAACTAAAAGACTGTCTTTTGTCTTTTAAGAATCAAAATAACTCCGTGACTAGAACCAGTTACTTTAGCATGTATAAAATTGGTACCTATTATTTAGGTTCAAAAACCGTGTAAGTTTAACAAATAGTCAATTCATTTCGGCACAATCACTAAATATATACTTAAAGTTATAATTATTATGTAAGATAACATGTTTTTAAAACAATATCATAAAACCTTGTTTTATAGCCATGTTGTTGCCAGTATATTAGATTAATCGAGCCTATTAAGGGGTAATAACATATTTTTAATATGAAGACATTATCAAGTTGAACTTGTGACACGGTCGTGTACAACACGTAGGCAATATTCTGAACCCTCGAAGACAATATTATTTTTGTTACTTTTCCCCCCTCTACCCATAAATAGTAACAAAAATATTATTTTTGTTTTTGATTTAAACATGGAGACCTACCGTCGTTTATGGACACGGCAAGAGTTGCGTTTAATGGGTTACCTTCCTTTAATTAGTTTTCTCTCTAGAATTTGAGGAAGAGACGAGGGTGGAAGGAGGGAGTCGTGAAGATAGGTTTTACCTGAAAAACAACGAAATAATGCTCACCAACATGTTAAGCATTCATCTAAATCAGGTTTAGTTAATCTAGTCTAGTCTAAGTCTAGTTAATTACGTTTTATTTATGGTCAACCAGCTTTTGACCGCGGCTCCGTTCGCGTAAATGTGGCTATGGTTATCACGATGAATAGTCTATTTGTTATTCTGATGAATATCTAAGCTATTTTACTGTTCTTAAAGCCGTTTATTAGTTTTTAATAGTAGTATGTATGACGGTTTTGAAATTAAAGCATTTAAAAAAAAACTTATAGATATTTTAAAGAATGTCATACTTGCAATGCAACAGCTACATATAAATTCAATTAACTGCTCTCGGGCAGTTCGCGGAACAACGCGCTCACCAGTTCTGTTAATGAAGGCACTTTCCGAACCCGATGTCTTCATCAGACGCATCAGGTACGCACTTCGATCAAAACATTTAATTGATTTCGGTAGTTTAAAAAGAGTATTAAAATTATCAGATGGTTATATATTTGGATTTTTAACGGTTTTTATAAATAATATGTTCTTAAACATGTAGACCGGTCCCCCGATGGTAAGTGACTACCGTCGTTCATGGGTACGGCAAGAGTTGCGTTTAATTGGTTACCGTTTACCGTTTATGAGTTTAATTTAATTAATACTAGCTGAACCCCGCGGTGCTACCCGCGGTACGATGATAACTGCGGGCAACGCCGCGAGGCGAAGCTATATCTTTATAAATAGTAGCCTATGTGTTATTCTGATGTATAAGCTATATTGTGGTAAAGTTTCATTCAAATCCATTCAGTAGTTTTTACGTGAAAGAGTAACAAACATCCATACATACATACATCCATACTTACAAACTTTCGCCTTTATAATAGTAGTAGGATTATTGTTAAAAATACGCTTCAATGTTAATAAATGTGTCGACTGCCAAGAATTTTCAATTCAGCTAGTCTCTTTGATGCTGCGTAAAGATGTCGCTTTGCAATGCATCTTCTACCACATTTGCCATGGGGAATTATTCGGACTAATTCCTGCCGCCTCTTTCCGCCATCGTCTTACGCGACAGAAAAAAATATTACGATTCTGCTATAAAATATTATTAAAAATAGATTAAAGTACAACGAAATTGTATAAATATTTTCTTTCAGTGTAGTATAGTGTGTTGACAAGTAAGCGTTAAAAAAATGAAATCGTAATGAACCAGTAAAATTAAATACTTTGAAAAATTTTTTTTTACTGGTCTTTCATACTTAAACATTTCGTTAATAGGTACACGCAATGATCACAGAAGTGCTGCTATACTTTATTTAATGTAGAGCAATTTATTGATCCATAAATAAAAAAAATGGATTGATTTAATTATATATTTCAACTTTACTCATTATGAGAAGAACTTATTTCATAAGAGTAGCTATGAGAGAAAATCTTTTTTTTTTGCTGTGCACATCGATAGATATCCTTGTCGGTCTATCAGCCAGTCAGCGAATTCTTGTTACAATATTGAAGCACAAATCCGTCCCTATATTATCTGTCCACGCGCAGAGTACCCGCCTGTTTCGATCAAAATTATTACTTTATTATTGCTGGCGATTTTAAAAATTAATTTCCCGGGATCGAAGCTAAATTACAGTGAGCACAAGTACCTCACTCGAGGCGATGAAGACACATCAAGATGTTTCTGTACGTTTAACGATATAACAGTAAATAAGATTATGTTTAGTTTGTAATGAGAGACCTGCGAAGATCTGGTAATTGTTTGATGTAGTTTCGACTTATAACGAACTTGTAATAGAAACCAGGGGTTCCTGGTTTCCTATCTGTATAGAAAACCAGGCATATCTGGTTAGCTAGTTATCTAAATAAATAAATAATCCGGACATCTAACATACAACGGCATCTAGTCCCAAGCTAAGCAGAGCTTGTGTTATGGGTACTAGACAACTGATATAAATACATAATATATACTGTTTTTTTTTGTAAATACATACATATTATACATAGAAAACATCGAATCTCCGAAACTAATATTTGTAGATCTCACAAACATTTGGTCCGACCCAGGAATTAAACCCGAGACCTCAAGCACAGCAGTCGCATAAACTACCACTGTGCCACCGAGGCGGTAAAGTATCTAGATAAAAGCCTAGGACACCTGCCCCCAATTAGACAAAGAATTAGCAAATGACACACGAGAATTAAAGCGTTAACGATTGCAGAAAGAAAAAGGCTTGCAACTTTGGTTCAGACCCCTGGTTAGCTGGTAACCTGGAACACCCGATTTTCTATCTAGGGCGAAGACGAGACGAAGTTTGATAGAACTGTGACCGTCCGACTGTGAGAGTTTATAAAGTAGATAACAAGATTTACGGTACTATTCAGTTTCATCTCGAAATGTCATAGGTACATCTGAACCCAAAGCAAAGCTCTTTCTACAATCGCTGACGACTCTATTTTCAAGGCTACTATTTGGTTTTGATCATGTAATTTAGCGTTGAGAGACGTCATATCCATGAATTTGTTAATTTTCTATTACCATTTACGTTTGTAGAATGGCTGGGGGGGTTTATATGACAGGACTATTAGCCCACCTATAAACAGCTTTTAAAGTATCGTAAGTGCAGGAACAATACTAATTTAACAGTCAGGTCAATTAGTTTCGATAACAGGTAAGAAATTGTTATTATTATTATTGTTTGTTAATAATACCATCCAAATTAGGGAAACAATTTTGTAAATTTAATTTACGCCTAATATAAACTTTTATAAAAACTATTGCCAAGCAATTTGTTTCTTCTGCAATGGATGGTTTATGGGCTGCAATTATTTTTTTTGGATTGTAAAAGGGTGTAGGTATGTTATATAAATACAGTTTAAAAAATAATTTTCTCCGAATCGAACGAGTCTTTATTTAATACAAGGGTTCAAGAACTGAATAACATTCATATTTGTTTTTGGTAAGCCAAAATTGGTAGGTACAGATCATTAAAAAGTGATGGCAAGTGTGAGACGCATCTCACATTGTGGGTTCCACACAACTGTTCTTTTATAGAGTAATATCATTTATTATAAAAAATAATCGACAGGTTGCACTCCGGGAGTGCCGGCAGAAGTGAAAACTTGAATATTAACGTTGTACATTTTTGATATTTTGGAATGGTTAGAGAATAATTTTGTACGAATTGCTTTCATTATCAGTATAAAAGTACTATTATTTATGTGGTGGAATACAATATTCATTTATTGCACTATCGTACACAAACATGACAATTTATATTACATACACACACGAACATTCGCGCAAGCGCCCTGCGCCGCCTGTCCTGTCACGTGACCTGATGCGAGTTTATACGTCCTCTCTCCATCCGTCTTACGAATTTTCGATCAGGTCACGTGACCTGACGCGAGTTTATACATTTTTACCCATTCCAAAAAAGTACACAGCGCCGCTAAAGAATTTATCACTTCAAAAACCTGATAGGTAGATTTGATACTGATTATATTCTTAACAAGAACTTCAAATATCATGTCTAGTAGACCGTAGAATTTTTCCTGGTAGTCTTTGTTAGTCTAGCGGTAGGCGTAAAAGACTGCCGATCAAGAGGTCTTGGGTTCCAGTCCCGGGTCGGACTCGAAGTCAGGGCACTCAAAAATACTGACAACTAGTTCAACCTTCGATTTAAATTTACCCTGGGTTTCGGAGGTCCGATGCCAGTCGCATCGTGGAAAAACTGATATTCAGGTAAAACCGTATGAACTAGTAGCCGACCTCAAACAGTCTTGGGAATAATAAGGGCAGGAAGATGACGTAGAACGTAGAATTTTTTCAGAACTAGTTGTTGTAGAAAGCCTTGAGAGAGGCTTACGTCTAGAAGTATTGAAGTGGACGACTTTAGGCTTAGATGATGTTGATAGGGTAAAAACGATGTTTCCAGGGATTTCCTTCCGAGGGTGCACCTGGTTCCCCGGCTTCTAGTACCCCAGACGGTGTGCGGTTTTTAGTCAGTTCGAGTCCGACATAACCACAAGCGATATCCGAGGGGATTTCCGCAAAAAAAGGGGTAAAAACGATGTATTGATAACGACTCAAATTAAACTATCCGAAAAGCATAGACACAATACTATGCAATTAATGGTTGGGCTTATGGTTTAGCGGACTCCAAAAGAAAAACAATATCCCTTAAAACTCACCTCTCTCATTTTTAAACGCAATAACTTCATCCAAATCGATGCAAACCCAATCATTACATACCACTTTACCAATTAACTGTTAAGGTTGACTTCAATCTCCTCACACTTTCACGAAAGACGAGAGAATCGCAACTATTTTAATTCGATTCCCGAAAATTCTTCAGAATCGTATTTGTGTGAAGATTGTAAGTGAGAAATTATCAAGTTGTTTGATAGCAGTGAATTGAGTTGTACATCATGGTATTATGTCGTTTGAACGGGACGTTATTGCCAGTAAATTTTACAGCCGAGTACGGCCCTTTGCTGTTGTACAATTGATTCTTGGAATAATGAAATTAAAAAGTAATGTGGCCAATCTTTTGATTGAAGCTCAGACACGCCTTGGTTTGCGCTGTGTCGTCATATTCTTGTGCAATTTTTCTTTTAAGTGGTTTTCCTGTTTAATTAATAGGTTGTTTTTATGGAAAGTACTTTTGCTATGGGTTTGTTATAAACATATTAGGCGAATCCTTTGATTAAACTAATTGTCGTTTGTCAAATGATTCCAAAGATCACAATAATATTAATGACTAGCTGACCCACGCAACCTAGTTTGCGTCTTATGTTGCCCGTAGCGTAAAAATTTTCCCCCGTTTTTTAAACATTCTTCATTGGTGCTCCGCTCCTATTAGTAATACATATTTTAATTTTGCCATAACTTCAAAACCAAACGTCCAATTTTTATCATTCAAATACCAAATATTATCTACATAAACTGTAGTTAGTGATGAAATAATTTATTTTGATAAGGATTGATAGCATGAGTAAAATAAACGCGTTTAAATGTAGTCCAAACAAAATTCAAGATTTTTAAATAAAAAAATGGTTGTTGTGCCTCACTCGACATAGATAGGTATAGTGTGTCGCGGACTTTTTTGTAGATATTTATAAAATCTACGATTAATTAGAACATTTTATGGTTCTATTTTTTACCGTTTAGGCAGCGTACGCAAAATAAGTAACTTATCTGGTTGATTTTTTACACTTTGGGTTCGAAAAACCCAAATATCTTACGGAACCCTATTCTTTCGAAAATAAAATATAGCCTATGTTACTCGTGGGTAATGTAGCTTTCGAATGGTGAAAGAATTTTTAAAATCGGTCCAGTAGTTTTTGAGCCTATTCATTACAAACAAGTAAACAAACATACAAACAAAGTTTTCCTCTTTATAATATTAGTGTAGATAAACAGGCTACGCCTCGCGGTGTTATCCGCGGTCAAAAGCAGCAGATATTAGCCGGAACAAATAGACAGACAGACAGACAGACGTAAGTATTTTTTATGTACCTAAGTATCGTAGTAGCGACCGCTCTGTCAAGAGTGAAACGAGTGAGAAGAAGAAGAATCGTAGTATATCTACCTATACTAATATATAAAGCTTGAGAGTTTGTTTGTTTGTTTGAACGCGCTAATCGCAGGGACTACTGTCCCAATTTGAACAATTCTTTGAGTGTTAGATAGCTCATTTATCGATGAAGTCTAAAGACCATATATCATGACGCTAAGACTAATAGGAGCGTAGCACCAATTAAGAACGTTTCAAAAACGGGGGAAAATTATTACACTACGGACAATAGGAGATGTAAACGAGATTGCGTTGGTCAGCTAGTACATTCATATGCATGTATCTAGTCAAAAAATTTGAAATAACAAACAGACACTTCACAGAAATCCTTTGTATGTTACTTAAGTATATGTAAATCTAATAAATTTTAAATTAGGTACCTACCCTACTTGTTGTTCTTAATATACTAATATAACTGACTGCCTCGGTGGCGCGTGTGGTAGCGTAAGCGACTGCTGTGCTTGAGGTCTCGGGTTCGATTCCCGGGTCGGTCCAAATGTTTGTATGATCTGCAAATATTTGTTTCGAAGTTTGGGTGTTTTCTATGTATAATATGTATGTATTTACAAAAAAAAAGTATAGATGTATTTATATCAGTTGTCTAGTACCCATAACACAAGCTCTGCTTAGCTTGGGACTAGACGGCGTTGTGTGTTAAATTGTCCGAAATATTTATTTATTTATTTATTTATAAGATTTCATTATTCGCAAAATCTGATTATTTTATCTAACATAATCTCGTATGAATTACACACCCCAAATATGACTTCAATCAATGAAAGGTTATATAAAACAAAATGCAATCATAAGAAACACAAATAAAGATAAAAATCTTGTCAAACATAAGCAATAAATTATCTGTAATACGAACGACTGTGCCATAGAGTATCAATTCCCCTTTACCGTTTCTGTAATAGAAACATAAAAGGCATCACAAATAAAATCGCATTTATTGAATAGAAGCATTTAATTCTGGTCTGCGATGTCGTGTGCCGATAGTCTCTCTGTGAATAAAATAAAAATATTGTCTTTGAAATTGAATCTACATCTATTTTTGTCTCATATTTACTAAAAGTAGTTACCTACAGCTTATGTTATGTTATTATTTATATTATTGATATTGTAGGCATAGTATAATGCGTTCTTTACGAGATTGATATTTAAAAAAAACCCTTGACCTATGAGCAGTCAAAATGACAGACAATTAAAAATTTACACAATAAATCATGTTTGTCATAGAAACAAAACAACAGAACGAAAGCTGAATTATTAACTGTACGAATTTATAAACCGCGTTATACAACCCTCAAATAGATACTTAGTAAGTCCCCCCTGCTCCCCTCCCTTGTGACATTAAAACATTGAGCAGACTAAATTAAAGCGCGCCAAAACTGTTGTCTGTGGGCCCAAGGCGCTCGTTTGTTTTAATACAATAACCGACAACCTCTCTCTCACTCCTCTCATTAGGATCATATATTGTTCTCGCTCGCACGTACGTAATTTAGGCTTTCCTCTTAAGGCGACAACGTAACGTATCGGCAGTCTGACAACTAAAAACAACTAAATTAATCTAACGGCAAGTGATTTCTGTATTAATTGAAAACATTATGTTCTTGTCGAGGCGATGGGCAATAACTTTATAAAGACTATAATTACAACACTTCCTGGGCTCGTTGGTTGTCTTAATCAATTGGTTTTGATTGATTATTTTATAGTTTGAAGAAAATTTCTTAATCATACAGGTACAGGCTCCGCGAAATAAAATTTAGACCTTCCTCTTAATTATCATTAAAAGGTGTTCTATCAAATTATCAAAGTAACAAAACAACAATACATTCAACGCACAACAGAAGCGCGTTCCTCTTAATCACTTCTAATTTATTTAGCCCTCCGAGGACCGAGCGTGTAATTTATAGCTGTCCCTTTCCAACCTGGGGCTACGATAGTAGAGCCATCCCGTTCTCCCGGGACCGTTTTTAATTAAAATCACTGGGAGAAAATTAGAAATTATATTCTATTTTCAAAAACTTGCTCTGACGCTTTGTAGTAGATTATCTCTTTTTTATGAGCCCCCGGTCGCGGCTTTTGTTTTAACTGCGGAGGAATTGGCTGAATGGACTTTGTTCCTGTGCTTGGTATCATTTATGATTACATCTTGTTCATTTCAATCCTGGTAGCCTGATGATTGGAAATGTTTGAAGTTGGCTCATTTGAGTTTAACGATGAGACAAGTTAGCTCCTCCCGTTTTATCTATATCTGTAATTGTGAAGTTGAAAGCTTCATTATATCTCAATTAAATATATGTACTAAGAATCTTCATTACCATTTGTAATTTAGCGTGTCTACAGTAATCACAAACGCGATTTGAGTAAACGGTTACCATTTAAATATAAAGAGAAAGAAAATAGAGAGTGCGTCATTATCGTCTACTTGTGAATTTCGTGAGACAGTTACCCATTAGGTATATTAGCATCTATTTCTGGTTGCATTTGTAGGTTTTCCCGCCTTGTGTTTTTCACAGGTATTTGTAAGTGTTGAATGACTGCCGTCTTCTAGAAATCAGGGGTTATTTCTGGAGATATCGAACATCGGTTTTACTGATTAATTCTTCAAAATATTCAGAACTTCTAACTTTTTATTTTAAGGTATTTTCTTATGATACAAATTAAGAATACGGAGTGTCACTATCTGTATTTATATTGTCATTGTCAAAATAACAACTACGGGAGAAAAATGCAGAACACCAACACTGTAAATACATAGAAGCAAAACTTACAACAAACCTTTTTTTCTTTTACGTGTGTAAACCCTCTCGGGCCGTCACCCCGCCGGGGTTTGTGGCAGGGCGGTGTGTCGGAATCGAACCGACTAAAACCACACGGTGTACCACTCTGCGCCTGAGAAGAGAAGGGTCCGGGAACTGCAGTTATTAACACGACCGGACCCCCTTACAACAAACCCCATACCAACCCAGAATGGTAGAGTAGCTCAAAACTTTCTTCCTAAGAAGAAACAAATATCCAGCAAATGACTATTATTATTATTATTCTCTTTATTCCATTTGTATATACATATAAATTACATTTTTAAATATACATACAAAACAAATACATTTAAAAATATAAAAAATAGTAGACCACCGACTTCGGGTACAGGGACCAAGAAACCGGTGGTTAGGGCTCCAAAGACAGGAACCTCCTCACTATACGTGCCGTGTCAAGAAGGACTGCCTTCTGTATCAGACCCTTGATCCAGCCCCCTAACGTGAGCCTCTTAAGGTGTAGGTCGAGGCTCTTGGCTATCAATCCGTGAGCTGATACGACTATCGGAACAATGATCACCGAATCCACATTCCACATATCGACAATCTCGTGAGATAAATCCAAATATTTTATTTGTTTTTCTTTTTCGACTTTCACGAGATTCTCGTCATGAGGAACGGCGATATCGACAATCATTGCGCGGCGCTCTAATCGATCTATCACCACAATATCAGGCTTATTGGCTACAATAGTCCTGTCTGTAATAATATATCGATCCCAATATAACGTAGCACGACCATTCTCGAGAACTGGATCGGGCACATACCTGTAGTATGGTACCTCTGAAATCACAAGATTGTATTTAAGGGCAAGTTGCTGATGTACAATCCTGGCTACTTGGTTGTGCCTATGCAAATACTCGCCGTTAGCAAGACGAGAACAACCAGAAATAATATGCCTGATAGATTCTCCAGGACGGTGACATATCCCATTACATACATAACTGCACACTTGTCTACACCAAATTCCATTTTGATAGAATTACTAAAGTTTTCCGTAACCTTTAGTAATGCTGTCAATTGTAATTTAGTGGGGGCAAGTAGTTTCAAATCATCCATGTATAGGAGGTGAGATATAACTCGATCATCTTTCTGCAACCTGTAGCCTAACCCTGAACCCTCTAATAGAGTGCTCAGAGGGTTCAAAGCTAGACAAAACCACAAGGGGCTCAGACTGTCACCTTGAAAGATGCCTCGCTCGATCTTTATAAGTACGTCGTTCATCGCAGACTGCCGACACCCAGGATAGCGAAGTGCTGTTCTCCATTGTCCCATACACACCTTTAAGAAAGTGCACAGAGTTGTATCAATTTTATACAACTCAAGCACCTTCAAAAGCCATGTATGAGGAACGGAGTCAAAAGCCTTCTTGTAATCTATCCAGCATGTCGCCAGGCTCTTACGATTACGACGCACTTGCTGACTAATGGTCATGTCTATGATAAGGAGCTCTTTAGTGCCACGGGTCCCACTTCTACATCCATTCTGAGAAATAGAAAGTATCGAATTGTGATTAATATGTGTTGTAATTTTGAGTCTCAGAATAGATGTAAGAAGTTTGTACAAAGTTGGTAAACATGTTATTGGCCTAAAATTTTTGGGATCCATGGCATCACCAGATTTGTAGAGTAAGTGGGTTATGCCTGTAGTCAAAAATTGTGGTAATGAACCCGAATCCAATGCTTGCCGGCCTTTAGGGGAAGGGGAGGTGGATAAGGTAGGGGTTAGGGTGTGGGCCTCCGGTATCCTCACTCACTCGGTGAAACACAGTGCAAGCGCTATTTCACACCGGTTTTCTGTGAGGCCGTGGTATTGCTCCGGTCGAGCCGGCCCATTCATGCCGAAGCATGGCTCTCCCACGGTAAACGGTATTATTATCTACCTATTGTAATAGTGCAAACGAGCAGACGTTATAGCCCGATAGTAAACGATTACCGTCGCCAATGGACACCCGTAACATTAGAGGCGTCACAAGTGTTGCTGGCCTTTGTTGGATGGGGAGTGGAATAGGGGGTACCTACTCGTTTCACTCGGTAAAACACAGGGCTAACGCTATTTCACACCAGTTTTCTGTGAGGCCGTGATATCTCTCCGGTCGAGCCGGCCCATTCATGCCGAAGTGTGACTCTCCCACGGTAATAGGCTGTTGGTGTGTGATGTTTACCAATTTCTAAAATATTGTGCAATTTTTCAAAACGAAAGTGTTCTATACCTACAATCTATCTCTATCTAAAAGTTGTCTCTGGTTAATTACAGGTGGCGTATGCGATGACGACGGTGATAGCGGCAAAAGAAGACGATCAAGAACCAATTTCAACTCCTGGCAGCTTGAGGAACTGGAGAGGGCGTTCCTGGCGTCGCATTATCCGGACGTGTTCATGAGGGAGGCGCTGGCTATGAGGCTGGATCTCAAGGAGAGCAGGGTGGCGGTAAGTTGTATTTTTTTTTATTTTTTTTTTATTGTATAGGGGGCAAACGAGCAGACGTATCACCTGATGGTAAGCGATTACCGCCGCCCATAGACACCCGCAACACCAGAGGCGTCACAAGTGCGTTGCCGGCCTTTTAGGAAGGAGTACGCTCTTTTCTTGAAGGTTTGAAGGTCGTATTAATGAGGGTTGTATTATTTATTATTATTTATTCTGCAGTATATCTACATACTTATATTGATTTTTAAACCTATTGTCGTTGTACCTACATATTTATCATGAAATATTTGTCTCACTATTATTAACATTAAAAGATCACAATACACTGTATTGAACGTTTTATTGTGGGCTGTCCATGAAAATGGAGCGCTGGTTTTTAAAACTTATAGTATTTGTCTTTGGTATTCGATTATAAAAGGAATTGAGAAATTATAACATAAATAAGTTATGACTTTCATAAAAACACCAATTTTTATAAAAACAAATGGAAGTTGTTAGGTATAAATATATGTTTTACAAAACATACAAAAATCATTACATATTTTATTTCAATAGGATTAAAATCGTAATGCAGCATACCCCGTAATACCTAACTTACAAAATAGTAATTAAAACTTATATTTTTATTTATTTAAATATTTCTGACATCTAACACACAACGTCATCTAGTCCCAAGCTAAGCAAAGCTTGTGTTATGGGTACTAGACAACTGATATAAATACATATATACTTTTTGTAAATACATACATATTATACATTGAAAACACCCAAACTCCGAAACAAATATTTGCAGATCATACAACCATTTGGTCCGACCCGGGCATCGAACCCGAGACCTCAAGCACAGCAGCCGCATACGCTACCACTACGTCACCGAGGCAGTTAATTGTTATTATAACTTCAATTACACACAATTTTTTATTGAATTCAAGGGCGCTTGTAGGTTCTTGAATTACCTACTATACAGAAATAACATTTACTTTTAATCAGCAATATCATAAACGACACTTTCAAACAAAAATTTACTATTGAAGGCTCGAATGCTTTTTAGCGAGTGAAAACGACTTAATGGGGTTTGGCAACTCACCAGAATGGAACAAACACGTTTAGAGTGAAACAATAGTTCTAAAATCGAACAAAAAGCTTAGTGCACGCCTTTAAATAACACAGGATATATCAAAACTAAATAAAATTGAATGGGGCATTTGAACATGGTTTAACCACGGAGTTTAAACACCACAGATCCCTTTGTAACACCGGCTTGTAGCTATATATATACACGAGTAAAGGCGACTCGTATCTAATGTCTTAATCCATTGCGGGTGGTTTACGAGTTCGTGTATTATATTTGTACGCAAAGCAAATTTTAATACACACCAAATCTGTAACAGGAATAAACTACTGGTAGTTGAAGTTCTAGAAATACTACGGAAGTCATTGAGAGTTACCTATAATATTTGCGATTGGTAAAGAGAATTTTCTTAGAAATAGTGACAGAAGTGCAGAATCATCTGTAAATACACGGCTAGACAATGTGATGCTCGGCTTTGAAATAGTATTCAGCCATTAATAAGCGTGGTTTTATATTTACACTGGATTCGATTTATTACACGTGGTTTCAGAATGATATAACGACTTTATTCTAGGATGCTAAGGTTCATTTAGTGTTTGGCATTGATTATTTCTCGAAACTAAGACGTTAAACTAAAGAGAGAATTCTGATTATAACTTCTAATGTCGAAGAAATATCTTCTCTTATTCAAAATTTTTGAGGTAACACCACTGTCAAGAAATAGGAAAGAGTTTCAATGGAAAGGTATGCTAACAGATTGTGTAAACACAATGTAAGTATGCGATACCGAATAACTGTGTAACATAATACAAACTCTAGAGGTTTATCGTGTTATGGCTTATGATATATCTTGTATAATGTTTTATATGATAAATAAAAGAAAAAGAAATGATGTTATGGACTTATATTAATATATGTGTTTGTATGTTCTGCAAATACTTTTTTCGAAGTTTGGGTGTTTTCTATGTTTAATATGTATGTCTTCTTCTTCCTAGCCTTTATTATTCCCATTATTATTTGGGGTCGGCTACCAGTTCCACCGATTTTATCTGAATATCAGTTTTTACACAGAGCGACTGGCATCTGACCTCCGCAACCCTGAGGGCGAACTGAATTCGAAGGTTGAACTAGTTGTCAGTATATTTGAGGGCACTGACTTCCCACGATTGCCATAGCTGTTCATGACAACCGGGACCAACGGCTTAACGTGCCCTCCGAAGCACGGGCGGGAAACACCGCCATCTTCCATACTCCGGGCTGCTATTAAGAATTTCTTGTAGGAAAAACCCAACAGCAGTCCGACCCGGGAATAGAACCCGAGACCTCTTGATCTGCAGTCGCTTACGCTAACCACTAGACCAACGAGGCAGTCTATGTTTAATATGTATGTATTTACAAAAAAAAGTGTATATGTATTTATATCTGATGTCTAGTACCTACCCGTAACACAAGCTCTGCTTAACTAGATGGCGTTGTGTGTTAAATGTCCGAAATTTATTTTTTTATCAATAAAAGATCTGATAATTTGCAAGATTTCATATTCTGCGTAAGTATTGTAATTTATATTGTAGGTAAGAGAACGCACCTGATAACATTATTTTTGTCACTTGAATTTACTTGCAGCTTTTCTAGCTGCAGAGTGTTTTTTTGGCAAGTACGAGTATACATGGTATCAATCGAAAAACATTCTTTTATTCGTGATAATACGATTACGTGATGTGACAATCCTTATCCTTGTGTCCTTCTTTGGACTTCTAAATAACAATTCGAATTGGTATTAGTTATGCGTAAAAGCATAATAAACAAAGTAGCACTAAGAACTAAGGCGTGATGTTATTCCTTCAGTCAGATGTAGTGACTTTGAACAAGAAGTCATTGATATTTTAACTTTCTTTTTGTTTTTAAACATCTACAGAAGAGGTACCCAGAAGTTATTATTATATCTATACCTAGTCTACTTAAGACGTGAATGTCTAAAGATTATTTGATAAAAATAATAATAATAGGAGCTTTTGCCATTAACTTTACTCGTGTTAAGGAAATATTCCTGATCAACAGTTTTTTTCGTAAGATCACTTTACATTGTGGCACCCATACCTTTTATTTTTACGCTGGAATTGCTTTTCGCATCATACCCTTCACGGGGAGACGAAGGGCGTGTGTGGGACTCCCGGAAGACCTCGGCAGTCAAGAGGAGCTCCAGGAACGCATCAGCGGCTTCTGGAGTCCCCTCTGCCGTACCCCATGACTGAGGTACGTCCCAGGGTGACCAGAGTCACCCCCAGGGCGGTACGCTGTCACGCCTCACACTGTTTTAGACAGTAAGAGGCACCAATACCTGTCAATTCTCTGTAATCTTGCCTAAATATACCTACCTAGAACTTTTTCTGTTACCAGTACATTAAATATAAAATTAATATCAAATTAATAAAGCATTAGTGAACGATAAAATCCAAGTCTTATTTTTATCCTTTCATGTTAGTTACAAACTCACGAACCAATTTCAAAAGAAAATACATCAGCAACCACAACTTACGGTGTTTTCTACATAAGGGTAAAAAGCTGAAGGTTTTCGTTCAATATAAATGAGGGACGATTTCCTTATTTACCCCGAACCTTCCGGGGCTAAGCGGCCGCCGGGGACCATGGCAGGAGCTCACTGCTTTTTATATAAGCTTCAGGATCCGAAATAATGTTCGACTTGAGATAATACAGTTTTGAATGGCCACCGTTTTGCGGCGAACCCTTGGCCGAACACGAATTGATGCCATTTTGTCGGGGTCACTACCAACCAACCAAAAATAATACGTCTTCCTTATCGCTTTTGCGTATTACCTACACAAATATATTCAACTTACAAATAATTACAAATTGCTCATATCATAGTTTTTATAAGTTTTATCTTTTCATTTTATTACATGATAATAGCGACCCCGACATGACTTTGAAACGAAGTATCTCAACACTAATTATTTTCCGAAATACAGATAATACACAGATAAAGCCTATAAAACTTTTATTCTATTACGTACACGGTCACAATATTATTTTTCCATGAACATCTCATGTAAGTAAATCCATTTCTATAATCAGTACTAACATCGATTGTATCCTGCATTTATCGCGGCGGATCTCGTTCCGAGAGACAGACTATCCCGCACCACTCCTAATAGTTGGTATAAATCAAAAGATTGCAATCTCGGCATCACCCCTGGGACGCGAGCGAGACGGCACGATTGAATAGCATAGATTTAAATGGGTGGGTCAGATAAGGATGGCTGCAGATCGCACCGCTCCGACCTCGAGCGCACCGCCACTCGCAGGGACGTCACAATTCGATTACAGCTCAATAAAGTTAAAGTGACTTGTTTGCGTCTGTAAAGTGGATTTTTTCTTCTTCTTTGATTTCTCTATTTTGTTTCGTTCGATCAACGTTCCGTGTTGCGTTTTTCATAGCTATTTCATTGCGCTTACTTCGATTTTTATCGGTTTTTCAATAGGCATGTGCTAAACAGAATTTTATGTGCACATGTCTGTAAATATGTGTAAAATGGTGATAATTTGAGCTAGATCTTATTCAATACAGCCTCAACAATGAGCATAACTTTTTTATCCACCCAGACTAGAATAATAAAATTCTCAGAATCTACAAAAGTAATCAACCTCTTACATAAGGTGAACGTTTTGTAAGAGATGTTAAAAGCTCATTCGTTACCAAAAGTGGCGTATTTTAATCTAATTTCATCCCTGCCTGACGTAAACTTGCGAAAACGGCTCACTTGCAGCGCCGTAAGCGCGGAAGTATCGACTTCATTTTAAAATTCATAGCATAAAATTTACATTTATATGCCAATTTCATTCCCTAACAGGGCGTCGGCGGTCGCACGCACACATCAGTATTCCACACACATCCAGCGACGGCTGGGTACACCCCGAAAGTAAAAAAAATAGAAAATCTTACATTCTCTGCTCGGTTGGGAAGAAAAAAGAATGGCGTGAGGTTTAAATATGGAACACTAAATGGAACGCTTAGGCGACAAAATGCGGATAGAATATAAAATTTAAGGAGTGAAGGGTGTCTTTGTCGCTCTCGTGAGTATTGGGTATAGACCTCCCTCTCGACGCTCAGTGCTATCAAACACGAGCCGACTTTACCGCCGTAGGCTTAGCGGTAAAAGATAGACATGAGACCTCTATACAGGGTTGCTCCCGAGGCGGTAAATTTATCGTTCATGAATAATTTTCTCACCCGCAAACAAGATTTGCTTCTTATTTAACCGTGCTAATGTTATTTGTGTGTAAAATGAAATGCATCTTTATATTTGGACAAATGTTTAATTTACATAAAAATATTACAAGACTTAATTAAAGTCGACCCGAAACCAATTTGTGAA
The DNA here is from genome assembly GCA_916048165.1 of Spilarctia lutea. NCBI lineage: Eukaryota > Metazoa > Arthropoda > Insecta > Lepidoptera > Erebidae > Spilarctia > Spilarctia lutea. Next base: position 16,079,601 of record OU696479.1, read on the forward strand.
ATAAGGCTCGGAGGATAATGTTTAATTTATATATGTACTTACCTGATTCTCAGTTCACATATTAATCAATACCTACTAATATTATAAATTCAATTACAACTCTCTGTGTCTGTCTTTTACGCTTTCACGGCTAAGACGCTGCATGGATTTCCATGGCATGGAGATTCTTTGAATCTTGAGGAAGGACATAGGCTACTTTGTGAAAATCGATATAGGTACGCGATGGCGAAACCGCGCTCAAAAGCAAGTTAATTATATATCTGTTAGATGTATTTTAAAGGCATTTTATTAGATAAATATTTTTTAAAAGATAAAAGGAACTTGTGTGCACGATATTGCAAATTAACAATAAATCTTACTCTATAAGAATGACAACCCTATTAACTATCGCTTAGCTGGCAATTCGGTGTCAGCATACGAAATGTATATCTGTCTCTGTCACATTAATCGTTTTGATATCAATTTGTTTTCTGAAAAAGAGAGACGGCAATCTCCGAAATATGGGACTGAAGAGTTTGTTTTCAGGAAATTGTTTCTGAAGTCGATTTTGTTAATACGCTTCCATTAGCACATGTTATAGCTTTGATAGTAATAGTAAATTATGATAACATACAATTAATTATATTGTAGGTAGTTTGTGATTTCAAATAGGTGGCGAAATAACGAAGTCGAAGGTTTGCTTCAGAGGTGAATACTGAAATGATAGATATAGAAATAGTCTTACAGTATCTTTTGATTTTCTTTAATCAAGTAATAAAATAATCTGGATCTAAATGGCGAGATATCTATGTGCATTCAGCACACATATCGTTTATCATAACTTCCAAAAATATTATAGATGAGTAAATATATAGTATATTTTATGTTACAACACTAAAGGCATCCTAGGGACCGTCATCTAATTATTGTTAGAAACTTATACAGATGCTAACTAGTTAGAAAATTTTAATTGCGTAATGCAGGTTCGGAAGTTTTACGAATTCAACTAGTTTTGATAACATGATGTATAAACTGCCTCAGTGACGTAGTGGTATCGTATGTGACTGCTGTGCTTGAGGTCACGGGTTTGATTTTCGGGTCGGACTAAATGTTTGTATTATCTGCACATATTAGTTTCGGAGTTTGGGTGTTTTCTATTTATAATATTTATATTATTAATTTATATCAGTTGTATAACACAAGCTCTGTTTAGCTTGGGACTAGATAACCTTGTGTGTTAGATATCCGAAATATTTATTTATTTATATTTGTTTTGTATGTATTTTTGCTGTATGTAAAAGTTACCTCAAATTAACTCAAAGATTGACTCATCATCGAAGTTAAAAAGTAACAAAACATGAATGATTTAATGTAAATAATACAGTGGACTCATTATTTAGAGACATGAAAAATGACTGGGTATCGAAACCACGACGTTTAGCTCAGCAATTAAGAGTACTAACCGCTAAACCAATTGGCACAAAAAAGATAGTGATTGTGCAGAAGCACCTCCTTAGGCTGCGATAGTGTGGGTCACCATGATGCATTGTATCATTGTCTGCATTCGCAATGAGTATGGTGACCACCACTCTTGAGTTCTGCTCATGCTTTCCATCAGGTACAGTAGAATTACTTTGCAGGTTCATATATAAAACAATCTACCAATCTATACTAATAATAAAGCTGAAGCGTTTGTTTGTTTGAACGCGCTAATCTCAGGAACCGCTGGTCCGATTTAAAAAAATATTTCAGTGTTGGAAAGTTCATTTATCGAGGAAGGCTATATGCTATATATCATCACGCTACTACTAATAGGAGCGGAGCACCAATGAAGAATGTTTCAAAAACGGGGTTCGTGGGTCAGCTAGTCTATATATATACCTAAGTTTAACTTATTAATAAACGAACCTTATAAACACGCTGTCAACACAATATTTACTACAATCGAACCAAATAAAATCACATTCACAACGATTACTCTAGAAAGGCCCCTTTTATGGGTGTCTAAGGGAAAGAATTGTCTTCACCCTAAGAAGGGTGATTCAATGTATTTTCGAACATCTTATTTACACCTAGAGGGGGAAAGCGATTGTCTTTTAGACACCGCACTCATTTAGTAAATAATATGACTTTATTTTTATTTCTTTTGCGTGGATTATATATTTGGTAAGTTGTTTCATTACCACCTTCAGTCGGTTATTGTGGAAAAAATAGGCTATGTCCTTACTGAAGAATAAAAACATTAGTACGTATTGAACTTTATTCACTAAATTTTATCCGTTGTAGAGCCATGCTTCTCTTCTCCTTTAGCTGACTATATTACCCAGAAGGGTATCTTTGCTATGTTGTTATTTTACACAATTTGTTCCCTTAGTGGGCTCCTAAAATACCCACTGGATTAAAAGGAGTAATAACACTCCGTATTCTAAATTCGCTAGCATACAGGCTAACAAGAAATACATACTAATTGCTGACCCAATTAATCGTAATTAATCATACATCTAAAACTTGTTTTATATACTCATCTATCTATTAGCGTGCAACCCAAGAGATATTCGTACATAAAAGAACATACAACCCATCGCCATAAAACCGCAATTACATATCAATCGTAAACGAAAAATAAAAACAAATCCCCACCCTCTTAATGGTCACCCCCGCCGCTCCCCAACCCTCAATGTGGGAGGGTACAGGCTCTCATTAGGCGGGGTGGAACTACCCACCAACGACCATTACGAACCGTAATCAATGCGAGGCGATTAGTTCTTAGAAACCGGTGGCTTAATTAAAATATGGATTGGTTTATTGACTCAGGAGTTTATTGAGAGATTTGTTTTTAATATATGTTGGAATTTTATGACATTACTAGATATATTTTGGTATCTTATAAGTAACCTGATGATGACGCGAATAATGGTGGACAGGGTAATATATTATGACTGGTTGGTTTTAACGAGTTTAATATATTAAGTTTTGAAATTCTAAAATGATCACGAAATCAGATTGGTATGAAGTGTAAATATGAGATTGACTTTTTGCCTTTGAATTAACTTCGCATTAAATACGTTTTGTTTTAATTACATAGGTACAACCTTTACTTGAATTGTAAGGTATGTAGGTATATGTCTCAAACAGTATGATATTGTATCAAATATTATTTCACTTATTGGATTTATGTAAAAGCTTGCAACAATCAACTGCTCGATGTATGTTTCTCCTTCCCAAGGAGAAACATACATCCAGCAGTTGATTGTTGCAAGCCTATTATACGACACTGGCTAGATTAATGTTTTTTTTTTTATGGAATAGCAAGCAAACGAGCAGACGTAGTCACAAGTGCGTTGCCAGCCTTTAAGAAATGGGGAGGGGATGGAGGGAGGGGTTGTGGTATGGGCCTCCGGTATCATCCGCAAGTGCTATTTTACACCGGTTTTCTGTGAGGCCGTGATATCACTCCGGTCGAGCCGGCCCGTTCATGCCGAAGTGTGGCACTCCCACGGAAAACTCTCTTCTTCTTACAATGCTGTTGTCCTTCAGATTTTACTGACCCAGTCGGCTCTTACAACACCCACCGAATGAATAAGGTTGGCGATACTTCGTACTCTTTATCTGTCACCACACAAATGAATTAAAATGTATGTAAAAATACACCGAATATTAAATGTAAAACACATAAAATCACCAGAACGAGTAAGCCATTGTTTTAAATGCGCACCACAGCGCACGCTCCATAAATGTGTGCCATAATTACATAAATGATTTGAATTAAATTTTGCGTAAAAATTTCATGGCTGTTCCCATTATTATAATAACCATAATTATTAAGATTATTACTCAAGTAATAATACCGTTTAGAAATATTTAGAGTTTTTTTGTCGGTACCAAATTTTCTTTTGACAGTTGATTGACAGTTTTGTTTTTACTTTAAGGGTTGTCAGATTACAGAACAACTATTATCAAATATATTTGACAGTAGTTTGAACACAAAGCTTATAATAAGAAACGGTTAAATATGGGCATGTAATGATTCCAAAAATGTCCAAAAATGTTGTAGTGAAGGTATATAACTCCAGGGTGTTAAGGCGGACATTATGGCTCCACAGATATGGAAATCAGCGTATTTTTAGTTTTTAAATTGGAGCTGTTCATAGACGATGGTATTTGGTTACCAACCGTGTTTTTACCGTGGGAGCCACGCTTCGCCTTGAATGGGCCGGCTCGACCATAGAGACTCCACGGCTTCACAGAAAACTGGTGTGAAATAGCGCTTGCGCTGTGTTTGTGAGTGAGGATACCGAAGGTCTATACCCCCAACCCCTTTCCCCATCCTCCTCCCCATCCCTCAAAGACTGGCAACGCACTTGTGACGCCTCTGGTGTTGTGAATATTCATAGGCGGCGGTAATCGCTTACCATCAGGTGATACGTCTGCCTGTTTGTCCATGTCCCCTACACCAAAAAAACTGCAAAACTATTTCGACTAGAATTACATATGTCGATAAAATAAAGCGATTACTTTTCAACAAGCAGGTCACACCTGTACTTACCACCTTATTAATTTAAATAATAATGTCGATAATTTATTCCTATCCTTCAAAATGAATTGCAGACTATAAATGAAAACAGTTAGCACAATTAACTCCCTATATTTTTACCTAATTACGCCAGTCGAAGGTGTAATGTTTAATTTTATTAAATTAATCCAAATGAATCCGGCTGGCGAGGCGAGGGTCGGACGAGTGTGCCCGTATTAAACATGTTTTGCAATAAAATACGATGGGTGGCTCGTAAACCTTACTTGAATGCGACGACCCAACGAATACCTACTAATATTTATATTTTCATTTTATTTAACGTGGTTCATGAAGAGATGATTTGAAATATTGTGTTGATATTGTCATTAAATTAGTACTAGTCTGCAGTCTAGAGATGCCCGTCAGGATAATGGTTAGTGATTTTGAGTGCTATGCCAGAGGTCATGAGTGCGGTTCCCACCCAGGACAAATAGTCGTGTGGTGAGTAGGTACCTACGTTCATTTGTTATGTCTGGGTTTACCTACGATATGTATATATAATTTTTAGTATAATCACTACATAATCCTGGCTCCTATATTCCCAAGGAGCGGGAAATCGTAAGTACTTTGCTCCCGCTGCTATTCTAGATCACAGGAGTGAAATTATATTTATTTATTTAACTATTTACTGTTCTATTTGTATCAAGCAGAAAACTGTGAATATTGTTTAAGTTTTTTTTATTGAATAGTGGGCAAACGAGCAGACGCATCACCTGATGGTAAGCGATTACCGCCGTCCATGTACACCCGCAACACCAAAAGCGTCACAAGTGCATTGCCGACCTTTGGGGGATGGGGAGAGGGAATGGGGGGAGGGGTTGAGGTATGGGCCTCCGGTATCCTCACTCACTCGGTGAAACACAGCGCAAGCGCTATTTCACACCGGTTGTCTGTGAGGCCGTGGTATCACTGCGGTCGAGCCGGCCCATTCATGCCGAAGCGTGGGTCTCCCACGGAAAAAAACTTTTTTTACTATTGCTTAGTTAAGTCAATTTCATAATAAATTTTCTTATCATCGTCTTCTCGCATCGTACCTACTTTAACAGTTAGATTGTTTGGTATGTTTTACAAAACAGTAAATAAAGAAAAAGTTTCTAGCTTTAATTTTGTTGTTATTCTGGCAGTGATGTCGATTTCAAGAATCTATTCCTAACAGATTAAGGCCTTTTGTGTTTTTGAACTAAATTCCTATCTCCATGCAAAACTCTATTCCGTCCATAGTCAATTATCTATTCTGTAAATATTGCCTTCAACATTTTCTAATCGATTAAATTATATAGAAAGAGATTAATCGTATTAATGCTTGATGACTGACGGTAAACTGGCGTAAGTACCACACAAACACAAACTCCATGTTACGGGCCATTTTGCGTCCACACATTTAAGATACCGCTTTAATAAATAAATGAACAATGTATAACAGAACTGAAGGTGAATAAACGTATTTACAAAGTAATAATTAATTCTAATTACTTTACATTAAGGTACCCATAAATACTTTACTGCTATTAAAGTATGATAATAGTTGGCCCGGGACATTTTATAATCGTGATGACGCGAATGAAAACTAAAGAAATTAAGCTCTTTAATGTCTCGCTAAGTTATAAATGGCGGTTGTACAGTTAGAGTTTATAATCAGGACTTAAGCACAAACTCAAGAGAGACATAAAATAAATATTTTCTGAGCATTATTCTAGGACATGGTTAATGTCACAAAGATACATTGTATCTTTAAAACTACATACATAGGAACAACGTACTTAATATAAATTTTCATCTGCATTTCCCCGTCTCTCTGATTCTTACTGCTATTATTTATTGCTGAAATTAAGCATTGAAAAAACCTTACCAAACCAAAAGTACAGCTACAGCTAAATAAAGTTCCCATAGCAATTATAGGTATGTATATAATTTTCAGTTCAATATAATTTTAAAAAATACCATCAATCTGAAAGTCAAAACCATATTTATAGTTAAACACAATTACATTCGAATAGCGGTCAGACCTACACGACTGAGACTCTTTAACGACCTTAATATTAATACAGCAATAATAGGCAAGACAGTCAAAAACACAAGTATGTTTACTACAAGACATTGTTTCTGGTCGAAAGATAGCGCCTGCATGAATGTACGACAAATGCACGGACACGCCCGCATCACATTACCATGCAAATCATTGCAAATGCGCCAGCCCATTGAAATTTAACGTCTCAATTCTCGCCGAACTGACCACTTTACATACCTTTGTGCGGCAAGATAACTCTTCGAAATGTTTTATTGATGCAGTTTTGCATTTAATCCCGTAAGTCTGTTAAAGATGGCCTGCCTCTATAGTCTACTGGTTATATGTAAATGTATTTTTATTGTACTAAACTGAGAAATAGTGACAGAACTGATACGTATAACAAATTTGAAACTATTTTGTTACTTTTATGTTATGATGATTCCGTAACACACTCATATGAAAGGCAAAAAAATTATGAGTGTTTTGCCACAGTCGGTATTAAACAGTCGTATTTAATTTATTGGTGTTTTTTGGGATCTTCTCTTTAGAACTGTATATGTTTCTAATTTACGGCAATAATGAACATGGAATCTGAGACAAATTATGAATTTGATAGCTGGGTATGTGTTATTGTAATACTAGTGTACGAGGCTCCATAAACTTTAGATAATCTCGCAAACATATTAGAAAATTGTTAGGTTTTACATTAAACTTACAATATCTTGCAAGATATTTTTCACAACTGACTCAAATTGTAAAACGACATTTTTTATGATAAATACATTTTGATGATATGCAATAATAACGGTTTTAAAACAATTGGTTTCAATCACTTTTATTTTAATTGTGACATAGCCGTTTAGTTGGTTGAAATGAAACTGTTTTATATCAACTAGCTTTGCTTAAGGCATTGTTACCATAGCATTAATTTTCGTTTACACAAAACTTTATTCATCACTGTATCTAGATTATTACTGTTATTAATTTATTTTTCTGTTGTTATTACTTAATGCACGAATAACTTTGAACAAATACTAAGTTGATCTCAAACAGAGGCGATGCAACAGTCATTTAAGAAGGCATCAACCTTATATCGAGGACATTGGCTGCACTTTTTAGTACATAACTATTTTGCATAAAATTTTAAGCTGACCTATGTTCAACTTTCAAAATTAGTCTAAGATACCACAGGTGGTCGTTCCACTTCTAATGCCTGAAAGTCTGTAAAATAGACTTAGGTATTATAAAAAATAGAATAGAAATATAAACGTGACGATTATCGTGCAAAACGAAAGAACCTAACGGAGTTGTGTCTTTCAGTGATCAGTTTTTGTTTTCGTGCAGATCAGCGGGGTGGCAAAAAGCTATTGAAATCTGTAAAATTGAAAATATTTTCCTCTAACACCCTTTAATAGGTTTTAGGGTACATCAGTTACATTTCTAGGGTGTACCTGGTTCCCCGGTATCTTAATACCCGAGACGGCGTGCGGTTTTAGTCGGTTCGGGTCCGACATGCCACCAGGAGGTGGAATTCGAGGAGAAAAAAAAAAAGAAAAAAGAAAAAGGGTACAGCACTTACAAAGCAAGGCAAGAAAGGAATGTAGCTCTTATAAAAATAAGGGTACCATTTTCTTTGGGATATTTCATTCTCACAAAATAACATATGTTTTATATCCTACCCTGTTATAAAATTCTCCATGATTGTAATAAAAAAAACATTTAATGTATACTCCTCTGCATTGTCTTGTTTTGTTTCTGTAAATGCAATACTAATAAAAGTAGGACATACGATCTAGTCTACTGACTAATGAGTCATTTTACTTCGACCTAAATTAATAAAACAAAATTATAATAAGACTAGCTGACCCACGCAACCTCGTTTGCGTCTTATATTGCCCGTAGCGTGAAAATTTTCCCCCGTTTTTGAAACATTCTTCATTGGTGCTCCGCTCTTATTAGTAGTAGCGTGATGATATATACCCTATAGCCTTCCTCGATACATGGACTATCCAACACTGAAAAATTTTTTCAAATCGGACCAGCGGTTCATAAGATTAGAGAGTTCAACAACCTCTTCAGCTTTATTATTAGTATTTAGATTGTATCCATTAACACTTTCCTTATTGTCTGTAACTAGTTGAGGACACTCTATGTGTGTGTGTTTTTATGATATTTTGGACTAAAATGGTAGTATTGTATTCACTTCGCAGGGTTTTATCCTTTTAAGTCTCATTGTAACGTCCGTATTGTCAAGAAGCTGTCCTCTGTATCGTGAAATTGGGTTGTGAAATTCACTTCATTTATACTCCTCCTAACTACCATAGAAACTCTTTTAGTGGCATGGCTAGCTATGCACGTTGTGCAGAACTTTTTAAGCCAGAAAATTCAGTTTTAGTTGGTCTAAATACTAATGTTGTCTTTTAATGTTTGTGCGGGTTTGTTACTCGATGTTAGATAGATAGATAGATAAACGCTTTATTGTACACCTTAATATAAAGAAATAATATTACAGTTAGGTAATATTATAGTTCATCAAGGATATGATAAACAAAGAGAAAGGACTCACCTATATATTTAAAAATTTAAATGTATCTTTATTCCACAGGTATGGTTCCAAAATCGCCGCGCAAAATGGCGAAAGAAGGAGCACACAAAGAAAGGACCAGGTCGGCCAGCTCACAACGCTCATCCCCAATCCTGTTCAGGAGAGCCCATTCCCCCACACGAACTGAGGGCCAGGGAGAGGTGAGATTTGTGCATAACGTAGTTACCTAATCTTTGTTTCACGAGTTACAGATCATAGTTGTAGTAAAGAAATTATAAAACAGATAGTTTGATATTTTGAAATGTTATAAAAGTAAAAAGGTGTCGAATATTGTTTACGTTCAAGATTTTGTTTTATTGTTATTTTATATATATTGGTTGCACGGTTGGCCGAGTGGTTTCAGCGGTCGCCATGCCGCTTACTACTGCGCCAAATGTCGTGGGTTCAAATCCCACGCGGTACAACACTTTGCGTGGTCCACGAATTGTTGTCCCGAGTCTGGATGTTCTTTGTGTCCGTTTCATGTATGTTTGTAAAGTCCCCCACGACATAGGATGTTTATTCCTAATGTCGGAGTTGTCTTTTTTAACGAAAGAAAAAAAAAAAAAATATATATATTAGGGTGTCCCTTATATGGGACAAAAATTTTTTTTTTACAAAATCGGAATGCATACCCCCTTACTTTTTTACGTCTACCTAGACTTATCTAAATACGAAATTTTATCTTCCTACGCCAACATTAACCCGTGCCGACAGCGTATCAAAGTTTTAAGAAATTGCACTTTTTAACTTAGTATGGTACTATGCAGCTAAATCAATTAAAATACATATATTTTTTTAATATATAATCAAAAACTAAGTAATTTTAAACGTTTATTTATTTTAAGAAGATAAAGTCACAAAAATAAGATTACAAAGTTGGAAATAATTAGTCCGTATATTTTCGCTTGAGGGTCGCTTTTTTACAATCTGGATACATATTTCTGTGCTCTTGCACGCAGCGCAACAACTTGCTGAGAGCTGCTTTAGAAATCAATTTGTCGACAGTTTCATATTCCTTAAGCTTTTTTAAAAGCACAAATCTTGATTTGGTGCCTTCACTGCCAAACAACATTGAAGCCATGGTTTTACGTATAAAATGGCAATAAATAAACAAATGTCTTGAAGTGCTCGTTTATCCTTGGCGATAATTTGAATTGCGATTGCAATAGGCATATTTTCAGCGTATAAACAGCTCTAGCCATCCACCTTGCTTAATAAATCGCTCCAGGAGGTCTGATTTTTATTTTTCGCAATATCTCCTCCTAAAATGACAATAGATAGTTCAATCAGCTCCCGATAATCGTCACGCACTATAGATTTTTGTAGTTCATGATTATAAAATGTCAATAATTCTTGTACTATTGCATTATTGAAATGTTGTTCGATGAAGTCAGTGTTAATTTCAATAGCAGAAGGATCAATGTTTTTCCAGCTGTCGCTAAACTTTTTGAACATCGGGATATCGGGGCTGCTTGTGACTTGATGGATTTTTGTTTCAAACACAGATTTCAAAACCAGTTCGTAAACATGATGGCGGCAAACAAAGACTAGTAATTCCCTGTCTAGTTTTTGTTCCAGAAGAACACACGCACCATTCAGTTGTCCGGTATTAGAAGCAAATGTGTCACAGCACATTGTTTGGACTTTGGTCGAGGTTCCAGTCGTAAAGCGCGTTTGACACTGCTTGAGCTTGCTCTCGACCGGAAGAGCTCTCCAATTTGGGCACAGCCAGAAATTGTTCTTTATCTCCAAATGAAATAAGAATTGGCAGGCGTTCTTCTTTTGAACTTCTCAGGTCTGGCCCAGGTAATAGTTTTCCATCCCAGTGAACTGTCACCATTTTAGGAATATTATGATGAAAATCTGATTTTATAGATTCCGCTCTATCTTTTCTACTCTGAGTGCGAATGCGTCGAATAGATGATTTGTTTATGGGAAAATCGTCACAGCTTAAACCTAGCGCTTCTATCACAGCCTGAAGTATATAGACTGAATCCCTTACACTTAATTGACATCTGTCTGAAGCTGCAACTAACTTGGGCGTGATAAAGTCCTTTCTTCCTCTTTTTTGGGTAGTTGCAGAGCTTAACTTTGATGTTGAAGGCAAGGGTTCCTCAAGGCTTTCATCAGAGCTGGAGGGCTCATCGCAATGTTCTTGAGTTTGAACAGAACTTTGTGTAGTATGAGATAATGATAAACTATTTGAACGCATTCGTTCTTGTCTTCTTTTTTCTTCTTTTAACTTTCTCTGTCTTGACCTTTCTTCTTTTTCAGGCAACTTTTTATCCACACCCGCTAAACATCCTGGACGCCCTGGTTCTCTTTGCTTTTGTAAAAATATTTTATCTTCCTCTATCTTCATCAGTTGTAAAGTATCAGCGTGAGCTATATCGAACAAATTATCTAAACTGATTTGAAAGTCCTCCTCACGGCGCTTACAAATATCGTTCGACTTTTTCGAATTTTTTTGCAACTCTCTCCAAGAGTGATGAAGATCCACAAGTTTTTTTACACAGTTAGGTAAAGCACTAGTTGGGATTCTAGCCTTTTCACAGAATATAATACATTCGCGAATGACGAGATTTGCGCTTTCACTAACAGTTAATTTAACTTCGCGAATATTATAAAACAGCACTGCGAGAACTTGACGGTTTGAAGGTAACTTAGCGCCTGTTATTTGATAATTTACATCACCAACTAAGAAAATACTTTTGTTATCACTTCTTAATTTCACTGCCATCTTGTAAGGTAAAACAATAGATGTTAGCTACGATAATAACTAGGAACAAATGACTAATTATCGCGAGTGCGCGCCGCCATTCCCGCGCAACTTGAATGAACATGTTTCGATGCAAGTCGGCACGGGTTATCATACTCCAAACAAGGTAAAAATTTATTTTCTAGTGTTTTAGGTACAAATGAACAAAATTAAGACGTATGCGTTAAAAAATTTAGACTTCGAAAAATAAGGGACACCCTAATATATATATATATATATATATATAATAATAATAATAATAATAATAATAATAATAATAAATATTTCGGACAATTTAACACACAACGCCGTCTAGTCCCAAGCTAAGCAGAGCTTGTGTTATGGGTACTAGACAACTGATATAAATACATATATACTTTTTTTTTTTGTAAATACATACATATTATACATAGAAAACACCCAAACTTCGAAACAAATATTTGCAGATCATACAAACATTTGGACCGACCCGGGAATCGAACCCGAGACCTCAAGCACAGCAGTCGCTTACGCTACCACTCGCGCCACCGAGGCAGTCTATATATATCTATATATATATATATATATATATATTGTCTTATGTTAGCACATTTTAATTTCCTTCTCTATGCTTTTCTACTTACACCCTTTTACTTCGTTTCATAATAATTAAAAAATATGTCATCACCTACAATAACACTGCTCTATTTGTCGCTATAGGATACAATAAATTATTTTAGCACTGTAGCTTCGATAAATAATTTATCATCTCATGCAAAACAATTTGTAAGAATCTTTACTGATAATAATTTTGTTTTATTAAAAATAATAGTTACCACAGAAAAAACTGTTGATAAAAACGAACAAAATATGCAAAAGGTGATGAATGACGTACTCAATAGGCACATTAAAATATAAAGCAATAAGGTCATCATCTTATTTAATTACAACACAATTTTGATAAGCTGAATAACTTCGAAATCAACAATGTATGTAGCATATATATATCTGGAGCTTACAAGTTTGTAGCAGCCAATCAGCGCATTGTTGCGCAATATTACAAAACTGGCAGCTGGCTGTACCCCGCGGTGCGACAATAAACGTAGGCAACAACGCGAGGAGAAGCTAGTATCTTTATAAATTGTAGCCTATGTGTTATTTTAATGTATAAGCTATATTACTGTAAAGTATCATCACAATCCATTCAGTAATTTTTGCGTGAAAGAGCAACAAACTTACTCACTTACGTACTCACAAACTTTCGCGTTTATAATATTAGTAGGGTAGGGTTATCAGTATAATCCTATTTTCAACGGATTTTCCTGACGAAAATTCGATTTTTTTTTTCATTTCATACTCTACGTTCTTATAATTTTCATGAAAAAGGGTCCAAATTTATTTCTTCACTTATTAATACACAGAAAGGTATTTATTGATGAAAATGTTTGCAGTACTAACATTGAAATTAATCCACTAAAACAATTTCTCTTAATATAAATTTAGTAACATGGTACAATGTTAGTTACATTATTAGAGAAGCATACAATATACATAAATAAGTTTTATTTTTAATCATGGTGTTACCATAAAGTCATTACTCAGACTAAAATTAATACATCTTCGATGCCTATTTAAGTAATTTAATCGTAGGTATCGTTTTTTATCCAATTACTATTAGGTTCTATACTAATTGGGCCCTATCGATTTTATCAACAGGGCGAGAAGAAGAAAGAAGCTGGCAAAAGCATTAGAGAGACAAGCAAGAAAACTGCGAGCTAAGGGCATAGCCGTCGACCTCGAGGCTCTGAAGTCAGAGTACCTCGCACAACACAAAAACACTGGACTGTACTCCGACTCTGACGGAGACGGAGAAGAATGCATGATAGACGTCGTAGGAGGAGACTCCTGTCACGATTCAGGTCCCGAAGACTTCTCTCTGTCCGGCCGACTGAGAGCTCCTTCGGGCGCAGACGGCATGAACAATTCAGATAGTTCAACGTCAGATGGCAATTCTGGGAGAAATTTCAGCCCCATACCTGACCCACAGCCTTCCTTCTTTAAACAGTTCGCAGCAACGAGTAACTTCGACAAATTTGACTTCGATTCGGGACGAGCTGTGTCTTTAGACCTAAGTGGTGGAGGGACAGCAACGGAACAGGATTTATCTAAAAACGGGGGAACAAGAAAACATAATCCGTTCAGCATAGAGTCCCTTCTCAACACGTGAAAGTGAATTTTAAATAACTTTAGAGGCTCGTTGTTACTACCAGTGAAGTTGTTCGTGAGTGTTGAACATTAAGTACTTATCGACTAAGTGGTATTTGTCAGTGTGAAGGTCTGTACATGCTGAAATGTCGACCTAAAGACGTTTCAGATATGTTCCTTTGCTTTAAAGTTAACTGTTATTATCATTAATTATAATTGCTTCAGTAAAGACTTGATAAGTACCGTATAACTACATATCTCGTGTGAATATTAACTGTAGGTGATTGTATTATATAGATTGTAGTGTATATAGCAATTCTCCATATTTATTTAATTTGATGTTAATATATTTTCTAACTGTACGGGGCAATAATTTATATTGACTTTGTTAATGATGTGGTATTTTATTTTTTTTATATTTTTTAAATTTTATCTATTGACTTACCAAATGCTCATTGCCGAAAACTGTTATTAGTTCCACTATGGAACCAGTCACTAAAGAATTTAATATGAACTGATATTTTAATAGACGAACCTCATTATGAGTCGACATTCGAAGAATAATGTCATAAAGTAGCTAAAACAGGTTTTTATATCAGATTTACATAATCTCTTTCGTTTATTAGTTTTGATTATTTGCGCTCAGATGATTTTAAATATTAATTTTGCTCTCCTTCCTTAACAGCTATAACTATTTCAATTAAGCTTAATAAAATACCTGTACTTATTTTTGGTCTTTGGGATGACACGTATTTAAATTGAAGACGGGTTTTATCAAAGTGTCTCTCTCCATCCTGAAGTTACAACATTAGTAACTGTCAAATGAAATGGAATTTAATATCAGAAAAAAACACCTTAATCATTGAGGTAATAATGACTTAATGTCAGTAGTGTTGTCGCCGTTTACAAGAGAATTAAATACAAAGTTTTGTTACGTCCATTAAGCGAAGCGGTGAGCAATCAACTTAATTACAACACTATTACTGTATAATTTCTTGACTGGGCCACTTTGTCAGTATTAAGCGATAAACCCAACCGTAATACAAAACACTATTTCGAAATAATAAAAATAAATGTAGTTTCTGGATAACAACTTTTACAGTTAACATTTTACTAAAACTAAATCTTGTTCACCTAAGAATGTATTTTAATCACACAAACCTCAGTGAGTGACGATGTACTGATACTATAAATAGTATGAAACTATAACAATGGAATCGTAAAAACTAATTAAAAAATCCATTTGCCAAATAAAAATGGCGTCTCGAATAGAATTACTATTGGCGAAAGAAATACAATATCTCATCGTAAAATAACAACAATTAATGAATGTATAATGCGTAACGACCGATAAGAGAGCCAATTAGTGAAACAATATGGCCGACTTGGTTTATTGCCATTTTTACTTACTCCGCAGTGGGCTTAATAGGTATATAACAATGTGCAAGCCGATTGGCCATGCATTTATTGTTTGAATGCACTTACAAGAAATTATCCTACTTTGATAATGACGATATAGATCTCTGAAAGTGTTCAAAGTAATGTAAGTTATTATTCGCGATAACACATACGAAAACTAGTTTCAAATTAAAAAAAAAATTTACTAAACCACTTTACTCAAAAAGAGGTTTGGCCTGGCTTCTCACGCTAGCCAGATGGTATAGGATTTACTTTAAATTTTTTAATCCTTGCAATACTATTTTCCATGTAGTTTGCCCTCTTAGTCGGCTCTTACGAAACTGACGGGATGAATAACGAATCACCACACTGACAACGATCTGTTAAGTATAACTAAAATATAAAAAATAACAGTCTACTTCAAGATACCTACAAATCAAATCAACTCTTGTTTTTACTAATTAACAAATGGTAGTTGCCAGAACAGATATTATATTTTCAATTTTGTGGCGAATGTGAATAGATGTTAAAACACACACACAGTTTCTATACAACACACTATTATTATTGTATGAAAACAAAAGTTATCAAGCACAAATAATAAACTCGTTTATTCGGTCAATTTAGCAAAAGAAAAACACTGATATAAAATATATTATTGACGAAAATGACGATTGATTAAGTTAATTGACATCACGACAACATATAATATATATTTGTTCTTAAACATTGTTATAGAAACATAATTAATCTCAAACTATAAAATTGACATTGTAATTTTACATCAATTGACATTTGACATTTTTATTGCAATTGTGATTTTTATATTATTTCGGCATTTATCATAATAAAGTCCTGTGATTAGATATTTCTCAACCTTTCAATGAGTGTTATTTTTCTTTGATCTCTACTTAAGTATACCTACTGAATTCAATGTTGATATAGTAATATGTAAACAATATAATTATTCTTTAGCACCACTTAATTACGTATAGTTTCAATAAAGTTTAATCAGAATTTATATAATTGGTTTTTACGACTGTTTTGAGGTTTTTAATGCAAATTCGTTATGAAATATTTCTTATCAACATTCGGTCCAATGGTAGGTATTATAATATGATCCTCAATATCGTTTTTTTTATAAAGATTGCTTTTGGAGGATTAAGGCGAGTCGCCTTAATCTTAACATCACAAATCGATTTGAAATGACAGTGACTTAGTTGCTTATAGATGATGGTGATCGGTGATATCTAATATCCCTAATAACCGATTAGAACTAATTCTATAGAACTGATTGCAACATGCGCTGTCTCTCTTTTTATTTAATAACAAATCGTATGTGTGAGGGAGCTGGCACATATTCAAGTTCAGAAATGTACTAATTTGACAGTTGTTATTGCTATTCAAGTCTACAAAAGAGGTTAGTCTACAAAAGCTGTATTTACCACATCGTATTTATATTTTAAATTTGATTTATATTATGTAATTTGTAGTTAAAATAAATTGTTACTAACTGTACATTTTTGTAGGCGGAAACAATATGTTAGGTACAAAATAATAAATTTAAGTTTTAATTTATATTTAAAGAAGAGTGAACTGTAAGCGAATATTTGTAAATTGTCTATCACACTGTATGTAAGTTGTAAAAAGTATGTATGTTATGTGAGTAATTTATTGAATCAAAATATAACACGATTAAACACAAACAGATTTATTTTTTTAAACCTTGTAATGACGACTTATTGTTCGAAAAGCACACTAAGCCGTCAATCCCGGTTTTTATTAACATCGGTAGCAATCGTTACTGGGAAGTCAGTGACCTTAAATATACTGACAACTAGTTCAAACCTTGGAGTTCAGTTTACTCGGGGTTGCGAGGGTCCGATGTCAGTATATCCGTGGAATAACTGACATTCAGGTAAACTGATTGAACAAGTAGCCTACCTACTACAAATAATCTTGTGATTAGTAAAGGCTAGGAAGAAGAACGACGACTTATTGATTTAAGAGTTACTTAAATTGGACTTAAATGACAAACTCCATAATATTTTCTAATAGTGATACAACTTTCCTTCAATATTTCTTTTCAAAATTGGCAACCCTACGCAACTCTCCACCCATCTATTCATGTAGTGTCTTTTTACCAGTAATATTTATTAAACGGCAAACTACATACGAGTACATTGCAATTATTTTAATAAAGAGTCGCATACTATCTCAAATGGAACAAAAGTGGAAGATGAAAGTTAGAAGCAACTATACCCATAACTACACACGAAGAAACTTTAAGGATTGCGTTTTTGCCATTTTGCCTACGAAACCCTTAGAGGTGAAATCAAGAAGACATGACTTTCAATAGTGCTGTGATCACAGTTCCTGATTAAAGGTATACACACCTCAAATATGGCCTTACTTCTATTAAATTTAACACAGACCACACGCCATTTAAATTTATGTCATGGCTGACTGTAAAAAAAATAACCGTTGCGTTTCAAGCCCATTTATAATAATAGTATACATGACCCACGACTAGATTTCTAGTAAATAATTTTACAATAATACAAACAAAAAAAACATTGGATATTAAAAAAAAACATGAAAATACACCCTACATAACTCATCTTTTCAAGTGCCACATCTAACTAAGATTCATTTTAAGTATGCAACTTAATCAAAAGTTAAACAAGATAAACGTTTACCATTAAAACCTTTCTCTTACAAACAAAACTAGTCTTCATGACTCAACACATGATTGTCACTACTAAATGTAATCTTACACCAACATCAAAATAAGGGAAACCACTTTGAAAATTACAAATGAATTCTCGTAAACCATTAAAACTGTCATTATATTGAGTATTTAACACAACATTAACAAGGTACTTTCGTGTTCATCTGAAATACAAAGACGCCGCTGGACTAAGACGTTTTAGTTCAACAGTACATTATAATCTGCTCTTAAGTGTAAGCCGTGAATAGAGAACAAAGTGGTTATTTTCTTCCTAGAATAAATGAATCATAATTGGTAATAGAAAACGACAATAAAATTATATTAAAACGGGCACTTGTGAAGTGTTTATAAAACATTGACAAGTTTAAAGACGCACCTAATATTTTTTGTTGATACGATTGATCAGACCTTTACAATTGTTTAAATATATTCGTAAGTTAGCCAGACGAATGAAGCACGGGCGTAGTCAGGTTTCAGTTTTGTGGACCAGGGGTGGGGAAGAGGGGGAGGGTGTTTACAAGATAATAAAAAGAGTATGTATGTCCCTTAAACCGTAATATTATTATGAAAAAATGAAAGGTGTAAAAATATCATTAGTATAGAAACATTTCGGGGGGTCTGAACTCTAAAACCCCATGTTACGCCCATGGGGTGAAGTAAGCAGAATATTGCTTTTTTGTCATTGGTGAATGAAGTATTGAGATTTTATTGAAAAGAATAATGATATATGTTTCAAAGTTCAGTAGTGGTACCAATATTTTGTGAAGCTGATGTTTTACAAGTGGTCATTAATCTAAATTAAATGACACAGGTTTATAAAATAGTTTAATATGGAAAGCGAGCAAACACGTGGATCTCCTATGGACTATAAATACCTGCAATTTTAAGCCTATGGCAACTAATTGTAAATGTGGCAATTGATTATATCAAAACTGTCAACTTCTAGAAATAGGGAACCTCGTCTCAAACTGCGATTTGTTTCCAAATCAGGGTCAGTATTAAAAACAGAGGAGTCAAAGCATCTAGATCTTTTGCGATGAAAAAAAAATGAATGAATAAGAAGTGTAAAAAGACCTAAAAAATAAATAAAGTAAATTCACGTTAAATGTTTTTTTAAGCTTCGCAACACTTGGAGAACCAGTAAAAGAGTTTTCAGTCTAAGTCCGTAATTATGTTCTGTCTTATCTATACTAATAATAAAGCTGAAGAGTTTGCTTGTTTATTTGAACGCGCTCATCAAACCCAACCAAAAAAATTAACGCTTATGGAACTATCTTAAATAATATGTTTATCTACGACAAATAAATGTTTCTATTTCTACTTATGTTTACTCAATGTATCTAGGTATACTAATGATGAAGCTGAAGAGTTTGTTTGTTTGTTTGAACACGCTAATCTCAGGAACCGCAGGTCCAACTTGAAAAATTCTTTCAGTGTTGGATAGTCCATCTATCGAGGAAGGCTATAGGCTATATATGATCACGCTACTACTAATAGGAGCAGAGCACCAACGAAGAATGTTTCAGAAACGGGGGAAATTCGCTACGGGCAATATAAGTCGCAAACGAGGTTGAATGGGTCAGCTAGTCATACATAAAACTGAACCACATTATATTTAGAATTGTCTACTTGTCTATGTCTTAACATATAATTTACTTATTCTTTTTACGATAACAGTCGCGGATATAAGAACCAATGAAAAAAAAAACAAGTCGATTGCAATACGTGAGACCTCCGCCCCGCCGTGACGAATGCGTGGACCCGTTTATAATTTAACCCACAAATTATTCGCCAAATGTGCGCCGGAGTCTTTGATACGCGACACCGCGTGTAATAACCACAAAATTTTGAGATTTTAATTGTGGCTTTGTTGATAATGTTGAAGTTTTAGTGTTAAAATTTTAACGGACAGAGGATTATTTATTTTTGAGTTTTAATTAAATATTTCTTTGTAAGTATTAAAATTATGAGTATTTATGTTAATTTAATCAATCGTATGGATACAAGGTAAATCAACAAGGACCCTCTTTACATTTTTTATTTTTAGGATATTAATAAGTTATGTTACATACATAACTTATTAATATTCTAAAAATTAAAAATGTTACAAGTACAATTTCTACTCATTAGTGAACTAGCTGACCCTCGCAACCTCGTTTTCGTCCACTATTGCACATAGCGTAATAATTTTCCTCCGTTTTTAAACATTCTTCATTGGGGCTCCACTTCTATTGATCTTAGCGTGATAAAGCCTATAGCCTTCCTCGGTAAATGGACTATCCAACACTGAAAGGATTATTCAAATCGCACCTGCGGTTCCTGAGATTAGCGCGTTCAAACAAACCAACAAACTCTTCAGCTTTATAATATTAGCACAGATAAATTATGCGAGGATATCGTAACATTATCATTGCTAGGCTAGAGACATCAAGCAGAATAATTAAAATGTTCTAAATTAAAAAAATAAAATCGCGTCTTTAATCAAAACACTAATTTTGCAATCTTCATCGACATCATCTCGTCATCGACATTTTCGCAAGTGACATTGGTATCGCGAGTGTATTTAAAAAAAGAGAACTATTTAGCGCCATATTGTGTATTTTGGCGGGAGAGTTCAAATTAAATTCAACTTCAACAACTAGAGGGAGATTGAAAGAACAATAATTGTAGTCTCATACGGACATTGGAAATTTCAAAATATAGCCATACCACCATTCGTTTAAAAGCAACATTTTTAAAGTGAAATAATACACAAAAACGCGTAGTAATAGTTTAATTAATACCTACGTACCGTAACACCTGAAGAAATCGCTGCAATAAATCAAACACGTGTATTTATAGACCAGAACGAGCGCAAACGCAGCCGCCTCGGATCAAATATTCTGATTATTTCTGATCAAGATTTTCATTTACCGGCGTCTGTCATTCATCTGATGAGCGGCAGCCGTGTAATGGCGGTAATGACCGTCAACTGTTAATTACAAAATTAATTATAATTGATAAGGTACAATTTGCATAGTTTGATATATTTTTAGAAAAACGTATTTACTTTTTTCGTGAAAATCGTGTTTCATATACCTATTTACATTTAGTAAAGTTACAAACAGATTCTTCGATTTTATCTATTTATCCTAATAGGTAACTATAAGTATTTTTTTATATTATAACGAATATTATTTTCAGCTATATTAATAACTATTTGTTTACTTTGAGGTAAGGTTGTCTGGAAGGAATCGCCGTGAGCGATATGACCGCCAATTGTTACTTCTAAAACATTGTAACTCATCTTTGACTGCCTCGGTGGCGTAGTGGTAGCGTATGCGACTGCTAAGCTTGAGGTCTCGGGTTCGATTCCCGGGTCGGACCAAATGTTTGTATGATCTGCAAATATTTGTTTCGGAGTTTGGGTGTTTTCTATGTATAATATGTATGTGTTTACAAAAAAAAGTATCTAAGTATTTATATCAGTTGTCTAGGACCCACAACACAAGCTCTGCTTAGCTTGGGACTAGATGGCGTTGTGTGTTAGATGTCCGGAATATTTATTTATTTATTTATTTATTTTATTTATTGTTATGTTTTTGAATTTTAAGTATACAATAAAGATAAAAATAAATAAATAAATAAGGTTAATGTATTTAATGGGATAGGGATAGGGCAAACGAGCAGACGTATCGCCTGTTAGTAAGCGATTACCGCTGCCCGTAGACACTCGGAACACCACAGGCGTCACAAATGCGTTGCTGGTCTTTAAAGAAGGAGTACTATATTTTCTTGAAGGAAGGCAACAGTTCATTCCACAGTTTCGTTCAATGTGGTTATCGTTCTAAAATAGTGTGGATAATTTTATATTTTTCGTCCAAATAGCTCAATCTCATCCACAGATGTTGGAGGAGAATGCATATGATACGGGTCACCGCCACTTACGACATCATTATGGGACGAAATAGAAATATGACACGGGTATTAGTCTTATTAAAAAGTAAATTTAGCTCCCTATCAAAATACCATAAGGTATTTTGATAGGGAGGTTCTAGATTTAGTTTTTGTCCTTTAATTGTATTTTTTTTCATTTCTACTTTAATTAAATTGTTTCTACTTTTAGCATGAAAGGTACATATATGTATGTATGTTATATATAGACGGCCTCGTTGGTCTAGCGCATGACATATGCGACTGCTAATCAAGAGGTCTCGGGTTTTAAGCCCGGGTCGGGCCAAAAGCGTTATTGAGTTTTCCTGATTTAAGAAATACTTAATAACAGCTCAGAGTTTGGAAGTTCTGGTCTGAACCCCCGTGTCTCGGAGAGCACGTAAAGCTATCGGTCCTGGGCCTGATCTTTCCCCGGTCGTGTCGGTTAACCGTCCCATCGGATTATGAGAGAGAGGGAACAGAGAGTGCGTAGTTGGCTGGTCTCTGTTGAGACTAGCCGCCGTTGCCGTAAACGGCTAGGAGAACATATATGAATACTGACTCTTTTCTGCCTGATGGAAAGCAGGAGCAGAATCTAAGTGTAAATGGTTACCATACCCATTGCGAATGCAGATAATGCAACAATGTGCATGCATGGTAGCTACTGCATCATTGGGCCTCCAGCCTAATAAAATTGATACTCTTAAAAAGTCAGTTTATAATCTTATCCTAGTTGTGTTTCCTTACCTTAACTTCCTGGTATAATTCTTCGAGTTTTACATTTTGAAACGTTCCTGACACATCCATTATAAATATACATTTTAAAAGTTTTCCGAAAACCTAGCGAATACAATTTAATTTTGTATTTAAAAATTCAGTGAGTACCTATTAATAAATCTTTGTTTCCTTTCATTTGAAAATTATTTAAAATAATATGTCTTTGAAAAACGTGTTACAGTTTTACCTAAACACAGCAATTAACTGTAATTAAAATTAATCTAACACCTGATCTAAATTCTTTACACTCATATTGTTCTAAAAACAGCTAAAAATTGCTATATTTTTTTAACAATAATTAAAGTTTTAGTTAACTCTTTAAAAGCACACTGTTACCTTATGCTGAGCGAATTTTTTTTTATTTAATAGCAAAAAAATAAAATTGAAAAATACAATAAACCTGTCACTCAGTTACTGTACACAACATCAATAGTATTTCTTTATGGTATAAAGTTAAAAAAAAGAACAATAATTTAGATGCAAATATTTAAAAACGATATAGATTTATGAAATTAAAATGGGCACTAAAATTAAAGTCTGCTATAGCGGAGGAGGAAAGATTTGTAATAGGTATATTAATTGAAGATTTCGTGAGAGATTTCAAAATGTGAACAAATTGTTAATACAATTTTAGATTTTTTTAGATTATTACTATATTTTTGTATTTTGCCTGATCTTTCGATATACCTATTGGGTTATTACGTGAAACGTTATTGTTGCTTGCAGGACCACTAAACAAATAATGGTATATTGTCACTCACACGCGTAGATCTTCTTGAGAAATAATAACACTAATCAGTAACTGTACTATTATAACCAAATTGATGAAAAACGTACTTACATATTTTTAACACATGTAAATTATGGATAAGTTACTTATGGACACATTTAATAATTCTTTGTTTAGATATTAGATATAGTTTTTATATTTTTGCCGTGGGAGAGATATGCTTCGGCATGAATGGGTCGGCTTGACTGGAGTGATACCACGGCCTCACAGAAAACCGGTGTGAAATAGCGTTTGCGCTGTGTTTCACCGAGTGAGTGACCCCAACCCCTCCCCCATCCCCTTTCCCATCCCCCAAAGGCCGGCAACGCACTTGTGACGCCTTTGGTGTGTCTATGGGCGGCGGTAATCGCTTACCATCAGGTGATACGTCTGCTCGTTTGCCCACTATTCAATAAAAAATAAAATTAAAAAAAAAGAGAGGGTTTGTTTAAAATTTTCCTACTCTATTGTGCAGTAACGTTGCTCCCTTAGTCTCCTCTTACGTTACCGATGGGATAAATAGTGATAGTGACAATCCGTATTTATGAATCTGTTACTAGATAAACACCCAAATTATTTAAACATACTTAAGCAGTCGGCTGGCTGTCAAATAAAACATTTCCGGGTGAACAAGACAATAGACGAACATAATTTTCTTTTTGCCGAATTATTTTCCGCGATGTAGACATGGTTTACAATTTAAAAACAGAACAAGAAATTGAAATAACAATCCAAACACGACACACAGTTACTGAAGTCTTATTTTTCAAACTAAGATGGCGAAAATTATACGAAATGAGCGCCAAATGTAGCTTTTAGTATTAAAACCCGGGTAATTCATCTAATCACCCGGTCATTACGTACATCATATTTACCGTAGGTAATATGTTATATAAATGCATTATAATAACAGAAATAGCTAACGATAATGGTCGTGTTGGGTATACCGAGTTGCTTTATACAGACATGGCGAGAGACGGATGGAGCTTTCGTGAAAGTGTGTTGTAATCAATGTTAATATCGCAATATATAACTGTTCTATCTTATAAGCAGCAATGTATGTAATTAGATCACTTTAAGTTATTATTCGTTTTAGACAATGAGCTAATAGAGTGGATATATCTTGTGTAATTTGAGCTGACTAAAGAGAGGAAATGGAGATGTCTTCTATTAAACAGTAGAAAACTCTTACGTCGAGAGCCATCTAGTGAAGAATTATAGAACTAAAATGCAGAAGTTTTAATTGTATAAGGATTAAAGGTATACCTTTATTATACATACATTGAGTAAACAGAAGTAGAAATAGAAACATTTATTTGTCGTAGATAAGATAATTTTGATGTGTATGATTGCAATCTTAATCAAATAGCTGGTATTAAGACATACAAATAATAATAAAATAATAATACATAGAATAGAAAGAAGTATAATAAATATAGATAAGTTAGAAAGGCCTTACATAAAATTTTAAATCTCTCTCATTTAAAGGATCAATTTCCACACAATTAGCACAAAGGACCGGCTTCACCTCGGTGATACTATCCTTGCACAGAAGGTCAACTTAAAATGACAGTATTCGTGATGTGATTGCATTGTTGCATTGTCTGCATTCGCAATGAGTATGGTGACCACTCTTAGATTCTCCTTACGCTTTCCACCAGGCAGATTAGTCACTTTGGCTTGAATTAAAGACTTGCCTATTGTTACTCACCAAATTTTATTAATCATATCGCTTGACCTTTATTAAAAAGATGATTTTCATTAACAGTGGAATACCGTATTATCTCACAGTTACTGAGTAGATGATATAGGCATAATAACACATACGAGTACATCACTCTTCTACTATAGTAAATGCACATACGATTTATGTGAGCTAAATAGTCTTGTTATTCCCTCGTACATGGCTATTTACATTAATGACTGCACAAATTATACACCTCGGGATGTGTTCGTGTATTATTTTTAATACTCAAAAATGTCTAGCCCCGTAACTCTACGAAGCGTAAAATAAACAGAAAAAATTAATGTCTTATTTGTAGAAACGAAGAACCACGTAGTATGTTCAAATAAATGAAACACAGAAGTTCAACTGTGTAATTTATTTTATTTTACAATTATAGGAAAGCTTACAGCTAAGTTGTTACATTATACAAACTTAATAGGAAAAAAGAAGGCCAATAACAAGTTTTCACAGTTAACAGAGCAAATAAGTGGAAATAAATAGAAATACACATTCACATAACAACACAGATACAAGCAAGAAAGACATTATCGATAAATAGACATCATTACTCCTCGTTGCAAGAAGCGAAGGAGTCAGTCATGGTTTTCCTGAGCTGGTTGTTTCCATGCACAAATAAGTCCATATCAGCACTCGGTCATGCCGCATTGAACATACGACTCGCTCGAACAGTAAATGAGTTTTGTCTGTATGTCGTATTTACCTTAGGTGTGTGTAGCAAATGTGGTTTACGTAGGAAAGCAGATGACACGTGCAAGCTTATTTTACTCACCAGATCACCAACGTTTATCAACCCTTTCGAACCCTAATTGTAACTTACAACTTTTAAAGGTAGGTTTTAAATTTTCTTGAAAATTTTCAAGCTTTACGCCTATGCAAGATTAGTGTTAAGAGCTTAACTTAGTCAAGACTACATATAAGCAATAAACAGTATTTAGTTTACTGTTTATTTTATCTATATTATTTGCTTAGTTACTTAATATTAAGATTTAGTTTGACATTTTGGTCTAATAAAATTCTTTCACAGGAATGTGCATATATTAAACCGTGGGAGAGACACGCTTCGGCATGAATGGGCCGGCTTGACCGGAGTGATACCACGGTTTCACAGAAAACCAGTGTTCTCTGGTGACTCTGAGTCCATGGGCGGCGGTATTGGCTTTGCCATCAGGTGATGCGTCTGCTCGTATACCCCGTATTCCTTAAAAAAAGAACAACCTTTACTTTCCCAGTAAATTACTTTATTGTTTCTTATTTGTTATGGGAATTAATGCAATCACGCAAAATACTTACATATCTTTTAATTGCCTGCCTTTTTAACCAGTGCGCTTGACAGGATCACAGAATAATTTTTTTATACATACCGAATAAAATGACAACTTATAAGGATAGCATGAGTAGAATCCAAGAGTGATAGCCACCATTGTCATTGCGAAACTTGGACAATGCTGTATTGTGACCCACACTATAGCGGCCTAGTAAGATTTTACCTTGGGAGAGCCACGCTTCGGCATGCTTTGGTCAGCTCAACCTCCCAAAAAACCGGTGTAAAACAGCGCCTGCGTTGCGTTTCACCGCGTGAGTGAGAATTCCGGAGGCCCATACCGCAACACCTTGCTCTATCCAGCTTCCCATCTTGCAAAGGCTGGCAACGCACTTGTAACGCCTAAGGTGTTGCTGGCGTCCATGGGCAGCGGTAATCGCTTACCATCAGGCGATACGTTTGCTCGTTTGCCCGATATTCCATAAAAAATATATATACCACGCCCCGCTTAAAGGACCCAGGATTATAGTGGGAGGGAAACACGTGGGCTGGTAGTGAGTTTCAGGTTTTAGCGGTGCTTCTGAGGAAGGCAGAGCGGGACCTTAAATCTACTTACTAATACTGCTGAAATGAAGCTCTCCCGAAAAGTACCTTTAAAGATAGTCAAATATTGGAGCACCAAGTAAACTTAATCTACTGTGTATTTAACTTACGAGTATTATGACTAAAAGCTCAGTCAGTTGTGAGGTTCGGCATTAACCATGCACTAATGATAGTGTATGCAAATGAATTCATTCATATCCAAATGTTTCAATTCGGCACCGGCCGACTTTTCATTTAGCCTTTATCGCTGTACATTAATCTTTTACAGGGTAAGCAATTAATACCCATCTATTCCCCATTGTTGAGTAAATTAGGTATATTTTTTGGGAATTATGATAGTTTTAATTGTGTTGTCCCCATATCATTGGGTATGATTTGAATGTATTAATGTTTCAAATTTAGCTTTTGTGGGGTGATTTAATGTTTTTTTTATAACAAGAAATGTAATGTAATAATTATAGTGTATGTGTTTGGAAATTATATAATTGTGGAATAGATATTGTTGGGTGGGGAATTTATGCTTTCGTGTATTTAGGTAATATACATATGTATGTCTATATATATGTATATAGATTATACATACATAGACTGCCTCATTGGTCTAGCGGTTGACGTATGTGACTGCCATTCAAGAGGTCTCGGGTTCGAAACCCGGGTCGGGCCAAAAGTGTTTTTGAGTTTTTCTGATTATAGTAATACTTAACAACAGCTCGTAGTTTGGAAGTTGGGGTCTGAACCCCCGTACTTTGGAGAGAACGTAAAGCTGTCGGTCCTGCGCCTGATCTCTTCCCGGTCGTGACGGTTAACCGTCCCATCGGAATATGAGAGAGAGGGAACAGAGAGTGCACCTGTATTTGCGCACACACTTGTGCACTAATTATACTCACCCAATCACTCAATTATACACACACACGGTCTCAACGGAGACCAGCCAACTACGCAGGAGATATTAATCTCCTGCGTAGTTGGCTGGTCTCCGTTGAGACTGGCCGCCGTGGCCGTTATCGGCTAGGAGACTATCATCATACGAGTACATACACAGTAAAAAAAATACTATTATGGAAAGAAACCCCCAAAAATTTAAAGATCAGACCTTTCAATTTTATTGTCATATTTCTAACTATACCAATAATTATATACGAAAAGTTTTAACGTTTTCTATCAAGAGTACTTTCAGTAATTATTCAATTTATCTTTTTACTTTAATAAAAAGACCCGAGATTACTGGACACCTTATAATAAATCCTTATTTGATTTCTAAATTAACATAACAATTAAAGCCACAACATTTACTACATGACTTAATCAATCCTTTAATACAAGGAAACTTTAATATTAGAGGGGGAAAACTGTGTATTCCTAAATTCGTAATTCGTATTACAATAATGACGGCAGTACCAGGTCATGTATAGGGGCAATCCACACTGCGCTAATGACAATCCAAAGTGGTCAGAGCTTTGATACAAATCGCGCGTCGGAGCGACACGCGTTTCTTGCGTAATCACTTAATTATTGGGCGACACCTCGGTACTTAGGGTTGACACTACATATTTATTTAATAATTAAATAAATATTTCGGACATCTAACACACAACGCCATCTAGTCCCAAGCTAAGCAGAGCTTGTGTTATAGGTACTAGACAACTGATATAAATATTTATATACTTTTTTTTAGTAAAGACATAAATATTATACATAGAAAATACTCAAACTCAGAAACAAATATTTATAGATCATACAAACATTTGGTCCGATCCAGGAATCGAACCCGAGACCTCAAGAACAGCAGTCGCATACGCTACCTCTGCGCCATTTATACTTTATGCACATAAAACTTGGCAAGATGAACTTATGGCCTTGGGATGATGAAGAGCTACAGCGTGGTAGAGTCACAGCAACTGCAACAGCAAATTTTATGACAAATGTTACATAATTTTATAATAGAAAATACCGAAACAATAAGTAATAATGATAATAGCATACCTACGTAATAAGTATTTTATGTTTGTTTTTTAAACATTATGTATGATTGTTAGATAAAACACTGATTTGTTTTTGGTGACCTAAATGTATCCTAGATTGTTAAGCAAACAGAGAGTATTTTTAAACAAAAAGTCTTCGAAAATATTATTGATTTAGCGAAACTGTCAAGATATCTTTTGTAGATAGATAAAATACCTAACATCTAAATTACTCGTATCCTGCTAAATAAAATCAAATGTCATGTTATCTACCCATATTCACCCATAACTCATCAATCCGCATTCTTAATATATCACCA
Source organism: Spilarctia lutea (assembly GCA_916048165.1). Taxonomy (NCBI): domain Eukaryota; kingdom Metazoa; phylum Arthropoda; class Insecta; order Lepidoptera; family Erebidae; genus Spilarctia; species Spilarctia lutea. The sequence goes on from OU696479.1 coordinate 16,109,169, forward strand.
GACAGACACCCAAATTATTTAAATATACATATGTAGTCGGTCGGCTGGCTGTCAAATAAGACATTTCCAGGTGAACAAGACAATAGACAGACATAATTTCCTTTCTGCCGAATTATTTTCTGCGATGTAGACATGGTTTACAATTTAAATAGGGAATCCTTACACATAACCTGTTAAATGAAATCAAATGTCATGTTATCTACCCATCTTAACCCGTAATTCGAGTAGTCTACATCAAAATTAAAAGGTACTGTTTTACTTAAACCATAAGTAAAAATAATAAGGACGAAGGACGTTCAACCCTAAGCAACATCAGTGCTAACCACACTACTTTTTATTATATCAATTTGTGTCCATTGAAGGCGTAGTTTTAGACTAATTCCTTTATAATTGCACGATCGTGGACGCGCCCTTATCTGATCAGAGTCGAGCATTACGAGAAACTAAAAGTTATTTTTAATAGCACTTTTAGCGTGATACCACAATTTGTGTACTGAAGGTTATTATTTACGAATTTATTACATACTGTGTGATAAAAATTTACTGAGATTTCTACAAGCGGACATGAACTTCTTTACTTTAGTTTTCGATTGTATTCGATCGCCGCTCGATCAATACGGATTTTTTAATGATATGTGTGCAAAGAAATTATTTTATACACCTTTGTAATATGTTAATAACTTTGCTGAGCCGCCAATTTAAGTAAACTAAAAATCAAGTGCTCAGATTACTTATTTCTGTAATTAATCGTCAATGTTAAAATGACTACGTATAATCACGTCACAATATGACTTTAATCACTTTAAGTGACATTATGAAATACAAGTAATAAATTGGTATCTAATCAAAATATCCTCGATTGTAGGCCCTTGAAATGAAAGTTTTACAACGGATTTGTAATACTTTTTTAATGTTTGTTTTTAAGGTTTTACTACAGAACTTAGTTAGTTGTAAAGGTCAGGCGTATCGTCATAGACAAAAGCAGACTCCAATCTAGATTGAATTTTTAAACGATTTTAGGGTTTGTAATTAGGTAGCAAGGTCCGTTTAATCCATATTTCGTACACAACCGCTGAAATCAGGCTATAAAACCTATAAATACGATATTGCATTAAGAAACAAATTCACAGCATACTTATGTTAAACAGTAGCATAAAATTATACTTAGTCAAGAGCCATGCTGGTTTCATATTCTTAATAGAAAATAATATTTCGTGACTCAATGAAAAAAGTGCTTTACATAAAAAATGGCGTAACTTAATTAAGTTTGAACAGGAAATTAAATGTGCGACGGTAAAAACATTTTTAGAAATAATATTACACCAACAGGAAATTGTATTAATTTGTTGTGCTTTTTTCATTCTAGGTGTGTACTTCGATATAGGGTTCAAATTCCAATGAAAGTATTTTTGATAGGATTTTTCTCAATAAAAGTGTTAAAAGGGTGATTTTATGAATTGGCTTTTGCCTTCGGCACCGCCTGTTTGTTAGTGGGATATCGTGGTAAAGACAGACAGATAGACAATGTTATTTCCGTATTTATAATATTGGTTCGGATTACTTTACTTTTACTAAATTAAGAATTGAAAATAATTTCATCAATTGAAAAGCTATGTAATAGTTCAGCATATCATTGTTGCCAACTTTGTAACTGTTAAAATAAAGCCATTGTTGCACAAACAGATAGACAAGTAAATATAAAAGACGAATTCGAGATACTGAAGCTCCTCATCATAGAAAATCTGAATTAAAATATGTTGAAAAACCTAGGTCTATAATTCATCACCTGTGATTTTTTTCTTGTAGTCATGAACGGAAAAATGAGGAACATTGAAAGAATATAGTCTATTTTAGCTACCTTTAGCTATCCTTGAAAGCTAGTCAACAACAAAGTAACAACTTATTATGTTACTGGACGTTAAACGAGCATTATAACGTAATAGGATTAAGTCATTTAAAGACCCTAAATATGAGTGTAATATACTTACAACACTTACTCAATTTATGGACTTCCTACATTAATTTATATATATAGTAAATTTCCCATGAAATATTGAAGTGGGAATGTTCCAAAAAGATTACTTTTGTTTCCCCATAAATGTATCGTGGTATCGGGCTCGCGATCACCGCGCGGTGCGACTTAACAAGAAGCAATTTTTCACAATTTCCATTCTTTTCTATAATACTAGTGTGTAGGGTAACCATTTTGTTTTGATAAGCGCTGATATATTCCTCGGAAGTTATCCTCAAGTTTAGAGGTTACATTCTTTAAGTAAGGTACTAAAATCAAAAATGCTATCAGGGCTTTAGTATGTATCAACTAACTGCCCGACAGACTTCGTTCTGTCAAAAGTTATTGGCCTGCGCGGTCCCATATGAAAAATAAATAAGTATTGTTTTTACTATATTCACATTTTTTTAAGTTTTTTCTCTACTTAAGAAGTAAAAATGTTGCAAAACAGGTAGAAATTTGAGAGCTTCCACTGTGTGTCCAGCGTAAAGAGTTGAAGTTTTACAAAAACAACGTCTAGAAGAATTGTCCCCCTTTAAAAGATCTAAAAAAAGTACGCGATAGCATATATATTTTGAGATTGACGCACTATAACCGTTGTTCACGCTTTACAATATCACGGTTGCACGAGTTAGCTTGAAACGGAATATCACGGAAGATACTGTACGTATCGTGCATACTGTTATATTGGAGATATGCACCTTTAAGTGCTGTCCTGGCTGCCCATCCTGAATAGTCAGCAGCTCTACTCTCCGAGCCCTCTACTTGTTCACTGGTCTTCGCCAGTCCGTGACCATCTTTGAAACTGTGCGGTTTCTTCTAGATAAAAATTATCAAACTAATATAGAAATTATTCAAGTATATTGTAGAATTAATTCAAATGGTTTTTTCCAATAATTTCTTCAAAATCTTTTTTTAAAAAACAAATCGCGATTGTCCGCGTGACATACATACATACGATAGAGACTGTACTTATAGGTTAGATACGGTATAACCACCATTTAACATTCTTTACATTTCAAGTTTGACTGGTAGAAAATGTCATGAGGATTAAGCTGACATTTAGATAAATTTGCTACTAATTGAAATCATTAAATTCGATAAAAACTATTTCCCATTTTCTATAAATTTTTAACACACTTTCCACATTTAAATTACTGTTAGTTTTCATGCGTTTATTCGTAATGAAATATTCGAAAGTAAATGTGTAATAAAAATGTTTTATAATAAGATAAGTCCGTACTATGTGGGAAGCGTTGGACACAGTACAAAGCGTAGCACGCTATGGCGGACGAGGTAGTGGCATATAATGAAGTGATTACTCCACACCACTGCCACACCAGTTTCACTTGCACAACATAACACGGAAATATCATGAAATATTACTTACTTCACACTTTGCCACATTAGAATTAACACAGGACATAACAAGGAATCAATGTCAACAGGACCACTCAATAAAAACTTGGTAAGCCGCCTTAGAAATGGTAGTTAGACTATGGTGTATTAGCATTGTTCGTGTGGTGACTGATGAAGATAACGGAGTGTCATCACTCGGCACTCCTGTTCATTCTATGGGTGACTTAGGAGGCGACTAAGAGAGCAATACTGCACAGGACAATACTACTGCATAGAGCTGATAAACTCTGTACTAACTCGCCAGGCCTGCATGATATAGTGGGCTAAATCCTCGTGTGATAAAAGTACTATTATGTTGTATCTTTTTTTTTTGACTAGGTGTAAAATCCTTTCGGATCTCCGGCTCGTCCGGGGACTGAAGAGCCAGGTATGTGGTGAGTCCACTAAAACCATCCCGGTGGCCGGTCTCAGGCGCCCTGCTTATGTTGTATCCTACTAATATTATAAACGCGAAAGTTTGTGAGTATGTAAGTGAGTATGTTTGTTGCTCCTTCACGCAAAAACTACTGAATGGATTTTGATGAAACTTTACAATAATATAACTTATACATCAGAACAACACATAGGCTACAATTTATAAAGATACTAGCTTCGCGTCACGGCGTTGACCGCCTTTCCATTCTCATACTGTGGGTAGCACCGCCGGGTTCAGCTAGTGTTTAAATAAAGTCATCATACCAGACTAAGACGCTTCAGGAAGGCCGTCGGAGTGGTTTTTAATGGAACTACTACATACTTCTGGAACCTACTATATCCCCTTAGAGTAGGAGATCCGAAGAGATTTTACGCCTCGACAAAAAAAGAAAGGTTCGCAGGTCTAAGTATATCATTGTTTCAGTTCACATCTATATGGAACCCGTAATATACAATACAACATTTTAACAAAAAGAATCCGACTTCAAGCACTGGACAAAATTGAAATGGGACTACACAGAAAGTACCAGCTTTCAAATAAAAAAAATCAACAAATTCACGCAGTCAAAAGTTCTAAGGTAACAAACTTAAAAAATACTATCGAATTGAGTACCTCCTCCTATTATGCAGTCGGTTAAAAGTAGCCTTAGTAGATCTTTATATCATCAGCTATCTGTCAGTGAAAATCCCGTCAAATTCCGTCCAGCTGTTCCAGAAATTACCGGAAAGCAGACATTAAACACAGAAAATCCACGTGCTGTCGTGCTTCGTTGGTGAGTGCGAGACCGGAGGCCAAATGATGCAGAAGCATCACTAGGCCGGTATGGTCTGGGTCACCATGCTGCATTGTTGCATTGTCTGCATTCGCAATAGGTATGGTGACCACCACTCTTGGATTCTGCTTATGTTTTCAATCAGGTAGAGTAGTCAATTTGGCAGGGGCAAACATAAAAAACGACAAATTAATACCGTATATAGGTACTTACTGTCAAAAGCATTTAGTAAAAAGATGTTAATTTGAAATTACAAACAGACACTTCAATTTTATTTATTGGTATACATAGATAAGATCTAAAAGTCATGATCTCGGATGACTTAAGTTGATATAACTTCGCCGTAATCGTGACCTAGGTATTAGGTTGAATTACCATCTTTCTACATTTCAAACAGTCACGGCAAATGCATTCATAGTAGCTAATCTATGCAACTTTGTCTATATCTCTTTTAAATCATGCCCTGCTCCTATTGGTCTAAGCGTGATGGTAACTTTAAGGTTTAATTTAAAAAGACTGGAAATCTTAAGCACCCCAGCAAAATAAACCTTTTAAAAACCGTAAAAATCGGTTGTATAATTTTGTATTTCTTCGTGAGTATGTGAGATGAGAATTATATATTACAGATATATTATATAGATAGTGTTGAAACGATAAAGAGCCTGGCGTACGCTACAAATAGGATTAGGTATTGCGATTGTTACGGACGCTGCAGAGCGTGCGTGCCCTGGGGGGCAGTAGCGGGAACATTGGGGTTCCCACACAGGAGGGCGTACCTCGGGCCATCTACAAACCGTAGGTGTCCCGAGGTACGTCGAGGTTCCAGGATTTTCCTTCCTAGGGTGCACTTGGTTTTAGTCGGTTCGAGACAGAAAAAAAAAGAGGTGTTGTGATTGCTACTAAACCCTCCAACCATTATTGTATAACATGTATAGATTACAATACAGTATACCATGCATTTCATACGTATTAATTATACGTAATATTATAAAATTTCTCAAAACAAAAATATATCCCAGTGAACTACTACTTATAAAAAGAACAAAATAACTTTATTAGTATAATACCAACACATCACAATAATAGGCAGAAATAATCCGTGGCTTGTATCCAAATAAATGTATCTAACCACTGCCAACCTTATAATCAAAATCGTATCAGTCGAAATCAATTTTTCATCGCCGAGGTCGATTTAAAAATTATCATACAAAGCGACCAAAAACCCCGCCCAGTTATCCAAGACACCTGGTATCAATAAACCTGCTCGTTACATTAATTTTTTATTCGATCGGAAGGGTCTTTGTAAAGTGGTCGAGTGTAATTACTTAACAAGTGCGCGGCGCTATGCTATAGCCCAATAAAATTGATTTAGATACACGATAGCAATTCGTTCCACTGCTGTACACCTACACGACAAATTGTAGCTTTCGGCTTATTAAATTACTAAGCTATGTGTGCTTAAATGATTAACTGTAATGTATGTTTGTAATGTAATGTAATGCTTAATATATTTGCAATGAACACGAACTTTAAATAGCCTTTTACACTTGCATGTTTGTTTTAATTAAAACCTTGAGTGCTATAAAATCTAATATAATTAATGTTACAAATTTGATGAGCTAGTATTTACATGTGACTCTGTTCCTGTGTATTTCGGAGACTGCAGTAAAACGGTTGTAGTAGGTCTTCCTTAAAAATAGAAGTATCTCCATGACGAGTTTTATTGTGATCGGTTTAACAGTTTAGCCGTAGGGGTAACAGACAGATAAAAATACAGAGAATTACATTCGAATTTAAATATTAAATAAGGATTCAGTAGCATAGGAATAAACTACAGTTGTATGGACGAAGTAACCTTATATTAAATATGTTGATTGCTTTTTGAATTCATATAAAGGAAGTAGGGTAAATGAGGCACATTTACAAATTATCAATTTTTAAAAAAATATTATGATGACTTCACGTCTATGAATATTTTGATTTACGACTTTTAATTTATCATTCCTTATTGGTTTGGTATTTGTTGACAAGCCGTAATATTAAATTTAAGGATAAAACATCTTCTTAGCCCAATTAGCAAAATTTTTCTAAATAATAATAAATTAATATAACACCCAACGCCATCTAGTCCCAAGCTAAGCAGAGCTTGTATTATGGGTACTAAACAACTGACATACATATATATTTTTTTGTAAATACATACATATTATATATAGAAAACACCCAAACTCCGAAACAAATATTTGCAGATCATACAAACACTTAGCCCGACCCAGGAATCGAACCCTAGACCTCAAGCATAGCAGTCGCATACGCTACCACTACGCCACCGAGGCAAAAATGAATAATTATAAATTAGTGGATTTCGCAGCTTTTGTTTACTTCTTTTCATTATGTTTTCTTTTCACTTTGTTAACATATCTCTAAAACAACTAAAGTTGTGGAATTAGATGATTATCATCGCTAGTGACAGATCTGGATAGGATTGAAATCAAGAAACTTGTTAATTTCATAATAATAACCTTAGATGTCTCACATAAGGTCGTCTGATGCCAATTTAGGGAGTGCCTGTATTATCCTAACCTTAACAATTAAATAAAACTAAAATAGGTATATGCTTGTTTGAAATTTTAATCTGAATCCCTGTTTTCGCCGTCGTCTCTCGAACAGCTTGACCTATTTTGCTCGGACTTTTACTGGCAGATAGCTTAGGCTTAAGGAGAAACTTAAGACTAATTTTTATACTAGCTTCGCTGTGTAACTTTACAATAACAACCGCTGGTAACGCCGAAGGGCTCAGTTAGTTATAGGTACGTATACATTAAACCGGTATAAAACAAATGATTGTGTGCTCATCACACTATTTGTCCTAGGCAAGAATCAAACCCTCGACCTCAAGCTAAATAGGCAGGACCCCTGGACCAATAGGTCCAACTTTAAATTTAAATCACTATGTTATCGTATACTGTTTCATTTGTGAAGTAGCCAATATGAAGGTGTTATTCAGTAATTCACTAAGGGCGTGTTGTCGAGTGACACTCCGTGTGCCACGCACGGGCACGAACCCGTTGCGTGTAAGCAGTGCTGCACCAATTTGCACGTCGCAACTCGCACCAATTTTCTTGTCAAACCAACTCCTCGCCATTACGAACACTCACCCTCTCGTTTTAGACTACAGCGCTTTATGAAAAACAGAAAATATTTTTGAGCATTTGTTATAATATTAATAATAATCTCACATTTGATGGCCAGGTTCCGAACTAAGTAGAGCCTGGTATATGGTAACCAAACTGTAAATAAACAAACTTATATATACTCGTATTTGAACCCATAATGTCCCACAGCTGGGCTCGGTTCTCCTCCTGGGAATCGAAACCAAAACCTTCAAGAAAAGAAAGTGCAAAAAGCGTACTCCTTCTTTAAAGGTCGGCAACGCACTTGTGACGCCTCTGGATGCATGTGTTCATGGGCGGCGGTAATCGCTTACCATCAGTCGATACGTCTACTAGTTTTCCTCCAATTCCAGAAAAAAAGAAATAGCAGGCAGGGTGGCTACCTCGGGATGTACCTCAGTCCTGAGGTACGGCAGGGGGGACTCCAGAAGCCGCCGATGGGTTCCTGGAGCTCCTCCCGACTGCCGAGGTAGGCCGCCGCGGGGTTTAGTGGGAAGACCGGTCCTCCAGGAGTCCCACACACGCCCTTCGTCTCCCCCACAAACGAAGTGTATGGTGCGAAAAGCAGGGTGACTAACAATAGGACAGCCAATTATTTTTTTTACACTTTAGGCATTCATGAACAGCGATAGTCACTTTCCATCATGTGCCACGCCTGCTCATGTGACAACCATGATTAAGACATTTCAGCCTTACCGTACAGGACTTTGATCCCCTACGTCATTAAAAATTAATTAACACCTACCAAATAAGACAAACGACCGATATCGATGTTCACCGCTCCCTAACTTCATAATGTGACCGAACAACCAGATGAGACCACAAAAACTTACGCTAACAGATTACAATCAAATTACAAGACACACTGAGTCAACACTCAAAATCAAACTAAGTACGTGCCCTGGCGCTGGCGACGAGACGCCGAGCCCAACAATTTGCCCACCATCACATTCAATCACCTCCGCCTAACGACCGCCCGCAAAAAACACACGACAGACTCTCAGGAAGTCGGACAACAATAAAAAAACAAATAAGTAACCCGAGCAAATTAAGTTATAACCTAAAACACGTATGAAGCCATCATCCCAACGGTGTAATCATATTAACGACTACAAAAGGAGCGGCAAAAAATACAAAAATTAGAGGATCGGGAAATGTGGGCCAAACAAAAACGTAACGTATCGCCTAATTATAGCTGTTGGACGAAAAAACAATTTTATGTTCGCCGGACCGACGCACACGGGGCACCTTTATGGTATTTGATTATAGCATACTGCTACTTACTTGCTGCATTACTATCATAAGGAATGAAACTATCATAACGCAATCGTGACTGAGCGCGCCACTTTTCTGTTTATGGGCCGACGCTTAGCGCCAACGCGTGTTTCATACGTCAATTTATAAGTAATGTTTCGTGGCACTTACTTCTTCAACTGTCATGTTTATTTCACTTGAACTAAAAACGTCGAAAATGCGTATGTCAAAATTTACAACGGCATGGCTGAGTCGGTGCGCGGGCTCCGTCCTTAATCAAAATCCACCCGTGTCGAACGAGGTTCCCGAGCAAATCCTTTATTATTTCGACGTGTATAATATTTTTATTTCGTTTCTTCCCCGATTATTATTTATGGATTATTATTATTTGAGAATTTATTATTAGCTCGGAGAGCAAGCGCGTCCTTTTCAATTTGCCACATCGTGTCTGGTACCTGGAAGTATTCGAGTTTCTCGCGTAAGATTTTTTTATTTGTGTCCTTAATACCTTCTGACATTTCTGTTATTAGGGATTGCTAATTAAATTTCTGTTTAGTTCCCATAAGACACAAATTGGTTCGGTTCATCATTTAATAAAGACATTAACTGTGTGCAGGAACAGATTTTACGTTTAACTAGCAAAATGTAATTAGAGGGTTTCACAGATATCCGTATTAGCGAGATTACTTAGTTACTTGGTTCAATTAAGTTTATTGATAGTCGTAATTAAGTTATCGATGCAAGCAGAGGCAGTCCATTAGTCCTTTAGACTTGAAAGGGGTTTAAACAGACTGATCGCAATAACTTGAAGTGCGGAGAATTCAGACGTCGATGTTGTGAGTAAAATGATTTTATGAGGCTGTGAGACAGGTTTATGCGCTTTTGTCTATAATAACACACGAGATAATAGGTTAATATAAGTGGTTGTAATTAAAATTAATACGTGTAAGTATATCTCGAATTTAAATTGTGATGAGATTACTCTTAGAAATTGAAGTAATAAGAATAAACATTCCCAATCGAAGATTGTTAAATGTTAGACTTGATAGCTACAAGGGTCTATAAGACTACTGACATAATTTATAAAACAAATATAAACAACATGGCAGAAGACTGATGGCAAATAAATTTGTTAGAAAACCATTAGAACCATAAGTCAACGTCCACGAGGTGGTCTCGCGGAAGCTAAGTGTATTAACCAGAATGAGATAATTCCTCTTGACCAAGCATCTGTTTCTTCTTCATGACTACTGCTCTCAACTTTGCGATGGACCCGCCCAGTATTTGCTTTACGCTCTCGATTGGCTGCAACAACGAGTAGTCCGTATATCATCGGCAGTCCCGAAGATATCGAGAACATGGTCGGTTTGAGCTTCAGTAACTCTAGGGGGTTCACTGACATACAGGAGGGTGCCATGTACAAACTGTAGGTGGACCAGGGTACGTCGGGGTTCCAGGGTTTACCTTTCTAGGGTGCACCTGGCTTTTCCGGCTCTTAGTACCCGAGATGGCGTTCGGTTTTATAGTCAGTTCGAGTCCGACATGCCACCAGGAGTTGGTATCCGAGGGGATTTGTGTACGATTAAAAAAGGAAGTTCCCTGAGTTTAGGAGGAGGGACTCCTAGAATGGCAATGAACTTGTGACGTTTAACGGACATCAGGTGAGCCGTCTTCTCATTTGTCTCCTTATAGGTACCATAAAAAGACTTTTATCGAACCTATATTTATCGCAGAAGATACTGATTAACATTTACATCTGACTTATAATATGATTTACCATGATATTCATTGATCAACATAAAATAGAAGATATCTTTTCTATACGTACATAAAGGTACACACACACGCAGTGGTCAAAATTCGACCTAAATATGTATTTTTATTAAGGTTTTACTTCACATATCTATAAACATATAGATCGAGCATATTTAAACCTGATGCATCGTTTATTAGCCTTCAAAACAATGGAAGAGAATAGAAATTCAAATACAAAAACAGAAAAAAGAACAAGTTATACAGGATAGCATTAATATTACGAACCTTATCATTTAATAAGAGTCGAAGCCTACCGATTGTCCGTCGGGGCGTTCAGTTTCGTTCGTCCGTGCAGGCTATTTAATTTGTCCGATAGCCGCTACGGGCGAGGTGTGCCTTTGAGAAATGACCCCCGCGATACAGCACACACATTGTTATTGCTTGTTATAAATTACTCAAGTTTATTGTGCCGATAAATGCCCCCGCGGCGGTTGGGGGGGTTAAATCGTGATTTGTACACCTATGCTAAATACTCTATGTTTGTATATGGATTTTGATAGGTAATTTAGGAATTTCATTGCTATGTAATACGTTACATTGATATTGTTACATTGAAACTCGCAGAGACCGTCCAAACTCGTTTAAAGTGTGTTCAATTTTAAAATTTGACTGCCTCGGTGGCGTAGTGGTAGCGTGTGCGACTGCTAAACTTGAGGTCTCGGGTTCGATTCCCGGGTCGGACCAAATGTTTGTATGATCTGCGAATATTTGTTTCGGAGTTTGGGTGTTTTCTATGTATAATATGTATGTATTTACAAAAAAAAAAGTATATAAGTATTTATATCAGTTGTCTAGTACCCATAACACAAGCTCTGCTTAGCTTGGGACTAGATGGCGTTGTGTGTTAGATGTCCGGAATATTTATTTATTAATTTAAGTTATTTCGAATACTATTGTCTAGCTATCTGTTTTTATCTGCGTCTATCTGTTTTTGAATGCAATGCAAAGGATGATCTTAGAATACTAATAATTTCGTACTAATAAACTAGAACCCTTTTTGTAAATTTGAGATTTTTTTTAATACTTAGTGTAGGTACTTTGTTGATTTGCATTGTTTTTTTTTTATGATGTTTATGTAGTCTATCGTATTGAGAGCCTGTCAGAATAGTTTAAAGTTTAAAAAAAAAATCCATCGATGTGCATAAGAAAATGAAAAAGGGAAACAAAAATCATTTCTTTTTATGTTTATACAAAATTGTAACTAAAGTTCTCTGATATGCTTCCTGCTTCCAACTATCCTTAGACTTGCAAAACGTAGTCTTCTCCTGTTCTATACTATTCATCTTTACTTATTTAACTGCTTTAATCGTACTGTCTGTTCGTTGTTTCTTTTTTGCAACTTTAGTTTTTTCATTAGTCGTCTTCAGCTCTTTAGACCTATCAACATCTTTGCGTGGAGTTTACTTCACCGTGTTATATAGCGACTTGATGATCTATTACTGCTATAGTAATTTAGAATTCCATTAAACGATGAAAATTGCCGAGGCGTTGGTATCGCGCATCAGCGCACATGCAGCTCGGCCGCTCCGCGCCGCCTCATCATTTGTATTGCGCTATCGAAATCGAACTCGTCTTATTATTTATTAAGAGTCATGCTTCTTACTTAGAGATTATCCACTTTATAAAAAGTACTTATGTATGTATCTGAAAAAAAAATATCATAAATACACGGGTAGGTACAGTGTTATCTTTGTAAGGGTATGACAACTAAAGTTTTAATCCGTTAATTAAAATCGACTTTAAGCTTGTTCTCCATTGTAATACGATATAGATTTTTTTTAAATAAAATAATAATTAACCCGCCATTGGTGACGCCGGTATCACAGACCAAATTTTTAAAACTGTTAAAAAGTAATTAAATTACCTACATGACCTACAGATAAAGTAGTTTTAATATTACGTATGTATATGGCAATAAAACATAAGTATTTGATAAATCAAAACTGTTTTTTTAAAGTAAATATAAAAGGCTAACAATAACAATAAATGTAACACTTTTCAATTTTTACAAAGTTTAAGAAAATTAAATAACTTCTACTTATTTTTTTATTTTAAACGAGCTGACGTATCGCCTGATGATAAGCGATTACCGCTGCCCATGGACACCCGCAACACCAGAGGCGTCGCTGGTGCATTGACGGCCTTTGGGGGATAGGAGAAGGGGTCGGGGTATGGGCCTCCGGTATCCTCACTCACTCGTTTTTCTGTGAGGCCGTGGTATCACTCCGGTTGAATTGGCCGATTAGTGCCTGATGCTGCTTCATGCTCTCCCACGGTTATTTACTTACGTAATTTGTGACGCGGGTCTCACGGACCGGATTGAGGCCAAATTCTGAAACGTGCGTCCGTGGCGCTGTTACGAGAAGAACTAACGGTGAGGAACGTAAGATAAGGCAGCTATTAGAAATCGCAACACGCATCGATGGCAGGTCAAAAGTTATTTGATTTTTTCGAATCACCCGGTCTCACAGACATACACGTCACAAACGGCGGGTTTAAATTAGTTTAATTATTTATTAACGAATAATAAAAACTAGAATATAAAATAAAACTTAATTTAATCATAATCGACATCATCATCAATAATATACCTGTACCTATAGCAATACCACGCTGAATAGATAGGTCGGTATTGAATTTGTAGGGGAACGGTGTCATCCCTCCAACACAAAGGGTGGATCCTCCGACCAGGCGACGTGATCATGCCTGGCGGGCCTGACGTTGGGATGTTGTATATATGATTATCGGCGCTAGAACTTCTATTGCGCGATTAAGGATTGGTAGTTACTCCGTGTAGTGCGTTACTTCATAGTTCAGTGTATCTTCGGTAGATGGCGCTGTAGTAGGTTACTGTTGTGTTGTATGTGAAAGTTGCCACAGAACCAACTTTTTGAACCCACAATATCCACAGCTCGAGTAGTCTTGATGATTTTATGAGTAAAGTTTTGGTTTTGTGAAATATGAGTTACTAGAAGATAAAAAAAAACTAATTGAAAGTTAAGTATAAATTTTTTTCTTCACAATAGGAACGTATCTTTATTAATAGAGTCTTAAAATTACTTCGTTCAAAATAAAACGTCCGCTGGAATCGAGCCGCGGCTATATCTTGCGGTTATTATTTTTCACTGTTATTGTTATAACCTCCAGTACGCTTATTATACCTGCGTTACCACTCTTAACAAACTATTAAAGGCACTTTTTTAACGCCTTATTATTTCGATAAATCCACCCAATTGGCCGAGCTATTTTATAAAAGCACGCAAGTGGTTTGTTGTTGAAAGTTGTGCATTATGTTAATTAAGCCGATAGTTTTAAGTTCAACTGCTCAATATACTCGTAGTTATACTGCCTCGGTGGCGCAGTGAAGCGTATGCGACTGTTGTGCTTGAGGTCTCGGGTTCGATTTCTGGGTCGAACCAAATGTTTGTATGGTCTGCAAATATTTGATTCGGAGTTTGGGTCTTTGCTATGTATAATATGTATGTATTTACAAAAAAAATAATATGTATGTCTAGTATCCATAACACAAGCTCTGCTTAGCTTGGGACTAGATGGCGTTGTAGGTTAAATGTCCGAAATATTTATTAATTATTATTGATTTTTATCACTTTGTTAGTACATTTGTTTATGAAAGATATCTTTTAATCAAGTTATTAGATATCAATGCATTTGTTTTTAATAATTTACACCCATTTAACTACACAGTTTAACTGAATAATAGACATTACAATTAAATCCTGCTATGAATAATGTAATACATATGTAATTCTCGTGTAACAATGCATCTCACGATGAACTCCGAAACCGGCCGGCTCGACCGGAATGATACCACGGTCTCACAGAAAACCGGTGTAAAACAGCGCCTTCGCCGAGTGAGTGAGGATACCGAAGGCCCATACCCTATACCATCCATTCCATCATCCCTCTCCCCATCCTGCAAAGGCTGCAACGCACTTGTGACGCCTCTGGTGTTGTGGGTCCATGGGCGATACGTCGGCTCGTATGCCCGCTATTCCATAAAAAAAAAAGAAAAACTATCTAACCAAATTTTACGATTTTATAAATGTGTGTTTTAGTGGCGTGCCTAAGACATTATGGTTAACAAGCTTAGACCAATAAAGAGCCGAGTATGATTGAAAAGAGACGCAAACGAAGTTGCGTGAGTGAGCTAGTAATTAGGTATTATTAACTGCCTCGGTGGCGCAGTGGTAGCGTATGTGAGGTATGCTTGAGGTCTCGGGTTCGATTCTCGGGTCGGACCAAATGTTTGTATGATCTGCAAATATTTGTTTCGGAATTTGGGTGTTTTCTATGTATGATATGTATGTATTTACGAAAAAAAGTATATATGTATTAATATCAGTTGTCTAATACCCATAGTACACGCTCTGCTTAGTTTGGGACTAGATGGCGTTGTGTTAAATGTCCGAAAATATTTATTTATTTATTAGTGTAGTGAGGGATTTAGAATATAGTGAGTCATCACTCCTATTCATCTAATGGGTGTTCTATAAGTCGACTTAAGGAACACACTCTGTAGGATAACACCACTAAAAAGTGAAGGAAACATTGAAATAAATCCAATAAATTGTCAAAAAAGTCTAGCTCGACTTGTCGACTTGTCTGCAGGGGTTTACTAGACCAGAACCTCACTTCCAAGGAGAGGTCTATGTCCAGAAATAAACACACAATTAAAAGCTGGGTATGATTATGTTGATTAATCCATGAACACAATTGTTTGTCTTTTGTCTTTTATTTTATCTTTTTTTTTTGTAAATCAAATATCATGTTTCTTTTTTCAAATTTTTTGCACTCAACGCCATCTAGTCCCAAGCTAAGCAAAGCTTGTGTTATGGGTACTAGACAACTGATATAAATACGTATATACTTACTTTTTTGTATATACATACATATTATACATAGGAAACACCCAAACTCCGTAACAAATATTTGCAGATCATACAAACATTTACTCCGACCCGGGAATCGAACCCGAGACCTCAAGCACAGCAGTCGCATACGCTACCACTGCGTTAACGAGGCAGGTGAACTTGAAGTTGAGAGGATATTAAAAGTGAATACATATTTATACATAGATGTTCAAATTATTACATAATAACAATTTAGGTCGTTAAACAACGAAACTACGCAATGATTCAAGTGATTGCTATTATTTATGATGGCTGATCTAAATCTCGTTATTTGACATGCTTCTGTAACTGTTAAGACAATCTTCTTTATGATCTCATAGCACTTTTAAGGTTCCGTAGTCCTAAAAAGAAACCTTTATGGATTTACTGCGTTTGTATGTTGTGTGTAGTGGAGTAGAGTTCATCGTGGGAGACCCACGCTTCGGCATGAATAGGCCGGCTCGACCGGAGAAATACCAGTGCCTCACAGAAAACCGATGTGAAATAGCGCTTGCGCTGTGTTTCACTGAGTGAGTGAGGATACCGGAGGCCCATACCCTAACCCGTCCATTCATCCCCCTCCTCTTCCTCAAAGGTAAACGTACTTGTGACGCCTCTGGTATTGCGGGTGTCCATTGGCGGCGGCAAGCGCTTACCATCAGGCGATACGTCTGCTCGGACGCCTATTCAATAAAAAAAAAGAATAGTTTCAAGTGGACGTAGATTATTTTATTTATGTATGACCCTGCCAAAATGACTCTACTCTGCCTGATGGCGCATAAGCATAATCAAAGAGTGGTGGTCACCATACTCATTGCGAATGCAGACAATGCAACAACGCAGCATGGCGGCCTAGTGATGTTTCTGCATCATTGAGCCGTTCTGTATTACACTGTTCCAGTAAACAGCTTTTTCCAAACACATTTCCAACCCAAAAGCCGTTGGATGGTAACAGCATATTAGCGGTTATTGTGGTGAACTTTGGGGCAAGCTTACGTCCAGTCGACGTATCTGGCTGAGATGATGATATTAATAAATTGAGTGCTATGAAAGCACTTTTTGGAACAAATCCATTTCTATTTCTTTTAAATTGGAAGTGTTCATTGTAGATAGAATCAATTGAGTCCAACTTGCGCATTTTCTGATTATCATCATCTGTGTGTATCTAACAAATTTGAGTCAAAGCCAATTATATATATAATTATCATTTCTATGTTTGCTTTTTTATATAGTCAAAATGAGACGGAAAATTTCATATGTGATATATATTTTTTAAGAAAATAATCACTTTTATATTTAAAACAGAAAGAAGCATAAACAACGGAACCCGGTAGGCGAACCCACCTTTGCTGGTTTATTTCTTATTTCAATACTTATTGTACACTTTCGCTATTGCCAGCAAACTTTTCATTGACACCTTTGTATTTTAAAACTAAATACACTATAATTTATGACAAGAACTTACCTGTCACAATCAAATTGGTAGCCATAGACAATAAAACTATTTATTATACATTTTATATTACAATGACAAGTTAATTGATATTTTAAACATACTCATGGAACATAAATATGTCAGTCATTGTTTTATAATGTCATTGTAAGCTTTAGTTATTATATTATAGCTAACTGTTATATTATTGCTAGCTGACCCGCGAAGCCTCGAAAATCTGTCCGCGCCTTACAAAAGCAATAAGTTTTTCTACACAACAAATATATTCTGCTTATTAACTGAAACTATAACTAATACTTTATATATAGGCCTGCTGCTCCAAACAAAGCAAGCTTCAGGATCTCAGTGAGTAGGATAAGCGAAGAATAATGGGCTTCATTAATTAATACAGCGTATGCGAGCATTTTTTTCGAATCTCTCACTCGCTGGGAACGCCAAACTCTGGTTCGTTCCGTCATGCTCCTTCAAATATGTCAACTCTTATGACCAAAGATGTTCAAAACGCACCCAGTCAGTGTAAAAGGCTATCCGAATTTCATTTTAAGTGGGGAAACAAAAGTTTCTATTAAATAACACCAGTTTTTTTAAGTGAACAATGTTGACACTGATTTTATTTCTTTGTAATAGTTATTCGCAGTTTCACCTTCATTACACAAAACATTATATGATATAAATGGTAAAAGTAACACTCCTTTTTGTCTATCTGTTATGTGTGTACAATAAAGATAAATAAATAAATAAAATAAAAATATAGTGTATCAAAGTTGGCTTCTCATTTCTTAACTTAATATTAACTTAATTTTGATGCTTATAATTTTATGAAATTATCTAAAATTTTATCAAAATAAAAAAAGATTTTTAGAACGGGACCAGTTTTCAAATAAAAAAGAATCATCAAAATCGTTTCACCCAGTCTAAAGTTATGAGGTAATAAACATTAAAAAAAATACAATCGAGTTGAGAACCTCCTTCTTTTTTGAAGTCGGTTAAAATGGAAGCTTTTGTAAAGAAATGCCTGTGTTCAGCTGTAAATGATTAAAAACACCAAAATTGAGACAATGCTGGGGTTCAGTGCGGAACAAACCTCGTGGAACTGAACGCGATGGTATCGCACGGGGTCACACAATAACACTTTGCAGCGGCAAATGAAACGCTTTTATGTAATTGGCCGATTTTGCCGGCGCACTGTGAGCACATTCACAAATGTGATGGACATAAAAATATATATTTATCCTCCTTTAAACTTGAAAATTTTAAATTACCAATATACGTTGAATAATTGTTCTACTTTGACTCTATTTTAAGAACAAATTAATTTTATTATTGTTAAAACCACTTCGGCATGAATGAGCCGGCTCGACCGGAGTGATACCACGGCCTCACAGAAAACCGATGTGAAATAGCGCTTGTGCTATGTTTCACCGAGTGAGTGAGGATACAAGAGGCCCATACCCCAACCCCTCCCTCCATCCCCCTCCGCATAATCCCAAAGGTCGGCAATGCACTTGTGACGCCTCTGGTGTTGCGGGTGTTCATGGGCGGTGGTGATCGCTTACCATCAGGTGATACGTCTGCTCGTTTGCCGATTATTCAATGAAGAAAAAAGAAACTTGAATGTTTATGTATGTAAATAAATATAAATAGCTATTCTCATCTAAGTTATGAATTTCAATTTCTTTAAAAAGAACCAAGTAAACATTCTAATCAAATAACATAGCACAACAGTATCCGTGAACACGCAAGGAAACATCTAACTTTTGAAAATTCCATTAAAAAGTGTTTAATATGTTTTGTATTTGTTATGAAATGCTACGAAATACATAAAATTTGATCGAAATGTTAACTTTTTGGAAAGCGTCCTTGATTTCTAACACTATTCTAGTGAGACTGCATTATTATGGCCTAATAATTCAAATAAGATTATGGCTCAACCTCTCTTCATAAATAACGCGTAATTATCTTATTTTCTTACATATATTTTCACACTTAATTTAAATTTATTATTATTGTATGCATTTAATGTTAATTTATAATTACAATAGTAATTAAATTTCTCATCATTTATGAACATCACACCGCTCAAACTTGGCCTTAACTGACTTGAAATTAAATAAATGATGAATGAAGTATCACCTGATGGTAAGCGATTACCGCCACGCATGGACACCCGTAACACCAGAGGCGTCATATGTGCGTTTGGGGGATAGGCAGAGGAATGGGCCTCCGTTATTTTCACTCACTCGGTAAAACACAACGCAAGTGCTGTTTCACACCGAGTGTCGTTAAAACAATTAAAATTAAATAAGTAACCTTTTGTCCGTATATTGGCATTTTTATACACTATTGTCAGAACAGGCGGGGCTCGATCTTTTCACGATTGCGATGGAACGTGAACGCTTTGCGATCGGCCATTACAATACGTCATTTTTTATTATAATTAGGATCGCTTTTATTAATTAAATCTCCACCGGTGGAGATCGCAAAAAATAAATAAGTTAATAATTTTGTTCGGACTTGTTATACGAAGTTATGGGAATTAAACAAATGGAAGTAACAAAATACATTTGTAGACTTGTTTTTGTTGATATTGAATTTGATTTGTAAACGTGTTCTTATTTCATATACCTACTCTTAGTATAATCAGACATTTCAGAAATAAACTGTGCTCTATTTAGAGCTATTTCTTGTAGTTTTTTATTTGGAATGTTATATTTAAGAATATAACAGTTCCTTTATCCTTTTTTCTTAGTTACTAACAAATTTTTATTGGGTTTGCAGTAATTCATCGTAACAAAATTGCTGCATATTTACAACCATAAATATGTACGTTATTCAACGAAATGTACATAAATAAAAAAACAATTAGAGTGCAATGGCAGAGGTCTATGTACAGTGGTGGACTGCAATAGGCTATACCCAATACACTCCCTGTGGCATTAAGTCCGTCATTGTACAACTATTTATTTATGCATAAAGAATTAAAATAAAATAAATATCTAAAATGCACCCCAAAGCAGTATCGCAACTGGCAACCCTGTAATAACATGAGCACATTACAGACTTTTTATTAAAACCATAACAGCTGATATTATAAAATTAAAATATTAATGACATAATCGGCCATTAAAAAGAATCTACAAATAGACATCAGTCGAAACAAACCACATAGTATATTGAAAATACACTGTATGAGGTGCGCAGGCGCAACGACCGAGCCAGACAGACAGACAGATATTATTAAATTACAAACCGCGACGGCTACGACTTAATTAAGTAGCAGCAGTAATTGAATATTTAATTTATGGCTAATTACTTTGTATTCTGTGGCAGTTTTGCTATGGTTGACTTTAAAATTTACTGTGTGTACGCTACTCAATTACTTGGGCCCACTTTAATCATATAAATTTATAAACATATAGATATACAACTGCCAGAATTTGTTCACTACTGGATATAACCCTCTTTTTAACCAACTTCTAAAAAGGAGGAGGTTCTCAATTTGATTGTATTTTTTTATGTTTGTTACCGTATAACTTTTGACCGGGTGAACCGATTTTGATGATTATTATTTTTTATATATTATATTTGAAAGCTGGTGCTTCCCGCGTGGGTACCATTTCAATTTGGTTCAGTTCTTGAAGTCGTTTGTTTGTTAAAATTTTGTATTTATTTCAAACGGATAATTACACCAATTGACCACCTAACGACTGCTCGTTCAGCCTAGTGATTTGAGCAGTCATCAAACCGCTTTGTACTGCGATAAATGTTGTGGGTTTACACCAATGTTGTCCAACAACATTTTGTGTGATTCACAAATTGTTGTTCCGAGTCTGGGTGTTCTTTGAATCCACATACCGACCACTGTCACTCCTGTACAATATCAACAGCAGTGACCCACAAATACACCGAGCTATGACACAGGAAGACCTGGAAAAATTAAATTGTCTTGAAACAACGTAATTAACCAGAAGAAAACTGGAAGAGTTGGAAATATAAAGTCCACTTCCCTCCTTAGCAAAGTAGGAGACAAATAAAAATAGGCAGACTTCACCTTTGCACAGGGAAGCACTACGGACATAGAATCTTATATGTCCTAAGTGACAGCTCTTATATTGACATCAGAGCATGGTAAACAGTTCTTTCTCAGATTGATATGTGTGTGAGGTTACTGGATCCCTAACCCTCATATTTTTTTATTTTTTTTATTGAATAGTGGGCAAACGACCAGACGTATCACCTGATGGTAAGCGATTACCGCCGCCCATGAACACCAGAGGCGTCACTAGTGCGTTGCCGACCTTTGGGGGATGGGAAAGGGGATGGGGGAGGGGATGGGGGAGGGGATGGGGGAGGGGATGGGGGAGGGGTTGGGGTATGGGCCTCCGGTATCCTCACTCACTCGGTGAAACACAGCGCAAGCGCTTTTTCAAACGTGTTTTCCGTGAGGCCGTGGTATCACTCCGGTCGAGCCGGCCCATTCATGCCGAAGCGTGGCTCTCCCACGAAGCAAATTATTTGTTATTGATTTTTGTCTTTTGAGGTATTGGCGTCCGTAGGCGGTAGGTACTTACATTCAGGTGATATATCTGCTCCTTTGCCCCCCAATAACAAAAAAAATAGGTTTAGAAACCTATTTAAGTTTATCTATAATAATAAATACATATTATAAAGAGGTAAAATTTGTTATGTAATAGGCGGTAATTTCTTAATCTACTGAAACTAAATTCTTTTACCAATAGAAAACCACGAAAGTAAACGCGAAAGTTTGTAAGTATGTAAGTGAGTATGTTTGTTGTTCTTTCACGCAAAAACTACTGAATGGATTTTGATGTAACTTTACAATAATATAGCTTATACATCAGAATATCAAATAGGCTACAATTTATAAAGATACTAGCATCGCCTCGCGGTGTTGCCCGCGGTTATTGTCGTACCGCGGGTAACACTGCGGGGTTCATCTAGTGGGATATAATTTTTCACCTGAAAAAGTATGGAAGTTCGTCATTTTTAAAGTAAAAAAACTAAGAAATAATCACGATACTGTTTGAAGCCGATTGAAGCTGCGGGCAATAGCTAGTTAGATACAAAAAATCACAAGACAACATCTGTACAAAATGAACACAGACGGACAATAAACTATACCTACTTAAGCTAATTAGTGTGCTTAAAAACAACTTCAAACCACATTCAAGTTTCAAGCTGTCAAACACCTGACACTAAACACTTTTTTGTATAATTGTTATATTATATTTTTAAAATACAGTGTAATACTGTCTTGCAATGAATACCTCGGTGAAGAAGTGGTGGCGTATGCGCCTGCTATACCTGAGAGAGAGAGAGAGGGAGAAAGAGAGGCCGAGATATAAATAATTTGGTCACCTAACACACAACGCCATCTAGTCCCAAGCTATGCAGAGCTTGTGTTACGGCTAGACAGCTGATATAAATAAATATACGTTTCTTTTTTTGTAAATACATACATATTATACATAGAAAACACACAAACTCTGAAACAAATATTTGCAGATCATACCCGCAGACTTCAGCACTATGGACTATCAAAGGCTGTTCAGATGATATTGCAGGCCCTTTACTAGTTATTATTTGAATATGAGGAACTCATGTTATTATATTAGTTGGTGTCAGAGGTTGATATCGATATTACACTTTCTCTATTGCCGTAAATAATAATATAATCAGAAAGTTTTCGATGAGATGTCATAAAATCAACTGTAATATGACATATCGAAAGGTAATTAGGTAACGTTTGTATTAAGACCTTGGTAGACGACGGTATCGATTCGATAATCGATTAAAATACTGACACCGTACGAGTTTGTAATATTCTACTTTTATCTATACTAATAATAAAGCTGAAGAGTTTGTTTGTTTGTTTGTTTGAATGCGCTAATCTCAGGAACCGCTGATCCGATTTGAAAATTCTTTCAGTGTTGGATAGTCCATTTATCGAGGAAGGCTATAGGCTATATATCATCACGCTACTACTAATAGGAGTGGAGCACCAATGAACAATGTTTCAAAAACGGGGGATTTTTTTTTTCGCTACGGGCAATATAAGACGCAAACGAAGTTGCGTGGGTCAGCTAATATTTGATATAACAAATTTGTGCCTGTAATAATCACAGATTTATTTATTTTTCACACATAAACTACTTTTTAGTAAAGTTTTATTTCCTTTTTGCATTAAATTTACTCACCTTAAAGTAAACACGATACTTTCGTAAAACCCTTAATTGTTTAAATATTTTTAAGCAAGGCTTTGTTGTCTAAGTTATTAAATGAAAATTAATAAAAAATTAATAGTAATAAATTCTTATTTTATTATAAATAGAGAAATGTAAATTACGTATCGTGAAAAATAATACGCATGCTTATTTTAAAATATCAAGATTGATACACCAATTTAATGTTATTAACACCAAAATTACGTTTAAGGCAGACTAAAGAGATTCTGACAAGAATATTACCATCCTTTTTCGAATCAGTGTTATATAAAACAAAACAGAAAATATTTTTTTTTTTTTGAGTGAGTGAGCAGACGCATCACCTCACCCGCAACACCAAAAGCGTCACAAGTGCGTTGACGACCTTTGGGGGATGGAGAGAGGGAATGGGGGGAGGGGTTAGGGTATGGGCCTTCGGTATCCTCACTCACTCGGTGAAACACAGCGCAAGCGCTATTTCACACCGGTTTTCTGTGAGGCCGTGGTATCACTCCGGTCGAACCGGCCCATGCATGCCGAAGCGTGGCTCTCCCATGGAAAAATAATCGATAAAAACATCCGACCGTGTATGTTTGCATTTATAGGATCGATACTGTGTGTCATCAAATTTGAAATCCAATTTACATCAAGATGGAAAAGAGATTATTAATAGAAAAGAGACGAAATGAATGTTATAAATAGATAACTAATAACATAATATAAATACTAGTACAGATGAAAATGTGTTCCACAGTTCGTAAATTAACGCAATCATATGAACCATTTACGTCAGCGTCAAATGGAAATTGTTAATTGTTTTTAAATGAAATAGTTTTGATGCTGTCATGTATAGATTTTATATCGTTAAATGTATCTTGATTTCGTTCTATATTACCATTCAATGAAGTGTCATATTTTTCGACATATTTATTAAGTATCATACTTTATTATTATTACTTTTATTTAAACAGGGTCTCGGACGAAATAATGTCTAACAGATCATAGTAGGACAGTTGCCCAGTTTAGGGAAGGTAAAGACAGTGGCCAGCCCCTGACCTTTAAAAATGTGACCCATAAAAGAAATCGTTTGCCCAGAAAGGTATGAATTAGTTAAGAAAAAAACACAGTGCCTGTTAATAAGAACACTGCAACAATACACAATATCACGAAATATTCACTTTCCAATGCAAGGTAGGTATATAATCACAAATTTTAACAAAATACAACCGACTTCAATAACCACGACCACACAGGAATCACCAGCTTTCAAATACAAAAATAATCATTAAAATCGGTTCACCCAGTCGAAAGTTGTAAGGTAATGAACATTAAAAAAAACAGTCGAATTGATAACCTCCTCTTTCCATAAAGTCGGTTAAAAAGGCAAAGAAATTGTCGTCAAGAAACCGTAATTGCCGTTTAACATAACTCCTTGAAAAGGGAGACTCGAAAGAAGTCGAATACACGTACTTAAGTAAAACCGTATATCTTATTTTTTCTCGATCCCCTGTTTCCAATTTTCCCGAAAAAATACTTGGGTACAATGAATTTATGTATGTATATTTTACAATGGTTCATCAACATACTTTAATGGTCCACTACTGGTCACGTGCTCTCCTTAGTAATGAAATGGTTGATTTACTAAAGCATAATAAATACACACACGTCCACTTAGATTTAATTCTGTTGCTGCATATCATAGAACTCGAAATCTTTTAAAGATTTAACTACCTACCTACTCGTAAGTGCTCAATAACTGGTCCTTTTGACTACTGATAATAACTGGAGTTTATCTCATCAGATAATCTAGTAATATAACCTGACTAATTAACACAAGACTATTATCAACTTTATATTCTTTCTGGCTGTATTTATTTCATTAACACATTTAGCACATCTTAACTAATATTATAAAGCTGAAGAGTTTGTTTGTTTGAACGCGCTTATTTCAGGAACCGCTGGTTCGATTTGAAAAATTCCTTCAGAGTTGGATAGCCCATTTTTCGAGAAAGACTATAGACTATATATCATTACGCTAAGACCAATAGGAGCGGAGCACTAATGAAGAATGTTACAAAAACCGGGGAAAAATATTACACTACAGGCAATAAGAGACGTAAACGCAGTTGCGTGGGTCAGCTAGTACGATATAAACATTTATTTTCAATTTATTATTTTTTTTGAATAATTCCTGGGAGAACGCCTGAGTAGTCTACAGGATTCAGTATCGGAGGACTACAACTAAGTACATTTTCCGACCGACGATAGGCAAAGTTGTGATCATATTTCAGCTATTCTTTTCTTAATCGTATGACTTACTCTCTCTCTGACAAAAACATGCAATCCCTTTACCTACATAAAGTCAGAATATAAGATCAAAATATTTATATGCCAACCTGATCCAGGCTATATTTGGAAAGCTTTACTAAAATTGCAAAAATTTTCGCCGGCAGATTCTGGCATATTTTTTAAGGAAATGTTTTTTCTCTACATGTTCAAAACGATATTCACTCTAAGGACCAATCACTCAGAAACTTATTGTCGATAGTTTGATAGTGGAACTTATAAATTATTTATTTTCTATGGTTACTGTCGCATAACATTTATAACTTTATTCATATGAGTGAGTCAATCCCGTAAGTGAACGATGCGTCTCAGTACTAAACAAGTTACAAATAGTTGACTAATAAAATCCGCATAATATTTATCCAATATTAAAAATATGATCTGTGAATCGATAGCGGGAGATAGCTTATTGATTCGAACAATAATAAGGATTAGTTGTTCTAAAGTAAAGAATGAGAAAATATTTGGATAAGGTGTCTAATATCATTTTTATCTTATTAGAAATCATGATGACAGATGGTAACCATTCAAATGATGACTGTGGACACGAGTCAACGAATCAACATTCGTGTTTTGAGGTCATCATATCAATTGGTTGGGTTTCCTTTGTTTTATTATTATTATTTTTAGCGATACGCGATATCAGCGATACGTTTGCGCATTTCGACCCTAATAAGGGTTATAATGACAGCTAAAAAATCTACTGCGTGAAACGTATTATTATTATTTTTTATTATATAAGGGGCAAACGAGCAGACGTATCGCCTGATGGTAAACGATTACCGCCGCCCATGGACACCCGCAACACCAGAGGCGTTACAAGTGCGTTACCGGCCTTAGGAGGATGGGGAGGTGGAGGGGGGACAGGTTAGGGTATGGGCCTCCGGTATCCCCACTCACTCGGTGAAATACAGAGCAAGTGCTATTTCACATCGGTTTTCTGTGAGGCCGTGGTTTTGATTACTCCGGTCGAGCCTGCCCCTTCATGCCTAAGCGTGGCTCTCCTACTTTCTTTTCTATATAGTGTAAGTTATGAAAAGCAGCAGCTTATACTTTTGCTTAGAAAATTAACCAACATCACCATCATCGTATAAACCATGAGAGAAATGATTCAATACATATGGACTGGGTAGACAGATATATGCCAGGGCCTTTCAGGAAAGCGATGTGAAGCAAACCGCTTGTGGTTTATCACCGAGTGAGCTTATGAGAGCTTCAAAACTATGAGAAGAAAGCGCTTAAAGGGTTTTGCTGTGCTGAATTATTGAACATCATTTGGCCATAGTTATTCAATAATAGCTTTTGCGCGTGGCTCGGCGTGTATATCCGTTGTAGCGGTTACGGCTATGCCCTTCCTCAAGAATTAAAGTGTCTCTTATGCCAAATTGTATTGAAATCGATACCGTGGTTTAGCCGCGAAAGCGTAACAAACTAACAAGCAGATAGAGTTACTTTCGAATTTACAATATTAGGAAGCATTACAGTACACATTACAGAAATATTCTCAAAACTAATTTAGGGTTATTTTATTTAAAAAGAACCCACATTAAATCATTATCTAAACCAAAAAAGTACAAAAACACAGAAAAACCGTTCAAAACCGATATCGGAATCTCAATTCTAAATCAATAACAACAATAGCTTTATACTTACATCAAATTATTATCTTTTAACTTGTCGTCCGTTCTTAACAAATCGTTAAACTCAGTTCATTATCTTAATTATTTTCACGTTCAATTCATTAAAGCTATATAACAATTTAGATTATCTTCTTACATCTGAGCCTGTTTAACACCTCTCACGATACGTCGGCGGCGCAGGCGCACACAAAGCCGATCGTAAACCCAACATGGAGTGAACAAAAAAAAAACAAAAACAGCCCGAGAGAATAATAAAGAGAGTCAATTCGCTTTACGTCTCAAGGTGTGAAGCTGTCATGGGCGAAATGATGACTACATTATTAAGCGGCTAAATAATAATTCTCCAAGATCCCGTTGCACCGGCTTGATGTGTTAATAAGTTGTACGCGGCGGGGTTATTTTATGTGTGTGTGTGCGTGCGTGGCCAATGTTTTATACATGTGTGATGCACAGGCATGTGTGTTTGCGTGTGGCGATATATGTATTTAATTAGGGTTGGTAATTGTTTGTGGGCGTTAACAGTTAGGTTTTTTTGCTATTTTTGATCTTCCTTTGTTATTTATTGATGTGTTTTGTAGTTTATGTTTGAACGAAACTGATGCCGTTTGTGTTTTGAATAACAGTTATTTTTCAATGCCGAATATTAGTTTCAATGAGTAGTCTTTACTATCAACCCATGTATTGAATAACTTAAAGTCCAAATATTAATATTAATAATTAATATTTTTCTTTTTATTTTAACTTCCTGTATGATGCTGAAGTCAAACGTTTCTTTCTATATTTACCTTCCTGGAAAATTCTTTCTGGAAAGGGTTCTATTTCTGATTATTTTGAAATCTAAAAAGTCATAGCTATTTTGGTCGACAAGCATGTTTCTAAGTTAAATGTATATCAATAAAATATCAGGTTAAAAGCTATTAACCGAAAGTTTTAACCCTGTTTGAAAAGTAGTTAATTAATTAGCATTTTACAATACAGAGAACAAAAAAAGATTGTACGGGTTACCACAGATAACATAAATAAATATTTCAGACGTCTAACACACAACGCCATCTAGTCCCAAGTCAAACAGAGCTTGTGTTAAGGGTACTAGACCACTGATATAAATACATATATACTTGTTTTTTGTAAATATTTACATACATAGGTATTATACATAGGGAACACCCAAACTCCGAAACAAATATATGCAGTTCATACAAATATTTGGTCCGACACGGGAATCGAACCCGAGACCTCAAGCACAGCAGTCGCATACGCTACCACTACGCCACCGATATAGCTACTGTTAATATTTTTTTTAAGTTTAAATATTGAAATAAATTTTTTTTTGAAATCTCGAACTTGTCTCCAAGAGCCTGTTCAAGTTACAGATTAGATTAGACACCACCTTGTGGTAATTTTGTTTCCATTCTCCAGTCTCTCTACTCGTAATTTCCAAATCATCCATATGAGCATCATCTCCTGCAATTGCTTTCCTTTCTTGTTTATTTTTTCTTTTAAAATATTCTCAATTTTTCCACCTATTAAATAACACTCACGATTGATGGACTAAAACCATAGCTATGCAAATATGGGATTTGATTCTCCTCTACCTACCTCTTCGAGGGTATAAGTGTAAATGTAGCAAAACAGATCACATAGATACACAAACAAACATACACATATTTAATATTCACTGTATAGTTTTGCGCGGCATTATGATACATTTTTGATAAGATTAACGTGAAGTTTATGTATAGCAGGATTAATTATCTCGCGTCGTATTTTGCAATATTTTTAAACTTAATTGGATCTTTTAATATCGTTATCGAATTAAATTGATTCAAAAATATTGTCGTTCACTATTTACACAGGTTACACAATTGTTAATTTCAGAATTCAGTGTAGTATACGTATAAGAGTACATATAATTACCCGACTACGGCAAAGCCAAAGGAGGTTTATGATTTTGACAGGCTATGTATGTATGTCCATCTGTTCCCTCATAGCTCCTCAACTACTTATTACAACTGGACAAATGAGGTATCGTTAGAAGGGTCTTGATTGTCCGCTGTTTATAGGCTATAGGTATGACGTGTAACTGAATCTAATGTGGCACCCTCTAGCGGTCTTAAAGTACTGTCACAGTGTTAAAAAATAAAATGGAGTTAATGGGCGTTACTTGTACATTTCAAATATAATAAATATATACATATTATAAATATTTGCTCGTGATTTTGTCCATATTTTATGAAAACAAAAATTTATTACTCGGTTATGGTAATTAATAAATCATCCTAAAGCATTTGGCTCAAAAACAATCGGCAAGAGACTACCAACTTTTCTTATTTCCGACTAGATTCATAATAATACTAAATTAATTATTTCCTATAAAAAAATAACTATCATTTTGAAAGTTAACGACTTTTGCTACGCTACCATTGCTTACAGAATCTTGTAACTGTTGTATCAAGCGCATTACTTCCTTAGGATCCTTATTCATAAGTCTATAAAACTGACAATACTGATCTAAGTGTAAAATAACCTTTAAAAATCTCAACGGTAGTTAATTGCACAATAGTAGAGGAGGTTAGGCCTCCAAATTACCTCTCGGCAATAATTATAAAGTGAGTAGTACTTAGATGGTTATTAACCATAGTTTTAGAGTGACGTGTAATAATTACAAATGTCATTGTTCGCCAGTGAAACTCATAATAATTAATTTTGATTTCTAATTTCATAGAATAAGTTATTTAGAAAATGTGTATAAATAAATGTGTGAAATGAAAGTATTATTAATTAATCTAATCGAAAATTAAAAAACATTTTGTATTTTAACATTTACTTGTTAGTACCTCGGTCGGTCGACCGACGAGCTCAGTTCGATATTTTTTTGGTAAATTTTCTAAAATCTAGCTAGATCGATTTATCGCCCCCGAAAACCTCTGCAAACTAAATTTCATGAAAATCGTTACAGTCGTTTCCGAGATTCAGAGTATATATACAAGAACTGCTCATTTAAAGGTATTAGATAAATTTTAAGATTTCATTCTTAATGAAAAAAAAAATCTCGTGTAATAATCGAATACAAGGCTTTGCAGTTAGGACCACTAACCACGAGAAAATTAGGCCAGGCAGACAAGTAGGTATGTATATTTTTGTACTCTTACATAAACACTTCTATTTTTTTAATGAATACTTATTTATAACAGTTTATTTGTACATACAGATAAAACTTTCTTAAAAGGTTGTCTAGAAGAAATAGCCGTGAGTGCCGCCGATTGTAGTTTTTCATATGTTTTTTTTAGTGGTGTTGAATGAAGCTGAATAAATAAATAAATAAAATGAAAACTGTATTAAAATATCTATCAAGCGAAGTGTAAGTGTTACTAAATTAATTTAAGCTCATTGTTTTCTTTAGCGTACGCGGGTCGTGCGATCTGGGCGGGTTCACCGCGGCTGGCCAATCAGTAAGAATATACGAGTATACTGCGCTAACGCACATTTTACGAGATCCCAACCGCATCAAATCTATATCTATACATCTTCTATACATACATACATTCAGACAAATAAATAAAATTGGAGTGTGTGTTTGTAATCATTAAAATAACCGCTTTTTACTAAATGCATATGTATGTATGTAAACACGGTACATGATATAAAATAAAAATATAAATATTCCGTACATCTAACACACAACGCCGTCTAGTCCCAAGCTAAGCAGAGCTTGTGTTATGGATACTAGACAACTGACATAAATACTTAAATACTTTTTTTTTAAATACATACATATTATACATAGAAAACCGCCAAACTCCGAAACAAATATTTGCAGATCATACAAACATTTGGTCCGACCATATAAGGGGTAACTGATGATATAAGATATTACCCGCGGTACGACAATAATTATTCATTGTCAGCTAATGCAATACAGTACAGTGAGTTCAGATAGTACTATATAATATTTTATTAGGTTCAGTTATATGGTTTACGGTCCTAACCGCCTTTGGATTTAATTGAATTGGAAAAATCTATAAAAGTAAATCACTAAAATTATTCGCGTACATACACGCGCATAACTGGCGATCGACTCCAAATTGGATAATTCTTTTTTGTGTTTGCTATTGTCAGGACAAGGTTTGTAATAGAGAATATTATAAGAAAACGGGCAGTGTAATTTTTTAGACCACGACCAATGAAAAACTGAGGTGGGTTAAATTAAATAAGGCAAACAAGCTTTTCGGAAAATTGAAAATAATTTTAGTAAACAAAGGCGGTACAAAGTTCGCTGGGTCAGCTAGTTAAATAAAAAAATAGTTTTATCATTCATCTCGACTGAGATTTTCTTACGATACCTAACTTAATTGTAATTTTATTAAATAAATTGTAGATTATAAATCAATTTTGTTTTAATGTTTTTTTTGTTGTAGTTACTTTTCAGAAGAAATACACGTATAATATTCATTTTGAAAATAGTTACGGTTCAAAGAACATACAAATAATACATACGCATATTGAACATCTTTTTTCGTCGGTCAAGTTTGTCAAGTCGTCGAGTTTGAACACCAGAAACTACTACGATTAAATCCAGATAAGTCCAGTAGACCTCCACACTCCAGACACTATGAAGCTGTGGCGAATTCTACATACAGCGCAACAGCGACATACTGTAGTGCCATCTACCGCAGACCCACTGAACTACGCAGCAACGTACAACACGAACAAACTACCAATCCTGAATCGCGCAATAGAAGTTCTAGCGCCGATTAGCACATCCCAACATCAACTGTTAGGCAGTGGCCCGCCTGGCATGATCACCTCGCCTGGTTGGAGGATCCTTCCTTTGTGTTGGGTGGAACAAAGTTAGAAAGGCAAAACAATACTTTGGGCTGTGGCTCGCTGGGCATGATCACCTCGCCCACTGAGAACATTCTGCCTTTGTGTTGACGCCGACCTAACTGTGCGGGGAACGGGATCGCAAGTCCCTCTAACACAAATTGAGTATCTTTCGATGTGGCGGTATGAACATAGCTAGCTGTCTCCGCCTAACCCACGACTGCCTCGGTGGCGCAGTGGTAGTGAATGCGACTGCTATGCTTGAGGTCTCGGGTTCAAATCCTGGGTCAGACCAAGTGTTTCTGTGATCTACAAATATTTATTTCTTGGGTGTTTTCTATATATATATTTACAAAGGAGGAGGATGTGAGAAGCCGAGGATCGAACTAAGTGGCGTGCAATTGGAGAGGCCTATGTCCAACAGTGGACTGCGATAGGCTGATAAATGATAATGATGATAATATTACCAAAAAAAAGTATATATGTTCATATCAGATGTCTTAGTACCTACCTAACACAAGCTATGCTTAGCTTGGGACTAGATGGCGTTGTATTAGATGTCCGAAACATTTATTTATTTTATTTTATACTAGCGACCCGCCCCGGCTTCGCACGGGTGCAATGCTGATACTAAATTAAATACACTACAGAAAAACTATGAACATTGTATATAAAAACATAGCGGCCCGCTCCGACTACTCCGACTTTGCACGGGCATAAAATAGAAACCTCTAAAATTAGCAATGTTGCCTTAGTATATGATGCATGTATTATACATATAAACCTTCCTCTTGAATCACTCTATCTATTACTACTATTATAAACCGCATCAAAATCCGTTGCGTAGTTTTAAAGATTTAAGCGCACATAGGGATATAGGGACAGAAAAGGCGACTTTGTTTTATACTATGTAGTGATAAAAGTTAAGTAGCAAGACACAATACATACACAGCAGTAGTCTGCACGGAGAGCACAGTGGTTTAAGTAATCGCCACGCCGTTTTCTAATAGGCTGAGCGTAAATGAGGATATCCTCCGTAGAAAGAGAGACAAAGAGGTTTTGACCTGCAATATCACACCGAGCAAATAGCAGACACGTATTTGACTATAATGTTGTATTTTAGGTGTCAAAATCATCTTCCTAGCTTTCATTATTCCCAAGATTAATTGGGGTTGGCTACTAGTACAGCCGGTTTTACCTGAATATAAGTTTTTTCACGAAATGATTGGCATCGGAGCTTCGCTACCCTGAGGGTGAACTGAATTCGAAGGTTGAACTGTTGTCAGTATATTTGAGGGCACTGACTTCCCAATAACGATTGTCATAGGTGTTCATGACAACCGGGACCGACGGCCTAATATGTTCTTCGAGGCCAGGGCGTGAAACATGCTCCGGACTGCTATTAAAATTTCCATGTAAGAAAAACCCAACAGCAGTCTGACGCGGGAATCGAAGCCGAGACCTCTTGATCGGCAGTCGCTTAAGCTAACCGCTAGACCAACGAGGCATTTCAGGAGTCAATATCAATATAATAGAAAATATTCATAACAACATTGTAAAAGCCTTGATTTTTCTATCACATGCTGTTCGAAGAACCGTTTCAAGAAGACTGATATAAAAATGATTTCACTTACCTACTGGTATCTGTCAGACATTGCGTGTGAGGAGGTGTCACAGGGGTGCGGAGGGACATGATGCGGCTCGCTTTGAACCGCGAGGTGCTAATAACGAGGCGCCCCGTTGCGCTTGCGCCCCGCTGGGTCGGGAATTTTAGGGTAGTGGGAGACTATCATTGGTGCAGCTGGATATTTAATTTTGGATTAAGTTGTAAAGTAAAATGATCATGTAATATCTAATCTGGTACTATTGGGGTTTTGAAATGCGATTACTTTTGAAACTCGTAGTGTGATTTGATTAATTACTTTTATACTTTTTATATGAGCCTGTTAAAGAGATTCTACTCCATCTAATGGAAAACATGAGCAGAATCTAAGAGTAATATGGTCACCATAATCATTGCGAATGCAGACAATGCAACAATGCATCAGAACCCACACTATGGCGGGCTATTGATATGCTTCTGCATCATAGAGCCTCCGTTCTCGCACTCACCAACGAAAAACGACAGTATTTGAAGGAGTATTATGTGTGAAGATCTGTTAGGAGAGAGTGAGTGCGTATAAACAAGGAATATCTCATTTCATTAAAAGCAGTTTTTTTTAACCGTTCGTCTCTTGTTTTACAAATTCAGGGGTAAATTTATTTACGTCGGAGTTCCAGGGATTTCCTTCCGAGGGTGCACCTGGTTCCCCGGCTTCTAGTACCCCGGTAGTGTGCGGTTTTTAGTCGGTTCGAGTCCGACATAACCACAAGTGGCATCCGAGGGAAAGTCCGCGTTATTGAGATGCTAAGGTAAGTGCTTAAAACATAAAAAATATTAACTGTCAAAATTGCAAATTATTAGCACCAGAGGTTTCAGCTCGGCGTTGGTGAATCAATCCGTTAAGATAATATATTTCAAATCTAAGTATAGATATTTGTAAATGATTTGAGATGGCTATCGGTCTCTATTAACTATAATCATAAGATGGGCCGGCGCACACGCTTCACTCTACGCGATTTGATTAACGATCGCTACGTAGCTTGTTGTGACCACGACATATACTCATACTATATATAAATATGCACGATTCATTTAAAAAGGATTTTATGACGTCATAAAACTTCTTGGTTATACTTATCAGGAAATTTTGATAATCTATACTGATATTATAAAGCTGAAGAGTTTGTTTGTTTGATTGTTTGTTTGAACGCGCTAATCTCAGGAACCGCTGGTCCGATTTGAAAAATTCTTTCAGCATTGGATATTCCATTTCTCGAGAAAGGCTATAGAGTATATATTGTTACGCTAAGACTAATAGGAGCGGAGCCCCAATGAAGAATGTTTAAAAAACGGGGGAAAATTATTACGCTACGGGCAATAGAAGACGTAAAAGAGGTTTCGAGGGTCAGCTAGTTATAAATAAGAGGTAGAACGCAATACTAGAACATAATATGTAAGTTTTCATAGGCAATGTGAGCTTCCCGGATTTCTTCTATTTTGCATGTAAACTCAAGTATTTACCTATTTCTTCTGTTACTTACAGCATACATACGTAGTGTATGTGTATGTATTCTGGCTACCTTGCTAGTGACTGCTGTGCTTGAGGTCTCAGGGTTTCCACCAAGTCGGACTACATTTTTTACAAAAAAATAGGTAATTATTCTATCACCGGTCTATCATAGTATAAGCTCTATTTAATTTGAAGCTAGATGAGGTTATGCAAGATGTTCGAAATATTCATTACTATTTCTTCTTATAAAAATGCCAATTTAGATAAATTAGAAGAAAGTAAGTATACAAACATAAATGATAAATAAACATAAAAACATACGTATATAAATAGGATAAAAACATACGTATTACCATGGGGAGTGCTCCGAGGAATTGTTCGGATTGATCCCTGCCGCATCTTTCCGCCATCGTCCTACGCGACAGAAATTTCATTCCCATCATCTAGATGGTTGGCAGTCCACAACTGTGCGATTTTCCCGAAATTTCCTGCCACGCACAGCAAAACTGTGGAATGAGCTGTCGCCTGCGGTGTTTCCTTACCAATACGACCTTCAAACCTTCAAGAAAAGAGCGTACTCCTTCCTAAAAGGCCGGCAACGCACTTGTGACGCCTCTGGTGTTGCGGGTGTCTATGGGCGGCGGTAATCGCTTACCATCAGGTGATACGTCTGCTCGTTTGCCCCCTATACAATAAAAAAAAAATAATAATAAATAAATAGGAGTTACATTTGACAGTACATTGGATTTTACTAAATAAATTTAGGACTAGTCACAAAAATGAAATATGATGAGTACTCAACGTTACTCAAAAAAAACCGTGTGTGCTTTAGATCAAATGGCTGAAGTAAAACTTCTTTGAGAGAAAGAGAGAAAGAAAGTGTGTGCTCTCACCTCTGTCTCTTGTCTCTACAGTAATTTACAAAATTTAACTCTCTCTCTTTCTATATTCACTACTTCACATCTCCCTCTCAACTTCAGTTCGCCTCGCCCGATCACACTTTTAGTAACGCTCTCGTCACGTATTCACCAGCTCACTCCCCAAGTCAACGTGCCTAAAGAAGTTTTACTTAAAAAAACTAACTAAAAATATTTAAAACACCACGAAAATAAACCACAGGCATCCTACCACCAAAAGCATTGTTAAATAAAATTGTTTTACTGACGACATGTCTAACACTCCCGAAGCCGTTTTCCATTGATTGAGTCGTCACCGAGGTTATTTCAGCAGGTTTACGCAGAACACAAACATCACCTTACACTTGAACTACAATTTTATTACAGCTTATTTCTATCGATATAAAGTTGGATTTCGTTTGAAAATATTAAAGGATGAGTGTAGATAATACTTTGTGCAACTGAAGTATGTTGTCGTAAGTCAGATGTACAGTCGGAAACTATTATTTGTTGCGGTTCCTTACATTGTATTTGTGAGTTAGGGCTTACGGCTTTCCGCTTATGAAATGAGCAAGTTTTAGTACAGCACCCGCAATGTATCTTTCGCTATTGTGACCGTTCGACTGTTTAAACGTCTTTTGTAATATTTCTGTTAATATATTATTGTTTGAAGTTATTTAGTCATTTGTTGTGTTTTGGTACATGCATGATTTACACATTTTTGGTGTTATTATATGATACTAGCTGACCCGACAAACATTGCTTTAACATAAAAAGGAATATTATTTTAGGGGTGGGTCAATGAAAATCGCGATGGAAAAATAGGGGTTATTCATATAGGGTTGAAAATTACAATAAAAAAAATTATATAATAATTGAAAAAAAAAAATAGGGGTGGACTACCATTAACATTTAGGGGGATGAAAAATAGATGTTGGCCGATTCTCAGACCTACCTGATATGCACATAACATTTTAATAAAAATCGGTCCAGCCGTTTCGGAGGAGTATGGTAACTAACATTGTGACACGAGAATTTTATATATAAGATAAAATATGATTTAGATATGTAAATATTTAGAATTGTAACTTAACAATGATAACTTTAATGAAACACAAAATATTGTGCTATTGTCAACTTGAATTAACAATGAATTATTTATAATTAAAGGTTCAATTAAAGTTTTGACGTGAAAAGTAATTTTGACTTTATGATGCAATATTAATTTGTATTAATATATTTCTTACTATAAACGAAACTTGCGTTAACTGAACGTACGAATCATTATATATTTAACTAGCGACCCGCCCCGGCTTCGCACGGGTGCAATGCTGATACTAAATTAAATACACTACAGAAAAACTATGAACGTTGTATATAAAAACATAGCGGCCCGTTCCGACTTTGCACGGGCATAAAATAGAAACCTCTAAAATTAGCAATGTTGCCTTAGTATATGATGCATGTATTATACATATAAACCTTCCTCTTGAATCACTCTATCTATTGGAAAAAACCGCATCAAAATCCGTTGCGTAGTTTTAAAGATTTAAGCGCACATAGGGATATAGGGACAGAAAAGGCGACTTTGTTTTATACTATGTAGTGATGCAAAATCGCAAATATTTTATACAGTATCTATCGATCATTTGTTACTGATGAGTGTGTTTAACACTCATTTGAAAGAAAGTCAGAAAAATTAAAGTGTTCGTTGAATTTAGTTTAAACTTTGAAAAATAAATAAATAAATATTTTCGGACATTTAACACACAATGCCATCTAGTCCCAAACTAAGCAGAGCTTGTACTATGGGTACTAGACAACTGATATTAATATCTACATTTATACTTTTTTTTTGTAAACACATACATATTATACATAGAAAACACCCAAACTCCGAAACAAATATTTGCAGATCATACAAACATTTGGTCCGACCCGGGAATCAAATCCGGACCTCAAGCACAGCAGTCGCATACGCTACCACTGCGCCAAAGAGGCAGTCGAAAAAAAAATCAATAGGAATAACACTCAATGCCCACGTTGTTGGTGACTAGGCTGATATTTTAAAAGAAATCAGTGCTCAGCATCGATCTTGAAATAAGTTTGTCATACAATTTTTTCGTACATTTTTGAATATAATAATACTGCTATAATTACAATACATTACAATATAAACGTCATTCATGCCAGAAAATTAATAGATATAACCCTGAAGTCCTTAAAATTTAATTATTTCAAAGCTTCCGTAGCAGGTGGTAAAGGAACCCCAATGTTCCATAAATTCAACATTAATCAGTAAACAATTTACAACAAGTTCTGCGAAACTGTTTCCATAATTACATCGCATACATATTTACTCCAACGATATTAAAACGCGTTGATTTAAAGTTTAATCACTGACAAAAAAACAATCTCGATCAACCGCCCCCCATTTGCACCTATAACACTAAGTTCAATTTTCTCACTGATTGAGCGATCGTATAAAACAACGTGTCGATGAAGACATCAAATTGAAAACCATCAACAGTTACCAAGCCATAATAATGTAGCCATTATTTCCTTGATATATTGCCTGTACAAATCGTGATTACACTAGTGAAAATGTCGTTTCAACAAAACACTGTATTAAAAAAATGAATAATGACTTCTTTGCCGGCATCGTCATTATATCGCGCGGTCACCGGCTAGCAAGAGATTTCTATCAGACTGTACATGTCACTACGCATTCTAATTACAACCTTACACATATATTGATAAATCTTATAATGTACTGGATGAGTGAGTTAAATATGTCATTTAAATTTATGATTTAAATCGACATACTGTAAAGCACATATTTGCATGTGGGCTGTTGTTCTTAAACGTAGTGGAAGACTCACATAACTTCCTTGATGGTGGCGTGTTAAATCAGATTGACAGCTAAAAATGTTATTATTATCACATTTTACTTAGAGTACACGCATTTACATAAAACGCAAGGTAATTTGTGGAAGTGTTTAGTCTCATTCTAATATAAAGTAGTCAAATAATAGCTTTTAAACTTTCACAGTTCCGTATAAAAATGAAAATGATTTATATAAATGTAATGTAAATGTAGATTTGACGTTTGTGGGCGAGCGATTGTGTAAAACTATTTGCTTTTCTGAGTACTAAGAGGTTATTTGAAGAAATGTATACGATAAGAACCTATTTTAATCTATTTTACTTACTCTAATTGAAATTGTAAACAGTTGTGGTGATGGAGTCTTTGAACGATGTCCAAATCTACTCGTACCAACAGCTATGTATGGTTCTTTCTTTGCCAGTTTGTGTTTTGTAGATTTTCAGTTTCTTATATTTTCCCTATTTGTAGTGGCCTAATGTGTTTTCGAAATACGGTTCAACCTAGTGTTAACTGTCGATGGTGCTTCTAGTACTTTGAAAGTCTTGATTTTATTCATCCCCACCATATATGAAAACTATCAAATAACTCAGTTATAGTAACTGCTATATCGTATCCTATTAATACTTATTAAATACGGTCAAGTCTTACAATTTAGTCATGTCATGTTTGTACGTCCGTCCTCGGCATACCTTCTAAACGGCTAGTGCTAGAAAAATGAAACTTTAAAAGTGCCAAAATAAAATCACTAAAATATGTGCGGAAATCCCCTCTGATACTACCTCTTATGTGGGAACCCGATGTTTCTGTTCCTGTCCCCCAGGGCACGCAGACGTGGGTAACCTAGACAGATGGCTTCATCTGTCACCCCCAGGCTTGCGCTTATGGAGGACGGAGATCGTTCTTCGATCTCCGGCGCTTGAGTCGCCTGCGGTACCTGGCCCGTTCTCGGGTATGGCGGACTGGGAGAGTGGCAAGCATAACTTGCTCGCAGAAAGAAACAGCGGAGTTCCACGCGATCTCGCAATCATGTTACCGAGCGGAGAACCCCCACCCCGATGGCCGCCACGAGATCATGCATCGGCTCCTCCCGCGCCGTACATTCAGCTAGCTTGTGGAGCGCCGTGTCCACGGTCTGTCCATCGCAGTGGTGGCACTCAGGTGTTGGCTCCTTGCGGATCAGACACAGGTGATCTCCGAAACACTTGCGTCAGCCGGTATGAGAGGGTCCCGTGACGCCACTCGAGCCAATCTTCCATAACTAGTAGTAGTAACTAGCCGCAATAATGGCGTGCCCATGGGTACCTTCCCTATACATAAAATGCGGATGTTTTTTTTTCTCGCGTGTACCCTGTAGTGTGGGATATCATTAGATAGATCTTTTAAAGGCATTGTGAAGTTGTTCATAAGATTTTTTGATTTTGGTTACCGCATTTTTTTGTCAAAACAGTCCCGCTTCCTCTAAATACTAAACGGCTAGCTTTAGAAATTTAAAAAAAGTCATGGTGGTAATCCATTGAAGTAACTTTGAAGGAAAACTATGAAGGCTTAGATAACTTTGTTGGTTTAGAGTTATTAAGGCGTAACTTGTAAAATGCAGTTACTTGAAAAACTTCGTACGAGAATAATGAAAAAAAAGTAAATATTTTGCATAGTAATAAATACCAACCCCACCGTCTAATTCCACGAGCCATTATGAGTGACTATAGTCCACGGGCCCACGTACAAGGGATTTCAGTGATTAATAACAGGCTGAAAGTTTATACACAGCTTCGTTTTGACGAGACCCCCAACTTTTATTATTAGACCAAATTCTGATAGTGGCAGGAAAAAGCGGGATAGGGAGCGAAACACGTCGATTTGATGAGTGTCCCAAATTAATAAATAACAGTTTCTAAAAATCAATACTTTGAGAAAATACGATGGAAAACTGAGAAAAACTTGTGGCATACAAAGTGGACTACTACGGAACCTTATTCTATGCGTGGCCTGATAATTAATATCAAGCTTAGACCAATAGGAGCCTAGCATGATTGAAAAGAGACGATTTTTTTTCCGTGGGAGAGCCACGCTTCGGCATAAATGGGCCGGCTCGACCGGAGTGATACCACGGCCTCACAGAAAACCGGTGTGAAATAGCGCTTGCGCTGTGTTTTACCGAGTGAGTGAGGATACCGGAGGCCCATACCCCAACGCCTCCCCCTATTCCCTTTCCCCATCCCCCAAAGGTCGGCAACGCACTTGTGACGCTTTAGGTGTTGCGGGTGTCCATGGGCAGCGGTAATCGCTTACCATCAGGTGAAGCGTCTGCTCAGGGAAAGCATATGCAGAATCCAAGAATAGTGGTCACAATACTCATTGCGAATACAGACAATGCAACATGGTGATCCACACCATGGTGGTATAGAGGCCGAACCGGCCCGTTCTTGCTGAGATTAGCGTGGCTCTACAACTTTGAAAAGATAATAAAAAAAGATATTGTGTAAAGTAAAACTTCTTCCTTTTCTCTTCCATGTGACAGTAAGTATTAGATAAATTAAGAGAGATAACATTATTGATAAAATGTATCTAACACCTATATAAGAGGCATACATTAAATTATCAAATAACTACAGTTTTGTTGTATTTTTGTTTTAGAGCGTGACCAGGAACGACATGACTTTTCAAGGCAAAGTGGTTCTTGTGACGGGTGCTAGTTCAGGAATCGGAGCTGCGATTGCTATTAAATTTGCTGAACAAGGGGCTCACGTTAGTAGGTATAGTTGGAAGAAATCAAGAGAATTTAAACTAAGTTGCTGAAAAATGTCAAAAGCCCTTAGTCCTAAAAGCTGACATCAGTAAAGACGAAGATGCTAGAAGGATTGTAACTGAAACGGTGGAACACTTTGGTAAATTAGATGTGCTTGTGAACAACGCTGGAATTGCTAGTGTCGCACCTATTACAGATGAAAACGCATTGGAAACCTTTGATAAAGTAATGGCAACAAATATTCGAGCGCCTGTACTCATTACAAACATTGCCGTACCACACCTTATTAAAACTAAAGGTAACATTATCAACATTTCAAGTGTCACTGGTACACGTACATTTAGTACGGGATATTTTTCTTACTGTGCTTCAAAGGCGGCATTAGATCATTTCACGAGATGTATTGCCTTAGATTTAGCCTCAGAAGGTGTTCGCGTAAACACCGTTAGTCCTGGTCCTGTAATAACTGATATATTAAATAAAACGGGATTAGCTGATACTGAAGTTGAAGCCTCTTTAGAGCCTCTGAAGAAACTCACTGCCCTTGGGAGAATTTCGGAACCAGAAGAAGTAGCTGAATTAGTTTTGTTTTTAGCTGACGATAAAGCCAAAGCAATCACTGGTTCCACATTCGTCACTGACAATGGATTATCAATAACTTCTTGATGTGAAAGCCACATTCATTAACTGTTGTAAACATATTTATTTTTATTTCTAATAAAAAATTGTTCATTGAAATGTGTATTATTCTGATTTTTATTTTATAATTGACGGTTATGAAAGTAGCTTTCTCCTACGTAGAGTGTATCAACAAATGGTTTGGTTACATAGTTCTTCTGTTGGTAATATAGACAGCTAAGCATGATATGCTGAGATAATAACGTAAAGTGACGTATAGCTTACTTGTTAGCTCAGATAGTCAGATCTACCGCAGAAATTTTTATTTTAGTGAATACATCAAATTCATACCTAGACCTTTTAGGGGATCATTACAGTAAGTGCATTTTTAAAATGTAATTTACTTGTAGTAAAAGGTAGGCCATAGAAATTGATTAGGTAATAATAATAATAATTTATTTAATACTCTTTCACAAAGGTAAGTACAGATCAGGTAATTCAGTACAATGTGTGACAATTATGCCTTTGTTAGAGACTGGTGTCTATATTAGGAAAGCTCGTGATATAAATCACTAGGCTCCCACCTTTTGGATCAACTTGTTTGGTACCTTCTATTACTATTATATACCTAATATGTTCGTGAACTGCATTGTCTGTAGACATTCTTTTCCGTAAACCAAATTGAGATGATGATAGAAGGATTTTCTTATCTAAATACGAGTAGTTCACGAATCTATTGTTGACAATTTTTTCAATAATTTTAGAAAGAACAGGTAATATCCATATGGGACGATAATTGTAGACACAGTTTCTGTCACCACTTTTATGTATGGGGTGGACAAGTGCCCGTTTGAATGTCTTTGGAAAGCTACTAGTTGAAAATGATAAGTCACACATGTTCGCGAGAGGTTCAGCTAGTATAGATTTGTATCGTTTTATGAAATAGTTGGAGATTCCGTTCAACCCAATCGCACAATAGCTTTCAATTTTGTTAATGGTTTAGAAAATTTCTTCAGAATCGGTAGATGAAAGAACAAAAGACTGCGACTGGGCCAGATCAGGAAAAAGAGAAGAAGGGACAGGTAAATAAGAATTCTGCAATTTCTCTGCCAAATTTCTTCCTACATTTACTAAGTGATGATTTATCGAGTTAGCCGATTCTTTACGATTATTGGTAGTCATTAAAGCTGATAAAGTTAAAAGTTATTTGTTTTATTTGTATAAGTAGTTTTTTTTAATGACCTTCCGAAGCAAAAGCAAATTTTTAATTATAGAATTACAAAAACCTCGATATCGTGTATATGTTAGTTTTATAGTTGCATTGTTGGGATATTTTTTGGTTTTAAATATAAGTTATCCCTATTTCTTATACATCTCAACATGCCCCTAGTAATCTAAGGTTTAATGATATGGTGACGCCTGGTAGAGCGCGTAATGGTAGTACAAGTGTCTAAACTATTTTTTTGTATAGTTACAAGAAAGTTTACGGCCTCATCAACGTTTCAAAGTCAAGTTTAGTTATAATTCGGTCAAGGTTAAGAATGATCTATTTTCTTTTGTATTCTGCCAGGTTTTGTATTATATGGATGGAAATCAGACTAAGTATGACACTGTAATGGTCAGTTATTGAAGTGTGTGAAACGAGACACTTCAGAACACGAGATCTAGTCTTCAGAACTGCATGATCATTCGCGTATGTATTGGA
The DNA here is from genome assembly GCA_916048165.1 of Spilarctia lutea. Classification (NCBI taxonomy): domain Eukaryota; kingdom Metazoa; phylum Arthropoda; class Insecta; order Lepidoptera; family Erebidae; genus Spilarctia; species Spilarctia lutea. The sequence goes on from OU696479.1 coordinate 16,153,390, forward strand.
ATATTATGTGCAGTGGTTTGCGAGAAGATTTAAATAGTTTTCTGCTCTTTTATCAATTGATGTAACAAAAATATCAATGTTTATGTCTCCAGTTATAACAACAGTTTTATATGATTCAAATGTCACGAGTAATTAATCTAGCGATTCTATAAAGTTAAAGATATTTTCCTGCCCTGGCCGATGATTTATGGCAAGGATCACGGTACTATTATTCATTATTATCATAAGGCAATTCGCATCAATAAGTGTAGGTTCTAATATTTTGTAGTTATATGTAGATTTATAATACACCACTACACCTTAATTTCACGTCTTATTATTTGTGGCAAATGTTTGATCCATTTAACGTCGGTATGTAAGAATTGTTCTGTAGCCAGCATTCGGTAAAATTGAAGAGATCCCATTGGATGTAAGACCTTTGTAATAATGTTTGAAAATGTGACATACAACACATATACACATGAATACTCGGAATGTTTTGAACAATGATATTCACAGCCTTATCGATTGAATAAAGCATGTCAGTACACACATCATCTATATCACAGGTAGCACTACAGGTCAGTGTCATATTATCTAAGTCATTATTTACTTGAGTATTATTCAAATCGAATTGAAATAAAAACATTTACAGGAGGTGAGTCTAATAGGTGTACTACCGGGGATCCAAGACGTACAAGCATGCAGGGGTACATACGTCGGCTAGAACGTTTTGTGTAAAAAAGTATGTTGATGGATATATTGTACAGTGAAAATTGTAATGTGTTCTGATTAAAGACACACAAGTTAGTGAAAGTAAACGAGAGTACTTAGAACTAAATTTTAGAATATTCTGTTCAGGGTCTTCGTAATATATACTTTACCGTAGGCGGTCCAAGAACTGTGCAATCTTCTTCATAAGCTATAGTCGTTCCAATACTTTATTTAACTTTTGACAGATCACGCACATAAAGTTTTGTAATAATTTTTGATACAATGTACTACAGATAATACTGTACTTTATGGGCGGGCTCCGCCTACTTAGGGATGTGTCATTCGTAATTAATGACCACAGACTATAAAAACGGTTTTGAAATAAATCGATTATCGATTATATTAATAAAACATACAATAAAATTATTGTGATTATATTTTATATCAAATCACGTAAAAAGCTTTATTATTTTGCATTAAAATGCCCTAAATATCTCTGTTTCAATGCATAAATAATTTGCGTAATGAAAACAGTTCCATCGTACTCGTACCTAGTAATGGGATCGAATGTATTCGCCGCAAATTAATGAATCTAAAATAATTGTTTAGACTTACTATAGTTGGTTCAAATAAAAACTACCTGCGGTACCTACTTGTAATGAACAGGTACAAAATGTTGAAATTCGTAGTAATTTACGGATTAAAAATAAAACAACCAAAAGAGGTACTGTAATACTAATTTTAATTATAAAGAATCGTCTTCTTCGTATGACCAGGAATCATCATCACTTGAGTTCTCAGTAATATTGATTATCATTTCTTGGATAGATAAATTGTCGAATGCAACATCCCGATCCCAATTCGACATTATCACCTTCTTTGTTTTTTCTACAACATTCGCCCAGTTTTCTGGAGTTACTTTTTCACACGCATTTTTCAGTAAATTCAGCATTTTTCTTGCGGTGAAAGGAGGAGTTGTATTGTTCCTCGCAGCATATCCTTTAACTTGTGCCCAGATCATTTCAATTGCATTATATTGGCAGTGATATGGGGGAATTCTGAGGACGGTATGCCCATGCTCTGCTGCCATTTCATCTATGACGTATCGTTTTGGCAGCTTCTTTGTTTTTAATATCTTTACTAACTCTACTTTTAGTAGGGACTCATTCACCTCTTCGCCATTGTCACGGAGCCAGTTTATAATTTCATGTTTTTTGTTGGCCTGTGTTGGTATTTTATTAATTTGACGAGAGTGATAAGGTGCATTATCAATAAATATTATTGATGGCTCTTCGAGTGATGTAAGCATTTCTCTGAACCACTTTTCATACACGTTCGAATTCATCTCCTCATGATAATCTCCTGTTTTCTGGGATTTAAAAGCTAATAGAGCGCCTGGCACAAATCCTTTTACTGTTCCTGCATGGCAAATAATCAGTCGTTCGCCTTTTCCCATTGGTACTGTAGAAGTGGAGCCAACGGTGTTGTAAGTCCAAGTTTTTGACAGCGTATGATTCGCATTGAGCCAAGTTTCATCTGTGAAAACAACATTCGACCAATCTTCTATTTTTTTTGCTTGTCTTAAAAAATCGCATCTATACAAAGCAATATCATTGCGTTCCATTAAAATTTTTCGTTTGTCACATTTTTGGAATAACATTCCAATGTCTTTCAATACCTTTGTCAGAGAAGATTTTTGACCACGGAACAAACCACTATTTCGAAGAGATTGTGTTAGTTTTTTTAATGTTGGAATCTCTTTTCTTTGGTAATAGTCGTATATATGACGACGAATAGCATCAGCGTCAAAATTGTCAACGGCTGTAACTTTACTAGGCGGACGTTTTTTCTTAGGTGTAGATAGCTTATTCTGTTCCATGCCACTGCTGCCGTAGCCTTCTTTTGTTATTTTTGCCACTGTTGGAGCACTAATACCTAATGCTGCTGCAACACGGTCTCTAACTTGAGTCACTGGTATAAGAGGCCCACCATTACGGCTTTCCTTTTCAAAGTATTCACGAAGTCGCAAGACAAACTCTCTTGTTTGTCCTTTGAGTACTTTCTTTTTTGGCATTTTGACAGTAACGAAGGCAGGAACGATACGCTCAACTCAACCAAACGTGAGAATTCACAAATAAATCAATACGGAGGAATATAAATACTCAACTATATTGAAGGTTACTCATTGAAATACTGTAGATTATTTTAAAATAGACATAGAGAGATTTAATAAAGATCATCAATAGTTTAACAAATACAATATTAACCACTGAATTACAACACAATACAATAATACATTTTGAAAATTCAGTTCCTTTTATATATTTTTTCATGACATAGAACCGTCATATTTGAACAACATTCTTTTAATCCATTTCTTCTTTATTTTGACAAAGGAGGTCGCACATTGAAACACATAGAAATATGAAGTACGAAATTATCTATAAAATAATGAGTTTGTTAAATCGATTAAAACTTCTTAATGCATAAAATCGATCGATGAAAGAAATCGAATAGGTAACGGGTCAGGGTATCACTATTTGATTAAGTATTAGAGCTGTCAAAAGTTAAATAAACTATTGGAACGACTATAGTGAGATATTCACCAGTAAAAACGGCTTTCGGCGGGCCCGATAACCGCAAGGTGTAGGTACTTAATTTTTCCTCCCTCCTTGTCTTATTATACAACAGACAGAGTACCTACCTCTGATGAAATTGTCCTTACAGGTGGTGGTCGTAAATTTAACAACAATATGATCATTAGTTTCCGAATTAGATACGGTAAATATCTTGAATATCCGAATCAGTTATTGGTTGTTTTATCACCTCAGTGACACTCTTCACTATTGAGCGAAGGGTGGTCTTATTCTCTGAAGGTTGTTAAGTTAAGTTAAGTTAAGTTTGACAGCGGAGGCACGTGAGTTGCGCTCAATCTGCTCAATTCTACTCTCTAGGTACATTATTTTACTTTCATATGGGCATGTCCATGGGCGGCGGTAATCGCTTACCATCAGGTGATACGTCGGCTCGTTTGACCCCTATATAATAAAAAAAACAAAGAAATCCTTCACATGATCGAAAAGCGACGTGTTTTCTGGCGAATTCGCGTCAGAGGTTAAATTTAAGTTAAATAAATAGCGGAATTGTCTAATATAAAAATATCGAAAATCATCGCTATATTCTACTCACCAAACATAATAACTTTTCTAATCTACCGACGTCTTTTGGTATTATTTCAGTAAAACCAATAATATTTGGCCACCTCTATCCCAATTGTTGAAAGACGAAACGAAATGAAAACAATCACGTCTGATAAGTGCTATAACTATCCTATTGATACTCAACAAATACGATCAAGTCTTATAGTTTCGTTATGCACGTCCGTTCGTCCTCGGCTTACCTTCCAAACGGCTAATCCAAGAAAGATGAAACTTTGAATGGATAACTTGCGTGGGTAAGCTAATAAAAAATAATTTATAGTACAAAACTAGTTTGGCACTTCAATTTGCAGTTCATTGTATTTGGGTAGCCTATTAAAAATTTAGTGTAAAGTCATATTTCTTTCTATTTTCTTCTATGTGGCTGTAAGCAATGAATAAATGTAAAGAGATAACAATATTGATAAAACTTATCTAACACTTATATAAGAGGCGTGAATTATAAAATTACTACAGTTTCGTTGTATTTTTGTTTGAGTGCGTGACCAGGAACGATATGAGTTTTAAAGGCAAAGTAGTTCTTGTGACGGGTGCTAGTTCAGGAATTGAATCCGCGATTGCTATTAAATTTGCTGAACAAGGCGCTCACGTTAGCATAGTTGGCAGAAACCAGGAGAAACTAAACAAAGTTGCCGCTAAATGTGGAAAGCCTTTAGTCATAACAGCTGATGTAAGTAACGATGAAGATTAGCGGCATTAGATCATTTCACGAGATGCGTTGCCTTAGATTTAGCCTCAGAAGGTGTTCGTGTAAATACTGTAAGTCCTGGTCCCGTAAGAACAGGTATAATAGAGAATATGGGTGCACCATAAGCTCAAGTTGAGGCCACTTTTGAATCCATGAAGAAACTCACTGCCCTGGGTAGAATTTCGGACTCAGAAGAAATTGCTGACTTAGTTCTGTTTTTGGCTGACGATAAAGCTAAAGCAATCACTGGTTCCATTTATGTTACTGACAATGGATGCTCAATAACTTCTTAATGTAAAAGTCACAGTCACTAACTGTTGTATACTTACTTATCATAATGTAGTACTTAACAAATATTAATACCTAAAGTGAAATATAAGTATCTTGTGATTGTAAATGCTTTTTTAGTATTTAGTCATTTCCTCGCTGAGGTGGGATGAAGAGTTAAGTGTTGCACTCGAGTGCAAAGATTTTTCATTTCGTGCTCTTTTGATCCCCTCGCTAACGCTCCGGATTCAAATGTTTGAATCACTCGTTGCCCTCGTGATTCAATTTTGGGATTCTTCTTAAGCACGCGGTTAAAAAGCAACTTTGCACTCTTGTATAACAAATAAATATTTGTTAGTTTACCCATGCAACTTCTTATGCGACTCTTTGCAATCATAATAAGCTTTGGAGTACTGGCATTCATCGTAATTTATATAGATGGTTATGTTCGTACATTGAAAATAAATCACAAGCAGACGCAGTGAACACATCTATATCAACATAGTATTATGTCCCCTCTGGGGTCCCACAAGAGTCACTAATCGATCCTCGGTTGTTTAATCTGATTATAAACGATAGCAGCTCCTGTTCCCTTCATTCGCATTATGTACGCTGAAGACATCAAGATCTATAAGCAAATCGAAAATATTCCAATGGCCTCTCGCTGTAATCTTTCGAGACTTGAAACATATTGTCAGCTCAATAACCTGGATATAAATTTACCGAAATGCTACTCAATGACTTTTTCTTGTAAGCCTAACATACATAACTTCAAATACACTCTAAAAAGAGTATTATTAAACGTACAGATGAGATCCGTGATCTGGATACACGATACTAAATAAACTTATGAAAAACAAATGATAATTTTACCAACAAAGCCAATAAAATTCTAGGTTTCGTTAAAAGATCATGTTCTTAATTTTTGAGCATAAAGATTATTTAAATTCTTTATTCATATGTTCGTAGCATCCTCGAATACTGTTCACAGGTTTGGAGCACCGGTATGATGTTAACATAAACAGATAGGAATCAGTACAAAAGAAATTTACTAAATATCTGCAGTTTAGATGCGGTTTCTATAAATTATATAAGTATGTTTGAGAAAGAAATCATAGAGTTAGTGTCAGTGTTAAATTTAAAAAATACACTTACTATAATAACCGATGACTCGTCTTTGCGTTACCACTCTATCCTATTAAGAAGTGTAGAATGGTCTTGGTGTGATTTTGTAAACGTTAATCACTTTCAGGCATGCGTTTACTTAAGACTCACCATATCATGCTTAGCTTAGCTCAATCTCAGCATACGAGTATATGACTGCCTCGGTGGCGTAGTGGTAGCGTATGCTAAGCTTGAGGTCTCGGGTTTGATTTCCGGGTCGGACCTGCAAATTTTTGTTTCGGAGTTTGGGTGTTTTCTTATTATTTATGTCAGTTGTCTAGTACCCATAACACAAGCTCTGCTTAGCTTGGGACTAAATGGCGTTGTGTGTTAGATGTCCGGAATATTTATTTATTTATGTCCGGTCCGGAATATTTATATCATGCTTAACTGTCTATATAACCAACAGAACAAATATACCTATAACATTACGCTATGACCAGGAAAACCATTTGTTGGTAGACTCTACGTACAAGTAACCTACTTCCATAACCTTCAATTATAAAATAACAACACATTTTAATGTACATTTTTATTAGAAATATAATCAAATAAGTATGCAACAGTTAGTGATTGTGACTTTTACATTAAGAAGATATTGAGCATCCATTGTCAGTAACATAAATGGAACCAGTGATTGCCTTAGCTTTATCGTCAGCCAAAAACAGAACTAAGTCAGCAATTTCTTCTGAGTCCGAAATTCTACCCAGGGCAGTGAGTTTCTTCATGGATTCAAAAGTGGCCTCAACTAGAGCTTGTGGTGCACCCATATTCTCTATTATATCTGTTCTTACAGGACCAGGACTAACGGTGTTTACACGAACACCTTCTGAAGCTAAATCTAAGGCAATGCATCTCGTGAAATGATCTAATGCCGCCTTTGAAGCACAGTAAGAAAAACCTTTAGAAAACGTTCGAGTGCCAGCGATACTTGAAATGTTGATGATGTTACCTTTAGTCTTAATAAGGTGGGGTGCGGCAACGTTTGTAATAAGCACAGGCGCACGAAGATTTGTCGCTATTACTTTGTCAAAGGTCGCCAAGGCTTGTTCATCTGTAATAGATGCAGCACCACCGATTCCAGCGTTGTTTACAAGTACATCTAGTTGCCCAAAATGTTTCACTGTTTCAGTTACAATTCTTTTAGCATCTTCGTCGTTACTTACATCAGCTTTTATGACTAAAGGCTTTGCGCATTTTGCCGCAACGTTATTTAGTTTCTCCTGGTTTCTTCCAACTATACTAACGTGAGCCCCTTGTTCGGAAAATTTAATAGCAATCGCGGCTCCAATTCCTGAACTAGCACCCGTCACAAGAACCACTTTGCCTTGAAAACTCATGTTGTTCCTGGTCACGCACTCAAACAAAAATACAACAAAACTGTAGTAATTTGATAATTCACGCCTCTTATATAAGTGTTAGATAAGTTTTATCAATATTGTTATCTCTTTATATTTAATAAATGCTTACAGTCACATAGAAGAAAATAGAAAGAAATATAACTTCACACAAAAATTTTAATAGGCTACCCAAATACAATGCAACTGCAAATTGAAGTGCCAAACTAGTTTTGTACTATAAATTATTTTTTATTAGCTTACCCACGCAAGTTATCCATTCAAAGTTTCATCTTTCTAGGATTAGCCGTTTGGAAGGTAAGTCGAGGACGAACGGATGTACCCACAAATAATAAGACGTAAAAACACATACGCGAACGATCATGCAGTTCTGAAGACTAGATCTCGTGTTCTGAAGTGTCTCGTTTCACACACTTCAATAACTGACCATTACAGTGTCATACTTAGTCTGATTTCCATCCATATAATACAAAACCTGGCAGAATACAAAAGAAAATAGATCATTCTTAACCTTGACCGAATTATAACTAAACTTGACTTTGAAACGTTGATGAGGCCGTAAACTTTCTTGTAACTATACAAAAAAATAGTTTAGACACTTGTACTACCATTACGCGCTCTACCAGGCGTCACCATATCATTAAACCTTAGATTACTAGGGGCATGTTGAGATGTATAAGAAATAGGGATAACTTATATTTAAAACCAAAAAATATCCCAACAATGCAACTATAAAACTAACATATACACGATATCGAGGTTTTTGTAATTCTATAATTAAAAATTTGCTTTTGCTTCGGAAGGTCATTAAAAAAAACTACTTATACAAATAAAACAAATAACTTTTAACTTTATCAGCTTTAATGACTACCAATAACCGTAAAGAATTGGCTAACTCGATAAATCATCACTTAGAAAATGTAGGAAGAAATTTGGCAGAGAAATTTCAGAATTCTTATTAACCTGTCCCTTCTTCTCTTCTTCCTGATCTGGCCCAGTCGCAGTCTTTTGTTCTTTCATCCACTGATCCTGATGAAATTTTCCAAAACAATATAAAACTTAAAAGCGACGCGACGACGACGGTGCGATTGGGTTGAACGGAATCTCCAACTATTTCATCAAACGATACAAATCTATACTTTTTTTTTTTAACATGTGGAAACCCCCTCGGGCCGTCACCCCGCCGGGGTTTGCGGCGGGGCGGTGTGTCGGAATCGAACCGACTAAAACCACACGGTGTGCCAACTCTGCGCCTGAGAAGGGAGGGGTCCGGCAATTGCAGGTATTACACTACCGGGCCCCTCCCAGCGCCTGCCCGCACCGTCAAGCGGGCACCGTCTGCTGGTAAAAATCTCAAATTAGGCGACGCACGGCACACGCGTACGTCGCCCCCTCGCGGTTGGCCTGTAATGCGGATGGAGGGTAAAACCCATCCCGTCCATCCGCGGCCACACTCAGGGCGGCATGAGGCGCTGATAGGCGCGCCTCCGCCGCCCCGTGCGCCGGCGGCGGATCGGGTCCGAGTAGATATCGTCCTCCCGGGCCTTCTCCGCCGCCTCCTTCCGCGAAATTACTTCTTCGCAGAAGGTCGCGACCGCGGTAAAACTGCTGTCGCTACCGGCCATGGACAGTACGACGGCCGGTAGCGACAGATCTCCTCCGATGACTGCAGTGAGGGCCCGGCGCTGCTCCGCCCAAGCGGGGCAGAACTCCAGCGTATGCTGGGCCGAGTCCTCACTGCAGTCGCAGTGGTGGCAGGCGGGACTCAGTTCCCTCCTAGCGACCGAGTGCAGGTACTTCCCGAAGCAACCGTGCCCGGAAAGCACCTGCGTCAGTCGGAAGGAAAGAGTCCCGTGCTGCTGCCCTGCCCACTCGAGGATGACCGGCTGGAGCGCCAGACCGGACCGGAGAGCAAAATTACCGTCAAATTTGTATGCCGATGCATTTTTTATGAAAAATATATATTTTGCAAGCCCCAAAACAAAAATCAGTTCGTAATTAATGAAAATGAATAAAAATTTTCAAGTCACCATTCTGACATGTTAGAGCTGAGGGTCACTCGGAAGGTACCATTCACTTTGTATGCCACAAGTTTTTTTCAGTTTTCCATCGTATTTTCTCGAAGTATTGATTTTTAGAAACTGTTATTAATTAAATTGGGACACTCATCAAATCGACGTGTTTCGCTCCCTATCCCGCTTTTTCCTTCCACTTTCAGAATTTGATCCAATAATAAAAGTTGGGTGTCTCGTCAAAACGAAGCTGTGTATAAACTTTCAGCCTGTTGTCAATCACTGAAATCCCTTGTTCGTTGGCCCGTGAACTATATCAAAATCATACCTGTTTCCACCTGGCTGCGAAGAGGTGCGGCAAAGTGCGCAACGGCAACCGTGATTTTTCAGAGTGTTTATGTATATTGCCGTGAAGTGGACGATCTTTTATTTAAAAAAACAAATGAATGAAATTTTTTGCCAAAAATCAATTGGCAATAATTAAATTAAAAGTATTAGCGGCAACATTTTGATAGGTAACTTGGTAGATATACATTCTCCTAATCATAAATATGCAGAAATTGGATGCGGAATAATAGTGCGAGAGGCATAATTGATGACTTGAGTGATAAAGAGAAACAGTTGCCCAAGGTCTCCGATAATGTTGGAGGATAGTCAGAAAAAAAAAAAAAAAAAAAAAAACATAAATATGCGTAAAAATTTGGTTTTTAGCAAACACTCGATGAACGTACTGATTCTACTGCCGGATCTTAGACTAATAAATAACGTTGTGGCCTTACCGTTGGATGTTTTTAGCCGCCCAAAGGCTTTCAACTAAGCTTCACTGTTAACCTTTGATGACAACTGGGATCATCTCCTTAACGTGATCTCCGTATCACGAAGACGCTCATGGTATCACTAGCTACTATCACCCATCCAGGAAATGACCGCACTGATGTTGCTCACCCTCGGTGATTGTTTCTAATCACCGAGTGCAACTGGACTATTATGAGCGCCTCGTATCCTATAATTATTATTTTTTGAATTTATTTAATAACACATATTGCACATGTACCAAAAGCGGACTCAATGCCTCGCAGCATTCTCTCCCAGTCCACCTTCAGGTGATGTAGGTGCAAAGAGATTGAATTATGTAAATACGAGATAAACCTACATTAAATATAAATGATATACATAAATTTACCACTACATATAGCTTAGTAATAAATACACAATACATATAAATTTAATAAACATAAATCTATACATAGGGACATGATACACAGTCAGGTGTTAAGGTAGTGATTGTGTTGCCAATTAATTCCAATATAATCGTATTTATTACCAAGAAAAAGTTTTAAAAAACTATAATTTGACTACCTACGTAAAAACGTCTGATTAGATTAAAAACTTGTATAGCCTATGTTACGTGGGTCATTTTGACGAGTATATTGACATCTCATTCATCAAAATCGGTTCAGTACCTTAAACGCCACGGTGGAACATGAAACAAACATTGACTGTAAAAAATAATAACGGGTAATAGGTGTTTTAAAGAGGAGACTTGAAGATTTCTAAGGAATAATATTATAACCTTAAACCGTTTCTAGGGTTCCGTAGCTAAAAGGTAAAACAGGGCCCTATTACTAAGACTTCGCTGTCCTTCTCTGTCTGTTCGCCCGTCTGTCATCAGGCTGTATCTTATGAACAGTGATAGTTAGACAGTTGAAATTTTCAGAGACGATATACATATTTCTGTGGCCACTATAATAATAAATAGAAACAACAAATACAAAAAAACAGAATAAAATAAAAATATAAGGGGGTTCACATACAACAAACGTATTTTATTTCCTCGTATTTGCTCGATATTGATAACGACAACAGGTAGACTCTTGAAGTATTCACGGAATGTCCAGAAATATATTCAGTTTAAAAATAAATACATTGAAATAAAACAAATATGTAAGGGGGCTCACATTCAAAAAACGTGATTTGTTTGCCCGTTTTTGTTAGTTAGATAATGGTGCGGAACCTTTATGCGCGAGTCCGACTCGCACTAGGCTGGATTTTGATTTGTTTGTCTTACTGAGGTGGTTTGAGTTTAAGATTTGGTTTCAACACAGTGATTTAACTATGGAAGTCATTATGTTATTATAATCAACTACATCTTAGGTATACTCTCCATTTTTTATTATTTAGTTTAAAAATTAAACAATACTATTATTATTTTCTCTTCCCGTTAATGAAGAGAACCTTCTGAATTATGTTGTCCAGATAAGAAGTCATAAGTTTGAGAACTTTATTCCTTATTGCATAGTTAGGTAGTGTACGGCATAGTATTTATGACTAGCAAATCAACTGAGTGATTTATAAGATGTCGTACTACAAAATCTGATGGTGTAAAATGTGTGTTGTGCCTAAGATAGGATAATCAACATCAAGCTTAGACCAATAAGAGCTTAGCATAGTTGAAAAGAGATGCACACAAAGTTGAGCGGGTAAGTTAATAAAAATATATTATATAATAACATGTTATAAATTTGTACTTAGACCAAGACTACATACAGGAAACGGCTAGAAGCCCACCCTGATATACCACCTCCTGGTGGCATGTCGGACTAAAACCATCTAAAACCGCACGCCGTCTTGGGTACCAGGATCCGGGGAACCAGGTGCACCCTAGTAAGGAAAATCAGTTTGTAAGTGGCCCCCGACTGTGTGGGAACCCCGATGTTCCCGTTACTGTGCCATGGGGCGCCGCAGCGCCCCCGCCGCCACCTGGACCTGCTTCTGCTACGGTGACAGATGGCTCCTCCTACGCCGGACATTCTGCCAGCGTGTGGAGCACCGTGTCCACGGTCTGGCCATCGCAGTGGTGGCAATCAGGCGTTGACTCCTTGCGTATCAGACACAGGTGATCTTCGAAATATCCTTTTCCAGAGATCACCTGCGTCAGGTGGTATGAGAGTCCCATGACACCTTTCGAGCCAATCTCCATAACGGGTCTTCGCCGCAATCACGCCGTGCCCAGCGCTCGGTTTCCCAAGTCGTTCCCTCCATTCTTCGACGAGGATAAATGGCGGAGTTGGGATTTCTGATCATCGACTTCTCGTTTTTCAGGACTCAAACCCAACTTACATGCAGCACATCTGCCAAAAATAAATGCACCGATTGCAGATACAATATAAAAAAAATGTACTTCATTGTTTCTGAAAAGTCTATTTAAAACTTTGTGTCAAGTTAAATTTCTTTATTTTTTCTAATACGTGTCTGTAAGTGTCAAATAAATTTAGAGATAACAAGATTGATAAAACTTATCTAATACTTATTTGATAAGTTAGGCCTCGTATATAAATACGAGATCCAAATTATCAAATTTATACAGTTTTGTTGTATTTTTGTTTGAGTACGTGACCAGGAACGACATGAGTTTTCAAGGTAAAGTGGTTCTTGTGACGGGTGCTAGCTCAGGAATTGGAGCCGCAATTGCTATTAAATTTGCCGAACAAGGGGCTCACGTTAGTTTAGTTGGAAGAAACCAGGAGAAACTAAACAAAGTTGCCGCTAAATGTGGAAAGCCTTTAGTCCTAACAGCTGATGTAAGTAACGATGAAGATGCTAGAAGAATTGTGACAGAAACAGTGGAACATTTTGGGCAACTAGATGTACTTATAAACAACGCAGGAATCGGTGGTACTGCATCAATTACAGATGAACAGGCCTTGGCGACCTTTGATAAAATAATAGGCACAAATCTTCGTGCGCCTGTGCTCATTACAAACGTTGCCGCACCCCACCTTATTAAGACTAAAGGTAACATCATCAACATTTCAAGTATCGCTGGTACACGAACATTTAAAAAAGGATATTTTGCTTACTGTGCCTCAAAGGCTGCATTAGATCATTTCACGAGATGCATTGCCTTAGATTTAGCCTCAGAAGGTGTTCGTGTAAACACTGTTAGTCCTGGTCCTGTAAGAACGGATATAGTAGAGAATATGGGTGTACCACAAGCTCAAGTTGAGGCCTCTTATGAATCCATGAAGAAACTCACTGCCCTTGGTAGAATTTCGGACCCAGAAGAAGTTGCTGACTTAGTTCTGTTTTTGGCTGACGAAAAAGCTAAAGCAATCACTGGTTCCATTTATGTAACTGACAATGGATGCTCAATTACTTCTTAATGTAAAAGTCACGGTCACTACTGTTGCATATTTGTTTTATTGTATTTGTAATAAAAATTTCCATTAAAATTTGTTTGTTATTTTATAATTGATGTGTAGTGGTATCGAAAAGACGATTGGTCGCTCATTACAGTAAAAGCGTTTGTGAAATTTAACTCATTTATACTCAATAGAAAACGGTTAGGTTAAATTTTAGTTAATTAAATAGTGAAATAAATTTACAAGTGAGATTTTATTCCCGATTGTATTTTAACAAGTTCCATCCAAGTCCTGACAATGGAGAGTATGCATTATATGATAGACAGTAAGTACTATCGCATATGGACATCTTTGAGTACTCTTTTCTTAGGAATTAGGAGGCTTTGAATCCCTGATAACCTCATTCACTTGGTAAAAAGTGAGCTAGTAATGGTTTAAAAAAAAAAGATGGCAAGGTATACATAATAATAAATAAAGAAATTTTCTTATAACGTCTAAGCTTTGCAATCCAATTAGTCTCTATGACGGACACTCAAGTAATTTTTTTAGCATTTAGCATCCCCTAATTTTTAATGATAATAAAATTATTTTAATCTGTAAATTATAATCGCTAAATAAAATGTATGTAAATGTGGTAGAAGTATTCATAATATAATTATATTTCATCATCAACAACCCATAACGTTGTGGCCTTGCCGTTGGATGTTTTTAAGCCGCCCAAAGGCCTCCAACTAAGCTTCACTGTTAACCTTTGATGACAACCGGGACCGACTCCTTAACGTGATGTCCGCATCACGGACACGCTCATGTTATCGTGCCACAAGCGGTCAGCCATCCAGGTAATGACCGTGCTGATGTTGCTTACCCTCGGTGATTGTTTCTAATCACCGAGTGTAACTTGGTTATGAGCACCTCGTATCCTATAATTTATTTTTAACCGACTTGATAAAAGGAGGAGGTTCTATGTTCCACTTCATGTATTATGGTTGCATTCCATTACCCATTGTCAATTATTTTCTATTGTGACTGTGTCTAATCAATTTACAGAGAAACTAAACTGATAAGACTTATCTGAGATTTCTATTTGAAGCAAACATTAGATTATTTTTGTGGTTAAAGACATTTATTTCTCTAAAGATTACAATAATCACTTACAGAGAAAAACATAGTTTTAAACAAAAAATATATAACCTAATTAGCGTAATTAGTGAGGTAGTTATGTTTCTTTTTTCTTTTTATTAGGTGGGTAGTACAAATATCTTTTACAAAATAATTAAAAAATGTTAGTGGAGAAACAATTTATGTTTACTAAGGCCTATGACTTAGTGTCATGTCGATTGATTTAAATATTTTGTTTGTTAGAATAGCAAGTACAACAGTTTAAAAGGTTTGAATAGTAGTTAGTACATTAAATATATACTAAATCAGAGTTTAATATTATTATATGTTGTGTTTTGTACATAATATTTGTGTAGTAATTATAATTTATATCTAAGCAAGTTCCCGCCCCGGCTTCGCACGGGTGCAATGCTGATACTAAATACACGTTGTATATAAAACATAGCTGACCCACGCAACCTCGTTTGCGTCTTATATAGCCCGTAGCATGAAAATTTTCGCAAAATAAGTAACTTTTCTGGTTGATTTTTACACCTTGTATCCGAAAAACCCAAATATCTTACGGAACCCTATTTTTTTCCAAAATAAAATATAGCCTATGTTACTCGTGGATAATGTAGCTTTCGAATGGTGAAAGAATTTTTAAAATCGGTCCAGTAGTTTTTGAGCCTATTCATTACAAACATGCAAACATACAAAAATAGGTACAAAGCTTTCCTCTTTATAATATTAGTATAGAAAAATATGTGTAAGCTTTTTTATTGTTTATGGGAGATTGTTTCGTAGTTATGTATGTATGTATGGTATTAGACGTAGGGTTAGTATCAGTATTTTTTTTGTATTTACATGTTACATAATATATGGGCTTAGTTTTTTTTTTTTTTTAGTCTTACATAACATTAACATTCAAAAATAGTAGTTTTAAGATTTTATTAGCGAGACATCCTTTAAAATGTAGCTTTTTAATAACCTTATAAATGTTTTAAATGTTTTAGCTTCTTTTGTATCTTTAGGCAATTTATTATAATTTTGGGGCCCTTCATATAGAATACTCTTTTTTCCGTAATTCGTCCTAGGCATTCGCAGACAGATGTTATTGGCTTGCCGAGTTAACCGTTTGTGGCTGACAATCTTTTTTGTGAATGTTAGCTGTGAGTGGATATCTTTTGTCAAGATTTTTCTAATAAATATGATGGTTTTGTATTTATGTGTTTGAGCAAGATTCATTGTTCCTGTTTATTTATAAATTTTAATAGTGGGTGTTAAATAATCGTATTGAAACAATATTTTTATCAGTTTATTTTGTGAAGTTTGTAACTGTTTTAGATTACTCTTTGCTGAAGCTCCCCAGATTTCAATCAGGTAATCAATGTGGGATTTTACCAAAGAGTTGTAGACAGTATATTTTACGTTTCTAGGCAAGCAACGAGCTAAGGGTCAAAGAGCGCCTGATAATGAAGTTAATTTATTTCGTATTTTATTAATATGAGGGTTCCATGTAATTCTATAATCCAATACCAGGCCCAATTACTTCTCTTCATTTACTATACTGAGTCTTTCGCCGCTAATGATTAACGGGTTGTAGTTACCAATTTTTTTTTTAGCACAGAATATAATGTAGTGTGTTTTTGAGGCATTGATAGTTAATAAGTTTAAGTTTAACCAGACATTTAATATATTCAGATCATGATGTGCTTGATTAACTACGGTATCTATCGAATGACCTGAATAAAATATACTTGTATCGTCAGCGTAGAGAGTAATATCTCCTTTAAGTCCAATCTCGTGAATACTATTAATGTAAACCAAGAAAAGAAGGGGGCCCAAAATTGAGCCCTGAGGTACGCCACATGTAAAGATTATTTTTAATAAATTTTGTTACATTTTATTTGAGTACATAATCAGGAACGGCATAAGTTTTAAATGCAAAGTGGTTTTTGTGACGGGTGCTAGTTCAGGAATTGGAGCCGCAATTGCTGTGAAATTTGCTGAACAAGGTGAGCCCTTTGTTAGCTTAGTTGGTAGAAATCAAGAAAGACTAAGCAAAGTTGCTGAAAAGTGTGAAAAGTCTTTAGTCATTAAAGCTGACATCAGCAAGGATGACGATGCTAAAAGAATTGTTAATGTAACGATTGAATATTTTGGTAAACTAGATGTGCTTGTGAACAACGCCGAAATCGCTAGAACTGTAATGATTACAGAAGAACACGCCATAGAGAACTTTGATAAGATAATTGCAACAAATATTCGTGCGCCTGTGCTCATTACAAACGTTGCCGCACCCCACCTTATTAGGACTAAAGGTAACATCATCAACATTTCAAGTATCGCTGCTACACGAACATTTACTAAAGGATATTTTGCTCACGGTGCCTCAAAGGCTGCATTAGATCATTTCACGAGATGCATTGCCTTAGACTTAGCCTCAGAAGGTGTTCGTGTAAATACTGTAAGTCCTAGTCCTGTTAGAACAGATATGATAGAGAATATGGGTGTACCACAAGCTGAAGTTGAGGCTTCTTTTGAATACATGAAGAAACTCGCTGCCCTTGGTAGAATATCGAACACAGAAGAAGTTGCTGACTTAGTTCTGTTTTTGGCTTACGATAAAGCTAAAGCTATCACTGGTTCCAAATATGTAACTGACAATGGATGCTCAATTACTTCTTAATGTAAAAGTCACGGTCACTACTGTTATATATATTTGTTTTATAGTATTCACTGACTGTATAAATTGATTACATTTCTATTAAAAAATGTATATTAAAATGTGTTTTATTGTGGTTTGTATATTGTAATTGAAAGTAATGGCTTTACTGGTCGCGCAGCGTGGTGTTATATAGTTCTTCTATTTGTAATATAGACAGTTAAGCATGATATACCTACTGAGATAATAACAATTACGTATAGCTTAATTGTTACCTCAGACAGTCAGTTCTACTGCTCAATTTTTTATTTTGGTCCTAGGTTGAGATAGAGGCATGCATGGAAGTGCTTTTTATTTGCATTTAAGGCTACGAAATCACACCTAAACCATTCTACAATTTTTTTATGGGATAAAGTGGTATCGCTACTGCTTCGTTGATCTGGTGGCTAGGGTATGTAACTTAGCTGCTAGTCAAGAAGTCTCGGGTTCGATTCCCGAGTCGGGACGGTTGATATATCGTGTTTTTCGTATATGAAATTCTTTTTAACCGGCCCGGAGTATGGAAATTAGCGGTATTACCCGCCCGTGACGTTAAGTCGTCGATCCCGGTTACCAATGAACATCTATGGTAATCGTTATTGAGAATTTCAGTACCCTCAAATATACTGACGCTAGTTTCAACCTTCGAATTCAGTTCACCCTCAAAGTTGCGGAGGTCTGATGCCGGTCGCTTCGTGGAAAAACTGATATTCAGGTAAAACAGATGGAACTAGTAGCCGACCCAAAATAATCTTGGGATAAGGATAGGAGTAAGTAGTAACGCAAAAGGAGTCATCGCACATTAAGTAGCTGCATTTTTTAAATTTAACTCACTTGTAGTAGAAGATAGGCCATAGAAACCAGTTAGGTTAAATTTAAGTTAATTAAATAGCGCGATAAAAGTACAAGTGAGTTTAATTTCAATAACTTATGTTGCCAAATTCAACCAAGTGCCAATCCAGAGTATACATTATATGGTAGAAAGTGACTGCTTTCGCTCAGTGACGTCTTTTCGATGAGCTCCTCTTTCCGTATTTCAGTACCATTCTCCTACGAATTAGGAGGCTTTGAATCCCTGATAGATCCATTCACTTGGTGAAAAGTGACGAAAAAAATAAAAAATTATCTAGTTATAGGCATTCTTAACGGGTTAGTATTTTTCCCTTGGGATAAGGCCTGATTGATATCGATTCGAGGAGACCCCGAAATCGCATGGTCATTACACAATCGGGCGTCAAGGGGTGGCTTTTAGAGGAAACACCATATACTCCTAACTTCTGAATGAGTGAGGATACCGGAGGCCCATACCCCAACCCCTCCCCCTATCCCCTTTCCCATCTCCCAAAGGTCGGCAACGCACTTGTGACGCCTTTGGTGTTGCAGGTGTCCATGGGCGGCGGTAACCGCTTACCATCAGGTAATACGTCCGCTCGTTTGCCCACTATTCAATAAAAAAAAAAAATCAGTAAATGTTATTTTCGTAAAGAATTAAGTTAATCCAAGTCTTCATCGACACTTAAGACTTCATAGTAACAACATGTTTAAATAAAATATTATTAAATCTTCAACATATGTTACTAACACGGCTCTATTTAAACATTTCTCTATTTACCAAATCAAAACGAACACCACAAGAGCAATACAGGAGACGCAAGTGGACTCAAAGAGCACCAACCGGTGAGGCTTTGTTCGTTAAACCTTCACATATAATTAAGGAGGCTCTTCGCTCGCTAAAACACATAAATCATAATAATTTAATGCGGACCATGCCTTTCCCGTGCCGCGTCGTCCTATAACGGCCCAAGACATCCTGGTTATAGAGTATGAAATATAAAAAATGTTTTCTCATTTTTAAATACTACTTTAAAACATACGTACACTAATTAAATATTAACTACACTATGAAAGAACCCGTCGATATTTGAACTCTATGTCAAACTTTGTTGAAATCGGTTCAGTCTTTACCAGTGAATGCGTAACAGACAAATACAGTTACGATCGCGTATACAATACTAGCTGACCCACGCAACTTTGAAAACTTTCCCCCGTTATTGAAACATTCTTCATTGATGCTCCGCTCCTATTAGTATAAGCGTGAAGATATATAGCCTACAGCCTTCCTCGATAAATGGACTATCCAACTATGAAAGAATTTTTCAAATCGGGCCAGCTATTCCTGAGATTAGACCGTTCAAACAAACAAACAAACAAGCTTTAGCTTTTTAATATTAGTATTGATAAAAGGGTTTGTGTTAAAATATTTATATTTGTGTAGATACTAACTGTTTTTAATATTTTTTTTAATGTGTTTTTAAAAAACAAGTACTAAAATAAGAATAAAATACATTCAGTATTTAATACGAATACAATTATCAGGTATTTTGTAAATATTCTTAGTAAACATATGTCACTTTTTCAGTTAACGAAAATATAAGATTCAAATGTCACTTAGAAATTAAACAAAATAATCCTAAACTAGTTCTTACTCTACGTAACAGATGTCTGTGGCTTAAACTAACTTTTTTCCGAGTTACGACCGAACGCATCTGCGCTTCTTTCCACTTTAACCCGAAATGCCTTCGGAATTGACAGCTTTATAAATATAAGAATGGTCTTACGTAGAAGGTGCTATTCGTAAGTGATCGTGGGTGAGTAATGATCACAGACACCACAAATTATTTACAATAAAATCCTACTAATATAATAAACGCGAAAGTTTGTGAGTATGTAAGTAAGTATGTTTGTTGCTCTTTCACGCCAAAACTACTAAATGGATTTTGATGAAACTTTACAATAATATAGCTTATACATCAGAATAACACATAGGCTACAATTGATGAAGATACTAGGTTCACCTCGCAGAGTTGCCCGCGGTTATTGTCGTACCGCGGGGTTTAGCTAGTACATACATAAATGTATACACTCGAAAAATATAAACCTCCTTCTTTTACAGTCGGGTAATAATAATGTGGCTCATTTCAGTGGGGGTAAATCTTTATTAGAATTAATATTAAATATCTATACCACAGCTAGTAAATTTAACAATAACATCAAGTAAATATTGAGCATCCATTGTCAGTTACAAATGTGGAACCTGTAATTGCTTTAGCTTTATCGTCAGCTAAAAACAGAACTAAGTCAGCTACTTCTCCGGGATCCGAAACTCTGCCAAGGGCAGTGCGTTTCCTCGTAGATTCATAAAAAGCCTCAACTTCAACTTCGTTTAATCCCATATTCTCCATTGCATCAGTTCTTACAGGGCCAGGACTAACAGTGTTTACACGAACACCTTCTGAGGCTAAATCTAAGGCAATACATCTCGTGAAATGATCTAACGCAGCCTTTGAGGCACAGTAAGCAAAATTCCCTTTTGCAAATGCTTTTGTACCAGCAATACTTGAAATATTGATGATGTTACCTTTAGTCTTAATAAGGTGTGGTGCGGCAACGTTTGTTATGAGTACAGGCGCACGAATATTTATTGCCATTACTTTTTCAAAGGTTTCCAAGGCATGTTCGTCAGTAATTGATACGAAACCACCGATTCCAGCGTTGTTCACAAGCACATCTAGTTTACCAAAATGTTCAACCGTTTCATTGACAATCCTTTTAGCATCTTCATCTTTAGTAACGTCAGCTTTTATGACTAAAGCCTTTCCACATTTTTCAGCAACTTTGTTTAGTTTTTCCTGATTTCTACCAACCAAACTAACTTGAGCCCCTTGTTCAGCAAATTTAATAGCGACTGCGGCTCCAATCCCTGAACTAGCACCAGTCACTAGAACCACTTTATCTTGAAAACTCATGTCGTTCCTAGCCACGCACTCGGTCAAAAATGTAAGAAAATATTATAAACTTCCTAATACAACTGTTATATAAACCTTAGATAAGTTTTATCAACAATGTTATCTCTTTCAATAAATTCATTATGCAATGATTTAACAAAATACTTTTTAAATAGATATGAGGACAGGCAAAGATCGGTAGACTGGATTAGATTGTAAATTTCACAGGTGTTTAATGAACATGAAACTGATGACTTATATTTATTTATAGTTCTACTATATTTGTTATCACTGAACCGTAACTGTAGTGTTCATGACTTATTATATATTATGCAGCATATTCAATGGCTCTGGGGCGCAGTAGTCGCGTATGCAACTGTTATGCTTGAGGTCTCAGGTTCGATTCCCGGATCGGTTCGAATGTTTGTATGACCTACAAATATTTGTTTCACAGTTTGGATGTTTTCTATGTATAATATTTACCTATGTATTCCCAAATACATATAAATATATGTGTATTTTTAACAGTTTTGTACCCATAGTACAAGCTCTACTTAGTTTGGGACTAGATGGCGTTGTGTATTAGATGTCCAAAAAAATATTACTATTATTATATGAAAGATTAAAAATAATAACCACTATTTAATAGATACCACCATTAATAGGCATGATCTTTTTGTAAAGTAATAGTGACTATTATTTTACAAAAAGATCATATTCATTAACGGTATCGGTCACCTGGGTCACTCTCAAAACTCGGAATTAAAATGTCAAAAATAACCTTCTATAGTGTTTGTAATTAATTTCACACTTCATTTTATGTTAATTTGATCAATACCATTATTATTTCTAAGTAAGCTTAAAATAGCCTAAAAAGGCCCATATATATAATGTCAATTGAGCTGTATTCCGGACATTCCGGACATCTACTCCGGACATCTACTAACACACAACGCCATCTAGTCCCAAGCTAAGCAGAGCTTGTGTTATGGGTACTAGACAACTGATATAAATACTTATATACTTTTTTTTTTGTAAATACATACTTATTATACATAGAAAACACCCAAACTCCGAAACAAATATTTGTAGATTCCACAAACATTTGGTCCGACCCAGGATTTGAACCCGAGACCTCAAGCTTAGCAGTCGCATATGCGTACCACTACGCCACCGAGGCAGGCTGTAAGAAAGACAATTCAAGTTTTCTGATGTGAATTGTAATAAGATAAATAAAATCAATAAATTATTTACAGGAATATAACTGAGGACTACAAATTAAATGTATAAAAAAAAAACATTCGATATATTTTAATCAAAGACATTGAGGCTTCTCCCATCATCATCATCAGAGTATTTATTTATTTATTTAAATCTTTATGCACAAAAGTGGCAAAGGCGGACTTAATGCCAAAGGCATTTTCTGCCAGTCGACCTTAGGGTGATGCAGAGCTAGCCATGGTAGATGCACAGAAATAACTGTAATTGAAAAAAAGAAAAGAAAAAATATAAATATATATACATATATTAAGTAATAGTGATACTGATTCTAATATAATAAATAAATGTTTATATACATATTTTTACAATTATACATATATAAATATACATAATATAAAATTTAGAAGGGGAGAGTATGAAATTAAGGTGGTTCTGACAGTGCGTTTAGAAAATGTTTCCGCAACATATATTTGAAAGCTTGCCGTGTTTTTGCCATTCTGATCTCAAGAGGGAGCGCGTTCCAAAGCAGGACAGACTGTATGAGGAAAGTGGAGTGTACAAAGTCAGAGCTGTGTGTGGGACAGTGAAGTAGTAGGTTGTTTGAAGACCTGAGGTTCTTAGCGTGGTTTGCACCTAAATATTGTAGTTGTGTGGTTAAGTAGGAAGGAGAATTTGGAGAGAACTGTATAGAGTATAGGGTAGTCAATGCACGTATCTGCCTACGTGTGCGAATAGGAAACCAATTCAAAATGGTGCGATACTGAGATACGTGATCATATTTGCGTAAATTGAAAACGAATCGAATGCAATTGTTGAGAAGACGGTCAAGCTTATTGAGCAGATCTGCAATCAGGTCAAAGTAACACATATCACCATAGTCAATTATTGGGAATATTAGGGTCTGAACAAGCATTACCTTAGTTTTTGATGGAAGGAAGTTCTTCAGTCTGTGGAGGACCCGCAACGAGCCTGTGACTTTTTGACACATGGATGCAACTTGTTTTTTCCAGCTGAGAGTCGTGTCAATGTACAATCCGAGGTCCTTCACACTTTCACAATATGTAATAACTATGCCATTGTACGTAATTGGTGGAAGTAAAGCAAGGTTGAGCTGGCTGATATTGCGATTGCTACCAATGATTATAGCCTGACATTTGTTTGTATTAACTGCTACACCAAACATATCGGACCAGTGTTTAATAGCTGCCAGGTCACTATTTACAATAGAAATCGCGGACGATACATTGCACAAATCTGTTTGATAGTATAACTGCAAGTCATCAGCGTATAGATGATAGGAACACTGAAGCTTTAGGGTAATAAAGTTAATGAAAATGGAAAATAGGAGAGGTGAGAGAATACCGCCTTGAGGGACGCCAGCAGCAAGACCACACCAATCGAAGGAAGAATCCTCCACACTAACTGATTGCTGACGATCCCGAAGGTATGAGGAAAACCAGTCCAGTGCTTCTTGAGAGACTGAAAAATGGGATAGGACAGCAAGGAGGAGTTCGTGACTGACGGTATCGAAGGCGTTGGAAAAATCAATCAGTACTGTGGTAGTAACCTTAGTCTTCTCCATCCCCGTCTTAATATCGCCAGTCACTTTAAGAAGGGCAGAAACCGTGCTATGACCTGGTCGAAAACCTGACTGAAAAGGACTGAGTAAGTTGTTACTATAAATAAATTTGGAAAACTGTTTATGGACACAGGCTTCTAGCACTTTCGAGAGGAAGGGAAGGATAGAGATTGGACGAAAGTGAGTGGGAAGAGACGGATTGAGGATTTTAGGCAACGGACGCACATATGCTTTCCTCCATAGACAAGGGAATGTGCAAGACATGAGAGAGAAGTTAACAATATGTGAGATAGCGGGAAGGAGATATATAAGTAATGTGATAATCATTCTACGACTAATGCCATCATAACCCACAGCTTGGGATTTGATAGACACAATGATCTTCCTAATCTCTCCCTCTGCTACTGGACTGAAATGAAAAGAGTTTAACCCTTAACAACCCACAAGTGTCTTGCGGACACAATTTTGCGTTTATGTTTTCATAAAAACTAAAGTATTTATTTTTATGAATCGGCCTTTTATCTAATTTATCGCCAATGTTTTACGAATCTAAATGTGCAATGAAAATATTTGTAACATGAATAATTAATTATTTTTGGTTAAGAAACGAAAATAGTACTTCATCAATCCAGAAGTGTCCAACAGACACAATAACATTTTGTTTGATTCGAGTGTGAAGGTAGATTGTTTTTATTTACATTTACTAAAATCTTATGGTATCGGGAGGGCAATAGCGGCTGCTAGACCTTTGTTTGTGTTATAATCGTAGTCTTTGTAATCGTATCACGTATCAGTGAAAAACGATGATGAACAATTATGGAGTGAGAGTGATGATGTACCATTACAAGAATACGTCTCAATTGACAATTATAAAGGAAAAGATGAAACAACTTGGAAATCAGAACCTGACAGGCAAAGCCGAACGCCTCGACACAACATAATTCGCGGTGGTATTCATAAGGTGATTCTTCCTCCAGGGCAAGCTATAATAGATCCGAGAGACAGTTTCAACCTTTTTTTTCGACGATCAAGTATTAGAAATAATAGTAAAATATACCAATACTGAAGGGCTTAGAGTTTTACAAAATCGATGGAAATCAATAGCCAAAATCGAAATGCAAGCATTTCTAGGTCTTTTATTGACTATAGGCGTCAATAAACAGGGCGGTGTGGATTTTAGAGAATACTGAGACCCTAACTTTGGCAATCCAATATATGGAGCTACAATGGGAAAAAATAGATTTGCTTCTTTATTACGATTCTTAAGATTCGATGATAAAAATACAAGGTTCCTGAGAAAGACAAAAGATAAACTTGCACCTATTAGAGAATTATGGGAATACGTAAATCAAAACCTGAAAAAGTTTTATTTGCCTGGAGAAAATCTCACTATTGACGAGCAGCTTGTACCTTTTCGAGGACGCGTATCATTCAAACAGTACCTACCCAGCAAACCTGATAAGTATGGTATGAAAATTTGGTGGATCTGTGACAGCAAAACTAGTTACCCCCTATTTGGTATACCATATCTCGGAAAATTTAGCGTACAATGTAGTCAACCAGTTATGTGAACCATACTTCCGAAGTAACAGAAATGTTACTTTTGATAATTATTTCATGAGTATTGATGTCGCAAAATCTTTGGCACAAAATGGTCTTACAATAGTTGGAACATTGAGAAAAAACAAGACGTGTAAACCTCCTAATTTTCAACCCAAGAAAACCAGCGATATTGAGTCTTATGTATTTGGATTTTATAAAAATATGACATTGGTCTCTTATGTACCAAAAAAGAATCGTGCTGTAATTTTTTTGTCTACGATGCATCATGGAAAGGAAGAAGATGTGAACAAAAACAACAAATCTGAAATAAACTTGTACTACAACTCCACCAAGGGAGGTGTCGATATACTGGACCAGATGGTTCATGAGTATACAGTTCGGCGTAAAACAAATAGGTGGCCAATTGCATTTCTTCAAAATATTATAGATGTTGTTAGCATTGCATCGCTTATTATATGGAAAAATATACATCCTGATTGGAACTCACGTAAAAAAAATACACTTAGAAAACTATTTTACGTGAAATCGCAACCGAGTTGGTAACACCTCATATGCGGAGACGAAGCACGAAAGGACTAACAAGTTACCATCAAGTAAGCAGCCATGCAAGACGTGGCAGGGTCAAATCAGGAAGCTACTCAATCATCTGAACCTGCTGTGAAAAGGAAGAATCGTTGTTATATTTACCCTTCGAAATTATCAAGGGCTTCTAAACAGTGTTGTGATAAATGCAATCGCAATGTCTGCTCTGAACATTCTGAAAAAAAGGTATTTGTAATATCTGTAAGTAAATAGGTGTAAATATACATTACTGAATACATTATACTCTCTTTTTCATTCAAAATATCTTTCTTTTCTTTCATCACACCTTACATTTATAAAATGAGTCTGTTGGACACTACTGGTCAGTTACGTCACAAAAGCATTCTGGATAGTTAAGGGTTAACTTGGGACGCGGTAGACTATTGACTTAATTACGGGTATTTTGTTCAGTTAGACTGTCCAATGTGAAAGAGGTGGTAAAATGTTGGTTTAGGGAATCTAGGCTTATGGATTGTGGAAAGTCTACATGTCGCGATCTGCCGATACCAAGTGTTCCAAGGAACTTCCAGATATCGGCAGGAGAGGAGCAGGAGATATTTTCGAAAATGTGGCGGCGTTTGGCGTTCCGTATCATCTGATTACACTGATTTCTCGCAGACTTATACAGCTGCCAGTTGACTTCGACACGGTTCCGCTTGTAAGTACTAAAAGCCCTGTTTCGACGTCTCATCGCCAACAGTATATCCCTTGTCATCCAAGGAGCTGGTGGTCGTTTTAACCTAACTTTTTTAACCGGTGCATGAGTATCGTATAGGTTAATTACTATTTGGTTGAATATGTGCACCTTCTCATCGACAGAATTAGAGTCGATCAAAGGGCTCCAGTTAATGTGTGCTGCATCATCGCTTAATTTATTGACATCCATACGTCTAAAGCAACGCCTGTACAGAATTCTAGGTTTGGGTTTTGGAGGTTTAAGAATGTAGGATATAAAGATTAGGTCATGATGTGAGAATCCTGGAGCGTCAAGTTGACCATGAGAGGAAACAAAGGAAGGGTTGGAAGTGATAATCAAGTCAAGCCAAGTGCCCTCGCCGATATTATTGTGGTGAGTCGCATTTAGTGGTAGAACACTAAAACTAACTGATTCAAGGAGGAGTTGGAGTTTATAGGATCGATTGGAGTTATGGGCTAAGAGATTGGTATTGAAATCACCCATGATGATATGATGAACGTACTCTGCACCCAAGGATTCAAGAACTGTTTCAAAATCAGTGAAATAATCAATAGAAGGGGGACAATAAACAACACCAAGTACGACTTTGGCGCCTTCAACACAAACCTCCAAGAATATGTATTCGGCAGAAGCGTCATAATTAGAAGAGGAGGAATATATAATCCTATAGGAAAGGTCGCCTCGCAAGTAAATAGCCACCCCACCTCCCCCTTTTCCTATCCGGTCATTACGGATTAGGATAAAACCGGGCAGTGAGTAAGCCGTGGAGAGAAGATGCGGTTTGAGCCAAGTCTCAGAGATCAGCACGGCGTGAATATTAACATCATGAACCGCCTCGTACAAGTCACTAAAGTGGCTCGGAATACTTTGGGCATTTAGGTGATACACATTAAATAACTGGCTATTTTTGTTATTATTAAATTTGTTACGTAGAACACCACCAAGAGTATCCGTAGTGGAACAGAAGCTTTCCTCACTTAAAGACGTTTCAGATTCACAGGCAGAAACAAAAGATTCACTATTCGATGACATAATTACTAATAAACTGTAAATATAAATACAAATTAAACAAATAAAGTTAAATATATAAATATTAAGTACATTATGGACAGATGTTCTGGTATACCGATTATATCTCTGCACCACCCGCCAGCTTACATCACTAGAAAAACTTAGAATAAAAAATAAAAATGTTTAAAAATAACAATTGAAAAAAAAACAGTTTAAGGTAGCGTAAAGAGAATGTCAGCACAATCATAAACCCTCCTTGTAAACATCATTAAGCGCAGTTTATCCGAACAGACATGACCGAGATGAGTGAATGGTTTTTCCTATTATCTATGACACTTTAGTCCTCAGTCTCACAAACGTCAAATCAAAAATAAACAAAGAAATATTTAATAGATCATGAAATCTACGTAAATTAAAATTATGAAAAGTTGAGTACACAAAATTGACTAAGAATGTTGCATATAGGGAGTAACAAGACATATATAAATGGTGTATGTTTCTAGGTGTTGAGTGGAAGTTAAATTTAATATATTTACAAAACCTGACATCTTAAGCTGACTGATCACTGGGCCTTGAGGAAGTCGTTTGCGCTTTTGGATATTTTATCAGCAGCGGATTCAGCTCGTCGATAGTCACAATCTTGTGTCGGACACCACCAGGGACTTTGATCACTATGGTACCGTCTTGAGTCCAGCAAGCAGATATCCCAAAATGTAGCCTGGCTCTGGCGAACACAGCTTGCCTGTTCTTTGTTAGGAACTCTTTGATGGCTATAGAGGATCCCTTTAGTGCTGACTTAGCCCTCCACACTGACGTTCTGTCATCCACACTTGAAAATTTAATGAGAATAGGCCGCGGACGGTTCCTATTCGACACTCCAAGTCTGTGACAGACTTTGACAGAGGAAGCCTGCACATCCTTGAGACCCAACCTGCCGCGGATGATTTGAAGAGCGACCTCCCCGCAGTCCTCCTTCTCAGCTTCCTCAACACCCAAGAAGATAAGAGACTTACGCCTCTGCCTTGTTTCCATGATGTCAAGCTGTCTAGAGCACTCGCCTATTTGTTTTCGGAGTAGGCCCAACATGGAGAAGATCAACTCCCGGAATGTTCGGAATTCTTCTGCAACCTTGGCCACAGTATCTTTGGCAGGACCAGCACTTTGGATTTGTGCCTCAAGATCAGACATTCTCCTTGCGAACGTCTCCTCCAGGGTCTTCTGCGCCGACAATATATCACTCACTTGTGACATTCTCGATGATTTTTGTTTAAAAATAAACTGAATTTTCAATCACTGTAATGCGATGCACTGGCAGGTGGTGTGTATTAGTGGATTATTGTCACATTAAATGTTCATCAAATGTGAGCACCAGCACTTGAATCGTATTTACTTGCCGTAATATATAAAATAAGATTAAAAGTATTATAAATATAATTTTAATAAAATTTCGAGATTTACGAAACGTCTTTACTTTTCAACATCTACCCGCGAAAAGTATTTACCTATTGGGGGAAGCTGAATTCTGCTTTAGACTCTACAATCTCTAGATCGAAGTCAAATTTTGAAGCAGTTACTCGTTATCGGTCCTCCATAATAATAACAATAAACATTTATTTATCCAAGAAATTACAACAATCATACACCAAACTATTTTTACAAGACGTATGAAGTAAATAGTTTTTGGAACACTGATACCCATGGTAAGATCTAACTTGTGTTATGGGTATCAGACCACACCAAGTGTTTATAACATTTGACCACTGCTAGTTCAAATAATCTTATATGGTTTTATAGAAAATAATTTTATAAGAAATTAAAATGAAATGTGTGCGTGTGTTTGTGCGTATGTGAGTATGTGAGTGAGTGTGTGTGTGTGAGAGAGAGAGAGAGAATATTACAGAAAGAATATTTTTAAGAGATCTTCAGTTCCATGAAGTGGGTGACCATGGAATAGAGATTTTTAGACATCTTTTGGCCGTTATGATGGTTCAGTGATAATAAAATAAAGATATTCTAAAATGGCCATATTTTATATGCTATATATGTCTAAAACTTTCTTTTTAAGGTATAGGCCAACCGCTACCGTTTATAACAAAACTGGTTGGTTTTGTGGGTAATATGACCCACCCACTGCCACTTTAGCTTGCTAATCCGGTGGACTATGGTGCGACCCTTTTTAGAGAGACACCGAGTATAGGCTTTCAATAACACGCTGAGCTACTTTGAACCCATGGAGCAAATGTCTGCAGTCTGCAGCGTTCTCAAAATACTCTTTTAGGGTTCCGTACCCGAAGGGTAAAATGGGACTCTATTACTAAGACTTCGCTGTCCGCCTGTCTGTCCTACCGTCTTTCACCAGGCTGTATATCAGAACCCTGATAGTTAAACAGTTGAAATTTGCAGAGATGATGTATTTCTAAAAACCAGAATAAAATAAATATCTAAGGCAACAGATAGACGCTTGAAATGTATAGATTATGGTACGGACCCCATCCTACGCGAGTTCAACGCAATATGCTTATTTTTTTAGTATTATTTCTAGGGAGAGGACTTTCCCCAGTTGGATACAACAACAAATTAAGTGTAATGTCAAGGATCCAGGCAAGGATTTAAGTTATGTAAGTGTAGTTAGAAGGAGTTTGTTAAGTAAGTGATAATGAGGCACATTCTATTAAACATTTTTATTAAAATAGAAATCAAATATCTATACTACGGTTAGCGATTGTGACTTTAAAATTGTTTAATATTGCGAAACCATTATCAGTCACAAATGTAGAACCAGTGATTGCTTTTGCTTTATCGTCAGCCCAAAACAGAACTAAGTCAGCAACTTCTTCTGGGTCCGAGATCCTGTTAAGGGCAGTTTGTTTTCGCAGCATTTCAAAATTAGCATTAGCTTGCGCTTCAGTCAAAGATATATTCTCCATTCCTTCTGTTCTCACAGGACCAGGACTCACAGTATTTACACGAACACCATCTGAAGCTAAATCTAAAGCAACACATCTCGTGAAATGATCTAATGCCGCCTTTGAGGCACAGTAAGCAAAACCTTTAGATAACGTTCGTGTACCAGCGATACTTGAAATGTTGATGATGTTACCTTTGGTCTTAATAAGGTGTGGTGCTGCAACGTTTGTTATGAGGACAGGTGCACGAATATTTGTAGCCATTATTTTATCAAAATCCTCCAGAGCGTGATCATCTGTAATAGATGCATGACCACCAATTCCAGCATTGTTTATAAGTCCATCCAATTGCCCAAAATGCTCCACTGTTTCATTTACAATCCTTTTGGCATCATCGTCGTTACTTACGTCAGCTTTTATTACTAATGGTTTTCCACATTTTTCTGCAATTTTGTTTAGTTTCTCTTGGTTTCTTCCAACTATGCTGACGTGAGCCCCTTGTTCGGCAAATTTAATTGCAATTGCAGCTCCAATACCTGAACTAGCACCCGTCACAAGAACCACTTTACCTTTGAAACTCATATCGTTAATGTTTACTTAATTTAACAGAAATGTGTCTAAGCATGAGAATTTTACTTATATATAATGCTTTTTATCAATTAATCTTGTTATCTGTGTTTATTCAACTAATAATTACACCCACAATGCAACATAATATACGGAAGTTTTACTCTACACAAAAGCTTATGTTGTTATCTGAATCCTACCCTCCGTTTTCATTTATCGTGAACCATATAGTAAAGTCTTCTCTGCATCGCTCAATTGTTATCTGGTAGAGAATGCCTCACGCATTAAGTTTGCCAATGCCCAAAAAGTGCATGAATAAATCCTACTACTATTATAAAGGCGAAAGTTTGTAAGTATGGATGTATGTATGTATGGATGTTTGTTACTCTTTCACGTAAAAACTACTGAATGGATTTGAATGAAACTTTACCACAATATAGCTTATACATCAGAATAACACATAGGCTACTATTTATAAAGATATAGCTTCGCCTCGCGGCGTTGCCCGCAGTTATCATCGTACCGCGGGTAGCACCGCGGGGTTCAGCTAGTAAATAAATAAAGTAAGAACATCAGATACATGGAAGTATAAAAAAAGATGTTTTCAACCAATGATGGCGAAACTAGCAGTGAGATACTCTGACTCATCAATCGATCTTCACCGTTATAGCTGCATTATCAGTAATTGCACGAATGGCCTAGTAGTTTTAGTGGTCGCTACGCCACTCCCTACTGCGCCAAATGTTATGGGTTCAAATCCTACATGGGACAACACTTTGTGTGATCCACAAATTGTTGTTCTAAGTATGGGTGTATTTTGTGTCCGTTTCTTGTATGTTTGTAGAGTCCCCCGCGACACATGATGTTTATATTCCTAATGCGGGAGTTATCTTTTAAAAATAAATTACAAAAATAAATCAGTAAACGCATTAATGAACTTCCGATTAGATAAATAATTAAATAAACATTTCGGACATCTGACACACAACGCCATCTAGTCCCACACTAAGCAGAACTATGGTTATGACTGTGGTTGGACTTGGACTATGGTTATAAAGACAGATATACTTTTTTTTTGTAAACATATATACCTTGTACCTAATATGTATTAGGTACAGACAAAACACCCAAACTCTGAATCAAAATATTTGTAGATCATACAAACATTTGGTCCGAACCCGAGACCTCAAGCTCAGCAGCCGCATACGCTACCACTGCGCCACCAAGGCAGTCAAGATGGCAATGACGTAAAGATAATGAGGATAAAATATTTTAATTTTTGCAACTCGATATTATAATGAACGTCTACTTTTATCCGTCTGCCTGGGTCTTTCTCAGAATGTACTTTTTTACATGATTTTGTTAATACTCTCTCCTACCAGGATCCAACTGAAAATTAAGCAATAAAATATCAGATATATTCCGAGGCATCAATTTTATGTTTATACCAACATCAATATGAAAACATTGACACACATTCAGTGGACAATAACACTATTCGTTGGTAGACTACCCAGAAGGATAATACTTGTATAATATTTAAGTAAAAATTGAATCAAAATGGATCACATTTTAATATACTTTTTTATTAGAAATAAAATCAATTATTTTTATAACAGTTAGTAAATTCTTTCT
The DNA here is from genome assembly GCA_916048165.1 of Spilarctia lutea. Lineage (NCBI taxonomy): Eukaryota > Metazoa > Arthropoda > Insecta > Lepidoptera > Erebidae > Spilarctia > Spilarctia lutea. Next base: position 16,186,283 of record OU696479.1, read on the forward strand.
CTTCTATATAACATTCCATTCAATCCATTTACTCCACTTTACTTTAAATTGCGGTATACCTTTTGTTAGCGGTAATCCTAATTACAAAATACAGTTGTGATTGTGTAATTGACTCCCGGAATATCTGTCAATTGAATATTAGGTGCGAGTAACAGAGCTGTAATAATTGTGCAGATAATTCCGAAAGTCAAAGATATAATTAAATGTCATAATTAAAAGAAAGTCATAAAGACTGACTTGATGTCGGGCTGCCATTATGGAGGGGATATATTCATCTCATAATGGCTCCCAGCAAATCAAGTAGTTTTGGTCGAGGAGTGAATCAGTAAATAAGTGTTCTATATCAAGAATATGAATTGTTTCATTTGACTAAATCCCCAGAAGCTTTTACTTTCTGCACGATTCACATATCAAATTGTTGAGGACTTCAGAAAACCTGTAATTGAAAAGGCCTGGAGTCATGCTATCAAATTCTTAGACCATTCTTTTCTGTCCAAGCAATAAGATTGTGGAACACCCTACCAGTCGAAATTAAACGTGCCCAAACACTTACTGCCTTTAAGAAACTGGTCAAGACTGTTTCCATGCTGGCGTCCCCCAAGGCGGTATTCTTTCACCTCTTTTAAATCTTCATTATTCTCATCACATTAAGACTTCGGTGTTCCTATCATCTGTATGCTGATGACTTGCAATTATATTATCAAACTGATTTGTGCGATTTATCGTCTGCGGTCTCGATCGTAAATAGGGACCTGGCGGTCATTAAACACTGGTCCGAAATGTTTGGCGTATCGGTAAATCGAAATAAATGTCAGGGTATTATCATCGGAAGTAACCGTCGCATGAGCCAGTTAGACCTTGCTTCACTTCCACCACTTATCTACGATGTAATGGTTATCCCATACTGAGGAAGTGTGAAGGACCTCGGATTATACATTGGCACAACTCTCAGCCGGCGATAACAAGTTGCATACATGTGCCAGAAAGTCACGGGCTCGTTACAGACTCTCTATTGGCTTCAAATCTTTATACAAACGAAAACTACAGTAATGCTTCTCCAGACCTTAATAATCCCAATAATCGACTATGGTGACGTGTGCTACTATACTCAATCTTCTTCATACAAGCTGTCCTACTATGGAACGAGCTCTCTCTCGAGGTCAGGACTAGTCAGGAGGGTTAAAACTAGGCAAAGTTTAAACACTTGTAGCGGAAACATTTCCTACGCACCCTATCAGATCCACCTTGATATCGTCATAGTCTCTTCATTTAGGAATCATATTATGTAAATATTATATGTTTGTGTGTAAATACATATGTATATTAGTACCTATGTATGTATAACATCACCAATTTTCAATACTCCCGGAAAACTTTCCAGGTAAAACCACCAAATGACTATTTTTTATTTATTTTTTATTTTATTGAATTGCCGATTACCGCCGCCCATGGAAACCCGCAACACCAGAGGCGTCACAAGTGCGTTGCTGGCCTTTTAGGAAGGAGTACGCATTTTTCTTGAATGTTTGAAGGTCGTATTGGTCCGGGAACACCGCAGACGACAGCTCATTCCACAGCTTTACTGTGCGTGGCAGAAAATTTCGGGAAAATCGCACAGTTGTGGACTGCCTCTAGATGATGGGGATAAAATTTCTGTCACGTAGGACGATGGCGGAAAGATGCGGCAGGGATCAATCCAACAGCATACGTCAAGATAGTGCTAAAGCGTCAGAACTTTTGCCGACTTATTTGATACTTAACATTATGCACGACCAAATGACACAAACCCTTTTAAATTTTAGTATATGAGAATTATATGTATAAGCTACATTTGTAAAATTTCATCTAAATCTGTACAATAGTTTTTGCGTGAAAGAGTAACAAACATTCAAACTTTCTCACAAACATTATTATAATAATTAAAGTAGGATAAGCAGGGAAACATTGGCACACATACTGTGAATAAATAAACCATTTGTTAGTAAATTGTACAAACAAGGATCCTCTTTTTGTACATTTTCTTTAATAGAAAGAGAATCAAATATTTATGCAACAATTAGTCAATGTGGTTTTTACATCAAGAACTTATTGAGTGTCCATTATCAATTACACATGTGGAGCCAGTGATTGCTTTAGCTTTATCGTCAGCTAAAAACAGAACTAAGTCAGCCACTTCTTCTGGTTCCGAAACCCTACCAAGGGCAACTACATTCTTCATGGATTCAAAAAGGGCATCAACTTCAGCTTCAGAAAATCCCATATTTTCGGCTATATCAGTTCTTACAGGACCAGGACTAACGGTGTTTACACGAACACCTTCTGAAGCTAAGTCTAAGGCAATGCACCTCGTGAAATGATCTAATGCAGCCTTAGATGCACAGTAGGTAAAATTTTTTTTGCTGACTGTACGTGTACCAGCGACACTTGAAATGTTGATGATGTTACCTTTAGTCTTTATCAGATGAGATGCTGCAACGTTTGTTATGAGCACAGGTGCACGAAGATTCGTGGCCATTATTTTATCAAAAGTCGCCAAGGCATGTTCATCTGTAATAGATGCAATACCACCGATTCCAGCGTTGTTTACAAGTACATCTAGTTGCCCAAAATGTTTAACTGTTTCAGTTACAATTCTTTTAGCATCTTCGTCTTTACTGATGTCAGCTTTTATGACTAAGGGTGTTCCACATTTTTCAGCGACTTTGTTTAGTTTCTCCTGGTTTCTTCCAACTATGCTAACATGAGCCCCATGTTCGGCAAATTTAATAGCAATTGCGGCTCCAATTCCTGAGCTAGCACCCGTCACAAGAACCACTTTGCCTTTAAAACTCATGTTGTTTCTGGTTAGTTAAAGAAAATTGTTGCCAAAGTAATTGAACTGTCCTTATATATGCTACTACCTTATCAATTGATTCTGTTATATCTGTCACTTACAGTCACAATCCAATATAATGAACAGAAGTTTTACTCTACGCAAAAGCTTACATGAATATCAGACACTTATTCTCCGTTACCAGTACACTAGCTACATTTTCATTTGGTAGTGTCGTTCGCAATTGTCAATTACACATCCATAAAATAGGTTTAATTGAGAGATCGTTTTTTGTTTCTTCGAAAAACGATCCCTATGTCATCTCATCCAATTTCATCACGACAAAGGCTTGAAGACTCGAAAACTTAAAAGACTTTAAATACATAACATTTGCAGAAATAACTGCTACGGCTGGTTGTGATCTCATCAAAAGAAAAAGAAGATTTAATTGTTTCAGGAAACATTAATTATTAGATACGTCAGGGCCTTTATCAGGGGTATAAGATAACATAAAGAAACATTAACCGATAATTAAATGTCAAAATTGAGCATAAGCAAATTAAAAGTTGATAATTATCTTTATTGGTTAGGTATTATATTTAATAGAAAAGTAAAAACGTCATTTTCAAAAATACGAAATCTAATTTAACATGTTTTTTATATACGTGGTTAGACATCGCCAATGACCAGCAGTTTTTTTATCGAGCGACTTTGTAATATTCTAACTCGTAATCTGTAATATATTACAAACAGATAAAGTACGCGATCAATAAATTATTATTACTCATGCTTAATATCATAACTGTAGAATTCTATGCTTGTCATGTTTACAAAGGTGGCTAATTCTTTGTATTTACAACATTTATATTAAAAATATATCATTGTTCATGACGAAAACATATGCATGACTATATCACGATGAAAGTGCACAAAGTGTTAGTAATATTGTTTTTTATCAAACTAGATGGCGTTGTACCACTTTTCTGAATCACGATATAGTTACGTTACCGGGCTCAGTGTAAAAACCCCGAATGTATTTATACAAGATACCTTATAAATTGCTTGTCAGATCAGCAGATCAGTTCACAGACAGTAGAGAACAGACTGCCAAATTTGAGATTTCTAAGCATCAATTTGACTTATTCTTGAATATATATACTATTAATTATAATATTAAATTGAAAGACGCATTATTTATGAATGAAATGATCACGGGAAGGCTGCAGGTAGTACTACTGTGCAATCTAAAGAAACTGTTGCAACTATATGCTTGTAAAAGCTTTATTGAAACTTCATTGATATATTTTTTTTTGTTTCTGTATAATTTCTAAGTATATTTAATACAATTAAATAAATATTTTGTCGGCCGTAGGGGGGGGGGGGGGGGGTTGGAGATCTGTGACAGAGGCCTAGAGCCTAGTACGGACTCCAGCTCTTACCAAGGAAATTTAGAATCTTTTTAATTAGATTAACTCTAGCTAAATTGTACCTTCCTTGTGAGAGAAATAAAGATTTATTATTATTATTATTGAGTGTATTGAGATTTAGTTTATTTAAAGGGTCTGGACAGACTATAAGACGTTATTTTTAATAAGTAAGATATTGCCTTATAAATGAAATTACCTAATAAATGATTATGCCAAAGTCTCGTTTATAAGGAGGCCTCTCCTTATGTCCAGAAGTGGACGTAGTGTGGCTTTTATTAACACCCTATTTTATAGAGTGTTAATAAAAGTCGTATAATAATAATATCGGATGATATAGATTGAAAGACGGAGGACGAAGTGGGGGAGCAAAGGTATTTTAGAGTGAGGTATTATATTATTTTATAAAATAAAATAATAAAATATATTTTTCAGTAACTTTTTTTAGTTTTTTCTAATTTATTTCAACTATGCTAACGTGAGAGTCTTGTTAAGTAAATTTAATAGCAATCGCTGTACCAATTCCTGGACAAGCATCCGTCACAAAAACCACTTTGTCTTGAAAACTCATGTCGTTCCCGATCGCCTCAAAATATTTAAAAAACTATTAGAATTTTTAAAATTTACAATATGTGCTATATGTTTAATTTACAATATGTGGTATATACCTTATCAATAATTAATTTATGTAATCTGTGTACATTCAATTAACGTTTTCAACCATAATATAATGGTAACATAACCCGTCACAAGGACCAATTTAAAACTTTTGTCGTTCCTTGTCAGGTACATGAACAAGAATGTAAGAAAATTAGTAGCATTATGCGTTAATGAGCACTCGTTCAATTCACTTCTATCAATTTCTCAGATACCTTTAACACTTCAGCCACAATACTATGTAATAGACAGAAGTTTTACTCTACACAAATGCATAAGTAGCTACTTACACATAATGTGATAAAGATTAAGAACATGGAGTGTCACCATCGCTCTACTGAAAAGTTGAATTCAAACAATGCAACAATACAGTTTCGTGACCCAACTTTTTTTTGTTTTGACTAGGTTGAAAATCCCTTCGGATCTCCGGTTCCTCGGGGACTCAGGAGCCAGGTGTCCACTAACAACCACCCCGGTGGCGGCGACTATATTTTACAACTATTTTAAAGAAAAAAATGTTTCCATGTTGGAACGAAGTTCCTTATCGCGCGTTGTGAAAGAGGGCTAGTCGGAAAAAATTCATACGAAAAAGTTGTCACGACACAATTTGTTGTCACGACACTTTTTGTTGTCACGACACTTTTTGCTATTTTAAATTTTTGTGGTTAACTCATGTACACATACATACTTACACATATAAACTTACATCTAAATATTATTGTATGATCTTTATTTACAAGTATTTATATTTATTAACTAAAATTATATACATATTATTTACAATACATTAAACACAATACCTGTCGGTTGTAGTATTATGGAAACGCACATTTTGTTATTGTTTCGATGTCTAAGAATGTGAATAATATATCATGCGCCGGCGCATGTACGCCCGCTCACCAGTCAGTCGAGTTCCTACACACTAGCGCGAAGCCTGTGTCGCTCGATACAAAATTATTTGCTTATCGCTGCATTGTTTACATAACTTATTCTGCTTAGAAATATTCATTGATTGTGAACCTACGCTTTGCTTAAATTTCTATCTGCTAAACTTCTTTAATCCTTCTGACTTTTATATTCTGTATGTGTAATGAATATATGTGTGAAACAACAATTGGACTAGTTATTGAAGACATACCTACTAGCACACGCATACGGATAAATAAAATTGGTTAAGGTTAGTGAAATATTATTATTACCCGCCTTACCAAATTTTATTTGTTATTAGTTTATTTTTCATTGCTTGATTCACTATTTTTGTTATGGGAACGAAGTCTTAATATTTTTTTATTAAGAAAATATTGTTTTGTTATTATTTTTTAAAGAATTGGTGAAAAACATTTTTCAATTTTATATATAGCGCCATCTTTAGAATAGAAACTGAACTTACATTTACGTGTTATAGTTGTCGTTGCCAGTAGTTTAAAATTAATAATATAGATGTCGCTGTAAATTAATGATTTTTAAAATTATGTATATCAAATATAAATACAAAATATATCAATAAATAAGTTTAGCAGTGAACTACGATAGGCTGGTAACGACACTTTTTGTTAAAGTAAGCTATTGTAAGCCGTGTGGCGTGCGCATGTTTATCTGTCTGTCTGTCTGTCTCTCTCTCTGTCTCTATCTCTCTTATAGAAAGCAAGCCAGATATTTTCGTTTCGTCTTTCTATTTCGAACTTTGTTCCATCCGGGTGTCCCTTGACACCTCTCAAGTTTTTTATTTTTTTATAGAGTTTAAAACTAAACACATACAATCATACCTAAGTCTCACACAAAAATTCTAGATGACTTTGTAATGATGACAAATCATTAACAAAATTTCGAATTAGTCTGCTTTTTAAAAATGCTACATCGTAAACATGATTATTAGATAAAGATATGAAAAAATATCCCAACTATTGGAATATACGAGTATCTATCACAAAATACGTCATCGAAACCTTACTAGTACCTAGTGACTCAGAATATCTATATTCTTCACGTGGTATAATATATTATCGCACAATATCACAAAATTCGTATTTTTAGAATTTAAGGTTTTTTTTTTTTTTTTTATTATCTTTATTGTTTACATTATTAATGTAGAGGCTTTTAATCAATAATGATTATGCCAGCCTCATTGTAACCTGTAACAACTACCAACACATAAAAGGTTTAAAAAAAGTTATAAATACATAATGCCATGAAGTAAGGACACAATCAAAACACACAATATTAATGTTATATTCTCTTTAAATTATTAATAAATTTATAAATTTTGATTGCGTCCTCACTATGCGGCTTGGATAGGATGGACTGGAACGTACCAACATCCAATACATTATTCTCTAAACTTGACAGTAATGCTTCCCTTTCTTTTCCGTACTGGACACATTCCACTAACAAGTGATGGACATCTTCAACAATTCCACATTGTTCACAATTGGGACTACTAACTTTCTTCATTAGAAAGCCGAACTTGTTAAGCGGAACGTGTCCAGATCTTAACCTATGTGCAATAACTACATGTCTTTTACAAACAATTCTATTAGAAAACCATGGGATACGAGGAGGTTCACACTGCATCGTTTTATACCATATTCCCTTTTCTCGTGATAATTCATTAAAATATTCTTTCCAAACTCCATAACATTCAGCACTAAATTTAGGTAGGACTTCAAAATAACAAGGTTTTATATCAATAATTGTGCCACTAATAGCTGCACTTTTGGCTAAATTGTCAACCAGCTCGTTCCCCCTGAGTCCGATATGCGAAGGCACCCACTGCAACTTCACTAGAACGTTATTAATTTCGAACCAATACAACAGATTTAAAATACTATAGGCTATCGATACACCTCTAGATCCAGAGGCACATCGAGCCAGATGTTGCAGGGCACTTTTACTGTCAGTAAATATGGCCGCCTTTTCATACCCAGAACTTTTAATATAACGTAACGCCTCTAAAATCGCAGTTAACTCTACTGTCATTATACATAAATTTTTATTACACATTCTAAAATTGCCACTCATTTCGTTACCAGCATCAATAAATGCTGACCCCAAACCACTAGCACCCTTTGAACCATCAGTATATATAGTGTGCCAACTGTCATATTTGTTGTTAAGTTCATTGAGTATGTTACTTTTGAGCATATCGCGATTATAACTATTTTTATTTAATGTTATGCAATCTAAATTACACTGTACTACTTGAAAAGTTTTAATATTTGAAACCCATGTATCCAGTGTAAACATTTCCAAAGTGTCACTAACATTTATATTTTCTTGTTGAACTTTGTTATACACAATTGCTAGAAGCGGTTTCTTTTTTTTTGTCCAATATCTGTTGGTACAAAGAGCGCTTAATTCACCTAACAATTCGTAAATTAAATTATTATAGCATGATTTTGTCTTTAATACATATTTTATAGATAAATATTCCCTACGTACAAACAATGGTGAAATACTCAACTCGCTTTCCATTACATGAATCGGCGTACTCCTAATAAATCCGCCAATAACTCTTAGGGCTTGATTCTGAACAATATTTAGTTTATGTAAATGTACTTTCGCACTGTTATCGTATATAAAGCAACCATAATCTATCCTACTTCTTATTAAAGTTATATATAACCTACGCAAGTAATTGGGATGAACACCCCACGAAGGGCCTGATAAAAGTTTAAGAACATTTAGAAATTTATGCGTTTTACAACTTATCTCACCAATATGTTTTCCCCAACGCAGTGATCTGTCGAGCCACACACCCAAATATTTAACATTGTCACATGATTGTAACACTAAATTATCAATTTTTAATTGCACTTGTATTGTTTTGTGTCCTCTGCTAAAAATAATGTATTTCGACTTATTACCGGATAATTGAAGGCCAATATCTTGCAAAATTTTGTACATAGTATCTAAAGATTTTTGCATTTTATTTACACTATCCCTTAGAATATTATTACTACTTGTATACAAAACAAAATCATCAGCATACTGACATATTTCGACATCTGCTATGTTTAGACATATCTTATGGGTGACAATGTTAAATATTAGAGGTGAAAGAGGATCACCTTGCCCGATTCCTCTATTAGCCCAACGACATATCGTGTCATCGCAACCCCCACCACGCACCTCTACTAACAATCGCCTCTCACTCAGATAAGACCACATATATTTAGATATTTTGGCACCTACATTTAATTCTTCCAAAATTGTAACAACTTCCCCTATCAAAATATTATTGTATGCGCCGTCAATGTCTAGAAAACAAGCAAGAGTAGATAAGTTGTTCGAAAATCCTATCTGTATTTTACATATTAATCTCGCCAGAGAATCCAATGTTGATTGTGCACGCCTAAAACCAGTTGTTTTAGGTGACAAATATCTATTCTTTTCAACATACCATTCTAAGCGTTTTGCTAACATCGTATTGAAAATTTTACAAACACACGAGATTAACGCGATTGGTCTTAGCTTGGGTATGGAGCAAACAGAGTCATTTACTTTGGGGATGGGACAAATTTTCACATTACGCCATTGCGAAGGAACTATGCTGCTAACGAATATTAGGTTAAATATTTCTAACATATAAAATTTAGCTACAGAAGGTAAATTATACAACATTGAATATGTAATGAGATCATTTCCCGGAGCTGTGTCTTTCTTTTTAAAACATTTGACCATTTCTTCCATGCTGAAGTCAGATTCAAGAGATGCATTTGCCGAGTGAAATGTTGGTGCTTGTGACATTACATAGTCAGGTGCTAAACTGCATAATAACTCCTCTTTTTGATCGGTAGTCACTTGAAATTGAGTTTTTTTTTTATATCCTTTAACCCAACGCATTCGACGCCACATCTCAGAGACTGAAACAGTCTCATCAATACCATCACAGAATTTATGCCAGTTCTCTGACTTAGCTTTCATGATCATGTGTTTTGTGTCACGTATTCTGTCTTCTAGCCTGGAGAGGTTATCTGGAGTAGGATTTTTTCTAAATGTTTTCAATAATAAGCGACGCTGAGCAACAGACCTAGAAAGCTCCGGTGTCCACCAAGATTTAGGTTGGAATTTAGATGTAGGATCTTTACTTATTTTAATCATAGGAATACTCTGATCAGCCGCGTAATTAATCTGTGTAACAAAAAAGTCATACCGGTCTTGGACGTTATTCGTTACAACAAAACTCTTAAGCCCATTCTTAATAATATCTCTATATTTGCTCCAGTCAGCCAACTTAAAATTACGCTTTTTAATAAAATAATTATGACTTTTGTAATCTAACACTATTTTTATAATTAAATGATCGCTGCCAAGTGTTTCATTAGTCACATTCCAAGTAAAGTTCACAGCAATGTCAGTAGAAATAAATGTTATATCGGGAGAAGACTCTTGAAGCGCACCATTGACAAGTTTTAATCTAGTGACACTTCCATCATTTAAAGAGATGAAACCATTATCTATCGAAGCGCTCATTATTTGAACGCCTCTTGTGTCATTTTTATATGACCAGTTTGTGTGATGTGCATTGAAATCACCTGCTATTAGCGCCTTTTTAGAAAATAAACCAAACAACCTATCCCAATCCACCTGGGAGGTATTTACACTTGACGGACAGTATACAGAGACAATATTCTCCAGGCTATAACAATTTAATAATCTAATATGTATTATTTCTATACCTAAATTATTTAATCTATGTAAGGATGTTTCTACCTTAACTGATTTATGTATAACGAACGCCACCCCTCCATATGAATCTTCTCTGTCTCTCCTATATGTGCTGTAACCACTAAAGTTAAGTTCAATACCTTGGTTCAACCATGTCTCACTTAAAATGGCTATATGAATATTTTCTTGTTGCATTAAACATTCAAACTCCGATCGCTTGGATTTGATACTTTGAGCATTCCATTGAATTATATTCAACTTAAAGCATGAGGAACTACTGGCCATGACTGAACAAATTTAAAATACTATTAAAACACTCAGTTTGCTTCAGTATCTCTATAAAATATTTTTTTACTTCAACAATTAATATTTTAAAAACTTCATAAATTTTATCTACAAAGTCCATTTTAGACAATGCAATACACTTTAATTTATTCAACAAACTTTTCAAGTAAATCTGCTCCTCATGTCGGTCACCATTTCCTGAGTTTTCTATACAGCTAATTTCCGGTTCTCTTTGCATTTCTGTGGCCTCTAATGTAGGTTTCAACTTCATATTTTTAGACTTTTTTTTAATTTTTTTAATACTAGTAGATTGATTTGTAGAAATTCCTACATTTTGATCTGTTTCAGAAATATCATCAGATGTCTCTTCTTGATCGTCTAATGTCATTTGGACCACACTACTATATGACTTATTTACCTTTGTGTAAGGTGTTTGGGGAGCATTTCCTATATTTTTTGGGTCTTTATTTTTTCGTTCTCTCCTCAAATATATATCATAAGCTTTTTTGTATCCTACATCTTCTTGACTCATGATTAGGCGTATTTTCTTTTCTTTCAAGAAGAAAGGACACGTCTTATCCAGGGCCATATGGGGGCCTTTGCAGTTCAGACATTTAAATACCTGCGTATTACAGTTGGCATGTTCTTGTCCACATTTAGGACAGAAAACATGATTAGATGGGCAATATTTCTTGGTGTGACCATATCTCCAGCAAGTAGAACATTGCATAACTTGAAAAATGTAGTTTTCTACTCTAAATCTACACCCATAAGCATAGACAAATGGCGGAACTGAAGGGCTTTGAAAACAAATGCGCACAGTCTCACTATCTATCCATTTTCCATCTCTGTCAATTCTTTTCATTCTTTTAATAGCTAAAATTTTAGTTAAGCAGGATAAGGATTGCATAATTTCATCATCACTTATGTCCAAATCCACACCTTTTATTACCCCATAGGAAGTGACATTTTGATCTGCATAATTTGCTTTCATGTCCTGTTCTTTAAACTTCTGGCAATTAACTATTTTGTCCGCTTGTTCTTTACAACTTAATCGTATCAGCACTTTATATGGACTTTTGTATTTCAAAGTCGTGATATTTTGTATATTTTCATTACGTAATAGCTTCGCCAATGCCATTTGTTTTGGCAATATTTTTAGTGAAGATAAAATTATTTCGTATTTACCTGCAATTTCTCCGCCTTCTTCATTAGTACTCATATCTCGTATATCCGATGAATAACTCCTCAATAACCTCTTAGATTTTCTGTTTAGAACCGTAATAAAGCCGTCTTCAATACTACCCTCACTGCTTTCCCTTTGCCTCTTCTCAACAGATTTTGAATTTTCACTATTATTTTCGAGGGTATTTTGATATAAATTTTGTAACTGACTTTTACACTTGTTTAATATATCCGTGTCACTTTTATCCCCATCCTCCTCACTAGACGCTGAATTACTTTCAACCATAATTGCTAATAACTGAGAACTTTATGCTAAAAACTATTGCAAGCTCGATACACAGTAAATACGTACGTACACTCGTTACTGCGTCTCGCGCGCAACTGATTTAAGGAGGTAATATTATTGTTTCGTCAAATATGTATTAATACGATGTATATAAGTCAACTTTACTCATTTGCATATGAAAAATATTATCTACTTAGAGTTACAAGGCACACAATAAGCATAACTTGCTTGCGAAGGAGATAGCGAGGATGGAGGTGTCCCGAGGTACGTCGGGATTCCAGGCATTTCCTTTCTAGCGTGCACCTGGTACGCCGGTTCCTAGTACTCAACACTGCGTGCGATTGTTAGTCGGCTCGAGTCTAACATAGCCACTGAGTGGTATTCGGGAGATTTCTACACAGAAAATCCAATCTATATCTTAAAATAATCTAGATATGATTCGTGGGGAATTTCTCCCATTGGTTTACGGTAATTGAAAGGTAACGGAGCGTAAGTGTACGATATCAGTGTAAGCTTTTGCGTAGAGTAAGACTTCTGTCCATTATATTGTATTGTGTCTGTAAATGTTATCGAAGGTAAGATACCAGAATCAATTGATAAGGTAGCAGCATATATAAGGAAAAATAAATTACGTTGGCAACGATTTTCTTTAACTAATCAGAAACAACATGAGTTTTCAAGGCAAAGTGGTTCTTGTGACGGGTGCTAGCTGAGGAGTTGGAGCCGCGATTGCTATTAAATTTGCCGAACAAGGAGCTTACGTTAGTATAGTTGGCAGAAATCAGGAGAAACTAAACAAAGTTGCTGAAAAATGTGGAAAAACCTTGGTCATAAAAGCGGATATCAGCAACGACGAAAATGCTAAAAGGATTGTTACTGAAACAGTGGAACATTTTGGGCAAATAGATGTACTTGTAAACAACGCTGGAATCGTTGGTATTGCATCCATTTCAGATGAACAAGCCTTGGCGACCTTTGATAAAATAATCGCCACGAATCTTCGTGCACCTGTGCTCATAACAAACATTGCAGCACCTCACCTTATTAAAACTAAAGGTAACATCATCAATATTTCAAGCATTGCTGGTACACGTACAATCGCCAAAAATAATTTTGCTTACCGTGCTTCAAAGGCTGCATTAGATCATTTCACTAGATGTGTCGCCTTAGACCTAGCTTCAGAAGGTGTTCGTGTAAACACTGTTAGTCCTGGTCCTGTAAGAACTGATATAGTAGAAAATACGGGATTATCTGAAGCTGTATTTGAGGCCGCTTTTGAATCCACGAAGAATAAAATTGCCCTTAATAGGATTTCGGAACCAAAAGAAGTTGCTGACTTAGTTCTGTTTTTAGCTGACGATAAAGCTAAAGCAATCACTGGTTCCACGTACGTCACTGACAATGGATTATCAATAAGTTCTTAATGTGAAAGCCACATTCATTAATTGGTTTATAGTTATTTAATTATATTCCTAATAAGGAAAATGTTGATTGAAATGTTTTTTATTTTATCATGATTTTTATTTTATAATTATATATGTAAGCTTTGTGACGTTGACAGTGACATTGACATTACATTGAGTTGGCTTTAGTACAGCTAGAAGTAAGATGCAGATTCTTTGATTTTTATGTGTGTTGTGTTAAAGTTATAATTGTGAATTTGCATAGATTTATTGTGCAAAAGTCGATTAAGGTTTAATAGTAAAAAGAGTAAGGCATGAACATTTAATTGTCGATTCTCTGTTTTAGGTTGGTTAATTTTTTTTTTTCAGTACCTTCTCATTTTTCATATTTTATGTAAAACTGATAGATATTTAATAAATAATTCTTTGTTTTAGATGAATCACATTGTGTTGTGCTTTATAAGAAAACCTGATCTTATACATCGACAATTTTTATAAACACATGCAGGAACAAACAACCTATAAGATGGAAAAATTAAGATTTGAGTTTATTATAAAAGCCAAATTGGATGATAATAAGACAAATATTTATGCTATAACCTCTATTACGGATACAAAAAACCAAACCTTTACGGTGCCTAGAGAGTATCAACCAGTGCATTTACACAAAGAAATAATAAAGCATGAAATATTTAACAAAATAAAAAAATCTCTCCAGAAAAGGCATGATAAGAGACAGGTTTGGATAACATTAACCGAGGAAATGAAATCAACATATTTAGATGATGATAACTTACAATTTGATGGGTTTTTACTTGAAAAATTAGAACAAAGTCATGAATCCTCGTCAACGGAACCAACATTGTTAAGAAAAACAGAAAGTAAGACAAGATTGGTAGCAGAATTTTCAATAGAGAAGTTTTCAAGAAATACAACAAATGTCAAACAATGGTTAGATACTTTTGAAAGTGAATGTACACGTTTACAAATAGATACAGATTTACAAAAAGTAGAAATTTTAAGATTGCTTTTAGAAGATGCTTGCACTGATTGGTACACCTCAATGATTATAAAACATACTATAGATTCAGATTGGTCTGTATGGAAGAAAAGTTTAAATGAAACATTTATTGATAAAAGCTGGTCACCAATAAGGTATGCTATGAATTTTAAATATATACAAGGATCAATGTTAGAATATGCTCTGAAAAAAGAGAGACTGTTACTAGAAATGAACAAATTAATTGATACACAAACCCTGATTTGTTTGATTGTCACTGGTCTACCAAACTTCATTATGGATAGAATAGACAGAGAGGGTCTTAAAGAAGTAAATGACTTATTTAACTGTATAAGAGGACTAGAAAGTTTAACAAGGAAAATTGAGACAAAGAAAAACTTAAATACAGGAAAAAAATACTATAAACAAGAAATTAAAAGAACTGACAAAAAGTCATGCAGGATTTGTGAGAATAAAGGAAAATTAAATAGATTTCATCCAGAGAATGTTTGCTGGTATAACTGTGAGATGAAAGCAACCAATGAAAAAAAACTTAATTCTAATTCAATATTACAAGTTAAACTAAGTAATGAAGATCCAAAAAACTTAAATTCCCTCCACTAATTGAGATTATGGTGATGTTAAATAATACATTAGAAGTTAAGGGTCTGTATGACCCCGGTTCACGCATAACATTAATAAATTCAAGATTAGTTCAGGTGACGGATATGAAGCCAAATTATTGTCATAACAAAATAAAAACAATAAGTGGAGGGGGTAAAACTAAAGGTTTAATTACACTGGATGTGGAATTATTACACAAGAAGGCTAAAATAAATGCATTTATCTTTGAAAATGAAAATTTTGAGTATGATCTAATACTAGGATTAGATTCAATACATAAATTTGGGTTGACTCATGATGAGAATTTAAATATCCAAATACAGAAAATACACAATTTCAAAACGAATAGTAAAATTGAAAATAAAGAGATTAAAAATATGGAAATAAATATAGAAGAAAAAGAATATGAAGTAAACTTTAATGAAGGGATAGATACAAACAAATTTAGTATAGATACAGAATACTTAAACACTGACCAAAGAAAACAGATAAACTTATTATTGAATAGTTACACAGAAATTTTTGCTAAAAATAAATATGATACTGGAAAAGTGAAGAAGCATGAAGCCTGTATTGACTTGCAAGTGGAAAAATATTGCTATAAAAGACCATATAGATGTTCACTCCAAGACAAGATAGAAATAGAAAATCAAATCTCCCAACTATTAAAACATGAATTAATTGAGGAATCTTACAGTCCATTTGCAGCACCCGTTACTTTAGCTTTTAAAAGGGACGAAGGAAAAAAAAGCAGACTATGCATAGACTTCAGAGATTTAAATAAAATAATAATACCCCAATCACAACCATTTCCTCTCATAGAAGATCTAATAACAAGAACAATAAACTGTAAGTATTTTACAACTCTTGATATAAATTCAGCTTTTTGGTCCATCCCTTTGAAAATTACTGACCGTCATAAAACTGGTTTTGTAACTCAAGAAGGTCATTACCAATGGACTTGTTTTCCCTTTGGTCTTAAGACAGCACCAGCCATATTTCAACGGATTTTGGGAAATATTATAAGGAAAAATGGTCTGTCAGGATTTGCAGTGAATTTTATTGATGATATATTAATATTCTCTAAGACATTTTCTGAACATATAACACATTTAAAGCAATTGCTAGAGGCCATTCAAGAAGAAGGTTTTAGGCTAAAATTAACAAAATGTAAGTTCGCATGTGATTCTGTCAAGTACTTAGGTCACATATTACAAAAGAATACGATAACACCTCTAAAAGACAATTTGAAATCAATAAAAGATTTTCCTGCTCCTCAAAATAGAAAACAAATACGCCAATTTTTAGGGAAAATAAATTTTTATGGAAAGTACATTCCAAATGTCTCTATAGTTCTTGATCCTTTACATCAATTGCTCAGAAAAGATCAGAGATTTACTTGGACAAAACAGTGTGAGAATGCATTCCAAAAGGTTAAAGACTATTTATGTTCCAAACCAATACTAGCCATTTATGATCCACAAGCACCAATAGTAATTTATACAGACGCCAGTGGCGTAGGAATAGGAGCAGTTTTGAAACAAATTCAGCACACTGGTGAAGAAAAGCCAGTAGCATATTTTTCAAAAAAATTAAATGTATCACAAAAAAATAAATAGCTATATTTTTGGAATGTTTAGCCATAAAAGAGAGCATAAAATTTTGGCAACATTGGTTAATTGGAAATCATTTTACTGTCTACACAGATCACAAGCCTCTAGAAAAGTTAAATATAAAAAACAGACCTGACGATGAATTGGGCGATATGTCACTTTACCTGTCGCAGTATAATTGCGAAATAAAATATTTTCCAGGAAAAAATAATACAGAAGCAGATTGTCTCAGCAGAAACCCAGTAATGGACATTGATGAAAATAATGAAGATAACTTAAGAACGGTAAATATTATCGATATTCAAGACATAAAGTATGATCAAGCACAAAATTCGCAAATAATAGAACATGAAAGAAATATAATTTTAGAAGATGGAATTTATTATAAAAAAAGTAATAATAATAGGAAAAAAATAATATTAAGTGAAGATTACAGCAAAACTATAATAAAAAATACCCATGAAAAATATTGTCATACTGGAATAAATCAAATAGAATCTAAAATAAAACCATTTTACACTGCACCTAATCTATCAGAAAATATTAAATATATATGTAAAAACTGTGAAATATGCATAAAAAATAAAACAAGGTTAAATAGAAAATATGGCTTTATGTCGCAATTAGGTCCAGCGACTAAACCCTTTCAAATAATATCACTGGACACAATAGGGGGTCAAAAATCAACAAAAAGATACTTACATTTATTAGTAGACCACTTCACGAGGTATGCATATATCCTATGTTCTAAGAATCAACATGCTCGAGACTTTATCAAACTTATTGAAAAAATCCCTCAAGAAGAAACAATAGAAATCTTACTCTCTGATCAATATCCAGCTTTTAATTCGGTTGCATTCAAGAATTACCTTAAGAACCGAAATATTCAATTAATACTTACTGCAGTAGATGCACCATTCTCAAACGGTTTAAACGAGAGGTTAAATCAGACTATTGTGAACAAAATTAGATGCAAAATGAATGAATCAGAAGGAAAAGCAAATTGGTCAAAATTAGCGGAAGAATGTAGAAATAGATACAATGAAACGAACCATTCTGTAACGGGATTCACTCCTAAATACTTGCTATCTGGTGAGTCCACAGACTTGCTACCAAAGGAATTAAAAGGAAAACAGTTATTAACAAAAAGTTTGGAAGAAGACAGGAAAATAGCACTCCAAAGGTCAATAAAATCGCATGAATATAATAAAACTTTTTTTGCCAAGAATAGATTACAACATGATTTTAAAAAAGGAGATAAGGTATATGTTGATTATGGAAACAAATTAAACAAGAAAAAGATGGATGAAATTAGAATGGGTCCCTGTTTAATTGAAGAAAAAATATTAGATTCTGTTTTTAAGATAAATACTGGTCGTGGTTCAAGATCGCTTGGACTATATCATGTCACAAAGCTCATTCCTGTGCTTATTGATTATTAAATTTTGTAGTCAAATTTTACTTAAGTTGAAAAAATTTGCTTTACGAAGGGGGGTGATGTAAGCTTTGTGACGTTGACAGTGACATTGACATTACATTGAGTTGGCTTTAGTACAGCTAGAAGTAAGATGGAGATTCTTTGATTTTTATGTGTGTTGTGTTAAAGTTATAATTGTGAATTTGCATAGATTTATTGTGCAAAAGTCGATTAAGGTTTAATAGTAAAAAGAGTAAGGCATGAACATTTAATTGTCGATTCTCTGTTTTAGGTTGGTTAATTTTTTTTTTTTTTAGTACCTTCTCATTTTTCATATTTTATGTAAAACTGATAGATATTTAATAAATAATTCTTTGTTTTAGATGAATCACATTGTGTTGTGCTTTATAAGAAAACCTGATCTTATATACAGGGTCTGTCGTAAATAATGGATAAGTCGTAAACTGGAGTTGGTCCGGCTATGAGACTATTAGAAAATCGTATCTTTTTGCCAGGGTTTCTAACCGTATGGAAATGGCGTAGACTTTTATGTTTTTTTATAAATTTCGCTACTCTTTGCATTCATTCCGTTGCCATTTCGTTAAATTTAGGTATTTCTGTGTCATTTTTTTTGTATTATAGTCTTGAAGATGTGTATTATTTAGTTTTAGTACTGTTTTAGGCGTTTTTAACGTTGGTCATTTTCAAAATTGTCATTTTAAGATTTTTTATGTTTTTGTTTTACTTAGGGTCAACTTTTGATCATTTACTGTGTAAAAAAAAAGTACGGCGCTATAGCTGCCCATGATCTTAATAAATTATCTAGTATGTGTAGATTCTAAAAAGGTATAACAATGCATACTTCACAAGTAATATTAAGCTACATGAGCGAGATCAATATCAAGGTGAGAAAATATTTTTTTCATGTAATGTTGTAAATGGTTATAAAACTTCGTCAGAATGATTTATTTCTGCCAAGATTCTTTACACAAACACTATGGGGCCACTATTAAGGATATTCAAAGAAAACTAGGTAGTTTTTTGTCAAAAAAATTTCATGCCTCCTCATTTCATAAAGGTGTTTAATTTTAAAATTGATGTGCTCTAATAGTTACATGCGACAAACATGTTACAAGTTTATTCGTAAAAAGGATCATCAGGTAAAAAAATGAACAAAGACAGCAATACAAAGGGTCTCCCCGCGTGAAAAGGACATTGTTACTAGGCACACTGCATGATGCACCGTCCCTTTCACACTCACGATGTGTGAAAAGGTTAGCATGCGTTTAGCTAGGGCGCACTCCTGATACATCTCTCAGTGTGATTTTGACCATCGCATGTGCTCTCGTTTTCATTACTGTCGTCAAATTGTTACTGCTTTCTAATATCGGACTTAGATTTTCTTTGTGATTTGGACTTGTTAACCTGGTGATATTGACAACTCAGCTCTCATTTATGGGCATCGTGTTGTGCTATCGATTGCACGTGTTATTTTGGAAAATTTTGTATATCATGCCTCAACAATACACGCCGGCCGAATACGTAAACATGCATTACATTTATGGTTTATGTGATGGCAACGCCAATAGAGCTGCTAGAGTTTATCGGGAAAAATATCCAAATGCCCGGCATCCTGACTATCGTGTCTTCATAAGAGTGCACAACACATTTTTGGAAGGACGATTTCCTGGGACCGGCGTAGGCGGGGCGAGTGAAGGACGACCACAACGCCACAGTGCAGCCGAAATCCTTTTTACGAATAAACTTGTAACATGTTTGTCGCATGTAACTATTAGAGCACATCAATTTTAAAATTAAACACCTTTATGAAATGAGGAGGCATGAAATTTTTTTGACAAAAAACTACCTAGTTTTCTTTGAATATCCTTAATAGTGGCCCCATAGTGTTTGTGTAAAGAATCTTGGCAGAAATAAATCATTCTGACGAAGTTTTATAACCATTTACAACATTACATGAAAAAAATATTTTCTCACCTTGATATTGATCTCGCTCATGTAGCTTAATATTACTTGTGAAGTATGCATTGTTATACCTTTTTAGAATCTACACATACTAGATAATTTATTAAGATCATGGGCAGCTATAGCGCCGTACTTTTTTTTTACACAGTAAATGATCAAAAGTTGACCCTAAGTAAAACAAAAACATAAAAAATCTTAAAATGACAATTTTGAAAATGACCAACGTTAAAAACGCCTAAAACAGTACTAAAACTAAATAATACACATCTTCAAGACTATAATACAAAAAAAATGACACAGAAATACCTAAATTTAACGAAATGGCAACGGAATGAATGCAAAGAGTAGCGAAATTTATAAAAAAACATAAAAGTCTACGCCATTTCCATACGGTTAGAAACCCTGGCAAAAAGATACGATTTTCTAATAGTCTCATAGCCGGACCAACTCCAGTTTACGACTTATCCATTATTTACGACAGACCCTGTATATACCAACAAATGTTTTTTTTAAATATTCACCGTTTGTGTTAGCGCCAAACTGGCTAGCCCAGAATCCAGTCCAGTGCCATACACACTCAGCGGGTTGCGAGAGATAACTTCAATGACTGAGCATTGCCTGAACTCTTTGTATATATTAACTATTAGGCTGTGGCTGATGCGGGGTTGGGAAAGAAAGGAAGCCGCTTACCTTTAAGTCTTGATCTGCTGTACAGACCCGTCAGCCTGTGGGGCAGCCTGGTCTCCTCTGTCGCGGTGTGGCTTGCTAAACACTAAACGTCAGCGCACTGCACAGTTTATAGCACACGTCCTCACTTGTCTGCAAGAACTATTTAGCGAACAATGCGGTAGCCACGGTAGGATGTCCCTTTTTACGCGGCGCGGCGGTTTGAGCGGTATTTGAAGGGTTATAAGCGGCTAGCGTGCGGCAGGAATGAAAAGAAGTTAGATAATTGGAATGCGAATGAATTATTAGGAGCGAAATAAGAGCGAACGTAGCGAGAATGCGAGAATTAAAGCGAGTGCTAAACGAATGAGCGCGGTGCGCTCGCGGGCAGGATTATATAGCCTTAGCGAGTAGGAGAAAATAACGCCAACAGCCAAAGTACCCGAAATTATTTATAATCTTAACAAGCTTCTCTCTGCATGGGATAGGTGGCGTTACCAGTTTGTGTGCCACTCTTTCTACGCTAATACGAAAGTTAATGAGAATATTTGGAGGTATGGATGTTTGTTATTTAAGTATTTAATGATGATTATGATAACGGATGATTAAATTATAGTATTAATATTTCCTCTTGTAAAATTTAGTTTGTCATAAACAAGATTAGTTAAGTTACTCGATAATTTTTCATTTCATAATATTTAGATGGACATTCAAGCAGTCTTAGATTGACTAAAATTAGACTACATCTAACATCTGTTTAACCGTGAGAGAGCCACGCTTAGGCATGAATGGGCCGGCTCGACCTGAGTGATGTCACAGCCTCACAGAAAACCGGTGTGAAATAGCACTCGCGCTTTATTTCACTGAATGAGTGAGGATACAAGAGGCCCATACCCCCAACCTCTCTCCCCATCCCCCTCCCCATCTATCACTTGTAACGCCTCTGGTATTGCGGGTTTACATGTGCGGCGGTTATCGCTTACCATCAGGCAAAACGTCTGCTCGTTCCATAAAACGAAAATTTCTAATTCTGCACGTGAAAATCTCAGTTAATCAAAAATTGCTAATTCAGTTGGTTTAAGTATTCACAATTTTTTATGGATTTAAACTTCAGACAGAACTAGTAGATAGATGAACAAACATAACAGTGAATTGAGTTGTGATATTATCTGATATACTGCAATAACTTTCACTGTGTGCTCGAAAAACGCTTTTTTTTGTGCCGAAATCCCCTCTGGGACTACTGGTGGTTATGTTGGACTTGAACCGACTATAAACCGCACACCGTCTCGGGCACTGGAAGCCGAGGAACTAGGTGCACCCTCGGAAGGAAATCCCTGGGTCCCCGACGTACCTCGGGCCACCCATTGTTTGTAGGTGGCCCCCTCATGTGTAGGAACCCTAATATTCCTATTCTATAAACTATAAAAGGGCGCGAGAACAACAGAGCTCGACACCTCCCCCCCCCCCGCCTGCTTCTGCTAGGGTGACTGGTGGCCTTACCTGTCACCCTCAGACTTGCGCTTATTGAGGACGGAGATGATTTTAATCAATTTGAACAGAACAATTATTACCCGAATCTGGTCATATGGAATCATTTAATAATCTCAGGTTGCGTCAGTAATGAAATAACGGGAAATCTGTGGGTTTTATAGAAATACATATTTCTACACTAATATTATAAAGAGGCAAGATTTGTATTTTTGTATGTAACGAATAAACTCAAAAAGTACTGGACTGAAAAATTCTTTCACCATTCGAAAGCTACGTTATCCACGAGTAACATAGGCTATATTTTATTTTGAAAAAAAATAGGGTTCCGTAAGATATTTGCGTTTTTACTTTACGTACGTTACTTATTTTACGATTTACAATAATATAGCTTATACATCAGAATAACACGTAGGCTATAATTTATAAAGATACTAGCTTCGCCTCGCGACTTTGCCTGTGATTATTGTCGTACCGCGGGTAGCACCGTGGGGTTCAGCTAGTATAATATATATAAAAGCTATCTTGTCAAATCATCTCAATACCTTCTTTCGTGGTAGAAGCATGTGTAAACCTACGGTGATGTAGTTGATAATACCGGGTGATTTATTTCCAAAACTCCGAATATGAAAATTAAAACAAGGCACAATTGATTTATATTTCTATAATGGGAATAAAATAAAAAATCTGTAAAAATGTTATTAAACGTTACTTCAACATCAGGCACGTACGGAGAATCCATTATCAGTTACAAATGTGGAACCAGTGATTGCTATAGCTTTATCGCCAGCCAAAAATAGAACTAAGTCAGCAATTTCTTCTGGTTCTGAAATCCTACCAAGGGTAGTGAGTTTCGTCCTCATCTCTTCATAACTGAGCTCAATTTGACCTCCAGCTGCACCCGAATTCTCTACTATATCTGATTTAACAGGCCCAGGACTCACAGTGTTGACACGAACACCTTCTGAGGCTAATTCTAAGGCAATACATCTCGAAAAATGATCTAATGCAGCCTTTGAAGTACAGTACGCAAAATATTCCTTACTTAGTGTGCTGAAACCAGCAATGCTTGAAATGTTAATGATGTTACCTTTAGTCTTAATGAGATATGGTGCTGCAACGCTTGTTATGAGCACAGGCGCGCGAATATTTGTTGCCATAATTTTATCAAAGTTCCACAAGGCATTTTTATCTAAAATAGATGCAGTACTGAGAATTCCAGCATTGTTTACAAGCACGTCTAATTTACCAAAGTGTTCCACCGTTTTAGTCACAATCCTATTAGCATCTTCGTCGTTACTGATGTCAGCTTTTAAGACTAAAGGCTTTCCACATTTTTCAGCAACTTTGTTTAGTTTCTCCTGGTTCCTGCCAACTATACTGACGTGAGCTCCTTCTTCGGCAAATTTAATAGCAATCGCAGCTCCAATTCCTGAACTAGCACCCGTCACAAGAACTACTTTGCCTTGGAAACTCATATTGCTGTCTTGAATGCAAGTATAAAACAAAAAATTTAGCACTCACTTAAATATGCATCGTTGTCTATTAATAAATTATGTTATCTTTGTACAATCTACTAACATTTAAAGACGCAATACAACGTAATGGACAGAAGTTTAACTTCACACAAAAGTTTAAGAAGCGACTTACACATGTAGAAGGCTATAGTTTACCTACGTGAAGTGATATACATATGTACTTAAAGGTTATGTTCAAGAATATCGGTTTACTTTAGTTTGTAGAAATGTCGCCACCTTTACCATGATTTGACGGACTTACACCGCTATTTTTAATAGCAAAGTGATCGTAAAACATGGTAGCCATCATTTACTACTTGATTTTGTCAAGCAACTTTAGGTAACTATTTTATCTCAAAACTCTTTACTTTAGAAGACATTCATTACGACTTAAGAGCTTGTCCAGAAAGGGCGAATTCGTCGCGAATCGTATCGCGCGAATTCATACGCGCGTTAGTGAGATACTAGGCACCGATACATCGCGTCCAGAAGCATCGCGCGAATTCAAAATACGCGCGTAAATCGCGTGCACTACGCCAGACTCTCGACTCGCGCTTGATTCGCGCGTATTGCGCGCGAGTCGAGATACTAGGGACGCCTTGTTGCGTCCAGTTAACGCGCGAACTCTAGAGCGAGTTCCGCTGAAACAACATCCTCGCGCGGAACATAATTTGCACGTGGCGATAAATCTTCTTCAATTAATAAAAGTAAATCATCAAATGATTTCACGGACATACGAAAGTAGTTAAAAAATTTCTTTTCATGTTGTCTTAATTTCGGGTACAAAGTTTCAAACATACTATGTGTCATTCTATCATTAAGAATTGGATGTACTAAATACATTCTATTTTCCCTCCGTTTCTGTCTCTTCCAGCGACGGTAAGCTAACCACAACGAGACCGCTTCGTTCAACTCCATGTTGTACTGACTGAATTCCTCCCCAAATGCTCGCGCGTTGGTACGCACCTTGTGGACGCAACGGTCGCGCGTAATACGCGCGAGAGAATCGCGACGAATTCACCCTTTCTGGACAAGCTCTAAGGTTTATATGTTTCATACGTATCTTACGAATTAGATTTTTTGTCTGTCTGTCATATTCAAGGCTACCACTACTTATATGAATGAATTTTAGTATAGAGACAGATTGAACCTAGTAGGACACTGGCTACTTTTTGTCCGATAACCGACAAACACACGAGCAGATCCTCGAACAAAAGCCAGTAATAAATATGTTTGTTACAATAAAAAAACATGATAAAGTGTGGAAATACTGTACTTTGTAGAAACAAATGCTAAATCGTAAACATGATAAGAAGATAAGGATATAACCAGACATATTATGGGCAATTTAAAAATGATCGGATGATTTTAATAACATACGTCATTTGAACGTGTGAATATAGTAGATCGATCGTGTGAAAATACCGTGTGTAAAATATTACTATTATTGATATTTTCCACACGATATTATGTAACCGAATTTATACACTAGGGATGTTCCCAAGTCACTGTTTTTTTTTAATTAGTCTCCATCAAATTTGGGTCAATTCTTAAAACTCGTTTCATAATCGAAAGTATACCACTCCCGATTTCCGAGGTAGTGGAAGTGGAAGTGTCATAAAAGTCAGGAGTTGACGACGTAATCTCAAATGTTGTAGGCCCGTACAAAGTGTTAACCGATTCATGGACAAGCATCCGTCACAAGAACCATTTTGTCTTGAAATCTCATGTCGTTCCCGATCGCCACAAATGTTTAAAAATTATTAGAATTTTTACAATATATGCTGTATGTATATACCATATCAATAATTAATTTGTGTAATCTGTAGACATTCAATCAACGTTTTCAACCATAATATAATAGTATTATAACCCGTCACAAGGACCAATTTAAAACTTATGTCGTTCCTTGTTAGGTACATGAACAAGAATATGAGAAAATTGACTGCCTCGGTGGCCCAAGTGGTAACGTATGCAACTGCTGTGCTTGAGGTCTTGAGTTCGATTCCCGGGTTGGACCAAATGTTTATATGATCTATAAGTATTTGTTTCGGAGTTTGGGTGTTTTCTATGTACAATATATATGTATTACCAAAAAAAAAGTATATATGTATTTATATCAGTTGTCTAGTACTCATAATACAAGCTCTGCTTAGCTTGGGACTAGATGGCGTTGTGTGTTAGATGTCCGAAAATATTTATTCTTATTATTATTTATGATTATAAAATTAGTAGTATTATGCGTTAATGAGCACTCGTTCAATTCACCTCTTCCAATTTCTCGGATACCTTTGATAACGCTTACAGCCACAATACTATGTAACAGACAGAAGTTTTACTCTACACAAACGCTTAAAAAGCTACTTACATATAATGTGATAAAAAAATGCGTTTGGTGACAGATTAAGAACACGGAGTGTCACCACCACTCCACTGAAAAGTTGAATTCAAACATTGCAACAATACAGTATCGTGACCCAACTTTTTGTTTGTTTTGACTAGGTTGAAAATCCCTTGGGGACTCAGGAGCCAAGTATGTGTGAGTTTGCTAAAAACCACCCCGGAGGCCGGTCTCAGGCGCCCTGCTCTGAGGAGGACCCGGACCAAGTTACTCGTATTTCAGGTCCTCCTCAGGAACGACACCGCATCTATAGACAATATCCTGGGGGAAGCCTGGGCTTCCCCCTGCCTGTTGGCCCAACCGTTATCTGTTGCGGCCGCATGCCTAATGACCGCAGTTTTGCGACCAGGCTGCTGCCCTATCGCCGGCCGCATCAATTATTCAGCTACCAGAGGTCCCCACTCTCTGGCAGCTTGCGGTCTTGTCGGCGGATAGTGATCCCACCCTATGGTAGCCTATTTAGTTCTACATCATTGGGCCTCCGGTTTTGGTTTCCCGATTGGCTCGCATTTGACTAATCTGCTTTAACTGCCTGTTATTTCTAGCTGTAAGTTTTCAATACATAAATAAATAATAAAACTAAATAGTCATATGTGCGTTACCATTGTAAGTACTAAAATTAAATTGCTTAGCTTGGGTATTCTGTGAGATTACTCATCAATTCCTTGTATAGGTAAATCACAGTCTAAAAGTTACATACGTCTAAGTTTTACTCAGAAGAGGCTGCAAACCTTACTTGCCAGAGATGTCGAGACTTTTTCGAGACGATACTACCACTATACAAAACTGTATGGTCATCTAACATCTCGCTGTATATTGTGATTACCACTACTCTTAGTAAGCTCCATAATTATTTTATATCCTTGAGCGTAACACGAAAATAATACAGGTAATATAGGTATAATTTTTTACTTTCACCAACTAAATTTGCATAAAATCTTGTTCATAAAAACGTAATCATATATTTTACAACTATTTTAAAGAAAAAATGTTTCCAAGTTATTTTTTTATAGAGGTTGACACTAAACACAGGCCTATACCTAAGTCTCATACAAAAATTCTAGATTACTTTGTACCTACTGAAAACAAATCATTAACAAAATTGCGAATTAGTCTGCTTATTAAAAAATGTTACATCATAAATATGATTATTAAATAAAGATATGAAGAAATATCCGAACGATTGGAATATATCTATCACAAAATACGTCATCGAAACTTTACTAGTAGTGACTCAGAATATCTATATTCTTCACGTGGTATAATATATTATAGCACAATATCACAAAATTCGTGTTTTTAGAATTTAAGGAGGTAATATTATTGTTTTGTCAAATATGTATTAATACGATGTATATAAGTCAACTTTACTCATTTGCATATGAAAAATATTATCTACTTAGAGTTACAAGGCACACAATAAGCATAACTTGCTTGCGAAGGAGATAGCGAGGATGGAGGTGTCCCGAGGTACGTCGGGACACCTCCATCCAAAATCCAAAATGCTTTAACTCTAACTGTGATTCGCGGGGAAATGAAGAACATAAAAATTGCCATTCTCCCATTGGTTTAAGGTAATTGAAAGGTAACGGAGCGTAAGTGTACGATATCAGTGTAAGCTTTTGCGTAGAGTAGGACTTCTGTCCATTATAATATATTGTGTCTGTAAGTGTTATCGAAAGTAAGATAACAGAATTGATAAGGTAGCAGCATATATAAGGACAGTTCAATTACTTTGGCAACAATTTTCTTTACCTACCCGGGAACAACATGAGTTTTCAAGGCAAAGTGGTTCTTGTGACGGGTGCTAGCTGAGGAGTTGGAGCCGCGATTGCTATTAAATTTGCCGAACATGGGGCTTACGTTAGTATAGTTGGAAGAAACCAGGAGAAACTAAACAAAGTCGCTGAAAAATGTGGCACACACTTAGTCATAAAAGCTGACATCAGTAAAGACGAAGATGCTAAAAGAATTGTAACTGAAACGGTGAAACATTTTGGGCAACTAGATGTACTTGTAAACAACGCTGGAATCAGTGGTATTGCATCTATTGCAGATGAACAAGCCTTGGCGACCTTTGATAAAGTAATGGCCACGAATCTTCGTGCACCTGTGCTCATAACAAACGTTGCAGCACCTCATCTTATAAAGACTAAAGGTAACATCATCAATATTTCAAGTGTCGCTGGTACACGTACAATCGACAAAAAAAATTTTACCTACGGTGCATCAAAGGCTGCATTAGATCATTTCACGAGATGCATTGCCTTAGATTTAGCTTCAGAAGGTGTTCGTGTAAACACCGTTAGTCCTGGTCCTGTAAGAACTGATATAGCCGAAAATATGGGATTTTCTGAAGCTGAAGTTGATGCTCTTTTTGAATCGCTGAAGAATATAGTTGCCCTTGGTAGGGTTTCGGAACCAGAAGAAGTTGCTGACTTAGTTTTGTTTTTAGCTGACGATAAAGCTAAAGCAATCACTGGTTCCACGTACGTCACTGACAATGGATTATCAATAAGTTCTTGATGTGAAAGCCACATTCATTAACTGTTTTATAGATATTTAATTATATTTCTAATTAAGAAAATGTTGATTGAAATGTGTTTCATTATGGTTTTTATTTTATAATTTAATAATATAAAAGGTAATCTACCCACCTATTTTTTTTTTAAATATTCACCGTTTGTGTGCCAGTCTTTCTACGTTAATACGAAAGTTTTTGAGAATATTTGGAGGTATGGATGTTTGTAATTTAAGTAATTTAAGTGTTAATGATGATTATGATAACGGATGATTAAATTATAGTATTAATATTTCCTCTTGTAAAATTTAGCTTGTCATAATCAAAATTAGGTAAGTTACTCGATAATTTTTCATTTCATAATATTTAGATGGACATTCAAGCAGTCTTAGATTAACTAAAATTAGACTACATCTATCATCCGTTTAACCGTGAGAGAGCCACGCTTAGGCATGAATGGGCCGGCTCGACCAGAGTGATGTCACAGCCTCACAGAAAACCGGTGTGAAATAGCACTCGCGCTTTGTTTCACCGAGTGAGTGAGGATACAAGAGGCCCATACCCCAACCCCTCTCCCCATCCCCCTCCCCATCTATCAAAGGCCGGCAACGCACTTGTAACGCCTCTGGTGTTGCAGTTGTCCATGTGCGGCGGTAATCGCATTACCATTCATACCATCAGGCTAAACGTCTGCTCGTTCCATAAAAAATCTATCTCGTAATGTAAGAATTCTGAAAATTTGTGAAATTATTGTTTTTGACGATACCTCGCTGTTGCCTCGTTGGTCTAGCGGTTGAACTAGGAGCGGATCTCAAATACACTTGGAAATTTAATAGCTAGGAAGATGATGATTGTTTTTGATGATTGCGATTACGTGATATTAATTTATGTCAGATCAGTGGAAAGTTATAAATAGGTACAATATTATTAGTCATAAATAACAGGTAAGTAAATTAACATGCCATTTTTCTCTGGTACATCTAAAGCTCTTAGTGATGTCAGATTAAACTTGAGTAACCTGATAACGAACACTAAATTTGAATTAACTGGTTTTTAGAATAGAGTTATAGATAGAACCTAATCAAAATAAGTTAATTTTAATAAAATGTATGTGTGACACTGACTATTCACTAAACTTTAAGTCTTTCAACGCGCTATGGAAAGAGCTATACTCAGAGTCTCTCTGAAGGACAAAATTAGGAACGAAATCACCCGTCAGAGAATCGAGGTATCCAACTTAACTCTAAAAGTTAGTAGATTGAAAAGCGATTCAGTATTGGTAATTATTCCGTAGTTCAGTGTATCTTCGGTAGATGGCACTGTCATATGTTGTTTGTTGCCACTGTATGTGGAAGTCGCATCACGTGGTATGGGGGCACTCTCTGACCATACGGTGGGACTAGTTGCGTAAGAGGGCAGCGGTATGCGAAAAGCAACCGACCGAGCTCTATGGTATGCCTTAGGAGAAACCTACGTCTAGCAGTTAACTGCAGCTGGCTGATGATGTGTGGAATTTTGGTTTAGTGATGTCAAATACAGAATTAGCACGGTTGTCAATCTCAATTGACACTAATATTTAATATAATTTTTAGAATCTGTCTTATTATGTGTCAAAACGAATTTCTAGTTGTCTTTTAATTTGTAAACTTGAAGTACGAGTATATTGAATTAATAAGTAGCATGCATTAAGTTCCGAGAATTTCCAACTCTGCACGTGAAAATCTCAGTTAATTAAAAATTGCTAATTCAGTTGGTTTAAGTATTCTCAAATTTTTAAGGATTTAAATTTCAGACAGAACTAGTAGACAGACAAACAAACATTAAAATGAATTGAGTGGTGATGTTTTCTGATATACTGCAATAACTTTCACTGTGTGCTCAAAGACGCTTTTTTGTGCGGAAATCCCCTCAAGTACTACTGGTGGTTATGTTGGACTCGAACCGACTAAAAACCGCACACCGTCTCGGAGCCGGGTAACCAGGTGCACCATCGGAAGGAAATCCCTGGGACCCCGACGTACCTCGGGCCACCCATTGTTTGTAGGTGGCCCCTCATGCGTCAGTAATAAAATTACGGGAAAACTGGGTTTTATAGAAAGACATATATATATAATAGCCATCTTGTCAAATCATCTCAAGACCTTCTTTCTTAGTGGAAGCATGTGCAAACCTACGGTGATGTAAGTGATAATACCGGGTGATTTATTTCCAAAACTCCGAATATGAAAATTAAAACAAGGCACAATTGATTTATATTTCTATAATGGGAATAAAATAAAAAATCTGTAAAAATGTTATTAAACGTTACTTCAACATCAGGCACGTACGGAGAATCCATTATCAGTTACAAATGTGGAACCAGTGATTGCTATAGCTTTATCGCCAGCCAAAAATAGAACTAAGTCAGCAATTTCTTCTGGTTCTGAAATCCTACCAAGGGTAGTGAGTTTCGTCCTCATCTCTTCATAACTGAGCTCAATTTGACCTCCAGCTGCACCCGAATTGTCTACAATATCTGATTTAACAGGCCCAGGACTCACAGTGTTGACACGAACACCTTCTGAGGCTAATTCTAAGGAAATACATCTCGAAAAATGATCTAATGCAGCCTTTGAAGTACAGTACGCAAAATATTCCTTACTTAGTGTGCTGAAACCAGCAATGCTTGAAATGTTAATGATGTTACCTTTAGTCTTAATGAGATATGGTGCTGCAACGCTTGTTATGAGCACAGGCGCGCGAATATTTGTTGCCATAATTTTATCAAAGTTCCACAAGGCATTTTTATTTAAAATAGATGCAGTACTGAGAATTCCAGCATTGTTTACAAGCACGTCTAATTTACCAAAGTGTTCCACCGTTTTAGTCACAATCCTATTAGCATCTTCGTCGTTACTGATGTCAGCTTTTAAGACTAAGGGCTTTTCACATTTTTCAGCAACTTTATTTAGTTTCTCCTGGTTCCTGCCAACTATACTGACGTGAGCCCCTTCTTCGGCAAATTTAATAGCAATCGCAGCTCCAATTCCTGAACTAGCTCCCGTCACAAGAACTACTTTGCCTTGGAAACTCATATTGCTGTCTTGAATGCAAGTATAAAACAAAAAATTTAGCACTCACTTAAATACACATCATTATCTATTAATACATTGTGTTATCTTTGTACAATCCACTAACGTTTAAAAACGCAATACAACGTAATGGACAGAAGTTTAACTTCACACAAAAGTTTAAGAAGCGACTTACACATGTAGAAGGCTATAGTGTACTACCTACGTAAAGTTACATACATATGTACTTAAAGGTTATTTTCAAGAATATCGGTTTACTTTATCTGTCTGTCATATTCACGGCTAAACCACTACCTATTTGAATGAATTCTGGTATAGAGATAGATTGTACCTTGGAGAAGGACATAGACTACTTTTCAGGCAGATCCGCGGATGGACTAGGCTGGTAATATATATGTTTGTTACAAAAAAAGCATGGTACAGAATGGAAATACTGTACTTTGTAAAAACAAATGCTAAATCTTAAACATGCTAAGAAGATAAGAGTATAGGAAAACATATTATAGGCAATTAAAAAATGATCGGATGATTCTAATAACATACGTCATTTGGACATGTGAATATAATAGATCGATCGTGTGAAAATGCCGTGTGTAAAATATTACGAGTACTATTATTGATATTTTTCCACACGGTATTTTGCAACCAACTTTATACACTAGGGATGTTCCCCAGTCACTGTTTTTTTTATTGAGTCTCCATCAAATTCGGCCTAATTCATAAAATTCGTTTTATAATCGAAATTATACCACTCCCGATTTCCGAGGTAGTGGAAGTGGAAGTGTCATGAAAGTCAGGAGCTGACGACGTAATCTCAAATGTAGTAGGCCCGTACAAAGTGTTACACTTTTTTTTTCAGCCACAGAGATATCTGCCCTTGGTAGTTACGAGTATTTTCTCATTTTGCTGAGCTGATCATGGAAGTCTTTGACTGTTAAACACACTGTCTTTTGGGAATAAGAGGATAGTTCTTTAAGTAATATAAACTTATGACCAGTTTCATTGTATTCTTTCAAGAAATTTTAGGGTACTAGCTGACTTGTCTGACGGTGTTTTGCTAAAAAAATAAGAAAACTTTTTGTTCAACTTGGTTTTATCTAATTAGTTTACTGAATGTGTAATTTACGAAATAAATTTAATAATATAAATTATCAGTCTACATGATTTATTCTCGTATTAAAAATAATACCTACTACTTTGTACCTCCTTAGGGTAAACGTAACCCATACGTTTCGGCAAACCATGTAGGTTTGGTCCGTGTCCCTTACTTTATAATGTAATAAAGTAGAAGCAGTATAGATACTGACAAATAACTGACTTTTCTTACTGATCATTTGGATACTTTTAGGGTTCCGTAACTCAAAAGCACGGTTGGCCGAGTGGTGTCAGCGGTCGCCATGCCGCTTGCTACTGCGCCAAGTGTCGTGGGTTCAAATCCCACGCGGTACCTACAACACTTTGTGTGATCCACGAATTGTTGTCCCGAGTCTGGATGTTCTTTGTGTCCGTTTCATGTATGTTTGTAAAGTCCCCCACGACACAGGATGCTTATTCCTAATGTGGGAGTTGTCTTTTTTAAAAAAAAAAAAAAGGAAAAACGAAACACTTTTAGGATCACTTTGTTGTCCGTCTGTCTGTCAAGACCCTTTGCGTCAGGAACGCATTGAGATATCAAGCTGAAGTTCAAATCAAATACTCAGGTTTACTGTCCCTTGAGGCTGTGCAAAAATCTTCTAAGCCAACGCTATCAATAGATACAGCCGTTTATGCTGCAAATTTTTGACACTCGCTGGGGAATCAAAACCTACAGGGTTCTCTCGCGAACTGAGAATCTTGAAATTTGGTGAATAGCAACGTTTTATAGCACAGATTAAGACTCGCACTTGGCTGGTTTTTCTTTTAATATAAAGCTGCCAAACGACTCTACTCAGCCTGATCTACCAGTAGAATCCATAAAGCAGCACGGTTACCCATATTATGGATGGCGTCCTAGAGACATTTTGTTTCCGGCCAGCTTGCAGGACCCGAGATTTGAACACCTTGTGAATACATTCTGAGCCTGCGTGCAATTAAGTACATCACTACAAATAATTGAGTTATTCAATAGATAAATAAATAATTTTTATCATGATTGTTGTTACGAAATTGGGATTTCATAATATTGACATGATAGTGCAGATATCATTTTTGACAGCCCTCTCCGTATCAAATTGTAGAATCTTCCATACAAGCGTAAACTAAAATTATGAATATTCGTTTAATTTGGCTTCTATAGGAGAAAAATATTTAGAAGAGCACAATAGCTTTGGTCAGTGTTTAAAATAGGTATATAGGCAGGAGCTGGAGGCGCGAAGCAATCAGATTGAGTAATTTTCAGTAAAACTTTCTTCTTTTATTGCCAAATAGACATAAATGTTTCTAATCAAGAAAATGTAAAATATATGACATTAGATTAACATTCATGTTTTGCCAAAACTTGGTTAACAAATAACAAAAACAGTCTTAAAACTTTGTACGTTCGAAACACTGTATTGCGAATTGCGGGACTTGATTTTCTTGGTTCCTAAGTCCCATACGTCAAATTAAAAATGCAAACGCATTTGAAGGTTAAATATTTTTAGTTGAAATACCTTTTTTTTTATTGAATATTGGGCAAACGAGCAGAAGCATCACCTGATGGTAAGCGATTACCGCCGACCATGGACACCCGCAACACCAAAAGCGTCACAAGTGCGTTGCCGAACTTTGGGGGATGGGGAGAGGGAATAGGGAAGGGGTTGGGGTATGGGCCTCCGGTATCCTCACTCAATCGGTGAGGCCTGTTAGGCCGTGGTATCACTACGGTCGAGCCGGCCCATTCATGCCGAAGCGTGGCTCTTCCACGATTCGTTTAATTTGCTTCAGAATACTTAATACTAGATAACATACATCCTACTACTATTATAAAGGCGAAAGTTTGTAAGTATGGATGTATGTATGTATGGATGTTTGTTACTCTTTCACGTAAAAACTACTGAATGGATTTGAATGAAACTTTTCCACAATATAGCTTATACATCAGAATAACACATAGGCTACTATTTATAAAGATATAGCTTCGCCTCGCGGCGTTGCCCGCAGTTATCATCGTACCGCGGGTAGCACCGCGGGGTTCAGCTAGTGATAAATATAAAGAAAATAATATTGAGGTAGATTTATAAACGATTAGGAACCTCATAATAAAACGTGACATTTGAACATGTTGATCTATTTTTCACTCGGTTATATATTATCTGATAATGTCACTAGATATGTGATCTTCAAAACAATATCACATTTCCTCAAAGGGTGCGGGCAACACAAGACCGATTGTTGTGGCGACCCTTAGAGACGTTTTTTGTCCAGCAGAGAACGTATTCTGGCTTAGATGGCTGACGATGTAATACTTTAACGCATTCAAAACAATATCTAAGTACTTTCCTGACCCATAACGTGGTATTCTTGAAGAGAAATCTCGAATTTTTTTAAGGTATGTTTAATCCGTGTCAGATAGTTTTTGATATTACTGCTACTACTTTGCTATTACGGCCTCGGTGGCGTAGTGGTAGCGTATGCGACTGCTGTGCTTGAGGTCTCGTGTTCCATTCCCCAGGTCGGACCAAGTTTTGTATGATCTGCAAATATT
Organism: Spilarctia lutea; assembly: GCA_916048165.1. Taxonomy (NCBI): domain Eukaryota; kingdom Metazoa; phylum Arthropoda; class Insecta; order Lepidoptera; family Erebidae; genus Spilarctia; species Spilarctia lutea. Next base: position 16,221,970 of record OU696479.1, read on the forward strand.
TGTTTCGGAGTTTGGGTGTTTTCTATGTATGATATGCATGTGTTTACAAAAAAGTATATATGTAGATATTTATATCAGTTGTCTAGTACCCAAAACACAAGCTCTGCTTAGCTTGGGACTAGATGGCGTTGTGTGTTAGATTTCTGAAATAGTTATAAATTATTATTTAGTTTTTTATCAATGTTTTTTTTAGATTGGGGTCTACTTTCAATCTACTATGATACGGCTATTTTTTTACGAAGAGCGACTGCTGTCAGACCTCTACAGTAGGCATTATGACTAATTTTGAAAAACTGGTATCTTCTATTATCAAAACAATCATATTTGTACAAAAAATAAAGTTTTAGTAGGAATAAAACGCGATTTAAATTTTAAGTTTTAAATTCGCGCCACAAAACGCTCGGTCATGGCGTCTGCTTGTGACGTCACCAGTGTTAGTAGGGTAGTTATCACCTGTCAAAACGATAACTTTGTATGAAAAATGTACAAAATACAACGTTGTGACGTCACTGTTTTAGATTACTCAAATGAGCAATACATTTCAATGCTTATTTGATTATTTGTAATAGAAATGAACAGCTGTTATCATTATATTTTCCCAGATGTTTTGTATTATTGATTTTGAATGAGGGAGTCATAGATATTTTTTTTTTTATTGAATAGTGGGCAAACGAGCAGATGTATCACCTGATGGTAAGCGATTACCGCCGCCCATGGACACCCGCACCAACAAGTGCGTTGCCGACATTTGGGGGATGGGAAAGGGGATGGGGGAGGGGTTGGGGTATGGTCCTCCGATATCCTCACTCACTCGGTGAAACACAGTGTAAACGCTATTTCACACCGGTTTTCTGTGAGGCCGTGGTATCACTCCGGTCGAGCCGACCCATTCTTGGCGAAGCATAGCTCTCCCACCGAAAAAAAAAATTATTTAAGTTTTTTTTTCCGTGGGAGATTATTAAGTTTAAGTCAACTACCCAATTATAGCACTTATAAACAGTAAAGTATTCGTCCATTACATCTAAACTAAATGACGTTTACACAAACGTGACGTAACTCGCTTTGATTGGTGTTCAACTTAACATGGCGGATTGCTTTAATTTGTAGTTTTATTTTTGTTCATTAACTATTAATCTTGCTCTAAATATGAAAATACATACTCTATGAACCCTATTTCATCAGCTAAATATATAATTTTAGTGGTTTTTGGTTCTCATCGTGCCTCTCTCTTCTCTTTAACAGTAGGTGTGTATAAAATTCCGTATAAATACTATTGTCTGACTCATAAAAGATCCATGTACCCATGCTACTATACCGTATACTATAGATATTCGTATGACAACTGGGATAGACGGCTAAGCATAGTGGATTCTCAATATATTAAGAACGGTCACCATCATAGACTGACCCAGAAATTCAAGTCGTACTATAAAAATAACAACACATTCAAAACAGTCGAAATTCGACCGCCAAAGAAATACCAAAAACAAGTAAATAAATCATTTTTGTTCATTTATAAAGAAAAAATATTTTCGGATCTACTTTTCATCGGGGGGCACTGCACAAGTCGAGCGCGAAGCAAACACTGCCATACCATCCTTTACTGGAACCATTTCGCCGCATTTTCAGGCCCCTATTTGAGAATCTCTGGATAAGACCAGAACGCTGAAATTTTCGTCATCTAATAAGCTATAAAATCACATACTTAATAAAAAATTTAAACTCTGTAGGTCATTTAGTTCCGAAGTTAAGCGAAAGCAAAGTTTCGCATTTATAACACTCACTCACTCATGATCATCAGAATAGAACTAGTACTTCCCATAAACTCAGAGAGCTGAAATTTGGTACAGAGTTAGGGTTTAATGACCACATAAAGGGAAAACTATAAAAACTAGGATAATCGAAGATCTGAAGTACCTGGTGACCCTTATTTGAAAACATAAGAGCCCAACCAATCTATTAAAGATCGACACACCGCCTTTACAAAAAATATTTAACTTTGTTTGCCTCTTCATTTGTTGTCAAAAATCGAAGGTCTGAAGTATCTGATGAAGAACCCTCAGCTTATCTCATCTGTATTAAAGATATGGTAATGCCCCCTTCTACTATTGGTACATAAAAAAATCGACTGTCATTGCAAAAATCCAGCGTAGTGGGACACATCTTCTAATTTAATCTAGCCTATTGCTTCCCACTGCTGGGCGAATGCCTCCCCTTCTCCTGTTAATACGCATATAAATAAAATTAAAGGAAAACTCTGGATAAGACTAGACTGGCTTTTATACTTACACTTCAAGTTTACAAGAAGAAATAGGCGAACGATTAACTTTATTCTACTCGAACATTACATAAATTAAATAAACAAATTACACTAAAATATCAATTAATTTCGCTCAAAATTTGGTCAAAATATAATTCAGTGGACTAAGAGTGGCGGTAATACCCGCACACGTCGCTAGATGGCGATGACTGTATTTTAAAAAACGCGCTTACGTTTGTTTTTCCGATAACCTTATATGGCGAAGTGGCAACCGGACGCGCCACATTCATTTATGACATTCTTCTACTGTGCTTGAAAACGTTTGCTAGAGATTAGGAGGGATTATTTGCATTTCGCTTATTATTTCATGAGGTTTGCTAAGGTTAATTAGGGCTGATCTTTCAGAAATTAAACCGTCTAAACAGTCTAAAAGAATAAATAATGAACGCGAATGGGCAATACGAAAAACTGTAGTTACTGTACAAGAATCAGAACCGGGAAAAGAAAAATCTGTAATAATAAAAAAACTACTCCTAAAAAGAAAAAAATATGTCAAATAAGAATATCTAATAAAATACCAACCCTGAAATCCCACGAAAAACATTCTGTAAAAAACTAGCCAAGTCTCGATGGAGCTGCTTGTTTATCTGTAAAAAGTAATGAAATCTAGGCAAAGACGTGCCAAGTAAAGGTTCCTTACTGCGATTTCTTTATTATTTTAGTTAATGTTGTGTGACTTGGCCGTTGAAGGGGGTACACAAAACCAGGTGCTCCATGACACCATTGCACCAATCTGTCGCCTGAACCGCTACCCATTGACGATGGAAAATTGCCACTTGGAAAACGTTGATTCAATAACCAGTCAATTGTAGGCTTGATAAAAGCTGCGTATTTCAATAATACTTATGTGTAGGCGAGCCTGAACCAAATAGTAAAAAAAATTTTTCCAGTACAGACGAACTTCTAATCATTGATAGAAGTCCGTCTGTACGTCTATTTTATGTTAGATCGGTGGTCGATTTGATGCTCCAAAAAGAAGAGACCAGAAGTCAGTATTGTCAATGCTGAATGCATGTGTTGCACAATCAACAACCGCCTAAAATGAGACACTAGCGTCCAATTACCAATACAACAATGTACCAGTATGGGCTATTATCTCGCTTAACAAAGTACATAGGTAGTTACAACAGATATAACATTACGTGTAAACAAAATTGACTTGTACCCACTAACGTACAAAGAATGTTCAACGGCCAAGTCACACAACATTAACTATAATAATAAAGAAATCGCAGTAAGGAGCTACTACTTGGCACGTTTTTGTCTAGATTTCATTACTTTTTAGAGATAAACAAGCAGCTCCATCGAGACTTGGCTAGTTTTTTACAGAATGTTTTTGGTGGGATATATCTTTACACATATACTGATGCAAAGTTGCGTCGCAGTGCACATTAAAAACAGATGCTGCTCAGCCTAATGCTGCATCATAAAAGATACAGCGCTGATTTTCAGCAACACCTTGATGGTGATACGTGTGTCCAGAATAGTAGAACCAAAATGAAGATTTGTGTTTCGAAACAAATTTAGTATACTGTACGAATGTTTTAAATAATTGCTACGGGATAATTACTGAATATCGTTCACAATGTCCATTAATTACGGTTTAAATCCCAATTTCAATTAGGATTCCATCGGTTGATCTAATAAAAACGCTTTTAAATTTATCTTAAATGTTAGGGTTGTTTTAAATTTTCGCATAGGTGGAGGCAAGTCATTACAACATTTTGTTGCCGCGTACTTAAAACTACCTCTAAACGCTGCTGTGCGATGAGTAGGCACATTCAAGATATGAGCTGACGACCTAACAGGATAACAGTAACTATCTTGCAGCCAAAACAATTTATAAAACAGATATTTAGGCTTCTGGCCTTATGGCCATTCCTAATAGCATGGTAGCGAAGTGTAACTTTCTTCTAGATGCCATATTGAGAAGTTTATTATTATTTATAAATGGCGTAACATAGTTCCAACGCGGTATGTCGAAACTGAAACGAGCACACGCATTTTGAATACGCTGAAGTAACCTCTCCGAACGCTTAAGTAGGCATGGTCCATAAACCACGTCACCATAATTGAGTTTTGATAACACTAGTGAATCAACCAGGAGAACAACACTAATCAACGAGTTATCTGATTATTGGGGATATCTGCATCTGCTGTATATTTAAATGTAGATTATTTATCTTTAAATAGTTGTCAATACGAATGTCGCCGTCATTTAGCATTAAACACTCGATCAGCATGTTACGGGCCACTTTATTGATTTTGTTCTGTGTGCAGTCGGTGCCGCAAGTGGCGCCTGCAAGAATATTGGGAATATTCCCTATACCCTCTATCAGTCACCAGGTGGTGTTCAGAGCGTTGATGTTGGAGCTAGCTAAACGTGGTCACGAACTGGTTATTATCACCCCAGATCCCGCGCTATCCAAAAACAGGCCTCCGGACAACATTACCGAAATCGATACTTCAAAAGCATATCTGAAGTTCGGTGAAATATTTAAAGACTTTGGATATTTTTATAAGAGAGGAGCTATTATAGATATAGATGTGATGCTCCATGAAAAAGCAATAACAGGTATGCTAGATATGGTGTTATACGTATTCGATCAACCAGAAGTTCAGAAATTGTTGAAGGACAAATCACAAAAGTTTGACCTCGTGTTCGTGGAAGCGATGGGTAACTACCACATGATAGCTTCTTATATTTTTGATGCTCCGGTAATTCTCTTTTCCTCGTTTTATGGGTACCAGGAACATTTAGAAACGATGGGTGCTGTCAGTATTCATCCATTATACTACCCAACTTTTTATAGAAATAAAATAAGAAACCTTTCTTTCTTGGAAAAGATAAGGCAAACATATTTGGAATATAAAATATATCAAATCGAAAGATTAAAACGGCAAAAAGAAAACGAAGCACTAAGAGAAAGATTTGGTACAGACATTCCCAGCATTGAAGAGATGCAGAAAAATGTACAGATGCTTTTTTTGAACTCGCACCCAATATTCGCCAACAACCGACCCGTTCCTCCCAGCGTGGTGTTCCTGGGGGCCCTGCACCTCCGGCCTGTTAAGGAATTACCACAGGTAAGGTACAAAGCTTTATTATTTTGTATTGCAAAATGTCTATTTTGTACTCCAAAAACAATATCATGGTTCTAATGAATAGGCTAATAGCGTCCTGCTACTTGGTGGTATATTGTAAAGATCTGTGCTATTTATTTGGTCTTACTTCAAATAGGCAAGTATTTAACTTATTGCACACACATATACAACAACACTGTCCAACCAAAACGTTTGACAAAGTTCTTAAATGCTTAACATTTTCTGCAACTGTTCCCTATCACGATAGTAATGGATCGCGTCACTGGATGTCACCTGATATTGAGTTATTCATCATTTAATACACTGTTTCATTTAAAACAAGCATAAAGACGCTTGAGACCTATCATTTCAAATATTGGTCATGATCACTCGCCTATCACGTTACAAAACTCACTTCACCATAAAATAAGTCAGGAAAAAAAAGATGAAGGATTTAATGATTACTTTTATTATTTACTACGAAATGTGCATGTAATCTAATCTAATCTTAATGTTCATGTGCGTGAAGCGTGTTTGCGAGATTTAAACGCAGGCACCTAGATATTATTTTTGTGCAGAAAAGCAAGTAAATTTTTTTTTTAATAAATTAAGTTTATTTGAAGGTTTGGTGCCAGTTGCCTGAGAAAAACTGATGTTCATGTAAAACCGGTCGAACTAGTAGCCGACCCAAATAATCTTTGAAATAATAAGGACTAGAAAGATAAAGGTGAAAATAAATGTAAATATTCTTTTAAGTCTATTAACTGTTGTCTTCAACGAAATGTGTCCGATATAAACTCGCCTTAACACTAGTTACTTCCTATAGCGACGAAAATTCCCAAAGGTCGTTGATAAGATTACGGTTATTTGGAATTATTTGTTACATAATTCAATTGATGTAGCGATATACTAATATCTTAATATTGTAACTATTGTAGATAATAAAAGTAAAGACCCATTTCGATCACACAATTATTTTTCGACATTTTATTGCATGTGTAATTATATAATAAAATGTCACAATAAAAGGTGAGAGAAAATACAATTGTATGTGAAGGAATACAAATTTAAATTTATCAAAAAACTAATAGGATGCGCGTCAGGACAGTGAGATTGTTTTTAGACCAAATTCAGACCAATGACCAACAGTCAATAACCTGTAAAACATTTGGCAGATGAAAGTGCAACATTTATAAATATCTTTTATTTCTGTTAATTTTATCTGATTCCTTTCATGGCCGCCGCTTAGTTAACCTAAATGCTCGTTACGAATGAAATCTGTTTCAGACAGATCTTGGTGGAAATACTCTTATAATCTGATTGATTGACTTCTTACTTTAAGGTTAAGGCTTGTTTGTTTATCTTGGTCGCATTAAATTTTGAGCTTCTTAATTCATTAATTTGTAGGACCTGAAGACATATTTAGACAGCTCTTCTCGCGGGGTGGTGTATGTGAGTCTAGGGAGTAATGTACGTCCCTCAATGATGGATCCAGAATTTCTAGATGCCTTTTTGAATGCTTTTGCCGCTTTACCCTATGACATTCTGTGGAAGTTTGACGGCGAAGATCTGCCCAAATTGCCGAAAAATGTCAAAGTACGGAAATGGTTTCCGCAGAGAGACTTATTAGGTACGTACACGTATTATATTTATCAACGAGTAGCTACAGCATACCGACACATACGTGCGTACTCAGAGAGACTTATTAGGTACGTACACGTATTACATTTATCAACGAGTAGCTACAGCACACCGACACATACGTGCGTGCTCAGAGAGACTTATTAGGTACGTACACGTATTACATTTATCAACGAGTAGCTACAGCACACCGACACATACGTGCGTACTCAAGAGTGCAATGAGTCTTTTTCTCTCTTCTCTCCATCAGCCTACTGCCGTCTACTGCTAAACGAAGGCCTTCTCCAAAGAGCACCAACCACCCATCCGAGTCTTTTTCAATATATATTTATTCTTCTATCCAATATTATAACCTGAATGTGATCCTACGATCTGGTGAAAGTCGGGGAAAGTCGTTGGAGAGGGTCAGCAAAAAGCACCGATTGTTGTGGAAAGCCTATGTCCAGCAGTGGACATCTTCCGACTGTGATAATGAAGATGAGATGCACACATTTACATTGTTATGTATTATTATCGAGTCTGTCAAAGTGATTCTACTTTGCCTGGTGGAAAGCATGAGCAGAATCCCAGAGTTGTGGTCACCATACTGGCCACGCTATGGTGACCTATTGAGATACTTCTGCATCATCATCACTTTTTGTAAACTTTCTGCGAGAGGTAGCACCGCTCCGTTCAAGCCGGCTCGTGCGTACTGAAATCAACGTGGCTGTACTACCTTGAAACTTTATAAGTAACAAAAAATTGTGTGCTACCGTCCAATATTTAATGCATTTTTCTCGTTTGTATTTTTAAGACAACTCCCTCATTAGGAATTTACAGAATACGGGACTTTACAAACTTACATGAAACGGACACACAAAGTGTTGGCCCATGTAGGATTGAACCGACTACACCTGGCGCAATAGAAGCGGCAACGTATCGACCGTTTAAGTCACTATGTCAACGGTGCAGGCAAATGTTTAATTTCGATATTGTATATTGCTAGAGTCTAGCGCATCAACATATCGAAAGATTTACTGTTTGACACACGCACACAGGTTACGGTTTTTTGGTCAGAGAGAGTTCGTGATCTGTTTGTGCATCGGGTTTCTGAGTGAAAAAAGGCAGCGACATTGACACTCACCATCAATGAAAATTTATGGCATCGGTTAGGCTTACAGATAGTAATAATAATCTCACACACGTTAGTTTCACTCTTTAAGGATAGTTATATGTATAATAATATACACAATAATACAAAAATATTAGAATCAGTGATATTTGATTGTCGATCCTGGGGTGACTTGTTTAATAATCTAGTTCTAATCTAGTTTCTGATAGTGAAATATACGTGTACATTCGTTCTTCCGCTGTAGAAATTAAGTTATATCTATATAAAATAGTTATACGGGTTTATATATTTCAGTTCATCCTAAGATAAAAGTGTTCGTAACACAAGGAGGTCTGCAGTCTACGGACGAGGCCATAGACTCGGCGGTGCCTCTCGTCGGCATACCAATGATGGGCGACCAATGGTACAACGTCAACAAGTACGTCGAACTCGGCATCGGCGAGGAACTCGACTCGTACACCATGACGGCAGACGACTTGGTACACGCAGTCAACAAAGTCATCGCAAACGAAAGGTGCGTTAGTGTTCAGGTGTTCCGCCCGATTGCACCAGCCGTGCTCACAGGCAGACGGCAACTCACCGAAATGACATCTATATTGTGCATCTACGTTTGAAATACGTGTGATTAGTCACCATTTGCGTGTGTGTGCAGTTACAAGAAGAACGTGGAGCGGCTGCGCGATGTGATGAGAGACCAGAAGGACACGGCCCTGGAGCGCGGCGTGTGGTGGACGGAGCACGTGCTGCGCCACGGCGGCGCGCACCTCCGCGCCGCCTCCGCCGGCGTCAGCTGGAGCGAGTACCTCATGGCCGACGTCGTCGCCGTGCTGGCGGCCGCTGCGGCGCTGGCGCTGGTGCTGCTCGTGTGCGCGGCCCGAGCCGTGCTCAGCGTGGCTCGCACCACCGCTACACTCAAACCCAAGCAAAGCTAGCGCTGTGCTTAGAAACTCTAGTCGTTCATTGTTATAGTTATATCAAATTTACTTCGAATATAGAGCATTTCTGATTATTTCTAATAAACCTACTCGTTTCACCACTGAGCTTGTTGCGTTTAAATATTAATAAATAGTAACTTTAAATATTGTTTTCACTCTATGTTTGATTATGATAACAATATTTAAAGTTGCAAAAAAGTTTGTGTGCCCCCCGATTGAAACATGAACCAAACTATTAAAGACTATTAAAACATGAAACATGAACCTGTGGCGACCTCCACATACAGCGCCATCTATCGAAGATACACTGAACTACGAAGTAACGCACTGTACCTACAAACTACACTACACGGAGTAAATACCAATCCTGAATCGCGCAAATAAAGTTCCCGCGCCGATTATCATATATACAACATCCCAACATCAACTGTTGGGCAGTAGCCCGCCAGGCATGATCACCTCGCCTGGTCGGAGGATCCTCCCTTTGTGTTGGGTGGAACATGATACCCGTTCCCCCACAAGTGGTGACCCCGACGTGATTGGAAGCAGCCTTCAAGCCGCGCCACCATCATGTTCACTCCCACAGCAAGTCTCAAGCCAGCCAGCAACTTCGGCCTCAACTGGGATATACCACACGCAGGACGCGACCGCTCCAGCCCGGTAACCCCTACGGCCTCTACAGCGTCTAGGCACAGCACACTGCACCTACGGTCCATGTAAGCAGAGCACATCTCTCCCGTCTACGCAGCAGCCAGCCACTACGCAGCAACCGCCCCGACTCACTGGGGACCTCAACGCAGCACCGCGCACCGCATGCGATCCCGACTCACTGGGATCAGCGGACTTCAGCCCCGACTCACTGGGACTAGCGGCATTCAGTTCCGACTCACTGGAACTTGCGGCATTCAGTTCCGACTCACTGGAACTACTCACTCCTGGCACTGGCAAGCTCCGCATCAGAGCACAGACAGCTGACTCAACATATATCGACCTCCAGTCTTGGAGGGGAGTGATGTGGCGACCTCCACATACAGCGCCATCTATCGAAGATACACTGAACTACGAAGTAACGCACTGTACCTACAAACTACACTACACGGAGTAAATACCAATCCTGAATCGCGCAAATAAAGTTCCCGCGCCGATTATCATATATACAACATCCCAACATCAACTGTTGGGCAGTAGCCCGCCAGGCATGATCACCTCGCCTGGTCGGAGGATCCTCCCTTTGTGTTGGGTGGAACATGATACCCGTTCCCCCACAAACCAAACTATTAAAGATCGAGATACCGCCTTTACAAAAAATATTTAACTTTGTTTGCCTCTTCATTTGATGTCAAAAATCGAAGGTCTGAAGTATCTGATGAAGAACCCTCAGCTTATCTCAGCTGTATTAGAGATATGGTAATGCCCCCTTCTACTATTGGTACATAAAAAAATCGACTGTCATTGCAAAAATCCAGCGTAGTGGGACACATCTTCTAATTTAATCTAGCCTATTGCTTCCCACTGCTGATGGCAATTTTCCATCGTCAATGGGTAGCGGTTCTGTTGACAGATTGGTGCAATGGTGTCATGGAGCACCTGGTTTTGTACCCTTGTGTATCCCCTTCAACGGCCTAGTCACACAACATTAACTAAAATAATAAAGAAATCGCAGTAAGGAACCTTATACTTGGCACGTCTTTGTCTAGATTTCATTACTTTTTAGAGATAAACAAGCAGATCCATCGAGACTTGACTAGTTTTTTACAGAATGTTTTTGGTGGGATTACTTTTTACCAATCTTGTTACACACCTTCGTACATCTCTAATCCGTAGCTTGTAAATCTAAAAACAAATAAAATTACAATCAATAAGTGTTAAAATATGTAAATATGTAACTTCGGAGGCCATATATAACATCTAGTCTCGTTTCAAATGACATTTTACAAGTAGATATGATTTATCGACGCCGAAGGAAATCTGAGCGTTCATCGTCCGTTTTATCCATTTAAAGCTTCAAATTAATATTTATTCGTATAGAAATCTATTCGAATGACACATGATATATGTTTCGTTTACAAATGGAGTTAACACTTAGATCCAGTATTTTATAACCGATGGTTGTTTGGAGATAATGGAGTTGTTGAGGTTAAGGGCTTTACATGGCTTACTTACGTCTGGCTAACGTGGTATTACTATACCACTAGTACTTACTATAGCCTATATATATATATATATATATATATATATACATATATATATATGAACTATGGGGTTTGTTTCAAGGTTTTTTTTTATGAAATAGGGACAACACGAGCAGACGTATTGCCTAATGGTAAGGTGTCCAGATGCGTTACAAGTGCGTTGCCGGCCTTTGGGGGATGAGGAAGGGGATGGTGGAAGGGGTTGGGGTGGACCTTCGGTATACTCACTTACTCGGTAAAACACAGCGCAAGCGCTGTTTCACACTGGTTTTCTGTGAGGCCGTGGTATCAATCCGGTCGACTTGACCCATGCATGCCGAAGTAGGGCTCTCCCACGGTTTTCTTTCTCTTTATAGTAATTTTGTCCGGCGTATTTTTTTTTCTTACGGCACCCACGGGATTAAAAGGAGTAATGAGTCCATATTGCTAATTCATCACCACTTGTATAGTTCGTTGTGTATTTCTTCTTGATTCCATTGAGGAGAAGATTTTTTTTTGGTAATTAATACTCAATATGCTATTAAAAAATATTACTATCGTATAAAATGTAATAACTTCAATACCTGTCCTAAATGAAACGCTTCTAAAATATCAATAAACAGTTTAACACCGATTCTAAAACCAAAAAAAGATTTTAAAAACTTGAATCAAGAACATTTTACCAGCGAGCTTAATTAACAGTAAATCACTGCATAATTTATACATTTCTAATTAAATACGTGGGCATCTAAACGTGGATGTCAAATAACGAAGACAAATCGTTACGTGTTGGTCCTCATTATCGCGCCACGTTAAAATTCATAATGAGAATATCGAATATTCAATTAATTAATAATGTTATAACGTAATCGATACTCGATTATTTAGGGTTGCCAAAGTAATTTTTAAATTTTTGTTTGGTAATAAAGTTTGATTTAAACTATATTGAAAGTGAAGTTAAGTAAAAAAATATTTAATTTTATAGTAATAAAAACATACATTCTCCCTTTTGTTTTTAACAGAGCTAAAACTAAATTCCTATTCACCACGATTTACCCGTACTACCACGTTCATAATGTATGTGCCTCACTGTAGCAAAAGTAATACATAGAAAATATCGTTATTTTTTTTTGTAAAACTATGGCCCAAGAGGTGATAAATAAAAAGATTCACAAATGTATTGTTGTCCTGTAAGAGTACACTCGTTTCTGGCACTTTAGACAGAAAAAGCTACCATTATTCCTAATGTTATAAAATTAATTCTAATGGGGTAACCCTAGTATACCCCTGGGTATACAGTTGGTCAATAGGCACTAACTAATAGTAATCTATGGTAATACATATTAATTAAGATTCCTCCGAGATCGTATATCTAAATAATTAGGAAATCTCATGGAATATTTTTGTGACATAACTAGTTACTCGTAGCTATGGGTAGGTAGCAAAACTGTAAAACATGATAATATTATAGTAATAGTTGCCAAATCAAATTTAAATTTAGATCACAGTAAAAAAAGAAAGACATACAAAGACCTCCTTTTTTTCTAAAACTACTTATTTCTTTCTCTTAAACCTGACTTGACTCATAGGCCTTACTGATAACCCTTGTCATTGACAGACACAAAACAGTATAATAATAAGTGTTAATTAAAATAAGACATCAGAACACATTATGAAATCTGGCAGCCCTGCAGTATGACTAAACAGTTGTTGTTACAGAGTTACCAGATAATATATTTAATACGTGCCAACCTTTTTTTTCATAACAACATCTGTAATCAGTTCCCGAACGAGTTTCTTAAAAATATTCAAACTATATTAATATTACAGCGTAGCCTTCTCGGTATACATCCATAAACTAATTTGGATTTTTATGAGTAATTAATTGAAATATTTAAATTAATATGTTAACATGAAATTAATTAATTCGTTTTGTAGGATAGAAAGCCGAAACTGGATCGTTGTGAATAATACCGATTTAGATTTTTTCTACTTCGTTAATAGTATTTTATTTAAATTACATACTTATAATTAATTATTATCTAAGTATCACCTGCAAAGTATATCAATTTAATTTTAATTTTAAGTAATTAAAAACCGTGCTCAATAAAAAAACAACGAAAGTTATATTAGTATTGATATTTAAAATAAAATACAAATGGCCCAGTACTAGTTTTCGTGACTTTGGTTTTCAATTTCCGAAACCTAACAATTATCTCATATAAAGGAATCGCACTCTATCATTACCTCTAAATCAATTTTAGTAAAACAGCACTGACAGAACTACACAAATAAACACGTAAGGAACACGTAAAACAAAATATGGCCGACTAGAGACACGCGAACAGGCAATAAAGCAAATTCTAATCTATTCGTAAAATACCATAGAGACATTAAAAAAATGTCGTGCCGCGTTTCTGTGACAGATCTTATCTTAATTACATGAGATGGGTATTTTAATAGAATTGCTTGGTGACATTTCATTGGGTTTTTGGCGGGAAATGTTAAAATGAGCATAAATAAAAAAAATATGGAAGTCTTTTGTAAGTTTTTTTTTATTACAATATCCATATGCAATAGTAGGTAATCGCATTATCCTGATTGAAAATTAGCGAATGGAAAAAAATACTTTCGAAAGTGGTATTCATATTACGAACCACGTATATTTCCACACATATTTATGATAATGCTGGCCATCTTTAAACGAATTTAAAAATAGAACGAGGTTCTCTATTTGTTTATAGTTTTCTTTATTTGTTTACTTAAAATTCCTTTATAGTTAGGCGTCAATAAACCTGAATATACTAAAGTAATTGAAATGAAATGTATTTTTTAATTCTTACTTACGGCCCCACATTTGTTTCGATAATGAAGAAGGAAGTGAAGTGAGTTGGTTTTATTAATAAAAACCGGCCAAATGCGTGTCAGGCCACGCATAGAATAATGTTCCGTAGTCACCATCATTATGGTGACTACGGAACATTACGGTGCCATTGCACGTGAATTTAGAAGGCGGGGTTTTCTTTTTTTTATGGAATACGGGGCAAACGAGCAGACGTATCGTCTGATGGTAAGCGATTACCGCTGCCCATGGACACCTGCAAGACCAGAGGCGTTACAAAGGGCTTTGCCTACCTTTGGGGGATGAGGAAGGGGATGGGGAAAGGGGTTGTGATAGGGCCTCCGGTATCCACACTCACTCGGTAAAACACAGCGCAGGCGCTGTTTCACACCGGTTTTCTGTGAAGGCCGTGGTATAACTCTGGTCGAGCCGGTCCATGCCTAAGCGTGGCTCTCCCATGGTAACTTTTTTTCTAATGAATAATGTTTACTTATTATTTCGTACGTACGAAGTTTTCAAAGTAAGCTCATTTTACAAGTTAGACCTCTTTATCTTCTGAACTAATAAAGTTATCTAAGCCGTTGTAATTTTTGCTTCAAAGTTCATCACATGGACTATCATCATGATTTTATTTACAATATTTAAACTCGTAATTTAGCTTTTAGAGGGGGAGCAATATTTTAACAAAAAATACGGTTTAAATTTTAATAACCATTACGAAAATGGATACCTAAATGAAAAATCGTTTCAGCAACATCTTATTATTTTAAAAAGACCTATTTAATAATACCTCATGCTATGGGGTAGAAGCGAGAAAAAAAAACATCCCCACTTTACGTGAAGGACTACCCCAAAAAAAATTTTTTTGTGCTTTTATTTGCGAAAATTATCGACGTTGTAAATACACATATCCATGCAAAATTTAATCTTTCGAGCACTAACCATTTCGAAGATAAGCCGAGGATGGACGGACGTACATGACATAACCATAAGGATTCCGAGACGTAAACTAAGGAACCCTAAAAGTGTCTAATATTCAATTCTTTAGCTAGATGTAGCAAGTATTAGATTTTCTGCAAAAGTTTATACTGTGGTAACACAATATTATCAAAATAGTGAATTAGAACAAAACAAATATAAACAAAATGTACTTGCTGGCAGACAACAAACCTATTAAAAAAATACAGACATTACTATAACTTAGTAGAAATGATATTCTATTTTTAAATTTAATAGACTCTACATCCGTAATTATCAATTTCATTCCTAACAACAACAAAACGTTCACCCAAATTGAAAAGGTTTCATAATATGAAGATGTTTAAGTAAACCCATAAAAACACATTCCATTGAAAATCACGTCTAAAGTTATAAAACTTTTTAATATTCCTAATATCCCTTAACGGTAGCTTTTCTTGTTTGACGCGCATAAAATATTATTAACGGCCGTATCAGGATGTTTCCTTTGCCTCATCACATCGGCGCGTTAATGCGATCTAGAAATGAAATAATTTCCTCACTAATCCTAAAAATATATCGACCGTAAATAATCGTTCGTATTGCCGCCTGTCTAAACCCCATTATAGTGATGGGACCATGTCGAGGTCCTTGGAACTTTTTATAGTAATATTCATAACAATATTTTAGATTGCTTTACTCACGGCTTAGCTCGAGTTTTATCGATTTTATCAGTTATTTTTTTCGGGAATAAAGACAGCCTACTTGTATTGTGTTTGTTGGATTTTTAGTAGAAAGAAACACACTTAAACCAAAAGTTTCAGTGTAATATGACTGATTGATTTCGATAGTTTGTTTAGAAATAGAAATTTTAATTTCATTAATAATAATTTTCGATCACAAATGAAGATCTGAGATGTCAGTAAATCTATATCTGTCCTATACAAATACATAAACTTGAAGTGTTTTCACAAAATTTACATAAAAGTAGATACGATACTTACTCGTATATTTTGTATGTCTGTCTGTTTGTTCCGGTTAATCTCAGGAACGGTCAGACCAATTTTCAATGGCGAACAGCGGATGTTAAAAGGTAATTCAAGTAAACTTTTATTTGAAAAAAGCTACCGGAAGAAAAAAACATTCGTAGAAATAGTGAACAATTATCCGATTCAAAAGCACAGCTTAAATATTATAATTTTACGATTATATTACACAAAACATCGATACTACGAAAAGGTATCCATACACGTCACTAAAGAGTCTTAAAAAGACATTTGTAAGGTTTAAAATGTGAACTTATATTTTTTAATGACACGTTGTTAAGCTACACGCATTCTACAATTCTTGTTATTAAACGGTAGTACTTATCACTTGTTCAAGTTCGATATAAGTTTTAACATATTAGAATTTTGTGTTGTCAGATAACTATCTCGGTGCTATTAAAAACGCAATTTGCTTTACTAATTAGACACCTCTGAGGACTGAACACCTAATACTTTGAAATAAATGTTTTGATTTTGTTCTCGTAAAACTCTATTTTAAAAAAAAAAAATAGTCTAAGTTACTTCTTATAACATCGGCTATCTGTCAGTAAGAGTTCTGTCAAAATCGGTCTAGCCCTTTCAGAGATTAGATGAAAAACGGTCCAAAAATGTAAAAAAAAAAGATTTGATCTAAATTCCTTAAGTAAATACTTTCATACGCATTAAATCTTTTAATTTTAAATTACAAACATACACTTTAATTATATGTATAGACTATAAAATCCTTCTTTTAAATATTATCAGCTTCTTTAGTTCCTCTACAAGCACTTTATACAATACAAGCTTATAAAATATTTGAACCAACGAAAGCAAGAACAACAAAGACCCGAGTTTCGTGTTTTATAAACAGGCAAACACGCCCTATTCTATTCTACGGACGGTTAATTGAGCAATATAATTTGACACCTTACGGCGTAGTGAATAGCCAATTATTAATATGGGCCCTTGATTAATTGTGATATCAGCATTTAATTTTCGTGTTAACAGTGCGGCGTGGCGCGCGGCCATTGTGCGTCGCTCGCCTTTGTAAGCCGTGACGTTTCAATTTTGAATAAATTAAATTTCGAACGCTTCATTTTTTTCGAGCTTTTTTGGCTTTACCAACGAAATGAGCTTGCGGCCAATGTTATAATTTATTGTCGCTTTTGTACTGAGAATAGAATTTGTTGTTTATGTCGTTTGTCTTGTGTTATTTTTTTCCGTCTGTAATATTATTAACGTCATCCAATATGTAGAATAATCTATTTCGAAAACTAAATAGATTGTAATATTAAACTACCTATGATTAATCACTATAATATATGACCATCAAATATAATTAAAAGCTTCTTTCACTTATTATATATTTGCTTTTTTCAAAATGTAGGTAGGTACTTGAACACGCCTACGCATACCTATTTAAGAAATATTACAAATGGAAACAGATGTCCACAGCTTATCAACATTATTTTTTAAAAAACCTTAAACATCCACACATTTAAAAAGTAGCTAATAAAAATTGGTTTCAGTTAGCTACTGGCCAATGAGCTGATCCAATTATCGCGTTTATGGCGGCAATTTGGAAGATGGCTGTGCTCGTTCCAAATTTGAAAATTCGAAGCTGGCAAACCAATGAGTTTTATCCTAATTTTATTATACGGCTGTTACGATTAACCTATAACATTTTGTTGGCCATTCGGGAAATAGATATTTTAATTTATAGTTTTATAACGTATATTAATATTGTAAACAACTTTTATTGACATAAACAGGAGTTATGGCGGATAAGGTAATATGTCTGATTTATATGTGTTCTTTATTGATTACGGAAACATATGAATTCGTTACAACATTTTTTGTCTTCTACGTTAGTTACTTACTGAGTAAATGATGCTCACTTCACTTTTGGAATAAGATTTTTTTTAGAATACGAGTATGATTACCTACTATTTTTTTTATTGTATAGGCGGCAAACGAGCATACCTATCGCCTGATGGTAAGTGATTACCGCCGCCCATGGACACCCGCAACACCAGAGGTGTCACAAGTGCGTTGCCGGCCTTTGGGAGATGGGAAGGGGATGGGCTATGGGCCTCCTGTATCCTCACTCACTCGGTGAAACAGTTTTCGGTTTTCTGTGAGGCCATGGTATCACTCCGGTCGAACCGGCTCATACATGCCGAAGCGTGGCTCTCACTCGGTTAATGACTGCGGGTTGCTAGGACAATGTAAATAAGAATCATTAAAAGGTAAGCAGCGCTGATATTTTTTAACCCTCGATATGTTTAAGAGGTGTTACATGTTTGCAACATACAAAGGCTTGTGAATATAATTAATAATAATTATAATTAAATACAGATCAATTCCCATCACCGATTCATTTCCATCATTTAACCCGAAAACAACAAAGTAAATTGGTTACTTAATGAAGCGAAATAATTATGTTAACTAACGTATTTAAAGCCACTCTGGGGGAACGGGTATTATGTTCCACCCAACACAAAGGGAGGATCCTCCGACCAGGCGAGGTGATCATGCCTGGCGGGCCACTGCCCAGCAGTTGATGTTGGGATGTTGTGTATATGATAATCGGCGCGAGAACTTCTACTGTGCGATTCAGGATTGGTAGTTTATTCGTGTTGTACGTTGCTCCGTAGATCAGTGTATCTTCGGTAGATGGCGCTGTATGTAGAGGTCGCCACACCACGCTTTAAAACATTATTGACATGACTATAGACTCTAGTATAGATGTCTCATTCTTACATGTTTTATTATGTGTATTTTATTTAAATATGTAGCTAATATTTAAAAAAATATTTATTATCAACTTACGGAACACGAACTCAATTATAACATTGGTAACTATATTAATGACTGACTCGGTTTTATTCAGATCACGATAAGTAATACTATGAATGATTTCAC
Source organism: Spilarctia lutea (assembly GCA_916048165.1). Lineage (NCBI taxonomy): Eukaryota > Metazoa > Arthropoda > Insecta > Lepidoptera > Erebidae > Spilarctia > Spilarctia lutea. The sequence continues at coordinate 16,240,981 of OU696479.1, forward strand.
CGTCACTCAATCACCGTCGACCGTCAAATCAATTTTTCAGCGCCGGTGACTTTAATATGAATAATATTCATATTAAAGTCACCGGCGCTGAAAAATTTAAAAACTACTGAAAACCACGATCTTATAATTGTATATTCTTCTTATAAAAAGTAAATAGGTATTCCACTCTAGACACACACATAGCAGGCTCATTTAAATTTACAGTTCTTAAAAAACCTAACCTTTTTAATTTTCGAACAGTAGAATGTAAAGAAACATAACATCAAATTTGCCTACATACTTGTCTATGCACCGTGAAAACTTTACACCAAAATATATTAAAGAAAAACAATCACAACTTTCTTATGTTGGTACTAATGTGTTTTTAATCACTGCGAACGCGTGCACACGGGTTTCTATAATTTCACAGCCTCGCACCTGTTACTAGATGAAGTGATTTGGTGCTCAAAAGTATTCTAAGTTACATTTTTAGATATTTTTTTTCAGTTTTGTTTTTAATTAACAAGTTGACTACTGAAATTAGATAGGTGTCATCACATCGCTTTTTAGACGCCAATAAGCATTACTATAATGAGATAGGTATGTTTTAGGAATCGCTGTTTAACATACATAATTAGAATTGTATATTAAGGGTTATACTTATAAGGTTGACCCGGCAAACGTTGTTTTGCCATGTATATTATTTCTAGGAAATTATTTTTTAGTTTAATAAAAATAACATAAAAAAAAATCTTGCAAAAAAATTTAAGTTTTTAATTAATAAATAAAAAAGAAAGAAAAAGATTGGTTGATCGTAGAGGGGTTAAAATTTAGCGTTGTATGTCTTTTTGTATGCTGATCATAAAAAAAATAAAAACAAAAAGGTTTGTCCAAAAAAAGTGGGTCACCCTTAACATTTAGGGGGATGGAAAACGGATGTCCGATTCTCCACCCGAGCCGATATGCACGCTAAGATTCACGAAAATCAGTCGAGCCGTTTTGGAGTAGTTCAATTACGAACATCGTGACATGAGAATTTTATAAATTAAAAAGTTTTATTTACTTTTTTATTAATAATGCTAAAATACACAGTACACTAACGTACACTAAGATTAAGCAGAATTATTGAAACACGTCGATGTCGATTGTACTTTTGTATTAAGGCTTAGGACAATTATAGGTACTTATGATGTCTTTATTTCTCTACGATGCTTGACAATTTCCTAAAGACCCATAACTCGGAGTCACAACAGAACCAAATCAATTTAGTTCACGCGAAGAGATCATTAAAGTTGAATTAAAGCTATCTGTGTTAGCCGTTCGGCGTGAGAACCGCTCTCTGCCACTCACTCATTCGTTCGTTCACGACTTGCTAATAGGGTGTATAGAAATTCATAATTGACAGGATAAATGGCACTACTATTATTTTTGAAGATTAAGTCATTTAGTACATGAATACGATAAATAGAATACTTTCTACACGTTTAGCTAAATCCCTCAGTACATAAAAAGCAGCAGTATATTAAACAGAAAACGTGTTTTTTTGCATTGTCCTCATTCGTGATGAGGATGGTGACCACCACTCTTGGAATCTACTTGTGCGTTCCATCAGATAGAGTGGAGTTAAATTAAATAATGTAACATAAAAGAATAAAGTGGACAAATTTATTTCTAAAAATATTATAGTGTGAAGTTTATTTTTGACTACGACTAAAAATAAAACTGCTCTGTGCGAGTTCATTGATAATATAAAATATACAGTAGTGTATAAAGTTGTCGCTAGTTCAAAGTACTCTCAATTTCAGCATTTGGCTCCCTGTAAGAAGAGATCAATAACAAAACTCTTGTTTAATAAAATAAGGAATATGAGTTCTGAAAAATATACGTATAACAACATCTTACATCGTATTAAGCCTTAAACTATACCTGCTTACAATTTTAAGACTGTTATATTCTAAAAGAAGTGTCCCGAAATTTCAGAATCGATGTCCCCACCACAATCTTCCAAGTGTCAATCCTGTTCCCATATTAATTCACAGTTTGTGTCGCAGTGACAGTTGGTAATGTGTACCGATTTGTCGCAGGGTACACCATTACACCTCCTTTGTGAACGACAAGTGATATTGAGGACTTTGACTCGCATTGTCTATGCTTTTAATTTGAATGTGGAATAGAAATTGTAACTGTTTTTTTTTATAGATAGCTGCAAAACGAACACTGCCTGATGGAAAGCATGAATAGTATCCAAGAGTAGTGGCTACCAACCTCATTGCGAATGTGGACCATGCATTTGTTATTGGCGTTAAGCAATTATGGAATAGTGAGAAAATTATAACAAACCAGATGTATCTGCCAAACATGTCACATATTTTTGTTTCTTTGATGTGAAATGAGGAATAAAAACCAAGCAAAAAATAAGTATGACCAATCTTTGGATCGGGATGTAGGTACCTGTATTGTGTCAAAATATTAGCTTACCTATTCATTCCGGAATTTTTTGAGTTACCGAAACATATATAAATCAACTTGTAATTTCTAATATCGAAATTGATCAGAATTTGGGATTTTGTAAAAAGAAATTAAACTGGTCAAGAAAATTGCTCAAATAATTGTGGTGCAATCCTTGCTCTTTTCCTGATTGCCGGCAATAACTATTGCTTCCTTTCCCCTGCCGCCCGAATTACCGGCACCTCCTGCGTGGTCTTCCCTTTTTATTTACCTTTTCTTTAAATTTTTAAAGTGAAACTTCTATAGAATCGTTGCGATGTCAAACCGGATGCAACGGAAAAAACAACAGGTAAGAGACACAAATACAAAATGTCGCCATTAGTGAGCCAGAGCGAGAGAGCAAATGTCGGTCTTATTCTTTTGTCGATTTACTGAAGTGTCACTTCTATCGTTTCATCGATCGTTATCGTACACAAACCTTTTTTATTTATATTTTTCTTTTAATTCCTAAATTGCCCAATTGTCAACTATTACATAAATAGTGTGCAAGGTGTAGGCTCTTAAAACGCTTCTACCACTCTTTCAAGGATATAAATGTAATTATAAATACTGTATAAAATGATAAAATCATCATTTTGAACAGAATAATCGTTACTTTGATAGATGGAATGGTTGAGCGACGGTATCTACCTTAGAATAAGTTCCATTACTAATGCTTGTAAATATGTTTAAATACACACCTCTTTGTAAACTTTCTACATAGAAAATAATAACTATTCAAGACGGTAGCTGCACATAGACAATACAACCATAAACAAATACTTCCCCATCAATAACTAAACACAACGGGCGTTAACAAACTGAAAACAATACGTACTTTGTGATGCGCGAGCGCATAGAAGCTCAACAACTTTTGTAGCTATCTCTTTCTGACACTGGAGGTGTTTATGCCGCTGTCTTTTTCACATTGACATGTTAATAAAGTCTTTGATGCGAGCGCCCCGCCCACACCATGAACGACGGTTCCAGACACTTTTAAAGTATGATTATGGTATGCTATTGCGCTTGCGCACCAAGTTTATTACAACTGCTAGATGATTTCACGACTGCGCAGATTTGAATGCTTTTAAACCGAATTACAATGTTTTGCACGTAAACTGAAATGAGTACTTACCTATTTTCAATGGTTTTTGAACGTCTGAACCATGCTCTTGAAAAATACCTTGTAAATTATGTAAAGTAACATAAGGTTCAACAGAAACGTTCAAATATTTCATGATTTGAATAAAAAAGCCAGGATTTTTTGATTTATGTTGGTAATAGCTTATATGTGCCGAGCCACGCTTCGGCATGATTGAGCCGGCTCGACCGGAGTGATACCACGGCCTCACAGAAACCCGGTGTGAAATAGCGCTTGCGCTGTGTTTCACCGAGTAAGTGAGAATACCGGAGGCCCAGAAATTTTTACTCTCGATTATTGACACTAGGTGGAAGTGAATTAAATTCTAGAATATAACATTTAATGTGATCCACAAATTGTTATTCTGTGTCTAAGGGTTCCTTGTGTACGTCTCCCACGTCAGAGTAATAATCTCGCTCTAAGAGAATATCTTTTTTTAAAAAAAAGATCGATAAAAAATACTTTTTGTACCACATTTTAATAAATGAGGTGCGAGTGGTGTATCACGGGTATGCGATAATTCATGCATCTGTGCCTACTTCTTGTTTAATTTTGTCGCTTTTTTGTTATGTTATGTATTTGTATTGCTTTGCTATGGAAGAGCGGAGCTTCCTAACACAGGCATTACTTGCTTAAAGGGAAGCTCCAAACACTAAACATATAATGTAAACTTTTAAAGCAATAAAGTATTTTGTATTTGTAGAAGGTATGAAAAGATTTCATCACTTTCTAACCGAAAGACAAATGATTTAGTTTCCTCACAAGTTTGCCTAAAGCAATGCCACCATCACTCATGGCAATCATATAGAAAATATAACCGTGCCTCGTTTGCACTATCATTTAAATAGACTACGCAAATATGTAACACGTTCCAGTGTAATATGTATCATCTACTCGCAATCAATCATATGTAAAGTAAAAAAGCGATAATATATACTTATTTTTGTTAATGTAATCATGTGGTACATTTCTATTAGACATTAATCTGGCAAAGGCGAGAGCTTGTTCAGTCTAAGTATGTTTTAATTACGGGCCACGGGCGAAACGGCTGAATGTTAATAATAATTATAGGGTCCGCTCCGACTGAGGCCCGTTTAGATCGTGTGGTCATAAGTAGGGCAGAGCTCGGCCATGTCATGTAAAATATACATTTTTATAAACTACTAGCTGACCGGACAAACGTTGCTTTGCCATAAAGGGGAATATATATGTTGTAGAGGTGGGTCAATAAAAATCGCGATGGAAAAATAGGGGTTGATCCTAGAGGGTTGAAAATTTAGGGTTGTATGTATTTACTAAGGCTGTATCATAAAAAAATAGAAATTAAAAATTCTGTCTAAAAAATAAAAAAAAATTTTAGGGGTGGACTACCCCTAACATTTAGGGGGAAGAAAAATAGATGTTGGCCGATTCTCATAGATACCGGATAAGCACAAAAAATTTCATCAAAATCGGTCAAGCCGTTTTGGAGTAGATCGATTACGCACCCCGTGACACGAGAATTTTATATATTAGATTAGTTGAATAACCGTTTCATATTACGTATTCTCTCAAGAAGATATTACTTTTTATTACAGAAATTTAACGTTTTAATCGAATCATTAATTTTTATCTTATATTTACTCTTTGATGTGTAACTTTATAAATCTTATTAAATAATTTTTCTAATCACAAATACAACGAGGTAACATGAAAATGAATTGTGCAATAATTTGGTTACATATATTTATTAATGAACTATGTCCGATATTTATTATAGACAGAAGAAAATACTAGAAGTAAGAACTGTCTCTAGGTCTTCACCTGATATTGAATAATTCATTCAGAGTGTAGAAGCATCAATAATCTTACAATAGCTTTCTTTTTAAGCGCCTTTGAAGGCCTTTTACTTAATTTAAATTATGTGAATTCATGGCCCATGCCCAGCGGTAGACATCTTTCGGCCTTCAGGGAGGCTGATACAAATTTTTCATAACCGTCAAATTGCGTAGGTATTTGCTGCAGTACTAGTTTAGTGTATCCATTTCTGTTTGGTAAAAGTAAGTATATTACATACTAGATGACTCAAGCAACCTCGTTTAAGTCCCTTATTGCCCGTAGTGTGTAATATTTTTCCCCGGTTTTCATAACATTGTTTATTAGTACTCCGCTCCTATTGGTATCAGCGTGATGATATATAGCCTATAGCCTTCCTTGATAAATAGACTATCCAACACTGAAATAATTTTTCAAATTGGACCAGCGGTTCCTGAGATTAGTGCGTTCAAACAAACAAACAAACTTCAGCTTTATAATATTAGTATACATTTACACGAGGCAGACTTAATATTATTTGTAAATATTACAAAAACGAATTTTAATTTATGTCAACTTAGTATATAATTCCGTGATGATTTAGTTGTAGCATGTAGTACGTGAGTAAGTCAACTAGCGCATGTGAACAGATCACATCTGCGTATTGACGCCTCCGCCGTACAACGCTTACGATTCCTGGTTGAGTTGTAATCGTAATTAGAGGCGAAATGAGCCCCGCAGTGATGTTCGAACCTCCTTAATTACTCATTAAATAGCAGGGAAACGTAACACGTTGGATTATAAACTAATTAATGTTGTAGCCTTCGTAAATTAATATACGAAGTACACTTTGAGTTGATGACTTCATCTGCCAGTACAGATTTTAAACTTGAAATTCCTTAGTTATAGATATTTAGAAAGTCCTTTTTTTTTCTTTAAATTATCCTACTACTATTATAAAGGCGAAAGTTTGTAAGTATGGATGTATGTATGTATGGATGTTTGTTACTCTTTCACGTAAAAACTACTGAATGGATTTGAATGAAACTTTACCACAATATAGCTTATACATCAGAATAACACATAGGCTACTATTTATAAAGATATAGCTTCGCCTCGCGGCGTTGCCCGCAGTTATCATCGTACCGCGGGTAGCACCGCGGGGTTCAGCTAGTAATCTATATACGAGTATATTAATACGTGAAGTAGACACTTTGTTACCCTTTTAAAAGTTTGTTAAATGTTTACTTATATATAGAAGAAGTGCAGAAAACTAATAAAGAAATTAAACGAATTATGGTCGAACTTTGACTGCTTCGTTGACCTGGTTGCTAGCGTATGCAACTTAACTGCTAGTCAAGAAGGCTCGGGTTCGATTTCCGAGTCGGGCCAGTTGATATATCGTGTTTTCCGTATATGAAATTCTTATTAACTTGTCCGGAGTATGGAAAATGGCGGTGTTACCCGGCCCGTGCCTTGGAGAGCACGTTAGTCATCGTAATCGTTATTGAGAAGTCAGTGCCCTCAAATATACTGACGCTAGTTTCAATCTTCGAATTCAGTTCACTCTTCCTTGAGAGTGAATTGAATTCCTCAGAAATAATCATGGATAAGGCTAGTTTTTTTTTTTAATTTTTATTGAATAGTGGGCAAACGTATCATCTGAAAGTAAGCGATTACCGCCGCCCATGGACACCCGCAACACCAAAGGCGTCACAAGTGCGTTGCCGACCTTTGGGGGATGGGGAGAGGGAATGCGGGGAGGGGTTGGTGTATGGGCCTCCGGTATCCTCACTCACTCGGTGAAACACAGCGCAAGCGCTATTTCACACCGGTTTTAAAAACCGGTGTGTAATGTGTGTACCGGTGGTAAAACTAACGACCACTGTAAGTAGTGATTGAATACTTTTTTCCATATATATAACTATTTAACTGAGAAAACTTAATATCACTGAGATAAAACTACGAAGATTAACTTATAATCACATAAAAACGTATCGAAGCGAGGTACATTTACAGTAATCATATCTTCGAATTTCTCTTAAACTAGTAATGGGAATCTATATATCATTAATGATAGGCATTACATGGACTGGATGCAAGAAGCAGTAGCACTGGCTGATATGAATTGTGAGAGGCATCTGTCGGTTGAAACGGGCTAATGATAATACCACTTTCATTAATTGCAAACATTTTTTGACCAAACTAATTTAATCTCTCCTGACCTGAATTAGGCTCCCTTGGGCCATCAAAACACCATAAATCCCTCATAAAATCTTCATTTTCTTCTATTCGACACATAGTAATTTATAAACAGCAATTTCCTAACAAAGTAACGAGGCAATATGCAGCGTGAGTCCATGAACGCACATGAAAACATCTAAATTATGTTATTCCGTTCGACATTTTAACTCTAACACACCCACGGAATACTAGTAAACGAGGGAAAACAATGTTAAACAGATAAATGGCATATAATAAACGACTTCGCCTATGAATTATCAAATAACTCACATCCGACCAAAGGCTGCAATTTCAGGGAGACTGGGAGTTTTAGAATGTTTTTCCCAAGAATTAGGGTAACGTGTCGTAAGAATTAAGGAGGCGCTAATGAATAAAAGCGATAGATTATTACCTAAAGAAATGGATAAAAAGGTTCTTGGAACATAGAAAACTACTTTATTATATTTTAGATATTAAAATTAACTTTACGTTCGAGTTCCTTTTAGTTGTACATTAGAAAATGTCCTTCAAGTTCAAGTCATATATTTAAAACATATACCTACCTATAGAAACTTTATTGTACAAAATACGAAAGATAACATAATTACTTAATCATTTTTGTTTCTGTTTGAATTTTTGTTTGTACGATTTAAATTGACTATTTGTCTGAATTTAATTTTATCACTGTTAATTTATTACTGGACAATTAAAATAAGGTAATCAATTGTCTAGGGTGGAAGGCGCTGACGACTGTAACACAATGAATATTAGTACGGTCGTCATCGATAACCTCTTATTAACGTGAATTGTCTGGTCTTTTTAAATATGTAAATTTAGAAATGGAAAATAAGAGAAAATTGTAAAACAAGAGATTAATAGAAATAAATATTATTATTATTATTATTATATCTTCTATCAACTACCATTTAATGTTATGCCTAATCTAATATTACAAAAAGGTACAGTTTGTAAGGTTTTATTGGGTAATATTTGGATGCACTGAACCGATCTAAAAAATATTTAATATACCGAATAATGATTACCGTGATTATCTAATAAACACGCGGGCGAAAATGTGGGTAAAAGCAAGTAGTACAACAAAATTAAATTGTATAATTTGTCTTATGCATTCCAAAACTAAGAATTCAGAAATCGTTTCATAATAATTCAATGTCGACGAATACAGAACAATAAAATGTATTAACAAAATTTATCAACAAAAAAATACGGTAAACTATAATTTAAGTATGGCAACTTCACTAGAGGCCTAGGGACTATCAAGCAGCGATATTAGCGCAATTTGCCGCAACTAACAACCCTCCACCTGCCAGTAAACTAATAACAGCTAGCCTATATCAATAAAAGCCATTAACATCGATCAGGGACTATCTGTCGTAGAACATTACCTCAAATTGTGTTAAACGTCTCATAATAACACATTCGTGAGTTTGTCCGACAGTCGGAGTGTTGGGTTGTGGGTCCGGGAGCGACATGAATTGTGCCGCTGGTATACCGGAGATACGACGGAGTAATGCGATAATAACATCGGGAATGACGTGTCTGATTGAGTTGTTTGAAACCTTTTCGATTTAATATTGAACGCAATTTTCATTGTTAAAGCAAAACAAGCTTGTACGCAAGTTGCAATATTATTTTCTAAGTGTGGTTTTGTATTATAAGAAATTTAATTGGCCATTTAGAGAGGATAGTAGACTCACGAAAGGAACTTATAGACAGAATGTGTGTGGAAATGTCGGAAGAGATCGTCCAGGGCGATAATTTACCGACCAAATTAGTGATGTACTTAAAAAGGGTAACATAAAGAGCACTAGGAACCGACGAGCATGTATGCAGCGATTGATGAATGTGGACGAAGCAAAAGAGGTGTGTCAGGACCGAAGTAAGTCGAGATCAATTGTCTCTGCCTACCCCTCTAGGAAAAAGGTATGACTGTATGTATATAAATGTAATAATTGATAACGTATTGATAAATAGTAAACATTCTTTACTACACACTTGGCATAAACGGTTTACTTGACAAATTTGCCTGAACATTTGAATTTTACGGAATATCCGGTGTATGTTGAGCAATTGTACAGGTTTCCATAACTATTCAGGTAACTCACAATATTTATTTATTTTTTCCTTTTTTTGCAGGTTTATACACCTGTGCAAGAAAAACTGATTATGTAGTGGTCTTCCCTGAGTAGTCTTTAGTTGCGAGAGGATTGCAAGAGAAGCCAGCATCGAGATCTGCTGCTGAGGAAATAATAAAATTTATATTTTATAATTTATTTTTATTTATAGTATGTTTGTGGCGACCTACAGCGCAACAACAACACAACATACTACAACTCCATCTACCGCAGACACACTGAACTACAAAGTAATGTACTACACTAAGAAACTACCAATCCTGAATCGCGCAATAGAAGTTCTCGCGCCGATTATCATAAATACGAAATCCCAACATCAACCGTAGGGCTGTGGCCCGGCAGGCATGATCACCTCGCCTGGTTTGAGGATGTGCACTCCCACAGCAAGTGCAGCCAGCAACCTTGGCCTCAACAGGGATACACCACACGCAGGAAGCGACCGCTCCAGGCTGGTTACCCCTACTGGTGAGTCTTAGAAAATGTGCTGTAAAGTACGACGTGTAAATATATCTATTTTTTTTTTATTTACTTACATATAATTATCATTTATCATTTAATAGAGATACATTACAGTTCATTTTAACCTTCAGCTTTGACATATATATTTAAGTATGTAATTAACTGTATATTTATCTTATTCCTTGTTTGTATTTATATGTATTACTATAACGGTATTTTATGTTTTCTCTCCATCCAATGGTTGTCTGTAAGAGATTGCCTCCGGGCGATGAGGTCGCCAATTGTACTTCCCTAATTTTAAGCTTACGTTGTAATGCATCTGGTGTACAATAAATTGATCCTCACTCACTCGGTGAAACACAGCGCAAGCGCTATTTCCCACCGGTTTTCTGTGAGGCCGTGGTATAACTCCGGTCGAGCCGGCCCATTCATGCCGAAGCGCGGCCCGCCCACGATAAATATACAAGCTAATAATAATTATTTTCTACAAACAATCTTATAAGTAAGATATCACTACAGGTAATGGATTACCCACTGAAGCGGTCATCTGCGTAATTATTTTTTTTTTTTTTTTTAAAAAGACAACTCCCACATTAGGAATAAACATCCTGTGTCGTGGGGGACTTTACAAACATACATGAAACGGACACAAAGAACATCCAGACTCGGGACAACAATTCGTGGATCACACAAAGTGTTGTAGGTACCGCGTGGGATTTGAACCCACGACACTTGGCGCAGTAGCAAGCGGCATGGCGACCGCTGACACCACTCGGCCAACCGTGCAGTCAATATAATTAAACTTACCTAATTGAACGGTCCAATATTCCTGTGATTTAGAACATAATATATATATTAGGTAATCTACGTATATTATCTGACTTGACTGACTGATTCATACACGTCGAGCCTACTTACGGGGCGAAAAACTGAACAAATCATACTCATCATATCTAAACCAGTGGCGTCTCTAGGCCGTGAAGCGCTCGTGTAAAATCATTACTCTAGGGCCCATTAGTAAACGTAGCGCCCTTTAGTAAGCGTAGCGCCCTTTATTAAAAGCGCAGAATCATTACAAGTGCCGCGGCCGGCGCCTCTAACTCCGCTGCGCCTGTGTGTACCCTTCACTACTTATAGGTAAAAACGCTTGACTAAATCTGTCATTAGTCCCTTGACTATGCTAAAATTCGATTGTTTAGAATGATTTTTTAAATCTATCTTCTACATTTTTACACAGTTAGATCTTACTGCTTTGGGTTGTAGAGAAGTGGCCAGTTATACATAGGAATGGTCGAGAAACATCAACTAGTCTAAATGAATCCTTTTTTATTCGGATTTTTTTGGATGATACGTTTTTGTTTGAAATATCACCGCCTAGAGGTGAAGTAAGGGATAAAAGAAAAGATAGATATAAGAAGTAATCAAGCGAGAGAAGTTGCTGAAGAAAATAGCAAAAACTAAGTAGTTTAAGATGTAAGTACTACAACCTTTCGTACCACAAAATAAATTAAAAAACTAAAGTAACACTTTGTACTATCGACTGCAAACTTTCTTGTAATGAACTTTAATTATGTTTATTTTATTTTCATCTATACGCTTTTCTTAAGGGCAAATCCAAAGCAAATTGCAACTATCAAGGCAAACACTAAACTTGTTGTTTCATCTTTTTGAATCGTCAAATTTGACACAACAAGATTTCACATTAAAGAATTTTGAACTATTTAATATCCTTTAAAATGAACACCGAAAGGATTAAACCCTTTATTTATTGTAATTGTGGCGAATTTAATATAAGTATTCACTATTTTATAGTGGTTACAAAACTAGTAGGTTTACTTGTAATTACATTCGTATACCTATTTTCGAATTTCACATCAGTACCTCTTATTTCCCTCCCCAACGTTGGTCAGACACCCTTATCTTTCGTCTCTTTCGCTCTAATTGGTTGCTTGAGCCTCTGAATCCAATTAGTGGTGAGCGGAAGCGGGTACACTGAATTTATTATGCTGGTCTTGTTTAGTTTCTAGCCTTTTAATTGAAACGTAGTGCGTAAACTGCTACTCGAATAATTAATATGGCTTTTATGTGTTTTATTTAAGGTAAAGTAGAGATTAAAATAGTAAACATAAAACTATATGTTAAAAAATGTATTAACTGCACCATAAAATTCAGTAATATTTCTAAAAACATATGACGACATCTAAGAATATTACATAAAATATAACTAATTGGTAACTATAAAACAAACTTTATAACCACGTCTTTTTAAAAAAAAATATAAAAGGAATATCCAAAACAGTAACTACTATTGCCATCTCTTGACAAGTAGTAACAAATATCAATTTAAATATTTGAGCCATCTAGTGACGAAAAGAAATAAATCAAAAAAGGTTTACATAAAGGATTATTATTACACACAAGCGACAAAAGATGGCATTATTTTAAGTAAAAGTGGTGTTTAAATTCCAATTACATTAAATTTTCAGTTTCATTCACTCTTTGTATAGTCTGTCAATTTCTTTTTAACTAACGCTAGGCCTGGGTTTGACGTTTTGTTTTGTCTGTCAGAAAGTGTGAAAATGTGAATAGTTTGTATTCAAGACAAAGTTTCAACGAAACTATAAAAATAAAATTAAAAATATTTAAAACTAAATGAAAACCCCTGTTGAAATATTTTAAACCTTAATTAGTGTTAGTATAAGCTTCAGGAGACATAAAACATCCAAAATGTTAGTTTTACAAAAGTGCCTTTCTAATAAATGTTTCACTTTTTATTTACGATATTTGATTTTGTGTTTCGTTTGTTTTAGGAGTTTCGTGGATCTTGCAACGCTGACTTTGCATCGACGGAATGAACTTGAGGCTAGATTGAACATTTTTTACGAAAAATGTGATCGCGCCGTTGACGACATAAAAAAATTGCAAAAGAAGGTAAGTGGCTAAAATAAATTGACGGGTCACTGTTTTATATAATTTAGAAACTACGATATTTAACAGCATCGTGCTTGCGCTGCATAGAGTAGCGCATACTAATTTTAACACTCCATAGATCTTCATATAATTTGTTTTAAATTTATGGGGTTTTAAGTACCCTATTTTTGTTTTACGCAAGACTATTGTTATGTATTCCAACTAGAATACTTTTCTTCATTACGCAATGGAATGTGTCTTGATGACCAACATGACAGTTTTATGATAAGTAAGTTTATTTTAGAGAGACACATTAAGTTTCTATTAGCTAAGTAAATATCTACTGTTGCATTTAAACTTTCTATGCTATCGTTTTACTCATTAAGGGAGTCTCACCACTTTGTGTGGTGACTATTTCATTCACACGGTCACCACTGCATGTGGTGAGACTCCTGACTCCTCCAGAGACAAGATTCTGTTTCTATTCATACTCTTATTTGAAATGAAAGTCGTCGATATCATTTAATGAATTCTGGTTAGGTCATAAATAAAAGTACATTAGATTATTTTTTGCACCTCCGAAAATATGTAAATTTAGTCTTTAGTAGCTGCACGATAAGGTTTTAAATTCCTCACTTATCACGTAGGAACACTATACTATTAAAAAGTAAGCCATAGGTTAATCTGAGATGTGAGCTACCTCCAAACCAAATTTTTATCGAAATTAGTCTATTCATTTGTATACTCTTCACTTCTTCAAGTAACAAATATATGAACACCCACACTCACAAACTTCGCCTTTGTAACATTAAAACCCCCACAGACTAGGTTTCTTAATCAGTATGAATATGCATATGCATGCGTACATTGTAATGATATGATAAGTCAATTAAATGAAACTATTGGCTGATTAAAATGTTTGTTATCTGCGGGTACTCTTTGTGTGATTTCTTTAATTCTTAATCTTGAGTAATTAACAGTGTGTACAAGCTGATATCATTAGTATTATTTAATAGTTCATTGCTGGACACAGGATTCTCCTTTTAAAGGAGGTTTTGTCCTAGTTCATCACAGACAAGTTGTCAACCATAACCCTAATTACAAAATGTACCTGAATGATTTTCTAAATCTGAATCCTAGCTAGATCAATTTATTGTCCCCGAAACCCCCTGCACATTAAATTTTGGGAAAAAATGTTGCAGCCATTTCCGACATTCAGATTACATTTATACAAGAACTAGCTGAACGCCGCAAGACGAAGCTAGTATCTTTATAAATTGTAGCCTATGTGGTATTCTGATGTGTTAGCTATATTATTGTAAAGTTTCATCAAAATCCATTCAGTAGTTTTTGCGTGAAAGCAACAAACATGCTCACTAACTTTTGCATTTATAATAGTAGGATTTCTTGTTTAAAGGTATAAGATAAATAGATCAATGATACGCATACAAAAATAGAATTATACTCTTTCTAAGTTCCTGTCAAATTTAACAGTTGTTAGATGGAAACATACTTTGCAAATTCTTTTATACAATATTTTTAAAAGACTATTTTTAATTTTGAGATACACTCACTACAAGTAAAAGCATTTATAGAGAAATCTCATGTGATACTGTATAGTCATTGACATGAGAATCTATACATCTATACAAATGAACAAAATTGGAGTTTCTGTTTGTAATATTAAAATATTTTTTTACTAAATGCATATATATTATATACACAGTACATATACCAAAAGATTTAAATTTCTGTCTGTTTGTTCTGGCTAATCTCTGGAACAGTTGGAGCTATTTTGATGGCACTTTCACTGGTAGGTAGCCAAATGATGCAAGGATTTGGGCTACTTTTTTTAGACTAGAGAAAAAACACAGCTTCTCTAGCAAATTTAAAATAATATAGGTAATTGAATTGAGATCCCCCTGGATACCACAGGCAGGTGGATATATCGGCCTACCTACGACTTGTAGATGACACCCTCTTATGTAAGAACCCCGATGTTACCTCTCTGTACGCGCGCATTCTGTAGCGCTCGCGTCGTCACCCCAGCTTACTTCTGCTAGGGTGATAGATAACTTCACCAGTCACCCCTAGGCTTGCGCTTATGGAGGACGAAGATCGTCTTGCGATCTCTGGTATCTACGTAATCGTTCTAAACTTCTCCCGGTTCTCTCTTCACCATCTCCTTCACAATCATAACTTTTTTTTTTTTTTTTTTTAATCTTTATTTAAGGAGCTTAGCCACAATTTTGACTATGTCGCTCCATCATAGCCACTGTTTTAATTTACACAATTCTTATAAATTCAGCATATAAATCATATAAGGCCTTAGCTGCATCTGTTGAAGGACTGGCCAGGATGCTGTTACATCTTCCAACATCCATCAACTTATCACTAAACAATCTACTTCTAAGTTGTCACAATCATAACTTGCTCAGAGCAAGAAACGGCAAAGATCCACGCGCTCTCGCTCCGTATCATTATGATCGCATCCACGGTTGAACACAACTGACGGAAATTAAACTAGTTGTTCGCGACATCCGGCCCTACCCTGAAAAGATGCTTGACGAGGCCACTCTTACAATGAGTTTGCAAGCCTCTTACTATCATTTTACATCTAAGAATTCCTCAAACCAAAATTGTAATTCGTTTTCTCTTAATATAATCACAAATTTTAACATAAAAGAAACCGACTTCAAGAACTCGAATTGGGACCACACGGAAAGCACCGGCTTTCAAATAAAAAAAGAATCATCAAAATCGGTTCTACCAGTCGAAAGTCATGACGAAACAAACATAAAAAACATACAGTCGAATTGAGAACCTCCTCCTTTTTTGAAATCTGTTAAAAATAGGGCTAAGAACAGGAAAATTAAAATGACCTGATAATCACCAGCAGGAATGGATAGGATTGCCAACGTGCAAATAATATTCTTAACGTTTTTATTTCAGAACATGTTGACACCAAAATGCTTTAAATTTTATATGTTTATAAAAAGAGCATTCCGAGATATAACACGAAATATACTGTTACAATACAGAAAGTAATTTGTTTACAAATAATTCAATAGTGTGTGACCCCGCTCCTTTTCACATGCGCTCACATGCTTAGGTATGTCGTATTGTTGAGCAAGCTGCCTGCCTAGTCATAGTTAACTCGTTGTGAAGACGCCAATGACACTTTAAGAACCTCTTTTTTATATTTTTCGTCGGTTTTTGACCTCAATTTCTGCACCCGCAACTTCGGTCGCATTTAACATTCGCTTACATCAATCTGTTTGTAAGTGACCCCGAATTTAAGCAGGAGGTCGCGAGCTCGATTTCCATCCAGGAGAAATGATTTCGTAATGAGCACGATCATTTTCTCTGTGACTGAAATGTATTATATATGAATTTAGACTGCCTCATTGGTCTAGTGGTTAGCGTAAGCGACTGCAGATTAAGACTCGGACTATTGGACTGTTGTTGTTTTCTCACAAGAAAATTTTATTGGCAGCCCAGAGTACGGTAGACGGCGGTGTATTCCGTCTGTGCTTAGTGAGGTTTGCCTCAAGTTTTTCTTTTCTATACTAATATTATAAAGAATATATTATGAAGAGTTTGTTTGTTTGAACGTGCTAATTTCAGGAACCGCTAGTCCAATTTGAAAAGTTATTTTAGTGTTGAATAGTCCATTTATCGAGGAAGGCTATAGGCTATATATCATCATGCTAAGACCAATAGGAGCGGAGCCCCAATGAAGAATGTTTAAAAAACGGGGGAAAATTATTACACTACGGGCAGTAGTAGACGTAAACGAGGTTGCGAGGGTCAGCTAGTTTATGATATAGGAGGCAGACGAGCGACATCACAAGTGCTTTGCAGCCCTTTTAAGAGGGAATACGCTCATATATTTTCCTATTCTCTTTGCAGTGATATTAATCGCGTAGTTTGCTCCCTTAGCCGGCTCTTACGATATCAATAGTATGAATAGGGGTGGTAGTAGGTACTCCGTATTCTTAATCCCTCACCACACGAAGAATCTGCGTGTATGAAATGTGTGTAGTTTTTCTTCTAATATTCCTTGGGAATAAAACTTTGTGCTTTCCATTGCAATTACGCTACAAATTTTCATGTTAATCAGTTGAACAGTCAATGTGAAAGGGCGCTTATGTTTATGTAAATACTACTTGAGACACGCGGTTCTTTTAAGCGAATGCGAAGCTAGTAAAAAAAAAGTTATCTGCCATTGAAAGTCCCGTCAAAATAGGTCCTGCCACTCCAGAGGTTAGCCGTATATGTACCATGTACACATTAAAGAGCGGTTTTCTTAATATTACAAAAAAACACTCCAATTTTATTTATTTGAGAAATTTAAAATAATTATCCCAAGAGTCATAATCCACAATAAATTCGGCCTCATATGAATTGTTCAACTTCGTAATAACGCTATGACTAGACTTATTTAATTCTTAAGTACGTATATTAAATGTATTTGCGATGTTCAGGGTCACAAGTGAGCTGGCCGGAAAGTTTGAATATAATATTTGTTTCAATTTGGGTCAGTAGTTTTATTTAAAGCTATTCTTAATTAATTCTCCTCTGTTTTGTTTTATTTCTTTCTTAATTTGTATTTTTTTTAAATAGCATTAGGAATATACATCCTGTGTCGCGGAGACTTTACGAATATACATGAAATGGGCACAAAGAACACCCAGACTCAGAACAACAATTTGTGGGTCACACACAAGCGTTGTACCATATGGTGTTTGAACCACCATCACACAGGACATTGGAAAACGGCAAGGTGACCGCTTGTTGTCTCCGTTCTGTCTCCACCGGGTGTTATTTGTGTCCGTTTCGTGTATGTCTGTAAAGTTCCCCACGACACAAATATTTCTATTGGAGGAGTTGGCTTAAAAGAAAAAAAAACTTAATTATCTCACACATATACCTACCATCCTCTTGAATCTATATATTGCTGAAAACTGCATTAAAATGGACCGAGTACCTAGTTAAAAGATCAAAACGAAAAGAAGAGAGAGAGAAATGACTTCATTTATATGTCATGAACAACCCAAACTGTCACTGCTGGGCTCGGGTCTCCTCTCAGGGGAGGGTTAAGGCCATATGTCCCTACGCTGGCCAAGTGCGGGGTGGGGATTAGCAAGACAACGTTGTGGCTAAGTAATCTTGCCGTTGGATGTTTTTAAGCCACCCAAAGACCTCAGCTTCACGACTGTAATCCTACGATAACAACCGGGACCGACTGTTTACGCTGACGCTCATGATAACATGCCACCAGCGGACACTTATCCAGGTACTGACCTCGCCGTCGTTGCTTACCCTCGGTGATTGTTTCTAATCACCTAGTGCAAATGGGCTATGAGTGCCATGTTTGTATGTAAAGATTTACAAAAATAATATTACCTAAAATGTGACGTTAACAAGTAATTAACAATGCCCGTTTAATTAAAACAAATGCTAAACATATCTGAAAGTATATTTATTCTAGCTTCTATACCCAATACGAATTTAAATTAAATAAACACTGAAGTTATGTTCTTTAATTGCGCAATCTAAAATAGTTACGTCAGAATTTACTTTCATGCAAAATTGTCGTTTTCACAGATGATAAAAAATTACTAATATGACTAAGATTTCAACTCCCCTATTGTTTTTACATTGTGTGCATAAAAAGTATCATTCTGTGCAAATACTCATAATATTAAATCTGTGGGGGGAAAGGGTGTCGTGTCCCTCCAACACAAAGGGAGGATCCTCCGACCAGGCGAGGTGATCATGCCTGGCGGGCCACTGCCCTACAGTTGATGTTGGAATGTTGTATATATGATAATCGGCACGAGAACTTCTATTGCGCGATTCAGGATTGGTAGTTACTCCGTGTAGTGCGTTACTTCGTAGTTCAGTGTATCTATAGTAGATGGCGCTTTAGTAGGTTATTGTTGTGTTTTTTTATGTGGAAGTTGCCATAAATCATATTATTGTTAATTAGATAACTTTAAACATAATTCTATTTGATGTATTTCAAAACCATACTAATTTATCTATAATTTGCCTTTCAGCAAAGATTCTTTAGATACCGTTCATAAATTAAAGTTCAGTGCCCGCATTAAAGGCTCCTTTCTGTGGCCTCCAGTCCAGTAGTGGACTGTTAACTTCTGTTGTTGACTACAAACATTACAAATCTTTGGAAACACTTTCATTATTAAATTTTACTAAAAATACTTCTAGTATAAGTATGCGTTCCGTTTACATTTACGCTTATTAATACTCGCAGAATTAATAATAATTATTTCTGTAACTTGACTTAATGTTCTATGTTCCCATGAGAAGTCGTCCACAGTATTCCTTTTTTTTATTTAGGCTATTGGTTTCGATCTTCGACATCCGTATGGTAACAGATTAAGAATTCGGAGTGTCACCACCCCCTTTTTTTTATTTAGGCGGATATCCCCTCGGATACCACCAACCGTGTTAAAACCGCACACCGTCTCGGGTACTAGAACCCGGCGAACCAGGTGCACCCTCGAAAGGAAATCCCTAAAACCCCCACGTACCTCGGGCCATCCCCTGTTTGTAGGAACCCTAACATTCCTATTCTATTCGGAAAAGGGCGCGAGCACTGTGTGTGCCAGTGACTGCTGGCCTCACCTGTCACCCTCAGGTTTGCGCTTATGGAGGACGGAGATCGTTTTGCGATCTCCGGCGCCTGAGTTGTCTGCAGTACCTGGCCCGTTCTAGATAGGATAGTTCTAAACCTCTCCCGGAGTGTCCCCACCCCTACTCATCCCATGACTGTCGTAAAAGTCGACTAAGGGACGAACTACGCAGGACAACATCACTGCAAAGAGAAGGAAAATTTGAGACAAGCCCTATACCATCTCGTCTGGCTATAGTAGACCTCCTAGCTAAGAAGTAGCCTATGTCCATTACTGGACTATTTAAGGTGTTGATGATTAATGCATTCGATCTTGAGTTTCACACTTGACCTGACCACTGCTGATACTTCTTTAATTTCTTCTTTATTCTCTATTTTCCAGACCCAAGGCTTTGTCCTGCAGTTAAATTGTGAGCCATCAGAACTCAAGGAGCGTTTTCTCTCCTGCATGAAGCAACTTGACGAGTATATGTACTTGATTACTGACTTCAACCTAGCTATATCTAAGATTGGTAAGTTTTTTTATACTTTCGATGGTCGGCACTTGATGGAACTTGTTGAAATACATTCCAGAATTAAACTCACTTGTACTTATTCCACAATTTTTATTGACTTTAATCCTGGCCGGTTTCGCCCTGTGGCATTATCAGAGGTTACTGGTTATATGAAAATTATTTACTTCTAAATCCAACAACTGTGTGTGGGTACATGGAATGTTGTAACTGAATGAATAGTACTGTGCATCTTCCACCACTACGTGTTTAACTGGAATATTATAAAAAAATATGAAAAAGTAAAAGTCAGTTTAATTCTAGAATGTATTAAGTTCGAATGATTTGTCTTTTTTTTATATGACATGAATAATTGTGGTTTTCCAGTATTTCTATACTTTCTTTCAGAATTTCAAATGTAATATTGACTAACTTTTTTTCTATCACAATTCGGATTCGGAAATGTATTGTTAATATTTATACTTTTCACAGATGAAACTGGACATATCGAATACACTCCTGTTCATGACACACCTGTTCCTATGCTACCATCAATAGTCCAGGAGCCGTTCAACTTAATAGACGCTCTCAGCGAACCAGCACCTTCAACATCTACCGCTTGTCCCAACCACTGCCCTCCGGAAAAACCTAAGCGAGTGAAGCCTCCGAAACAAGACCAGTCTTTAATTGTCTTCTCCAGTGCAAGCTCTTCGGAAGAATCGGTGCCGCAAGCCAAAAGCGAAGTAGCTGCAAAGGAGGTACAATGTGAATTGGGGGAAGAACGTTGGGGCCGTAACAAAATTGAAGAAGGTAATCCATATGTTACACGTTCACAGCTAAATCGCTGCAGGGATTTTTATAAAATTTGGCATTGAGATATTTGATTTTTAAGAAAAGACATCGGATAATTTTGACCACGATAACCGACGTACAAGCGAGCGAAGCCGCTTTCAAAAATTTGTATTATAAAAAATATATATTTTCAGTCTTAAATTACATCTCTTCTTCTGATCTGTGGGAAGACTTTTTGTAGCTAACCGTAAAAATTGTCACAGTTGTTGGTAGAAAAACCGGGATCGACGACTTCACATGGTCTCCGAGGCACCAAGAGATCTCAATATGTTGAGAACAATAAACGACATTGAATTTTCAAACTTTGCAATGTGCTAACCTGCTTGATTACCACTTAGCCACCAACTATTTTTAGTGTTGCAAAGTCCCTTCAGATTTCTGGCTTCTCGGGACCTCCGGAGCCAGAACATACTTCTGGCTCCTGAGGTCTGGTCTGGTGTTTCCACTTAAACCACTCCGACGGCCAGTCTCAGGTGCTTTGACGGGGACCCGGACCATGTTATTTCAGGTCCTCAAGCACCAACCCCTCCTTTTTTTTACGCGGGGAATGCTTTTCGCACCATAACCTTCGTTCGTGGGGGAGACTAAGGGCGTGTCTCCCGGAGAACCGGTCTACCCACTAAACCCCGTGGCGGCCTACCTCGGCAGTCGGGAGGAGCTCCAGGAACGCATCAGCGGCTTCTGGAGTCCCCCCTGCCGTACCTTAAGACTGAGGAACATCCCGGGGTAACCAAAGTCACCCCCGGGGCGGGACACTGTCACCCCTCACACCGTTCTACACAGTATGAGGCATAACACCGACCCGCCTTAGACGACACCCCCTCTGCCGCACCGGGGTGTCACCTATCCCGGATCGTTTGTAGCGGCCACATCTCCCCTAGATGTGGCCGCAGCGACCCTTCGTCGCCTCCTTCGAGCGGGATCGGCCCTTTCTCGATCTCGCTCTGCGGACTCCTTTCGGATCATAACGCCCTCACAGAAGGAGACCGCGGCTTCCCATCCCTCATCACTCGCCAGCATTGCCGCGATCAATGCTGGCGGTGACAGGTTTCGACCAATCTGTCCAACCAGGACTCGACGCTCGGACTCCCATGCAGGGCAGTCCTCCAGTGTGTGCTGGGCGGAGTCCCGTTCGGACCCGCAGTGGTGGCATTGTGCTGTAGCCTCCCGTCCAATTCTATTCAGATACTCACCGAAGCAACCGTGCCCGGTAAGTATCTGAGTCAATCGGTACGTGACACAGACGGTCCTCCTTATCCAATGTCGAAGCTCGACAGAACGGCACCAACAGCGCGTTGGCTGGCACGGCCCTGTGTTTCGAGCCGTACCTGCCAAGCACCAACCTAGTATTTACTAAATGTTTTGGTTAAATCCTACCATCATTTCAAATTGTCTATTGTAGAACATAACTATTCACCATCTCTTGACCATCTTTAAAGGTTAATTGACTGTATCGTAAACAGTGACGTCACTAGTATGTATTTAGTTAATTTTTCATACAAAGTGATCGTTTTGACAGATGATAAAAACTAACTAATTTTACTAAAGTGTCACCTATCCTCTTTCGTCAGAATTTTAATATGAAGCAATAATAATATAATTAGACTGGTTTTTTTTTTAGATTCATCTCCTGGATCTTTTAATGGGGAGTGCAGCAATCTACCAGCTCAGTCCGTGCTGGAGACTGACCAGACATATTTAGCTACCATTATGCATATCGAAGGAGCATTCTTCTGGGTCATCACCGATGATCCTCAAGAAGTGCAAGCGTATGTATTTTTTTTTTTATATTTCAGACATCCAACACGCAGGGTCATCTAGTCCCAAGCTAAGCAGGGCTTGTATTATGGGTACTAGGCAACTGATATAAATACATATATACGTTACGTCGGAAATGTATGATGGAAAGCGGACGGTCTTGGCTTTGCTAGACTCCAGCAATGCGTTCAATACTGTTGATTTTGATATTTTATTGCGTTATGCCCAGTTCCTATATTTGAAAAACGATCCGTTCTAGTTACGAATAGTAGTATATTATACGTGGCGTAAGCTAAAATCGTTCCTATAAAAAATAAATTGAGGAACGGTATTTACGACTCGTAGTCGGTTGTAGAAAAATTTTACACGATAACGATTCGTTAAATATAGGAACCGGGCATAAATGATTATTTCTCAAACACATATGAGGAAATTTTAGCTGCAAATGTATGTTAGTGTATACTCGTATTTAGCTTTATTTTAATGCTCTCTGTTTTCTTGCAGCCTAATAATAGATATGACAAGGTTCTACACTGATAACCACAGGTCTATTAGTGAAAAAGAGGTAAAGACATTAACGTGCTGCGCCTTCTATGACGAAGAAAGTGAATGCTTTTATAGAGGACTGTTCCTGAAACTGAGTGAGGTAAAATAATCGAATTTCAATATAAATTTTATGTTATAAAACCAGAGTCATTTGTGATAAAGATTGTTTAAAGGGTTGTAATTGAAGAAAAATCGGCCTAGTGCGAGACGGACTCGCGTAAAAAGGGTTCTTCACCATTTTCTATGAAAACGGCAAAAAATCACGTTTGTTGAATTAAAGCTCTCTTAATAAACATTTATTTAATTATGTTTTTTAGTATTTGTTGTTATAGCGGCAACAGAAATACAACCATCTGTGAAAATTTTAACGTTTTGCGTACGTAACCCTAAAAACAGAATCCACTGACAAAGTTCATTAATATTATTAAAACTGTTAGTAACGATATAATATTATTAATTAAGTATATTACACATAATATCATAATGAACTTGAAATATTTGTTTAATAAATATGCAGTACATATACAGGGTGTAAAAAGACGACTACCGAAAACGAAAGGGGCTGATCCAGCACCCCAAAAATTATTAAAAAAACAAACAGTTGTCTTTAAAAAAAATTGTAGCTTGAAAAAACAATGTGTCAAGATTTTTATTAATTTCAGAAGCCAGCAATGTACAAGTTAACGCGCCCGCGCGCTCTGTCGCGGTCATTGCACTCACCCGGCCAGCTGTTTTGATATTAAAATACATTACTGTTTTATTGATTTTCTTTGTTTTTTGGTTTTCTAAATGACATAATAAGGTAGTTTGGGTCCTGTTATGTTTTACTATGTGTATGTAAGCAGAAAAAAACATAAAACGACTTAGATATATTAAAAATTTTTTTTTTGCTAAACCTATTCAGTATCATGGTCTGATTGCAACCCCCAAGTTTTCGGTAGTAGTCTTTTTACACCCTGTATAGAATGTTATGTAATTTAGGGTGAAGGAACCGTTGCGGAGATGTACGTAGTAGATACGGGCGAGATGCGCTCTGCACCCATAGATTGCGTACAGCCACTGTATCCACGCTTCTGTGTGAAACCACCTTATGCACGCTGTTGTCATCTAGCGGGGGTAAGTACCTTTTAATAGTTATTTATGCAACTATTGTATAATAAGGGGTATTAAATTTGAACGTGATAATAGTATCACATGAGTGTTTTAATATTTATTTTTATTTCTAATTATGTACAGTTGTATACAAGACTTTATTTACACCCATGATGAATCTATACTAATATTATAAAGCTGAAGAATTTGTTTGTTTGAACGCGTTAATCTCTTAACTTTATCTATATACGCAGCGTAGCCATTGAAAGCTCTCATGGGGAATAATTTTTCCCCGTGTTTCAACATTTTTAAACAAGACAGTATGTTTGTTTCTAGTTTTCTTCTTTTGCGGTTAACCTTAACAGCGTTACGAGTTAGGGTTTGATGGATTTGAGAGATAAACCTTTTGACGCATGAAATCGACTTTATTAAAAAACACTCTTAAAAGAACAGTTTCACTCATAGTCCTTAATAGTCACCGAGGTTAACTAAACCCGAACTGAAATTCTACTAAACTGTGGCCCGCGAGATGTCTTTTGATATTACATACCGTTATTACTAGTACGTTCTAGAAAGATCATTGTCCGATTCTAAGAACGCGGTTTGGACCAACTGCGCGACATTCAATCTTTTCTCGACGCTATATATAACGATGTAAGGTTCACTGTTCGGTGCCTCGAGAAATCAACGAGAACTTTCACTATGTTTAGCCGTGTCGATCGGATTTTTCTGGAATGATCTTTCTTCATAACAGTCTGTATATTGTTTGTTTCAAGTTTTGTTTGTTTATTATGCGGTGGACCTTTTACAACATCCATAGAACGAAAAGAGATGGTGACACTCCGGTCTTAATCTGGCACCGCATGAATGAAAACTAGTTAAGATTAAATTGTTTATCATCGTTTGAGCCGAAAGACGTCCGACGACTGCTAGACATAGGCCCCTCCGATTAATTGTTACTTTTCTACTAATAAATTATTCTGTAAACAGGTGGATCCTATGAGCTATCACAATAAAGATCTTGTGGAAAAACAAGAAGAATTTATGAGGAGTTTCGTGGGAACGCAATGCACCATTGAAATCGACGAAAAGTCAGTATTAGACCTTACTTGTTTTAAATAGGAATCCTTGGCCTGTGTATTAGTTCCTTACGCTATTCGCCTTAGTTTATTAACAACGCATAATATTGCTATTATATAAAAAAATAAATGGACCAAGAGTTATTCCCTGTAGCACACTGTGATTAAATATGAACTAGAAGAACATTTTCAGTTCAAGTTAATATATTTTTTGTACTATATCGCTAACATATGAAGCAATAATGCAACTGCAGTCTGTAACTCATTAACCCTCAAAGTTTTTTAACGATTTAATTGTGTGCAACAGAATCAGAGGCCTTAGACAAGTTTTAATTTTTAAATTTGAAAACTGCAGCAATTCTAATTATAACTTTAGGAATCAGTGCATATTGTTCTAACGTTGAAATGTTTACAGTACCTCGGAATCCTTGGGTGTATACGTAGTACTCCCATCCGGTGAGACACTAAACGACGTAATTGTGGAGCAAAAATTAGTTTTACCAAGTAAGTTCAAATGTTTCATCATCAACAGCCTATTTCGGTCCACTATTGCACATAGGCCTCTCCAATTAACAGCCACTGATCGATTTTAGGCGTCTCGCATCCGGCTACTGACTGCCATCTTGTGCAAATCGTCTCTCGTTTATATTTACATTCACGCTTCATATTCGCGGTCTTCACTTTAGAACTCATCTACCTCTAAGGTTATCAGTTCTACGGCCAATATGGCCAACCCACTTTCACTTCAGCTAGCTAATCTATACTCTATGCTGATTTCTTAATTATAATACCTAACAAAAATAATCAGCTGCTTAATTGTTACTTTTTGACACGCTTTCATTAACTTTAAACAAATAAATTTTGTAAGTTTGATTTCAGATATTGTTCTTATTTTATTATTAAAATAAATCAGCAACATTTACAGTTGACAAGCTGTCAGAGTCCGACAGTCCAGTGCCTCAACACGCTCGCGAGAGGTGCGGCCCTCCTCTTTCGTGTGACAGCGAGAACGACCTCTCTCAGTGTCCCGAATATGACGACCCCGTAGAGGCAGTCACGGTATGTTTACAGTACTCTTGGATATCAAACAATCTGTGTTGCCAACCATGTGCTGTTTCATTCGTAATTTTTAGTTTTAATTTTTTTATTAAGTTAAACCATAAAAAGGCATAGAAAGAAATTTAATTTTAATTGATATAAAGATTTAAAATTAAAAATGCTAAATATGAGGCAATTGAAGATTAAAGTGTAAAATATTTTACTTTGATTTTGGCTTTTTATGATGTTGACATCAATTATAATGTAACAATGTATGTGAGTGCTACTACCTAATAAGAGTTGGTAATTGTTTTAAATTAATCAGGAATGAATTACCTACTTTTTCTCCTGTTTTTTTGGGGTTGACAACACTGCTAGAAATAAAGATACACTGATAATGAAATTCAAATCCAGTGAAATTAAATGAAACTGCTTTTTATACAAAGCAGCAGTAAAAAAGTAAAAATGATTTTATTTATTTTAAATCACCAAAAAATTATACACAAAATCTATACTAATATTATAAAGAGGAAAGATTTGTACCTATTTTTGTATGTTTGTAATGAATAGGCTCAAAAACTACTGGACCGATTTAAAAAAATCTTTCACCATTCGAAAGCTACATTATCCACGAGTAACATAGGCTATATTTTATTTTGGAAAAAAATAGGGTTCCGTAAGATATTTGGGTTTTTCGGACACAAGGTGTAAAAATCAACCAGAAAAGTTACTAAGAAAATTTTCATGCTACGGGCTATATAAGACGCAAACGAGGTTGCGTGGGTCAGCTATGTTTTATATACAACGTGTATTTAGTATCAGCATTGCACCCGTGCGAAGCCGGGGCGGGTCGCTAGTGTCTTATATGAATACAAATAAATGCTTTATGCTCATCCAATTATGCCTATAATTGGTAGCCAGAGCACATGAATAGAATTTGTATAATTTAAACAATATTAAGTATAAAAAAATATTAGTCAAAATTACTAAAAACTTAATGATGTCCAGGGTTACAGCTGCCGTGATGAAGCAGACATCTGCAAAAACTACAAAGGAGGCCCAGAGAAATATTGTTTCAAAGGGAACCGCTGCACCAAGAAACACATTCTCAAACATCCTGGTAAGACTGTTATACTTTTTTATTTATTTTTATTGCGAAAGCTAGGCTTACACCGCGAAGCCGATGTTAAACAGCTCTTTAAATGCAGCAATTGAGTCTTCTTTCATCTCATTTTCAAGAATTGTGTGAATTTACCCAACCTCACACTCTCTTTCCTTCCCTTTTACTCTCTCTCTTTCTCTCTCCTTCTCTCTCTCTTTCTCTCCCTTTCTCTTTCTCTCTCCTTCTTTCTTTCTCTCTCTCTATCTATCTATCTCTCCTCCTACACTTTCGGGGGAGGACATGAAAGGTGACAACACATTTGTGACTAAGTTGCAATTGGCCATAGGTAGTTGATTCAATAGTTGCTCAGTATAAAGTCAGCATTCTGCTCGCTTGCCATCCTATTCCAAATAAAGGTGATATATATTTATCAATAGTATGGTGGCCATAGCACAGGCTTAGCTTAGCTTAGGACCAGCAGACCGTTGAGATGTGTCATTATGTTTTTCACTAGTTTTGAACATGCCTATTTCATTTCCAGACGGCTGGACAATGGATCGTGTGGAAGTAGTCGGGAAGTGCAAGTCGGTGCCGTTACCAGCGCCCGGCACTTGGCACAAAGTGTTAGTTACTTATGTGTGCCACTTCGATCGGGTCTACGTACACGTATTGAAGGAAACAGAAAAAGGTACAGATATCTCTTATCTCCTCATTTTTTATTACACCGGCACTAGGATTAATTCCTGTAACTTTACAAACATACTTGAAAGGGACACAAAGAGCACTCAGATTCAGAACAACAATTTGTGGATCACACAAAGTGTTAATCCATGTGGGATTTGAACCCACTAGACCAAACGTGCACTCAAATATACGTCAAATGAAATAATTAATTATATACTTACCAGTAAAACATATATATAAACCTAACCTAGAGCCTAGGGTGAGTGTATGCGACGGCAAAATGATAAAACTAAACTAGCTCTCTGATATGTTCACCAGTCGCAACGCCAAATAAAAAAAAGTATTATTATTAAAGTAGTATTTCTAAAAAAAAGTATATAAGTATTTATATCAGTTGTCTAGTACCCATAACACAAGCTCTGCTTAGCTTGGGACTAGGTGGTGTTGTGTGTTAGATGTCCGGAATATTCATGTACACTAATAATTAAGCTAAGGAGTTTGTTTGTTTATTTGCTTGAACGCGCTAATCTCAGGAACCGCTGCTATGATTTGAATAATACTTTCAGTGTTGGATAGTCCATTTATCGAAGAAGGCTATAGGCTATATATCATCACGCTACTACAAATAGCAGTAGAGCACCAATGAAAAAAGTTTCAAAAACGGGGGGAAATGTCAACTTATATTGCCATTAACTTTTTTCATTGGTGCTCCGCTCCTATTAGTAGTAGGGTGATGATATATAGCCTATAGCCTTCCTCGATAAATGGACTATCCAACACCAATATAATTTTTCAAATCGGACCAGCGGTTCCTGAGATTAGCGCGTTCAAACAAACAAACTCTTCAGCTTTATTATATTAGTATAGATGTGAATACTAGTTGTTAACCTATTAAATGCCGAAAAAAAATTTGGATTAAAAACCGAATTGCTCTTTGCAGAAGATCCGCAAATACCTATACCACGACTTGCTAATAAAGTATTTGTATTTCTTGCCCTTGCAGATGATCCGCCGCCACGTTTCGGGCTAATTCTGCCGCCTGCGTCGTTGAATGCGCTCGTACAAGACATGAACAGTCCCGCGGCACGAGTCGCCTACAAACCACTCACGGTAATAAATATCTACTGAAAATCTCTTAACATGCGGTTTCAATAGATTACAAATGTATTTTCGCACAAAAAATAAAAAATGCGATGGATAGGCTCCTTTTAATTAGTATTTTACTATAAACACAGAAGCCCAAACAGAAGACCTCTGCGTAGAGAAATCGCCTCTATGGCAGTCCTCTATCGCCTATATCATGGAGAGTGTTCTGAAGAGCTCTTCCAACTGGTCCCCCCTTCTCCCTTCCTCTACAGGACAACACGTGCTGGCCTCGGAAGTCACCGCTTCAGAGTGGAAGACATACACTCTCGCACTCATCGATTCGGCTCTTCCTTCCTGTGCCGAGCGGTTAAAACCTGGAACTCACTACCAGCGCACGTGTTTCTGTCCCACTATGATCCCGGGTCCTTTAAGCGGGGCGTAAAAAAGCATCTCACTAGGCCGCCATAGTGCTGGTCACCATGCTGCACTGTCCTTATTTGCATTGAGGATGGTGACCACCACTCTTGGATTCTGCTGATGCTTTCCATCAAGCAGGGCAGAGTCATTTTGGTAGCTCACGTATAAAAAAAAAAAAGACAACCTAAAAAGAGGTGTTGTGTTTCGTTGGTGAGTGCGAGACCGGAGGATCAATGATGCAGAAGCATCACTAGGCCGCCATGGTGTGGGTCACCATGCTGCATTGTTGCATTCGGAATGAGTATGGTGACCACCACTCTTAGATTCTGCTCATGTTTTCCTTCAGCCAGAGTAGAGACAATTTGACAGGCTCATATATAAAATAAATCAAAGATTTTCGTGTACACAATTAAAAAACAATTCAAAAAATATATTTCTGGTGATACTGGTACTAATGTGGTATGAAGACATTTTCAGTCTCTGCTTCGCTCCTAAGAGCCGTAGCGTGATGTTACACAGCTTTATAAGTAATTTAACATCTTACCCATTAATTAGTCTATTCAATAACAAGTGTTAAATACATACAAAAAACAAGTATACATGTATTTATATCAGTTGTCTAGTACCCATAACACAAGCTCTACTTAACTTGGGACTAGATGGCCTTGTGTGGTTATAAACCGAAAATATTTATTTATATTATTATTCGTTTAGATAACACCGGCATTGGGAGAGCTGGTTGCAGCCTTGTATCCACCAGACGGCAACTGGTACCGAGCAAGGGTTATGACTGTCACGCGAGCTGACCAAAGTGTTGAGGTAATTTATATATATATATATATAAATTATAAAATATATTATTTTTCTAACTGGCAATCAGTCGCGAAACTTTCAGCAGATAGATGAAGTGAAAATGGCGACTTTTTTGAGTTTTTGGTATTTTCAGCGCCACAGAAGTTCATTTGTATTTAAACTACTCAATTAAGCAATATATCTCAATGTTTATTTGATTAAAATTTGTAATAGCAATGAAAAACTGTAATAATTATATTTTCTGAGATTTGAGAGATTTATATTATTTGAACTGTTTTGTAACAGTCGTTTGCGAAGCCCTGAAGGTCATACGATATGTTGTGCAGGTGATGTACGTGGACTACGGCACGGTCCTGTGGGTGAAGGAGGACCAGCTGAGGGCGCTGGAGCCTCGCCACGCAACCCTCCCGGCGCAGGCGGTGAGGTGCGTGCTAGCCGGCGTCGCAGCCCGCTCCAGACATTCCCAGCAGTGGGCTCAGGCCAAGCGCTCACTCGCAGACCTGGTGCAAGACAAGACCCTGGACGCACACATCGTGTAAGTACTCACTGATTGATTATACGTGTACCACCTACCAACCACCCATATTCGTCCCTTGGATGTCTTAGTCACAAGTGCGTTGCCGACCTTTGGGGGATGGGGGGAGGGATTGTGGTATGGGCCTCCGGTATCATCATTCACTCTGTGAAACACACCGCAAACGCTATTTCACATCAGTTTTCTGTGACGCCGTGGTATCACTCCGGTCGAGCCGACCCATTCATGCCGAAGCATAGCTCTCCGACTACCAAATGACTGGACTAAATAGACATGTTTCTTTTTAAAGCCATCGTAATGTCCTTTCATTTTCAATCAACGAGGGAAATATATTGGAGAATTATATTGTTATAGAGTTCGACGTGTTCATTTTCGAATTTTCACTTTGCCACCATATTGAAAAAATGACGCTCAAAAACAGTTTTTTTGAGAATAACTCCGTTTCGGCTCATTTCACGATAAAAATAGGTACTAATAAATTAATCTAGAAAAAATTTCCTACAATTTATGCGGATACTTTTTTATATAATATAACAATTTAATTGATTTTACAAATCATCATCATATAAATTTAACCAAAACGTGTGTTGTAGTGAACTTTACGGCTCTTGTACGCCAAATATTGATTTAACAAAAAATTAAAGAGAGATTTTTCTCTTTGCAGCATCATTATCCTACCATATTTATTGCCTCAAGTAATTCGAATCTAAAGTCACGCTTTTCACACGTCCACTATATTGCACTATGAGCAAATGCTCATAGTTTTTGAACAACAATAATTCCCTGTTTCAGAGGCCGTGATTACGACGAGGTATCAGTAGAATTGTATGATGATGACGGCTACAGTATAGCGGAACAGCTGGCGGCTATTAAGATGGTGGAGCTTGTGGAATACAGCGTGGTGGACGACACCGCTGTCACACAGAAGGTCGTGGTACCTTAGACTTTCATCAAAGACTGCAGGTAGCGATATATCGATGATAACTTCTCTCTATAGAACCGAAAGATGGAATAAAACTTACAAGTGTTATATTTATTACGAGGCAGTAGAGCCACACTGATTTCAGCACGAACGGGCCAGCTCGCACAGAAAACCAAACTAAAGTGACAGCGTTCGTACTGTCGTGTTTCGTTGGTGAGTGCAGTGCAGAAGCATCACTAGGCCGCCATGGTGTGGGTCACCATGCTGCATTGTTGCACTGTCTGCATTCGCAATGAGTATGGTGTCCACCACTCTTGGAAGGGCCAAACATAAATGTATATATTTAAGTATCTCACTGCTAAATTTGATATAAAGTTTTTTTTTTATAATAATTTCGTTTATTAAGTGGCAACATTCTCGCATACTGGCAACAATGAATATTACCAGCAATAATAGTTTCTTTGTATGTATATTATAAATGGCACTTTGTCACATATATATTAGAAATTTATTTACTTTAATATTCCATCTTTCAGGTTCATTAAAACCTAAGATTTATATAATAATAAATAATTATTACATTCTATTCTATGGCACACTTAATTTGAAAATACGAGGCTCTATTGACAGCTACGATATTCTATCAAAATAGAATAAGATTAAAAAAAAAAGTGTTGTGCTCAAATTTCAAAGCTTATATTTTATAACTACACTATGTAAAAACCAATTTATTACCAATCTTACTTGTCACACGGTGAAATCATCAATGTGCTAATAAAAATATATGAGCTTCTTATGTGATGTTGAATTCGATTCCATTAATGATAAGTATATTTCTGACCTGAAGACCTGGTCTTCAAATCTAGTGGAGAGGTTTGACCGTCAAATATACCATACTGTTAATCGGGGCACCACTAAAAAATTTTTGTATAACTTATTATTCGGTAAGCACTATCTATATATAAGGTAGAATTTTGTTTTTAATTTGTAATTTGTATAAATACTAATCAAAACAAGTGTTCCCAAATATAGAAATAAGTTAACATTTAGAAAAATACTCGGTATAATGAAAAAAAATTGCCACTATTGCGGTTATTCGAAATTTTTAATAACCAGTCGCTCTGTTGGAGCCCTGGAGCGCTATATGTGTTACAAAATAACAACTTCTACCGGGGCCCCAATATAAGACGGGCAATGTCATGAGTGACAAGTCGGTAAGTGACAGAAAAGTTTGAATCTAGACCATACTACGCGGGGCATTTGAATAGCTCGTAACCTAATCAGGATTAAGGCTGTAAATTTTTAATTATTCAATACGTTCCTAAAACTGTGAAGCTTATCTTTTCTCAGAAAACTAGTATTTTTTTCATTAAGGGCTAAATCCATTACATAGACAATTTTAAAAAGTTGTAATTTGGTGATATATTCGTTCAGTTCAAGTGTCAATGGCGTCAACACCTTAAAAGCCTATCTACGATCCGATAGTCATATTATTATCATTGGTTGATTTCGACCACTATACGACATTTGCCACCGACTTTGCCCTAAATAGCATATGACGGTGCTGATCCACTACAATTTTTAAAATGTTTTCAGAAGTGGTTTCTGAAGACATTTCGATGTTAAATGGGGGTATTTTCAAAAATATATCACATAGATTAGACTACGAACTTCTGAAATGCCCCTCATATGGTTCATGAAAACTGTGTAGCTAAGAAACTGGAGATTTATTGCAAGCCGTGTACTTACTTTTAGTCGTATTTTTGTACCTTACTTTAGAAAGATTATGGTAACACTGCTGATCGTACAGTACTTGTATTCTTTATAAATCTTCTAGTTAATTATATAAGTTAGAATTACATAATGATGGTAGTACGTTTTGTGGAAATGGACCTAAACACCATTTAATTAAATCGACTTCTAATAGCAGTTTTGAGAATCCAGGGCGAATCATGTTTGAGCATTGATTATTTAATAATTAATTAATAAAATTTTCAAATGATTTGTAACATTGAATTCTTTTAGCTCTAATGACACTTCCGAAACGAATCTCTTTTATTTTCTGCTTATGCTTGGTGTTCTTAATATAGGAATATGAGCAAAATTGTTACGGTCGTCCTAATTTTAGACATTCTTTCATATTTAAACGCGCAACCTATAAATCCGACCACCTAAATGCTTTACTGTTAAAATGTGCATTATCGGGGCCCCGTTTGGTTATAGCCGACCACATACTTGGGTCCCGCTCCACGGCTGATATGAGATTATGTAATAGCCCCCTTCACCTCTGTTACAAACGGTTAGTCTTTGTCATTGTATTCGATTTTAAATGCACCAATGACATAGAGCTTTGAGTGATCGTTTCAACATTAAAATATTTAAATAGTGCATGAACTGGTATGGGTCTTATCCCCAACGGTGAATGTTCCGAGTCTGGGTATTCTTTATGTCCATGTATTTTATGTTTGTAAAGTCCCTAGCGACACAGGGATCATTACCTAGAGCGGAATGGTCTTATTATAAAATAATTTCTAGGCAGTCGCCGGCGCTAATTAAAGCACCATTACTACTGAAGTGAGAAATGCGGTTCATATCAGTGGGGCCCCGTTACGCCATAGGTGTTGCGAAACCGGGCCCCAGGATTTCGACAGTCAATAGATTACAATTTAAAAAAATATTTTAGGAAATAATTATACGTACAAATATCATTTGAATTTAATTGGAAATATAAAAAAAATGTACTTCATTAGTTAAAAGGTCATACAAAAAGACCTTAAGAGATAAGTAGGATTAATGGAATCTCAGTTCAAAAGCGAAACAAACGGCTTAAAATGTCTTTAAATTAAACAATTTAAAGTCATTTGTGTTATGTTTTTACTATGAATAATTGAGTTCTTGGTCTCCATAAGAACATGCTATAGAACTTTTGGGCATTATTAAATTTGTAAATCATTTACGCTGTAGTTAAATTCTTCGAATAAAGTCTTTACTAAATTATTATGTAGATACGTGATATAGTTTGTCTTTCACGATCTAATAACTGATCTACTGACTAATTCAAAATGATGAAACTAGAGTTTACATAACTCTAGTTTCTGAGTTTAGTAAAACAGAAATAATGTATTACACCGAAACTTGGGCCATGTAGAGCCTACGTATATAAAAAAATTGTCTAACAAACAGGAGTGACCAAGTCGACAAGTACAATCGATGTACAACTCGAATTTCGACTCGATTTCGGCTCAGTTCGATACAAAATTAATATTCTTTATTTTTTTGAAGTAGGTAATATTTATAATATATAGTTCCTAATGCTTTATATAATTTATACGCGATACTACGAAATAAAGAAACATTGAGTTTAAATGGCCCCAATAACGTTTTATATTTGATAAATTTATGTTACACGAAATTATACAATATGGTACACGACGCATCATATATCAAGTACAATGGAAGTACCAGTGACATGTAAGATGTAAGGAACGCACAAGAAATAAAAAATGTCTGTAAAGTACAAAACTTGCAATATTAAGAAATTTTGTTAAATTATTCCATTCATCATTTATTAAGATTCACAATTTTTTTAAATTAAAAAAATGTGAATCTTCTAATTTAATCTCTATCCTTCCATCCTGTAATTTTGTGATCGAATCGAAGGCAAATGGGCACATTCTCATAATAAGTGATATTATTCTTAAGTTTAATCACTTATTTTAAGTTTATTAGCTTAAGAAATTGCAATTACCTATTGTATTAATTTTTGTATCGAAATAAAAGCTTTTAAATTGAATGTTATTGTTTTATTGTAACCTTTTCAATCATCAAATAGATATATCTCGGCTCTCCTTGTGTTTTCTTAGTGTAGGTATGTGTCTATTTAACTCCCACAAAGTTTACTACAGAGAGCTGCAATTTTGATACGATAGAATTAAAGATTGTTTTTATCAATTTTCGTAAAATTTAGCAGCAGCGCAGCCATTACTTACAATATTGTCGGTAATAGGCTAACATGTCCAAATTGTACGCGTAAATTTGCTGCGAAGATTGGCTACGTAAGTCATCTTCGCGCGCATCAACGTAGGATTTGAGTAGGAGTCAGAGGTCGCCATGGCCGAAATCGGTCGGAGGGATATATATATAGATGTATAGAATATTATTATAGAAAAATAATCAGCTAGTAGTAGTAGATGAGTGAGCTAGATATATATAAATATGTATAGATGTAGCGCGTAGCCTGTTAGCGCTGAGGGTGAGCGCGAAACCACGGAGTACACAGACCCAATATGTGGAGAGCAATAATCATTACTGCCTTGTAACTCGTGGTCGGCGTGACTCTAAGCAGCCTTATATATGGTACGCGCTTGGTAGGCGTTGAAAGCGCGTTATCGCGCCCGCCCTGGTTCAGTTTTGAATTCTACATTTCTTGAAGATGGACATAGATACAGTGTTAACGGTGATTTTATACCGTCTCCATTACGGAAGATTTTTGGATTAACTGAGCAAACCCTAAAATACGTCATAAAGTGCGCGCTTAACTGAACGGTTACATAGAAAACCAACGAACTTGAAGCGCGCTGACAACAATACGGCGCAAGCGCAATGTTGAACGCGCGTTAGCATGTGTAATCCTAGAATATAATTACATGTAGTCGTAAACGCGCGTTGATCCCTCATCATCTGAACATCACTGGCCTTAGTTCCTCACTACCTTTATTCATCCCGTGGGCATCTTAAAAGTCGGATTAAGGGCTTAAAGAGCTTCTGTTCTGTAGTGAACTATTAAAGGCCACAGACGAAGAAAATTCAAACACATAACTACTTCAAAAATATAGTGAGTCTTCAAAAATAAAAACATTGTTTATAGTTTAATCAAGAATTTATTCGTCTCGACGAAACGACGCAAAAAAACACCCCTCTGCCCATCAGTAAGGCACTTCACTCCGCGTATTACATATATTATAATTTAGACTTATACTATAACTAAAACAGTACTTTTGAATAACAATATTGTGCCATAACCACATCAAAAAATTCTCAAATTTCATGAAAGAATCGATTAACATTTAATAAGTTAGACATGATGATGAATAATTGATGTCTTGTTTAGTCTTTATAAAGGCCTTGACTAGATCTTTTGATATTCACCATAGAAATTCATGAAATTAAAATTATCATCTTTGCCTGCCAGCCATTTTTACTTTCAGATCCTACTTCCCAGGGGCTAACGCAATATGATTTTTTTCATGCAATACACAAACTAATATTACTATACTGTCTACTTTTACATCTAGAAATATGAATACTTATAAATATACATTCCATACATTTTATAGTTTTATTATAACAAATAGTATATTAAACATTGAACACTCCAGGCGAAAACGATTTTATAACTATATGCATACATGATTTAAATACACTGGTGTATATGAGTATTTATATATTTTCAAAGAAGAAATTCCATTAATTCTCAGAGAAAATAATGGTTTCTTCTTTTTGATGACTAGAATCTATATACCTATTCACAAGCTAAATACAGCAAATTAGCTCAGAAATTTGGCAAATTTAAACCATAATAGCAGATGCAATTAAAGCTGAGATTACAATAATTTAAACTTTTATAAATAGATTTGGTAATTGTGACTCTAAACGGATCACTCTAACAAGAGATGTCAATTTCCAGTTATCCAGACTAGGGTTCTTTGGTGAGTACTGCTCCGGTGCGACAAATGTGCTGTAATATGATATCACTTCGTGTGACCCATCTCCATCCAAGTCTGCTATTGTCATAGACTTCTCTTGATAGTCCAAGTCGGGTTGACATTGAGGCACGGGCGTTTGAGTCTCTATGGGCCCTCTAACACATATCTGTACCATGTCGGTCTGACTGATGTTTATACTGTAGCTCATCTGCTTATCAAATACTACTAACACTATCCTTTCAGAAATATCATGCACTGTGAAATTAGGATACTTAATGAAAGCTGATATTGAAGCAACATCAATGTTGGAACGGTAGAACATGTCATTAACATTTTTAGGACTTTCATTTTGAATGTTATATTTGACCTCGTCTATTTTGTGTGCACCCTTTGCCAGGTGTGCACTGTTCCACTGTCATAATTTTAAAACAAACCCTCGTATAGAGTTTGCAAAAGCAAAAGAACTTGGCCTCATGGCATATACATTGTATCCAGTGTATTCCCAAGTAACATTAGTCGTACCATTCTTTTCTAGCATCAATGTGAGATATACTCTACAAGTTTTAGGACATTCACCAACATTGACAACTTCTAACTTCCCACGGCCATTAACAAATGTCTCTCTAGTTCTTTCAGCAGTCTTTTTCATGCTAATATTTAGTTTTTTAGGCGTAGGTGGAGACCGTATGCGAGGGATTGGTTGTTCCCTTTTGAGTAATTTCTTTAGTACTGAATAAGATATGGTTCTCACAGCTTTAGTAATATCATTCCTACAAATGTAAGTGATTGTATCTGACACAGAAAGTTGTTCAACAGATGTACAATCCTCTATTGGTATTGGCTCTGCCATAATGTTTCCTGTTGCCCCAGAAACTATTACTAATGTGTTATGATTTGTGCTGGGGTACACAGTAGCTACAGACAGCAGCTCACTTACTTTATCATCATTCATATCCTTTATCAATACTGGAAAATCAATAAGAGCAATGTTGAATACTTTTCCTTGTTTGTGGATGTGCCAATAATATGTTCCTGAAACAGAATCCAGGGCTGCTAGTAGGCCATCAGTACCCGATACTATGCAATCCTTTTGCTTGTCTCTATTCACATCAATGAGATGACAATTAATTTCCGTTGGTATCCTGCTTTCTTTAGTAAACCAGCCCACTTTGCCGGTATTCCCGACGATCAAGATAACACCGTTTATATTATCGTAAGTTCTTTCAGTCTGTTGTCGCATATGATTGCCTCTGTATATGAATATCAAGTTTTTTATGTTCGGTATGGCTCCGTCGACAACTTGGACGGTGCCTGATAGTTCCATTTCATTATAAGGATGTTCCCAACTCATTGTCCTATCAAAAAACTCACTAGTGCAACCGCCGATTTCAGAGCATGGTATACCCCACAGAAATACTACAACGGTGAACACGCACACAAGTATTGAAGCGATAAAGGCGCATCGACGTGGAAATGACATCTTATTCGATATATCTGACTGCAAAAAGCTAACATTGTCCATTGTGCTCTCGACAGTATTCATATTTGTGTTAAACTCGTCCATGTCACTTATACTGTAGTTCTTGGATGATTGAAGACCGCTATTAAAATCTAAGTTGTTACAGCTGTCTGACCCTTTGATTTGTGCATTTTCGAGTTTATGTTCATCTTCGGACTCTGAATCAGACAGAATTTGTTTCAGCGGCGCGTAGTCACCACCGTTTCCATTAGCTGACATGGCGTTAGTTCAAGTACTACTTTTTATTACATTGTTTTTATATAAAACGTGTAAATTAATCATTAAGTATAAACGTTTTGTCTCCTGAAAGTCGAACTCTACCGTTAACAATAGCTATTTTATCATTTTATCACATTCACAATCTGCTAAATCCAGACCATAGATTATAATTTTAAATACATCCAGAATTCCAGACTTTTAAAGTTTCGTTTTATGCAGATTTTAAACGAAATGGGTTAAAATATTGGATATCCGCAATACCAGAGGCGTTACTAGTGCGTTGCCAGCCTTTTAAAATGGAGTACGCTCTTTTCTTGAAAATTTTGAAGGTAGTATTAACCCGGAAATACCGTAGGTGACAGTTCATTCCAGTTTTGTTGAGCGAGGCAGAAAAGCACGCGGTTGTAGACTGCCAACCACCTAAATGATGACGATGCTGGAAAGAGGCGTCATGGATCAGTTTAAAGAAATCCTCCGAGCACTCCCCATAGTAAAAGCGATGGAAGATGCATAGGCCACATCTCTACGCAATGCCAGAGAGTCTAGCCGATTTGAAACATCTTGGCAGTCGACGATCCGAGTTGCTCTCCGTTGGATGCTGTCCAGAGGGAGGAGCTGATACTGGGGTGACCCTGTCCAAAGATGACAGTATTCCATATGAGGCCGGACCTACGCCTTATAAAACAGGAGGCAATTGGCCAGAGTGAAATACCGTCTCGATCTATCGAGCACACCAAGCTTCTTAGACGTCAATTTGGTCTTACCCTCCAAATGACCACAAAACTGGCACTGACACCAAGTATTCCAATTTCATTCCAAAAACTGCCTCGGTGACGTAGTGGTAGCGTATGCGACCGCTAAACTTGAGGTCTCGGGTTCGATTCCCGGATCGAACCAAATGTTTGTATGATCTGCAAATATTTATTTTGGAGTTTGGGTGTTTTCTATGTATAATATGTATGTATTTACAAAAAAAGTATATAAGTATTTATATCAGTTGTCTAGTACCCATAACACAAGCTCTGCTTAGCTAGGGACTAGATGGCGTTGTGTGTTAGATGTGTGTTGTATTTATTTATAATTAATTATCCAAAATGTGCGTCAATTTGCAGTTTATTTTGTATAGGAACCGACATATGTACATAACAAATTTTCAAGAAGTATAGGCACAATGCAACCATTTGTTACAGAGTACTTAGTTTTGGTAAAAGACTATATGTATAACGAAAATGCAAGATAACTTTTGAAAAACGGGAACAGGCTCGCGTTTGTTACAAGGTTTAGCTAGTTTCGATTGCGGCCGAAACTG
Organism: Spilarctia lutea; assembly: GCA_916048165.1. Taxonomy (NCBI): domain Eukaryota; kingdom Metazoa; phylum Arthropoda; class Insecta; order Lepidoptera; family Erebidae; genus Spilarctia; species Spilarctia lutea. Next base: position 16,281,958 of record OU696479.1, read on the forward strand.
GGAACTATGACGAAGGTTGCGTTCCGGTTTCAGTTGGAAAACCAGTTTAGGTCGGACGCCATGACAAAACAGAAGTGAGCGTTTTAGCGGGAAACTTTGAATATGAAATTTAATTTTAGATTGTAATTTATTAACGAGTAATATTTTAAAAGATAAATTTCATGTTTAACTAAAAAAATCGTCTTAACCACTATTTTAGATAAATATTATACAATCATTAAATTATGTATGGACTTTGGTATTTCTCAATTAGCTGTTACAAATTTGACATTTAATGCTCTGAATAAAATGCAGTTTGCGTATACACTGATTTTTATTCCCGATATGACACTTTACATATATTTGCTGATTTATATACTGATTTCACTTAATTTAACATAATACGTGCGATCGTGCTGTCTGTCTGAAATTTGAAGGTATTTGTATGAATTTCTGAATTCTGAATGACTTTAACGAAGTTATATTTCCGGCGTGGTGAAAATTTGTTTTTCGTTCTGAACAAAGTAAAAAAGAAAGACAGACGCCATCTTGTCATAGATAATCTTAAACAATATCATCTTTAAACTATCTATATACTATATATATTAACTAACCAACTATATAGTACTGAAAACTACCAATAGATGGCGTTAGTTGTTACAAATGAATATAAAACATGTGACCACTGTTATTTTAATTAACAGGCGTATCGAGTGCTAATAGTAGATTTAAACTTATGTGAAGTTTTAAAATCTCTGATCTTTGCTCTTGACAGTGATGATTTGAATGTGCATATTATGCAATATGCTAAATATGTATCTTTTACGTTTAAGCGAGCAATTCATGTATTTATTCCTCCATACTCTAACAATTTTCATAAAATTTAGTTTGTAGGAGGTTTCGCTGGCGATAAATCAATATACTTAGAATACCTATTATATAAGAAAATACCTAGCAAAGAAGTATTATGCTATATAATAGTTAAATGGTGCACAAATATATAACAAAAAGGATTTTGTATTAAAAATAAAATACAATAATTTAGGCAGAATGTATATTTCATTTTTTGTATATAAATTATTTGTAGTTCTTTCAATACATTAGTGTACAAACCTTTAAACACAAGTATTCTCTATTATGTCACACTTATTTAATTGGTGCTTTTCCCTTACAAAGTGGTACAAAAATAATTTCCTTTGAAATTAAACAATTGGTTATATTCAACACGAAGACAATTATATATTTAAATAATTTTGAGGCTCATTCTTTCATTAAATTAAATAATAACACGTATTTAGCTAATAAATCATATTTATACATAAAATGTGAAGCCTAAATTACACTAGTTGAGATTATTCAAGGTACATTTATGACCTATATTATTTTAGTGAACCTCTTTTGCCAAACCTTCCACCGTATGCTATCTGTGACAGTTTTCTTTTTTTTTTTGCCTTGCTATAACTTAAAACAGTGGATGTCACCACACTAGCTCCATTAAACGATAGTCGATAATCATGGAATCTACTTAAAGTAGTTAGGTGTGGTAACATTAAATGATACACCGAACCATTACATGGGTCACTACCAAACACTATATTAATTATATTTTTCAATACTTATTGTATAGAAATAAATAGGAAACAAAACAAGAATTATGTACATGTTCAGCCTCAAAATACTTCCATTAAAACGAAATACGCAGATTGGAAATACATGGTGTGGGTTTCTGGTTTCATGGCACTTCTATTCTCTATGGACTTTATGGGTGAAGAAAACAGTGGTTATGTAAGCAGTTGTAAGCCAACTGTTAATAGGAACAAAGAAATAACTAAATATAACGTAAATTTTCAATAAGCCTTAACCAAGAAATAAATAATATATAGATCTACTAAATAATGTGATGAATTCTTAAGACAATGGACAAGATTAGGCATTAGTGAACAATTAGCTGTCTTAATAACTGCAGCAATTGGAGGAGGTTATTACGTGTTCGTCTTCCCATCACAGTTCGGTTTTGTTTCTACCCATCTGAACTTACTTTAAAAAATAATTCTTTATTTATGATACAAATAAGTAAGAAACAAAATTTGAAACGTAGGAAAGTTCTCCACGTACCCTGGACGAGAAACGCATCGTCATTTATCATAATTATATCATATAGTTACGTACATTCAACAGAAAAGTATACAGGTATTTGTTAAACGAAAAATCAATTGAAGTTCAAGGAATCAGTCTTGTGTTATATTCCAATTGGCTTAATAAAAATAATCTGCGTAAACATTTCACTAAATACCATAGTTGAGTCCCATATTCAATACTTATAAATTAATACAGTTAATATTATTAATTTAACTATTTATAAATTATTTTTGTTAGTTCGGTATTTTAAGGATCCGGCCCTCTCTAGCAACCTGTACTAGTTTAAATATAATAAGTTCCATATTCATTTGTACAAATAAGATTATAATATTATGATAATGCAAACACGAGTCCACCATAGAAATCTAGCAGCTCTGTACATACGATCATGCGCCGCCCTGGGAATCAGTTGGAGCGTCATTATTCGCAATCATTCCTACTAAACTAATATCATCACTAGGCATCTCTCAGATTGGACTAAATAAATAAACTACTATACAGAGGGTTAGATCGAGTAGGGGTATTCGCCGAGATAGTCTATTAATGTTGAGGGAAGTGGTAGGAGTCTGTGCTTGGGGGCGCACCATAACTTGGGCGTGAGTGGGTTGGAGTCCAGCGCTCGATGTACAGCGAGCCGCGCGCAATGTATCAGAGATGGAGGACTTTTCCTGAGCGGCGTCTTGAGTAGTACAGGGGAATGGGGGCAACCTTCACGGTCTACCCATACGGTACCGGCGGCACTTCGTTCTCCCACGCGTGTGTAGTGATGCACTAACTCCACGACACATCTAAACCGGGGCATATACCTCGCCAAAGGCCGGTCACAATCTAACCTGTAACCAAAAACATTATATTGTTTAATTTACTTTGAAAACACTTTAAATAAAAAAAAAAACTATAAAATTAAGATCCTAGTTAATTAAAATCTAAACAAAAAAATGCATTGTATTGTCGATTATAAACGGCAAGTTGGTACGAATTCTTATAAAAACTCGTACTCGTAAGCTACCGGGCGTTGAGGAAAACGCGTATTTTGAGAATCATTAAACGGTAGCGTCAATTTACTACGAACTTGTGACACAACGATTGGTAACACTGACGTAATGGTACAATGGTAGAATACCTAATTTCTTTCTAATAATAATACTATTAGCATTTTCACCGATGCTGAATGGTAATTTAGGAATTCCTTCAGTAAATAATATCAAAAATTTAGAAATACGCCTTGCTTGTTTTTCGAAAGCTTCGAATCGGTTTACGCAATGCTTAAATTTAATGTGTACTTATAGATATATGTTCATAAAACCATTTGTGTGTAAAAAAACAATTTAATAAATATGAGAGTTATTATCGGCGAAGTCGTTATATATATTAAATTGATTTTCTTAATTACCTAAAGAATCCTTGTTCGTAATGCAGCCTTACGGATGTGGGGCCACGCTCAGTCTGAACCGATAATGAGAATATGAAGTTCCTATCACCCGAGTCTCTGACAACAAACGCTCCAACACTGGCATCCTTTAGTAGTGTTCTAGCACCCTGGAAATAAAAAAAAAACGTTAATACATATTAACAATTTGTTTGTCTATGGAATAACAACTTATGTGAATTTCTGGAAATACGCAATTGCCACTGGCAAAAGCTTGTGATTAATAATAATCTAAAAGTTGTATTTATTGTTTAACTAGCATTTGCGCGCGGCTCTGCCCGCGGGTTTGTCGGTTTTGCAGCAAAGAGTAGCTATGTTCTTCCACATGAATAAAAGCCAATCCCCATGGCAAATTTTATTGAAACCGAAAATTGAATTCGGCCGTGAAAGCAGGACAGATAGACAGAGTTACTGGACATTTATAATATAAGTATAACCCGTCGGAAATATCTGCGCACCCGGCTCGAATGCGCTTCACCTCGCCTTTGCCTATCTAGTACCGCTGCCAACGCAGGCGCCGACGCACGTGCAATATTCTTGCTATCGTAATCTCATTCTTGTTTATTGTTTCTCTGTTCAGTGAAATATTAACTCTCTAGCTTACATGACATCATTAAGCCAGGTTCGCAGATATTTCAGACGGGTTGTATGTATAAGTTTAGTATCCGTTTTTATGTATTTGTTCGATTGATCTAATCCAATAAAAATGTCTTGACAGTCACGATAAAGGCATGTAATACCACTAGATTGAATAAATAACTCTATGTGTGCATGTATATATCACATGTTTATTAAATCCCTTTTGCTGTTTATATGTAAAGAAACATTAAATTTAAATACATAATGGCTATTTTACTGCCAGATAGGAAAGATGTTATTAAATATTTCGACCTTGTATGATTTTATCTTTGTTTAACAAGAGCGGAACGTAATTTAAAAGAATGACATTGAAATTCGCTATAAAGTAGATCTTACTTATTTGAGAAGTCACCAGGAAGTGTAATACTATATATGTATCATTCATAGTAGGTGTTTACCTCAGAATAATTATTGGAATTATTTATGTACTGGAAATGAGTCAGTTGAAAACAAATGTAGGTTTTATTTAAAATAGTAATTCGGATTATTGCCTGGATGAACCTCACAGTGTGGTCCCATTTTAATTTAGTCCAGCTCCTAAAGCTGTTTATTTTTGGTAAAATTTTGTATTATTTTACTACTGACTGAGATAACTTTACATAACAACTCTTTATTTACTAATAATATTTAATCCACTGCTGGCCAAACGGGTTAAAGAAAATTATTTTTAATATAAGTGTCCTTGTAGTATTATTTTGAAACTAACCTGCCAATCTAAACTGCCATAGTACCAGCCTGACAGTCTTAAGGCTCTGAGGGTGTCTGCTAGCCTTCTTAACTCTTCATTGTAGGGTGATTGTATTAGAGGGGTTGATGGAGGGGCATATAAAGGGGTTTGTGGCAAGTAGGTAGGCTGGAACGTGAACGGTGAAGGGGTGTGTGGGCCAGTGCATTTGCCAGCACTGGGGGTTAGGGACACCCTCAACTCGTGCCTGCAATTGGGACAGCATGCTACACCTGCTGACCAGCTGCCTAATGGCACCCCTACTTCCACACAAGCATCTGGAAAGACAGAAAAGAATATTTATAATAATGACTTTGAGAAAATTCATATTTAATGGTATTACGACGGTAGACTGATAGTCTGGTATGTTAATTTAAACCTAATATTATGGAAATGATGTGACTAATAACTGATATTGATCTTGAACAGCTGATTACAACCGATGACTAAACATAGATATAAATAACAGTTGATTATTATCAGAATGAAGATTACATCCTTACGAAACTAGTTTCATTCTATATCTACTAAGTTTACGTAAAAATAGTATCAATGTATGGTTTACGGACACTATAATGCTTTGACATGGTTAAGTACACAAGCTTGTGAAGTGGTGAGAATATTAAGTTTAATATTTTAAGAACTTTTGGGGATTTCTAGGAAAATATAGTAGAATATAAAAAAATTGAAAATTCTACATTATACGGACACAATAAAGTAATTTGTACTCTGACAAAATTGCTTATATAATGATGACAACATTACATTGTATATTTTTAGAAATGCTTTAGAAGTTGTAAAATATTTATTACTTTATGTTATGTAAAGAGGAAATACATTAAACAGCACATGTTATTTTTGTATTATTCATATTTGTAATACATACTAAATACAATTTATGATGTCATCTTAATTAACCTTCAAATTTGTCTGTTAAATATTGCACGATGAATTACTTCTATGAATTTTTTCACTTTATTACTTTATTGTCAGTTCGAGAGCATTATATAGAAATTTTGATGTTAAATCTATTAAAATCAAATAAACTTGCCTCCTTGCTTTTACACTTGCAGATCAGTCATAGTTATCTCAGTTAGTATGTTTCAAGAAACTCTTAGCAAATGTTATCAAATATTGTTTTGTTGGAGATTGATTTGACTGCCTCAGTGGCGTAGTGGTAGCGTATGCGACTGCTAAGCTTGAGGTCTCGGGTTCGACTCCCGGGTCGGACCAAATGTTTGTATGATCTGCAAATATTTGTTTCGGAGTTTGGGTGTTTTCTATGTATAATATGTATGTATTTACAAAAAAAAAAGTATATAAGTATCTATATCAGTTGTCTAGTACCCATAACACAAGCTCTGCTTAGCTTGGGACTAGATGGCGTTGTGTGTTAGATTTTCGAAAGTTTTATTATTATTATTTTGTTTTTTCGAAAGACAGTCCCCATTTCATGTCATCTACATTTTATATATTTTTTATTATTAATTTCGTCACGACGAAAATTCGAAGACTTACAATTGGAGGCTATAAATACTTGACATTGCCATTTCATCAAAAGAAAAAAAAAATGTTATCAATCACACCATATTTATGTTTTTCACACTATTTTTAGAGTGTGGTATTATTTAGACATGTGTTAAAATAATTATATGTTCAATATTTACTGTACCTAGCCCTTATAAGTATGTAAGTATGTTCAGTTTTAATAAGCATCATCATTATGAATAGTCTATAAAAGTCCACATAAATCTCACCTTTTATGGAAGCTTATTAATTAAAAACAACATACAGTGGAACATAAAACCTCCTTTTTTAAGTCGGTTAAAAATAAGTACATATATATTAATAGGTGTTCTCTAGTCAAGCCAGGATAAAGCACTAAAAAATTGTCTATACTTTTTTTGGTCTCAAGGAAGTTTGATATGAAATGTATCTTCAAAGTTTTTTTTAAACAAAATGAGATAAGGTTTGGTTCATAAGTTAAGCTGCCGGTTATTTTAATTAATTAATTACCTATGAAAATAACCTAAAATTTTCGAAGTCTTTTACAACCACTCAACTAACGAATTATATTATGGTCAAAGTTGTTTTGTGAACGACAAACATGCCTATTTGGAGTTTATTTACCACTTTAAACTTACTTTGAGGAGATAATCTTGCTGTTAACGTCATATTTAATGGACAAATTGTTGCTTCTCGCCTTTCAATTAAACACATTTGTTCACTGAACGGTGGCTTAACGCTTGAACCACCCACCCAGTGTCCGGAGGCCACGATTCACTCAGTAACGAAACACTTTACAAGTCCACATCCAAATTGTAATTGGTCGTGTATAAAATTAATAAGACTTCGTCACTTCCTAGTGTCACTTTAAAATTTTGTAAACTAGTAATTCCCCAGATTTGTGCCACTTTAATACAACAAGAATAATCCTAATGTAATCTTCATGTATTCCAAATAGTGAAGCACTAGTTACTAAAAAGAATATTTTAAAAATAAATAACGTAACAAGAGCGCGGCAGCGTAGACAACCGCACTCAACGTTATTAGCACAATGAATGAGACTGAGTACAAACTGCCGTGCCGAGCGAGCGAGTGCCGCTGAGCAAACGTGTCGCAACTGAGCAACACAGACACTGACACTGATACGAAACTCGAACGTTCACCGCGTTCCGAGAATTCATTCACTGACAATAATAATTACTAGCTATCTAGTCGTTTACTATCTACATTAAATTTATTGTATTCAGTAATGTGTGGTATAGCAGTTCTGGGTAAAATAAATAAAGTCTATTTACGACTAAAGTAAGAGGTAAAAAGTAACTAATAAAACTAAACCTAAAAATGATATGTTTAATCAGTTCACACTGATTTCTTAAAGTATTCACTGTTGTACCTAGTTACCGGGATGCTTGTCAATTAGTAAAATAGTTGCGTAAAAAACTAGTTTGTTACTTGTCAAACTAATAACACAAGCAGTTTATTAATTGATAGGTAGATAGACCTACCGTTACTAACAATACAAAACATACCTACACTGTTTCGTGTTATCTCGCAATCATTGTCAATAACTGAGCCCCGCGGTACAACAACAACCGCGGGTAATGCGTCGGGGCAAAGTTAGTTTAAAAAATTAGAATAAGTTACTCCTTATATCATCAGCTATCTGCCAGTGAAAGTCCCGTCAAAATCGGTCAAGCCGTTTTGGAGATTAGCCGGAACAGCCAGACAAAAATTTAAAAAAAAAATTGCTACGTGTTCCGTGTACAATACATACATATTGCATTTAGTAAAAACAGACACTCCAATTTTGTTTATTTGTATAGAGTATTTAAATGTATAGATTAATTGTGAACTATGAGCCCGGGTTAAATGGGGCATGTGCACCAGCAGGAGACCTTTTAAGAAATACAGGGGCATAAAACAATAACATACAAAAATAGTGCGCCACAAAGTTGGATTCTTTTTATTTTCCGGTGATACCTCGGTCAATTTGGTCATTTGATTTTGTACGGCATCGGTTCCATGCAATTTCAATACCTCCTTTATTCCGCAATTACAAAAATCATGTGACAAGGGAGAAAAATCGAGGGTTGCTACCCCTTCCCCTTCACTCGGTTGGACAGTTCACAAGTGACGGCATAATGTTGAACATTATTGTTTTATGTCAGGAGACCGTTTTAGTATTTTCTAAAAAGGTCTTATGGTGGTTCACCTTACCGTAGTCTATTACAATTTGATAATGAAGTACGTTTTGTAAGTACGCTGACGTACCTACAAATATGGCTATTTTCCTTTACGTAAAACGTTACGTAGCTGAAAATCATCATTCGAACTATACATTTTATCCGTGGGAGAGCTATGCTTCGGCATGAATGGGTCGGCTCGACCGGAGTGATACCACGGCCTCACAGAAAACCGGTGTGAAATAGCGTTTGCGCTGTGTTTCACCGAGTGAGTGAGGATACCGGAGGCCCATACCCCAACCCCTCCCCCCATCCCCTTTCCCATCCCCCAAAGGTCGGCAACGCACTTGTGACGCCTTTGGTGCTGCGAGTGTCCATGGGCGGCGGTAATCGCTTACCATCAGGTGATACGTCTGCTCGTTTGCCAACTATTCAATAAAAAAAAAAAAAAAAAAAAAACACACATTAAATGACTCATTTAAATTGTTCAATTCGAAACAAAGCGTTAATTAAATTGTAATACATAATTAAATTAACATAGACCAAAGTGACATCAGATAAATAAAAGTATTAAAATCGATTTTCGAATCGATCGACAATTTTTTTTGACCTAATAAATTGTTTCGCGAGTGTTTTTCGAATCTTGCAATTATTTTGTATTTTTTTTAAATTAATTTCTTTTGTATGGTTACCTTTGTTTTTAGAAAGTATGTAGAAAGTAAACAGATTGTTTTTTTTTAAATTTCGAATTTATATTACATTATGTTTATTTTAATGACACAGTACTGATACAAATTACAATAGTAATACTTATTTTCTGTGTATAACAGTAAAACTTGGTTTTATCTCATAAGGAAAACTTGCTTTTAATTTATTTTGGACTCATAATGACAAGTGTACCTATAATATTTTTTAGGATTTGTACATGGAAGTAATTAGTTAGTTAGTTTGGGACTAGAAGGCGTTGTGTGTTAAATGTCCGAAATATTTATTTATTTATTTTTGTCGGGTATGGTGGTTGTAGCCGATATGGAAAGTCTTTGTATACTGTTCTGTTGAATGGCTTTACCTTTTACAACGCGCACGATCTGCGTTTCCGCGAAATGCTTTCCATATACTTACTGCGATATTTATACACACACCTATATCTATGAATTCATGATACCTATTAATTTTGGTTGCCATGTTGCCATATTTATTCCAGGAAACTAAATTTACGCGGCAGATATATAGATGCCTATTGAGAAAGTAATAACGGTGAAGTGCCTTGGCAATTGAGTACACAATGTAGAAAACATTGTGAGAAGAGGATTGGCTTTTGGGATTTCCTTTTGGATTCCGCTCTTTGCTATATTTTTCTATAGAAATCTTATCCTCGTGTCGAAATATGGAATATTTTATAACAATACAGTGTACATGTACTATTAGGTAATGGCAAAATACACAAGTGAATGCATGCAAGTACACATTAATGAATGACACACCCTAAAGCAGCTTCCGTTTTGATTGAGTGATAAGATACGATTATTTTGGTGAGTATTATACCTGTCTACACTATTCTTACGTTCAGTTGAAATTAATGTGACTCACGGTGGTGACTAACTGATAGTACGAGTCCTATCTAATATGGTACAGTATTTATTTTAACAAAAAATGCAAAGGAGCCATATTCGCCAATTTTAATAACAGGATTATGTACAGAACCTTTTTTTAATCTTTATTTCTGTAGTTACCTGCTCAATAGAATAGGTAGGTCTTTAAGTAAATATGAACATTTGTGCACCACAATTAGCAGTCTCCAACATAGGTTATAAAATAGGATTGCAAGAATTAAGACCTAAGCAGCAGGCAGGTGTTCAATTCGCGCCCGAGCGTGCCATAGAGAGCGAGTTCCTCGTATTACGATTATATTCGGCGTTCTCGGAATCCCTTACCTGCGCCTGAGCAGCTTTCACAACCATCTGCCGGCTGTCATTGGCGCTGGCGCGACGCGCACTCGCTCTAGCAACGCAGCCGCGCAGCTGCCACCCATTGAATAAGCTTAACTCCCATAATAATAGAGATGATTTATTTTATACGAATTCGCCGTAATTTCATGTCTTTATACAATGTGCCCCCTTAGGAACATTATATTAATGGAGTGGATACAGCTGGCAATCAACAAATAGGTGGGGAATATATACATATACTCGTATATATGATATATAAAATATATGTAAGTAAACCTATATTATATACTTAAATTATATAGATAATAAGATATACTTTTTGCACTTTTAATTAAATTATAATAAAGCATACAAGAACAGAACATAAAAATATAGGTATTGTGTCTTTGAAAATGTGAGTGTTGGCAACCGGAACTTTTCAAACCTATGGCTACATCCTCACAAATGAAAGTGGTGCAAGAAAAATTTGGTTGGCAACACTCTTAAAAATAAAACGAAATATGCCGGGAAAAATTCAACAATGAGAACTTACTCCTTTTTTGAAGCTAATTAACAAGACAAATTGGACGTGAGTGTTTGAAGAATTAAAAAGAAATGGCTGTTTCAAACCGAAAGAAGGGACTGATAATAATATAATACGAAAAAAAGCAGGTTATATAAGTTAAATAATGCGTTAATGGACTTGTAAGTTTTCCCAAATTTTTTTGACGTGCCTCAATTTGTATTTTGTAAAGTGAAAATAAGTGGATGGGGAGGGCTATGGGAGATAAAAATAATTTTGACATTGACAGTATTTATCCATGAGGAAACACCTACGACCCATAAACACATAAAATACGTTTATTGCATGTTTTTGGTTTGGAAGAGTCCTATACTGTATATTGAACATCATTGTCATTTTGGTACTTTTTGATTCTATGCCCACCAGTGAACTGTCCAAGGTTGTTGAGGTGTATTGACGATGCAAATGCTTACACTAAGCTCATTAAAAACAATTTAAAATAGTTTCAATACCAATACTTACATATCAAGCCTTTGTGAGTTAATTTAATATAACAATGCATTGGAGTGTGATACAGGTTTTGTAGTCAGTTTTGTAGATTTACCAGAATGTCTAGTTTTCGTAAACCTTTAAAATTGACTTATAAGTATGTTATTACATACATACTTTATCTTTTACTGAGATTTCGTGTTCCTAAAGAGTTTAAAAAAAAGTTTATGGTTAATTTCATTGTCTTTTATAGCCAGACATATGAACCATTCAAACAGTGTTCAATTCCATTTATGAAAAATAACATAATATACGTAGGTACTCGTTTAGGAGGTCACAGTTTTTCGTGGAACATGCTGGCACACTCCGATTTCAATTTCACAGTGAATACCGTTATTCTCAGTACTTCTTTATTAGACGTGAAGAGTTGAGGCTGTACAAACATTCGCGGAATTCATACCGATAATGGTTTATCATTTGTGTACGGTGACGGGTGATTGGTCATACAACACATGTTTAGGTACGTGACCATTTTGTAAGTAGGTATAACCTACATAATAAACAAAGATTCGCGATTATGCTAAAGTTAATTTTTAAATATTTGAATTTAGAACGTAAAAAAATATCCAACTATTATTATTAATTCAAAACTACCTCGCACACTATTGCGCGCGAACAATGCACGCAATGATATATACAGCTGTTTGCTCACAAAAAAATAGATCTTTTCGAAATGGTTATTTCTTTGACATCGTGTTACAAGATAACGGCCATTAAATCTATGAAGCGAAAATATAATAGTTCTATGAAATTAACGTTTGTCATAGTACTTTCACATGTCACACTTTTTACTAGTTTTGTGCTTATTTTTGTTAAGTATTGTTGGTTTTAAATTCTATATAAAGAAGCTGGCAACGTAATCCAACGTAAATAAAGATAAAAAATACAAATGAATGCGAAAGAATGTGTAATGCTATTTTAAAATGAAACTGAAGGCGCCTGCGCAATAATACGCCTATTTTATGGATGTTTTCAAAGGTTATTGTTGTTTTCTAGGAATTGAAAACCATATTGTGTGATATTATTCTTTGTTTAAGACTGAACGTATCATAACCATTGCTGAAAGCAAAAAGGTTGACTGTTTTGAGAAACGAAGACCGTTATCGACAACATGTTAAATTAACAACCATCTTTTTTGTATCAGAAACAAGTGATTAATACGTCGCTTAATTTTAAAATTAAAGAGAAAATAAGTAAAGAGTAAAAGTTAGTGGGTCCGATTACCACTCTAAAACAAATAATTTTATGAAGAACACAATTATTAATGTGCTGTGTCTAATTATGTTAAAAAAATTAAAGAGGTATCAGTAAGGTAGCAATGGTCATAAACATACAAACAAAACTGCGGGCAAAGCTTGGTAAGTTAGTAGGAGGTATACTCAGTGAATTCCCCTAAAACGTATGGGTATTGTTGTACGCACTGCTTTTTCCAACTTTTGGATCAAAACAATAAGCAATAAATGGAAAAATAATTTATATAGATTTAAGTAATTCTTGGTAGGTAGGTACTAGGTAGTTAGTACTCGTTATGTAATTTGTCAATTTGGAGAATTATAATTTCGAGAATTGACTTTAATTGCTTAAAATTAGGGGAACTAATTAGTAGATAATAATTATTACTTCAATTTGGAAAAATTCGAAGAATCAGTTAGCTGAAGGCAAGAAGGAAGAGGCCAGTCACGCGGGCGCTAAAGTCGATATACACAGTTCTACTAACAGTGGGGACCGAGATTAGGCAAATGTAGTTTAGGACGCTTTGCAGCACCGTTTGAAACACTTGACTGACAGCGGTTTGATGCGGACTGTCAAGATCAGAATGATTAGTCTAAGATCCCGCTATATAACGACCTTCACCGAGATGTTTATTTCATGAAACGTATTTTATATTCAATTTAATATGTCAATAAATACATGGGTTGCCTAACAAATTTTAGTCCAGGGTATTTTTAATAAATATTTAAATGATTCAAACTGATTTTTCGCAGGCAACCCTATACCACCGTGTTAATAATAAAATAATCTTTAATTTTATTTAATATCAATTCAATAATCAGACCGTTGCAAAATGCTAGTATAGATTTACCTGTTTATACCTGGCTACCCGATAGTTGTGACCGGAAAAGAGAAGGCAACCTAACGTTTGCATATTCTATGGGCTTCATACTTTCGATTGGTATAAAATTTATCTAATAATCAAACCGGTGGAAAGTTTAAAAAAAATTTTTTTTTGGAATATTAATTAAAAATACCCTGGACTAAAATTTGTTAGGCAACCCATGTATTTATTGACATATTAAATTGAATATAAAATACGTTTCATGAAATAAACATCTCGGTGAAGGTCGTTATATAGCGGGATCTTGTACTAGATTGGCATTCCTTGAGGGATTTCGTTCAGCAGTGGGTGGTAATATCCTGAAGGTGATGACTTTAAATTAAATATTACTTGTGTCAACTGATCCACAATTGCTGTACTCATTTAAGTTAGTTAGTTTTATTGTAAAGTGCGTTCAATAGTCATATAAACTGTAATTATATAACGAAGAACATTAATTCAAAACTAATACAAAAAAGTGCATTATTAATTGGCTATTCGCAGAAATACTAAAGATTTTCTCGATAAATATGTTAATCAAGCGTCTATAACGTATAATTGATTACGAAGAACTGATACTAATTGCAGTTATGCTATTAAAAATCATTAATAACAGTATTATGTACCTATGTATATATATTATTCATTTTATTATGTTATGTTCTTCTTTACTGGCACAGAAAGTAAAATCGGAAATGTAGAAGCATTTTTTTTGGTAGCTGATGTTAGTAATTGAATTTGTAATAAATTCAACGCGATGTTTATAGACATAATATCACTGAGTCAATTGACTAATTGTATATCATTTATATTTTTTGAAATTGTAAATGTTACCAGTTATAAAACAGTAAATTCTAACTGAAGTTCCCATTTTTCTTACCAAATTTTGGAATTTAATGGCCTAATGTGTGCTTTCTGTAGGCTATTCCTGAGAAGGGTTGACGTACCAAAGATGACTGCCTACAAAAGAATACGCGCAAAAATAGATCCCCAAATAAAATTGGAAAAAGTGCCCGATAATTTAAATCTACAAATTAGCTTTGTACTTTAATAGTGAATATACCCACAACAAGTTTGGTTTGGAGATCAACCGCATCCTTTTGAGTCGTCCATTTTATTCATAGGTAAAATATTTAAAGGTTAAAGCTTAAATCTTGCTTTATTACGGTACTATAGTCTTGTGCGTACCGTAATATACCTACCTCTATAGTACTTATTAATTAATGTAGCTCTCGGGAGCATTATTACCATTAGGTACTATTCTAGGAAATACCTTATGCTGTACCCATAATGCATCATGCATACAAAAATTAACCGACAATTACAATAGGTTACTTAGGATTTTACATTCCATTTTGTTTGGCATTATTGATTTATCTTTTATACAAAAACGTTTGTTCAACGACGACAAAAACCGTAGGTCTATTTTGGTTTTCTTAGAAAACATGTCTTGAAAAAATAAAAAATGGAATAAGTTTTGTTACGAAAAATTCCTTGGAAATCAATTATCTTTTAACAACGATATGAACAGCTTTGTTCTGAAAGCTAAAACACAATGAAATATCATTATAATAATAATTTATGATACGAGTGCGAAACCACTAAAGTATATAATTTATGTTCTACATGTATTTACATTATTTAAATACGTATATTATATATGTCTCTTAAATTTCCTTATAATTTTATAATCTGTTCGATGAATAATGAATGTCATTAAATTCTAATTTATTTCAGAACTGTCACTCAATATTTCAAAAAGAGGTTGTATTTTTGGCGCCAAATGAGTGAGCATATGTTATTAAATATCGAAATGAAACAGTCTAAAAGCAAAGGAATATAACATTCCTTGTATCCAAAATCTTGGCTATCAAAATAGCCGTAGTAGTAGTAGTAGCAAAAAGAAGTAGAAATTTAATACGTGCATTTCAAATTCCATAACATATTTTGAGATTATCCTTCTGCACCTATAAACCAATCTATTGTTGAGGAGGGAATAATGTTATCTCGTTCTCGGAACTACTGTGCAAATCTTACACTAATGTTTCTAAGGCATATAAATGTTCAGTAAGTTTTAATGTACGAGTCAGATTTTATCTTCTAAGGTTATAATATATTCATGAATAGAAAATACGTAGTATCGCTTGTTAGTTGTTGTAAGTAATTCCTGATAATCATTATAATTGCAGTAATTTTTAGCACTATACCTACTGCTTCACTAATATAGGCGGTTCACTTTCTTGTTAATATTTTATTAGCTTAGGAAATAAATAAAGGTGGTTAAGTAAAAAAGGGATAAAAGTCACCCCTAATAAAAACGTGTTCATTAGTCACTGCAATTATTTGAGGAATGTTTAACACCGATATTTCCAGAAATTTCGTTTATAACAGTGATCTTAAGAAACTGCTCGAACACAATAGTCTGGCAGTTTGTTCAGGTACTCCGGAGTACATTAGATACCCACGTGTAAATGTTGAATTATTTCATTTTATTTCTGTCGACTATTCTTTATTTGTCAGTCATTTCTCTGCTTAAGATGAGTCTCTCACTTGTAATGCAGTAGTAGAATTTTGTAAGGACACGATCGCGACGCAACCTACATACAGAATCTAGAAGCAGGATCCTGGCAAGCACAGAACAGAGGAATCTGTATAGGCAACTACCAGACATCTGCAGTATACAATCTATGTTGAAGGTGAATGAATACCACGGCTCTGAAGGGCTCTTATAGCGAGAGATTTTCATGTTCTTCCATTTATCTCTTTACATAGCAGTCGTGCGGTTCATTATAAGATTTTGCAACTATCAGTATGGTGACGAAATGATTCTTAGAATATTTGTATCTAGGTAGGAGTGTGTAAGGCGTGTGTAGGTTGTTTAAAGCGCTAATACACTTTATCTGTTGTTCTAGTGAAACGACAATGATTAATGTTATACCTAACTGTTGTGATTCATTTGTACGATGCCCCTAACTTGGTTATGAATGTCTGAGTTACTCGTAATTTTACGTAATAATTTGTTCTTCAAAACTTGTTTAATAGTCTTGTTGTTTACTGTTATTTTGAGGTAGAATGACGTAATATCTATGTACGAATGCAGCGATTTGTTTCCGAAATCTAACTTACAAAGCTTTTATAGTCGTAATTATTTTAATATGATCGTTTACAGTGCAGCAATGGTTTCAGTGAGACAGTGAAGCTCTTAATAGGATTAACTATGTTCCGGGTTCCGCAAATACAAAGTGACTGTGTTCTCTAGCGACAGCGTATTATGACTGCAATGTGGATATATTTTTCAATGGAACAACGTATATAATGTAAAAAGACGTAAGGAAAAGTAAAAACGTTCTGAGATACCGCAGGTTTTTTAATGATCTGTGACAAGAAATATAATAAAAAGTATCTATATAAATACAGTGTTATTTTTAAATAAATCACACTTCTTGCGGTTAACAGTTACAAAACAAATATAAACACTAGTTGATGAGTGGCACTTATTCGTCAAAAAACTGACCCAGTTCCAATTGACTGGTAGCTTTCGTGAAGAGAGCGTGTGATTTTTAATTCTAATAATAAAACGAATTTGAGTTGAACATAAAACATACTTATCGTTAATTTATTGTTCATGAACGACTGTATGAATAGAAATATGACCTTAGTTTGAATCTTGCACATAGAACTCATATTACAGAGTATTGTAATGTAATATTCCACTTATTATTTAATAGAATTAAGCTATTTCAATGGAACATGTTTTTGCAAGTAATTTTAAATGGAAATGTTTCTGCCTTTGGAAACAGACCACTTGATATTCTAAGAAAATTTATTGTACAGTTCATCGTAATTGAAATATTTCTGAAAGTATACAATAATAAGAGGTTTCTTACTCATTTCTAATGGATACTTTTAAATTGTCGATGAAAGAAGATAAATTTAATCTATCGTATTATTAAGTTACGCCTGCCAAACACAGTATTGCAACACCCAAACGTTTGACTGGAAGAAAATGACTGTGGCATTAAGTCCGCCTTGTGCAATATATTTGCAGGAAGTTTATATAAAGAAATAAATAAGTATGTACAAACAAAGGATAGTTAAGTATTATATCTTTCTTATTCTTTCTAAGATACATTTTGAATGTTTTGAATTTTGTGACAGCTACAAGCTACATTTGTAGCTGTCAGTGACCGAAATTAGCTAATAACTATTAACGAGAACTTTTATTTTTTAAATATTTAGCTATAATTGGGGTTAATGATAAACAAAATATTGAGGACGTTACATTATCTAAGTGTCAGGTTTGTGCGCTATGATGGCACACTCGCATTCGACCTGTATGTTGGTTATTTACCAATCAGGTCACAAGTAAGTAAAAATAATCGTTACGCAACGTCCTCATTTACTACTTAAACCCTACTTCAAACCGTTTTCATCGTGATGTAAAGAGTGAATATTAATATTAGGAAAATTAAGGCCCTGTTCCACCGGCTACAGATAAGTTCCGGATAGCTTATCTGACAGATGATTTGACATAACTTACGTGTCGACACGTTACATAACGATCTCTTATATAAGCTATCTGAAATTTATCTAAAACCGGTGAAACAGGTCCTTACAATTTCGTAATTCAAAATACTTTTATAATGTTATTATTATTCAAATATTTATCCAATATTATGTGTATACTACTCTGGTGACAATGTACCTGCCTACCTATTAGTAAATATTTGACTTTAATTTTTTTTTAATGTACGTGACTTCCAAATTGTTTCTACTCTGCCTGATTGAAAGTATAAGCAGAATCCAAGAGTGGTGGTCACCATACTCTGTGAATGTGGCGACTTCCACATAACATACTACAGCGCCATCTACCGATGATACACTGAACTACGAAGTAACGCACTACACGGAGTAACTACAAATCCTGAATCGCAAAATAAATAGTTCTCGCGCCGATTAGCTTATATACAACATCCCAACATCAACTGTGGGGCAGTAGCCCGCCAGGCATGATCACCTCGCCTGGTCGGAGGATCCTCCCTTTGTGTTGGGTGGAACATGATATCCGTTCCCCCAAACAGACAATGCAACAATGCAGCAAGAAAACTTACACTATGGCGACCTAGTGAGATGTTTCTGCATCATTGGGTCTCCGGTCTCGCACTGACTAAACACGAAGGAATGAATGGTGTCGTTTTAAGTTGGTCTTCTGTGAGAGATTCGATGTCGATGCCTATTTTTTGTATGTCTGTCTAGACAACTTCTTAAGTCTGTGTTCTATTTTAAGCTATAGCAACACTCCTGTATTATCGACCTCCTTTTTAATCATAATGCGTTTTACCACCTGCTGCATTACTACAAGGCTTTTACATTCTAAACATAGCCGTGTCGTAAGTCAAGATATAGGGCTGTCACTATTACATTAATCTAAATAGTAGTCACAGAAAGAGCCTCCAATATTAAGGGCCTTTCGACTATAGGGGACACACTATGTGTCCCTATACTTGAAACGGCCATGAAATAATTTGTTTCGCATTTTAGTAAATGCATGGTCTAAAGAGGTACCTTCTATACATTTATTTGCAGCATCGGCTTATTACGACGCAGTTTTACCAGGAATTATACACAGAGAAAAAAAAAAAAAAAAAAAAAGATATACATATATCTACATGTATTTATTTGTATTTTATGTTCATCAAAACAAGATGCTAATACTAATAGACGTGACTGCGATATATATATATGGAATTGCGTTGTTGTTTAATGAATATAAATAAAGAAAAGCTAGGTTATATAACAGACAGCATGCTTCATAGGCAATATGTTTATGATACAATAGATTTTGAATAATTTTAGTTCCGGTGTTAGATTTTGAAGGGCAATTAAAGATGATTTTGCGCTATTTCTAGTTAGCATTTGGTACTACAATCACAGAAAGAATATATATTAACATTATTGAGTAGCTAGTCTTAAGGTTAATTAATTTTTTATACAACAATATGTAAATAAAATTTAGTGAGTGAGAGTGAGATTTTTGAGTGTTGCTATAGATTCATGAAATGTTAACACACATATATCTACCTATTACGGGTATAGATAAAAACACATTTCGTATATTTAAGTATGTATAACTGTAAAATAGAGTTCGGAATTTGAATTTAAATGTTATTTATGGCCTTGTTTAACACATAATTATATAAACAGATTTATTTATACAGAATTACACCTGTTTGCATAAATTAACATTATTTATCATTTAAAATCGATTAATGTAAAATTAATTTCAATAATAAAATGTTGATCAGGTTTCTTATTCTCAGTGTTTATTTCTTAATGTTGGACAACACATTAGCTTATTACTTTAAAGTACCATTCATTTTTAAATTTATTTATTAATTAAAAGCTATTACAGCCATTGATGAGCCAATCCGGTCTAGGTTCCAATTATACGGCCTGATTCCCGCGGCTACGGCGCGCCTTATTAACAAAATGATCTTAAAACGACGTAAAAATAACAATATGTAATGACGTAACCGCTGCGACATATTTTATAAATGTTCAAATATTTTTTATCTGTTTTCGACAACATTTTAGGTTTAAGTTTTCTAGTGAAAACAGAAGAAGAAACTTATAACTATTATACTATTAAACTATAAAACTATTATACTATTATACTCTAAAATTTGAAATGTAAAATCTTGAAAAGTCACAATCTGAATTCGGATAATGGAGTTAAGGTGAAACGTCTTTCCCTCGATAGAAATAATAAATAATTCATGACGGGAATAGCAGAGATGTGGGAACTTTGTTTTAGAAATTAAATGTATTGCGACGCACAAAGAATGTGTGAAAATACATGTTGTCTCAACGCGAGACGTAGTAACAGACTGGTGTGAAACTATGACGTGTGACTTCCTTTCCACTTACATTGAAAAACATTCCTTTTTTTAAATTTTCAGTTCTGAAATCTGTTAATACAGTATTACAATAAAGCTTACATTTTCTTTTGTTAAAGACGCTAATCGCTAGAAATGTCTGCCAGATTTCCAAAAATATAAAGCAACCTTTTTCAAGAATTGATCTAACAATTGCTTAATAACCGTGACCAATTTTCTGCCTTGTTTCGTTCATGAAATTAGTTTCCTAATTTTGTAACAAATTTCACAAAGATGTTGCCCAATTACGGCAAATAAATATTTAATAAAATGTAAGATCTATAAAAAGATAAATAACTCATTTAATTGGCTATAGAAAGTTATCGTAAATATTTGAAATTATATCTACACTAATATTGTAAAGAGGAAAGATTTGTATTTTTGTATGTAACGAATAAACTCAAAAAGTACTGGACCGATTTTAAAAATTCTTTCACCATTCGAAAGCTACATTATCCACGAGTAACATAGGCTATATTTTATTTTGGAAAAAATAGGGTTTCGTAAGATATTTGCGTTTTTCAAGAAACAAGGTGTAAAAAATCAACCAAAAAAGTTACTTATTTTACGATTTACAATAATATAGCTTATACGAGTACATCAGAATAACACGTAGGCTATAAATTATAAAGATACTAGCTTCGCCTCGCGACGTTGCCTGTGATTATTGTCGTACCGCGGGTAGAATAGAATAATCTTTATTGTACATTACATAAATGGTTTACATAAAATAATACATCAAATGACTGACCATGTACAAATGGCGGCCTTATTGCTAAAAAGCAATTTCTTCCAGGCAACCAGGTAGCACCGCGGGGTTCAGCTAGTCTTTTATACAGTTACTTCCGAGAACAGCTAAAAATATTATTAATATTGTTGTCAGTTAACTTCTTTAATAAATAATAATAAAGCATGAGACTAGATATAGACTGCCTCGTTGGTCTAGTGGTTAGCGTAAGCGAAATCAAGAGGTCTCGGGTTCAATTCCCGGGTCGGACTGCTGTTGGGTTTTTCCTACAAGAAATTCCTAATAGCAACCCGGAGTATGGAAGATGGCGGTGTTTCCTGCCCGTGCTTCGGAGAGCACGTTAAGCCGTCGATCCCGGTTGTCATGAACATCTATGGCAATCGTTATTGGGAAGTCAGTGCCCTCAAATATACTGACAACTAAAGTTCAACCTTCGAATTCAGTTCACCCTCAGGGTTGCGGAGGTCAGATGCCAGTCGTTCTGTGTAAAAACTGATATTCAGGTAAAACCGGTTGAACTGGTAGCCGACCCCAAATATTGGGAATAATAAAGGCTAGGAAGATGATGATGATGAGACTAGATACATATGTATAATTCGTTCTTCTTCAAATACATGGAAAAATGTAAGTAAACATGTAATTAATTTATCGTTGTAGACAACTCCAGTATGTGGGTGTAGGTATATAAAGTTAAATTGAAAGACACCCACTGCAACAAAAATGATACTTTATTGCCTTTATAAAGTACAGACAATGCGTCAGTTGATGAGTTTACTTTCGAGAAAATGAAGTACATAATTCTAGTCTATGAAATTATGTGATTTATTCGGAATTTCGAATGTCGGCCTGGTTGGGTAAGCATACTTCGAACATGTGTCATGGCGTTATAATTATCGTCAATTCTACAGAAATAACCTAGCCCTCAGACATATTAAGGTAAAACTGAGTCATCGGCCATTACGGGTGTAAGGTTGGCACGAGAATTCTTCGTTTATTTTTACTTTGACCTTGTAATAAATATAACGTTTAAATACTTTCTCAGAATTTGATACAATCAAGTAATATGTTTTTGTTATTATTACCTATTTTATTTTTTACATGCTGAGAATGTAGCTATGCTACGAGTATTTATAAATATCAAACTACACATAAATATACTATATTTTTTAATAAACAATGTCGATTAGCTTTAGATTTTTTAATGCTATAAACTGGAATTGTTCCTGGTGTTCTGAGTAATATCGTGTCTAGAACATTTGGCGGGTGTCGGGGTAGTTAAACTTAGAACCAAACCTATCTTTTCATTTATCTATATATGTATACTATCATTCAGTCCATGTATGAAATATTATGAATATTATTTCCTATTACATACTTTACCTAGTTATTTTAAATAGTCCATTGGGATTGTATAGACCCACCGGCAATATGTAAAACAAATAGATTTTGGTCTGTATTTACTAATTTAATGTTACTACCTAAGCCTAGAAATGTATTCTGTTAACTTAAAATCAACTTTTTTCAGAATTATGTAGATTTAGGTTAGAACAGTGAACCAAATAAAGTGTATAACGTGTAACGTCTAAAACGAAGCCATTGTAAAGAAATATCTAATTGATCATTGAACGTGTATCGATTTCTAAGAATTAAAGAGGCATTAAATTTGTACGTAGTTGATTGAAAACTATTGAGAAAACGGACCACTTGAAACATACTTGGAACAATTGAAAAACAGAATCAACAATTCATTTGTAAGAGATTTAATAGTGTTGTTTTCTTTATACATCATTCGATAGCTTACAGTTTCAATACAGAAATGTTAATTTTAATATACACTGACGCAATTAACGTGATAACAATATATTTTATCAGTGTCAGTTGAAATGTATCGTCAACAGCTTATAATAGTCCATTATATAAGCTGATATAGGCCTCTGCGTACAACTGAAAAGGGTTCAGATGTGTTAATTTCACACAAACAGCAGTTCACGGATACCTTCTCAGGCGCAGAATAGCACACCGTGTGGTTTTAGTCGATCCGATTCCGACATATTACCTCGCCGTAAACCCCAGGGGGGTAGTGGGTTCTACACGAAAATAAATGTCCCTCCGTACAAGGGCGGTTCTTCTTGGTAATAATGGTTTGGTTCACTACACAATGCCTCTCTAGAAATTGGTTTGAAACATAAATTAAAGAAGAAATAATAACTACCACTAGGTAAATACAAAATGGTATAAATGCTATCTTTTATATTCGAATGTTTTAGATGCCAAAAAATCTTAGGTGAAATTTTTACTAACGCATAGTAAACACCCATGAAACCGGAACCTTCAAACGATTTGATAAACGATATTCATTTACATTTTTCTTTTTTTTTCTGGACATCTAACACAACGCCATCTACTCGTAATTCCAAGCTAAGCAGAGCTTGTGTTATGGGTACTGGACAACTGATATAAATACTTATTAACTTTTTTTTTAAAACATACATATTATACATAGAAAACACCCAAACTCCGAAACTAATATTTGCAGATCATACAAACATTTGGTCCGACCCGGGAATCGAACCCGAGACCTCAAGCTTAGCAGTCGCATGCGCTACCACTATGCCACCGAGGTCAATTTGCGTCCTTGTTACTTTATTCCTAGCTATTTCCCTTTTCCTATCTAAAATGGTTAATTACTAGACCTTGTTACGGTTCCACCGGCTACCTAAGAACTAGGTAATAGACTAGCTACGCAACTTAATTTATTGCTAATTGACTTTGTAAAATGGCCGCCTTGATTTGTACTTCCACAGCTGTAACGTTAACATAGCCGGGTATTTCTATATTATTATATATTTCTAGTCATTCCTCTTTTACCTTTAAATAAGACTATTATATTTTTTTATTTTATTATAGCAACTTGTCGGACTCGTGGTTAATAACTTTTGCGGTGTGAATTGTTTGCAACAAAAAACATCGTTGAGACCGTTTAAAAGAATAATGGTCATAAATATGTATATGCATTTCGGATTCTGTATATATTATAGTTTAACAAGCTGGACGGTTCATTGTGGCCAAGAAAATGAGGTTATTTATTTATTTATGTATTACAAAATCACCTTCACTATCATTACAGGTTGACCTAATGCGATTTCGATCTTTCTATTCAAGGAGACCCTAAACTTTGTCTTTTGTTTCTGTGGCGACATCAATTCGATCCGAAACGAGATCCATTTGTCTTTGACTTTTAGGGAATTGTTTCGATTAGTCGCCATGAACGGATTAAAGGTTTTAAAGCTTCAGATACATTTAAAAGCTTCTACTGTAGTAGAAAAGCAAATATTGTGTTTCTATAACAATTAGATTCTATTTCTGGTTCTTTTTATAAACAAGTTGTTTGCGACAAGTGCAAAATACGTGCCTTAATTATTACAGGCTATGTTAATGGTTTCCAATTGATTCTACTTAACATTAATGACTTTCAACCAAGGCTAAATTTGTTTTTCTTTAGATACTATGTAAATTAACAGCACAAGTTTTTTTTTGTTGAATTCTTCTTCTTAAATTCGGCCAGCAAATCTTACGAGTCTTTTTTTTTTGCGTTGCCGACCTTTGGGGGATGGGGAGGGGGAATGAGGGAGGGGTTGGGGTATGGGCCTCCGCTATCCTCACTCACTCGGTGAAACACAGCGCAAGCGCTATTTCACACCGGTTTTCTGTGAGGCCGTGGTATCACTCCGGTCGAGCCGGCCCATTCATGCCGAAGCGCGGCTCTCCCACGGTTGCCACTTTGCAATCTAGGTTGCGATAAACGAAAAGGCTGAGTTTAAATTTTAAACGAAAAATAACCTCTTTACTAAATTGCTCTTAAAAGTAGGCAACACTGATATGAACGAATTTTAAAACTAAAAAACAGTGAACTAAAATATATATATGTAACAGATGCGATTTAAATTGTAAAATGCTTTCCTCGTAAATATGAATTGTATTGTAAGTAATACACACATTCATTCTTCTTGATTCACACTCGACGTTCTCGGAAGCCCGTACTTTCGGCTATAAATAAATAAAACTCAAACCATTATAACACATATTTCAGTAACAGCTGATATTTAAAACGTCTTAAGTGCAAAGCTAAGAAAGATATCAATACTCGTCTTTCACATTTTACTTAGAATGCGATCTGATATATATCGCATATCTCCCCCCTCCCTATATATGTCTGTATTAGTAATACATATATACTAATAATAAGGCTGAAGAGTTTGTTTGTTTGAACGCGCTAATCTCAGAAACCGCTGATTCGATTTAAAAAATTCTTTCAGTGTTGGATAGTCCATTTATCGAGGAAGGCTATAGACTATATATCATCACGCTACTACTAATAGGAGCGGAGCACTAATGAATGTTTCAAAAACGGGGGAAAAATTTCACGCTACGGGCAATATAAGTCGCAATCGAGGTTGCGTGGGTCAGCTACGAGTAGTATTATATAATGAGGTTTCGACTTCCGTAGTGTATTCATTAAATATTCTATAGCAACGTTAAAAGATAGCCCATAATTATAAATTTTATGTTCAAACACGAGTTTAAAACTTTCTGAAAACCAAATTAGTTACTTGTGTTAAATTACAGTAATATTTAAGTAATATGACCTAAATAATATGCAGGGATGTTCTCGGAATCTTTATATGACTACTTATGTACGAGTATTTTACACATAATTCAACAAAGCAAAGAAAATATTGGACTAACCAGCCAACGTCATTTCGTTGCTCGATTTAAATCAAAATCTAAAATGTCAAATACTATCTAAAGAACCTACTTGCCCAGAAAAAATAACGTTCTCGATCGATCGCTCTCTGTCGATTTACAAATACAATATAGACAACCCCAATTCCCTACGTCCTAATGGAATGTTATTGAACTAAATGAAACGCTGTTTTTTTTTAAACGAATACATTGCGAACTAAACGGATAGCTGTGAAATCTTTTTTTTTAATTCACTTCTTCCTGTATATATTATATACATTCAAAGTATTTAAATATAATTTAAAAGTGTTAAAAGGTTTCGTAATTGTTAATTTGTATTATTATTATCAATAGATGAAAAAATAAAATGTTTATTACAATATTTCGGATACCTGACAAACATTATTCAAGCCATCTGACATTTTTCTAATAATTCTAATAGGTGTTTAAAAAAACAAATAAAATAAACAGTAAGTAAAAGGAAGATTAACAAGATTATAAAATGTTCCAACATATACATTAACTTTCACGATGAAATGCGTTTCGTATATTTTGTAGCAAAAAAAGTGTTTCTTGTGTTGCCATTGGGCACATATTTATTACATGCATGTATACCTAATTGTTGCGTAGACCTATATTTATTGTATTTTTAATGTACCTAAAAGATACGTGCTAATGAGGAAATACCTGTTTTCTCATCATAATTCATAATACCGGATATTGAACAGGAACAGAACAGATACCTGTCAGATAGTCAGTTTAAGTACTAAATTACATCTTTATTTTAATACGAACGTGAATTTACCTTTCCACCCGGTTTATACACTCAAATCATAATCGATCGTCATGAAATTTTGCGTGCATATTGTGAGGTTCACAGAAAAACTACCCGAAAAGCAAAAAGCTACATTGTGCCGTAAAAACCATAAAAGCCGATAAAATAACGAGCATAACGGGTGCGAGATAATAAATAAGTATCTTCATAAAACGCCAGTAAAAAAAAACCTTTGCTCTATACACTGCTGTAGGTTGCTTTTGTTATATGTATAGGCAACTTGTGACCAATTTCCAAAAATTCGTACATTGTTATCGTTTTACATTAGAGAAAATAATAGAAATGGGGAAACGAAAGAGATAAAGTTAAACAAGGCTACATTACATTCTCGATTGGAAAGAAAGTGCAGAAAAAATACAGTAAGTAGATTCTTTCTCTGCCTTTCATTTCTTAGTAACTTTAAGATAATCTCATAATTCTTTCTAAGGCATTTTTTTATAATAGAAGCTGTATAACTTTTAACAACGCAGGTACATAATTTGTCTAACATTATAAATAATGTTGTCACTATTCGATATTGACAAATTTTTATTGTGATTTGCATTCGCAAATTTAACGTTCATATTGACCTCTACTCTTTGTTTATAAATATCTCATCAATGCAGGAAGCATTCTATTTTGAAACGTTATTTTAGCTCCCTATTAAATCTTTTTAATGAGGCAAACTCTGTTAAGAGTGTAGACGATAGACGATAAAACGATTATTTCCGTGTTCTTGGCCTTTGACATCGAGACAATTCCGGCGCCAACGACCGACCGAGCTGCCAGCTGATCCCCATCGCATAGCTTTTGTCGACTTACACTCTAAGGATTATTTAATGACCCTCTAAAAAGTCCTTCCACGATGCAAGATAAACCGAAACGTGCATTAGACTTTTTGATGAACACTAGCGATTGCAACCTACGGAATGTTCCAAGCGGCCTCAATCTCACGATTGATGGTTATAAAAGCTCTATAGATACATCAGTGATGCTTTTGACGATGCAATAAAAGTCTTTGGCAATAACTGTTCGGATTCAATGTAAGTTTAACTGAGCAACCTTCGCGTGTTCTCGGAAATGGTCGACCGGTCGACGCTGCGCCGTGGTTCCCGGAACGTGCGTCGCGTCGCTCGACGACCCACGGTAGATTCGATTTTTAAAATAGACGCGTTCCGTTATACGTAAACCAATTTTGGAATTTGGATTTATAACCAGTCAATTAAACGTTGGGTAATCAGTAAATGAGATTTATTTTTATCCAGAGCCCAGTGCCGTTTCCGAGTGAAAGGGATTTAATACTGTGAACTTGTGAAACAGGTTATGGCGTTATGGACTTTCTTCTTCGTTTCAATACAGGTGTTTTCTAATAGTTGTATTCAAGTTTTTAGTACTTGTTGTAAGTAAAGATAACATTAGATTTCACTAAATTAAAATTTATTAATTAAAATTAAAACACCCATTGAAAATTATCTAAGTAACATTTCAAATAGAATTTCACTTTCATTCATGATTTCGGACAATAGTTAGTGTTTACGTGACTTTAGCTTAACAAATAGTGTAGTGCATATACAATCATACAACGATTAATAGAATAGTAAAACACTTAGAGGTGGTCTAATCGTTTGCCTGCACCTTTATTTTTATTTATTTACAAAAGTTTATCGACATTAGTTGCTACGTACGACTCAAGGTAATCAATGTCAGCTGTTCTTGGACATATCTAAGTATATGAATAACAACTATTATGGCATAATAAATAAAAATAATGATAAACTTGAAAGTTAATATGTATTCTTACGTCAACATTTAACAATTACGAGTACTTTAACACTTTACTACTTAGGGAAAACAACCAAATTAAAAAGGTTAAAGGAAAAATGTATTTAAAACGTGCAATGCCGTAGTAATGAAATAATTAATTTATGTTACCTGTACTTATATCTGCTATGAAAAATAAGACTCAATTTTCTTTAAAAAAAAGCAAGAACTAATATCATCTTGAAGAAGAAACAGCAAATTAAATCAAATTCTCAATAGCATTGAAAATAGAACTAAAATAGATTGGAAATAGAGACTGATTTTCCTTGCCGATAATGCAGATCAAAGCAGTATTTCATTAGTTCGTTAGTCGAAACTGGGAGCATTGGCAGTAGTCCGCCATTGAAATTTAAACTAGCCCGCTCTTCTGGGAAAGCTGTGTGGCTTTATCTTTTTGCTTCGTTTAGCTCGGTCCCGTCCTAGCTCAACAAAACAAGTGATGTCCACGAAGTAGAATTTTAATGAACCGGTGTTATCGGCTGACATGTGTACTGAACGTTTTATTTCATACAAAAGTTTTTTTAAATATAATGAGAAGTTAGGTTTAGATTTAAGTACTTTCCATGGGATTTTCACTATTTTTATTTTCGGTAATAAACGTAAGTTTATAATAGTGTCGAAACATTGGCAACTAACTCCTTTTTGAAGAGCATTAAGCATATTTCATATCATAATCATTTTTATAAATATTTTCAGGCAGTGAAATGTTTTTTTTTGAGATTAAATACCTACATATTAGTATAATAGTAATTAATAAATCATTTTAGGTATTTATTATACGCGTATATGTATATTGTTTCAAAATTTTCAACAGTTGGTACGCGCGGTCGCTTCTTCCAGATAGCGCCCAGCTGTTCGTGTTTCTATTGAATTAATAAACAGTATTTATGTATGTAATGCATATTATTGTTTGCAGTAAAATCAATCAAAAATAAAATCTTTACTACCATTAATAACATATTTAAAATATTCAACTTAGCACAATCATATTATTAATGAAAATAAAGAGCATTTTGATAATACTAGTAAAAAGAATAACTGCAAACTATAATATACATCTCGGAGATGAGCTAGGCAATAATCCTAATCCTTACTAAAATTA
Organism: Spilarctia lutea; assembly: GCA_916048165.1. Lineage (NCBI taxonomy): Eukaryota > Metazoa > Arthropoda > Insecta > Lepidoptera > Erebidae > Spilarctia > Spilarctia lutea. Next base: position 16,311,815 of record OU696479.1, read on the forward strand.
TAAATGCGAAAGTAGCTCTGTTTGTCTGTCTGTCGCGGTTTCACACCAAAACTACTGAACCGATTGTAAAGAAATTTGGTACACAGATAGTCCAGATCTTGAGAAAGGACATGGGCTACTATTTAATGGGGAAAAAGGGTTGTAAGTGGTTGAAGGGGGCGGGGAGGGGAGTGAAATATTGTTTTAATGCTACACCACTATTTCACGCGCACAAAGTCCCGAGCACAGCTATAATAGAATACATATTTAAACTTTGCTTGCCTGGATTAATCTATGAAAAGTATAAAAACCGCCATTTTGAGGTGTCATTTACTGTCATTTGTACTATCACTATTTTTTTGTGACTGACACAGTTTAACGGTACACCGCCTAACAGGTCGCAAGCGTTTCTTTCGAGATTTAGATTAAGTTTCATAATTTCATTCCCTATTTCTCTTATTCCTCTTTTCTTCGTTAAGATTAAATTCTTACAATTTCATGAAGAATCGTGTATCTCAATAAATTACTAAGTAGTGTGTGTTAAAATAGCCAAATAATATAAGTAAATACTCACATATATATGGCCAAAGTTACATTACATAAACATTCTATTCAAGCGAATAAATTTGAACATTTGAATAATTAATGTTATTTTCAATGAAGTATTGCGTTATTCGAACATAATTTATCATAATATTATGTTGAAATGAAATTATTCTTAGAAGCGCATCAGTAAGTCAAGTTTTCTACGAGCTCGAGGTCAGAGGCGAATACTGCATAAAATTTAATAGCCATGCATAATGCTCTGTGTAGTATTGTCGGCCCTTCTGCGAACAATAACCCGTATACAATTTACAAAATGAGACAATACAAAAAAAAAAAGTCATAATGTTGGCGATTTCTCATAACAACCCTTGGGTCGGAGGCTTCCAAGGATTAATTACGAGTTCCGAGTAGGGCCGCCACCGGGCCATTCGATTCTCAGTAAGCTCGAATCGAAAAAGGAGCAAAAACGGACGCGGCTCGTTCTGAGAACACGCATACCTGCGCTCGCGCAGCCATCCCACCTTGTTCCGCCCGCCCGCCAATTCGAGAGAACTCACATTTTCCTAGTAGTTAGGTACTCTCACAAGGAAAACAACATTTTCTCTTTTTCATATCATGCAAACGATTACGTTGTAATTATTTATCAAGGTAAGCAGTAGGATAATAAGTGGTAGGTAAATAACTATTTATTAGAAAATTAAAATCTTATCTATTAAGATAACAAAATGTGTTACGTATAAATAATACAATTACAAAATGTGCTATGAGAAATTTAGAGAATTTAAAAAAGTTTGATGGCATCAATACAATTTGACTTCATTTTGATCATGACTCATTGTATTTTGAAAGAAGATATTGATTTCAAAACTGTTTGGAGTTTAAATAGAACGAATGAAAAATAATAGAATTACCATAAAGCTAGTGAGTAGTTTTTTTTTTCTTTGTTTAATGAAGGCTTAGTCACGAAGTGATTATGTCGCCCTAGTGAGTAGTTACAAACCACAAATATAAATTTAAATTAGGAACACAGGCCATAGAAACCTACATTCTAGTTGTTCTTATCGATTCCACGAATTGTATCTATCAGTTTTGGGTATTAAAACTATAGTTTTAGATAGCGCAGGATATTGCGGCTTGCAAACATTTTCTATAGCTAGAAACACAGGCGTATATTTGTTATCATATTTCAGAAATCAGTCATAAGTATGCTATTTAATATTGATAAGTTCTAAGAAACTAACAACATACGTTTGACTTGGTCGTTGGGTTCAAGAAAATATATTCATAGTCTGAATTGACGTCTATTGTTATAGCGATCGATATTTGTTTATGTAAATACTATTTAGTGTTGGTTTATTGTATTTTTTTAAAGTTTATGCCTTTTTATCCTTTTATTTTCTATAAGGTTTAGGCGGTAATCTTTTATATTTTTTACCATAATGAAATCAATAGATACTTTTTTTACAATGACATGGTAACACAGGAGTATAGTTGATAAAAAGAAGTATCGCACTGTGCACTTCTCAAAGGAATAAATATAGGTATTATGATGTAAATCGACGTAAGATTTAAAATTTTACTTTAAGTAATTACATAAATCTTAAAGCAAAAAAATACATTTACCGATTTCACGGCTCTCAATAGATATCATTACAATTGTTTTCTGCAGAACATAACAGTCACTGTACGTTAAATTATGTTTGCAACAATGGACCGGCCCCTTTATCTCTTAAAAAGACAAAAACCTTGTTTCCCTTTGAGGATAAACAAAGGCAGGCAGGATTCTTGAAAACGAATTAACACCGGTATATTCCTGGTATAATGAAGACAATGCTATCGCCAACAATAACTTTGATTCCAATTAAGTGCCGTCAACGAACTGCCGATGTGGAGTTTGTAACTAAGTGGATTGTATTATTGCGCATACTATGAAGGTTGTAATTCCGTAAATAGCATCCTTCATAGCACTGTTCTGTCCATCTATACATCTATAGACAAGGCGTTTTAATTATTGATTGTTTATAAATAGAATTCTTAGTTTTTGTACCTTTAATTACAACAAATTAAGATTGGACAACAAAAATAGGAAGATGAAGATACTAATTCTTACTTTGGTTTTTACGAAATTCGTTTTTGCTTGTTTTTTAAGTATAAATTGGTACTCATAATACGTTTCTCCGTAGACAATTAGCAAATTCGGTTTACAAGTAAATTTATAAATACTCAGTAATAGAAAAATACTTTAATTCCTTGAAGTAATTTGATCCTTGTTAAAATTACGAGTTGGCAAAGATAGATTGCATGATTCGTGGAATTGCTATACAACATTTTGAAATTATTACTTAGCTGTTAGGGGCCTTGACTTCACTCGACCTTCTGTTGAGTATAAATCTATTGAAGTGCATTAGCGAGATTAGCTTTAGTAGGAAAATGCAATATCGGGTTATTTAAGTGAGCAAGGAGTGTTAGGACATGAGAGAACAGTTAGCGCGTGGTGAAAACACTGCATTTTAAAAAACCTGCGATCTCGATGCGAATTGAAACTTAGTAGGTATGTGATCTACCTAAAGCAGGTGACACCAGATATTTCGATTGCATTTAAAATTTAATGGGATGCATACATGCATACATTATGTACGAGTATGCATATATGGATCCCATTAATTTATGTATGATACATACACAACCTGTGCTATTAAGAAAACGATATCTGTTAGAAATATGCATAACACAGGAGTAGGTAGGTACTTAAAAATATACATTAAAAAACAATTGTTTGAGGTCTAGTGTAACGGTTACTTTATGTAAAAACCGATTCTCATAAATTAATTTTATTACAATAATAAAATGGCGTGCCAGCATGTTAATTAATTGTTTTGAAACGAATTGGTGAGTCGGTAGCAACGTGTCATTATCACAGTAAATCGCTTGTGTGCATAAATAATCATTTTACTTTCCTATCATTCCGTACCTAGTTGATTACGTTACAGCACTAACTATAATGAGATTGTGGTAGGTACCTACCTAATACAGATTATTAACAGTTCAAATGGTACTTAAGTCAAACGATTAACCCACATTCTAGCGATTTAAGTTAGATACTGGTTAGTTAATGGTTTTATTGACTTTACAAGTTGTATTTTAACTAGTGGTAGGTATCAACGTGACTATTAGGTATTGAAATATCTAATTAGCGAACTGTAAATGTGTAAAGTTTATACCTACTCTTGTGTGAAGCCGATTTAGTGAGGTTAGACCCTGAAAGACATTAGATATTATACATATTGGCTACTGAGCAGATCAGCTATATAATGAAAGCCCTCTTTAAATATCCGTTACCAGTGGTCTGTACGAAAATTCGAATGACGAATGTGGAAGAAGCGCAAATAGTATGTCAGAGTCGTAGTAAATGTCGTTTTATCGCCTTTGCGTACCCCGGACGGAAATGAGGAATAAGTTTGTTCTAAAACTGCCGTTCAAGTACAGAGGCAATGCCGTCAGTAAACCATGAAAGTAGATACGTTGTTTACACTTCAATACTATCCTTAAACCTACACCTAGGTCGTAAGTCCTGGGAACTGCTTTGAGTTTCTCCCTCTGCCACACGATGGACCCGGCACCCGCACGGTGAATCCATGGAGTGCAAAGAAGTTTGTCTCTACTGCAAGTGAAAAGCAGTTACGCATTGCTGATTTTCCTAAAATTGAGCATCTATCTACCGAATTTAACTCAAATAAACTTATAACTTCAATTTAACGTTCATAAATGTCACTAATCTATACTAATATTATAAACAGGAAACCTTTGTTTGTATGTTTGTTTGTTTGTTTGTTTGTTTGTTTGTTTGTTTGTTTGTAATGAATAGGCTCAAAAACTACTGGACCGATTTTAAAAATTCTTTCACCATTCGAAAGCTACATTATCCACGAGTAACATAGGCTATATTTTATTTTGGAAAAAAATAGGGTTCCGTAAGATATTTGGGTTTTTCGGACACAGGGTGTAAAAATCAATCAGAAAAGTTACTCATTTTGCGAAAATTTTCATGCTACGGGCTATATAAGACGCAAACGAGGTTGCGTGGGTCAGCTAGTAAATAAATAAAGCCACTATTTTGAATATATTTATAACGCTATTGAAAAATGTTATTAAATTTAAGAATTTAATGGAATAAATATTTGTGTATAGGTATTTTCACGGAAGAGTGTACGTAGACCTTATTTAAAAGACCACAAATTTTTATACATGTAACTTTTATTTGTTAACTTAAATTTTATGTGTCAAAAACAAATAATATTGAAATTCCCAAAAAGTATATTTCTGTAATCTTTATGATAACGACTACAATGAAGTACAAAATAACATAGTAAATTATTTGAATACTTATATGTACTGAGATTTATACACCGACTGTTTATTTTAATTCATGTTGGTGTAAAACTAATGTTTATCTTCGAATATTCAGTCCTACCTACGTCTTTTATTATAATCTATGGCTGTTATCATTGAGAACGCAATGAACGCATTGACCCCGAAGCCCGAGTAATAATGATAACAGCTGGCGCCGTTGGACATTTTTACTCGGTCCTGCACGTGGTGTAGACGTAAACATAATTAAATTTGCTGTCGCGCGCTGACGTATCACCAAGAATACGCGGAAGATACCTACGCTGAATATAAACATTACGAGTAACAATCGCTAAATACACAGTTTCAACTACGGCGCAAGGTTTGAACAGTAGCAAATAACAAGTTTTGAATTCTCACCTGGTAGTTTAACCACCATTGGAGGTGTGCGTGGTCGGTTGGGATCCAATGTAAACGCCTTAGATAACAACAAAACACGGAAACACAAAGGCCCACTTATATTTTAATTATATTTCCTCAAATCCACTTTACGGCCGTTTCGCTTCTCGGTAAAACTCTTTATAAACAGTTTCGTAGAAGCCGACTGCACTGGAGAAATTAATTTGCAGAAACCGACTTGGTCAACAGCGGTCCGTTCGCGCGCCTTGACAGAAACGCTTTCTAAGTACGCGCACATTCAATTTCACTTAACAGTTGATGTTTATCACTGATAACGATATCGCGACGAGAGGTGAAAGTTCGCCGACGTGATTCGCTTCAGCATGACAATCCTCTTTCGTGTACCAATTCGTACTGAGCAAGAGCAGAGAGCGGTGCGCGGTGTTGCGAGTGAGGTAAACACGCGTGGCGGGCGGAGCGCGGCTCGGCGGGGGGGGACCGACATAGCATGTGAATGTGCGACCGAGACCGAGCGGGCGACAGACCGCGCTCCAACCGTACTTGCCGACGAGCCGCCACTTCTGAGAACTACCAACCTTGGCACTTCCACGAAATAACTCAAGGCATTGTCACTAATTTATAAAACTTATGGTCTTCCGTCCAAGGCTTGCGAGCATGTCATGGGCCTCGACTCTCGATCCATACGAGCTCGTGATTATGACGTTAAAACATCCACCAAGTAATTTTGACCTCGATGACCGGCGCACGACTTTGTATTATGTACTTGTAGTATCTATCTACCCATCAATCAAGCCCGAACGCGCCTCCCTGCCTCCACCAGACGTGAAGGTAATGGTCATTAGAAAGTTCATTCACTTCTTGGTCTATTTTTTTTGTTCGTGAACATAGCTCTTTGCCACCAATAAACTGGTAAATTTTGAATGAATGCAACATTTTCATCTGTTTATAAACTATTTGATACCAATTTATTTTTCACAATATAACGCTGACATTGGTTTTTCACTAATAATCGTCTTCTATAATTTTTTTTTTCCTTATAAACGGGAAAAGGAAACCATAAATCATATCCTAATGGAGCTTAATACGTTTTAAAATCGAGTGATAATTAAAAAAAATAACGTATAACATTTCGATACACACGTATCAAGAAAATTACATGTACAAACACGAGATTTACCCAAACCTTAGTTTTCTGCCAACAAACCTTAAGAGAGAATAAAGAATAGCCAAGAACGTAAAAGATAGGCCGGTGATGAAGGTGGTGAAAAACGTTAAGGCAAAATCATGTGTCCTTAGGAGACCTACTCCTAAGGACACATGATTTTGCCTTTATGTTCTTCAGGAGTAGGTAAGTAAAATTATAAGTTAAAAAGAAATATTTGATAAAACATCAATATTCATAATCAATTCAAGTGAAAAACAAAAGATGAGTTTAGTTGACGACTGTCCAAATTGCAAAATGGTGAACATTCGCAAAGTATCCAGTTTGCAGAATGTCCAATAATTCAGCAAGTCCCAAAAGAACCTGATTGTACAGTAATTGTTGAACTAATTTCAGTGAATTAAAGGATATAAAACAAACTAAACCAATTCCGAATTGGACTAATTGCACACTGTACTGTTTGCGAATAGGATCAATTGCGAACTGAACTAATTGAGAATTGGACAAATGTACATTTTGCAAACTGGACATAATGCGTTTAAATGATTCTGGAATATTTAAGTGATAATATTATTATTATAATAGGAGAGCTCCGCGGTGTTACTCGTGGTTGTTGTAACCACGGGAAACAATGCGGGATGAAGCTAATTTAAAAAAAAAATACCCTGTGTCACTCTTTATGTCATCAGCTATCTGCCAATATCCCGTCAAAATCGGTAAAGCTGTTCCAGAGATTATAAAGTCAAATAAAAAAAATAAAAAATTAGTGTAAGTGCAGTATACATATGTACTTTCATATGCATTTAGTGGTAAGCTATTAATTTGAAAATTATAAACAAACACTTCAATTTTATTTACTTGAGTTTTAATACATTTTGTCATTATAATTGTACTATGGAATATCGTATCATTGGATATGAAGCGGGGCCTATTCAGATCGACGCGCGAAATAAAGTTTTCTAACATAGTAAATAGTAGTTAAATAAATAGTAAAAATTAATAGTTTAATAAATAGTAGTTTATCAAAACTACTATTTATTTTTTGCTGTCGCTTATCCCTCGTACCACTTCCTAGCATCGCAACCCTCGCATATTCTTTCCCTTGCTTTGTATAAACAAAAACCTTGAACAATACAGCCGTTTCCACCAAAGCTGCGTTGAGTGAGGACGGATAAATGAAGTGATTGTATTGGTTTATAACAAACGGATCCTTCTCTCCGAATTCATTCCCCATCTCTTTTGAAAACACAGCTTTAGAATTCTCGAAATATGGCAACATTCTTACAATTTTTAAAATAAAAAAAATGATAAACAAAAATCCTTAAACGTTGTTACGTTGTTGTCAATTGTTTTATCAAAAAAGAAAGTGTTTTTCATTCTGAGTCTGTTGTTTATAGTTTATGTACTTACAGACACGTCACTAGCTGAAACTTAGATAAATCATTTTTTTAAAATTTATTTGATAGTGGTCAAACGAGCAGACGTATCACCTGATGGTAAGCGATTACCGCCGCCCATGAACACTCGCAACACCAGATGCGTCACAAGTGCGTTGCCGACCTTTGAGAGATGGGAAGGGGGATTCAGGAAATGCAAAATTAGATTTAATCATTTTGGATTAACATCTTGTATTGTATGTCTACTAAAACTGCTTGCCAGTTTGGTATAATAGGCCAAAAACCTCCTCTTTAAGGAGAAACATATGACCAGGAGTGGACTGTTAACGGCTGTTGATGATACTTTTGCTGTTTTAGCATTAGACATACGCGTGAAGAACGCCCACAGGTAGAGTGGCGACTTGCGCAAGAAGCCTGGCAGGAGCTAATGCGAGAAACCCAAACTCAATCAGAGTAGCTTGCTTATGTCTAGCAGTGGTACTGCAATAACCCGGTAATGATGATACGTAAAAAATGATTGACATAATGTCTCTGAAAACTCACAGAAAACCGGTGTGAAACAGCGCTTGCGCTGTATTTCACCGAGTGAGTGAGGTTACCGGAGGCCCATACCCCCCCTCCCCCCTCCCCCTTCCCATCCCCCAAAGGCCGGCAACGCACTTGTGACGCCTCTGGTGTTGCAGGTGTCCATAGGCGGCGGTAATCACTTACCATCAGGTGATACGTCTGCCCGTTTGCCATCTAATTCATAAAAAAAAAATTAAGGAACTGTCATTAAAGGCATAACTTAAATAGATGTGTCGATCAAAATCTGAACCAAAAATAAAATTCGGAACCTCATAAGCGAAAATGCCTTGTTTTAACACTAATGAACGACACTTAATTAGTGTTAATTTGAATGCCAATGTAATCTCAAACAGTATTTTACATACCAATTTATTCGGTGAAACATACGATACTATGTTATGAATACATAATATTATGTATACATATATAATAGAATATGAATAAATATTGCATCAATTCAAATTAGATTAGTGAAAAATCACATTTTAATTCAATTTACATTTTATTTTGTTATGTCATATGAGTTTTTCGAAACTCAAAATGTCAAATGCGATTAGAATTTTATATCTATTGGTATAAAAAAGAATTGCTAAAAGTCTTAATTATGCTTATCAATATAAATAAATAAAATTAAAATGGCTGTTTGTAATTCCAAATTAACAGCTTTTCACTAAATGCGTATGAAAGTAAAAATCAATTAAAAGATGCTGTCTATCTGTTTGTTACAGCTTATTTATGATATGGAGGAATTTAACGCAGTGAAACAAAGCTAGTCTAAAAAAGTAGTCTAGTTACTCCTTATACTATAATCAGCAATTTTCTAGTGAAAGTCCTGTCAAAATCGGTCCAGTCGTTCTAGAGATTAGTCGAAACAAACAGACAGACATATATGTATGTAATGATGTAATGGATGTATTTACTTTTATGTATGCATTCTGTAAAAAGGTGAACTTGAAGTTACAAATAAACACTTCAACTTATTGTGTATAGATACTTATTTTTCCATACTGCAACATGCGCAATAACTGGACAGAACTTCACAGAATGAACTTGTGGTCTGTTGTGGTCGAATCAGAATTAGAGGAAACAATTAAATACTATTTACAAAACACCACTAAGTACGTAGTATAGGAACATACACCTTAATTGTAATTTGTTTAAATATCGTAGATCCTAACTAGATTTCATCATTCACACATTTTCACATATTACTTCGCGTTCAAGTATTACGTAACGCAATTTTTTACCTCTTGATTGAGGCCATTGTACGTGGATCGCCCTATGTAACGTTACGTAAACACCAAATGACCACCTAAAAAACACAATTGTGTCGTAAAGTATCGGCAGTTCGCTTAAATTTCTTTGTTATTGTTTTAATCGCGTTATTATATAATTATAATAAAAAAAAATAAAGTGATATTTAAAATTTTGATAAAATTAAAAAAAAAATGCAAAGTTCAAACCTACCTTCCGTCCCTGTAATGCATAGTAACGTTTTGTTACTATTGCATTACATGTACGTTTCGTTACGTAATACTTGAACGCCCCCTATACTAATAAAAAATACTTATGTTTGTTTTTATTGAGGCCTGAGGCTATAAACTATTAACTCATAATGAGCCTCATCATTTCATCAAATTGGTCTATAGAAGTCTACATCAGTGACCAGTGAAAGTTACAATATAAGTCAGGAAATAGCAAAATTAGATATAATTATTTAAAACTTAGTGGAAACATGCAAATAGAACGAGTAAAGAACTCTGCGCACACCTAACAACAAAATTTCTCTGTTTTGTGACACTTATAGAAGTAAATAAATTCAATAGCAAATGATAAGTACTAAACTTTGTTTCTATGATCTGTGATACTAAAATATTTACAAAAAAAGCATTTGTCAAAATCATACCGCCTTATTTTCCCGCTATTGTCATAGACAACGAATATTGATTTTCCTTTTTTCGATGATATTCGGTTAAACTATCCCAGTAGGGTCGTTAGTTCGTTGTCTTCTGAGGTCATTGACTAAGGTTGCGCGTTCAAAAACAATAAATACAATTATTTCGGTTCTATCATGCGAGATTTGAAATACAATAATATCAGGCCCTGGAATTTTGAGTATCTAAACCAATAAATAAAATTGAAGTGTCTGTTTGTCATTTCATATCAAGAGCTTTTCACTAAATGCTTATGAACCTATTTAGGTACGGTACTACGGTACGGTAATATAAGTCTGTCTGTTTGTTCCGATTAATTTCTGGAACGGCTGGACCGATTTTAACGAGACTTTCAGTGGCAGATAGTTGATGATATAAGGAGTAACTTAGCTTATTACTACTTTGCTACTTTTTAGACTAGCTTCATCCTGCGGCGTTGCCCGCGGTTGATGTTATACCGCCGTGCAGGGCTAAACTAGTTTCTTATATAGAACTTAATTGAAATTTCACAAATGTTAATGAAAGTTCTGTTGACAAAAGTTCGTTGAAAGATAATTGAAAGCTGAATTTTTTTTTAATCAATTGTTACTTTTGCTTTTTCGTTGACGAGTGAATGTTTCACTATGGATATGGAATTATTTAAACTTAGACCTTTTTACTTCTAGCTAACATTGTGTCAAATATTTCTATGTTCGAAATGTTGTCGTTGAACTTTGACATATTATTTCTTTACGTCTAGTTTACTAAATAATAAAATTACTCTTATTGATTTATGTTGTTTTCAAGTAACATATAATTCTAATAAAAAAAAAAGTTTAGTAATCTATAACACGCGTTCTTATTCTCCTTCCTAGCCTTAATTATTTTCAAGATTAATTGAGATCGACTTTAACTGGTTCAATCGGTTTTACCTGAATATCAGTTTTTCCACGGGGTATCCGGCATCGGACTTCACCAACCCTGAAGGGGAAATAAATTCGAAGGTTGAACTAGTTGACATTATATTTTCCGTGTGCGTGTATGCGTGTGCCATACATCGCCTAAATCGAGATTTTTAACAGCAGACGGTGCCCGCTTCAGTGCGGGCAGGCGCTGGGAGTGGTCCGGTCGTGTTAATAACTGCAGTTCCCGGACCCCTCCCTTCTCAGGTGCAGAGTTGGCACACCGTGTGGTTTTAGTCGGTTCGATTCCGACACACCGCCCCGCCGCAAACCCCGGCGGGGTGACGGCCCGAAGGGGTTTCCACACGATAAAAAAAAAGTTGTCATTATATTTGAGGGTGCCCTCAAACTCAACTCAACCTTCCAGTAACGATTAGCATAGGTGTTCATGACAAATGGGACCGATGGTTTAACGTGCTCTCCGAGTCATAAAACTATAACCCGCCTACGTAAAGAAAAAGTTAAAAGATCTACGACCCGACTACGTGAAAATCATTATTACAAATCAATTAACACCTCATTAATTAAAATCGATTCAAACATAGATAGAATGGCAAAACTATTACCCCACCTTTTCCTCGGTCGTGTCGGTTAACCGTCCCATCGGATTATGAGAGAGAGTGAACAGAGAGTGCACCTGTGTTTGCGCACTCACTTGTGCACTATAATATCTCCTGCGTAGTTGGCTGGTCTCCGTTGAGACTGGCCGCCGTGGTTGTAATCGGCTAGGAGGAGAACCCCACCTTTTAGCTTCGTAGTAAAATCGTAAGATCCTACGCTATTAAGATACATATCACAATTGTGTGCAATAAATACTTTTACTTTGTTAACTGCATTCTTATATAATCACTATAACCTAAATAAATAGAAGTGTTGATACGTGACCTGTCGGCAAATGTGTTTCAGGGCAGGTATTTCAAATAAATACAATTATTTCGGTTATATCATGCGAGATTTGATATACAATATTATCAGGCGATTGAATTTTTGTCATTGTCATTTGTTAGTCATTTCCTATAAACAGCTTTTCACTAAATGCATATGAACTATTTAGGTACGGTAGTTACATAAAAAATAATTTTTTTAATTTTGTTGTCTGTCTGTCTGTTTGTTCCGACAAATTTCTGGAACGGCTAGGCAGGTATTTCAAATAATGATAACCCACACGTCACCTAATTAATTTCACCATAAAACTGGTTCTATGGAAAATAAACTATATTTACTAGCTTGTCCACAGTTTTTGTCATTAGTACATCAACAAGATTTCTTTAATAAGATTCTTCTCAGAGAATACCAAGAGACATAACTTTAACAAAAGTATACGTCATAACGTATGATATAAATACATACAATTGTGGATAACAATAGGTGATCTCGTCTCCAAAGGGGAGCAATAATCAATAATACTGAAGATAATCGAGGCTTCCTCGAAAGACAACGTGTGTGACATGCGCCACGCTTCTACGAAGAGTTCTCTTTGCTGTATGTGTACAGACGACGACAGAAGTGAAATTGTAGCTTGCAATATATCGTAATTCATACTTATAAATGCGAAAGTAACTCTGTCTGTCTACCTGTACTGCTTTCACGGCCAAACCGATATCAATGAAATTTGGCATGCAGATACTTTGTTTCTTGAGCCACTCTTTGCTGCGATAACCGAAAAACACGCAGGCGGAGCCGCGTACAAAAGCTAGTTTATAATAATAATAAAAGTGTTTATTTTCTCATCACAATGTTTTAGGTTTTACAAATATTATACCTAGCAAGCAATGCCGTCTCTCAAGAGATTTTGTGACGGACTGGTGCTAAAGCTAGGTGTAAACCTGTGTTGTAGGTCCTCCAGGTCTCCGCTTCATCTTACAATAAATTGGCTGTAATGTGATGTGATGTGTGTGTGTGCATACGTGCGTTTGGGTGGGCGGGCTTTCGTGCATGCGTGCATGCGTGCGTGTTGCGTGTAACACACACACGCAACATTAATGAACATTTGTATAATATTGTCTAATAATCGATTGATCTTATTATATAACCATGCGCTCTGTACTATGTAATATTATAACTCTCTTAGATGCGACTATTTTTTTTTTTAAAGGAAAACTGATATTTTTTTAACAAGATTTTGGGGTGCTGTACTAACCCCTTTCGTTTTCGGTAGTCGTCGTTTTACACACTGTTCAAATGGAACCGGTTTTACATGATTTTAATACGTGCAAAACCTTTGCTTTACGAAGCTTTGAGTAAAACAGGTATATATTTTGTATATTTCTTGATTGAATAAATTAATTATGAAGGCAGTGAATGTTATAAAAGTATTCATAAACATAGAAGTATTAATTAATTAACGTTGAAAATAGATGTACCTATTATTAATTTACTCAGAATTACGTGAACCGAAGCTTATTAATAGGTCAACTAAAAATAGGAATGGATTTTCTTTACTGTATAAGTATAATCAGTATTTTTCTAAAGTTTCTTTAGTTTGAGTAGCATACGCGTAAACAAAGCATGAAAAAAGATCTTAATTTGAAATTTATGTTATTTGTTATTAATAATAATAATAAATATCATGTATTTGTAAAAAAAAACAATTAGTGTATTTTGAGAGTTTTGAGTAAAGTTTGGGTCACCATGCTGCTTCGTTGCATTGTTTGCATTTACAATGAGTATGGTGATCACTAATATTGGGTTCTGCTTATGCGCATATATTTATAACACTATATATTTTAATTTGTTCTTTTCCCTATGCAATTACTGTTTTGATCTGGGTTACTAGAAGCTCCAGACGTATCGTAAAATGTTGATTGATCGACAAATGATAAGATCTGAAAGTGGCTGAAAGTAATTGGTATTTTTTCCTTATTTCCTTATTGAATATGTGTGATTATAACGAGATAGTGCCGCTATTCAGAAATATTATAGGAATTATTATCATAATATTGTTGCGCCATAACCAGATGAATCTAGTGTCCACTAGAAGAATCGAGAACTGTCGAGGACAACGCCATCTAGTGTCGGAAAGCGCGCAACTGTGTGCATTATGACGATTACTCGACGCTAGATGGCGCTACAAGCAGCTCTAGAGTAATCTATTTAGCCTAGAGACATCGATCGAATATTTTCGTAGTTTCGAGTAATTTCCACGGCCATATAAAAGCGGAACGTGTTGGCCGTACGGACAGTATTGTTTCACGATACAGCGGATAAACATCGAAGAGATCTTTAGTGCGACTAACGAGTGATTTAGTGATTTCTTATTGTAAAAAGTGTTCTTAATAAATATTGTGTTATTTTTGGTAATTAATCGAGTACTTTAATTTATTTAATACCCAGCTCGTAACAATTTGGTGTCAGAAGTGAGATTAAAGTATGCCGGTTTTACCAAAGGAAGACACGGAAGGTATCCGAACTAGGAGTCAGCGCCAGCAAGAGGCTGATCAGAGGCGATTTGGAAGTGCACAACTGCCTACATCGGAAGATCAGCAGCCAGCTATGGAAACCACGCCGTCCACATCGGCAGCAGCTCCAGATATCACGGCCCTAATGGCAATGCTCCAAGAGCAGGCCCGCCGCCAGGAGGAGCAGGCCCGCCGCTTAGAAGAGCAGCTGCAGCGGGACAAGGAGGAGCAGGCCCGCCGCCAGGAGGAGCAGGCCCGCCGCCAGGAGGAGCAGGCCCGCCGCTTGGAAGAGCAACTGCAGCGGGACAAGGAGGAGCAGGCCCGCCGTCAGGAGGAGCAGGCCCGCCGCCAGGAGGAGCAGGCCCGCCGCTTGGAAGAGCAACTGCAGCGGGACAAGGAGGAGCAGGCCCGCCGCCAGGAGGAGCAGGCCCACCGTTTGGAAGAACAGATGCAACGGGATAAGGAAGACCAGGCACGCCGCCAGGAGGAACAGATGCTCTTGTTAAAAGGCATTCATGAGACTTTCGGCAAAGAACTCAAGGTAGTGAAGGATCAGGTTCTTCAACACGAGAACCGTATCACTGAGGCCGAAACTCAGATTGCTGACGTGAAGAAGGCCTTAGGAAACCTTAAAGTTGGAGAGGGAGCCTCGACTACAGTGACTGCTGCTCCTTCGGTACGGGGGTTCAAAGTACCGCCGTTTGATGGAACATCTTCGTGGTCAGCCTACAAGATTCAGTTTGAGGCTGTTATGAAGGTGAACGGCTGGACTAAGGATCAGGCTATGACCGCGCTCACCTTGGGTCTTCGAGACCAGGCTCTAACCGTCCTCGAAGCCCTCGATAAGGAGGTTACCTATGAGCAACTGCTGGAGGCATTGGAGGCAAGATATGGTGACGCTCATCTGGAGCACGTGTTTCGTGCACAGCTGAAGGATCGTGCCCAACGCATCGGCGAAAACTTGCAACAATGGGCTCTAGAAGTTGAGAAACTGGTCCGTAAGGCATACCAGTCTGCACCTGCGCTCATTGGCGGGAATCTGGTGCAAGCTTTCATCGATGGCATTCGTGACCTCGAAGTTAGAGCTGCTGTGAGACTTGGACACCATGAAACTCTCAAGGACGCTCTGGCCCATGCTTTAGAGGTGGAAGCTGTGAGACAAGACCATCGGTCTCATCGGGTCCGGGAGGTGGTGGCATCACCTGTGCGAGACCGATTTAAGGGGTACAGCCCTAGATGCTACGCCTGTGGTGAAAAAGGTCACCTTCGGTCCAGCTGCCCTAAGCGAAGCATAGGAAGTGAGTACGAGCGGTCTCAGGAGAATAGGGCGGTTGATAGTACTGCCCAACAACAGCAGGGAAACGAGTAAACGCCAGGACTGCGGGGCGGGTGCTGGCTGGTGTTCAAAGAGCCCCAAGGATTTCGATCTCGCAAACTCATGATGGGAACAGCCTGGTCATCAGAGGCGAAATCAACGGAACGTCGTGTAAGCTGACTATTGATACGGGAGCTTCTCGCACAGTCATCAGTTCCCAACTTGCAAATCGGTTCCTGAGGGACATTGCATGTAACCGTGAGCAAATAAACTTAGTAACAGCCACTGGTCAGCGCATACCCGTCCGAGGCGAACAGAAGGTGGAGTTGAAGTTGGGCAACCAAGTTTACCTGCATAACGTCATTGTGGCCGATATAGTTGACGATTGTATCCTTGGCCTAGACTTCATGAAGAACAATTGTTGTGAGATCGACATCAACCAAGGTGTAATGAGATGTAGTCAAGAAGAACTGTTCATGGAAGGAGCATCATCAGGCAAAGTGTACAGCTTAAAGAACGCTGTTCTTCCTCCCAGATCAGAGACAATTATGCCAGTTAGTCTCCCTCATAATTCTGGACGAATGCATCGGTGTGTCCTTATTGAAGGGGTAGATAATGATCTTCCATGGAAGATCGCACGAACTCTAGTAAGTACCACTAACACCTCTGCAGTACGTGTGCTAAATCTTAGTGACAAGCAACATGTGATTCATAAGGGCACACTGATTGGCACTTGCGAAGATGTGGATTGGATGCGTCGATGCCAAGACTTGACTACTTCGAAAATTAGCACGGATGCACGAGTCAACGTGTCAACACTTTTAGAAGACTGTCGAGATGTCTTGTCTAGGGAAGAAATTGACAAGGCTAAGAGAATGTTAGTTAAGTACACTGATATTTTCTCTACTAATGACGCTGATATTGGAAAGACTGGTTTGGTTCAACACAAAATAAACACTGGGAGTGAGATGCCTATTCGTCAGCGACCAAGAAGACTACCAGTAGCACGAGAACAGGAAGTACAAACCATGATTGATGGAATGGTCAGGGATGGCGTTATAGAGCCTTCATCCAGCCCATGGTGTTCACCTGTAGTGCTTGTAAAGAAAAAGGATGGCAGTATGCGTTTTTGTGTTGACTACCGCCGTCTAAACGACATTACGAAGAAGGACAGCTATCCACTACCTAGAATAGACGACACTCTGGACATGCTAACAGGGGTTAAGTGGTTTAGCACCTTGGATTTAAAAAGTGGATACTGGCAGGTAGAGATTGATCCCAAGGACAAAGAGAAGACTGCATTTTCGACAGGGAAAGGATTGTGGCAGTTCAAAGTAATGCCCTTCGGATTATGTAACGCGCCAGCAACTTTTGAAAGACTGATGGAATTAATACTCACCGGA
This sequence comes from Spilarctia lutea, assembly GCA_916048165.1. Lineage (NCBI taxonomy): Eukaryota > Metazoa > Arthropoda > Insecta > Lepidoptera > Erebidae > Spilarctia > Spilarctia lutea. The sequence goes on from OU696479.1 coordinate 16,329,224, forward strand.
TTAACTGGAGATGCCTGCCTGGTCTATTTGGATGACATTGTCATCGTAGGCCGTACGTTTGAAGAACATATCCGAAACCTGGAGCGCGTATTATCGAAAATCCGAAGTGCCAACCTAAAGTTAAGTCCTAAGAAATGTTCATTTTTCAAACGGCAGGTTAGCTTTTTAGGATATGTGGTTTCGGAAGAGGGTGTCCAAACAGATCCGCAAAAGATCGCTGCCGTCAAGGATTGGCCAGTTCCAAGAGATAAGACCCAAGTAAGAGCATTTTTGGGCTTGTGCTCCTACTATCGGCGATTCGTGAAAAACTTTGCGGATATTGCTAAACCCCTTCATAAACTTACTGAAGAGAAAAGACATTTCTGCTGGGATGAAAGTTGTGACACTGCATTTCAAGAGCTAAAAAGACGTCTATGCAACACACCTATCTTAGGGTATCCAGATACCGAAAATGAATTCATAGTTGACACAGATGCGAGTGATACTGGGCTTGGCGGTGTGTTATCCCAGCGGAAAGGTGATCAAGAGGTTGTTATTGCATATTTCAGTAAATCTTTGTCGAAGCCGGAAAGGAATTACTGCGTCACAAGAAGGGAACTACTGGCCGTAGTGAAGACACTGCAACATTTCAGCAAATATTTGCTTGGGCGTAAATTCCACCTCCGAACTGACCACGCTGCATTAAAGTGGCTCTTACAATTTAAAAATCCTGAAGGACAAGTCGCGAGATGGATTGAGTTATTACAGGAATATGACTTCATGATTGAACATCGCAGTGGAAAGTCTCACGGTAACGCAGACGCACTATCAAGAAGACCTTGCCCTGAAGACTGCAAGCACTGCGCCAAGCAAGAAGTAAAGGAAGCTGTTCCTATAAGGACGATAAAGACGGACCTTAGCAACGAATGGAAGGAAAGCCTGCAGCAAGCACAGCAAGAGGATGCAGATATCAAACCAATTCTCGAGTGGATTAAAGCTGAGACTCCTAAGCCACACTGGAGCGAAGTTGCATCGCTGAGCTCGACCACGAAGAGTTATTGGGCTCAATGGGATAGTCTAGTCATCCAGGATGGAGTCTTGTGCCGTAAATGGGAAAACGCTCGAGGAGACAGCTGTCACCTGCAAATGGTTGTTCCTAAAGCTAAGATACCAGTGGTCCTGCAGCTCTACCATAATGGATGTTCAGGAGGTCATATGGGAGTTAAGAAGACATTGTTAAAGATAAGGGAAAGATTCTACTGGATTCATTGTCGTGATGATGTTGAGGACTGGTGTCGCAAGTGTACCAGTTGTGCGGCCGTGAAGGGACCTCATACACGTAGCAGAGGCGCATTGAAATTGTATAATGTTGGTGCACCCTGGGAAAGAATTGCTATAGACGTGGCAGGACCGTTTCCTGAAAGTGAAAGCGGAAACAAGTACTTCATGGTCGTAATGGATTACTTCACTAAGTGGCCAGAAGTCTTTGCCATTCCCAACCAAGAGGCATCAACAGTTGCAGATAAATTAGTGCACGAAGTCTTCTGTCGTTTTGGAGTGCCTTTAGAAATCCACAGTGACCAAGGAAGAAATTTTGAGTCTCAAATATTTCAAGAAATGTGTCGAGTGATGGGTGCTCACAAAACCAGAACCACCTCTTACCACCCACAATCGGACGGAATGGTGGAACGATTTAACCAAACACTAGAGAGGTATCTGGCAAAAGTAGTTGAAAGTAAGCAAAAAGATTGGGACAAACACATCCAACCGTTTCTTCTGTCATACCGAAGTGCAGTCCACGAATGTACTTCCGTAACACCAGCTTTTGCAAACTTCGGAAGAGAACTACGGTTGCCCGCAGACTTGATCACTGGAATACCCCCTGATACCCCGCGAAGTATAACGGAGTACGCGAATGACTTGCGGAACAAGATGAATGACATTTATGAGCATGTCAGACAATCGGGCCAACAAATGTCTGAAAAGATGAAAACCCGTTATGACCGGAAAGCGAATAATAAGGGCTTCGAAGAGTGTTCGCTAGTATGGCTACATAATCCAGTTCGCAGTAAAGGGAGATCTCCGAAGCTACAAGCAAAATGGGATGGGCCATACCGGGTAGTCACTAAAATCAATGATGTTACCTACCGGATACAGAAGTGTCCAAGAGGCGCCCCAAAGATAGTTCATGTAGATCGACTGGCGCGATACTATGGAACCGATAATGCTCGGGACGAGCATGTCTTAGGAGGGGGCAGTGTTGCGCCATAACCAGATGAATCTAGTGTCCACTAGAAGAATCGAGAACTGTCGAGGACAACGCCATCTAGTGTCGGAAAGCGCGCAACTGTGTGCATTATGACGATTACTCGACGCTAGATGGCGCTACAAGCAGCTCTAGAGTAATCTATTTAGCCTAGAGACATCGATCGAATATTTTCGTAGTTTCGAGTAATTTCCACGGCCATATAAAAGCGGAACGTGTTGGCCGTAGGGACAGTATTGTTTCACGATACAGCGGATAAACATCGAAGAGATCTTTAGTGCGACTAACGAGTGATTTAGTGATTTCTTATTGTAAAAAGTGTTCTTAATAAATATTGTGTTATTTTTGGTAATTAATCGAGTACTTTAATTTATTTAATACCCAGCTCGTAACAATATACTGCGACTGCACGGTTGGCCGAGTGGTGTCAGCGGTCGCCATGCCGCTTGCTACTGCGCCAAGTGTCGTGGGTTCAAATCCCACGCGGTACCTACAACACTTTGTGTGATCCACGAATTGTTGTCCCGAGTCTGGATGTTCTTTGTGTCCGTTTCATGTATGTTTGTAAAGTCCCCCACGACACAGGATGTTTATTCCTAATGTGGAGTTGTCTTTTTTTTTAAAAAAAGTAATAATATATATACAGGGTGTAAAAAGACTACTACTGAAAACTTGGGGGTTGCAATCAGACCATGATACTGAATAGATTTAAAAAAACTCAAAAAAAATGTTAATTTATCTAAGTCGTTTTATGTTTTTTCTGCTTACATACACATAGTAAAACATAACAGGACCCAAACTACCTAACTATCTCATTCAGAAAAACAAAAAACAAAGAAAATCAATAAAACAGTAATGTATTTTAATATCAAAACAGCTGGCCGGGTGAGTGCAATGACCGCGACAGAGCGCGCGGTCGCGTTAAGTTGTACATTGCTGGCTTCTGAAATTAATAAAAATCTTGACACATTGTTTTTTCAAGCTACAATTTTTTTTAAAGACAACTGTTTGTTTTTTTTAATCAGTTTTGAGGTGCTGGATCAGCCCCTTTCGTTTTCGGTAGTCGTCTTTTTACACCCTGTATATATATATACAGCTGGAAACAGGTCTTCTTAGAAATAACGTTTTGGCTTACTATACCGTACTGAAATGGTATTAATATAAAAAAAAAATCAGATTGGTATCTTAGCGTTCTTTTTTTTCAAACTCAACTAGTTTTCCAGTTCATGTTGCAAGTTACACACTCACAAGTATCATCAATTATTAATTTCACCTAAAGATGATATCTATATATGGTTAAAAATTATATTATCCAATTTTTCCTTATTAAACATGTGTGATAAATTAGAAGATAATGACAATATTCTCAATTATAACAGGAATTACACGAATTTTATCTTTCATTTGATAATATACCTAATCAAAATCGTATGTTTTCCGTTACCGGTCTTTCTTTCCTCTACGAAAAACCTTAATCATTGGGTTTTACATATTCAAGCGGATAAAGGAATTAGAATCGAAGTGTTATCCTCACATCAGGTGATCCATCTCCGTGTTGTGACGTTTGGTTTGGTTGGACTGTCCCCGCACTTAGCTTCATAATTGTGCCATTGTAGATAGGTTTGGTTACTCTAACCATGCTAGATCATCACAAAAGCTTAGCAGCCTTTTCAGGTCGCTAAATGTTTCCGGGTGTGATGTCGATTGGAGGATGTCTACGTGCTGCGGCGTTTCTTCTGCCTCCATGCGTCACATTTTTTTCCCCATAGTATACCACCACCATGTGGCATGTCGGACTCGAACCAACTAAAACCGCACGCCGTCTCGAGTACTAGGAGCCGAGGAACCAGATGCAACCTAGAAAGGCTAACCTTGGAACCCCAACGTAACTCGGGCCACCTACAGTTTGTAGATGGCCTCCTTCCATGTGGAAACCCCAATGTTTCTGTTGGTGTCCCCAAAATATTAGGCGCTAGCGGTGTGGAGCACGCGCGCCCCCCACCCGAGTCTGCTTCTGCTGGGATGACAAATGGTCTCATCTGACACCCTCAGGCTTGCGCTTATGGAGGACGGAGATCATTTTGTGATCTTCAATGGTTTATCCGATACGGATAAGCAGCGCATTATTAGTTGAATTACGCTTATACTCGTAGACCAAAGATATTTAATTATATTTTTTACTAAAAGATCATGGTATCAATGTAATCAATCACTCCAAGTAGGCCTTGGCCCACGAAGAACGATTGCTTACACTACTCGTAGTATACTTACCTACTGCCGTGCTGTTAAAAGAATTCACGTGAGAACTTTCATTGCGTGATACAGGATTAGTAGTCACTCCGTAGTTCGGTGTATCTCCGTTAGATGGCTGTAAAGCAAGTTTTTGTTTAATTATATATGGAGACGCCAATGAATATAACATTCTTATATTTCGTTACCTGATATAGTGGACTATTTTTAACCATTCTCACAATCGTATTCAATTTCGACGATTATAGCTGGCAGTGATATATATTCTCTAGTAATAACTTAGTTTCAAGGAATTCTAATATTATCGTCTTGAACAGAGGGTAGGCACAACGTACTCTTTTCGAAATATCAACATTTTGTCTATGTAAGTACCAATATTTCTGAACGTTTTGAACAAACGTGGACATAATGTTTAAAGGTTTCCCTGTCAGATAATCTTAGGATGACACAGAAGTCGTCGTTCAGGTTCTTCTCTAAACCCCAACTAGGAGTCTCGGGGTGACTTCTCTGGTCTACGGCCTGTCACAGTGGTTTTCCGCGCCGCCTGCAACAGCAGACAGGTCACTGGATTGGACCTAGTTGGGCCTATTGATAGTTCCGGGGGTGACCGTCCGGCTAACGAGGTCGATTACGGGGTGACCAACTTGCTAGTTACACTCCCTGTGCTTAGCGAGGTAGAGCTCCAAGGAGGTGAGGACCTCTACGAGCGCCCGTCAGCCAGCACCAGGTCAGGAGTATAAATGCGGTTACTGTGAAAAAAGAAAAGAGTTACAGAGGATTGAAAAAAAATTATTCCGGAATTCAGATCAATAAGAATAGATTGTATATATCGTAATATGTAAACACTTAATGTGTGCACACATAAAATATATATATATATATTTCCGTGTGTTTTATCCTAAATATAGATTGAAATTAAAATTTATTTAGTATAAATTACAGTATTCTAGTTTTTATTTAGCATTAAGGTAATTTATATTAAATTTATTAAATATCTATCAATAATTCAGACACTAATAGCCAGCTGTCTAAACTAGTTGTCTATATATCATACAAATAAATAAACTTTTTCATAAAATGCATATGAAAGTAGGTATATGCGATACTTCGGCAAAAAAATATATCATTTTTTGTCTGTCTGTCTGTTGGTTCCGGCTAATCTCTGTAACGTCTGGACCAATTTTAACGAGACTTTCACTAACAGAGAGCTGATGATACAAGAAATAATTTGCGCTACTTTTTTAGATTAGCTTCGCCCCGCGGCGATCCTTTCGGTTATTGTTTTATCTTTACAATAGCTGTACAGCAATACAATAGTTTTATCTTACTAGCCGAGCACCGCGAGTAATACCGCGGGGCTCAGCTAGTAATAAATAAAAGAGATTTTATTAGAAAATAAAACACAGCAACAGTAATTTGATTCTTATTCCATCCTTAGCGTGGTTAATACAAAATAGTCGGTATACACGCAATAGGTACACTCAAACATTTTACTGAATTGAATTGGCTGCATTTACTATTTGCTCTAACTTAATTTGAACAATATCTACCATAGAAGTTCGTGGAACAAACACAGCTTGTTTATTACGAGTACATAGGTTACGTAACCCATTCATGCATTATTGCATGGCGTGCGTGAAGAGTGCGTGACCGGCCCACTTTTGTAATTAAACTTTTGAAACCGACTGTCCCTGTGGCAGCTGTTGCACACATGTGCGTGTACCACGATGTCATATATCGTCAATAACGGCTCGGGTCATAAAAGTTGAGAGGTTTGGGTGTTATGTTTGATATTCCTTTTACAAAAATTGGCGCCATCAATAACGTTTTAAGTGGCAGATGAGAATGACATTCGTTTTTCAAACATAGAACATCATTAAATGACATTAACATGCCTTTTTTGCTTCACCAAATTATGTGTGTGTGTATGTAACAAAATATTTGCATTCCATTTTTACACACTTTCAAAGGTTCGAATAATTTTTGTACCTATCCTATTAAAATATTGCCACATTAAACAATTGTACTTACCTACACTTGTCAATGTCAAAGACCGATGACCATAAATAAATTTATTAACTTTGTCCGAATATTAAAGTACCTATAGTACCGTATGCCACGTACTAAGCTTGAAGCTTTAATGATTTAATTACTTTTAAGACTATAATGAGGGAGTAATCATCATTTATTTACATAATATAAGTATGTTTTATTAATTTTTACATAGTACAAAATGAAGTCGCTTCCGATGTCTGTTTGTTGAGATCTTTTTTAAAGTACTCGACGGATTTCAATGCATTTTTCAGCAATAAACAGTGTGATTCAAGAGGAAGGTTTATACATGTTTATTATAGTCCAGGAAATCCGAGAATTTGACTTCCGTGCGAAGCCGGGCCAGTTCGCTAGTATCTTAAAAAGAGAATTCCCGTTCTTAGAATATATTCTATGCACTCCCTTTGTCGTGGAATAACGTAAATTGGAAGGTATTTCACGAAGTTTATACTTCGGCTTAAGGTAAGTAAGTAGTTCCATTATAGTGAGTACACTTTCTTCAACCACTTTTGCTGTTTACTGTTAAGGTCTTACAAATTTTAGGTAATATTCTATTAAATACGGCTACGTTCATCTTAAATATAAAATTCTCGTGTCACAATGTTAGTTACCATACTCCTCCGAAACGGCTGGACCGATTTTCATGAAATTTTGTGAGCATTTTAGGTAGGTCTGAGAATCAGCCAACGTCTATTTTTATCCCCCTAAATGTTAAGGGTAGCCCACCCCTATTTTTTTTTTAATTTTTGATATTTTTTATTTTTTTATGATACAGCATTAGAAAATACATACATGAACCCTCTATGATCAACCCCTATTTTTCCATCGCGATTTTTATTTTTATGGCAAAGCAACGTTTGTCGGTTCAGCTGGTATATAAATCTAATTAAATAACATCATATTTCCATTTACTTTCATTGTTGTTCGTTTGAGTTGACACGGATGGCAAGGGGGTTGAAGCGATAAGTGTTCTCGACTGGGCTGATTGTTGTAGGTTCAAACCCCATATGGGACAAAATTTTTTTTTTTTTTTTTAAGACAACTCCCACATTAGGAATAAACATCCTGTGTCGTGGGGGACTTTACAAACATACATGAAACGGACACAAAGAACATCCAGACTCGGGACAACAATTCGTGGATCACACAAAGTGTTGTAGGTACCGCGTGGGATTTGAACCCACGACACTTGGCGCAGTAGCAAGCGGCATGGCGGCCTATAAGGACGATAAAGACGGACCTTAGCAACGAATGGAAGGAAAGCCTGCAGCAAGCACAGCAAGAGGATGCAGATATCAAACCAATTCTCGAGTGGATTAAAGCTGAGACTCCTAAGCCACACTGGAGCGAAGTTGCATCGCTGAGCTCGACCACGAAGAGTTATTGGGCTCAATGGGATAGTCTAGTCATCCAGGATGGAGTCTTGTGCCGTAAATGGGAAAACGCTCGAGGAGACAGCTGTCACCTGCAAATGGTTGTTCCTAAAGCTAAGATACCAGTGGTCCTGCAGCTCTACCATAATGGATGTTCAGGAGGTCATATGGGAGTTAAGAAGACATTGTTAAAGATAAGGGAAAGATTCTACTGGATTCATTGTCGTGATGATGTTGAGGACTGGTGTCGCAAGTGTACCAGTTGTGCGGCCGTGAAGGGACCTCATACACGTAGCAGAGGCGCATTGAAATTGTATAATGTTGGTGCACCCTGGGAAAGAATTGCTATAGACGTGGCAGGACCGTTTCCTGAAAGTGAAAGCGGAAACAAGTACTTCATGGTCGTAATGGATTACTTCACTAAGTGGCCAGAAGTCTTTGCCATTCCCAACCAAGAGGCATCAACAGTTGCAGATAAATTAGTGCACGAAGTCTTCTGTCGTTTTGGAGTGCCTTTAGAAATCCACAGTGACCAAGGAAGAAATTTTGAGTCTCAAATATTTCAAGAAATGTGTCGAGTGATGGGTGCTCACAAAACCAGAACCACCTCTTACCACCCACAATCGGACGGAATGGTGGAACGATTTAACCAAACACTAGAGAGGTATCTGGCAAAAGTAGTTGAAAGTAAGCAAAAAGATTGGGACAAACACATCCAACCGTTTCTTCTGTCATACCGAAGTGCAGTCCACGAATGTACTTCCGTAACACCAGCTTTTGCAAACTTCGGAAGAGAACTACGGTTGCCCGCAGACTTGATCACTGGAATACCCCCTGATACCCCGCGAAGTATAACGGAGTACGCGAATGACTTGCGGAACAAGATGAATGACATTTATGAGCATGTCAGACAATCGGGCCAACAAATGTCTGAAAAGATGAAAACCCGTTATGACCGGAAAGCGAATAATAAGGGCTTCGAAGAGTGTTCGCTAGTATGGCTACATAATCCAGTTCGCAGTAAAGGGAGATCTCCGAAGCTACAAGCAAAATGGGATGGGCCATACCGGGTAGTCACTAAAATCAATGATGTTACCTACCGGATACAGAAGTGTCCAAGAGGCGCCCCAAAGATAGTTCATGTAGATCGACTGGCGCGATACTATGGAACCGATAATGCTCGGGACGAGCATGTCTTAGGAGGGGGCAGTGTTGCGCCATAACCAGATGAATCTAGTGTCCACTAGAAGAATCGAGAACTGTCGAGGACAACGCCATCTAGTGTCGGAAAGCGCGCAACTGTGTGCATTATGACGATTACTCGACGCTAGATGGCGCTACAAGCAGCTCTAGAGTAATCTATTTAGCCTAGAGACATCGATCGAATATTTTCGTAGTTTCGAGTAATTTCCACGGCCATATAAAAGCGGAACGTGTTGGCCGTAGGGACAGTATTGTTTCACGATACAGCGGATAAACATCGAAGAGATCTTTAGTGCGACTAACGAGTGATTTAGTGATTTCTTATTGTAAAAAGTGTTCTTAATAAATATTGTGTTATTTTTGGTAATTAATCGAGTACTTTAATTTATTTAATACCCAGCTCGTAACAATATACTGCGACTGCACGGTTGGCCGAGTGGTGTCAGCGGTCGCCATGCCGCTTGCTACTGCGCCAAGTGTCGTGGGTTCAAATCCCACGCGGTACCTACAACACTTTGTGTGATCCACGAATTGTTGTCCCGAGTCTGGATGTTCTTTGTGTCCGTTTCATGTATGTTTGTAAAGTCCCCCACGACACAGGATGTTTATTCCTAATGTGGAGTTGTCTTTTTTTTTAAAAAAAGTAATAATATATATACAGGGTGTAAAAAGACTACTACTGAAAACTTGGGGGTTGCAATCAGACCATGATACTGAATAGATTTAAAAAAACTCAAAAAAAATGTTAATTTATCTAAGTCGTTTTATGTTTTTTCTGCTTACATACACATAGTAAAACATAACAGGACCCAAACTACCTAACTATCTCATTCAGAAAAACAAAAAACAAAGAAAATCAATAAAACAGTAATGTATTTTAATATCAAAACAGCTGGCCGGGTGAGTGCAATGACCGCGACAGAGCGCGCGGTCGCGTTAAGTTGTACATTGCTGGCTTCTGAAATTAATAAAAATCTTGACACATTGTTTTTTCAAGCTACAATTTTTTTTAAAGACAACTGTTTGTTTTTTTTAATCAGTTTTGAGGTGCTGGATCAGCCCCTTTCGTTTTCGGTAGTCGTCTTTTTACACCCTGTATATATATATACAGCTGGAAACAGGTCTTCTTAGAAATAACGTTTTGGCTTACTATACCGTACTGAAATGGTATTAATATAAAAAAAAAATCAGATTGGTATCTTAGCGTTCTTTTTTTTCAAACTCAACTAGTTTTCCAGTTCATGTTGCAAGTTACACACTCACAAGTATCATCAATTATTAATTTCACCTAAAGATGATATCTATATATGGTTAAAAATTATATTATCCAATTTTTCCTTATTAAACATGTGTGATAAATTAGAAGATAATGACAATATTCTCAATTATAACAGGAATTACACGAATTTTATCTTTCATTTGATAATATACCTAATCAAAATCGTATGTTTTCCGTTACCGGTCTTTCTTTCCTCTACGAAAAACCTTAATCATTGGGTTTTACATATTCAAGCGGATAAAGGAATTAGAATCGAAGTGTTATCCTCACATCAGGTGATCCATCTCCGTGTTGTGACGTTTGGTTTGGTTGGACTGTCCCCGCACTTAGCTTCATAATTGTGCCATTGTAGATAGGTTTGGTTACTCTAACCATGCTAGATCATCACAAAAGCTTAGCAGCCTTTTCAGGTCGCTAAATGTTTCCGGGTGTGATGTCGATTGGAGGATGTCTACGTGCTGCGGCGTTTCTTCTGCCTCCATGCGTCACATTTTTTTCCCCATAGTATACCACCACCATGTGGCATGTCGGACTCGAACCAACTAAAACCGCACGCCGTCTCGAGTACTAGGAGCCGAGGAACCAGATGCAACCTAGAAAGGCTAACCTTGGAACCCCAACGTAACTCGGGCCACCTACAGTTTGTAGATGGCCTCCTTCCATGTGGAAACCCCAATGTTTCTGTTGGTGTCCCCAAAATATTAGGCGCTAGCGGTGTGGAGCACGCGCGCCCCCCACCCGAGTCTGCTTCTGCTGGGATGACAAATGGTCTCATCTGACACCCTCAGGCTTGCGCTTATGGAGGACGGAGATCATTTTGTGATCTTCAATGGTTTATCCGATACGGATAAGCAGCGCATTATTAGTTGAATTACGCTTATACTCGTAGACCAAAGATATTTAATTATATTTTTTACTAAAAGATCATGGTATCAATGTAATCAATCACTCCAAGTAGGCCTTGGCCCACGAAGAACGATTGCTTACACTACTCGTAGTATACTTACCTACTGCCGTGCTGTTAAAAGAATTCACGTGAGAACTTTCATTGCGTGATACAGGATTAGTAGTCACTCCGTAGTTCGGTGTATCTCCGTTAGATGGCTGTAAAGCAAGTTTTTGTTTAATTATATATGGAGACGCCAATGAATATAACATTCTTATATTTCGTTACCTGATATAGTGGACTATTTTTAACCATTCTCACAATCGTATTCAATTTCGACGATTATAGCTGGCAGTGATATATATTCTCTAGTAATAACTTAGTTTCAAGGAATTCTAATATTATCGTCTTGAACAGAGGGTAGGCACAACGTACTCTTTTCGAAATATCAACATTTTGTCTATGTAAGTACCAATATTTCTGAACGTTTTGAACAAACGTGGACATAATGTTTAAAGGTTTCCCTGTCAGATAATCTTAGGATGACACAGAAGTCGTCGTTCAGGTTCTTCTCTAAACCCCAACTAGGAGTCTCGGGGTGACTTCTCTGGTCTACGGCCTGTCACAGTGGTTTTCCGCGCCGCCTGCAACAGCAGACAGGTCACTGGATTGGACCTAGTTGGGCCTATTGATAGTTCCGGGGGTGACCGTCCGGCTAACGAGGTCGATTACGGGGTGACCAACTTGCTAGTTACACTCCCTGTGCTTAGCGAGGTAGAGCTCCAAGGAGGTGAGGACCTCTACGAGCGCCCGTCAGCCAGCACCAGGTCAGGAGTATAAATGCGGTTACTGTGAAAAAAGAAAAGAGTTACAGAGGATTGAAAAAAAATTATTCCGGAATTCAGATCAATAAGAATAGATTGTATATATCGTAATATGTAAACACTTAATGTGTGCACACATAAAATATATATATATATATTTCCGTGTGTTTTATCCTAAATATAGATTGAAATTAAAATTTATTTAGTATAAATTACAGTATTCTAGTTTTTATTTAGCATTAAGGTAATTTATATTAAATTTATTAAATATCTATCAATAATTCAGACACTAATAGCCAGCTGTCTAAACTAGTTGTCTATATATCATACAAATAAATAAACTTTTTCATAAAATGCATATGAAAGTAGGTATATGCGATACTTCGGCAAAAAAATATATCATTTTTTGTCTGTCTGTCTGTTGGTTCCGGCTAATCTCTGTAACGTCTGGACCAATTTTAACGAGACTTTCACTAACAGAGAGCTGATGATACAAGAAATAATTTGCGCTACTTTTTTAGATTAGCTTCGCCCCGCGGCGATCCTTTCGGTTATTGTTTTATCTTTACAATAGCTGTACAGCAATACAATAGTTTTATCTTACTAGCCGAGCACCGCGAGTAATACCGCGGGGCTCAGCTAGTAATAAATAAAAGAGATTTTATTAGAAAATAAAACACAGCAACAGTAATTTGATTCTTATTCCATCCTTAGCGTGGTTAATACAAAATAGTCGGTATACACGCAATAGGTACACTCAAACATTTTACTGAATTGAATTGGCTGCATTTACTATTTGCTCTAACTTAATTTGAACAATATCTACCATAGAAGTTCGTGGAACAAACACAGCTTGTTTATTACGAGTACATAGGTTACGTAACCCATTCATGCATTATTGCATGGCGTGCGTGAAGAGTGCGTGACCGGCCCACTTTTGTAATTAAACTTTTGAAACCGACTGTCCCTGTGGCAGCTGTTGCACACATGTGCGTGTACCACGATGTCATATATCGTCAATAACGGCTCGGGTCATAAAAGTTGAGAGGTTTGGGTGTTATGTTTGATATTCCTTTTACAAAAATTGGCGCCATCAATAACGTTTTAAGTGGCAGATGAGAATGACATTCGTTTTTCAAACATAGAACATCATTAAATGACATTAACATGCCTTTTTTGCTTCACCAAATTATGTGTGTGTGTATGTAACAAAATATTTGCATTCCATTTTTACACACTTTCAAAGGTTCGAATAATTTTTGTACCTATCCTATTAAAATATTGCCACATTAAACAATTGTACTTACCTACACTTGTCAATGTCAAAGACCGATGACCATAAATAAATTTATTAACTTTGTCCGAATATTAAAGTACCTATAGTACCGTATGCCACGTACTAAGCTTGAAGCTTTAATGATTTAATTACTTTTAAGACTATAATGAGGGAGTAATCATCATTTATTTACATAATATAAGTATGTTTTATTAATTTTTACATAGTACAAAATGAAGTCGCTTCCGATGTCTGTTTGTTGAGATCTTTTTTAAAGTACTCGACGGATTTCAATGCATTTTTCAGCAATAAACAGTGTGATTCAAGAGGAAGGTTTATACATGTTTATTATAGTCCAGGAAATCCGAGAATTTGACTTCCGTGCGAAGCCGGGCCAGTTCGCTAGTATCTTAAAAAGAGAATTCCCGTTCTTAGAATATATTCTATGCACTCCCTTTGTCGTGGAATAACGTAAATTGGAAGGTATTTCACGAAGTTTATACTTCGGCTTAAGGTAAGTAAGTAGTTCCATTATAGTGAGTACACTTTCTTCAACCACTTTTGCTGTTTACTGTTAAGGTCTTACAAATTTTAGGTAATATTCTATTAAATACGGCTACGTTCATCTTAAATATAAAATTCTCGTGTCACAATGTTAGTTACCATACTCCTCCGAAACGGCTGGACCGATTTTCATGAAATTTTGTGAGCATTTTAGGTAGGTCTGAGAATCAGCCAACGTCTATTTTTATCCCCCTAAATGTTAAGGGTAGCCCACCCCTATTTTTTTTTTAATTTTTGATATTTTTTATTTTTTTATGATACAGCATTAGAAAATACATACATGAACCCTCTATGATCAACCCCTATTTTTCCATCGCGATTTTTATTTTTATGGCAAAGCAACGTTTGTCGGTTCAGCTGGTATATAAATCTAATTAAATAACATCATATTTCCATTTACTTTCATTGTTGTTCGTTTGAGTTGACACGGATGGCAAGGGGGTTGAAGCGATAAGTGTTCTCGACTGGGCTGATTGTTGTAGGTTCAAACCCCATATGGGACAAAATTTTTTTTTTTTTTTTTAAGACAACTCCCACATTAGGAATAAACATCCTGTGTCGTGGGGGACTTTACAAACATACATGAAACGGACACAAAGAACATCCAGACTCGGGACAACAATTCGTGGATCACACAAAGTGTTGTAGGTACCGCGTGGGATTTGAACCCACGACACTTGGCGCAGTAGCAAGCGGCATGGCGACCGCTGAAACCACTCGGCCAACCGTGCAGTCTTTGTGTGGTGTACAAATTGTTGTTACGAGTTTGGTTCGCTTTGTCTCAGTTGCCTGTATGTTTGTTAAGTCCCCCGCGGCATTGGATTTATTTCTAACCAGCTGAACCCCGCGGTGCTACCGCGGGCAATGCTGCGAGGCGAAGCTAGTATCTTTATAAATTGTAGCCTATGTGTTATTCTGATGTATAAGCTATATTATTGTAACGTTTCATCAAAATCCATTTAGCAGGTTTTGCGTGAAAGAGCAACAAACATACTCACTACCAAACTCACAAACTTTCGCATTTATAATATTAGTTGAATGCGTTAGTTATCTTTATAAAAAGAAAAAAAAGGAAAGAAAATACAGATTTCTTGCTATGACCAATAACTCGTTATTGTTGTTATATATATAGACCAATATATCATCGCAAAGGTAGGTAGGTAGGTTTATAAAAGTAATTAAATTATACCTGAATTTGTTTCATCGTCTCTTCTCAGGACTAGTCCAGTCAGAAAAGACCAAACATATCTGCTCAAAACATTTTTAACTTGCAAAAGTGTTCATATAGCCTAATTACAGAATCATCAACAACCCGTAACATCCCACTGCTGGGCTCGGGTCTCCTCTCAGGAGAGGATTAAGGCCACACGTGTGTAATTACAGAATAAATGATTTCATTTCAATTTAGTTCGCAAATAACGAATGTAGGTATTCATTTATTATACTATATTTTGATAACAGGAACTGCCTCGTTGGTCTAGTGGTTAGCGTAAGCGACTGCGAATCAAGAGGTCTCGGGTTCAATTCCCGGGTCGGACTGCTGTTGGGTTTTTCCTATAAGAAATTCCTAATAGCAGCCCGGAGTATGGAAGATGGCGGTGTTTCCTGCCCGTGCTTCGGAGAGCACGTTAAGCCGTCGGTCCCGGTTGTCATGAACATCTATGGCAATCGTTATTGGGAAGTCAGTACCCTCAAATATACTGACAGCTAGTTCAACCTTCGAATTCAGTTCGCCCTCAGGGTTGCGGAGGTCAGATGCCAGTCGCTCTGTGTAAAAACTGATATTCAGGTAAAACCGGTTGAACTAGTAGCCGACCCCAAATAATATTGGGAATAATAAAGGCTAGGAAGATGATGGTTTTGATAACAGGCAAGACAGAAATTCATGCGCGCTGTCAATTACAGCTCATAAAAACATTAAACACGTTTGTAAATTCTACGTTACTTATATTGATAACCAATATGTCAAAAAATTAGTCAAAAAAAGAATTCGAAATATTAATAAATTTTGGGCACATGGCTAAGTGGTAGCCGAGTAGGTCAACACATTTTAAAGTTAAGAATTTATAAAATAATCGACCTGGTTAATATGTGGATGGGTAATCATTGACTTAACACATTGATACTCCTCCGTACCTCCAAGCCATTGATCCCAGTTGCCACCCAAACGTCTTTTACAATGATTAGTTAGTTAGTAGGCACCCTTTAAAAACTATTATTGTAAAAACAAGCTGTCGGGTTTTTTTGTTTCTTATAATAATTATTTTTCAACAAGTATCACAATAGGTGTAGTAAGCTATAATAAAACAATAAAGTGACTACAAATGTGTAGGCAAATTAAATACTTTCTTGTGGCGCATGCGGTGACAGACGTAGTATGATATG
This sequence comes from Spilarctia lutea, assembly GCA_916048165.1. NCBI lineage: Eukaryota > Metazoa > Arthropoda > Insecta > Lepidoptera > Erebidae > Spilarctia > Spilarctia lutea. The sequence goes on from OU696479.1 coordinate 16,345,561, forward strand.
ATATGACGTAGATGTATATGTATGTACATACTGTTAGCTTATTAGTTCGATGAGCTAGTATCTTATAAATTATTGTTTAGAATAATTATCTTAAAGTGTCGAGTTCTCTATGGTAATAATATAAATGATTTGTTACACTAATTTTCATAAAATGTCAAGTATAGTTGTCACACGACTCCAAGGACGGAGCTTATGATCGTTTTAAAAGAGGCTCACGAGTCCGTAGGACGGGCATTCGTTTCTTACTTTTCAGCAGAGTAAAAAGTGTAATAAGAATAACTTAGTAAATAATAGTAAAGGTTGTAAATAATGATTATATGTAATGATTGTATTGAAAGGGTCTGCTAAAGCAAATAATACATAGCTTTATCTTGACAACGTTTTTCATTGAATCCTGACACCCACATACATCGCTCGAAAAACGTTACTCTCCTTCTGACGCAGTCGGGTAAAAAAGTCTGAGAACGGTCTTTCTACAGAACTGCTATATCATCTAGCAGGTACTTAAGATCTGATGGCAAACGCTTCACGTTGAAAATTGTAGTTGAGCCGTAACGTAGTAAAGCTGATGTACGTTGATATCACCACGAAGAGGCCGGCTCGACCGGGGCGGTACTATCCTCTCACATTCGTGATGTCCTGTTTACTTCGTGAGTGCCAGACCGGAGACATCTCAATAGGCCGATTAGGCCGCTATAGTGTAGGTCACCATGCTATATTGTTGCATTGTCTGCATTCGCAATGAGTATTGTAACTACTACTCTTGGATTCTGAAAATGCTCTCCATGAGCAGAGCTCTCCATGAGAATAAAAGACCACTTTTTATTGGCCTAAAGCTCAAAGATAATACCTACAATAGTGCCTACTTACAAACCACTGTTGATATTATTTTAATTTTAGTTTTACACACAATAAAGATATTTTAATGTTTCAATTATACCTGTTTGTATTCACCTACACAAATCGAGTTTGGGGCCTCCGAAATAAGTTAACAAATTTACTAAATCGCGATTCAAAATATTATTTAACCTTAAACTAAAAGGTACGTTTTTAGAGGTCGAGGACATCTGCCAAAGGGTGTGTTGTTAATACAGAATACTGAATGAACAGACATGACTTGAGGATATTCTAATATGATTCTCTAACAGTCAGGGTAAAAAGAAAATAAAATTATAGTCCATAAAACATTATTTATTTATTTTATTTATTTATTCATTTATGAAGAGAGTTACAAAAGTGCTTACAATTGATGCAATCACAATCTCATTTGAGATTTACCGTGCATCAAGATTATTGATTACAACAAAAATTACACAGTCATACTACACCACAGATCACTCCCTATTTGGGGGTGATCTGTGTACTACACAAACGCATATCGTGGGTAGATGCAAAACAAAACTCGCATCAAGTACATTGGCGCGTACAACGCTCGCTGCCGCACTAGCCACTTTTTCCATATTAGAATGACTTTTGAGGGTGCGATTAGAAAAAGTGAAATATAACCTAACAAAATAAAAATTACTGCAATACAGGTTGCAATGCATAGATTGATCTCTGTGTCAGTTTTCACAAGTGTCATTTTGGAACTAACGAGCCACACTTTAGGTACGAATGTTTATATTTATAATGTATTGCACTTAATTTAAGCATGTAAAAATGAAAATAAAATAATTGTTTAAAATTACTCCGTAATTTTCGTAATCATCTCGCAGAAATCAAGCTGTATTTTAAGGACTGTATATAATTTTATTTTACCTTGAATTTATGACGAATAAATATAGTTTTAAGTACTTTTCAATTACAATATACCTAACTATTAGCTAACCTGCACGACTTTGCCTTCGTTTCTAAAACAACATTTTTCATTAATACTCGGCTATTGGTCGTAGCGTGATGTTATTTAGCCCTAAGTATTTTTCGATAAATGGGCTTTCCATTACTTAAGTAATTCTTAAAGTGGAATCAATTATTAACATAAATTGATGTGATGACGGGTTAAGAATAGGTAGAGTCACGATACTTGTCCGGAAGGTGTCGTAAGAACCGACTAAGGGAGCAAATTACGCAGGACAAAAGCACTGCCAAGAGAAGAAAAATGAACCATTATATTTTTATGGAATAGCGTGCAACCGAGCAGACGTATTGCCGGATGGTAAGCGATTACCGCCGACCATGGACACCTGCAACACCAGAGGCGTCACAAGTGCGTTGCCGGCCTGTGGGGAAGGGGATGGGGGAAGGGGATGGGGGAAGGGGATGGGGGAAGGGGATGGGGAAGGGGATTGGGGAAGGGGATGGGGAAGGGGATTGGGGAAGGGGATGGAGGAAGGGGATGGGGAAGGGGTTAAGGTATGGGCCTCCGGTATCCTTACTCACACGATGAAACGTGTGATCACGGTGGGCCGTGGTATCACTCCGGTCGAACCGGCAAACCCTGTACCAATTCGTTTGGTAAAGTTCACCAAAACTTTTAAGTACAGCAATGGATCAGCTAAATTACAATAGCCGCATTCGGAGGATCCAAAATAAAGCAATATAATATTTAAGTAAATTTTACTAACTACTAATTTTAAAAAGTAATAACTACAGAGCTAATTAGATTAGTGATTCTGTCTCGAAGTGTGAAACAAGAATGAACTTAAAATATGTTTTGCATGCACTTTCTGCGAGCAAGTTATGGTTGCTAAGGAGACGGCGGAGTGGGACTGGGAGAGGTTTAGAACTCTCCCGTTCAGCCAGGCCCCGGAACGGGCCAGGTATCGCAGACGCCTCAGGCGCCGGAGATCACAAAATGATCTCCGTCTTCTACAAGCGCAAGCCTGAGGGTGGCAGATGAGGCCATCTGTCATCCTAGCAGAAGCAGACTCTGCTCCACAGCCCTCGCGCCCCATATTTTGGGGAGACCAAGGGAAACATCAGGGTTTCCACACCAGAGCAGGCCATCTACAAACTGTAGGTGGCCCGAGGTACGCCGGGGTTCCAGGGTTTTCCTTTCTAGGGTGTACCTGGTTCCTCGGCTCCTAGTACCCGAGATGGCGTGCGGTTTTAGTCGGTTCGAGTTCGACATGCCACCAGGGTGGTATCCGAGGGGATTTCCGCACGAGAAAAAAAGAAAAAAAAAGAGGGTAACAGCAATACAAATAAATAAATAAACAAACTCTTTAGAATTTAAATATTAACATTGAAATATAAATTTATTGTGTTGTCTTCACTTGGGAAACTTAATTAATCTTAAGCCTCTCACCCTTCTAAACAAATTAACAATATGTTTCGGAGAACCTAGAAACCACAACCGTATAAATTTAATTATATTTCATTGTTAAACAGGGAACTTTATTAAGGAAACCGCTTAATTTTCTCTACCAAGTTAAACAGATCGCAAGAGAATAACTATATACAAAAGCTAGTTCGCTTTTGTTCTTAGAAATTGTGTTTGAGATCAAATATAATGTTCACAGAATTCTGAGTGAAACCCTTTCATCTGACAACCCTTATGACTGGAGTACAACATTTAGTCAGTCTTAATGTTATTGTGAAGAAAATACCACAATGTAGTTACTATGAAGCTGAAAGTATTTTCCATCCATGCATATATAGTTCGTGTGGTGACTGATTATAAATAAGTGTCGCCACACATTTATTCCATGGGTGTCCTAAAAGCTGATTCAGAAACACACAAATTCAGTAGTGCGGAGAGGGAATTCTAAATAAACCCTCTCATAAGCCTTGACATATACTATCTGGCCAGCGTGGATCAGCCTACTGCAGTCCACTGCTGGATGATGTTCTCCTTGCCGATTACGGCCACGGCGGCCAGTCTCAACAGAGACCAACTATGCAGGAGATATTATAGTGCACAAGTGTGTGCGCAAACACAAGTGCACTGTCTGTTCCTTTTCTCTCATAATCCGATGGGACGGTTAACCAACCAATACGACCAGGGAGAGATCAGGCGTAGGACTGACAGCTTTACGTATTCTCCGAGGCACAGGGGTACAGACCCCAACTCCCAAACTTCGTAGCTGTTAATAAGTATTTCTATAACTGGATAGAAGACTGTTGGATATAGGCCTCGCCAATTGCACGCCACTTGATTTGATCCTCAGCTTCTCGTATCCAGCTTTTGACAGCCTTCTTGCACTCACTCAAATCACTCACTCCACGGCCTGGCCTGTGAACGTTTTACACGACGGTTGCGAGACGTGGTCTCCACTCAAGAGCCCGTTTACCAAATCGGTTTATGGTTCTACGGCAAATATGGCTAGCCCACTGCCACTTCAGCTTGTATACATAAATCCTTCAGCCACATTTTTTGCTCAGGGAATGCTTTTTGCACCATACCCTCCGTGGGGAGAGGGGGGGGGGGGGACACAAGAAGGGCGTATGTGGGGGTACAAGAAGGGTGTATCGCTAACTAACGCTCCGTGGCGTTACTTGCGAGTACCTTTACAACAAGCGTGGGTAATACCGCGCGGTGCAGCTAGTAAGTTTTAAATTAGCGGGTTCTGCCAAACAAAACACTATTCAAATTTGTAATATATTATTAGAGACACAGACAGACAGTAGTTAGAGCTCAAGGGCTGGGGGCGGTAGACATATATTTTATTTATTTACTTTATGCACTTAATATGTATATCGGCGGATGTCCAGGGTATTCACTTCCAGTCTACCTCCGGATGTAGAAATCTTATCAGGTACAGAGGTTAGATACTTGTAAAGTCATATAAAAATGTACAAAGTTCCCAACATAACAACAATAATGCATGTAATATCTGATGACTTGCATGCTCACTTGGTCTACTTGTTATAAAAAGCTGTAAAATATTAAAGGTGGAACCTATTTAAAAGTTAATTTGAAAATACTTTAAGAGATAACTAGAAACAAAAAGAGTCCAGTTTACTTTTAACACAATATTCCAAGAAAACTGTCCGTTCAAAAATTCATACTTTCATCTTTCTTTCTAGTGAACGCGGGAATAAATTAGCGAAGCGGTTGGCATAAACAAAAACATGGTTTTCCCGAGATTGTACTGCTAACAAACGTTTGAAGACGCAAAACTGTATTGAACCGAGTTATTCGACGCGAGATACCATTGAAGTATTCTTAGAAATGTTTTTCGGTTTGTTCTTAATGTTTTATGAATTTCAGACATCATTTTACAACTTAATTTTGATACGAATGCCGTTGGATTATGTAAATCCTCCGATATTTATAATATAGATAATGGTATCGCTTCCACTTTGGCTTTTATTTGTCAAATTTATCGGATATCTTTAAAAAGTACCTACATATCATCATGAGATAAAACAAATTCTAGACAAGTTACAAATTAATCCAGTCTAGTATTAAGAATTGGTTTAGTTTGTTTTTTTTACTTTTTAATAGACTATGGGCAAAGACAAAAGGAAGAGTAACATTTTGGCAGTTTATGCGTGTTTATTATGTTCCCCGTAGCGCCTAAACTACTGAACCAATTTCAATGAATGAGGATTTAAGAGATTCCTACTAATGGCTCGAGTGATATAGGCTATATTAATAGATTTTATGTAGTCGGGTTATAGTTTTTTTTAATTTTAGCGTCAAATTTACAATTTTTCGCCCAGTTTGTTTGATATTAATGGTGAAAATATCCAATTTATCATAAACTACAAGTATTACATTTGTATTTGTGAAATTTAAAACAATATTTCATGACAAAATAATATACATGTATGTAGTAGGTGGAGTGACGATTACAATATGGCTGGCTGGAGCTCGATTGGAGTAACCGAGGGTCGATCTAAGTGACATACAATATAAGACGTCTGAGTCCAACAGTGGACTGCTATAGGTCGATGATGATGATGATTGATGTTATGATGTTTATAATGTATCATTGTGATTTATTAATTTAATTCCTTCACTCAGACCCGCCCACACACACGCGCACGCGTCTTAATATGATTTTCCCGCCTATGCGCGCATAATATGTACTCGAGACAGGTATGGAACTTTCATGTATAAATTAGACCATTACTCACGGACTTACATACATTACAATGTTGTTTTGTAATGTCACTGAAAATAATTTTGTCTTATTAAAATAGAGCTTGATTGTGGTAGTACATATACCGTTAACAAGATAAAGAAGATTCCACTTAACTTTATGAACAAAAATTTAATAAATTTTAAAACAAATGACGTTTTGACAGAAGCACGTTTATAACATAAAAAAATATATAAAAGTTATATGTTTAATTATTTTCCAAAATTTGTTTTTTAGCAATCATAATTCATTAGATCCTTTTCCAAATACCGTGTTTATTCTTATCTTTCCTAAAACTCCTTGTTTCCCTACCCTTTGAACTTGAAATTGGCAAATAAGTTGAAAACTATACAGCCATAATATACAAAAAAAAACTTTATGATACTACAAAAGTATTTTTTTTTTTTTTTTAAATATTTTGGACATCTAACACACAACGCCACCTAGTCCCAACCTTAGCAGAGCCTGTGTTATGGGTACTAGACAACTGATATGAATACATATATACTTTTTTTTTGTAAATACATACATGTGGTACATAGAAAACACCCAAACTCCGAAACAAATATTTGTAGATCACACAAACACTTGGTCCGACCCAGGATTTGAACCCGAGACCTCAAGCACGGCAGTCGCATTCACTACCACTGCGCCACCGAGGCAGTAAGTTCAAGGTTACATTTTTAAGATATTGTTGATAAAATCGTTTAAAAGTAAAAAGAAGAAAGTATTAGACAGTTTTATTACTATGTTGATAAATGTACCTTTTTTTTTTAATATAAAGGACGACTTTATTTTATATAACATCTTAATGTTGTGAATATTACTAGACATAGGTTATTTACTTTTGACAGTAATGACAGCCAGAAATATGAATGACAATTTGGCCGCCACATCATAAAAGCTAAGAAAGTAGTGATGTCAGAAACCTGCGTGAAAATATTTATTGTGACATACTTTTTAAAATAGAGTGTGTAAATGTTGTGACGTAAATTATTTTGTATTTCCAACTTTAGTGTTGAAGGGTTCATAAACTATTTTAATAGCCATGACAAATGTTGCCAAAAAATAATTTAACAATGTTTAATTTAATTGATGTGGAGATATATCTCTAATAAGTGGGTTATACTTTAGTATAAAATAAAAAAATCTATCACTGTTTAAATTTATTACATTAGATATTAAGTTAAGACCATTGCTAGTAACTCTGTCTGTCTGTTACGCTTTCATGGCTAAACCGCTGCACCGATTTCAATGAAATTTGGCATGGAGATACTTTGATTCTTGAAGAAGGACATAGGCTACTCTTTAATGCCATAACCGACAGACGAGACGGGCGGAGCCGTGGGCATAAGTACATGATAAGTTCATTTAATTAAACATCTGAAATTGCAGGTGCTGAAAGTTGACCTTACGCAAAACAAAAATGTAAGCCACATCCCTAGCCAATATTAGAAATACGAATAAGTTTTGTTTTTTTGTCAACACAGATTACACAAATAAACAGTTTCTCGGTAAATGCGTATGAAAGTATATTATTACCGTGTAAGTTACGCTGCCCCATGAATGGGCGGACTCGACCGGAGTGATACCACGGTCTCACAGAAAACCGGTGTGAAGCAGCGCCTGCGCTCACAAATTATTGTGTTTATTATATAAAGATTTGTCTTATTAATATATTTGACGGCACATCACTTATTTTATTTGGCAACACTTAAGTTTCGGAAGTTAGACACTGACGCAACACCGAGCATTGGAGCGTGCGACCGATGACAATAGGGAGGGAAATCATTGCTACTGTTACGAGCTGGTACTCGAAACTACGAAAATATTCGATCGATATTTCTAGGCTAAATAGATTACTCTAGAGCTGCTTGTAGCGCCATCTAGCGTCGAGTAATCGTCATAATGCACACAGTTGCGCGCTTTCCGACACTAGATGGCGTTGTCCTCGACAGTTCTCGATTCTTCTAGTGGACACTAGATTCATCTGGTTATGGCGCAACACTGCCCCCTCCTAAGACATGCTCGTCCCGAGCATTATCGGTTCCATAGTATCGCGCCAGTCGATCTACATGAACTATCTTTGGGGCGCCTCTTGGACACTTCTGTATCCGGTAGGTAACATCATTGATTTTAGTGACTACCCGGTATGGCCCATCCCATTTTGCTTGTAGCTTCGGAGATCTCCCTTTACTGCGAACTGGATTATGTAGCCATACTAGCGAACACTCTTCGAAGCCCTTATTATTCGCTTTCCGGTCATAACGGGTTTTCATCTTTTCAGACATTTGTTGGCCCGATTGTCTGACATGCTCATAAATGTCATTCATCTTGTTCCGCAAGTCATTCGCGTACTCCGTTATACTTCGCGGGGTATCAGGGGGTATTCCAGTGATCAAGTCTGCGGGCAACCGTAGTTCTCTTCCGAAGTTTGCAAAAGCTGGTGTTACGGAAGTACATTCGTGGACTGCACTTCGGTATGACAGAAGAAACGGTTGGATGTGTTTGTCCCAATCTTTTTGCTTACTTTCAACTACTTTTGCCAGATACCTCTCTAGTGTTTGGTTAAATCGTTCCACCATTCCGTCCGATTGTGGGTGGTAAGAGGTGGTTCTGGTTTTGTGAGCACCCATCACTCGACACATTTCTTGAAATATTTGAGACTCAAAATTTCTTCCTTGGTCACTGTGGATTTCTAAAGGCACTCCAAAACGACAGAAGACTTCGTGCACTAATTTATCTGCAACTGTTGATGCCTCTTGGTTTGGAATGGCAAAGACTTCTGGCCACTTAGTGAAGTAATCCATTACGACCATGAAGTACTTGTTTCCGCTTTCACTTTCAGGAAACGGTCCTGCCACGTCTATAGCAATTCTTTCCCAGGGTGCACCAACATTATACAATTTCAATGCGCCTCTGCTACGTGTATGAGGTCCCTTCACGGCCGCGCAACTGGTACACTTGCGACACCAGTCCTCAACATCATCACGACAATGAATCCAGTAGAATCTTTCCCTTATCTTTAACAATGTCTTTTTCACTCCCATATGACCTCCTGAACATTCGTTATGGTAGAGTTGCAGGACCACTGGTATCTTAGCTTTAGGAACAACCATTTGCAGATGACAGCTGTCTCCTCGAGTGTTTTCCCATTTACGGCACAAGACTCCATCCTGGATGACTAGACTATCCCATTGAGCCCAATAACTCTTCGCGGTCGAACTCAGCGATGCAACTTCGCTCCAGAGTGGCTTAGGAGTCTCAGCTTTAATCCACTCGAGAATTGGTTTGATATCTGCATCCTCTTGCTGTGCTTGCTTCCTTCCATTCGTTGCTAAGGTCCGTCTTTACCGTCCTTATAGGAACAGCTTCCTTTACTTCTTGCTTGGCGTAGTGCTTGCAGTCTTCAAGGCAAGGTCTTCTTGATAATGCGTCTGCGTTACCGTGAGACTTTCCACTGCGATATCGGGCAGTACTATCAACCGCCTTATTCTCCTGAAACCGCTCGTATTCTCTTCCTATGCTTCGCTTAGGGCAGCTGGACCTAAGGTGACCTTTTTCACCACAGGCGTAGCATCTAGGGCTGTACGTCTTAAATCGGTCCCGCACCGGTGATGCCACATCCTCCCGGACCCGATGAGACCGATGGTCTTGTCTCACAGCTTCCACCTCCAAAGCAGGGGCCAGAGCGTCCTTGAGAGTTTCATGGTGCTCAAGTCTGCCCTGCCCTGCTGCTGTCGGGCAGTACTATCAACCGCCTTATTCTCCTGAAACCGCTCGTATTCTCTTCCTATGCTTCGCTTAAGGCAGCTGGACCGAAGGTGACCTTTTTCACCACAGGCGTAGCATCTAGGGCTGTACCCCTTAAATTGGTCCCGCAGAGGTGATGCCACAACCTCCCGGACCCGATGAGACCGATGGTCTTGTCTCACAGCTTCCACCTCCAAAGCATGGGCCAGAGCGTCCTTTAGAGTTTCATGGTGCCCCAGTCTCACAGCAGCTCTAACTTCGAGGTCACGAATGCCATCGATGAAAGCTTGCACCAGATTTCCGCCAACGAGCGCAGGTGCAGACTGGTATGCCTTACGTACCAGTTTCTCAACTTCTAGAGTCCATTGTTGCAAGTTTTCACCGATGCGTTGGGCACGATCCTTCAGCTGTGCACGAAACACGTGCTCCAGATGAGCGTCACCATATCTTGCCTCCAATGCCTCCAGCAGTTGCTCATAGGTTACCTTCTTACCGAGGGCTTCGAGGACGGTTAGAGCCTGGTCTCGAAGACCCAAGGTGAGCGCGGTCATAGCTTGTTCCTTTGTCCAGCCGTTTGCCGTCATAACAGCCTCAAACTGAATCTTGTAGGCTAACCACGAAGATGTTCCATCAAACGGCGGTACTTTGAACCCCCGTACCGAAGGAGCAGCAGTTACTATAGTCGCCGCTCCGTCTCCAACTTTAAGGTTTCCTAAGGCCTTCTTCACGTCAGCAATTTGAGTTTCGGTCTCAGTGATACGATTCTCGTGTTGAAGAACCTGATCCTTCACTACCTTGATTTCTTTGCCGAAAGTCTCATGTATGCCTTTTAACAAGAGCATCTGTTCCTCCTGACGGCGAGCCTGGTCTTCCTTGTCCCGCTGCAGTTGTTCTCCCAAGCGGCGGGCCTGCTCCTCCTGGCGGCGGGCCTGCTCCTCCTGATGACGGACCTGCTCCTCCTGGCGGCGGGCCTGCTCTTCCTTGTCCCGCTGCAGCTGCTCTTCCAAGCGGCGGGCCTGCTCCTCCTGACGGCGGGCTTGCTCCTCCTGACGGCGGGCTTGCTCCTCCTGACGGCGGGCTTGCTCTTCCTGACGGCGGGCCTGCTCCTGGAGCATCGCTATTAGGGCCGTGATATCTGGAGCTGCTGCCGATGCCGATGTAGACGGCGTGGTTTCCATCGCTGTCTGCTGATCCTCCGATGTAGGCAGTTGGGCACTTCCAAATCTCCTCTGATCAGCCTCTTGCTGGCGCTGACTCCTAGTTCGGATACCTTCCGTGTCCTCCTTTGGTAATACCGGCATACTTTAATCCCACTTCTGACACCAAATTGTTACGAGCTGGGTATTGACCAAATTAAAGTAGTCGATTAATTACCAAAAATAACACAATATTTATTAATAACACTTTTTACAATAAGAAATCACTAAATCACTGGTTAGTCGCACTAGAAGATCTCTTCGATGTTTATCCGCTGTATCGTGAAACAATACTGTCCCTACGGCCAACACGTTCCGCTTTTATATGGCCGTGGAAATTACTCGAAACTACGAAAATATTCGATCGATATTTCTAGGCTAAATAGATTACTCTAGAGCTGCTTGTAGCGCCATCTAGCGTCGAGTAATCGTCATAATGCACACAGTTGCGCGCTTTCCGACACTAGATGGCGTTGTCCTCGACAGTTCTCGATTCTTCTAGTGGACACTAGATTCATCTGGTTATGGCGCAACACTACTTTAAAATAATAATCACACGTTAAAATAATTGATGGTACTCGATTATTTTATGTGATAAGCCATAGACAAGAATCGCAGGCGACAGTGACTTTGATCCCTCCTGTGGGTAGTTAATAAAATGGAACGCAGCCGGAGGGTAAGGATTATTGTTTAGCATCTCGCAGTAGCATCACATGTTCGGTGGAGTGTCTTACCTAAATCGTTAACTGTATACCATTATTCATTATCGTGACTGTATTTCACTATTAACATAAAGTGCTTATAACAAAGCGATTGTGAGGAAAACCATTACTATCATTCTCCTCGCCCGACAACTCACGTCTACCCTCATTTAGAGAAATGGAATCTACTGACACTCCTAACGGGGAATGAGTTTCTACATATTTTTATATTATTTTAAATGCATCTATAGTTCATTCTCTATGTTTATTAATTTTGTATGTGTACTTCTATTTTACGTAGAACAAGAAAATCTAAATTTTAAATGAGATTTCCCAAGCGGTGTCTAACACGTAATTCCCTCTTACACTATTGTTTGTGCACTGAATACATTTAGATTGTCTGGTTCTAATCCTGAGCGTGGGTTAGTCTTTAAATTGAATGCACGTGTCGTGGCAAAAGGCCAAAATACTTGCGTAACATTTTGGGAAAAACATTTTCGTGATTTCATATTTCTACGGTTTTATTTGAACTGGTAGTGGAGTCGAGTTATAATACAGACTAATCGCGGGTAGCGCCGCGGGGCAAAGTTAGTCTGAAAAAGGTACTATTAGTAAAGCCTAAGTTACTCCTTATATCATCGGCTATTTACCAGTGAAAGTCTCGTCAAAATCGGTTCCGCCGTTCCAGAGATTATTATCATTTATCTGATGTTCTAAGTCTATGACTATTTAATACAACTAAAACAACAAAACGCGCGGGTTATAACGCTACGAAGCTAATTCCCCACATAATGATACAGTTGTCTGTAAGAGATCCTTCACGGTGATAAATCCCGACCATTGTACTGAAATAGTATTGAATTTATCATATGTATAGAAATTTATTCAAAATACAGCTTTATTTTCTTCTGTAATTATCGTATATCGCTTGATATAAATCTGTGGCGACTTCCACATACAACATAACCTATTACAGCGCCATCTACCGAAGATACACTGAACTACGAAGTAACGCACTACACTGAGTAACTGCAAATCCTGAATCACGCAATAAATAGTTCTCGCGCCGATTATCATATACACAACATCCCAACATCAACTGTTGGGCAGTAGCCCGCCAGGCATGATCACCTCGCCTGGTCGAAGGATCCTCCCTTTGTCTCAAGTCAGCCAGCAACCTCGGCCTCAACAGGGATACACCACACGCAGGAAGCGACCGCTCCAGCCTGGTTACCTATAGTCGCCACAAATCAATTTAAAAAAACGTCCCCAATTAGAAAATTTAAGCCCATAAAGGTGTCTTTTCTACGACTATATTTTCACAAACATGACTTCTTACGCTCCAAATTAAAGAAAAAACATTTTTCTCATTGTGATAGACTTCGTGGTACATTTGAAGACCAAAGGAAATATATTTCGCTGCCTTTATATGCTCGTGTCGTTATTAGAATTCGTATATAACTTTGCATTTGAGCTCCAAAACAAATGGATGAATGGATGAATGGAGGATTGCGCGGAATACATTTACCTACTGAGAATATTAAATTTGTGTTTGTAGAGAATATTGAAGATAACGCTGGTATATTGAAAATTATATTAAAGAAAACATGTTCGAGTATGAATAACTTGAGACAATACATGCTCTTGTAGCGTCGTATATAATTTTCATTCGGCAGCATAAATTGTAAATGGAATGGAAATTTGTCGCGTTTATTAATATTCTCTTATTGAATAAGACCACAGACTTCATAATTGAGAAGTGCTTGTGTGTAGTGCCAATAAAAAAGTCATTAAATTATTTTTGGGTAACCCAACGTAACGATAATCGTTATAGATATAATAATTCCTTGTATCATGTCTTAAGCAAATTTCGCGTGTGGCTTACCTACATTTGAAATAATTAAATATTACATGAACCAGAACGGCCTCAAGCTAAAACTTTTTTATTAAATTAAATAACTAAATTGTCATTATGTTACGAAAAAGTAAGGAAATACAATTAAACTCGACGAACATGATAATTTATCGTCAAAGTTCGATCTCCCGAAGATCTTTATTTATCAATTGTATAAATTGGTTTAGGAGTATCGATAACAAACATAAAATAAACACATCGTTGTCAGATTAGATACATTGAAAATGAAATTAAAACGTAAAACATTGTACACATATAATATAAGATAAATGTAGTACTTTATCATTCTGTGAAAATCTATAAGTGTATAGATCGATGTGTTTGCGGAAAAAAAACGTTATCAAAAGTACTGGGAATTCATTAATCGCCTGATTTCATTAAAGCTCGGCGCCAGCGATGTTGATAAGTTTTATCATTGGTCTCACCACAACGTATTATCGTATAATTATCATTTTTTTAACACCGTTTATTATACCCAGTTATAGACATACCTAACCATAATATTCGTAGTAATATCTAAAAGAATATGTGCGCTCTTGACGGAGTGTGCGTGGTAAACCAACACGTTTGGCCAACGTGGTCTAGAAGACCAAAACGTCCTTTCTAAAGAGAGGCAGGCACGGTATTTTTTCCGGGTATAAGAATGTGAAAGTTGTTTCTGAAAATCTCCTCTTTTATAACTTACACAATATGTAAATGAGTGTGTGGTTTAGAAACTTTATAAACAACTACATTTATCATCAACAGCCTTTAACAGGGGAAGGTTAGTATAGGGATTTTTTTTTTTTTTTTTTTTTTAATCCATCCTCGGACCACTCCTGTGGAACGTGGGGTACGACTGGGTCCTTCGAAGTCGTCTGCCCCCCGGGCTGGGCGTAATTTGTTACGCCGATGACACTTTGGTCACAGCTCGAGGGGCCAATTTCCAAGAGGCGGCGCGCCTGGCCACCAGGGGTGTTTCTCTGGTGGTTGGGCGCATCGAGGCGCTGGGCTTGCGGGTGGCCCTGGATAAGACGGAGGCCCTATTATTTCATGGGCCCCGTCGTGGTCCACCCCCCGGCGCCTCCATCGAAGTCAACTCGGTCCTCGTACCGGTTCGGGCCCAGATGAGGTATCTGGGCCTGATCCTCGACGGTAGGTGGCTCTTCGACGAGCACTTCCGACAGCTTTGTCCAAAGCTGGTCGACGCTGCCTCCGCCCTTGGGCGTCTTTTGCCCAACTTGGGTGGAGCCAGCGTCGCTACAAGGAACCTCTTCACAGGGGTGGTCCGGTCGATGGCCCTTTATGGGTCACCGGTGTGGGTCCCGGCTCTGACTGCCCAGAATAAGGCGCGCCTCTGGCGCCCTCAGAGGGTATTGGCAGTCAGAGCCATACGCGGATACCGCACCGTTTCGACGGAGGCGGTATGCGCCTTGGCCGACACCCCCGTGGGATTTGGAGGCGGAAGTGCTCGCCGAAGTTTATCGGCGAGCGGCTGAATATCGGGCGGAGAACGGGTATCGTCCTCCGCCCGAAGAGGTACGCGATTGGCGTGAAGCCGCTCGCCGAGCCACGATGGCTCGTTGGTCGTCCCGGCTGGAGGCTCCACGCGCTGGCTTTGCCACCGTGGAGGCGCTCCAGCCGGTCATCCTCGAGTGGGCAGGGCGGCAGCACAGGACCCTTTCCTTCCGGCTGACGCAGGTGCTTTCCGGGCATGGTTGCTTCGGAAAGTACCTGCACTCGGTCGCTAAGAGGGAATTGAGTCCCGCCTGCCACCACTGCGACTGCAGTGAGGACTGGGCCCAGCACACGCTGGAGTTCTGCCCCGCTTGGGCGGAGCAGCGCCGGGCCCTCACTGCAGTCATCGGAGGAGATCTGTCGCTACCGGCCGTCGTACTGTCCATGGCCGGTAGCGACAGCAGTTTTACCGCGGTCGCGACCTTCTGCGAAGAAGTAATTTCGCAGAAGGAGGCGGCGGAGAAGGCCCGGGAGGACGATATACACTCGGACCCGATCCGCCGCCGGCGCACGGGGCGGCGGAGGCGCGCCTATCAGCGCCTCATGCCGCCCTGAGTGTGGCCGCGGATGGACGGGATGGGTTTTCCCCTCCATCCGCAATAAAGGCCAACCGCGAGGGGGCGACCTACGCGTGTGCCGTGCGTCGCCTAATTTTGAGAGTTTAACAGCAGACGGTGCCCGCTTCAGTGCGGGCAGGCGCTGGGAGGGGCCCGGTAGTGTAATACCTGCAATTCCCGGACCCCTCCCTTCTCAGGCGCAGAGTTGGCACACCGTGTGGTTTTAGTCGGTTCGATTCCGACACACCGCCCCGCCGCAAACCCCGGTGGGGTGACGGCCCGAGGGGGTTTCCACACGTAAAAAAAAAAAAAAAAGGGATTTTTTAATCCAAGAGTCCAGGGTTCAAGTCGTCGTGTTAATAACAGAAGTTCCCGGACCCCTCCTTTCTCAGACGCAGAGTGGCACACCGTGTGATTTTAGATGGTTCGATTCCGACACACAAACCGATGGTATGACGGCCCGTAGGGGTTTGAAGATATG
This sequence comes from Spilarctia lutea, assembly GCA_916048165.1. Taxonomy (NCBI): domain Eukaryota; kingdom Metazoa; phylum Arthropoda; class Insecta; order Lepidoptera; family Erebidae; genus Spilarctia; species Spilarctia lutea. The sequence continues at coordinate 16,361,690 of OU696479.1, forward strand.
AAAAAAAGTTGTTTGTTTAAATTTTTCCTTCTCAGGCAGTGATGTTTGCCTTCGTAATTTGCCTGATTCTTCTCTTACGACACCCTTGGGGAGAGTAAAGGTAAAAAAAAACATGGAGAAACTCACATATATGTATTTTTAACATTGGATAGAATATTAAGTTGTTCGGTTAAAGTACATATAGCATCTAAGGGTTGAACATAAATGAAAGTAGCCTATATTTTTCCATAAAAATTTACCTTGTGAATTAGGAGAAAATCAGACTAATTTCTCCTGAGGTTATAAGGTCTTAAATAAACAAAAAGCCTTTTAATTAATTTCCTCATCTATACTAATATTATAAAGAGGAAAGATTTGTACCTATTTTTGATGTTTGTATGTTTGTAATGAATAGGCTCAAAAACTACTGGACCGATTTTAAAAATTCTTTCACCATTCGAAAGCTACATTATCCACGAGTAACATAGGCTATATTTTATTTTGGAAAAAAATAGGGTTCCGTAAGATATTTTGGGTTTTTCGGACACAAGGTGTAAAAATCAACCAGAAAAGTTACTTATTTTGCGAAAATTTTCATGCTACGGGCTATATAAGACGCAAACGAGGTTGCGTGGGTCAGCTATGTTTTATATACAACGTGTATTTAGTATCAGCATTGCACCCGTGCGAAGCCGGGGCGGGTCGCTAGTTATATATGTATGACATCAAAATTTAATTAAATATCAAATCTGTATAGAGTGTTATATAGAATATTAAATATACTTTATTTCGAGCGTCAGCACCTAATTAAATATTCAGAAGCGTGGGCCTTTACTCACTTCTCATATGCTCGTATATTACGCAAGTCATTTATCATCTAAAGTGGTCGTGTGTGTCCGTTGCAGATTTATTAATAAAAATATGAAATAGACGACTGTTTGAAACTCAGCAAAGCTAGAAATCGCAATTCTTATAACTACCTTAATAAATATTCCATCTAATACAAAAATAATTTTCCTGATGCAATCGCTAGTTCTACAGATACATACAGATGTATTGTAGTTAAAAAAAACTGAAGAAAAAACTCTTTTGGCTTATTTCATCGGTAACTCAAACAATTAGGATAATTTAAAAAAGATAATTATTAAACGAGGCATTCTTATTTTTTTTCTTTTTCTTTGGATGAAATGGCAACCAGCCGGATCACTTGGATCAGCTATTTCTGCCAATGTCAAGTATTTATCGTCTTCAATTATCTAGTCTTCGAGTCTTCAAGTCGTCGTCGAGATGAAATTAACGATAAAAAATATATAAAATGTGGATGACATGAAATGGGGACCGTCTTCCGAAAAAACACAAAACGATCTCCTAGGCATTCTTAATTGCTTGAGCTTTATATTTCCTTACCTTAGATTACAAATTTGACAGGACAAAATCTGCTGAGACAGATAACATAAATATACAGATTATTTAAATATAACAATGAAAAAACATTCTACAGATAAGTCCGCTAGAAAATTGGACTATTATTTATAGACATTTTCTTTTTGTTTTAGAACTTTCTTCTTAGACCTTAAGCTTAGTGTTACTACTTTCATATGAGAAATATCTGTTTATATTCATTTTTCCTTTAATTTTTTTCTTATTTCTAATGAAACGTAATAAACATTTAGATTATGGATGTTTTTGTTTCAGGTAGTTCATTATTATGTAAATTGCTCTTAAGATAAGATAAATTGGGTTCTCTAAATAATTAAATCGTAGCATGCACACCTATTAAATACATTTAAACTAGTGATGTTATCAATTTCATGAATCAATAAACTCGTTTATTAATAGCTGGAATAGATAAGGATTTTATTTTTTATTTTACGCGTAAAACGGTAGTCTATCTTTGTATATAATCTGTTTAACTATAAAACGTAGCACTTAGTGCGTTTTTTAGTTAAGATCTAATCAGAATATTTTATTGCAAAAGGAAAACTTGATAAATCTATAAAATATAAATTAAATTGCAACTATAAAAACTGTCAGCATTTCAAACCCGGAATAAATACCATGTGCATATAAAAATATATTGTGTTGCCATAATTTAATATTATGTTATTACTTTCTACATAGGTAATGTGATTATCACTTTAAATAAACAGCTTTCGAAAAGCTGAACGAAACCTCGTTTGCATTTTCTATTGCCCGTAACGTGAAAATTTTCCCCCGTTTTTGCAATATTTTTCATTGGAGCTCCAATCCTATTCCATAAATGGACTATCCAACACTGAAAGAATTTTTCAAATCGGGCCAGCGGTTCCTGAGATTAGCGCGTTCAAACAAACAAACAAACTCTCCAGCTTCATAATATTAGTGTAGATATTTTTTTTTCGCATTGTATTAGTTTTATAAAAAAAAAGTGCGTGCGTACTAAGTACATATTTCAGAAGTGAAACTTCTTTCGCAAACTAATTTTTAAGTCTTGTTTATATTTATACAAACCTAAAACTTTAGATTAAAAGAAAAAAAAAATAGCTGCACATCTTTTCTTTTCTTTTTCTTTATTGAATAGTGGGCAAACGAGCAGACGTATCACCTGATGGTAAGCGATTACCGCCGCCCATGGACACCCGCAACACCAAAGGCGTCACAAGTGCGTTGCCGACCTTTGGGGGATGGGAAAGGGGATGGGGGGAGGGGTTTGGGTATGGGCCTCCGGTACCCTCACTCACTCGGTGAAACAACTCACATCTTCGTGACGTTTCATCCGTAAAAATTTTACCCTCATGCGCCTAAAGAAGTTTCACTTCAATAAAAATAATATTTGTGACAACAATCTGAAATCTAGTCTACTTCTTAGACCGCTAAAAATAATTGTCTATGGTGGATAAGTTCTATAGAAATACCCTCTATGTGTCTGTAAACAACATTAAACAAGTCAGTAACATGTACCTACATAATATAATACGAACATTCAACACAGCACACTTTATGCACTCCAATTCTTAAAAAGTAGGGCAGCAGGGAGGGTTGACCTGCCAAAGCTTTCAGTAAGGGCAGGTTTATTGATTTTGTTTCGGCTTGGTAACAAACGATCTACAAAAATATGAACTCTGAATCACCAAGTTAAACATTAAGAAGTTTTATTTGAAAGGAAAAAGTTTGTTTACCTAATTAGTTTTTTTTTTATGTTTTTGAATACAAAGAGTTTAATGGAAACTTATATAATGATGTAACGTTCCTTTGGAATAAACAAGAGGAGTGGCTCCGCTGACAGAAATTCAAGTTTGTATGTTCAGCGGTTCAGGCTGTTTGATAATGAATGAGTTAGTTAGGTTAAGTTTCTTTAAATGCAGGACAACAAACAGTTACAACACAAACAAGTTTTTTTGATGTAGGTACACAAGTACCATAATCAACAGTTGGTCATCACTTAACTAAAATTCACTAAAATTTAATTATAATTATTTTAATTATTATTTGATATTTAATTATATAATATACTTTTTTAAATACTGCAATCTCATCTACCTACAGTTCATTTTTGGGTATATCACATCTTAGCTTTTACTACATTTAGTTCAGTATCAACTAAAAGTTGATCAGAAGTACACGCTTGTGTATTAGAAAAAAAACTAAACTGTACTCTAAATGTAAAAATTATAAGAAATAATTTGATAAGTAATTTAGTCGACATGTATTTAGACGACGTCTGAGCACTCTGAGCTTAGTGCGACATGTCAAGTTTTACGACACATAATCGTTCAACACACGAACAGCAAAAGAACAATTATGGCCTAAGTTGAGTAATTTAACTGACTTTGGTTATGCCAAGTTTATTTGGTACTGAACTAAATATAGTGACTGCTGAGATGTAAGATATCGAAAAATGGATTGTAAGCAGATGATTTTAAAGTATATAATCCAACAACAAATTTTAGTGAATTTTAGTTTATTGATGACAACAGAATTACTATCCATATAATTTTTTTGTCGCCACGATTGTCAGACGGGCACACACATTATCAAAAAAAATCGCTGTGTTAAAAATGTTTCGCTTTTACCATTATGGAAATGTACACTTATATAAAAAGGGAGGCTGATAAGAATAAATTACAGGTTCCACGTAATATCACAGTTGAGCGGTGACAAATTTAAATTGGGTCATCGTGTCATGCCAAAAATAACGTAACTTTTATCTCGTATTTAAAATGATGAAGTATTAAAAGTGACTTTATAAAAACGAGATTTTTCTATTTTGAGTTACATTATGTAAAAAATTATAAGGCGACTTCAAGAACTAGAACTCACTGCCAGCGCAGCGCCTTTTAAATTCCATAATTTAAATTTAGTCATCAAAGTCACTCAGATTTTCAAACGGTAAGCATACTCATGTAAACGAATAGTTATTATTTTAATCTTAAAGAAGACAAACTCGATCCTAGGAACCGGGAAATAGGTAGGAAATATTAGTAATAGGTAGGGAATAGGTACTTTTAACCTAACTTTTTGATTTGTTTTACCGCAAACCTTTCTCATTTTCTTACTTTAATAAACTGATTAAGTTTAGATTCCGTATTTTAATTCAAGTTTAGTTCTGAATTTTAAGCGAATGATAAAAAATAACATATAGGTAACTGTCCGTATGCAACCAATTTTAATCTATACTAATAATATTCTAAACTAATAATAAAGCTGAAGTTTGTTTGTTTGAACGCGCTAATCTCAGGAAACGCTTATCCGAATTGAAAAATTATTTTAGTCTAGGATAGTCCATTTATCCAGGAAAGCTATAGGCTATATATCATCACGCTACTACTAATAGGAGCGGAGCACCAATGAAGAATGTTTCAAAAACGGGGGTAAATTTTCACGCTACGGGCAATATAAGACGCAAACGAGGTTGCGTGGGTCAGCTAGTGGTATATACAAACATATTAAGTCGGTTTGTATACGCTACAAAAGTTCGAAAACTTCTCGCCCGATCGAGCTCAAATTATGACACGATATATTTATTATTTATTTATGAAAACGATTTTTTGCAATTAAGAAAACTGTTTTAAAAGTCACAACGTTGTCTTGCCAGTACACGACCCGCACTCGGCCAGGGTGGGGACGTATGGCCTTAACCCTCTTCTGAGAAGAGACCCGAGATCAGCAGTGGGATATTACGGGTTGTCGATGATTCATAAATTGCATCATACGTTAAAGAGGGCGGGACTCTATGAAGTAAGACAAAGCCTAGTATTTTATTTTTTATTTTTTATTGAACTGGGGCAAACGAGCAGACGTATCGTCTGATGGTAAGCGATGACCGCCGCCCATGGACACCCGCAACACCAGAGGCGTCACAAGTGCGTTGCCGGCCTTTGGGGAATGGGGGGAAGGGGATGGGGTATGGGCCTCCGGTATCCTCACTTACTCGGTGAAACACAGCGTAAGCGCCGGTTTTCTGTGAGGTCGTGGTATCACTCAGGTCGAACCGGCCCATTCATGCCGAAGCGTGGCTCTCCCACGGTGTAGGTGTCACCGTTTCATCAAGAAACAACTCGAAACTGTAAAGCAGGGTTTTTTTTTATTTCGGAAAGTCTTATCTTTTTAATGTCCTTCATTTTATATGACTTCCTCGGTGGCGCAGTGGTAGTGAATGTGACTGCTGTGCTTGAGGTCTCGGGTTCAAATCCTGGGTCGGACCAAGTGCCTGTGTGATCTACAAATATTTGCTTCAGCTTATATAAAAAGTATGTATGTATTTATATCAGTTGTCTAGTACTCATAACACAAGCTCTGGCTAGCTTGGGACTAGATGGCGTTGTGTTATATGTCCGAAATATTTAATTATTTATTTATTTCGATAATATCTAAAGCAAATAGTAGTAGAGTAAAAAAAAAAAAAACTTTGGAAGATTAAATTTAACTTGTTCATAGTTCAACTCTAGTTTTGGATAAAAAGATTGACATCTATATATTAATACGTGAAGCAAAAGCTTAGCTTTTACGAAAATTATGTGAACGGAGAAGTGTGAAATTTGGCACATTTAACGTTTAAATAGAGTATGAACGGAGAAAGCTAAAAAAATATAAACATTGATTTATGGTCGACCACGGAGTATTTATAAAATGGTGAGCGTCTAATATTTTTAACCGACTACAAAAAATGAGGAGGTTATCAATTCGACTGTATTTTTGAAGTGAAACTTCTTTAGACGCATATGGGTAATTTTTTTACGTAATAATAATAATATTAACGTCACAAAGATGTGCAGCGTTTTTGTCGAAGAGGGAGAGAGCGATTGCGACCGATTGAGAGAGAGTGAGAAAGGGCGAATTTTAATTTAATATTCATCATCTGATTTTTTTTATGTTATGCCTCATAACTTTAGACTGGGTGAACCGATTTTGATGATTATTATTTTATTTGAAAGCTGGTGCTTCCCGTGTGGTCCCATTTCAATTTGGTCCAGTTCTTGAGTCGGTTGTTTTCTGTTCAAATTTGTGATTATTGTCGTTTTATTTTATGTTATAAAATATAATATCGTTTAAAATATTAATAAAGTGAAACTGTTTTGACTTTCCTGTCGTCTACCATTTCGGTATGTCAATTCTACACTGTATATTTCCAAAATAATTGTTTAGAAATGAACAGCGAACTTTCTCCGCTGTGTCTAGTAATGGACATTGTAGAGAAAGTAGGTTGTCTGGTACACTCCTCGTGTTTTTGATTATAATGGATACACGGAACTAAAATTGCCCTATCATAACCGCATTCCGCTTGTACAATTATAATAGCGTCTCTTCAAATAAATAAAATAACAAGTTTGTATTTTTAGGGCGTAACAAAACGTTGTCTTTACTGTTTTCCTCGAACTTTTCCACCGTTCAAACATTCTCTCGATTACCACAAATCGATGCAGCATTTCTCGAGTTTTAGCAAAACTAACGAACAGTATTTTTTTTTAAATAGGGGGCATACGAGCAGACGTATCGCCTGATGGTAAGCGATTACCGCCGCCCATGGACACCCGCAACACCAGAGGCGTCACAAGTGCGTTGCCGGCCTTTTAGGAAGGAATACGCTCTTTTCTTGAAGGTTTGAAGGTCGTATTGGTCCGGGAACTCCGCAGGCGACAGCTCATTCCACAGTTTTGCTGTTCGTGGCAGAAAATTTCAGGAATGAATATAAATAATAATTTAGGTATACATCTACATTTATGTGTCTGTTTGTAATATTAAAATAACCACCTTTTACTAAATGCATATGTATGTATACACGTCATACACGGTACCGTGGGAGAGCTATGCTTCGGCATGAATGGGTCGGCTCGACCGGAGTGATACCACGGCCTCACAGAAGACCGGTGTGAAATAGCGTTTGCGCTATGTTTCACCGAGTGAGTGAGGATACCGGAGGCCCATACCCCAACCCCTTCCCCCATCCCCTTTCCCATCCGCCAAAGGTCGGCAACGCACTTGTGACGCCTTTGGTGTTGCGGGTGTCCATGGGCGGCGGTAATCGCTTACCATCAGGTGATACGTCTGCTCGTTTGCCCACTATTCAATAAAAAAAAAAAAAAAAAACATACCAAAATAACATTTAAAAAAGAATTTGTCTGTCTGTTTGTTCCAGCTAATCTCTGGAACGACTGTACCGATTTTGACGGGACTTTCACTGATAGGAGTAACATAGGCTATGTTTTTTAGACTAGGTACGACAATAACCGCGGGTAACACCGCGGGATTCAGCTAGTTCAGTTATATGATTAAACGTGCTTTTGATGTGACTGGCTCAGAATTTAAACACATAGAAACATTTACGTGTGTGTATGTATCTATGAAGAGATCACTTAAATTTACGTCAACATAATTTATGTATTTTCTATTTTCACGTTTATTAAACCAGTACAAAATTGGCATGTCATTATCGTGAGTGGTACTCGTATTTAAATCTGTTTTATTCACGCATGAATAACAGAGAGCCAGGTTTCTGAACATTTTTTTATTTATTTATGTTTATTGTATACAGAAAATACGAGTAGTATAACAAAATGAGTTACAAAGTATGTAAGGACGTATAAGAATTGGCGGTCTTATAGCTCACGGCGATTTCTTCCAGACAACCGAATAGTCCAACAAAATAGTTAGATTTCATCAGAGTGAACCCACATCCTGAGAGAAAACCAGATCATATACATCACATCGACAGTTTTTAATAGTCCATAACTGGATATAGGCATTTTCTTAGAACGGAGGTTTCAGCCCACTGTCCTCCACTGGCTCTGCCAAAATAACTGTATTCTGCCTGATTGACTGCCTCGGTGGCGCAGTGGTAGAGAATGCGACTGCTGTGCTTGAGGTCTCGGGTTCAAATCCTGGGTCGGACCAAGTGTTTGTGTGATCTACAAATATTTGTTTCGGAGTTTGAAGCTCTGCTAGCTTGGGACTACATTTTTTTTTTTTTATTGAAGGCAACTCCCACATTAGGAATAAACATCCTGTGTCGTGAGGGACTTTACAAACATACATGAAACGGACACAAAGAACATCCAGACTCGGGACAACAATTCGTGGATCACACAAAGTGTTGTACCGCGTGGGATTTGAACCCAAGACACTTGGCGCAGTAGCAAGCGACATGGCGACCGCTGAAACCACTCGGCCAACCGTGCAGCAGTAGATGGCGTTGTGTTTATATGTCCGAAATATTGATTTATTTATAAACAGAACCCAAGAGCGGTGGTCACCATACTCATTGCGAATGCAGACAATGCAACAATGCAACAATGCAGCATGGTGACCCACACTATGGCGGCCTAATGATGCTTCTGCATCATTGGGCCTCTGGTCTCGCACTCACAAACGAATCACGACATTTTCCGTAGGTTTCCTTCTATTTGCAGTGATGTTGTACTGCGTAGTTTGTTCTTTAGTTGCCTCTTACGACAGCCATTGGATGAATAAGAATCGTAACTGTATTCTAAAGAAACGCAAATACATATACAATAGTGATGATTAGCAATTCCTTCATGCTCTTGTAATCTTACTCTTTGAAGAACTACGAAATAATTGATTTACATCGATTTTTGTTTTTTCTCTGCACGCCTCTTCGACGGTTTGTACCTGGAATTAGTTATTATTTACTTATTTATGGACTTCATTAGGATTTTCCGGTCCATTGTTATGTGATTGTATTCCTGAAACTTAATCGGGTTTTATATATTTTTGGTAAACAAGCCTTGGAACAAAAACATACATTTTATATTAAGGCTACGCTACTCCATGCGTAGAATTTATCGGTGAGTGTGGTTTAAATGTGGGTACGTTTTCGCCTGAGAACGAAAGAACCCGAGTGAAAGAGTATTTTTTTTATTTTTTTTATGGAACTGCGGGCAAGTGAACAATGGTATCGCCTGATGGTAAGCGATTACCGCCGCCCATGGACATCCGCAACACCAGAGGCTTCACAAGTGCGTCGCCGGCCTTTGGAGGATGGGGAGGGGGATAGGGGAAGGGGTTGGGGTATGGGCCTCCCGTATTCTCACTCACTCGGTGAAACACAGCGCAGGCACTGTTTCACACCGGTTTTCTCTGAAGCCGTGGTATTACTCCGGTTGAGCCGACCCATTCATGCCGAAGCGTGGCTCTCCCACGGTGAAATACGTTTGTTTCTGTCTTGTAGCTTGGTCAGCTACTTATTCTATGAAGTTCGTATATCTTTGACGAGATAAGCTAAGGCTAGCTAAGGGAGCTAAATACACAGAAAAACATTACTGTCGACTCGACCGGGGCGGTACTACCGATAGAACAATATAAAATGACAGCATTCGTGTTGTCGTGTTCGTTGATGAGTACGAGACCGGAGGCTCAAGGCTTCGGCAAGCTCATATATTATATAAAAAATCCTGAAAAACTTTATAAATTAACTTTCAAACGCAATCTTTTCAATATCAGATCGATATCATGCTCAACTTTACATACACGATGTTAATCAAATAAGTAATTACATGTATTTTTAATAAAATACCGACTAGCGTACCCTTAAATGTTTGTAACGTGTTCTGAAATCGGCTTTTATCATTCTGTGGTTTTTCCAACATAATGTAGTAGATATTTAAATCGTTTATTATGAAATCCAATTAACATTAAACAATGTAAACAAATGTGAATACTACCTATTTCAGTTAGCGGTTTGATAAAACAATATTTCTGTTTTATAACTACAAGCATTTAAAAAAAAAACGGTTATAATTTTTCAGGCCCAGAATTTTATAATGCCACATTTATAGTGCATATAGTGCATATTAATGTATTTTGTGATTGACAAAATTTTACAAATCATTTATTTATTAATTTATACTTATTGCACATGTTGTATAGAGGCGGACTTATTGCCTTGAGGCATTCTCTCCCAGTCGACCTTCAGGTGATGTAGAAATAAGAACTGGTAGGTGCAAAGAGATTGAATTTAGATAATAAGATATAAACCTACATTAAAAATAAATGATATACATAAATTTACTGCTAAATAAACTATATTAATAAACACACAATGGAAAAGAATATTACATACATCTTAATATATATAAATCTCGTGTCACAATGTTTGTCCTCAATGGACTCCTAAACCACTTAACCGATTATAATAAAATTCGCACACCATGTGCAGTTCGATCCAACTTGAGAGATAGGATAGTTTAAATCTCAAATTATAGTCGCAATTTTAATTTATTGCTAATTATTTGTCTGTTATTATTTGACAGTCACAATTATCTGTTAACTCAAAATGATTCTAACAGATGTCGATACCTTTCGACTGGGTTGAGTAAGTAATCAATAGATGGCGCTGCTATGGTAAATCTATAGGCTATATTTTATTTTGGAAAAAAATAGGGTTCCGTAAGATATTGGGGTTTTTCGGACAAAAGGTGTAAAAAATCAACCCTATACGGGGGAAAATTTTTCGCTACGGGCAATAAAAGACGCAAACGAGGTTGCGTCGGTCAGCTAGTATACCTATATGATGCACATCAGGTGTTAAGGTTGTGTTTGTGCTGCCAATTCATTCCAGAGAAGCTCACATCCTTTCGACTTGAAGGTGAGACGGTTTGTAGACATCCTGATTTCGGTGGGGAGCGCATTCCAGAGAAGAACAGACTGCACGTAAAAGCAAGAATGGATAAAGTCAGAGGTGTGAGAGGGGCATTTAAGAAGCATATTGTTAGTGGAATGTATGTTTCACCTTTTCATCTTTTCCATTCTTAAAAATATCTCCGATTCTGTTGAGAAACGAAGTGTTATTTCTCTCCAAGAAAAATATATGAAAGACTTCTGCTGTTATCTATCTATATGTTATATTGAGATATCATCTTAACGGTTTTGTTACACAGCAACAGCTTCAAACAGATAACTGCTACACATAAACTTCTCTTTAGAGTGGAGAGGAGGCTTTTGTCTTTTGTGATGGTGATGATGTCCTCTCAGATGTGTGGCGACTTCCACATACAACACAACAGTAACCTACTACAGCGCCATCTACTGCAGATACACTGAACTACGGAGCAACGTACAACACGAAGAAACTATCAATCCTGAATCGCACAGTAAAAAGTTCTCGCGCCGATTATCATAAATACAACATCCCAACTTCAACTGTTGGGCAGTGGCCCGCAAGCCATAAGCCCGCCTGGCCGGAGGATCCTCCCTTTGTGTTGGAGGGACATTACACCCGTTCCCCCACAGATGTATCCGTCGACGGCGACACCCTGGAAATTTTTAATTTTCAACAGACATTCATGCGCTAATGTGCCCGCACGTGGCTCGCGAAATCAAATTTGCTTTTAAATATGCGGTCACAGGAGGCACAGGGAAGGTCACTCTGCCCATTGTAAGTGTAGTTGTAAGAGGGCTTAGGACATGTTTTTCGAAGTTGGCGTTTGTCTAATACGCTAGCCAGAGGGGTTCGTATAGGGTTTGTGTAAAATTTTACGCCTCTTTGCTGTGCTGACATTTGTCGAATGATTAAAGAGTTAAAGAACATGACCACCATTGATTAAGACTTGTTAGCTAACTTTTCAAATGGTACTGTTCTTAAAATAATGTGCCTGTTTATGGATGTACATTCACATTTCTCGACAACAAAAAGTAATGTAAGGAATCATATTATTAACTTCGCGATGAATAATAAAAACAGTTATGCATTTACAAGTGTTATCGTTTTTTTTCTCGCTTCACGCTTATGGAGTTGTTTTTGCATTCATTGTTCTTTTATAGTTATAGCATTTCTAGATTATCACATCAAAATAAACGCCAAGATTAAATTGTAAACTGACTTCAATGTTTATTTCGTCATGCTTATTCTCACATTGTAATAAAACTTTTCTCTTAGTACGCAGAACCATCTTCGTTTTTCGAAGACCGTATGCTCTGTATTATGTGAGGTTATTATCACTTTCTTTTCTTGCAGGACATGCTATTGGTGCGAAGGTGAAATTAGGTCATCTGCAGAACAACACAAGTGAGGACTTTGCCTTTGTCGCGACTGTTGGCGCTATTTCCATTTCCCGACGCCAATATCTAAAAAGACTCGAGTTTCTTTTTATTCTACATTGAAAATTCATTCGAAATTTGAGTTTTTGTCATAAAATAATACTAGCCTTTTTCCGCAGGTCAAGTCATGTGTATGTCGTGATTCGCGGTAAAAAGTAGCCTATTTTACTCGCTAATAATAAATTTAGCTTCCTATTACTAAGATTGAATTTTAAAATAGTTTTAGTGGTTTAGACGTCGAAGTGTTATAAATAAACTTACATTTGCAAGTATAATATTAGTTTGGAAATTATTTGTTAACAAAAATAGATATTATTTAAATAACAGACATTTTAATCCGTTTGAAAGCGAAAAGCTACTGCAGCTGATGATTTACAGGTATTGTTTTCTATTTAATTGAACTTCTCACGCGGGCAATCGCGTCGACTGCATTGACTGATTATCATACGAGGACAAGAGCATATGAGGCATAGAGTTGAATTTTCATTGAGTTAAGTGACATATATCCGTAGTCCATATTGTATACTCTGTTAGTATCGCTAAACTGCTTAACCGCTGCACTGATTTCAATAAATTTGGCATGGAGTAACTTTCATTCTTGAGGAAGAACATAGACTAATCTTTACCGCGAAAATCAACATTGATGCTAGTTAATGATAAATTATTTTATAGAGCTAAAACTATTGTTATTCTTGTATTAACAGCATCCGTATAAAGCATTGTGAAACAGTTATTACTATTTTATCTATCCCCAATCTCGGTTGTTTCTTTCAACATTTCCAATGTCGAAATACTGCCATATATTGTATTTTAAAGTATAGATATTACAGGTTAGATAAGTAAATGTTAATATCGAACATAGTTTTTGTAATAATGTTTAATTCATTCATAGGAATACCTTGGATTCTACGAATACATTATATGTTTTCATGTCACTACATTTTCCGATATGCCGCTATTGCTTTCAACTGCGCAGTGCCGTTCGTCTTCGTATCAATAACAACTACTCATTAATTGTTTAAATGGCTACTAACTAAATTCCGAGAAATATTTATAATAATGTGTTGCCATGTTCATGTCCCAAATGACGGCCAATTACATGGCGATAAAAAAAAATATTAACGAAATTGCCGCGTGCGCAACTGACAGCTGCGTACGTCACGTCACTGGACGCATGAGTATTTAGCGTTACCGTTTCGCGTTTAATTTTTACTAGTGACGTACCGAAAAACGCTTTGAGGTTTTTAGCTTTCTCAAGAAGCCATTAAATACTGGCAATATTCATGAACATTGTTGGTGTAACATGAGAATTCTTAGTATCCTACGCGTGGTCCGTAAACATTCCTTTCGTTATTATTTAGGTCTTAATTACGTGCAATGGTATGTCGGTATTTAATATTTCAAATGCTTAGCTAATTGGACATCTAAATATTTGAAATATTAACTTTGTGTTTGGTACTTCATATTTATTTCAGTTCTCAATGCAAGCCATAAACATTAAAATTTTATTACTGGTCAGATGTGCGGCGACTGTTATGCTAGTATTTTTAATATTTATTTATTTTACACTATTTCATAACGATTAAATTCGTGATTCTGTTAATTCATATTAACTTTATTTTTACAAGAAGAAAAATCATACATTTAAATGTTAGGTATGTATTCAAAATTAAGTCGAGAAATGCAATAAAACAATATATATCCATATAAATACACTACAATATTTACAGTTTTTATTTGTGGTTTATGGAAAAGCTAATAAAAACGGCTGTTAACATTAGCTGGAATCGTTGAACAATTGGCGACTGTTTTGAAAAACTGTTTTATGATGTTCGGAAGTATCTCCTATTGTCAAAAACAATCATATTTCTACAAAATAAAGAATTAGTAGGAATAAAATTCAATTTAAATTTTAAGTTTAAAATTCACACCAAATCGCTCGGTGTTATGGTGACTGCTTGTGACGTCATCATTTGTCAATCAGTGTCGATAGCTCTTGAAAACAGTAAAGTGTTTGTCAATTATATCGAAACAAAATGACGTTTACACATACGTGGCGTTACTCGCTCTAAATGGTGTTCAACTTAACATGGCGCATTGCTATATTTTGTAGTTTTATTTTCGTTAATTAACTATAAATCTCGCTCTAAATATGTAAATAAATAAAACATCACATAAATACATAATTTTAGTGGTTCTTGGTTACTGCCATCATGCTTATTGTCGAGCAATCATTTAAAAATTTACTTGTTTCTGAGATTATATGAGCAAAGGAGTGACGACTGTCTAGAAATAGGTACAACATTTCCGGATTCATTCATTTCCGGATTCATTCATTTTCGACCATTCAAATGAGAATTGGCACATGATATATTTTTTTAAATTTGCTGTATACATCGCTGTGGCAAATTGTAGATACATGTAGATAAAACGATTTTTAAAGCGTGTTGTAAGTTGTGTCAAAATTTGTTCTCAATTAGTGTAGAACTTTTTAAATTTTTAGCCTGTGATATTCAAATATAAACAAATAGCTTTCTGTTGGTAAGTAGCGCTAGTTTCTGGCACCTTTTTTCTATAAAGAAGCATTGCACATTCACTACATACGAATATAATTGCTTTCATCGCGCGCCCGTTCATGCAATTTGTACTCGTATCATGCCGCTTTTATAAATGGCATCGTACGTTCGAAAAACTCGCAGTAATTAAATACGCCGGAGGCAAATTGTTATTTGATTGTCCATCATTAATGACAGGATGGCCGAACATTAATTTGGATGATATTTTTATGGTATTTAGTGAAAATACATGTATATTTAAGATATTGAGGTAAGTAATAAAAAGTTAAATAAGTACCCAGCGAAACTTAAGCTAGAGGACAGTTATGTGGCTGTACATTAACAGTCTGGTTGGCAGGAACAAGAATAAAAAAAATAGATTATGAATTATTTTCTGATTCTTGTGTTATCTTGTAACAACATTATCATTGTTCTCAGAATAGCACAGCATACTTGTTGGCATATTTATTCATATGTTACTTCCTACTAGTTCCTACATAACAAACTAAGAAATAATAACAATTGACTAAATACATACTTATATTATCTATACTAATATTATAAAGAGGAAATATTTGTACCTATTTTTGTATGTTTGTAATGAATAGGCTCAAAAACTACTGGACCGATTTTAAAAATTCTTTCACCATTCGAAAGCTACATTATCCACGAGTAACATAGGCTATATTTTATTTTGGAAAAAAATAGGGTTCCGTAAGATATTTGGGTTTTTCGGACACAAGGTGTAAAAATCAATCAGAAAAGTTACTTATTTTGCGAAAATTTTCATGCTATGGGCTATATAAGACGCAAACGAGGTTGCGTGGGTCAGCTATGTTTTATATACAACGTGTAATTAGTATCAGCATTGCACCCGTGCGAAGCCGGGGCGGGTCGCTAGTATATTATATACGTACATACTGCACGGTTGGCCGAGTGGTTTCAGCGGTCGCCATGCCGCTTGCTACTGCGCCAAGTGTCGTGGGTTCAAATCCCACGCGGTACAACACTTTGTGTGATCCACGAATTGTTGTCCCGAGTCTGGATGTTCTTTGTGTCCGGTTCATGTATGTTTGTAAAAGTCCCCCACGACACAGGATGTTTATTCCTAATGTGGGAGTTGTCTTTTTAAAAAAAAAACATACGGATACACCTCTTTTGCTTCATGCACATTCGTCAACCGCTGCATGCATCCATATGGTTTTTTTTCAAGACATCACCAACCGACACTTTCACACACGAAAAATAACAAATAAGAAGTATTAAGTTTCATTGTTCAAGATAATTATCGAGGAAAACTTTTTTTTTATTTTCATGCGAGTGATTGGGTCCTTAAAATTGAGTGACATATGTAAACACTAAGACGATTCTGTTTTAAACATGAACGTTGGTTATTTTGACACAGTTTTTGACAAATAATGTTTGCGTGAATTTGCTAAAATTCATTTGCAAAAACATTCTTTGGAAATAGCAAATATTCCGCGTATTACATAATTGGCGTTTCCAACGCATTTTGTCGAGTACTTGTTAACGGTATTTATAGAACTTGCCAAAAAAAAACCGTTCTTGATACACGTGCCAATTAAATTTGGTTTACGCCCTTTTACATCTATACAATTTATACATTTGTAGAAATTATATATACAAATAAATAAAATTGAAGTATCTGTTTGTAATTTCAAGTTAACATCTCTATAACAGCTTCATCAGTAGCATCAAAAATTTTTTTTTAATTTTTGGCTGATTGTTTGTTCCAGCTATTCTCTGGACCGGCTGGATCGATTCAGACGGGGCCTTAACTGGCAGATAGCTGATGGTATAAAGAGTCATTTAGGCGCGGCGTTTTTATAAAAGTACCTCCGCGGGGCTGAGCTAGTTTCCATATAATCTTTTTCCGATATAATTTTAACATGACTCAATAGATAGGCATCTTTCTATAGAAGGTTGTTATTTCGTATTCCTTTATACGGTTAATAGTCATGTTGCTCCAAATTCTAGAAATATTTTGATCAATTGTGTAGGAAATTCACATTTTTTTTACAAACAATAAACAAATTGTGCTCATGAAACATCAATTATTTGTCCTGGTTGAGAATCGAACCTACATCCCCTGGTTGCGGTGAGTGTCATTAGTCAATGTTTATTACATAATAATTTTTCTATCAATAATAAATTACATAACTCGAAGAAGCGTTAAACTCTATGGATACAAAAGTTGTTTAGATACCAGAAACTTAAAAAAAAATCTAAAATGTGGACAAATTTTCCTTACTATTTGTGTATAACATTGTTGTACCTAAAAACCCCAGTCTCAGACACCCTGCACTGAGGAGGACCCGGACCATGTTATTTCAGGTTCCCCCTAGAAACGACACCGCGTCTGTTCATACTCTATCCTGGGAGAAACCTGGGCATCCCTCCAATCATTATATGCTGCGGCCTGATCTCGGCGACAATTTAGAATTATTTTATTTTTGACCCTGTCGAAATGACTCTACTCTGCCTGATGGGAAGCATAAACAGAATCCAAGAGTGGTGGTTACCATACTGATTGCAAATGGAGACAATGCAGCAATGCAGCATGGTGACTTATGCATCATTAGGCATTATTCTGAGTTACACTGTCGTTTTAAGAGTGTTTTTAATAAACTTTATTTTATTTGTCAGAAGGCTTCTTTCTCAAATTCGTCGAACGCTAACACGTAACCATAGTGATGTTAACTGAATATAAATTATGAAGTTTTAAAATGATAAAACCTAAGCGATAAACCTTCTAAGGAATGCTCATATGTCTAGTAGTCAAGCTGATGCAACGATGAAAATACAAAAACGAATAAATGTTGGCTAAAGATATTTCTAAAGATTTAAAAGAAAACATATGTACGGTCGAAAACATATGTACGGTCGAATTCATATGGAAAATACGTCAAATTATCTGTAAGATAAACTATCCAAAACTTGTCTGGAACTGGTGAATCAAAGCTTAATTCTATTTATTTAAAGCCTATATATAAAGCAGATAGAAAGCGCATACCAAATGAAATGGAAAATAAATTTTATGTAAAAGCATTTCAAATGCAAAGTAAAATAAATGGTTCGCAATTTCCATTTCATGTATATGTATTTTATATAAATCATAGCCGTAATGTCGTTTATTTACATAAGTCCGCTTAATGGTAAAGGCTTAAAGTTCGTTTAATATCTTCCATATGGACAGACTTTCGCGTTATCCAGCCAACTCTGGTTATATCTGGTTTTACCGAGAATACAGCTGAACTCAAAGAGGTACCACGAATTGTTGATTTGCGGTGTTCTCCGGAACTAAAGTTCTTTCCTTGTCAGAAACTCGGGAAGTTTTTTAATTTAAACGATTCCCGTTATATCACACCTACGTTATACACTACTTAACAATCTATATAACTATGGAAATTTGTATTTATATTACAGCAATATTTATTATTATACTTACTTTAAACTGAAAGTAGCGTCCAAGGAAACGTAGCTCAAAGATTTTATAATTTCAATAACATTTTCTTTTTAAATAATTTTAACACTAAAAGGTAAGGCATTTTATGTTTTGTATCTATGAGTGATGGTTGTTTGTGTCTTCAAATAACGAGAGAGACGTGGGTAACATTAAGAATAGCTTTCTGTAAATATCTTGTTTACATATAGATCTCAAGGTAGTAGAGCCACGCTGACTTCAGTTCGAACGGGACCGGATCGACTCTGTGTAGTGATGCATAAGCATCACTAGACCGCAATGGTGTGAGTCACCATGCTGTATTGTTGTATTGTCTATATAGGTGACCACCACTTCTAAATTCTGCTTATGATTTCCATCAGGCAGAGTAGAGTCACATCAGCAGGCAAAAAAAAATTGAAAAATCAACCGTTTGACTGTGAATTTTCGAATCATTATTTAATAGTTACATACTTGGTTATCTGGTGTACAATGACAGCCAAGTTAAGACAGTCAGTTGTGGTATTAATTCTCGGTACTAAATATTATAAATATACTCAAAGTGTTGTAACCACAAAGTAAGTAGTAATTTAAACTCTACGTTCAGGACTTATTTTTACTTTTCCTCTTACAATTTTCTTAAACACAACAATACGCAAACCTTGTTTATTCTGTAACTTAGCATATACTATTTCTTTCCAACAAAAACCAACATCAAAACAAGAATTACGTCTGTCCGTGTGGTAACGGAGTGAGATCACGTAGTATTAGACCACGAACGTACTTCTTGTACAGCATCGGTTCCATACAATTTACTTTACATAAAATAACTATTGCAATTATGCATTATTCCACAACGCCGTACAAAAATCATGTGTCAAGGGAGAAAAAACAATGTTAGCCCCTCCCCTTCACCAGTACCAAGTTGGACAGTTAACAAGGGACGGCATAGTGTTGAATGTTATTGTTTTATGGCTCTGTATCTTTCTAAAAATGTCTCCTGTTTGTTCACATGACCCATAAATTTTCGACACGGGCTCGTAGTCAATATTATCACTCTATTCATCACGTGGGTGTCGTAAGAGCCAACTAAGGAGCAAAAGCAGGACAAGATCAGAAAGAAAGGCAAAATTGCACTAGTTTTTTTTTTTATGGATTAGCGGGCAAACGATCAGACGTATCGTATGATGGTAAGCGATTACCGCGGCCCATGGACATCGCAACACTAGAGGCATCACAAGTGCGTTGGCGGCCTTTGGGGAATGGGGAGGCGGGGAGGGGTTGGGGTATGGGCCTCCAGTATCCTCGCTAACACAGTGAAATACAGCGCTAGCACTATTTCACACCGGTTTTCTGTGAGGCCGTGGTATCACTCCGGTTGAGCCGGCCCATTCATGCCGAAGTGTGGCTCTCCCACGGCAAGTTCGTCTGGAAAGTGTGGTATCATCGTCATCATCGGCCTATTTCATACCACTCTGATTGATTTTGGGCTTCTCGCATCCAGCTCTTGCCAGTCATTTGGCTCCTAACCATACATACATTACATATTTTGCAGAGAGGCGCTCTCTGGTTAGTGCGGTATAGTGTGACAAAAACTACTTTCTAAGATATACCTATGGCCAGGAATGGAGTATAAAAAAACACAACAGACAGGAATAAAACATTTCTGCCTCGGCGCAGTGGTAGTGAATGCGACTGCTGTGCTTGAGGTCTCGGGTTCAAAATCCTGGGTCGGACAAAGTGTTTGTGTGATCTACAAATATTTGTTTCGGAGTTTGGATGTTCTCTATATACAATATGTAGGTATTTACAAAAAAAGTACATATGAATTCATATCAGTGGTCTAGTACCCATAACACAAGCTCTGCTAAGCTTGGGTCTAGATGGCGTTGTGTGTTTGATGTTCGGAAAAAAATAAATTATTTATTTATTTCTAAATATCTTTCTTGGATTTTTATTAATAGTATTTTATATTAGTTTTCGTTCTAAACTGTTAAATGTTTGTTTAGGCTCGCTTCCAGGCAGTTAAAAATTTTAAAGTGAGTAAACATGCAGATTGTGCCAAACGGAATTCCCGAAACAATTTGTCCGTACTCCGCGATGTGTTGTTTGTATAAATTAATGGCCGCCCACTGTTATGATAAATACAACGGGAAAAATTTATTGCTATTAATAAAAATTCTCATCGTTTTTATTTGGGACTGTCCCAATTCTTTTTTATATGCGTTTGACCTTACATCTATATCAGTAATAATATTATGAAGAGGTATTTATTTATTATTATGTTGTGTGGTTGTAGGGGTAATCTATGGATCTCGTGAAACAATTTTGAAAATTCTTTCATCATTATAAGGCCACACTATTTGTGAGTGACATAGGATTTTTGTTTAAAAAACCAACCAAGTGCAAGTCGAGGTTTCCTTACAAATCTGTAAGTATATTATTGGATGTAACTAAAAATTTATGCTTATCTCAATTTTTCCTTTATCTATGCTATAAGACGTTGCTTCGTAGCAAATATTAAGATTCTGTATTGATTCCCTTACGAGTGTTGAAGATTTGCAGCATAAACGGCTATATCATTTGGTTGCGTTGGCTTAGAAGTTTAATTTTTTTCACAAGTTTCAAGGGACAGTTCACCGTTCACAAGAGTGGTTTATATAAATTTCAACTTGATACCTCTACGCATTCCTGAAAAATAGGGTCTTGACAGACAGACGAACAACAAAGTGATCCTAAAAGGGTTCCGTTTTATCCTTTTCAAGTACGGAACCCTAAAAATTATTTAAAAATAAAAAAATATTACCGCGATATCCCACATACACGCGGGTGTGAAAGTGGGTGTTAAATGGATTTAATTGTAAACTTTCAAATTATTAGTTTTTCCTCTATTTTGAGCATCATTCTCTGAAGTCAGTCATACAGGCATCTCCAGTATATGCCAGTCCCGCACATAGGAACATAGCAATAGGTCTATCTAATGTAAGTTTGTTTTTGTAATACATAATGTAATGTTGTACTATGTAAGGGAAACAATAAAATTTAGCAATAGAAAATGTTTCAACGCAAATGTGCTAGCTCCACCAAAATGATATAATAATGATAAATATTTGGACACCTGACACCAAACAATCTAGCCCCAAACTATACAGAACTCAGAAGCTAAATTGACTAAACTTTTTAACTCAAGGAGTCTCCCGGAGCTGAACCTCCCTTCGACTTCATGGAGCAAGAAGATGAATGGTTGGACTTATCTCCAGTGTGTGGGGGAGAAAGGGCAACTCAATGGAAATACTAAGTCTAACTCAATTAAATCTATACTAATATTATAAACCTGAAGAGTTTGGTTGTTTGTTTGAACGCGCTAATCTCAGAAATCGCTTGTCCGATTAGAAAAAATATTTCGGTGTTCGCTAGTCTATTTATCGAGGAAGTCTATAAGCTATATATAATCACGCTAAGACCAATGTGAGCGGAGCACTAATGACGAATGTTACAAAAACCGGGGAAAAACAAAAATATTATCAGCGGTAAAATATTATTTATGTGTTAATTAAGTTTTGAAGCCTTACCTGGAAGTTTTACTTCTGTGAGTTAAGCCTCGTGAACGAAATTCACAGAAATCTGACATGCCATATCACTATTGATTTAAGTAGAAATTTGCTTCTATTAAGAGAGGAGGAGATGGATGATTTGTTTAATTGATTGAATATTTATCAGTTTGATATAAATTTTGGAATTGGCGGAAATGTTCTCTGCTTTCGTGTCCAGGGGAGTAATCTGTCTGGAGGGGGCCACCTATTGGGTGGCCCGAGGCACGTCGAGGTTCCATGGTATCCGAGGAGATTTCCGAACAAAAAAAAGAGGAGTGGTCTGAGGAACTGTCCTGTTAGCCGTAAACATTTAAAATCCTTTTCATAGACATTATTGACCTTTACGCACGAATTTTAGTGTTTGGATAATCACTAACCCTCTTATTTGTTATATTTCCTTTTTAAGATATTTCATTATTTCTATAAGATCGGGTGTTAATCAAGATGTTTTTTGTATGAAACTAATGATCTAAAGAAAATATATTGCTTCTGGTATTTGATGACGTACTATCTCTAAACCTTACAATGACTTTAAAGGTTTAGACGTGAAAACGTTTAAAAAAAGCTAATTAACACAGACCTACGGGGTTAGTAACTTGTCAATAATTTTCTACTATACTGAGATCGGTGGCTAATTTATAGTTTTTGTATACTTTTAATTAGTTCATAAACTACACAAGTTAATGTCATTTCTTTAGAAGAATAAATCTGTAAATGAATCCTACTAATATTATTTTGTGAACGCGAAAGTTTGTGAGTCTCATCTGGTCTTCTGCCAAAAAATTAATAATAATAATCACTTCATTTATGTTTTAACTCTAGAAGTATATTCGTACTAACTTTTGCCCGCGATTCTGCTCGCGTGTATGTTGGTAATCGCGATAGAAAGTAGCCTGTGTCCTTTCTCAGGAGTCAAAGTATCTCCATGCAATTTCATTGTAATCGATGCAATAGTTCAGCCGTGAAAGCGTAACAGACAGACAGACTGAGTTAATTTCGAATTAATAATATTAGTATAGATTTATTTAAACACGAAAAATAGAAGTTTTGATGTTGGTTAAACATAAACTGAATGGAAATTATGTTCGCGAAACTTGTAGATATAATATAACTAGCGATAACTCCACAAAGCTTCGCTGAAATTTCGATTCATACTGGCAAGTGCTAACTTTGTTTCACAATTCACTTGTTTGAATCCAATACTAAATTCTAGTTTGCATTCATTAGTTTGAAGCGGTTTGAATATACAATTTCATGAACCTAACAAAATATGTGGTGAAACTTCGAAACTCATGTTTATTTATTGGATTTATTTATTCAACGTTATATGGGCAAGTTGTTCATATGGTTCGGAAAACATCATGTGTTTGGATCTTTAGTTTTACCTTTCTATGTTAGTTTATCCTACTAATATTATAAACGCGAAAGTTTGTGAGTATGAAAGTGAGTATGTTTGTTGGTCTTTCACGCAAAAACTACTGATGGATTTTGATGAAATTTTAAAATAATATAGCTTATACATCAGAATAAAACGTAGGCTACAATTTATTGTATATTAGCTTCACCTCACGGCGTTACCTGCGGTTATTGTCGTACCGCGAAAACACCGCGGGGTTCAGCTAGTTTATTTTTTTTTTTTTTATGTAATAGTTGGCAAACGAGCAGACGTATCGCTTGTTGGTAAGCGATTACCGCCGCCCATGGACACCCACAACACCGGGGGCGTGACAAGTGCGTTGCCTGCCTTTGGAGGATGGGGAGAGGAATGGGGGGAGGGGCTGGGATATGGGCCTCCGGTATCCTCACTCACTCGGTGAAACACAACGCAAGCGCTATTTCACACCGGTTTTCTGTGAGTGATTATTTATAATTGTCATTAACTTTTTAGGTTAAATAACGTTTAACGTGTTATCCTAGATGTCAATTAACCACATAAAAATAATTATAACAGCAACGTTGTTTACGGAAACATCGGCGAGTAGGTACTGCGTAACATCGTACTTTTCCCCTGGCAATTCTGGAGTTATCTTTACCGAGAAATCCATTAGTGGCTACTTCAGCAACGCGGCGCATTCCGTAATAAATTCCAATATTCTTTACTGGTTATTATTTAACCACTTTGTTGCAAATGAGATTTTGTTAGCTAGTTACTGTCCGCGGCTCCACCTGCGTGCGTGTATTTCGATTAACGTGGTAAGTAACCTATGTCCTTCCCCAAGAATTGAAGGATCTCCATGCTAATTTAGTTGATATATGAAGCAGCCGTGAAAGCCGAACAGACAGACAAACAAAGTTACTTACTGAACTAATAACTAAACTGCAGAATTTTAGCTCTCTGCTGATACTTCTTATTTTTTTTATGGGGTAGGAGGTAAATGAGCAAACGTATCATCTGATGGTAACCGATTACCGCCGCCCATGGACACCCGCAACACCAGAGGTGGCACAAGTGCGTTGCCGGCCTTTGAGGGACAAGAAAGAGGGTTGGGAGGGAGGGGTTGAGGTATGGGCACCCGGTATCCTCATTCACTCGGTGAAACACAGCCCTGGCATTGTTTCACACCGGTTTTCTTTGAGACGGTGGTATCGCTGAAGCGTGGCTCTCCCACGGAGTTAGTAATAAATAACGCCAAAGAGATAATTATAATTATGTACCTAAAGATAAACAATAAACTATAAAAAATCCCACTGTTTTTCTTCATATTCCAAGAATGTCATGATGTAAGTACGTTCTGAGATTTAGAAGAAAAAATAATGACACATTTCTTGAAATCCATCGACATTCTATACAGACGTCGTGTCGCATTTATTTTCTTTTATTAAAAGAAAAACAACTATTTCTACAGACTTAACAAATACATTTCTGTGTAGTCACTAGGTTCAACGAAAAATGATAATATAAATTTTACGCTGAACTTTTTGTTTTACGAATACTTTGAATGTAAAGATACAAATAATGATTATTACACTCGAAAATTTTACACATAATTTTCTTTAGACTGCGGAACTTTTCGCGATAAGGTAAGAATAGAAGGTATCATTCTATTTAACATAATTTAATCGCTAAATAAGTTCCACTGTAAAACAAAAACCTAATGTTACTTTACTATAAAGGTGAAAGTTTGTGAGTGTGTTGTTTGTAGATATGTAGATTGTAGAATCTAACGATTTCTTCTAAGAGTCTTCCGATTTAAGCCTTGAAATCACGCGCTTACGCATTGAAGTCGTCGAGTTGCTGAATGGGTTTCAGCAACTCGACGACCTAGCCTATTTTGCGTGAAAAAGATATAGATTTGTAGATATGTATGTTTGTCATTTCTTCAAGCTCAAATGGATCGATTCAAACGATTGTTATGAAGATCGTTGACTCTGGATTAAAACACAAGCTGTTTTTTATCTCGAAAAATGTAATATTCCCGAGGTAAGAGCAATATATTTCCTACAGTCAAGAGGAGATTTTTTTACTACTATTTTATTTGGCAAGCGTGATATAGTAACATAGTTGTAACGAGTACTTATCTTGACTGCCTCGGTGGCGCAGTGGTAGTGAATGCGACTGCTGTGCTTGAGGTCTCGGGTTCAAATCCTGGGTCGGACCAAATGTTTGTGTAATCTACAAATATTTGTTTCGGAGTTTGGGTGTTTTCTATGTATAATATGTATGTATTTACAAAAAAAGCATATAATAATAATAATAAATATTCCGGACATCTAACTCACAACGCCATCTAGTCCCAAGCTAAGCAGAGCTTGTGTTATGGGTACTAGACAACTGATATAAATACTTATATACTTTTTTTTTTGTAAATACATACATATTATACATAGAAACACCCAAACTCCGTAACAAATATTTGCAGATCATACAAACATTTGGTCCGACCCGGGAATCGAACCCGAGACCTCTTGCTTAGCAGTCGCATACGCCATCACTACGCCACCGAAGCAGTCTATATATATATGTATTATGTATTCATATCAGTTGTCTAGTACCCATCACACAAGCTCTGCTTAGCTTGGGACTAGATGTGCCACTGCTGCCTGTTCAAAGTCATTCAACTGCCCTCGTTCACCGAACTTCCCACGGCAGACTTGATCTGGTCAGTCAAACGCGTAGGGGACCTTCCACGGTGTCTAATACCTTCCACTCTTCCTTGAAACACAAGGCGCTCTATGGATTGATCGCTACGCCGAGAAATACGTCCGAAGAACGTAAGGCTGCGAATTTGTACTGTTGAGAACAAAAGCTGTTTGATACAGAGTTCTTGAAGTATCGTTCGTGCGGAATTCGATCCGCGAAACCCCAAGCATTCTTCTCCAGCACCACGAGTATTTATGTATAGTAGAAATACAGTAGATTTGAGAGCACGGATTTTCTGATGATAATTAGTTCTGGTTATAGCTAAGCAAACTAAAAGTCCGTTAAAGCTTTATGTCTTTACTTTCTTTTCAAAATATTCCCGCTTTTTTCAAAGTAATTCCTAAAGTACCCGGTTACGTAGGCATTGAATATACCTTCCGGTATATGAATTCGAGTACAGACAAGGACAGTATATGTATGTTTGTACTAGAATCAGAAACGGTGGCAGGTCGAGGTCTTGGGTTCGATTCCCGGGTCGGACCAAATGTTTGTATGATCTGCAAATAATTGTTTGGGAGTTTGGGTGTTTTCTATGTCTAATATATATATATTTACAACAAAAAAGTATATTATATATATTTATATCAGTTGTTTAGTACCTATAACACAAACTCTACTTAGTTTGGGACTAGATGGCGTTATGTGTTGGATGTCTTAAAATATTCATTAGTTATAGAGTCGGTTAGACATCAACATTTAATCGGCTATCTTCAACAGTGTTCCTAATAGCTTAAGCATTATTCCCCTGTCTTCTAGTAGTCTCCTGACCCAAAATTGCGGCCACAGTAGGTATCGTTATTTAGAAACTGATTTCTAGATTGAAAATTTATGAGATTTTACACACTACTTACAGTATTACAAAGTCGTTTATGGTGTGCTTATTTGATTTTCTCATCATGCGAAGTGGCTATTACGGAGAGTGTCCATTACGTTGGCAGTTATTTTATTAAGTAGCCGTAAATTAACTTATACTTAGTGTTTAAGGCTATATATATAGAGGATATTATATAATGATATATAATAATATTAAGGATATGTGGCGGCTTCCACATATAACACAACGGTGGCCTACTGCAGCACCATCTACCGAAGATGCACTGAACTGCAAAGTGGCGCACTACGCGGAGTAACTACAAATCCTGAATCGTGCAATAAATAGTTCTCGCGCCGATTATCATATATACAACATCCCAACATCAACTGTTGGGCAGTACCCCGCCAGGCATGATCACTTCGCCTGGTCGGAGGATCCTCCCTTTGTATTGGAGGGACATGATACCCGTTCCTCCACAGATATATTAGATGGAAAGTCTTCAGGTTAAAATCTCAGATCTGGGTCAGGGTTTAAGTCAATTATTTGAGTAAAAGTTTCAGTAGTGTAATACTTATACTATTGTAAATTGTTTTCGATGAAAATTATTTTGATCGTTGAATAATGTCGACTGAAATCTAATTTTAGCGAAATGTCTCGTGAACCGTGTGTGTACATACAAGTAAAATATTAATGTTAATGATGGTATGTCGTTTGCATAATGTGTTTCTGTAACTTTTGTGAGATTACAGTCCTTTAATATAGCTTGATCTCTATAATAGTTACCACTAGTGTTATTTTAGAACTTAGGAAGTAAATTTTAGGTGCGATTTTTTATGCATGCCTCGGTGGCGCAGTGATAGTGAATGTAACTGTTGTACTTGAGGTCTCGGGTTCAAATCCTGGGTCGGACCAAGTGTTCGTGTGATCTACAAATATTTGTTTCGGAGTTTGGAAGTTTTCTATATATAATATGTATGTATAACTACATCACAGTCAACGTTGTATGTTATTTCCATACTACGGCAATGCCTTTATGACAGTGTGGGATCGAGGTTTGATCTATATTTATACATCTAACTTTGTATATACATACTGTATAAATATACTAGCTTTCGCCCGCGCCTTCGCTCGCATTTAATAAAAAGTTATGTTACTTCTGATACCTCCAAAAATATGTGTACAAAGTTACATGATGATCGGCTAAGTAGTTTTCGCGTGAAAGCGTAACAAACAAATTCACTTTTATATTAAAAATATTAGTGTGATTAGGATATATATGAATATATTTTTAGATATCTATATAACACACTACGCCATCTAGCCCCAAGAACACACCCAAACTCCGAAACTGGTGCGACCCGACATCGAACCCGAGACCAGTATGACCAGTTCTTATGAACAGCAGTCGCATACGCTACCACTACGCCACCGAGGCATCATAAGCTTTATGGAAAGCATGAGCAGAATCCAAGAGTGAAGGTCACCATACTCATTGCGATTACGGGAATCTGCCTGTTGATGTACATATATTTACTTATGAAATTCTCACTACTCAGTGATCCGTTCGTCAATGTTTGATCTTGAATGAATGAATGAATGAATGAATTGGGTCGGAGTATAAGAGATGCGCAATATGGTACATATGACGCGTGTCGCAAGATAACATCATGTCAACGGCCTCGGATTTCTATACAGATATAAACTACTAGCTGAGCCGCGGATGATACGCCTTTTTTTTTCTTTTTCTTTTTTTGTTACGTGTGGAAACCCCCTCGGGCTTTGCGGCGGCGCGGTGTGTCGAATCGAACCGACTAAAACCACACGGTGTGCCACTCTGCGCCTGAGAAGGGATGGGTCCGGGAACTGCTGTTATTAACACGACCGGACTTCTCCCGCGGATAACACACCTCCCGTAAGGTCGCGGTTCTCAGTTAGTCTAAAAAAAGTAGCTTGAGTTACTTATTCTGCCAGTTATCAAGTGCCGTCAAAATCGGTCCAGCCGTTCTCGAGATTATCAGGAAAAAACAGATAGACAGAAAAATAATTTCTAAAAATGTTTTTTATGTTATTACTGTAAATTTTAGTGATAGATTCTTACAATTCAGACTCAGGAATTTTCAATAAAACTGCTTGCTTCGTAACAATGGTTATATTATTTCCATAGCCAACAATTGTTCAGCTATTAGTAGATGTCTGCCTCGGTCGATATCTACGATCAGACCAATCCATCACATTTAAAAATTACCGACTAAGCACATTTCGTTCCTGAGTGAACAAAATGTATCTCTCAATCTGTTCACTCTACATAGACTAACAAAGTAATGACATTTTTAATCGACTAACTTACTAATATTGATTGAAACATGTAAATCAAGTACAGTCATCGATTTTAAATTGATTAAAATATAGTTAGCTTACGAAGTAAAGCAATATCAAATAATCATAAATTCATAACATTTGTATATGTATTTAGTAAAAAGCTGTTAAATTAAAATAACAAACAGACACTTCAATTTTGTTTATTTGTAACTCAGATTCAAAATACAAAACTTTGAACATAGTTTAGTAGAAATTGAATAATCAGCATAGATTTTAGATTACAGTAACTCAACTATATACTGAATAGTTTAAAAAATACACAGCGTACTGGCCATTTACGATACAAATTACTAGCTTTCATAGAAAGAAAAAATCCATCAAGTGCGAGTCACATTCGCTCAGGAAGGGTTCCGTACCATTATCTATACATTACACGCGTCTGGCTTTTGCCGTTATCCATATCGAGCAAATAAAAACGCTTGGCAAACAACAAGCGTTTATTTTATTATTGAATATTTATTTTATTCTGTTTTTAAGTATATTTTGTTGTTATAGCAGCAACAAATACATAATTTCTGAATATTTCAACTGTTTAACTCAGACGCACGGACAGTGAAGACTTAGTAATAGGGCGTTTTACACTTTGGGTGCAGGACCCTAAAAAACGAACATCTGTTTTAAATACATAGCTTTACAGACATAATACTCAAGAAAACTCCAACAGACCTATCATTATTTCAATTTCACAAAGAAACTACCACCCGTAGTTCATTAAAAAGTAATGAGAATTTATTATAGCCGTTGCCATACACAATACAATGTATTTCAACTATGTATTAGAGGTAATGTGTGTGTTACGGGAAACGAACTAATTGTAGGCTTGTACTTTCTTGGTATTCTTGTAAATACAGCGTACGAAGTGAGGGTAGGACGTGAAAATAGATATAGCCTACTAACTGTTGCCCGCGGCAGCAAAAATTAGATAAAAACAATCCTTGATGCGGACATATATATCATTCTAAAATTTCAGCTCGATCGGTGCAGAACTTTTTGAGTTTTTGAAGCGTACACAAACCAACATAACATTTTTATGTATATATAAGGGGTGTTTTTTTAAGCTAGATAGAACTTTAAATTGTAAAAAGTAACACAAAAAATTAAATTTTGATGAAACTTTTTTTTTATTTGTTTCAGTATACTCTGACAAATCATCATGAATCACGCTTGAACAACGCTACGAAATTATCCAAATTTACTTTGAAAATCAGTCGTCAATTCGCGCAACTTATAGACGACTTCGTCATTTGTATGGCGTACATAATCGTCCATCTGAACAAGCCATTCGTCGAACTGTGGATAGATTTCGTACCACATACTCTCTAGAGGATGCAATAACACCAGCACGTCGAAAGAATGTGCGTACTGAAGACAATATCGCCGCTGTAAACGAAACTGTGGAAGAAGATCCAAATTTATCCAGATTCGTCGTCGGTCGCAGGAATTGGGGCTCTGTCCGTCCACTACGTGGAAAATTTTGCGCAAAGATCTCGGCCTACACCCGTATAAGATCCAGCTGGTGCAGGAATTGAAGCCACGAGACCATTATATGCGTCGTTCTTTCGCCGATTGGGCTCTAGAGCAGTTGGCAACTGACCCGTTGTTTTATCGCAAAATTGTGTTCAGCGATGAGGCGCATTTTTGGCTTAACGGGTTTGTTAATAAGCAAAATTGCCGCATATGGAGTGAGACCAATCCACAACAGACCCTACAGACTCCATTACATC
Organism: Spilarctia lutea; assembly: GCA_916048165.1. Classification (NCBI taxonomy): domain Eukaryota; kingdom Metazoa; phylum Arthropoda; class Insecta; order Lepidoptera; family Erebidae; genus Spilarctia; species Spilarctia lutea. The sequence continues at coordinate 16,392,869 of OU696479.1, forward strand.
CAGAAAAATGCACCGTATGGTGCGGTTTTCACGCTGGTGGCATCATCGGACCTTATTTCTTCAAAAATGAGGCCGGAGCTCGCGTTACGGTCAATGGAGATCGTTACCGCACCATGATCAATGATTTTTTGTTTGAAAATATGGATGACATTGATCCGGAGGAGATGTGGTTTCAACAGGATGGCGCTACGTGCCATACGGCGAACGCAACCATCGACTTATTGAAATCAAAATTTGGCGATAAGTTGATTTCGAGAAATGGACCTGTCAATTGGCCTCCAAGGTCGTGCGATTTGACACCTCTCGATTATTTCCTGTGGGGCTACGTGAAGTCACTGGTTTATGCTGATGAACCAGCAACAATTGACGCCTTGGAGGCCAGCATTGTTCGTGTTATTCGTGACATACGGCCAGCAGTGCTCGAAAAAGTGGCCCAAAATTGGACGTCCAGAATGCACTTCGTCAAGAACAGCCGCGGTGCCCATATGCCCGAAATCATTTTCAAATGTTAATGTCACGTATTGATCTTTCGAATAAAAAAAAATTTTGATTACAATTTAATTTTTTGTGTTATTTTTTACAATTTCAAGTTCTATCGGGCTTAAAAAAACACCCTTTAGATATAGCCTATAAGTACAGTTCAAAAAGATAGTCTTTATATCAATTAAAAATCTTCGTCGGTTTAAAAAAAAAACATATATTATGTTCAATTGCGACATCGTCTCGACTTGAAAGCTGTGGTTATTATAAGTGAAAGGTTGCATTTCTGCGTTACCATGGGAGAGCTACGCTTCGGCATGCATGGGCCGGCTCGACCAGAGTGATACCACGGCTTCACAGAAAACCGGTGTGAAACAGCCTGTGCTGTGTTTCACCGAGTTAGTGAGGATACCGGAGAACCATAAACCAAACCCTCCCTCCCTCCCTCTCCCCATACCCCAAAGGCAAGCATCGAACTTGTGACGTCTCTGGTGTTGCGGGTGTCCATGGGCGGCGGTAATCGCTTACCATCAGGGAATACGTCTGCTCGGTTGCCCTCTATTCAAATAACTATGTGGTTCTTTACTATTTTTAGTAAACTATGCAAAAGAAAAAAGTAGTTTATCATACTTGTATGTTGTCTTAATTCTTTTATTTTAAACTTTCTACCGTTTTCATCTAATACTAGGTTTTGATCACGTGATTTATAAATAAATAAATATTTCGGACATCTAATAAACAACGCCATCTAGTCCCAAACTAAGCAGAGCTTGTGTTATGGGTACTAGACAACTGATATAAATACATTTATTGTAAATACATACATTTTAAACATAGAAAACACCCAAACTCCGGAACAAATATTTGAAGCCGAGACGCATACGCTGCGACTGCGCCAACGAGACAGTGAACTAATGCCCGGTTCCTATATTAAATACCGTTCCTCAATTTATTTTTTATAGGAACGATTTTATCTTACGCCCCGTACAATATACTACTATTCGAATAAGAACGGATCGTTTTTCAAATATAGGAGCTGGGCATAAATATATACCTCACTAGCTGACCCGACAAACGTTGCTTTGCCATAAAAAGGCATATATATTTTAGGGGTGGGTCAATAAAAATCGTGATGGAAAAATAGGGGTTGATCGTAGAGGGTTGAAAATTCAGGGTTGTATGTATTTTCTAATGCTGTATCACAAAAAAATAAAAATGTATCTAAAAATTAAAAAAATAAAATTAGGGATTGACTACCCTTAACATTTAGGGGGATGAAAAATAGATGTTAGCCGATTCTCAGACCTACCTAAAATGCTCACAAAATTTCATGAAAATCGGTCCAGCCGTTTTGGAGGAGTATGGTAACTAACATTGTGACACGAGAATCTTATAATATGAGGTTTAAGCTGTATATTTTAAATAGCAAAAGAGCTCTTTGGTATAGTGGTACAGTGGATGGATGGATGGATATCAGTTTATTTGGTTGTATGGATTAATTTCTCGTTCAGGTCATTGAAATAATATTTTTGGATATTTGAAACATAACACTTTCTAGTTCCACACTAAGCAAACTCATACTATGAAAGTTTAATTGAGTGAAACAATACCTATACGTTATATATACATATTAGACTACATACATACTAGAATTTTATATATAAGATATAACGTGTTTATATACCTATTCTCTTTAATATAAAATTCAAATAGCTACCTGTTTCTATTTATAAGATCTAATTTGTAAGCAATTATTTCTGTATTTTCTATCGAATTCGATATCTCCGTAATGTGTTTATGAAAATGTATAGAGAAAGCGATGATATATGTTGAAAGTTATTGATTTTTAAATGTTTGCTGTCATCGCGTAGTAATATAGTTGTTATTTATATCTAACCTTCTGAGAATAGAAAGTGAATAATGTAATTATAAAAGACATATGTCAATCATCGCGGTTAATAGCCTATTAATAACCTATTCTATTAACTTCCTCAAGAACGAAAAGATCTCCACTTGTAATTACTCGCGAAGTTACTCGACGAAGTACTCGGGCAAGTTGACCGCAGTCCGAAGTACGTCTTTACACACACGTTCAACTTCGCGAAGAACACATTCGCGTTACTTCGAATCCTTTGACTCGGGCACAAAATCCGACAACAAATGGAAGTTGCTGGAGGCGAGCCGAGTTTGAACGAAGTACGAAGTAAGTTGTGGTGCCTCTCTACACTATGGTATTCGCATCAATTCGCCTAACCAAGTTCGACTTCGCGAATAGTGTTGAGGTTACCTTAATTTCGTTTAACTGTGAAAGCGTGACAGACAGATAGAATTACTTTCAAATATATACAAATAAATAAAATTTAAGTGACTGTTTGTGCTAATAAAAAAACAGCTTTTTACTAAATGCATAATGTATGCATTCACGGTACTTAACAAAGTAACATTTTTTACTATTTTTGTCTGTCTGTCTGTATGTACCGGCTAACTCTTTCCCCGCTGTACCGATTATGACGGGACTTTTAGCTTAAGGAGTAACTTAGGCTACATTTTAACCGACTTAAAAAAGGAGGAGGTTCTCAATTTGACTGTTCTTTTTTAATGTTTGTAACCTCAGAATTTTCGACTGGGTGAACTTATTTTGTTTTTTTTTATTTGAAAGCTGGTGCTACCCGTGTGGTCCCATTTCAAATGGTCCAGTTTTTGAAGTCGTTGTTTTTTGTTAAAAATTTAATTATTTTAAACTAGCTTCTCCCCGCGGCGTTACCCGCGGTGTGGATTGGTTACGTATGGATAGAAGTATGGCTATTTAATAAATAAAATGTATTATCAATTTATTATTAACTAGCGACCCGCCCCGGCTTCGCACGGGTGCAATGCTGATACTAAATTAAATACACTACAGAAAAACTATGAACGTTGTATATAAAAACATAGCGGCCCGCTCCGACTTTGCACGGGCATAAAATAGAAACCTCTAAAATTAGCAATGTTGCCTTAGTATATGATGCATGTATTATACATATAAACCTTCCTCTTGAATCACTCTATCTATTGGAAAAAACCGCATCAAAATCCGTTGCGTAGTTTTAAAGATTTAAGCGCACATAGGGATATAGGGACAGAAAAGGCGACTTTGTTTTATACTATGTCGTGATAGTGATTTCAATAAATTCGTTTAATTGTATGGAAATGGCTTGGATAATCCGAAAATGATCATCAGATAATAACATCATTGGTAAGTAATATATTGAGCCTTATTACTTTATACTGATATATCCGACTAGCTGACCCATGCAACCTCTTATATTGCCCGTGGAGTGAAAATTTTCCCCCGTTTTTGAAACATTCTTCATTGGTGCTCCGCTCCTATTAGTAGTAGCGTGATGATATATAGCCTACAGCCTTCCTCGATAAATGGACTATCCAACACTGAAAGAATTTTTCAAATCGGACCAATGGTTCCTGAGATTAGCCGGAACAAACAGACAGACAAAAAATATATATTTTGGTATGTGTACCGTATATACATTCATATGCATGTAGTAGAAAGCGGTTATTTTAATATTACAAACAGACACTCCAATTTTATTTATTTGTATAGATAGATTATCAATGACTTCCAAAGCAAGACAACTCTCGCATTAAGAACATTTATCCTGTGTCGCGAGGGAATGTAAACATACATAAAACGGATACAAAGATCACCCAGACTCAGAAAAATAAAACATCACATAAAGTGTTGTTTGTCCCTTGTGGGATTTGAATCCACAACACTTGACGCAGAAAAAGCAGCGTAGCGACCACTAGGTACAATATCAGATCGATATTGTGACATGGTTTTTTTCCGTGGGAGAGCCACGCTTCGGCATGAATGGGCCAGCTCGACTGGAGTGATACCACGGCCTCACAGAAAACCGGTGTGAAATAGCGCTTGCGCTGTGTTTCACCGAGTGAGTGAGGATACCGGAGGCCCATACCCCAACCCCTCCCCCCATTCCTTTTCCCCATCCCCCAAAGGTCGGCAACGCACTTGTGACGCTTTTGGTGTTGCGGGTGTCCATGGGCGGCGGTAATCGCTTGTCATCAGGTGATGCGTCTGCTCGTTTGTCCCTTATTCAATAAAAAAAAATGGTCTGGCACATCTCTGCAGTCATTAGTTGGAGATTGGACTGTGGGATGAGGCAGAGTGGCGGTCCGCGCCGACACTGTTCAATATCTACGTGAATGACCTGATAGTGACCTGGTAGCTCCAGTGTCGGCTGCGGCTACGGATTTATTGAAAGCGTCCGTGTTTGAACTTTGTGTCCTTGAACTGAACCTTGGAGTGTAACCCGCGGTTATTGACGGTTATTGTAGTATAAAAAAAGTAGCCTAAGTTACTCTTTATATCATCAGTTACCTATCTGTGAAAGTCCTGTCAAAATCGGTTTAACCGTTCCAGAGATTAGTCGGAACAGACAATAATTGTAAAAAAATATAATTTGGTATATTTACCGTGTATACACGGTACTAAAGTGATAACAAATTATAGAAAAAAATAAGTTTAGTCCGTTTATAAAAATACTACCTACCTGCCAACCAACAATTACATAAGCAATTATGAAGTTGAATTTTAATAAATTAAGTTACAATGAAAATGTTAGATTTCAAAACGACATTGAGTGCAGTTTCGTCCTCATAGTAGAAATACTTATAGCAAAAATGTCATGGCAAGATCATGTTTGCGTACTAAGTCGTTATAAATATGGCAAGATTATAATATTATATAATACATCGATTTATATACCCGTTGTGATTTTTTTGTGCTTCGGGAATCGGGAATGCACGAACGCATAAATGTGTAGACGGTTTATAGGTCACGATTCATAATACTGCTGTTTTATTTGTAAAACTAGCTGAACCCCGCGTACGACAATAACCGCGGGCAACGCCGCGATGTGAAGCTAGTATCTATATAAATTGTAGCCTATGTGTTATTCTGATGTATAAGCTATATTATTGTAAAGTTTCATCAAAATCCATTCAGTTGTTTTTGCGTGAAAGAGCAACAAACATACTCACAAACTTTCGCGTTTATATTACCTAGTAGGATTATCAAAACACAGATTGTTTAAGTTATGTTTGGTTAAAAACAAAAACAATTATGTTTCGTAAATGAATCTACTCATAATAAATTGACTAGCTTTAATTTATCTGAGGTAAAATAAACACGAAACGTTTTTTGTTTTGTATAATATTTTAATTTTTAACTGATACGGGTACTAACTTTGACTTTAATTGATTTGACACGGCTAAATCAATAAACTGCGATATTTTAAAATAGCTTAACTTGCACATAGAAGTACTGTTGTCAAAAACAAACAAACTTTGTATGAATTATTTGTAAAGATGGTGCACATGAGTTTCTCACCAGCTCTTCTCATGAATGCAATACCCATCGGAGCTGGTACTTGGATTAATTTCAATTTAAACCTTTGAGTTGAATCGAAATCAATCTAAGCTCCGGTAATTCAAATCATTTCAATCCATTTAGTATTAGTACCTTTTATCATTGAATTGATTACTTGAGTTTTATTTTATATTTTGATGTTTGTATTTTTGACGTGTTCAAGTGTCTTTTGGGGCCTATGGAAATAAATGATTTGACTTTGACTTTGACTAGGCTACTCAAATGTCATGGTAAAAAATCTGTAACAATGTAAGTTCTACAAATAGTTATCAATGAATTAAAGCAATTACATCAAAATGGACAAAATTCGACTACCACGTGATCTATACTAATATCATAAAGCTAAACTTTGTTTGTTTGAACGCGCTAATCTCAGGAACCGCTAGTCCGATTTGAAAAATTCTTTCAGTGTTGGATAGTCTATTTATCGAGGAAGGCTATAGGGTATATATAATCACGTTAAGACCAATAGGAGCGGAGCCCCAATGAAGAATGTTTAAAAACGGGGGTAAATTATTACGCTACGGGCAATAGAAGACGTAAACGAGGTTGCGAGGGTCGGCTAGTCTTTAATAGTAGTAGTAGAAGTAGTACCTGATGACTTAGCTTCGTTCGGTATTATTTTTGAAGTGAAACTTCTTTAGAACCGTTGTGATTTCAATCCGGATGCAACGGAAAAACGACAGGTAAGAGACACAAATACAAAAGTCGCCAAAGCGAGAGAGCAAATGTCGGTGTATGTATAAATTAATCAAATTACTTTCATTTTTAAACAAATAAACTTTGTAATTATCCTACCCTTGTTATATATATTCATCTCATTCTTTTGTCGATTTACTGAAGTTTCACTTCTATCGTGTGTGAATCGCACACACACCTCTTTAAATTTTTTTTTGGTAAATTTTCTAATTTGGATTTATCGCCTCCGAAATCCCCTGCATACTTCATGAAAACCATTTGAGCCGTTTCCCATGTTCAGGTTATACATAATACAATAATTGCTCGTTTAAAGCTTAGATAAAATTAGATAGATAGAGAGCTATGCTTCGGCATGAATGAGTCGGCTCGACCGCAGTGATACCACGGCCTCACAGAAAACCGATGTGAAATAGCGTTTGCGCTGTGTTTCACCGAGTGAGTGAGGATACCGGAGGCCCATACCTCACCAAAGGTCGGCATCGCACTTGTGACGCCTTTGGTGTTACGGGTGTCCATGGGCGGCGATAATCTCTTACCATCAGTTAATACGTCTGCTCGTTTGCCCACTATACAATAAAAAAAAACTTGAGAGGTGTCAAGGGACACCCGGATGGAACGAAGTTCGAAATAGAAAGATGAAACGAAAATATCTGTGTGTGTCGTCGTCGTGTCGTGACAACAAATTGTGTCGTGACAACAAATTGTGTCGTGTCAACAAATTGTGTCGTGACAATTTTCCCGTCTAGCCCCCTTACACAACGCGCCATAAGGAACTTCGTTCCAAAAAATGTTTACATACATACATGTCTTTAAATAATACTATCATATTTTAAATATGTAGTAGGAATGACATAATTTGTTTTTTACATTTATCAACGTCATGTTATCGAGTCAATTGTAATCGTGAATGTTTTTATGTAATTTTGGCATGTTATTTATATACTACTAATATACAAAACGATCATATTAGACCCATACCTACGTCTAAATGGGTTTGATGAGCGTTGGCGTACGAAGAAAACGAAAGAGCCTACATATTACTATTGATTACATTTTCGTTTTTTTTAATACATGTGAAATGTCAAGACAAAGATTACGATCTGGACACATTCCGTCAAAAATATTTGAATATCAATAATAAAAAATAAATAATAAATATTCCGGACATCTAACACACAACGCCATTTAGTCCCAAGCTAAGCAGAGCTTGTGTTATGGGTACTAGACAATTGATATAAATACTCAACTTTTTTTTTGTAAATACATACATATTATACATAGAAAACACCCAAACTCTGAAACAAATATTTGTAGATTATACAAACATTTGGTCCGACCCGGGAATCGAACTCGAGACCTCAAGTCGCATACGCTACCACTACGCCATCGAGGCAGTCATATCTAATGCGTAGATCTACCTCATCAAATTGTGAGATGTGTTATCCTGTGGACGATGTTCAACATTTGTTGATGGAATTTGTGTCAAGAATCAACTAAAAAGAAATGCAGTAATGAAGCAGTTACATCTGAATGGCTATACCGACATCAAAAAAAGCTATTAAATTCACCAGTCTTGCATATAATATGTAAATTGACATTTGTTTAACTTAAGGCCTTATAGGACTGACATACCCTAATAGGGTAAAAATTCCTTAAAAATAAAGAAACAAAAAATTGTACGTGTAACTGTGAGTAGAATAAGTATTTTCTAGAACTTTGGTTAAGTGGCATCCATCATCATGAGAGACAGGTAAATAGTATATCGATGACGGTAAATTATATTACAAAAGATGCACTTGACTTAAAAAACTTTAATTCTTCAGGATATTTCAGTTTTATATGAGTAAACATTCTGTTTTCTTTTATGTATGGGCATGCCGTAGTCACTTTACTCTGCCTGATGGAAAACATAAGCGGAATCCAAAACCATACTCTTTGCGAATGCAGATAATGCAACAATGCAGCATGATGATTTACACCATATCGGACTAGTGATACTTATGCATCATATCCGGCATCCGTTATCGCAGTCACCAACGGAACATTACCGGCGTGTTTCTTTGCTACCTTGAAACAGATCATCAGATAGTGAATGATTACTGCAACCCTGAAAACCTTCAACTTGCTCGTCGTTTGTTCTCGAGTAGCTCACCCAACTTCAAGAAAAGAATTCTTGAAGTTATTATTTGAATGTTTTATGTCAACAGATCACAGGGTTTTCTCATTACACCATCGAAATTGTTAAGTTACTCTTCCCATACTATAGTAGTAATATTATAAAATCGAAATGTTATGTTACGCTTTCATGGCTAACCGCTGCAATCAATGAAATTTGGCATGGAGATACAATGGTTATTAAGCTAATATTTACTGCAATACTTAAGCTAAATAAGCCAAAGTTAGTGAATTCTATAGGTGTTTAAAGTGCAGTTCCGGTAGCATCAAAAAGACTTGCCCGCAATCTGATTAGACTAAAAAGGGACGATCGCAGGAAGGTCATAGGTATCCTGATAGGGCATTGTCTCCTAAACAAGGATCTATTCACTATAGGCGCAACAGACAGCCCGCTGTGTAGGGGATGCATGGGGGCAGAAGAAACGCCGCAGCACGTTCTCACAGAATGTAGAAGTGTGGCAGACCAACGGGCGGACATCCTCCAATCGGCATCACTCCCGGAAGCATGTAGCAACCTAAAAAGGCTACTGAGCTTCTGGCACAAACTAGGTTGGCTGGAGTAGAAAGACGACAAACTCACGTACAACGGCCCAATCAAGATTCTGAGTGCGGAAAACGCCCGGTGAAACAAACAAACAAACAAGGTGTTTCTTTTGTAAATGTTTTTTTCGGACAACTTATGTACTTAGAACATTTATGTGTCGCGGGGGATTTTATAAATGTACATGAAACGGATACGAAGAAGAATTTTGCGCAAATAAATACCTTCTATTTTCTGCCGGCGGCTATCCGCGTGTATGTCGTTTATCGAGGTAAAGAGTAGTCATGTCCTTACTCAAGAACCAAAGTATCTACACGCGAAATTTCATTGAAATCAGTGCAGGGAGAGAGAGAATTTAGCTGGGCAAGCGTAACAGAGAGACAAACAGGCAGATTTACTTTCGAATTGCTTCGTATAGTGTCATGGCAGTTATTACGCAGAATCAAAATAAATTACTATCTCGATCTAATCATACGCAACACAAATTCTAAAAGAACATTAACATATTATTGGTTTTGGGAGAGTGCTAAATCGAATAGGTAATTAAAATATGCATACAAACTTAATAGCCTCGTTAAGTCTTCATGTAGGTACATAATTTCTATATCTTTTAAGGCTATTGCATACATAGCTGTTCACTATGTTGTCATTTATGTGTTTTTCGTTGAATATTATTTTCTTCGACGGGTGAAATTTAGTTGGAAAGCGTTCTTAATGATTTCATTTGTTCAGTAAATCACGTTGAATATAGCGTACCTAATATGTATTTTTTTTTATTATTTTTTGTTTCTTTTTTATAAAGACAACTCCCGCATTAGGAATATACATCCTGTGTCGCGGGGGACTTTACAAACATACATGTAACGGACACAAAGAACACCCAGACTCAGGACAACACTTTGTGGAACACACAAAGTGATGTCTCACGTGGGATTTAAACCCACGGCACTTGGCGCAGTAGCAAGCGGCGTAGTGACCGCTTAAACCACTAGGCACGCAACCGTGCAGTCGAGCCGAGTCGTGTATTATAGTTACCATACACGCCCATTGTAACTTTGCGGCGGTAAGACCTGTTATAGAGGATTGGCCTGCTTCAGAGATCACCTGACTGAACTGCAAGTCCGAGTGGCACTACTACGATGGCCAGACACGGCGCTCCACAAGCTGGCAGAATGTCCGGCTTAGGGGGAGCCGAGGTGTGATCTCGTGTCGGTCATCGGAGTGGGGGTGCTCTCGCTCAGTAACATGATTGCGGCCATGTTGCGGAGCGAAAGCGCGTGGAACTCCGCCGTCTCTTTCTGCGATCAAGTTATGCTTGCGAAGGAGACGGGACCGAGAAAGATTTAGAAGTTTAGTACTTACCCGGTCTTATGCACAAGTGTGACAAAGGCGGGCTTAATGCCGTAGGTTTCCTACTAGTCGATCTTAGGTAATGCAGAGTCAAATTTGGTAGATGCACAATAATATTTAGAAATAGCAGGTTATATATTTGAAATATATTTCGATGATGAAAATCCCGTGGATATATTATCATATATCCAAGGGACTACAAATATACTATACAAATAACGACCTATACAAATAAAGATATATGCGAAGAATTTTGCAACCCACGAATTAAATTCATGAATATTTTAGAGAATGTGAAATTGCGGGTATCGGAATGTTATTCTTTTCAATTCGTGGGATTGTTTGAAATGAATAAACAAAGAGTAAACTACAGCGAAAATTGTTATTCCTTTTCGGTGAACAAGTATTTCAAAGAATATATGCTTCTAATATCGTTGAACAAGCTTTTTGTTTGAAATACATATGTGATTAATTCTTCGGAAACGGTTTTGAACTGGAGATAATGTTCTATTCTAAGAACATTTATAATGATTTTATCAACACAGTCTCAATTCTCAAATCCCGGGTAATCATTATAGAATTCGCAGCGTAATTGTGTTAAATACTTACATTTTCAATCGATTTTGTCCACATCGAATTAGTTTTCAACAATAAATCCAATTTATAGCTGGATATCGGCGTACCTCAAACGGCGTAAGTACCAAAATCTAATAGATAATTACATTTTTGAACCATTTGGGGTCGAGACCCTAGGTTCATGGCAGGGTTGTTACGGATGCCAAAATTTAGACATCCACGGATGCAGATGCGGATGCGGATTATTAGAAGTTCACATCCGCGGATGCGGATTTGATGCGGATGCGGATGCGATGCGGATGCGGATGCGAATTTTGGGATTTTAAAAGGATAATTACTTAAATTTTAAGTGCATAAATAACTAAAAATCTATTTAATTTTAATTTTTTACTTATTTAATCATATTTTTAGAACAAATTTTAAATGTTTATATAAATAAATAGTTTAATTAAAATGTATGTTTTATGTGTTCAATGTTAGACAAGTAGGTTTACTTCGTTCGTAATTTTGGGTATAGTTTTTCTGAGTCAATATTGAGAATACTGGGATTGATAGTGCGTACTATACTCGTGTCCTTTTTTTTTTTTTTTTTTTTAAAAGACAACTCCCACATTAGGAATAAACATCCTGTGTCGTGGGGAACTTTACAAACATACATGAAACGGACACAAAGAACATCCAGACTCGGGACAACAATTCGTGGATCACACAAAGTGTTGTACCGCGTGGGATTTGAACCCAAGACACTTGGCGCAGTAGCAAGCGGCGTGGCGACCGCTGAAACCACTCGGCCAACCGTGCAGTCGACTTTTGGTATTTAAAAATGACGAATTCAGACCGGACCGGAGGCGGAGTGTGAGTGTTCTTTGTGTTCGTTTCGTGTATATTAGTAAAGTCCCTCGCGACACGGGATGTGTATTTCTAATGCAGGAGTTGTCTTTTAAAAATGAAAAGAAAGAGAATAACCTCCTTTCTTGAAAGTTTGCGCATCCTATTGGTCTAGAAATATCACAGACTATATATAGTTATCACTGAACAAAACTTAATTACTGTGAGAAATCATTGGTCACAGATCATTTCACGACTATTTACTACCATGACACTTAAAATAAAGATGAGAACTCAACCAAGGTCTATTATTATTATAACAAATTTTAAAGTAATTTTGTATGTCTATCTATCTGTCTGTGGCCGAGTACACGAACTCAGCGGAAGCGGAGCGGGCAGCTACACGTTCCAATATACATATATACGTATATGGGAGTGTTCACGAACACAGCTGAGCGGGAAGCGGGTGACGAGCTGCGTACCTAAGGCGAATTCGATGAAATTTGGCATGGAGATACTATAATTCTTGATGAAGCACATATGCTAGTCTTTACCACGATAACTAACATTAATGCGGGTGGAGCCGCAGTCAAAAGTTAAAAAGTTCATATTTAACCCACCTCATTCCAATTTTACTGTCCCATAAATGAATTGTAATCTTTATTACGCTGAAATTATGAGCTTGTTTATTTCTCACGTTCACAGAATACGAAGTCGGTATTTAGCTTACCGATGAATATTCTGTTTAACAAACATGAATTTGCTTATAAATTTTGAGATACAACTGTTAAATGTCTGCAACATGTGTTTGATAAATATATTTTGACTTTCCTCTTCTTAAAATTTCGTTCTTTAAATACTTACTTGTTGTAATATTTGTTTTTATGTCAGGTGCCATACTGCTGTCTGCATTCGCAGTGAGTGTGGTAGCCCCCACTGTTGGATTCTACTCAAGCTTTTCATCAGTCTGAATAGAGTCATTTTTGTGAAATAAAAAATAAACAAATAAGCTTGTATTTTTTCTTTTAAACTACAACTACATTGCGATTAAACATCCTGTGTCGATGGGGACTTCACAGACATACATGAATGGAAGACAAAGAACACCTAAGCTCATACTCGTAGTTATTATTACTAGCGCATTCTAGAACAACTCGTACATAAAAGGTCATTCACCGTACCAAGGATGCGCCCAACGGCGAAATCGCTGCGCAACTATTAATCGATATTCGACGCTATGTATTTCGATGTAAGGTTCAGTATTCCGTGCCTCAGGAGATCAACGAGAACTTTCTTACGAGAATTATCTTTGTTCGTAATAATATCATCATCATGGACAGTCTTTAAGAGTCTACTGCGGGACACAGGCCTCTTTTAAGAAGGAGGTTTTCGTTTACTACCAAGCTGACCAGACGGGTTGGTATATTGTTTTGAGTTTTCCTTCTCTATGCAATGCCGAATGACTGCCATAAGATCTCCACACCACAATCCAAGGAATAGGTAACATTGATTCTGACACACATCCTGAAACTAAAATGATTTGGTGGACTTTGTAAATGGAAATAATATTTAAAATCGTATATTGTATATATAGTTATCGATTTCGTTGGCACCTCCCTATTTTTCAATCTGTCAGAACTGTCATATGGTACTTCTTAGATTATATGGACTATAAGCCTTTATTCCCATGGTTTTTTCAAAAGACGGTCCCCATTTCATGTCATCCACATTTTATATATTTTTTATGATTAATTTCATCACGACGACGATTTGAAGACTTCTAATTGAAGACTCAAAATACTTGACATTGGCAGAAATCCGAGTCCGAGCGGGGATCTGATCCGAGTGATAACTAATAGTATTATTCCCATTATTATTTGGGGTCGGCAACTAGTTCAACAAGTTTTACCTGAATATCAACTATTCCACGGAGAAAATACCTTTGGACCTTCGCATACCTGAGGGCGAACTGAATTCGAAAGTTGTACTAGTTGTCAGTATATTTATTCAACAAGTAAATTATACTTTGAAAAATAAAACAATCTCTAAATTCAAAAATATTGAAATGGATAAGGTTGAACAAAAATGGTAGCCGTAAGCAAGTGTATGTAATAAAAACTTCAAAAACATACCGTGGAAAGTATCAATATAAATGTAATGATCGAGAAAATTATTATAATTTGTCGTATAAAATTATCAATCGGATATTGAGTTCGATTTGAGACGAGTATCTACATGGGTTGTGTCATTTTTTCCTCATATTCCAAGTAATATAGTAATGAAGGGCCTAATTGCTTACGTTTCGCGGTACCAAGCGGTCTTTCTGTACTTCTCATAATTACTGGCCGTTCGTTCGACGCGTTTCGGCGAACCGTTTGTACAAGCTAAAATTGCAATTACTTTGTAAACACTTATGCTCAATTATGCTTTGCGTTTGATGAGTTATGCTGGCGTACGATCGACTCTATGTCTAGATATTCTTGTTTTTATGAAATAAAATCATTATTTTAGGTTACATGTGCACTTTTGCAAGTTAAATTATTTTGAGCAGATAAATTCGGCTTTTTTTAACTGGACTAGTTTTTATTCTTTAAGAACGTTGAGTATTGTTTCACTGAATTAAAACCAAAGGCCTTCCGACAACATTGATGAAGTATTGCGTAGTGGGCAGACCAAAAAAATAAGTCACTTGATAGTACCCTCCCTCCAATTAACACGAATAAAGAGTCACGACCCGAGTCTTTTCAGAAGAGTATATCTTTTTTTTCTACCCACCTTTTGACTGCCTTACGTAACGGGTTCGATTTCCGAGTTGGATCAAATGTTTATATGATCTGCAAATATTTGTTTCAGTTTGGATGATTTGTGTGTATGTATTTATATCAGTTGTCTCGTACCTATAATACAAGTTTTGCTTCATTTGGGAATAGATGGCATTGTGTGTTAGATGTCTGAAATATTTATTTATTTAATTTTACCTCTTGACAACTGTAGACTTATACATTATATAGATATTATCTTAATATCTGTGTTTTTTTAAATATAAGGAAAATAGAACGGATGCTCCATTATCATCCTGGTTTCTTTATTTTTCTTATATTATTTATTTAATTCATTCAACTTTCATACAGTAAAATCCGTTATTAATATTATCAAATGGATGAACGAACAGCTCATTGTCTTATTTTATTTTATATTATTTATATATATATATTATACTAGTTAATCGTGGGATTATTTTTTGAACTGCTCGCATAGGATTTCCCTGTCGGTGTAACAGGAAATCCTACACGTAATAAAACTGGTCATAAAATTCATTAAAACAAAAGGTCATTGTACTCGTACAATAAGTGGGTAATATCCAAACCTCAACTAGTAACATTTCGGATGAAATCCTGACCCTGGTCACAAAAGAAATTAGTCACAGTAATAAGGGTAGATATCGTGACTAAATATTTTATAACGTTTCAATAAGTATTGCTCTATCACATTTAAAAAAAAACAAGTATGCTTTAGACTACACGACTGAAGTAAAATTTCTTTGAGGGAAACATAATGTGTGGTCGCACCTTTCTCTCTTACCTGTACAGTACAATACAAAACGTAACTCTCTCTCTTTCTATCTTCACTAACTTATATCTCCGTCTCAACTTTCGTTCGTCTCACACTTTTCGTAACGCTCTCGTCACGCATTCACCAGCTTACACCCTCCCCAAGTCAAGCTAAAAAGTTTTACTTCAAAATGAAGCCTCTGTTTTAGAAAAAACTTTTCAATCTATTCTCTTCTCTACCAAATGTACAAAAAAGGTATTTTTATTATTATTGTTGTTGTGTTGTAAACTTCCTTATGTTGAGAACTTAAGTTTGATAAAATGGACGAACGAACCAAATTTTTGGTGTTACCCAGTTTCAGTTATGATATATTCGGACTTCTATACATGTTGAACTTACATAATCTGCATTTTAGTCACTCTTATCTAATAAGGACTAAGCCTACTACCTCTGTCAGGTACAAATTCATATTTTTAGATAAACCTATTTATACATTTTGACGTGACTACGTCTAATAAATCGATGAACGCCGGCTGCACGCACGAAGAAGGATGACTCTTGTCCCGTTACGTTCGTTATACTCGCAAATGATTCAATTTTATTCATAAAAGTGCGCAACTATTTCATCAATGTTTTGTTATGACGTTGTCACGTTTAACTATCGTTCGTAAACCGACTTTACAGACAACCAAATTTTAAGCAATCTATACAAATTCTAAATAGAACAAACCATCATCATGCTTGTCACAAAAATGTCCTATTTGAAAATCTAACTCATAGCCTTTGACCTTTGAAAAACAAATCATTAAAATCATTAGTGAGATTTTTTTCGGTTTAATTATACCTTTGTTTGTGCTGAGTGTTTAGAAATGTTAAATATTCAGCAGAATAATTCATGTATACACTAGTCCTGCTCAAATGACCAATTTTGTACTAAATGCCACAAAAACAATTTAATAAAATTGTCGTTCCGTTTAATATCTGAAACGTCTGGATGGTTTTTGACGAGACTGTCACTGTGAGAGAGTTGATGATATAAGAATATCAATCAAAAGATATAGAAAATTTGCGGCACTCGCGAGGGAATTAAAACCTACAGAGTATTTCTCGTGAACTCAGAATCTAGGAATTCGGTACGAAGCAACGTCTTATAGCACGGATTAAGGAAAAATTGCGAGAAGCATGAATTTTTTTGTTACATCATATAAAAAGCCGCTTATACTTCAAATTTTCGACACTCGCGAGCGAATCAAAACCAACAGGGTATTTCCTGTGAACTCAGAATCTTGGAATTTAGTACGAAGTAACGTCTTATAGAACAGTTAAAGGAAAAATTGTGAATTGTAACGCGGGCGAAGCCGCGGCCAAAAGCTATTCATATAATATACGCACAGGTTTGTACGGCACCCTCGGTGCGCGAGTCCGACTCACACTTGGCCGGTTTTTTTAGACTAGCTCCACCCCGAGGCGTTATTCGCGGGGTAATCGTAACAACAATAGCACGTTCCCATATTCGGAAAGTTCCAGACTTAATATAGTCAAAACAAAGTTTTTATAAATGAATTCAATGTTATATACCTACTTGACATTATGACCTAAGATAAGATATCATACATCGACTTTTGACTACGATGAACCTATTGTCTTTTAATTTAAATATATCTATAAAACATTGATAACACAATAGTATTAATTCTGTTTTCGCAAACTCACTGAACTTAACATCACTAAAAATGAGTTTTGTCCGGCAAACCGACTATCTAAATATTAAAGATCGACTAAAATTAGATATGTCACAATAAAAATTTACGTACATAGAAAAATAGCAATTTGGAAACCGCGTCACTAAAATAAGAGGATAGAAAATAACTTTAGAGAAATTTCAGGTCAGTTACGAAACATAGGGAACATGCATGTTGTTTTTTATTTCTTAATCTTATCATTTACGTCTCTATAACATAGAAAAAAATATGAATAGGCTTGAAAATACTTAAATTTTCAAAGTGAAATTTAAAACACTGACTATATTTGTGCTATTCAAACGCCGCCATTTTGCGCGCGCTTTTGACACCGCCAATGACGTCATTGTCATTTCGTGTTTGTTTTTATATTTAGTATTTCAGTTACTTTATACTTATTTATAGTTTTAATTGCTATAAAAATCATGGCAGAAGTAATTTTTTCTCACAAACACTATTAACACTGTAGTAATTTCTACACCGAAAATTTCGATGAAGTGACCATTGACGACACATTTGAATTTCCCTCCCTTAATTTTCACTTTACATTAAATATTTTCTGGGTTTAAATAATAACGAAATAAAAAATTAAGTTTTAAGTATATTAGAAAGACATTAAGAATCTAGAAAAAATATTTGAGGCAAATAAATATTTTATGTTTATGTATTTCTCGAAACTCATAAATTTACCCTGTTTTTAAACAGCTCAAAAAAAATACTGCATATTTTTCAACATTTCTTATTGATAATCTCTTTATATAGTTTTATAATGTTAAAGTAGATTAAAATTCTAAGAAACTTTAAGGAAGATATTTTTAAATGATTTATAAAATTTTATTTCTTGCGTTGTCATTTAAATATTTATTGAATTGATTTCATGAACCAACATTGCTTGTAACGGTTCTTAATACAGGAAAAAATGTAGATAACATTTATTATAACCTTCCTTTCTAAAACTCTAATGACCCGCGGGGAATATTAAAGACTGTTCTTGTTTTTTAATTATGAGCCTGTCAAAGTGACTGTACTGTACTTGATGGAGAGCATGAGCGGTGGTCACCATACTCATTGTGAATGCAGACATTGCAACAAAGCAGCATAGGTGGCCAATACTATAATAGCATATTGAGATACATCTGCATCATTGAGCCTTCGGTACTTACGGTGAACTTTAGGTTGCTCTTCTGCGAGAGGGTAGTACCGTCCCGGTCGAGCCAGCCCGTTCGTGATGAAATCAGCGTGACCTTACGACCTTGAAATGATGTTGGCGTTGATGATTATAAAAGTGAGTTTTGAAATGTATCTATAAATAAATAGTTCATGGCATTTGTCGGCAATTTATTGAATTAAAAATACTGAATAGTTTCTTTATTTACTATTCTCCATCCTAGACAGTGTTCATCGTCATTTTCTCCATCGAAAGCCACCATTGTCAGATGCAGGTCTATCCCAAAATTCGCCAAAAGCACCAATATCGTGCCTGTGCTGCCCGTATCCAGTAGTTTAATAGTGCCTTACGATATTAACCGCGTCTTTTGTTTATTGATATTAATTTTGTTGTAATTTATCTTTTTTATCTACATTTTAAAAATATATTATAAGTTACTCCTTATAATATCAGCTTTCTGCCAGTGAAAACCTCGTCAAAATTTATACAGTCATTTCAGATATTAATACAAACTGACAGCTAGACAAAAATTTAAAATTAATTATGTTATATCAGCATTGTATATACTCTCATATGAATTTAGTGAAAAACTGTTAATTTGAAATGACAAACGCAGTATCCGTTTGTAATTTTAAATTAACCGCTTTTCTATTTACTTGTAGATATAAATATATCAGCAGTTTTATTTATTTTATAAATAAACTAGCTGACTCACGCAACCTCGTTTACATCTGCCCGTAGCGTGATAATTTTTCCCCGTTTTTGTAACATTCTTCATTGGTGCTCCACTCCTATTGATCTTAGCGTGATGCTATATAGCACATAGCCATCCTCGATAAACGGGCTGTCTAACACTGAAAGAATTTTTCAAATCGGACTAGCGGTTCTTGAGATTAGCGCGTTCAAACAAACAAACTGTTCAGCTTTAAAATATTAGTATAGATAAGTCCATATTTAAGTTGTATACTAATTTAGAATTTCACAGGTTCAACATGAGTAGCTTCCACCTTCAGCTTGTTGATGAGAACTATGTGTTAAAAACAATACGTAGTTCAAACAACTTCCAAACTCTGAGCTGTTATTAAGTATTTCTATAGTCAGAAAAAGTCAATAACAATTTCGGCCCGACCATATTGATACTTTTAAAAGCGCGGGAGAAGTCTAGGAGGGTCAAGATTGTACCCTTGCCTTGGTCTATGGCTTCCAGTATGTTCTCTACAACATCGATAAAGCTGTGCCGGTGCTATGTCCTTTACGAAATTCTGATTGGTGGCTAGGCGACAGGCTATTTTCTTCCAAGTACTCAGTCAGCTGGTTGTATACCACCGTCTCCAAAACTTTGGACAATCTGGGAAGAAGACGATGTCCCATCAAGACGAAGTGCGAGCTTCCACAGGTCTGGCAAGGTAGAGGTAGCAATTGAGGTGTTTGGGGAGGAGCGATTGGGGAAGATGGACTTCAAAATTTCTTTGATGGTGAAACGAGGAAACGAGACAAAATTGAAAGCAAAAATGATAGAGTTCTGAGGTAACACGTACACAATAAAATTCAATCGAATTAGCAAGCTCCTACTTATTTGTAATCGATTAGAAATACCAATCGGTGCCTATAACATCACGCTTAACTGTGGATAATTGCGTCACTTAAAAGATTTTTTGTAGCATTTAATTATGTCAACATTTACAATAGTCATTTTGTGATAAATTTATAGTCTTTAAAATCGATGACGTCTACGATAGATCAAGGTTTTATGAATACTCTATTTCGCCCCAGAACTATTTTTTTATTTTTTTCAGCGAATGCTGATGATAAAGGGTGAAATTACCCAAAATCCTTCGCAAATAGGTGTTTACAATATAAAAAACAAGAACTACCAAATATTCCAATTTGTAACTGCAGCACAATAACGTTTTGAATGTACGGTATAACTCTAAATACAAAAATTAAAATTGTCTGTCTGTCTATCTGTCTGTTTGTTCCAGCTAATCTCTGGAACGGCTGGACCAATTTTGACGAGACTTTCACGGGCAGATAACTGATGTACTAAGGAGTAATTTAGGCTACTTTTTTGCCTTGCCCCGTGGTTTTACCCGCGGATGTTGACGTACAACACTAACAGCGAGTAACACCGCGGGACTCGGCTAGTTGTAGATAAATTTCATGTCAAGATTCTGAGTGTTTTATTCACTCTGCTATATATGTATATTAAAAGTATTTTAGGCGTGAATCGATTGTTTGTTACTTATATGTCGACGTAGGACAATAATCGTGAACATTTGGCATGATTCCATAATACCAAACTGATCGCACAATGGCTTTCTAAGAAATCATCCTTTGAATTATTAATTTAGCACTGGAATCTTATTGTTATGTTTGCGCGTTTCTATTCTCGATACCTGTCTATTGTGTGGTAACGCTCTAAAATAAAATAATTTTCGAATCCATTTAGATTTCGTGGAAAATTCGCGAATGTATTCTAAATACAAGATGAAAATCATAACTATAAAGTGCATGCAATTAATCTAGAAATGCAAGGTGAGTGGTTAACTACAGGTGAGTTCTACATCCCGTTAGCCCTGAAATGGCGCACCTTGCTATATGATTGGTCTCCTGCCCTATTAAAATTCTATCTTAATGCCTTCCAAATGACCCTCCCAGACCAAAGTAACCTAGTGAGATGGGGGAAAGCATCTGAAAAATCTTGCTATATGTGTGGTGAGGCAGTAGGCTAGACACTTACTGGTAGGTTGCAGGGTGCTGCTTGATAGGGGTTATTACTCACGCTGACATGATAGAGTATTAGAAATCATACGTGAAGCAGTAAGTCTTTCAGTGGCTAGAGCCCAAAAGTATTGACAATAAATACTGATACTGACTGCACGGTTGGTGATCCACGAATTGTTGTCCCGAGTCTGGATGTTCTTTGTGTCCGTTTCATGTCCGGATGTTTATTCCTAATGTGGGAGTTGTATAAAAAAAAAAAAAAAACTACAAATTAACATTATAAAGGAAGGTTTAACTACCAACGCTAAAAGCAAGCCCTTCTCAATCCTAGGTACCTGACCTGACTGGACTATTTTGATGGATACGTATGATAAGCACTATAAAATCCCAGAGGATGTTGGTGTTTCGCCATCCAGACCGGACATATTTCTCTTTTCTAGACACATTAAACATATAATACTAGTAGAGCTTACTGTACCGTGGGAAACCAACATTCCTAAAGACCATACAATAAAACTAAATAAATATTACGATCTAACAAATGAACTGAACAAAAATGGCTATGTGGTTAACTTACACGCGGTAGAAGTAGGAGCGAGAGGTATACCAGCTAAATCTCTCTGTAATCTACTGAAAGACCTCGGCCTGTCGAGATCTGCAGTAAGTTCTATTTTAGAACGAGTATCTAAGGCTGCACTAACAGGTTCCTACCAAATTTGGCTAGGTAGGGCGGGAAACTCAGGCAGTGAAGGTGAGCGTTGATGCGCATCTCAAAGGGGGCCTCCTTAAACCTACACCTGGGTCGCAAGTTCTGGGAACTGCTCTGGGTTGCTCCCCCTACCACACCATGGACCCGGCACCCGCACGGTGAATCCATGGAATGCTAAGAAGTTCGTCTTTCTTTTCTATTAAATAGTGTTAAGTTATCCCCATATTATATTATTACACATTGAAAGACCTTCTTACCCTCGGACAATAGAAGTTTGAGTACGTATCTATACTAATCTATACTAATAATAAAGCTGAAGAGTTTGTTTGTTTGTTTCTTTGTTTGAACGCGTTAATCTCAGGAACCGCTGGTCCGATTTGAAAAATTATTTCAGTGTTCGATAGTACATTTATCGAGGAAGGCTATAGGCTATATATCATCACGCTACTACTAATAGAAGCGGAGCACCAATGAAGAACGTTTCAAAAACGGGGGAAAATTTTCACGCTACGGGAAATAAAATGTTTTTTGTAATATAGACCCGAAAGTTTAATTTTAATTATTGTATACTATTGTAACATACATTTGCTCAACATTTAATATATAATAAGCTCTGTTTTTTTTATGGAATAGAGGGCAAACGAGCTGACGTATCACCTGATGGTAAGCGATTACCGTCGCCCATGGACTGTTACTGTTACAGTACATGGACAGTTAAGATACTGCCTTGTTGGCGCAGTGGTAGTTTACGCGACTGCAGTGGTCTCGGGTTCGATTCCTGAAATGTAATGTACGATTTGCAAATATTTGATTCAAAGTTTGGGTATTTTCTATGTATAATATGTACGTATTTATAAAAAAAGTATATATGTATTTACATCAGTTGTCTAGTACCCATAACACAAGCTCTGCTTAGCTTGGGACTAGATGACAGACGATGGTAAGCGATTACCGCCCCCCAAGGACACCCGCAACACCAGAGGCGTCACAAGTGCATTGGGGGCCTTTGGGGGAAGGGGAGGGAGATGGGAGGACGGGTTGGGGTATGGGTTTCCGGTACCCTCACTTGCTCGGTGGATTGCAAATAAAGATTTATGGCCTAATATAGATAGTTATTCCGTGAGGCTTCTGAAACTTACCTCTTCTATGGTAAGTAAAAAAGAGTTTCAACTTAAAAAGCTAAAATAAAAATGTAACATAAAAGCTTTCATTGCCACTCCCACATAATATATTTTAAATTATATTGGATTGTTCGAACATTGAACAAAATATTTGATAACTTTTGTATTTTCTTTTTAAAAGATTATTATACGTTTGACCTTTATATAAAAACATTTACCTACACAGCCGTGGGCTTACAGATCTATCCAATTACACGCTATTCTGCGTCTAAAATAACGTATTCTTTACGACCAAAAGTCTGAATAAATGGAATCCATCAAAAATGGTTGAAGTTAGCTCCGTCTACAAAATTCAATAAAAGATATTACCCGACTTCAAAAAAGGAGGAGGTTCTATGTTCCACTGTAAATATCTTTTTTATATATATGTTCAAAGATTACTCCGTCAATTGTAGGTCTATTTTGAAAATTATTTCTGTATTCGAAAGGGTATGATCCCAAGGTGGTCCCATTATCAAAACATTAGGATCTGATGATGGGACGGGATGATGGGAAACCTTAAAATTTTATAGGCACATACTATGTTTTTCATTTGTTTTCTAAAGCTATTCCGATTATTGCATCTGGTAGTCATAATTTCATGATGATGAGCTGATGATGGAAGATACAATTCCTTTACAGTTAGGAGTTCGAAGATAAATCTTTAAATGCCAGATGTATGTATGTGACCTGCAGTCGTATTCTTTCAAGTTATTTAGGTGAGCTGATGATGAGTACAACTCCTTAACAGTTAGGAGTTGGAAGATATTTTTTCTTAATTTCATACGTATCTTAAGATTTTTAACTTATACAGTTAAAAATCTTAAGATACGTGTACGATACGTACTTTAAAATTATTCAGGTGAGCTGATGATTGAAGGTAAAACTTCTTGACAGTTACGGATGAGAGGATCATTTTAATATCACCCGTACGTATAGATCCAAGTTTATATTCTTTCAGTTATTCACATGCGCTGATGATAGCAAGTAAAACGATTAGGGGTTAGACGATGAAGAAATATCATATACTAGCTGACCCCACGCAACCTCGTTTGCGTCTTCTATTGCCCGTTGCGTGAAAATTTGCCCCCGTTTTTGAAACATTCTTCATTGGTGCTCCGCTCCTATTAGTATTAGCTTGATGATATATAACCTATAGCCTTCCTCGATAAATGCACTATCCAACACTGAAAGAATTTTTGAAATCGGACCAGCGGATCCTGAGATTAGCGCGTAATTTGATTTCATATAGCTGAACCCCGCGGTGATACCCGCTGTACGACAATAACCGCTGGCAACGCCGCGAGGCGAAGCTACTATCTTCATAAATTGTAGCCCAGTGTAAAGTTTCATCAAAGTCCATTCAGTAGTTTTTGCGTGAAAGACCAACAAACATACTCACTTACTCAGAAACTTTCGCGTTTAAAATATTAGTAGGATAAACCAACATAGAAAGGTGAAACTAAAGATCTAAACACATGATGTTTTCCGAATCATATGAACAACTTGCCCATATAACGTTGAATAAATAAATCCAATAAATAAACATGAGTTTCAATGTTTCACGACATATTTTGTTAGGTTCATGGAATTGTATATTTAAACCGTTTCAAACTAATGAATGCAAACTAAAATTTATTATATTATTATATCTACAAGTTTCGCGAACAAAATTTCCATTCAGTTTATGTTTAACCAATTTCAGAACTCCTATTTTTCGTGTTTAAATAAATCTATACTAATATTATTCGAAATTAATTCTGTCTGTCTGTTACGCTTCACGGCTGACGGGCATGGTTGCTTCAGTGAGTATCTGAATAAGATCGGACGCAAGGAGACGGCACAATACCACCACTATGCAGCCGACATGGACTCCGACCAGCATACGCTAGCTAGAGGCTGCCCGACTACGTTAAAACTTTTGATATTTAATAATATTTAAATAGCAAATGTCACCCGGGCTATCATTACAAATCTATAATAAATAAACTGCCAAAAATAATGATCTCTCCTAGCCAATCACGGCCACGGCGGCCTGTCTCAATGGAGTCCAGCCAACTACGCAGGAGATATTATAGTACACAAGTGTGCACGCAAACACAGGTGCACTCTCTGTCCCCTCTCTCTCATAATCCGATTGGGACGGTTAACCGACATGATCGGGGAGATATCAGGCGCAGCTCCGTCAGCTTTACGTGCTCTCCGAGGTACGGGGGTTCAGACCCCAACTTCCAAACTCCGAGCTGCTATTAAGTTATTTCTATAATCAGAAAAACTCAATAACACTGTAGGCCTGACCCGAGATTCGAACCCGAGACCTCTTGATCGGCACTCGCATACGTTAGCCGCAAGACCAACGTTGTAACGACACTTTTTGCTATAGTAAGCTATTGTCAGCCGTGCGGCGTGCGCATGTGTCTCTGTCTGTCTCTCTCTCTCTCTCTTATAGAAAGCAAGCCAGATATATTCGTTTCGTCTTTCTATTTCGAACTTCGTTCCATCCGGGTCCCTTGACACCTCTCAAGTTTTTTTCATCGAATAGTGCTTCAGACTCCTATGCTAGAGGTAGTGGTTACCATCCCAAGGAAAGACAAATATTTTATCTATAA
Organism: Spilarctia lutea; assembly: GCA_916048165.1. Lineage (NCBI taxonomy): Eukaryota > Metazoa > Arthropoda > Insecta > Lepidoptera > Erebidae > Spilarctia > Spilarctia lutea. The sequence continues at coordinate 16,418,628 of OU696479.1, forward strand.
CTAACTTTTGGCCGCAGCTCTGCTCGTATGTTATAGCGGTACAGAGAAACCTATGTCCTTTCTCAAGAATCAAAGTATTTCCATGTCAACTTTTCTTTTTTTTTTTTTTTTTTAAGACAACTCCCGCATTAGGAATATACATCCTGTGTCGCGGGGGACTTTACAAACATACATGTGACGGACACAAGAACACCAAGTGATGTCCCACGTGGGATTTGGACCCACGGCACTTGGCGCAGTAGAAAGCGGCGTAGTGACCGCTTAAACCACTGGGCCAACCGTGTAGTGCAGCAATATCATTGAAATCGGTGCTGCGATTTAGCCGTAAGCTTAACAGACTGACTTACTTTCTGATTTATAATATTAGTAGGATATATATGTATTTAAAATATGAAAGTACGTTTATCAGCAGTCTAGTTCCCACAGTACATGCACAGATTATATATGATATACCGTGTGTAAAAATATTGTCACTTTAAGATAAAAAGTTATTGAAATACTTTAAAAAATTCCACAACCGTACTATCTTTAGAGTTTTATCTAAAGCTTATGAATAAATAACGACAGTAGGCATAATGAGTATCAATTTTACAAGTTAAATTTACATCTCAAGGAACCCGGATGGCTGTTAAAATGATCATATACGATTCTCAGAAGCGTCAATACTTTTAATACGACTTGTACGTATGTTATATCATAATACACTTCAATTTATGTACACAATATCTTATCGCAAGTTCTTCGAAACGACCATTCAATCTCATTCGTTCAATGTTGGCGTCATAATGGATTCCCCGAAATGCCGAATCTCTATAGAAATGATTTAATAGGTTATGGATTATTAATATTATCACAGTTAAGGAGCGCAGAAGTTGGCGTTCACCGTTAGTTAAACACGTATAGTGTCGATGTAGAGTTTTTGTAAATAAAAATGTGGATCTGGCATGAACTTGATGACCTCAAAGTGACCTACAGTGACCTTTGGCGGTTGCTTGTTTGTAGAGGAAATTGGGCAAATGTGGAACAGTACTTTTCTGGGTATGGATCGGACAACTAAATATAATTTCATGGTAAAAAAGCGGAGGGTGCCGTTAAAGATATCTATACTAGTATTATAAAGCTGAAAAGTTTGTTTGTTTGGTTAAACGTGCTAATCTCAGAAGTTGTCTGGTTCGATTTAAAAAAATCTTTCATTGTTAGATAGTTTAGTTATCGAGGAAGGCTATAGGCTATAAATCATCACGTATTGACCAAAATGAGTGGAGTAGCAACAAGAAATGTTGCGGAAACGGAAAAAATTTTTGCTTTTGAGAGCTTCCAAAGCGTGCACTGCGCAAATAGATAAAGTAATATATTAATAATAATATTGGAGAGAGAGAGAGAGATTAGTTCTCTTTTTTAGTTCGGCTAGTTACGAATTTTTACAGCAAAAGCGTGATTTGCCCATCTATTATTAATTTTCAAAGCAAATTACAACACAGTTGTCAAACTGACCATGTGTCAGAGAAAATGTAAATATCATTCGTATGTTGGACAGATGTTTTATATAATATTGATATCTAATCGCTGTTATGTAACATAATCGGGTTTAATTCTGTGATTAAATGAATCGTGCGAATAGTGAAAAATATTAAGACAGACAGTCCACAACTGTGCGATTTTCCCGATACTTTCTGCCTCGGACAACGAAACTGTGGAATGAGTAGTCGCCTGCGGTGTTCCTGGACCAATACCTTCAAACCTTTTAAGAAAAGAGCGTACTCCTTCTTTAAAGATCGGCAACGCACTTGTTACGCCTATGGTGTTGCGGGTGTTCAAGGGCGGCGGTAACCGCTTACCATCAGGCGATACGTCTGTGGCGACTTCCACATATAACACAACAATAACCTACTACAGCGCCATCTACCGAAGATACACTGAACTACGAAGTAACGCACTATACGGAGTAACTACAAATCCTGAATCGCGAAATAAATAGTTCTCGTGCCGATTATCATATATACAACATCCCAACATCAACTGTTGGGCAGGCATGAACATCTCGCCTGGTCGGAGGATCCTCCGTTTGTGTTGGAGGGACATGATAAGTGGCAGTGTCAGGTTGGACTCGAACCGATTAAAACCGCACACCGTCTCGGGTACTAGGTGCCGGGGAACCAGGTGCATCCTAGAATGAAAAAAACCCTGGAACCCTGACGTACTTCGGGCCACCTACGCTTTGTAGACCCCCCTCCTATGTGGGAACCCTTATGTTCCCGCTACTGTCCCCCAGGGCGCGCACGCTCCGTAGCGTCCGCGCCGCCACCCGGGCCTGCTTCTGCTAGGGTGACAGATGGCCTCATCTGTCACCCTCAGGCTTGCGCTTATAGTAGACGGAGATCGTTCTACGATCTCGCTCGTTTGCCCCCCTATACAATAAAAAAAATATATAAGATAACCTATATTTTGCTTTAAAAATTGCTTTTCTAATCTTAATGTTCATCTTCTTATTAATGAATATGATTATAATTTAAAAACTTAAACACACTCTACTCTACTCTACCAAACCCGTCTGACCGCTATGGTATAGCAGGCTATAACCCCCTTTGTAAGGAGAGGCGATCCAGCAGTGGTATCACAAAGTCTGTTTTTGCCCACTGTCCTGTGATATTATAACTATATTTCTCTATTGTATTAACAGAAAGACATTAATAGCTACAATTCTAGGTACAGTAGAGTAGGTGCTAAAATAGATGAAATAAAAAACGTATATATATATATATATATACGTTTTTATTTATATATATATATATATATATAGGGACATATGTATTTCGTATTGTAATAAATAGCTCTTTACCGGGCATTGACCTAATGTTAATCGTAATGTTAGGAACAATTAGGTATATTATCTATCGAATTGACTAAACAACAGTAGGTATTTTATTACCAGGTTAACATCACCAGCCTCTAATGGTTCCGTGCATTCTAATGGTGGGAATACACAGATTTAGAACTTGTTTTTTGTTTTTAAAAGATGTTTTCAGCTAAGAAACTCCTGCATTAATAATGTGTGTCGCGGGGGACTTTACCAACATACATGAAACGGACACAAAGCACATCCAGACTCAGAACAACAATTGTGGATCACACAAATTTTTGTTCCATGTGGCATTTGAACCCACAACACTTGATGCAGTAGGAAGCGGCGTGACGACCGCTTAAACCACTAGGCCAACCGTGCAAACTAGTCACTAGTTACAAGTAAATATTACAGCAGATACAAAGTTTCACGACTCCTAGTCATCCTATTGGTGTCGCAAGAGGCGACTGCTTCGTTGATACGCTAGCTGCCCTAGTCATCCTATTGGTGTCGCAAGAGGCGACTGCTTCGTTGATACGCTAGCTGCCCTAGTCATCCTATTGGTGTCGCAAGAGGCGACTGCTTCGTTGATACGCTAGCTGCCCTAGTCATCCTATTGGTGTCGCAAGAGGCGACTGCTTCGTTGATACGCTAGCTGCCCTAGTCATCCTATTGGTGTCGCAAGAGGCGACTGCTTCGTTGATACGCTAGCCGCCAGGGCTAGCGTATGCAACTGCCAGTCAAGACATCTCGGGTTCGATTCCCGAGTCGGGCCAAAGTATGTATCGTGTTTTTCATATATGAAATTCTTATCAACCAGCCCGGAGTATGGAAGATGGCGGTGTTAGGCGCCCGTACATCTAAGAGCACGTTAAGTCGTCGGTCCCGGTGGCTATGAACATTTATGGTAATCGTTATTGAGAAGTCAGTGCCCTCAAATATACTGAAGCTAGTTTCAACTTTCGAATTCAGTTCACCCTCAGTGTTGTGGAGGTCAGATGCCGGTCGCTTCGTGGAAAAACTGATATTCAGGTAAAACAGGTGGAACCTAGTAGCCGACCCCTAATAATCTTAGGATAGGGCTAGAAAGAAAAAGGTATCGCAGGAGGCGACTAAGGGAGCAATCTAAGCATGACAACATTTAAACTGGGTACAATAACTTAGTAGTCCTTACCCCGGGATGTACCTCAGTCGTGAGGTACGGCAGAGAGGACTCCAGAAGCGTTCGTTCCTGGAGCTCTTCCCGACTGCCGAGGTTAGTAGCCGCGGGTAGACCGATTCGTCGGGAGTCCCACACACGCCATTCATATGACCCCCCACTGAGTTTATGGTGCAAAAAGCATTTCCCCGTAAGAGATAATACGTCCACAATAGTTCGTTCATTCATTCGAATTGATTGTGACTTTATAGATAAGAATAATTCAGGTGACAGAGATATAATATTTTGTTATTATTATTATTATATTTGACTGCCTCGGTGGCGTAGTGGTAGCGTATGCGACTGCTAAGCAAGAGGTCTCGGGTTCGATTCCCGGGTCGGACCAAATGTTTGTATGATCTGCAAATATTTGTTTCGGAGTTTGGGTGTTTCCTATACATAATATGTATGTATTTACAAAAAAAAAGGTATAGAAGTATTTATATCAGTTGTCTAGTACCCATAACACAAGCTCTGCTTAGCTTGGGACTAGATGGCGTTGTGAGTTAGATGTCCAGAATATTTATTTATTTGTTTATTCTATTGAATTTGTAGAGGAAATACACCAGACGCAGAATACAATAAAAGATAAAGATCGCATAGTTAACGAATTTCGACCATATTTAATTCATTTTTAAGTATAATTATGTCCCGAAGTCCCGTCAAAATCCCGAAACAAACTGACAAAAATTTTAAAAATTGCTTTTATGATGAAATGACAAACAGACACGCCGTTCCAGAGATTACCCGGAACAAATAAACAAACATTTTTAAAATTGCTTTTATGTGAAATTGTGAACATACGCTTCAATTTTATTTATTTGTATACCAGTATATTAATTAAATAATTCTAATTAATTTTCACATAGACAAGTTAAGTGTAAAAGAAATATATATGTATATTAGTTCTCGCTAATATTGCTTTGATGCATATTGTCGGACACTGATTGTTATCATAATACATTGACGAATAAAACGCAAATTCATTACCAAGATAAACGATACGATCTGATATGAATTTCGGCTTCTTTATCTATAAACTCCTCCAATTTTAAGATAAAATAAATAAAAACCCAGCTACAGATTACATATGTAAAAATTAACAAGAAAATATATAAAAATCCGACCAAATGCGTGTCAGCCATGCATAGAATAGGGTTCTGTAGTCACCCAAAATGGCTCGTGGATTTAGATCGCGAAGTTGGTATTTACTGTAATGAACAATATCCCACGTCGTAAAAAATGTAATCACTTTGAAATATGACCATGTAGCATTGAACTATTAGACATTTGAAAGTAAACATATGCATGTCTCACTTATACGCGTTACAAGGTCAATAAGGTCACTATTATTAGACAAAGACAAAGCATAAACATCACAAAAAAAATTACCTACATATTTTCATTGCACGTGCAAAAGTAGCTATGTATTTTTTACACACTTTACAGGAGACGAAAAATGATTTTCTCAAAAAATGGGCCAAGTATTTAAATAATTTAATCTTACTTTGATACATATAACAAATTTACTTGGTTTTAAATTAATATTGAATAGATAACATTATGAATCATGCTAAAATTTTACATAAATGGTGAATTTAACACATAAAGTTATTTATTTCAAGTCTCAAATACAAGCTATGTGCATTTAGAGCATATAACTACTTTATAATTCTATGGAACCCTAAAAAATTGGCTGAACGACGAACGATGATAGTATCTAATCTTTTTAGAAATAAAATTTTAAAACATATTAATTTAAAAAATCAATAATTTAAGTATAATTATGTAGCACTAATTTCATTTTATAGTATTGCTCTAATACAAGTACAGCACTTTGTATATCCATTGACACTACAATCACATCCTCTGAAATTTGATCAATCCTGTTTCTGCTGCTCGAGCCTCATCTTTTTTTATAACCCCTTGTTTCTAACCAACACAAACATCACACTGATCTTTGCGCGGCTTAAAAAGAGATTTTCTTATTTTTTTAAAATTTCCTGAAACTTTTTTCTCCATACTGCATCTATATTATTAGTTTGAAGTATAAACCGAATGCATGTGGCTAAAAGATTCAAAATCCTTTTCAACATTTATCCTGGAACTGTTTACTCGGCAGTATTGGTTTGTAATTTTAGAAACACACAATCAAGCCACTTATGAAGAGAATCAGATTTGTGCGCCCTAGAAATAGTTCCTGACGTGTTTGGGACCTTATCTATTCTTCGAACAGGGGTCCCTTTCTGAAACATTTAAAACTTCAAACCAAGTCTCGTCAAAAACAATTCCTTCCAAACACGATACTTGTTACGGTTAATAATAAATAATAAATAAATATTTCGGACATCTAACACACAACGCCATCTAGTCCCAAGCTAAGCAGTGCTTGTGTTATGGGTACTGGACAAGTGATATGAATACATATATACTTTTTTTTTGTAAATACATACATATTATACATAGAAAACACCCAAACTCCGAAACAAATATTTGTAGATTACACAAATATTTGGTCCGACCCAGGATTTAAACCCGAGACCTCAAGCACAGCAGTCGCATTCACTACTACTGCGCCACCGAGGCAGAGGTTAATCCCTAGTAAATAGCAATAATACCCAATAGATTTTCTCTGTAGATCTGTAGAAGTTTTTCTTTATCTTAATATCGTTCTTACCTGAACCAGTTCGTTTATGTATGATGTTTTGGTGTCCCATGTTGATAGTTGGTAAAAGTATTTGAAACAATTGTTTCTGATGTCCTCATTTATTGCAGCCCACGATTAACTCCTGTCTTATTTCGTTTCTGTCCCGTGATTGCACGGCATTACAGGCGCGATCAAATCTAAGCCGTCTGACCGTATCTAAGCGAATGGATTATAAGTTGACTCGCCTATCGATCTAGTGACCTAGTGGATAGTGACCCGGGCTGCTAAAACAGAGAGGTTGTTGGTTCAATTCCTAACCAGGACAAATGTATCAATGACCACGATGGTTGGTTTGTTGTGTCTGGATGTAATTTATCAAAATATGTATGTACTCGTATTTAGAAATAGATGCCTTATCTGAGATGTGTAAAATATTAATTATGAAATATTTATAAATAGTGATGTTCTCCTAGCCGATTACGACCACGGTGGCCAGTTTTAACGGAGACCAGCCAACTACGCAGGAGATATTATAGTGCACAAGTGTGTGCGCAAACGCAGGTGCACTCTGTGTTCCCTCTTTCTCATAATCCGATGGGTCCGTTAACCGACACGATCGGGGAGAGATCAGGCGCAGGACCGGCAGCTTAACGTGCTTTCCGAGGCACGGGGGTTCAGACCCCAACTTCCAAACTTCGAGCTGTTATTAAATATTTATATAATCAGAAATAATCAATAACACTTTTGGCCCGATCCGAGGTTCGAACCCGAGACCTCTACCTATGCCATACCATATGCTAGACCAATGAGGCAGCTTATAAACAAACATGATACTATATTTTGTATTCTTTTTGTACTTGGAGGTCCACATTTCTAGCGGTTAGAAGTCAAAATAAGACGTCAGTTAACTCATGGAATTCCCGTTTTTACAAGCTGTATGCGAAGAGTTGTTATCAGATCACGCGGTTCCAAAGCAATAATACAAGTTCTGTTAAGAGTACAGACAGACTGGCACCTTATCAACTAGATTATTTCATGATAACCTGAGTTTCTGAACATTATGTGATAAGAGAGTACTGCTTCTGCGAGTAGTTTCCCCGAATATTAATCTGCAATCGATATGCGTTCGCGGAAACAGCGGTTAACAAACTGTCAATGTCGACGGGAACAGCCTTGACAGGAATTCTGAGAGCGTTATCATTTCATTTTTATCAATCTTTACACTGGCACTCAAACTTTGTAACTTTGACGAATGGCAAAATGACCACTATAACAGTATTTTTAAACGGTTTTATTTAGCTTGACTTGTTTGTTTGGGTCAAATCTAATAATTGAAATTTGACCCCCGTCCTGTTGACAGACTGATCTAAAATTTGGCACCCGCCTTTAGTTTTGGTTACAATATAATTAAATAAATTATGTTTCATTGTAAATCCAAGATGGTCGCCTCTATAAATTGGCGGTTTATAAATTTTATCACGAATACCTTAATATGGGTATCAAATGTACGGTTTGACTAGTAAAACATAGTTCATTATGAAAAACAACTATACAAACTATAAAGTCGTTGGGCTCGTGTTTTCATCCAGTCAACTCAGTTTACGCTACGCCCAATGATTTTAATTTTTTGTCTTATCAATGCCTTAGATTGATGAAGGAGAGGGGTGTGATGACTGAAAAAAAAATGTATTTTTTTTTTGTGAGGAATGGAGCGACACATTTTGTAATCCACTGAACAGAGAATAACGTATATTCCTTTGTTACGTCTGTAAAGTCCCCCGTGATGCAGGATATATTTCTATTACGTGAGTTGATTTTCTAAACAACAAACAACAATAAGTAGAGTTAGTCTTGTGTTCGCAATAGATGACATCATCGTTCCGTTTTTCATGCAAAAGGGGTAAATCCCCCATGCGTGTAAACGGGGGATTTTAACATAATGAACTTTGAACTAAGCATAGTCTGAACAATCTTTATTTATTCAATATTGTTTAAATATTAAGTCAGAATTTATGTGAAGAAAATCAAATATAAGACTTAGGTAAAATTAATTTCTAACAAAGATCCTTTACGGGTTCTTCCCCTGGCCTCAATTAATGTGAAGAACCTTTGACTTTCTTTTGATGGCAACTTTGAATCTTTTGACTGTATTGACTTAGGCAGTTTTCATTCAGTCGGGTTCGACACCGCCCGGCGCGTTGGGGTGACTGCCTGAGGGGGTTTCCAAACGTAAAGATAAAATAATTAACATTTAGTTACTGAATATAAAAGCTGATCTTAAAGTTTCTTGTGATACAGAATATCTTTCTAGTTCTAGAGTGGGAGTTGCATTTATTACATGAAAGTATTTTACTGAATATGACTGTAAGGTTGACCTAGTAGTTTAAGCGGTGGCCCTGTTATTCCATGGGCCCCGTCGTGGTCCACCCCCCGGCGCCTCCATCGAAGTCAACTCGGTCCTCGTACCGGTTCGGGCCCAGATGAAGTATCTGGGCCTGATCCTCGACGGTAGGTGGCTCTTCGACGAGCACTTCCGACAGCTTTCCCCAAAGCTGGTCGACGCTGCCTCCGCCCTTGGGCGTCTTTTGCCCAACTTGGGTGGAGCCAGCGTCGCAACAAGGAACCTCTTCACGGGGGTGGTCCGGTCGATGGCCCTATATGGGTCACCGGTGTGGGTCCCGGCTCTGACCGCCCAGAATAAGGCACGCCTTTGGCGGCCTCAGAGGGTATTGGCGGTCAGAGCCATACGCGGATACCGCACCGTGTCGACGGAGGCGGCGTGCGCCTTGGCCGGAACACCCCCGTGGGATTTGGAGGCGGAAGTGCTCGCCGAAGTTTATCGGCGAGCGGCTGAATATCGGGCGGAGTACGGGTATCGTGCTCCGCCCGAAGAGGTACGCGAATGGCGTGAAGCCGCTCGCCGAGCCACGATGGCTCGTTGGTCTTCCCGGCTGGAGGCTCCACGCGCTGGCTTTGCCACCGTGGAGGCGCTCCAGCCGGTCATCCTCGAGTGGGCAGGGCGGCAGCACGGGACTCTTTCCTTCCGACTGACGCAGGTGCTTTCCGGGCACGGTTGCTTCGGGAAGTACCTGCACTCGGTCGCTAGGAGGGAATTGAGTCCCGCCTGCCACCACTGCGACTGCAGTGAGGACTCGGCCCAGCATACGCTGGAGTTCTGCCCCGCTTGGGCGGAGCAGCGCCGGGCCCTCACTGCAGTCATCGGAGGAGATCTGTCGCTACCGGCCGTCATACGCTCCATGGCCGGTGGCGACAGCAGTTTTACCGCGGTCGCATCCTTCTGCGAAGACGTAATTTCGCAGAAGGAGGCGGCGGAGAAGGCCCGGGAGGAAGATATCCACTCGGACCCGATCCGCCGCCGGCGAACCGGGCGGCGGAGGCGCGCCCATCTGCGCCTCATGCCGCCCTGAGTGTGGCCGCGGATGGACGGGATGGGTTTTCCCGTCCATCCGCTTTAGTGGCCAGCCGCGAAGGGGCGACGTACGCGTGTGCCGTGCGTCGCCTAAATTGAGATTTTTTCAAGAAGAAGGTGCCCGCTTCAGTGCGGGCAGGCGCTGGGAGGGGTCCGGTTTGCGTTAATAACAGCGATCCCGGACCCCTCCCTTCTCAGGCGCAGAGTTGGCACACCGTGTGGTTTTAGTCGGTTCGATTCCGACACACCGCCCCGCCGCAAACCCCGGCGGGGTGACGGCCCGAGGGGGTTTCCACACGTAAAAAAAAAAAAAAAAAAGTAGTTTAAGCGGTCGTCCCGCCGCTTGTTACTGCGCTAAGTGTTGTGGGTTCAAATCCCACATTAGCCCACATGGAACAACACTTTGGGTGATCCACAAATTGTTGTTCTGAGCCTGGGTGTTCTTTGTATTCGTTTCATGTATGTTTGTAAAGTCCCCTCGACATAGGATGTGTATTCCTATTACGGGTTGTCTTTTTGGAACAAAAACCAAAAAGAAATGTAGACATCTCCTGTCACACTGTTTGCAATCAAACTTCGAAACGGCTTGACTGATTTTTATATGTATTTTTTATTGTATATTTGGTCTGAGAATAAGCCGTTCTCTCCATAATGTATTTTGTTTTTCTTATGATTTAGCAACACAAAATTTTCAACCTTCTGCCTGGCAAAACAACATTTGCTGAATAGTTTAGAACCACTGGCCTGATTATAAAACACGTTTATAAGTGGTAATACTACGAATATTGTAGTTCTATTTACTTCGCGGTATCGATATCGTGTTATCACATTGTACCAGAATCTCAGCGTTATACTGCTGTAGACATACTAACGCCAGCCATTTGTAAAAAAACACAACAAAATAAATATTCGGCAATCTTGTAACTAGAAATGGTACAAATCTGATTTGAACAGAACGGCCCTATTGCGACTGTGGCGGCGTCCACATACAACATAACATACTGCAGCGCCATCTACCGAAGTTACACTGAACTACGAAGTAACGCACTACACGGAGTAACTACCAATCCTGAATCGCGCAATGGAGGTTCTCGCGCCGATTGTCAAATGTACAACGTCCAAACATTAACTGTTAGGCAGTGGCCCGCCAGGCATGATCACCTCGCCTGGTCGGAGGATCCTCCCTTTGTGTTGGGTGGAGCATTACACCCGTTCCCCCACACGACATTTGATTGTAGTCGGTCTGGGGCTACGGGAGATGGACTGCAGACATATAGATAACATTTATTCAATACTAGCTACGCCCCGCGAAGTTATCCGCCATTGGTGTGGTAAAGGTACAAGAACAACCGCGAGTAACACCGCTGAGCCTAGTTAGTTTTCCATATAACTTTTCCTCTTGATTCACTCTATCAATTGCTGAAAACTACATTGAAATCCGTTGAGTACTTTGAAACGCAATAATAATAATAACATCAGCGTCACGATGATGTGCAGCGTTTTTGTTGAAGCAGAGGAGAGAGCGATTGAGACCGATTAAGAGAGAGTGAGAAAGGGCGAATTTTAATTTAATATTAATTATCTGAGATTTTAAGTAAGATTTATTCGTATTAAAATGTAATTATAACACATAATATGCACATCATTGCCTACGTTATGAAATTTACCATTACTTTAAGTACGTAATTTATCAAGAAATACTTAGATACATATTGGAGAAATTATGTGATATATATGTATATTATGATTTTTTCACACATTTATATATCAATATTTCCATTCATATTATCAAATATGTAACTTCTACACATTCACTATCACTCATAAACTATCACACATGTATTTATGCACTTATAACATAACACATTAACTTAGAAAACACTAAACTTTCACAATAAAACAAATATTTACATTTAACAATAACAAAAGCCCGCCAACACGGACCTCACGCGTCGATTCAACGGTCCGGCTCCCGTTCGCGTGACGTAATTAACTCCTAATTAAAGAGGAGGTTTTGGCCTATTACACCACCGTGACCAGACGGGAAGGAATAGGATTTGTGTCAAGTTTTTTTCTTATTACATATATGCTTCCTCAGTCGCCTCTTACGACACCCATGGGATGAATAGGGGAAATGGAACTCCGTATTCTTAATTCGTTATCGTACGGAGAATTTGCGTTCCTAACACATTACAAAAAAGGTATCAATTAAAGGAAAAATAATTTCTTTTTCAATCCGATTATGTACGAAATTATTACATAATCTTCTAAGAAATGCGTGTGTTTATACGTATATAATAGCGGAACATACATAAGTAACCCACGCTCAGAATAAACAGGATATAAGGTTTCTGTACTGACGAAAATTAGTCCTTTATGTACTAACAAATTCCTCGAAATCCAAATGTATGTTCAATTATATTGAATATAATTGGTTGGGGCTTCATCATTGTGAGTTTCATGGCTTCACGTCTGAAGGTTCTGGAAAATATATATTAATACCACTACTAGGAAACATTTCAATGTTAATCGAATTCGGAAAAACGACAAGAACTCTCGTGAAAATGACATTGTATTTTATGGCTATATACAGTTTCATAGTTGAGTAGTCAATGGTGCTAATTTTGTTGCTGTCGTCACTAAATTAAAATGAACTAAAAATTTGTTGTTGGATTATAAACTTTATTTTCAATTGCTTATAGGCCATTTTTTATATCTCAAATCTTAGCTGTGTTTAGTTCAGTACCAAATAAACGTTACTCAAAGACACACACTTGTTCATTACTTGAAAAGAAAAATTTACTTGGTAATTTTTTTTTGCTATTCTTGTGTTGGACGTTTAAAAAGTGTAACGTGTGACGTAAAACTTGACATGTCGCACTAAACTTAGATGTCGTCTAAAAACATACCAGCAAAATTACTTACATTATTTTAAATATATTTTTTACATATAGAATTTGTTTTTTTACTAATAACAGCTAATAAACAAGCGTGAATATAGTAAAAGCTTAGATGGAAAAATGAAAAATGTACATATTTCATTTTGTAAAAAAATAAATTGAAGTAGGTATATAATCCAACAACAAATAGTGAATTTTGGTTTAGTGATGGCAATAATAGAATTAGCCTCAATATTTTTTTTATGACAAAGTTTGTCAGAAACTGTTTATTTAATGGAATACTTAGTATTTGTTACCAGACTCCTCCGAAACGGCTGGACCGATTTTTATGAAATTTTGTGTGCATTTGGTATTGGTTATTGGCATTGGGTAGGTCTGAGAATCGGCCAACAATTTTTCATACCCCTAAATGATAAGGGTGACCCAATCTTTTTTTTTATTATTTTATGGCAATTCTACGTTTGCAGGGTCAGCTAGTATTTGTATAGATTTGACAGAGGCCGCGTTTATATTATTTAATATTTTAGAAATCGTCTTGATATATTTAGAGGTATCATTTACATACCATAGGTCGGCTAGATCTGCACAATTTCGTCGGAGTCTTTAAAATAAATAAATAAATATACCGGACATCCAACACACAACGCTATCTAGTCTCAAACTAAGCAAAGCTTGTATTATGGGTACTAGATAACTGATATAAATCCATAAATATTTTTTTTGTAAATATGTATATACATTTTATACATAGAAAACACCCAAACTCTGAAACAAATATTTGCAGATCATACAAACATTTGATCCGACCCAGGAAACGAACCCGAGACCTCAAGCACAGCAGTGACATATGCCACCGCTGTGCCACCGAGGTAGATGATACTTGCCCGTTTGAGCAATATTCTTTACTCGGCTCTCTTATTGGTGGTAGCGTGATTTAATATAGCCTTCCTCAAAACATGGATTATCGAAACTGAAGATTCAGTGTCGTCAAATTGATCTAGTTGTGATTAATTTTTAGAAAACTTACTAAATAAAATTAAAGCGTGACTTGACTGCCTCGGTGGCGTAGTGGTAGCGTATGCGACTGCTAAGCTTGAGGTCTCGGGTTCGATTCCCGGGTCGGACCAAATGTTTGTATGATCTGCAAATATTTGTTTCCGAGTTTGGGTGTTTTCTATGTATAATATATATGTATTTACAAAAAAAAGTATATAAGTATTTATATCAGTTGTCTAGTACCCATAACACAAGCTCTGCTTAGCTTGGGACTAGATGGCGTTGTGTGTTAGATGTCAAAAAAAAAAGCAAAACAGTCATCCAGATGCTATTATATTATTAATTAATGTAACTACTTTCGTAGTAAATATTACATAAATTGTTTTCTATTCACTCTCAATGTTCAGTGTGTTTTTTCCGCAATGTATGGTATAGTTTCACAAGCTAACCATTTATTTAAAACCTTTAATATCTCACTGAGGACGGATGGAAAGGAATTAGAAAAACATTTAAGCATTAAGTAATTGAAAGTCTTATCAAAAGAAACAAGCAGTTTCCTACGAAAAAATACGTTTCCAAGTAAGCAAAACCGCAGGAAGTAATTTGTAGACCCTCGAGTGTCATTTGCTTGGCCTTACACCGGATGCTAATCTCACAGGAACGCGATATCTTCCACGAACTTGGATTGGCCAATCAAAAGGTCCTAAGTAATAAAAACTGGGTTTCGCCGAACCCAAATTCGATTGAACCATTGAAATTACGCATCATTTTTAAACTCATGATGACTTCTCGGTATTTGTAACAGTCGGAAATTCTTCACGCATATCTAATACTATGGGAGTTGATTAAAAAGAAACGCTTTGTTTGTTGAATTGATACGCTGTTACCAAGCAAGCTTTATCATTGGTAATGTAGAAGACGAGTGTTTAACCCGTGAATTCTTAAAGCCAAATTTGTAGAAGAGCCGTTGAAGATTGACTTAGCCATTTGAAAACCAGCTGAGATCTTTTGCTTTTAGTTTCTTTAATTAGAGAATATATCTATCATCGCTTGCCCATCGTAAAGCTTTCATGAGAGAAAATTTATGAAATAAAACAGGCAGAGTCACGTCTTATAACAACTTATTTAATTAGTTTTTTTTTTTTTTTTTTTTCTTCTGTTTTTATACCGCTCCGTGGCAATCTGTTAAAATGTAACAATAAGCCACTACTCTGTCCGATATGTTGCATCTGTTAGAGCATTTTTAAGTTTGGTAGGACACCTCTCATATAGGTGTCTCAATCCAGCCTGACGAATCTCTCCCGCAGAGTTGAAACACTATGTCTTTTCAGTCTTCTGTGTTGGAGACCTCCTTCTCCGCTCAGTCCAATAGCAAGCTCATTTACATGATTTGAGAGTCTTTTCTGGTAGTTGTTGCTATACGTCATGATCTCCTGTTTAACAGTTGGTAGTTTTAGGTCATAATATAAGTACTTATTACTTATGTATTGTGGAATGTCAAAGATGGTTCTGAGGGTTTTGGCTTGAAAACGTTCAAGTATCTCAATATTGCTGTTGCTGGCTGTACCCCAGAGCTGAATACCGTAGGTCCATATAGGTTTCAAGATAGCTTTATATACCATTAACTTGCTATGGTTGCTCATCTGTGAGTGGCGTCCCATTACCCAGTGCATACTGCGTAGTTTTAAGTCTAGCTGCTTTCGCTTTGTCCATATATGTTTTTGCCATGTCAGCCTTCTGTCCAAATGCATACCTAAATATTTTGCATTGTCGTCTTGAGGAACTTCCTCATTATTGAGTGTTACAGGTGGGCACGTGTCTCTCCTGAGTGTAAATGTCATTTGTGTTGACTTGCTTTGATTTGCCTGAATTCGCCATGTCTTAAGCCATTCTTCAATTTTGTCAATATGATTTTGTAGGTGTTCTGATGCAGTTATTGGATTCGTGTGTGATGAAAGTAAAGCTGTATCGTCTGCATATGTAGCAACTATAGTCTTGTCTGTTGTTGGTAGGTCAGCAGTATATAAGGTATAAAGAACCGGTCCCAGGATGCTTCCCTGTGGTACGCCTGATTTAATCTCAAACAGGTCGGAAACATCTTCACGAAGCTTTACTTCAAAGCAGCGCTTATAGAGGTATGACTTTATCAATTGGTAGAACGAGTGAGGGAGCATCTTCTTAACTTTGTAAAGAAGGCCCTCGTGCCATACTTTATCGAACGCCTGGCTAATGTCCAAAAAAAAAGCTGAGCAATACTTCTTTTCTTCCAGCGACCTGCTTATAACGTCGACAATGCGGTGAACTTGCTCAGTCGTTCCGTGATGCTGCCGAAAGCCAAATTGATGATTAGGAATAATTTCATTTAGATGTACCCTCATTCTTTTGAGTATTATCTTTTCAAGGAGTTTACCCATTAACGGCAGAAGACTTATTGGTCGATAGGAAGTAACTTCATTTGGAGGTTTTCCTGGTTTGGGTAACATTATTACCTGCGCTATTTTCCACTGCCCTGGAAAATGGTGAAGACGTAGGCAAGCATTGAAAATACTTGCAATTGCAACCATTCCTTTCTTTGGGAGATTTTTCAGAAGAACGCTGTCAATTTTATCGTAACCAGGCGATTTTCCATCCTTCAACTGTTTTATTTCTCTCGCTACTTCAGTTGGGCTCGTATATTTTAATGGAAGACTCATTTGTTGTGCACTTTTGAGATACTGTTTTATTTTAGCGTCGTGCTCTGGATTTGATTCGGGGAATGGTTGAAAAACATTGTTGAGGTGTTCAGCAAAGATTGTTGCCTTCTCCATGTCTGATTTGGCCCATTTACCGTTGATACTTCTGATAGGAGGAATATGACTATTGGGGTGTTTAAATTTTCGTGTTGCCTTCCATAGGGAATAATTTGTGTCTAGGCTTGGAGTCAAGTTACTGAGAAACGCTTGGAGATTATTATTTGTAAAGCTTTTAATTAGGTCTTTCAATTCATTCGAAGATTTGTTGAATGCTGTTTTGTCTGCAGGATACCTAGTTTCGTGCCACACTTTTCTTAGATTACGACGTACTAAAATTTTGTCTTTGATCAATTTCGGGTATTCATTAAACATTCGAGGAATATAGCTTTTTTTTATTTTTGTAGAAATAGTAGATGCCTCGTGTATGATTTTGTTTATGCTCTCAATTGTTTCCTCTATGTCTTCAGGCGTTTTTAATGGTTTTCTAAGATTAATCCCTTTCGTTATTAGGTCTTGATACATCTCCCAATTAGTATTTTTGTTGTACAGTCTATCTGCGGGTTTTACTAATACCACTGACGAGCTTACTTTTAGAATGACTGGCGTGTGGTCAGAGGACAAATCCGTGCACGTTTCAGTAATCATGTAGTTTGGACTTACGTTTTTAGTTATGTAGAAGTCAAGTAGGTCCGGAATTTTATTTCGATCCGTTGGCCAGTATGTAGGTTTGCGTGAAGTCATGCACTCGAGTCCCAAATTCTGTACTACACCATGTAAATGTCTTCCACGTTGTGTAATTAATCTTGAGCCCCAGTCTGTGTGTTTTGCATTCCAATCCCCTCCACATATAAATCTGTTGCCAAGGGATGAGAAGTACGTGTTGTAGTCTTCTTTAGTTATTGTGTGTCTGGGTGGGCTGTACACTGCAGAAAAAGTAGTCTCTGCTCTCTCCTTAATGACTACCTTTATTGACGTTGCTTGTATTTTGTCTGTATTGTATTTTTCAAGTTCGTAATGTTTGATATTGTTTTTAATAATTACTGCGGTTCCTCCGTGGCTATTTCCTGATGGGTGATTTGTTGTATAAACCGTGTAATTTTGCAAAGAAAGGTAAGATTTGGCAGTGAATCTTGTTTCGGATATTAGTGCAATGTCAATTTTTTCTATGTGGAGAAAAGTTTGAAGTTCTTGACGACGTTCAGTCAAGCCGTTTGCGTTCCAAGTGACAACTTTGATTACATTATTCATTTGTTAACTAGGCTTCTCACGAGCTGGATCATACGATCCATCATTTTGTCCATCATGCTGATCATAATGTGTTGGAATTTTGCGAACATAAGTTCTAGTTTGTCGGGAAGGTTTTCTGTATCAGGTAAGCCTTCAATTAGTGGTTGGTTCTTTGTTACTTCTGCAAAGCTTCTTTTTTCAGAGCGATTATTTTGTCTTATAATTTGTTTTTTTGTTCGATCTGGTATTATGATACTTTTTGTATCCCCAGTTAAATAATTTACTTTATTAGTTTGTTTGGTTTTTAGTATTTTCTCCCTATATAATTTATATTTTGCACAACCCTTATAACTTGCGGGGTGTTTTTCTTGACAGTTTGCACATGTAGCGTCTGTGTCTGGTGTTTTGGTGCACGAAGAAGTTGGATGTTCGTTACCACATTTCACACATCTGTATGGTCTGAAGCACTGGTTTTTAGTGTGTCCAAATCTCTGACATCTTTTGCATTGAATTATTTCTTTCTTCTTTTTATAAGGAGCTTCAAATGTCACTTTCATCTGGCTTAGATATCTCAAATTGAATATTTCTTTGTTATTTATGTTAGGTTCTAGGTCCACAAAAAATATGGGCAATGCTTCTTTAGTAGATCTGTGTAGAACATTTACTATTTGTCTGACCTCATGTCCCTGTTCTTTCAACTCTTGTTTTATTAGACTAGTATCTTCTGAAGAGTGTAGTCCCCGTAGTACAACTCTATATGCTCTTTCGCTTTTTAATTTGTAAGTGTAGTGTGAAATATTGTTTGTTATAAATTGCTCCCTAATTGCTTTATAGGTTAGTATATCATTAGGCATTAATTTAATGATATGCCCTGATCTTAAAGTAGTCATTTTGTATGAATTGGTATCAACAATTTTATTAAGGTTTGCTTTCAGTAATTTAACATCCATAACTCCTGTCACAAAAATAGGTTCCGGCTTAGGTATGTACTCTAGATTTTTGACTGGTGCTTCTATATCTTCGCTGTCAAGCAGATCGAATCTGTTGTGTGTAGAGACTGCAAAGAATGATGTATTCTTCGATTTCTTTGTATTTTCACTGCGCATTGGGCTAATTTCCTTTCTTTTTTGTCTTTGAGGAACTTTGTCATTTTGCCACGAAGTCAGAGGAATGTTCTCCTGTTCATTTATTTGTTGTTCTGTTTCATTGTTTTGAACTGGTTTTTCAGTGTCTTTGCTTGCTACTGCTGCTGCTACTGCTGATGGTAGACTGTTACTACGATTTCTGACGAACATGCTTTTGTGCAACTGTTGTTGGATCATATTTTGTTTTTTATTAATATCACTCATATTGTTCCCACGAGTAAGGTCGATTTAGATTGTCACTTGAAGGGTGACGCCTATTCCCTCAAGAAGGCTCACTACAACGACGTTAGCCTGGTCCGCCGAGGTTGGCGCTAGCGACTGGTCTCCCAACAGTCATGCATTCCTTTGGCACGTTTCCCACCTTGGAATTGGGGTAATTTTTTATGGAGGATGTCTTCCTCTTAGCCCGGGCGATAAAGCCAAGGCTCCCGATCGCATGTTTACGGTTGCGGGTGGGATCGGTCATTTCCTACCGTCCCGAAACAAGCTTGTTAGGCCTGTGTCGTCAGGTTAATTGACCGCCGCCCGCTGCTCGGCGTTGTAGCTCATTTAGCACCACCCAGGGAGCACGTGTAGGGTTATTAACAGGTATTTCCTACGGACGCAAGCTACCTACCCCCTTTAATTAGTAGCTTAATTAATAAGTTATATGACACAATTTCATTACATAATTAGAGTGCTAAATATAGGGGTTAGAAGTTCTCTAACAATTTTGCAATGGGCAAGCGAGCATACGTATCAACTGATGGTAAGCGATTAGCGCCGACCATGGACACCCGCAATACCAGAGGCATCACAAGTGCGTTGCCAACCTTTGGAGGATGGGCTATGGGCCTCCGGTATCCTCACTCACTCGGTGAAACACAGCGCAGCGCTATGTTACATCGTTTTTATGTGAAGCCGTAGTATCACTCTGATCAGCACGGCCCATTCATGTCGAAGCGTGGCTCTCCCACGGTTAATTTCGTAATACTTATTTGTAAGGTTTCATTGGGTAGGGTAGGTAATAAAATATTTATTCGAGAAAATTAATTTAACATCTAATTTATAAGTAAAGTAGCTCACCCACACAACTTCGTCTGCGTCTCTTTTCAATTATACTCGTCTCCTATTGGTCTAAGTATGATTATTATCTATCCTATTTTATATACGAAAGCAAAACATACATCAATCTACATAAAAATGAATCCCCGAAATGTATGTACACACGAAACTTCCTTTCCTTTGTCTCTGGGAAACTGAGGCAGCCAATATTGCTAAAACAAATTATTCATAAATTTACGAAATGAAAAAAAACTCGGATAGTTTCGTTGCTTATCGTGAGCAACAACGTGTCACGAGAATTATATATTATATATATGTATAATGAAAAACAATATGAATATTAAAAATGTTGCAAAATATGTTCCACATCATAGACAATTTACTGGGAACACTTCCGTTACACTACATATATTAGCTATTTTTAGGGTTTATTCCATTTTGTTAATAGCGGAATAAACCCATGTAAAAAGACGATTTCTTTAATCATCTTGTGTAATCTTATCAACCACATAAGGTACGATGTAATACACCATTGGTCTGAGTAGATCCTGTTATACTTTCGACTCATTTCCCCACCCCCATCCCTCAAAGGCCGGCAACGCACTTGTGACGCCTCTGGTGTTGCGGGAGTCCATGGGCGGCGGTAATCGCTTACCATCAGGTGGTACGACTGCTAGTTTGCCCATCCATTTGATAAAAAAAACACTTTTTAACCGACTTCAAAAAAGGAGGTTCTCAATTCGACTGCTTTTTTAAGTTTTTTACCTCATAACTTTCGACTGCGTGAACCGCTGATTCTTTTTTTATTTGAAAGTTGGTGCCTCCCGTGTGGTCTCATTTCAATTTGGTCCAGTTCTTGAAGTCGGTTTCTTTTTTGTTAAAATTTGTGATTATATACTCCAGTAGTGGATCGAATGATCGAAAAATTCAGGCAGTTTGACAATACCTAACCTTGTGTTATTATTTATACAGCTAATAGGATGGATGGATATTGCAGAAACAAATGAATATCGCCAAAAACAAATGAAGATTTTGATGAATGATTCACATACAGCAATTTTCGCTCTTAATGACGATTCTTTAAAAAGAATAGACGCCATAGCATGTATTGGATTGTCAAGGTAAATTAGATGAAAGCACCAAAATCTACTGCCCGCTGGTGTCTATCTATACCTTCCAGTTTCCAAAACCCGTAGAGCCTTATGAGAAGAATATTGGCAAAGAAACTCATGGTCACTCTCTTTAAAGGTCTGATGTTCTGTTGCAATAGTATTAGTATTACATGAAAGGTAAAAAGTATGCGAGCTGTTGTTACCTGAATTGCATTTTATTGAAATGCTCTAAAAGCTAACATTCCAAACAAAAAGTCACTCGAAGATACCGTTTGAAGGTTTGAGCCTAAGTACATAATATAAAGTGTCTATATATATATATATTGTCAGACGTAGTCGCGAGCGACCACTAATTATAATACTAGTAAATCCTATAATTAAATTTTATTTATTTAAACCGTTGTTAATCATTACATTTTTTACTCAGAATTGTATTTTTTAATTTTCTGTTTAGCGAGAACAATTAATTTGTTTCGCAAATGCTCATTCGTTTATCATGGGTATTACTGGAATTGATATGGTAAAGAGAATCTGCATGAGAGTAATTAAATCAAAATGTGGTTTTGCGATGTTGACTCTTTTCGTTATGAGGAATAAGATTCAATATTAATTGTGATAAAATGTCAGATGTGACATTTTATGTACTATCATACGAGTAAATTAGTTTTTTTATTTTCGTCTTATTTTTACCTTGTATACGGTGAGTTTAGTTTATATTACGTGTATGTATAATATAATTGATCAAAGTTCACTGTTCAAAAACAAAAATGTTTACATAAAACACAGTATTGTTTTGTGGGTAATAACCGCTAAAGCCCTTCGGTTATTCCATCGATGACATGACACCCTAATAGACAACTAATTTGAAAATAACCCTGCATTTACTTCTACGTATTGTTACTCATTTATAATTCAACCTCATTTGTGGACTAAATATAATGCAGATCCCTACATGAGTCATTATAGTCTGGCCACTGAGAGAAGCGTTTCTGACAGGTCGTGATCCAATGGGCGATGTAACTTTGAACTGGCGTACAATTTATGGCAAAATTTTAAATATCTTTTATTAACCTTAATAATGAGTAACAACATAAAAAATTGAATAATCATGCCAATGTACAATAAACGTTTTATTTTGGGCTAAAGTTATTAACAATTAATTAATTTAAGAACAATATTTTTTAAAAGTCTAACGACGTCAAACTGCGCTGTTTCAAGGTTATGTCAACAGTTTGTTTTTGTAGTGATGAGACAAAAATAATAGGTAATTGTAACTGAGTATTTTTGTAATCGTAAGATATTCTGTCGGTCGATATATTGTTAAATAAAACGTTCTAATTGTGTAATATATAATTTTATTTATTTATCTTTATTGAATACACAAAAAAACAGTATAACAAGGTGAGTTACAAAGTATGTAAGGATGTCGTACAGTCGAATGTTGTCACCATTTCAGGGAAATGTGCCGAAATGCTTTGGGCATTTATACGAACGACATAAATAAATAAGCAAATAAATAAAGCACCTTCTCAAGCTAATAGAAAAGAGGAATTGGTGACTTGGCTGTAAAGAAGTGGCATTGACGCAAATATGTCAATGCTAAAAGCGGAGCTGATGAAATTAGTCAACGACCATAAGCTAGCAAATGTTCGATACGAAATGGATGAGCTGGCTATGGAGTATGGTCATCGCGTTCTCCGAATTCCTCCATATCACTGCCAGTACAATGCCATAGAGCTAATCTGGGCTCAAATTAAAGGTAATGCAGCCCGCCATAATATGTCTCCACCATACGGCATAAAAAAGATGAAGACGCTTTTAAAAGAAGCATGCGAAAAAGTCACAAGAGATGACTGGATAAAGGTGGTTGAAAAAACTAAAAAATATATATTTGATAACTTTAACCGCGATATTCGTATAGACACTATGATTAAGAATAACATACATGTTGGTGAAGATGACAGCGAGTCCTCAAGCGAATCGGAGTCGGATTAAATTTTGATTTGACATTATTGAAATCTTAAAACTATGTATTTCATAATATATGTTTTCCAATAAATACAGTATTTTTATTTTCTTTCCCTTTGTTTCATTCAGAAATTAAGATTAAATTTAATTCATCCATCAACAATTTTGTTAATATTGTGTTTGAAATATAATAAAATATATATAAATTGAATTATTATGCATAATGAATGCTACGAGTATAAATACTGTTACCAAATATTATTAATGTTATTCATGGTACATCACTACTCATGACGAATTTACAAGTGTCAGAAACGCATTCTCTGAGTGGCCGGACTATAACGTATAACAAAATTGATGTCCATTGAACAATACCTAGTTAACTGTTTCATTGCGGATATTAATTCATGGAATACTAGTTTTTCATCAGTTAGGATAATTAAAATTAGTGATAAATCACTAAAGTAAAAATCTATAAACATGAGTTTTGTCCTGTCAAACGGCTTTCTAAATATCATAAATCGACTAAAATTAGATGTGCCTTACTAAAAATAGACATACGAAAATAGTATTTTAGAAATCGCTTCATTAAAATAAGAGAATAGATATTAAATTTCGAGAAATTTTGGTTTTGTTAACTTCAAAATTAGAGCAGCTAAATATAGTTTCCCACAATGGTGGGATCATTTCAATTCGGCTTGTAATGGAACTGACTTGCATTGAGATTTCAAATTTGGAACGAGAATATTTGTATTATCGTCCAGTGATACAAATTAAAAGACTGCACGAATGATCTTGCACTACATTGAGTTCTGTTGTTTGAATCCCACATTGAACAACACAACACTGATGATACATTACTTGTGTTAAATCTGAATCTACTAACAGCCAATAGTTCCTTGAATATATCTTGAAAAGGAAATCTCGCAAATTCCAGCACTCTTTAGGAATATTCTACCGTACTATAACTTTTAATTCTAATTCAGTCTATAATGCGGTATAGTGCGCATATTATGTATTAATAACATATTAATACATAATATGTACCTACATATTATTTTACCTTAAAAAGTGGAAATAATAGGAACACAAAACGAAAATTACATACGCAGAGCGATACGAGCATTAACTACCTTATATTCAAAACCTTTCAACACTTGTTGCGGAAACATTTCACAATTAATTTTGAAAAATATTAACACCACAATCCTAATTTTATCCTTTTCACAACAAAGACATATAATGTATTATGTGTGTGTATAAATATTTATTCTCATTAATATGGCATACGTAATAAATTAAAGTTATTAATATGTAATTAAAAATAAATGTAAGCTCTCTCTCTCTCTCTCTCTCTCTCTCTCACACATTCTCTGGTAATATGATATACTATAATGGGATTATATTATTTAAAAGTACACATCTAATCATGGCAGAAAATGCCTACGGCATTAAGTCCGCCTTAGTAACATTTGTGCATAAAGACTAAAATAAAATAAAATATTGTATGGAAATAACATTAAAATAGCAACAAAATTCCACAAGCGTTTGCGAGTTACCGGAATTCATTTCGTGTGTAGGTACGGGCGTGCTATCGTTTCAAAGAAATGTGAATAATCGTGGAATACATTTATATACAGTATTTTTATTGGAACTTACCACTTTTGACGGTACGATATACCGAGATAGGTAATTAAAAATATAGCCGCCTTTTTGTTTCCGAGAAGTTTATTTATTATTAGTCTTTTCGATCTTTAATTATTGACTTAATAAGTTTATACTCTGTAATCCTAAAAAAGTCAATATGAAGTAATGAATTGCCGATTCCAATTACGTTGATATGATCGGCTGAATTAATTGCCGTGGGAGAGCCGCGCTTCGGCATGAATGGGCCGGCTCGACCGGAGTGATACCACGGCCTCACAGAAAACCGGTGTGAAATAGCGCTTGCGCTGTGTTTCACCGAGTGAGTGAGGATACCGGAGGCCCATACCCCAACCCCTCCCTCATTCCCCCTCCCCATCCCCCAAAGGTCGGCAACGCACTTGTGACACCTCTGGTGCTGCGGGTGTCCATGGGCGGCGGTAATTGCTTACCATCAGGTGATACGCCTGCTCGTTTGCCATCTATAACATAAAAAAAAAAAAAAAAAAATAATAATAATAATAATTACCAAAAAAGTATTAGCTTTTTGCAGACCTAACGGGTGTTTTTTTAAGCTAGATAGAACTTTAAATTGTAAAAAGTAACACAAAAAATTAAATTTTGATGAAACTTTTTTTTTTATTTGTTTCAGTATACTCTGACAAATCATCATGAATAGACTCACGCTTGAACAACGCTACGAAATTATCCAAATTTACTTTGAAAATCAGTCGTCGATTCGCGCAACTTATAGACGATATTTTTTTAATTAAATACTTTTAAACGATTAATTGCTGTAGTTCTTTTTTGTCATGGCGCTGACGTACGGACTGTAACTAGGCTTTGATGTCAAATGTATTGTTGAGAAAAGTGGTTTACCTACAAGCGTTTTACTAGAAACTATGTTGTCTGAAGCTTTTAAACATTTTCTATTTAATTATTTGTAATTTCTTCTCGAAAATTTTTATTGACTGTCTAGTTAGAGTCACTTTTTTATTCGTTCATACATTGCTGTAGTATTTTTATTTGCCAGGGGTTGCACTAACTAAATAATAAAACCGATGTCTGTGGCAACTTTCATTATCAAATAGTACTTTTTTCATTGTTCTTTATCGTCTTTTTACCGAAGACTATTTTCAATTTCATTTTTTCGTCAACAATTTCGTAATAGAGTATATTCGGCAAAGAATTGCTTTTCCATTAAGTTAATTGTTTCTTAAAAGTTGAAAAGACGTTTGGGCGTACGGCTGTACAATTAGTTAGCCAATTTAAAAGTTGAAATACGGTTTGATTAACCATAAACAATTTATCGAAACATTAATTATCAGGTTTTTCACAGTAATTAGTGCGCTAAAGCCCTCTACTACCTTTTAGTATATTTAGTCCCGTGCCTCGGAGGGCACGTAAAGCCATCTCTGCCTGATCTCTCCCCTAGCGTGCTGGATAACCTCTTCGGATTGTTCCTGAGTGCTATAGCTGCTTACTAAATTTAAATTCGTAGATAATCATTTATTCAATTAAGACACTTAAGTGACATTTATGAACGTTAAATTGATGCTACAGTTAAAAATTATAGATCGACACAAATAGACGCCACAGCACGTGCTGTCAAGGTAAATTAGATGAAATCACCAAAATCTACTACCCGCTTGTGTCGATCTATAACTTCAGTTTTCAAAATGCGTAGAGCCTCTTGAGAAGAATACTGGCAAAGAAACTTATGGCCACTCTCTTTAAAGGTCTGATGTTCTGTTACGATAGTGTTAGTATTACATGAAAGGTAAAAAGTATCTCTCTCTCTCTCTCTCTCTACTACCTTTTAGTATATTTAGTCCCGTGCCTCTGAGGGCACGTAAAGCCGTCAGTCCAGCGCTTGATCTCTTCCCGGGCGTGCTGGATAGCCTCTTCGGATTGTAAAAGTGAGGGAACAGAGAGTGCACCTGTGTTTACTCACACACTTGTGCAATATGCCGACGTGTTCAAAATCGGCTAGGAGTACGTCGTTCTATTCATAAATTGTAGTAGGTACTATGGAGTAATGAAACAAATTCTTCTACCCATCCCAATAAGTTTACAGTTGTCTTAGCTTGTCTATTTTCAGAATCTGTTGAAGATTTCAAAACCTTTTTATGGTTATACATAGTTTATGCTTAAGCCAAGAGCAATTTAAGTTTAGGAACCAGTTTATCGTTAATTGACAAAATAGTGGAATTTGAATAGGTATCAGATATGTTTTTTAATAGCAATAAATAATTAGGAATGAATGGAACGATAAGATATACACATATATTTTTATATTGTCTATTATATATATAATCGACATAGTGCGTTGCCAACCTTTGGGGAATAGGGGTAGGGAATGGGGAGGGGGAGGAGTTGGGGTTTATGGGCCTCCGGTATTCTCACGCACTCGGTGAAACACAGCGCAAGCGCCATTTCACCAATAGATTCCCGTAATATCCGGCATAAACACGGACGAACACGCAGGCAAAAGATAGTGAACTTATAGTTCTGAAGTTATTTCAAGTTTGTTCAATTTAAAAAACTGCCAGCAATAGTACCTAACAATTGTTTTTTTTAAATCCCATAAAAGTTCAATTTAAAAAACTGTTAGCAATAACACCTAACAATATTTTTTTAAGTATAATATCTATTGACATCGTATAGGTATAAACATACGAGTAATAACCGATCGATGTATGTTATTTCTAGTAAATCAATCAACACAATCAAACTAAACCTCAGCATATTTATTATTTAATTGCCAACGTAATTAACTTTCCAATGTAGGTATAAATTCCTAGGAAAATGATCTAGCACGAATTCGCGGTAAAAAATATAACCGCTTCATATTAAAGTGACGGAAAATATACACTAAAGTAATTAGCAAAGAGTTGAGAATACGATGAAATAAATAGGATGACTGTGCCACAATATTATTGTTGGTTATAATATGGCTGACGTTTCAGAAGAAGTGATTATATTAATGCAGGCTAAGGTATTTTTGTCAGACAGCCTGTCGGCAAAAAGGATAACCTCATATTATATTGCCGTCTAAATAGGTAGATTAAATACGTAATTTGAGTGATTTTGTCTCGGTATCATAAGTTAATATAATTATTTCGATTAACATTATATAAACTTATGACATTTGTGGTTACACAAAACCGTTTTCCTATTATACTACACACTAGCCGCGGGTTCGCTTGGATTTAATAAAAGTATCCTATGTTACTTCTGATACCTCCAAGAATATGTTTTCATGATGATCGGTTAAGTAGTTTTCGCGTGAAAGCGTAACAAACAAACTCACATTTACATTTACAATATTAAAGGATTATATTTATATTATTAGGATAGTATGTATTATAGCTAAGTATAGTTAAAACGAAACCTCACTAAAGTTTAATACCACTCAATCAACCATTTCCAAGTTAAACCGCTGAATGGATTTTAATGAAATTTCGCATGCAGACACTATGGGCCATAAGGACGGACGAACCAACATTTATACCTATATGCAGACGGAGCTACGGGTAAAAGCTAGTATAAAATATTTGATGCATTTTCGATACTACCTCGTGCATTCCACAGGCTCACTTCCCGGCAGCTTCTCATATGATTCATTCTTTGATTACCTCATTTACACGTCTAAGAAATAAGTGTTGGTCATCGAAAATTCATATTGTAATCCAGTAGGTAATGAATGCCACAATCGAGTGACTGGAATAGATAGATCTGATATGTACTCCATCTCATTTAGGAAAACTTTAATAAAAATTACTTTTAAGTTTTGTAATTTACCTAACTGAGTGTATTGAGAAACAAATGAGTTAATAATTAGTGTTTTAGAGGACATGCAGGTAGTGAAATTAAACTTAATCGCGCTCGGGATGAACCTCAATTTGTGAGGTGAGGCAGAGAGGACTCCAGAAGCCGCTGATGCGTTCCTGAAGATTCTCCCGACTGCCGAGGTAGGTCGCCCCGGGGTTTATCGGGAAGATCGGTTTTCCAGAAAGTCCCAAACACGCCCTTCGTCTCCCCAACGGAGGTTATGGTGCATACCTAGCTTAAAATATAATAAAAAATATCACTTTAGTTATGTAAATTCCGTAGAAAATAACTATTCCTTTTAATAAACATTACGTCATCATCTTAGCCGAAAGACCTCCAAGACTGGACATAGACAAGATGGCCGATGGGATCAAAAACATTTGTAATAGCGACACCTTACTGGAAAACGGAGCGTGGGTATGCTTCCTACAAAGCCCGATGACAAAGCACAGGACCGATTGTTGTGGGAACCCTTGGGCGAGGTCAACAAAATTATTATTTTTGGAACACTATCCTGTTTCTGTACAGGATTGCAGCTTTTATATAATTCCTAGTTTCTTTGCCATTCCGTTGTGAGGCGGATAGAGAAACCGATTAACACGGTGATACCATACCTCTTTTTAGGAATACCAGTATCTAAAAAATACTCGTTTAGTGAGTAAACGTGATTATTTCAATGTCAAATCAATATGAAATAAATGCGTTTAAAAAATATATTTGAATCTCGTAGCGGTGACTTTAAACTCGAATGAGTTTTTTCTAAATAACAGATGAATCATTAGAAAGACATTATAATATTTAGATGCCAGTCATCGAATTAATACATAAAAAAAGCAATCGTGATTCTTGTACGGTTAGACAATAAATTCTAAATAGATAAAGATGACAGCATTCAACGCAAATTAAGGCGATGATAGTCACTGATCGAGGATTGATCGATAGTCCAAAAAGCGACCTCTTGCTATTAAAATTAACACTGTCATTATTGTTGTTTAAAATTTATTTTAACTAAAGAACTCTCAAGTAAAAAATATTATTTTCAGACTTGAATCTGTTTGAGACAGAGCTATGGTTTTAAGTTTTAAATTATAAACTTTAAGACTTTGTGATCTACATACTTATCCCTACTACATTGAACTTCGCGGATAATCTTATCTTAAAATATAATTTCTAAATTTTTTTAATAAGAATTTGAAATATTATATAATTGCTCGTGGTATACTTATACTTCAGCTTCAGAAGTGATAACATGGCCGAACAGTAAACCTTAGCTTCTACGCCCCTAAGACTGTAAGAGAATGTATTTTTTTTTTTTTTTGAATAGTGGGCAATCGAACAGACGTATCACCTGATGGTAAGCGATTACCGCCGCCCATGGACACCCGCAACACCAAAGGCGTCACAAGTGCGTTGCCGACCTTTGGGGGATGGG
Organism: Spilarctia lutea; assembly: GCA_916048165.1. Lineage (NCBI taxonomy): Eukaryota > Metazoa > Arthropoda > Insecta > Lepidoptera > Erebidae > Spilarctia > Spilarctia lutea. Next base: position 16,448,779 of record OU696479.1, read on the forward strand.
AAAGGGGATGGGGGAGGGGTTGGGGTATGGGCCTCCAGTATCCTCACTCACTCGGTGAAACACACCGCAAACGCTATTTCACACCGGTTTTCTGTGAGGCCGTGGTATCACTCCGGTCGAGCCGACCAATTCATGCCAAAGCATGGCTCTCCCACGGGTAAAAACTTTGAGATGATCTCCCTATGAAAATTTTGAGAACATAACAGTTTGATTTCAATATGAATAAAGAGATAAAGGGTCTTATCCGACATACGTAGATATACGTACAGACAGACCGAAAATAAAATAATCCAATAAAGTACTTTAAGCCATTTAAAACCATTTAAACCATTTATTTTTGCTACAACATATAACAACATACAATCTACAAAAAGAAAATCACGACAATTGCACTGTGCAGCAAAGGCAACGAGCTCAGTTTACGCTGTACTGAAGCACAGCACTGGTTTTCAGCTGGCCCCTGACATTTGCGCCAACTGTTGCGGACACAAGGAAACACACACAGACAAAATATCCTAACTATTCCTTACGGGTTACCTCTACAATGAGCTTCCGCTTTCTTATATTAGCATAGATTATTTAAAGTTTTACGTAGGTATATTATTTTAAAAGTATTTGAATACCCGGCCTTAAATCCTAAGCCTTACATCCTATTTGTAATTTAAATTACTTGGCTCATCATCAGTTGTTTATTCACCAATGATTAATCCATTGAAATGTATTTACTAAACTAAATAAGTTTTAACACTTAATCGTCCTTAATACCGTTGGTAGTAATACTGCTGATCTTGTTCTTATATGAGTTAAATCAAGTTTTTGAGGGTGGTTCGTAAATTTCATTAAAATCATAGACAACATTTAAAAATACACATATTACATAACCATTCTCCGAATCTATTCTTAAAGTAGGTTTTGATCGCCTTAGGGGTCCGGTCGTGTTAATATCAGCAGTTCCCGGACCCCTCCCTTCTCAGGCGCAGAGTTGGCACACCGTGTGGTTTTAGTCGGTTCGATTCCGACACACCGCCCCGCCGCAAACCCCGGTGGGGTGACGGCCCGAGGGGGTTTCCAGACGTTGAAAAAAAAAAAAGATTTTGATTGCCTTTCATCAAACCCCCACAACTCAAACAAACGTGTGTGTGTGTGTGTGTGTGTGTGTGTGTGTGTGTGTGTGTGTGTGTGTGTGTGTGTGTGTGTGTGTGTGTGTGTGTGTGTGTGTGTATTGGAATGTGTATTTATTCTGTGAGCTTGTAGAATTATGTACGTGTGCTTAAAATGTGCGAGGTGTCTTTATTGTATGCATATATAACGTTAGAAAATATAAATAAAGGAAAAAATGTTATTAACATAATCCACAGAGCCTAAATATGTGGATATTCATGAACAATACAATATCTTGCTGATGACAAATCCAAATCCTTATTCAAAATCGATTAAGGATTTTAAATCGAATTTATTTGCTCGTAATTTTTACATCAACACAAGTCTGAGTAAAACCAGAAAGTTTTTCAACATTATTTAATTCATTTCGCTTTTAACGAACCCCCTTTGATATTTTTATAACAAACAAGTAAAGTGACTACTTAATTATAAAAATTGTGACTGAACAATAATAAAAGTAAAAAATAATAAAATGAAACCAAAAAGTCTTTATCTTTTTTCAACTTATTTTAAATAAATGGACACCCTCAACATTAGAGGCATCACAATTGCGTTGCCGGCCTTTGAGAGATAGGGGGATTGGGAGGCCTCCGTTATTCTCACTCACTCGGTGAAACACAGCGCAAGAGCTGTTTCACACCAGCTTTCTGTGAGGCCGTGGTATCACTCCGGTCGAGCCCGGCCCATTCATGCCGAAGCGTGGCTCTCCACCGGTAGGTTTTATAAACAGTAAGTTAATGTTATCGGATCCGCTCTCGTAATTATTACTTATTTTAAAGAAAAATGATGGACTTCCATACAAGCGTTTATCTTTCACTTGACAAATATCTTAATATTTTCCTAATATCGATTTAAAGGACCTTTACTAATATTACTAGCTGACCCGACAAACGTTGCTTTGCCATAAAAAGGAATATATATTTTAGGGGTTTTAGGGGTGGGTCACCCTTATCATTTAGGGGTATCGGCAAACGTTATTTTTGAGAAAAAATCTAATGCTGTATCATAAAAAACAAAAAAAAAAACAAATAAAAATTAAAGGGCCACCCTTTAATTTTTTTTTAAATTCCTTAACATTTAGGGGGACAAAAAATTTATGTTGTCCGATTCTCAGACCTACCCAATATGCACACAAAATTTCATGAGAATCGGTAAAGCCGTTTCGGAGGAATTTAACCACAAACACCGCGATACGAGAATTTTATATATTGGATAAGAAACCTTAGCTGCTAAAATTTCAAGTTTGTAGGCTACAGTCGTGGCAAGAAACTTTATAAGAATAGATTAAGTCCTCATTATGACTGTAGCCCTATTCCTTTGATCACTCTGATCACACGAATAAGTACTAAGAATTAAACTGGTTCTAAGAAAATTATAACAAGCGCTTGACCTCATTTATAACTAACTGTACTTAATCGTCATAGTTCCAGATAACGAGATTCGTCATTCGTAAGACGCCAAAAGGATACCAGTAATGTTTATGTAAATTTTATTACTCGAAATGTCATAATCATCGACCAACATAATTTAAATACCCTGATCGCTATATTATCTGTTGGAGATCAGGGGTGCATAAGCGAGAAATAATACAGTTCAAATAATAATGAAACTTCATATTCTCGATCAACCATTCTTGAACGATTCAGCCAACCTTAACAGCGCCATCTATGGGTTAGTATCTTAAATACGGAAAAAAAATGAAAGTAAACTTCTAATTAGTGTGTCAAATTAATAATGATAGTATTAATATGTATTAAAAAACTCATAACAGTCATAAAGACTGCGGACAGACAGATGTTAAAACTTTAAACTATAAGCAAACAGTTATTATTTTAATATATTCTAATTAATTGTTTGATTTAATTTTTTTGCAGACGCATAGTAAGTGTTAAGAAGTCAGTAGTATGTAATGTGTATTACTTGTCGACCTATGTTATTGTACTGTCTGTGGGCACACAAATGATAACTCATATATAAAACTCCCGTGTGCGGTGTTTGTTCAAGTCCTTCGAAACGATAGTACCGATTTTTATGAAATTTTGTGTGCATATCGGATAGGTCTAAGAATTGGCCACCGTCTATTTTCATATCCCTAAATGATAAGGATTGGGAAGTCAGTGCCCTCAAATATACTGACAACTAGTTCAACTTTCGAAATCAGTTCGCCCTCATGGTTGCGGAAGTCCGATGCCAGTTGCTTCGTAGAAAAACTGATATTCAGGTAAAGCCGGTTGAAGTAGTAGCTGACCCCAAATAATCTTGTGTATCATAAAGGTTAGGAAGGTGATGATGAGCTTTTATATACCTACCTTTTCAAAATCAAAATGCATACTTTTTCAGTTTTATCTATACTAATATTATAAAGCTGAAGAGTTTGTTTGAACGCACTAATCTCAGGAACCACTGGCCCGATTAAAAATTTCAGTACTGGATAGTCCACTAATCGAGGAAGGCTATAGGCTATATATCATCACGCTTATACTTATAAGAGCGGAGCATCAATGAAGAATGTTTCAAAAACAGGGGAAAATTTTCGAACTACGGGCAATAGAAGACGCAAACGATGTTGCGTGGATCAGCTAGTTGTTCAATAAATTAAAAGGTTCCTACATGCTCTATGGAATGTAACTGAATGACTGTTCCTATCGAGAGATCTCTTCTAAGAGAAAGTATTATATCTAAAAATTACCTCTCTGCCAAATTTTAAGGCCTATACAACATATCAAGAAACAAACTTGCGAAAGCCTCAAGTCAAATTTGGCAAAAAATTAAGCTACAAAATAAAAAATCTATCGTTCAGAAATTGCTAAACACCTTATGAATAAGCATTAGATATTGTTATCTGTTTTAGGAAGACAATCAGTGTAATATCTTTACCAAAATATGTAAACGACGCAATAAGATCTCAAAAAACAAAATTTTCGTGGAATTTCTAAAATAAAACGACGCTATAGATGGTATCTTGACCGACTTATAAACGTGAAGATTTGTCAATGGGCGGATAACGGAGTGAAAGGACCGAGACAGCAATTCATACAGCCAGCACTTAACTAGGCCGAGTTGTTTTATTATACTTTAAAAAAAATGGTATTTTATTTTATTTTACAACTTTATGCACAAGATGTACAATGGCGGACTTAATACCATAGGCATTCTCTAACAGTCTACCTTCAGGTGGTGCGGACATGCATGTAAGGGTGCATTACACTTTGAATAAATTATTTGAAAATAGACAAAAAGAAATAAAAATTAAGTAATATGAATATATCTAAGTATACATAAAAAAAATATACATACCTACACATATAATATATATATATATACATATATATATATATATATATATATATATACATATACATACATACACACATAAATACATACATACTAAAATAGTATCAAATTTGTGATAATTCTGCTAGGTTTTGGATGAGGAGAGCTCGTACTTTGGCCTTGAATGAATCACGACTGGGTGCTGTTCTGATTTCCTTGGGAAGCGCATTCCAGAGAAGGACAGATTGAATATGGAAGGAAGAATGGACGCATGCAGAAGTGTGGGAAGGGCATGACAAAAGGAGGTTATTTGTGGAGCGGAGGTTTCGGTCATGATTAGAACCCAGGAACTGGAAGAAGCAAGTCAGGTAGGTAGGCGAGTCAGGAGAGTTGAGAATAGAGTAGAGAGTTGTTAAAGCGCGCAGATGACGACGCTGACGAATAGGGAGCCAGTTTAATTTGAGACGAAAGGAGGAGATATGATCATATTTACGAAGATTAAAAATGAATCGAATGCAATTGTTCAGAAGTCGGTCGTATTTGTTGAGGAGATCTGCATTCAGGTCGTAGTAGCACACATCACCATAATCAAAGATGGGTAGAATTAAGGTTTGCACCAACATCGTTTTTGTCTCAGGAGGTAGAAAGTTTTTGAGCCGGTATAACGCCCGAAGGGTACCTGTAACTTTCTGACTCACACTAGTAACCTGGGTTTGCCAACTAAGGTTCTTATCTATAAACAAGCCTAGATCTTTCACCGAGGAGCTTAGAGGGATGATTAATCCATTAAATAATATAGGTGGCAGTGTATCTGGATCTAGCCTTCTGGTCATACGTTGACTGCCCAAGATGATAGCCTGGCACTTTGTAGGGTTCACTATCAAACCGAACTTATCAGACCAACCATTGATAGTTTCTAAATCGTGGTTTATCATGGTAATAGCCTCTGTTATATTGTCTACAGCAGCATGATAATATAGTTGTAAGTCATCGGCATAGAGATGGTACGCACACTGAAGATTTTGAGTGAGAAGATTAATGAAAATAGAAAATAATAGAGGAGAGAAGATGCTACCTTGGGGGACACCAGAGTTAAGGTCACACCATATGGAGGTGGACTCATCGACACGGACAGACTGCTGGCGCCCTCGAAGATATGAAGAGAACCATTCCAGTTCATCAGGTGATATCATGTGATACGAGAGGATAGACAGGAGAACATCGTGACTGACAGTGTTAAAAGCATTCGAGAAATCAACCAAAGCCAGTACAGTAACTTTGGAATTCTCAATTGCCGTACGAACGTCACCGGTCACTTTCAGGAGAGCGGAAGTTGTGCTGTGACCAGGTCTGAAGCCTGATTGAAAAGGGCATAGTAAGTTATTGCGATACATAAATCGTGATAACTGTTGATGTACACACGTCTCAAGCACTTTGGATAGGAAGGGAAGTATGGAGATTGGGCGGAAGTGATTTAAAAGGGTAGGATTAGAAACTTTAGGGATGGGTATAACAAAAGCGTTACGCCACAGTGATGGGAAAGGTATTCTATTTTCGTTCGTTCAAAAATAGAATAACATTTATCTTACGCACAGCCATTTATTTTTTAGTAATCTGTAGAATCTTTAGAACGCTCTCAAACTTATTTGGAAAAATTTCATAAGATTGTGCTTTGCTTATTTGTCACGTACGTATAAAAGTCATCATCATCAGCCTATCGCAGTCCACTGCTGGACATAGACCTCTCCAATTGCACGCCAATTAGTTCGATCCTCGACTTCTCGCATCCACCTGGACTACGGAGCACTGCCACTTCAGCTTGCTTATCCTATGGACTATATCGATGACCCTGGTTCTTTGCCGTACAGCCCTCTAGCGTACCCGTATAGCCCTCTCCATAGTACGCTGAACGACTTTAAACTTGTGGGCAAGCCGTACTTTAAGTGTCCACGTTTCGGCTCCGTATGTCATTACGGGTAGGACGCACTCATTGAAGACTTTCGTATTTAGGTACTGTAGGATCGACGATGAGAAGACTCTGTGAAGCTTCCCAAACGCTGCTCAAACCAGCTGGATTCTCCTGTTCACCTCGTCCTCAAAGTTGTTTCTACCTAACTCGAAAGTCTGCAAGAAGTACACATATTTCTGAACAACTTCGAGAGAGTATATAAGTGTTGTCAAAATATTTGTGCTATCTGATATCTTGAATTATACAATTTGTCTTATTTTAGTCAAATTTTGTCGAAGCTTGATTCACTCCATTTCATATACTTATTTCACGTTGTTGCTCACTATGAACTACACAAATATCTAACCGATTTTTACCTTTTTCTCTAAATGCGCCTAAGAAAGAATAGTTAACATCACGCTTAGACTAATAGGAGTCCAGCATGATGGAAAAGAGATGGCGACGAAGTGACGTTGGTCAGCTAGTCTATACTAATATTATAAAGAGTAAAACTTTGTTTGTATGTTTGTTTGTTTGTAATGAATAGGCTCAAAAACTACTGGACCGATTTTAAAAATTCTTTCACCATTCGGAAGCTACATTACCCACGAGTAACATAGGCTATATTTTATTTTGGAAAAAAATAGGATTCCGTAAGATATTGGGGTTTTTCGGACACAAGGTGTAAAAAATCAACCCTATACGGAGGAAAATTTTTCGCTACGGGCAATAAAAGACGCCAACGAGGTTGCATCGGTCAGCTAGTATTTTACAAAATAATAAGCATGTAATAAAGCTGGATATGTATGTAAATGAAAATATAAAAAAAAGCCAATTCCACTGCGCTTTATCTTTCCCTACTCATATTTTAATTACCAAACGTATACAAAGACGTTTCAACACGATTTTCATGGTTGTCAAGGAAAAATATAATCTTAACGTTTGGAAAGAATTTTCCACGACATCATAACCTTCACATTTATTATTTGAAATACCTGAAAAGTTTTATTTGAAAATCTTCTGAGAGTTTTCTTGAAATAGACAGGAAAATGTATTACCTTTTTTTTGACTGCCTCGGTGGCGTAGTGGTAGCGAATGCGACTGCTAAGCTTGAGGTCTCGGGTTCAATTCCCGGGTCGGACCAAATGTTTGTATGATCTGCAAATATTTGTTTCGGAGTTTGGGTGTTTTCTATGTATAATATGTATGTATTTACAAAAAAAAGTATATAAGTATTTATATCAGTTGTCTAGTACCCATAACACAAGCTCTGCTTAGCTTGGGTTCGTAAACGAGGTTGCGAGGGTCGGCTAGTATATTATTAAAGCTTTATTGAAATCGCTTGGTAGCTAATCTTCTTTTAAAACTTATGAACTTATAAAAACAATAGACTTGAAAATGTTTTATACCTCAATTATACATTTATCTTCTTCTTAGCCAAGGAATGTCCACTGCTCGACATAGGCCTCCTCTCAGTGTCCAAAACAACTACTGCAACTCGCATAATAACACTAGTGTGTGTTACATGTTCATTACCTCTAATATTTAATTGTATTTAGTTAAGATTTTAGCATGTAACTGTTTTTTGTACCAAATAAATAAAAAAAAATTGAGAGGTGTCAAGGGACACCCGGATGGAACGAAGTTCGAAATAGAAAGACGAAACGAAAATATCTGGCTTGCTTTCTATAAGAGAGAGAGAGAGAGACAGACCGAGAAAGGATAATGATTCCTGACAATTTCAGGGTGTGCAAGGGGGGACTAAAAAATGTCTCCGAGCAATAGTTTCGGAGATAGAGGGGGTATCTTCCTTAAGGGATGATTTTAGGGGTGGGGGTGGAAATGAGTAACTTGCTAGTTAAACGTGATATCCAACTAACGGGTAGAAAATATGTGCGGTCCTAGTGTGGTTGGGGGGGGATGAAGTTACTATCAGTGGGGAGGAGAGGTCAGAAAATGACCAGTCTGGTGGGGCGAAAGGGTTGGGGTGCTGTGCTCGTTCCAATAAAATAAAAAATAATGAACATTAATTGATGTTCATTTTTTCATTGTATCGCCTGATGGTAAGCGATTACCGCTGCCCATGGACATCCGCAGCACCAGAGGCGTTACAAATACGTTGCCAGTCTTTGGGAGATGAGGAAGGGGATGGGGGAAGGGGCTGGGGTATGGACCTCCGTCCGTTTGGTAAGAGGCTCACGAGCCCGTAGGACGTGCATTCGTTTCTTACTTTTCAGCAGAGTCACAAATGTACTAATTTAGGTGTGCTAAAGCATATAATACAAGGCTATATTGTATTATTATATTGTACCCAATATAAGGAACTAGAACAGTATTACACACAATGCCGTCTTTATACAATATCGTACAAAATACTTTATATGATACTAGCTGACCGACGCAACCTCGTTTGCGTCTTTTATTGCCCGTAGCGAAAAATTTTCCCCCGTATAGTGTGTCGCGGACTTTTTTGTAGATATTTATAAGGTCTACGATTAACTAGAACATTTTATGGTTCTATATTTTATAGTTTACGCAGCGTACGCAAAATAAGTAACTTTTCTGGTTGAATTTTTACACCTTGTGTCCGAAAAACCCCAATATCTTTGGATCTCTATTTTTTCCAAAATAAAATATAGCCTATGTTACTCGTGAATAATGTAGCCTTCGAATGGTGAAAGAATTTTTAAAATCGGTCCAGTAGTTTTTGAGCCTATTCATTACAAACAAACATACAAACAAAGTTTTCCTCTTTATAATATTAGTATAGAAAATAGAGACGAAATCCATTATTCCACAGCACTTATATACTACATCTATTACATCTACGTCATGTTTCCCGGAACAATAATCCTCTTATAGTAATTGAATGGACAGCTCTTTGATGTACACATCCACGAATCCATTTGTCTATTATCAGGGACCGAGAACGCTATCGGCTTACTGTTTTCAAGGAAATTTCAAAGGAAAGTCTTTGTTAACGAATCTTTTTATGTTGGAAAAGGCGTTGTAGATAATACTCTTTTATTTTCTTTTGCGAACCGTAAAATTGTTTGATATTCCCCTTTGTCAGGTTTCGTCGCCTACGTGTACCACACGCAGTAATTGAGGAATAGATTTAACCTTTAAGGGAAAAAGAAAAGATCAATTCGGTTATTTCTTTTTGAACCGATTGCTTTGTTTTTATTTGGGTGGTATGTATAAAGAATAAAATTAAAAACCACTTACGCCAAGAAATATAAATGTCAATTTGTATTGTTGAAATAAAACTTTTGTCGCTAAAATGATAAAAAATCTAGTTTGTTATTTAAAAAAGACAGTCACTTTAAGATAACGAATTCTATTGCAATATCCTACTTCCTACTATCCTACTACTCGTAATATTATGAATGCGAAAGTTTGTATGTAAGTGAGTATGTTTGATGCTCTTTCACACAAAAACTATTTAATGGATTTTGATGTAACTTTACAATAATATAGCTAAATACATCAGAATAACACATAGGCTATAATTTATATAGATACACTAGCTTCGCCTCGCGGCATTGCCTGAGTTATTGTCGTACCGCGGGTTTCCGCTAGCACATAATTCTAGTGACCTAGAATTATATACGATTGTACATAGTTTTTAGAACGTTACTACTTACCTATTCCATTACGTGTACCTAAATTGATTCTGAGTACATGATTTTCTATACAGTTACGTTTCTTATAAACCACCATTGAATGGCATTTTTTCTTTGTGCTCATATTTCCGTGCAGATATACATTATTACTGTAATACATCACTGGTCATAACATTTTTTAGAATGTTTACTAACTTGAATTACTTATATTGCAATAGATTTAAAGTCTAAATCAAAACTAAAAAAAAACTGTGGAATGAGCTGTAGCCTTCGGTGTTCCCGGACCAAAACGACCTTCAAACCTTCAAGAAAAGAGCGTACGCCTTCCTAAAAGGCCGGCAACGCACTTGTAACGCCTCTGGTGTTGCGGGTGTTCATGGACGGCGGTAAGCGCTTACCATCAGGCGATACGTCTGCTCGTTTGCCCCTATATAATATATATAATAAATAAGGCCGGTACTAGACTTGTCTACGCGTATCACACAAATAAACACATGTAAAATATAGTTGAGGTGATTTTGCTATAATTATATCAGCCTTATTTATTTATAACTTGCTGATCCCTGCAATGTTATCCGCTAGAACCTAGTCTAAAAAAAGCCTAAGTAATATCAGCTATCTGCTAGTGAAGGTCCCATCAATATCAGTTCAGCTGCTCTAGAGATTAGTCGAATCAAACAGACAGACAGACAAAGATTAAAAAATTGCTTATTTGATGTAAGTACCGTATCTATATAATTACATATGTTAACATAGGCGTTATTTTGTTATTGCCTTATTTTGTGGATAATCGAATGCCAGACGACAACTTTTCAACGAAATTTTATCATATTCTGGAATATATACACTTGTGCCACTCATACATATACATGCTACTACGTACGTACCCATGTTGACGTTTTTTTTTTCAATTTGACTTTGAAAGAAAATGATAGTTTGTTTGATGAAATGGCAACCAGCCGGATCACTCGGATCAGCTATTTCTGCCAATATCAAGTATTTATAGTCTTTAATTATAAGTCTACAAGTCGTCGTCGTGATGAAATTAATGATAAAAAATATATAAAATGTGGATGACATGAAATGGGGTCGTCTTTCGAAAAAACAAAAAACGATCTAAAGAAAATTATATTTTTATATTATATCAACTTAACTAAACTAGGACAGGAGTTGTGTAATGTCTAGAGCAGGATTTATATTATTGCGTTACTTACAATTATAAACGAGAAAATTATTTTAGCGTGAAATAAGTGTGACTCAATGTTGATGATAGCATAAATGTTATTATATTTTCCATTATGCACTTCTCAGAACGTAGACCTGTTATGTCATTGTTGTTAAACATAATTATTGTAATAATGTATACTTTGTTATTGTTATGAACACATGTTTACATTGAAAAGTTAGTTGATACTATTCCACATCAGCCTATTGCAACTCACTGCTGGACATAAATCTTTGCCTGTCTATTCGCATACAGCTCCTACAAGCCATATTGCGCAAGTCATCACTCTACATGGCCTGTTTCTTGATACTATTACATTTACCTAGCTAACGCAGGTTTCGTTATCTAGTCGAGGGAGGCTAACACCAAAGTTTTTTTTTAAATTTAAACAATTAACCTCGTGCGTGACAAGGGTCCTTTGTCTATATATTAATACGTGAATCAAAAACTTTGCCCCCTTTTTACGAAAATTGCGGAGGAGTATGAAATTTCGCACACTCATAGTTTATATTGAAAAGGAGTGCAGAATATTATTTTTGATTATGAATAAAAATACATCAAATCAATAAACATTTCACAGACAATCATGCGTATGACACACACATACACAAATATCCATTTAAACAAATGAATGTAACAAAGTCAAATTAAAAATATGATTCTTCTTCTTTTGATGAATTGATGATTAAACCTTTGAGTTGAATCGAAATCAATCTAAGCTCCGGTAATTCAAATCATTGATTACTTGAGTCCATCCTTTTATCACTGATCAATTCAGTACTTGAGTTTTATTTTATATTTTGTATTAATAATGTTTGATGTTTGTATTTTGACGTGTTCAAGTGCCTTTTGGGGCCTATGGAAATAAATGATTTGACTTTGACTTTGACTTTGATGAAATGGCAACCAGCCGGATCACTCAGATCAGCTATTACTGCCAATGTCAAGTATTTATCGTCTTAAATTATCAAGTCTTCGAGTCTTCAAGTCGTCGTCGTGATGAAATTAATGATAAAAATATATAAAATGTGGATGACACGAAATGCGGACCGTCTTTCGAAAAATCAATAACGATAAAAAAATATGATTATTTTTAGTCCATACTTACTGCCAAACTGAATGTCAAAAGCAGCCATGATGAAATCTTTGATTAAAGAGGCGTAATAACCTTAAACGAGAGTAACCTTAAAAAGTTTTAAGTAAAAGAAAAAAATTATCGAATTTCGATATGTGGGCAAGCACTAGTGCTCATTCATTGTTGTAGTGTTTAAAATTCATTTGTATTTTACTATCACTTTGTTGCATAAATATTATATAAATTTATTCGAAGTTATTCTTTACTAGGAGGTGTGCGTCTTCTCTCTCAAGCTGTACACCAAGATGTTGTTCAGCTTCGTGCCTTAATGCGCCGCATACAGGTACTCAAAGATCACGTGTAGAACTGTCTCCTCTTGGGCTGGGTCGCAGATACATGATGGACTCGCCCGAAACTTGGCACGGTGCAAATATTGAGAGAACCCACCATATATCATCAGCATCTGCGTAACAACGCCTTGAAGTCAGATCGTCCGCACCAAACATTACCTACGCATCTCCCGTGATCGGGAAGAACACTTTCGTGACGAAGGCGGTGTGGCCCCATTGGTATCTCCAGTTTCCACTCGTCGAGCGAGTCGCTAGATACCAAAGTTGTAGAGAACGACTGAGAAAAAGAAATTAGAGAATATATTAATTACGCTTAGACTAATTTGACTATAAGGATAAAATTAAATAATTATATTCGGACACATAACACACAACGCCATCTAGTCCCAAACAAAGCAGACCTTGTATAATGGGTACTAGACAACTGATATATATATAATAATAATAATACATAAGTACTTTTTTTTTGTAAATACATACATATTATACATAGAAAACACCTTTATATAAGTATTAGGAAAGGTAGAGGACGCCCACTGGAGGAGCCACCTGGTTGTTGGTCCACGGCCAAGGACTTAGAGCTTGCCCAAACAAACGATTCGATAACGCAGGATAGATTGTCCTGGCTCCGCAGAAAGAGGAGAGTCGACTCAAATAATGGGAAATGGCTAGGACAAAGAAGAAGAGACGAGTATAGTAATGGTTTGAGCGGTCGCCACGCTTGAATACACAATTGGTGTACTAAGGTCTTGAGGGATAAAAATCCACTTCGGATAAAGCTTTGTGGAATCCTCAAATTATAGTTCTGAGTCTGAATGCTCTTTGTGTCCACTTCATGTATGTTGGTGCAGTCCCCTACGATACATAATGTTTTCCAAACGGGGGAGTAGTCTTACAAAAAACAAAGTCAGTAATTTAAAGCAAATATTGTGACTAAGTTCTTTAAACTTCATTGCACCTATTATGAACATTTTAGAGCCGTGATAATTAGATATAATTTAGATTGTCAATAAAATTTTGAGATTATACTGAATAGCGAAAAAAAAACAATGAATATGGTATTGTATTCTACTAATATTATAAACGCGAAAGTTTGTGAGTATGTAAGTGAGTATATTTCTTGCTCTTTCACGCAAAAACTACTCAATGTATTTTGATGAAACTTTACAATAAAATAGCTTATACATCAGAATAACACCTAGGCTACAATTTATAAAGATACTAGCTTTGCCTCGCGGCGTTGCCCACGGTTATTGTCGTACCGCGGATAGCACCGCGGGGTTCAGCTAGTATAATAATATACGTTTAACCTGTTTTAAGCGTATGCCCTATTCTTCTATATTCTATGCTTACCATGAACTTATCAGGGAACAACGATAACTATTGCTAGAAGGGAATACAGGTTGTCGAAAGAAAAGAGGTTTTATTCACTAATACTACAAGGAGTGTACCCACATTCAAGGATAATATTAAACATATTCATCAACTAATTCTATATACTAACTATCACTATATCTACCATTTAAAATAAGTGTATCTACCTCACCTTTTCTCTGCATCGCCTAATCGGTCGACTGGCAGAGAACTTAGGTGTTAAGTCCGCCGATGCATGTATTTGTGCATAAAGTAGCATAGGTTAGGTTTGGTAGCATCATATTAAACTGACTAAAGCCGCTCGATGTTTACTAGGACAAAGTATTTCCTATTTTCAATCAACCTATCGCCGTTCATTGCTAAACAGAGGAAATTGATTTCCTGTGTCCTTATTTATTCAATTATAGCAGTAGCCATGAGGTTTATCGGTCAAGTTCAAGTACACAACAGGAAACTTCAGAAACAATCCTATCTCAAACCAATTAAACCCAACAAAACCAAATGATATTCTACGTCACATAAAACTCGGGTTCTCATACTTCGTAAGGACAGGAAAATGACAATTTACTTGTAATATACGTGTAGAAACCGCAAAAGGGGAAAAGGTCAGGTAATTCTATGTAAAGAAATTCTCTTGACTATTTCGTGACGTCACTATATCCATCATCTGGAACACAGTCATTACACATCCTGATGTGGGTTTCCTTAATGGACCAGTTGCGTATAGAAATTGGAAAATTTAACTGAGAAGTGACTTCATAAGGATAATACGTTATTACGTTCATTGTTAAGTTTGTTTAATTTACCTCAATAACAGTGTTTGAAAATTAAGGAAAATTTAAATTATTTACCTTAATTTTCAAACAATGTCATTTGGTGAATAGTCTCAATTTTCCTCTAAGCCTTTTTTCCAAATTAGTTAGGTTTGAGTCAGTTTTAATTCTACAACGATATGACTGTCTGATAACCCAAATACCTCTTAGGTGCTATCGAAGTTCTGTAGAAAGACTTTGACAGACTTCTGAGGGCTCCAACTACCCGTAACGATTGCAGAAAATATTCGTTAGGTGATTGGAATCGAAAGCTTAACTTGTTCTCTAAATAAAATATATATTTTTTTTTTTATTGAATAGTGGGCAAACGAGCAGACGTATCACCTGATGGTAAGCGATTACACCCGCAACACCAAAGGCGTCACAAGTGCGTTGCCGACATTTGGGGGATGGGAAAGGGGATAGGGGGAGGGGTTGGGGTATGGGCCTCCGGAATCCTCACTCACTCGGTGAAACACAGCGCAAACGCTATTTCACACCGGTTTTCTGTGAGGCCGTGGTATCACTCCGGTCGAGCCGACCCATTCATGCCGAAGCATAGCTCTCCCACGGTAAGTATTAACCAATAACCTGTTAATATTTTCTTTAAAGATATGAAATGAGTATTTGATCTTGATCTTAATACTAGAGTCTAGAACTGATCTAAAGTCAAGAGAAGAGAAAGAGATTCCTTTCCTCTTTCCTGATTCTGAACACACAATGGAGAAAAGTTCGTTTTTTCAAAATTTGTAGAGAGTCTCATACAGACTTTGTTAAGGTCCTGATTTCTTTATAGCACTAAACATGTTATATAATAAACACACAATAACACACACACAAGTGTGTACGCAAACACACGTGCACTCTTTGTTCCCTCTCTCTCATAATCCGATGGGACGGTTAACCAACACGATCGGGGAGAGATCAGGCGCAGGACCGACAGCTTTACGTGCTCTCCGAGGCACGGGGGTTCAGAGTTCAGACCCTAACCTCCAAACCCCGAGCTGTTATTAAGTATTTCTACAATCAGAAAAACTCAATAACACTTTAATCCCGACCCGGGATTCGAACCCGATACCTATTTATCGGTAGTCGCATACATCATCCGCAAAAGCAACGAATTCAAAAGGATGTCTGTGCCGTAAACATTAATAACTTTATAATATAGAGAAAATTTACCATGAAGTTGGTGGTTGGTTACTATTTATATACTTTTATACTATATGTACCTATCCTAATATAGGTATACACTTATGTGTAATCTTAATATATATAAATCTCGTGTCACAATGTTTGTCCTCAATGGACTCCTAAACCACTTAACCGATTATAATAAAATTCGCACACCATGTGCAGTTCGATCCAACTTGAGAGATAGGATAGTTTAAATCTCAAATTATAGTCGCAATTTTAATTTATTGCTAATTTTATTTGTCTGTTATTATTTGACAGTCACAATTATCTGTTAACTCCAAATGATTCTAACAGATGTCGATACCTTTCGACTGGGTTGAGTAAGTAATCAATAGATGGCGCTGCTGTGGTAAATCTATAGGCTATATTTTATTTTGGAAAAAAATAGGGTTCCGTAAGATATTGGGGTTTTTCGGACACAAGGTGTAAAAAATCAACCCTCTACGGGGGAAAATTTTTCGCTACGGGCAATAAAAGACGCAAACGAGGTTGCGTCGGTCAGCTAGTATGATATATAATATGACTGCCTCGGTGGCGCAAGTGATAGCGCTAGCGACTGTGCTTCGACTGCTGTTCTTGAGATCTCGGTTGTATGATCTGCACATATTTGTTTCGTAGTTCGGGTTTTTTTCTATGTATAATATGTATGTATTTACACATACACCATACCTACATAGTCACATCCACAATCATACATACGTACACAGGCACACACATTGCATACTGCCACACACACTCTTTACTGTATTTTATTGTATAGTTGACGTATCATAAAGGGTGAAGACACTGACTCCTGTAACACAGGTTGTAACCTACCACAGGAAGCAGGGTTTCAATGTAATTTAACACTGTCTATACCAATAAAAATTATTATTATTATTATTTACGAAAAAAAGTATTTATATCAGTTATCTAGTACCCATAACACAAGCTCTGCTTGGCTTGGGACAAGATGGCGTTGTGTGTTAAATACATATGTATATAGTTGTAATTTTATATTCAGTGTACAAAGATTGTATAAAGTTAGCTAAAATGTACTTCTCTACATAATCCAGTTCGTTGACTGGTAGAGAATGCCTTAAGCAATAAGTCCACCCGTGCACCGAAAGTACATGATGTGTAAATCTATATTAATAATAAAGCTGAAGAGTTTCTTTGTTTGTTTGAACGCGCTAGTCTCAGAAACCGCTGGTACGATTTGAAAAATTCTTTCAGTGTTACATAGTCCATTTATCGAGGAAGGTATAGTCAAAGTCAAAGTCAAAGTCAAATCATTTATTTCCATAGGCCCCAAAAGGCACTTGAACACGTCAAAATACAAAAATCAAACATTATTAATACAAAATATAAAATAAAACTCAAGTACTGAATTGATCAGTGATAAAAGGATGTAACTCAAGTAATCAATGGTTTGAATTACCGGAGCTTAGATTGATTTCGATTCAACTCAAAGATTTAAATTGAAATCAATCCAAGTACCAGCTCCGATGGGTATTGCATTCATGAGAAGAGCTGGTGAGAAACTCATGTGCACCATCTTTTCAAATAATTCATACAAAGTTTGTTTGTTTTTGACAACAATACTTATATGTGCAAGTTAAGGCACATGATATATATCATCACGCTACAACTAATAGGAGCGGAGCACCAATGAAGAATGTTTCAAAAACGGGGAAATATTTTCACGCTACGGGCAATATAAGACGCAAACGAGGTTGCGTAGGTCAGCTATATATAAAATGAAATTGTACGAAGCCGGTGTCTGTACACTAAAGGTATAAAAGTAAAACTGATATAGGGGATTTAATTAAATTAAGAACTCAAAACAAGTTTTTAAATTTTTTCTCTGAGTGTTTGTGTGCTCAGTGCTGCTCTAATCTTAGAATTTATATATTGGATCACTCTTTCAGCTGACCCACGCATCCTCGTGTGCGTCTTCTATTGTCCGTAGCGGGAAAATTTCCCCCGTTTTTGAAATATTCTTCATTGGTGCTCCGCTCCTATTAGTATTAGCGTGATGATATATAGCCTATAGCCTTCCTCGATAAATGGACTATCCAACACTGATAGAATTTTTCAAATTGGAATAGGGGTTCCTGAGATTAGCGCATTCAAACAAACAAACAAACTCTTCAGCTTTATAATATTAGTGTAGATATACATACACCTACATTAGTACAAAACCAGTTCGTTACATTATTCATTTTTTATGGGCATGATATCTAAAGGTTAAATTATTTTAATAAAAAACCGAAAAGGCTTTAAAAATTAAGAACTAAACTGTATGACATCATTGGGTTTAATGTTATAATTTACCGCGCGGTATTACCCAGGTAATTATAGCTCACGATTATGAAATCTACAAAATACCATGATTTAATCATCGCAGTGGCAAATACGTGCATAAATAACCATATAATTTATTCAGAGGAAAATGTACCGTGAGGTGTACAGGTAAAATTAATTTGATTTGTTTGAGTGATAATGTTGTGAAGGACAGGCAAATGCTTCCAGTTTTCTTCTAGTTATTACCTTAAACCTTATTTTACTAAATGCATATAAATAAATATTCCGGACACCTAACACACAACGCCTTCTAGTCCCAAACTAAGCAGAGCTTGTGTTATGAGTACTAGACAACTGATATAAATACATATATACTTTTTACTTTTTTTGTAAATACATACATATTATACGTAGAAAACACCCAAACTCCGAAACAAAAATTTGTAGATCACACAAACATTTGGTCCGACCCGGAAATCGAACCCGAAACCTCAAGAACAGCAGTCGCATACGCTACCACTGCGCCACAGAGGCAGTAAATATGAAAATACTTATATCAAAAACATATTTTTTTGAAATATTCGTCTGTTTGTTTCGGCTGATTTCTGGAACCGCTGAATGATATAGCGAACAATCTTGAAAAGCAACAAGAATCGCGTGTAACACTGCGAGGCACAGCTTTTATTTTAAAAATGTGAAATATTTTTAGGTTTATAAAAATATTTTAGGATTATTATCGAGCATAAGACCTGAAAAGAAACAGCTAAAAATTAACATAACTTTGAGAGAAAGCAATTAAGCTGCTTTTGTTGTATACATTATAATGGTTATTTAAATATCTACAAATGAAATACACAGCAAATAGGTATGTAATTTACATTGGGAGAGCCACGCTCGGCATGCATGGGCCGGCTCGACCCGAGTGATACCATGGCCTCACAGAAAACCGGTGTGAAACAGCGCCTGCGCTGTGTTTCACCGAGTGAGTGAGGATACAGGAGGCCCATAACCCAACCGCTCCCCCATCCCTCTCACCATCCCCCAAAGGCCGACAACGCACTTATGACGCCTCTGGTGTTGCGGATGTCCATGGGCGGCGGTAATCACTTATCATCAGGTGATACGTCTGCTCGTTTGCCCCAATGCCATAAAAAAAGACCTTATGGTGTTTTAGAACTTTGTTCTAGTTGAAATATCACTATGAACATATGATATTCAGCTAAATATGTTGTCGTACAACTGTTAAAATAAATGTTTTTTTCTTCTTTCAAAAAGAGTGCTACCTAGCTGATAGTGTTGTGGCGACTTCCACATATAACACAACAATAACCTACTACAGCGCCATCTACCGAAGATACACTGAACTACGAAGTAACCCACTACACGGAGTAACTACAAATCCTGAATCGCGTAATACATAGTTCTCGCGCCGATTAGCATATATACCTACAACATCCCAACATCAAGTGTTGGGCAGTGGCCCGCCAGGCATGATCACCTCGCCTGGTCGGAGGATCCTCCCTTTGTGTTGGGTGGAACATGATACCCGTTCCCCCACAGTGTTATCTTAAAATAAAGAAAAAGTTTGCATCCTTATAGTCCTCTGCGAAATATAGACATCTGCTTAGGACGAGATGAATTCCATATTTTTAATCTCTTACACAGATAATAAGCAAAACAAAGATTACCTAAAATCAAAGCCCATTAATATTAATATTGACATCCAAAAAAAAGTCTAGATATTATTGTACAGTTTTAAAAACATACGTCACGTTTCAGGCACATAAATATGTCTTAAAAATAGACTACCTCGATTCATGCCAAGCTGTAATGACGTAAAGCATTACGCTTCGAGGATGTGATGCCCAAACAGTCGTAATAAACCTGGAATGCACCCAGAGAGTATTCATAAAAGTAGCTCTGTATCTTCATTCTAGAACTTATTACTTTTTCATTTAAACCTTAAAAGATAATTATAAAATTAAGGACCAGTTTCACCACAAAGTTCTTGATAGACTATTTGTAACTTATCTTACAGATAAATGCAGCTACAAGATAATTGTAACTACAGATTTCGATTTCACAAGCCTCAGGTAGAGACGAATATATAACTTACAAATTCCAAGAACTTTTCAAGACATTATTGATCATCACCAATTCGTGTAAAATCGACATCAACGGTCTTAAAAGTTGAGTCATTTTGAGGAGGTCAAGATGACATGCAGAGATATCCGAGATTCCGTTTACTCAATATTTTTCTTTGAAAAACGGTTTAATCTTAACGATTTTTTTTATTTATGATACTGTGATCAGATATCGACCTCCAGTCTTGGAGGGGAGTGATGTGGCGACTTCCACATACAACATAATATACTACAGCGCCATCTACCGAAGTTACACTGAACTAAGAAGACGCTAGACGGAGTAACTACCAATCCTGAATCGCGCAATAGAAGTTCTCGCGTCGATTATCATATATACAACATCCCAACATCAACTGGGGCAGTAGCCCACCAGGCATAATCACCTCGCCTGGTCCTCCCTTTGTGTTGGTGGAACATGATACCCGTTCCCCCACAGTACTATAGGCTAAATATTACGCTTTACAGTCCTAATTGTTGTTAATGGCTTATCTTCTAATTCTTTCTAGGTGTAAAGTTGCTAATAGATGTCAAAGTTATGAAGTAGCTATTATTATTGAAGACTAACAAGTAACCTAGTGTCAGTTTGGTGGTGGATTAGGAATAGGGAATGTCATTACCCCTATGTATCCTGTGGGTGTCGTAAGAGAAGATAAAAAGAACAAACTAACAGGACAACAGCATTGCAAAAGAAAAATGAAAACTTTATAGTCTGACTAGCTTAATATAGTTGGACAAAACATTTTTTATGGAGAAGCATAACTCTTGTTGTAGATTAGTAAATGCTGTTAATGATTGATGAATTAACGAGTAATATTGAACTACTACTACTACTACTAACTTATAAAGAAAAAAATCGTTCAATTTCGTACGTGTTTCATTGCAAATTAGTAAAAGAAGTTTACTAGGGAAGTCTAAATAACAAGTTATCAACGTTTGACTATTTTTACCCGAGTGCGAAAGAAAGAGGGTTATGTTTTACGAGTGTATTTATGTATATTTCTTTGGCACGCCCTAGAACCTAAACGGCTTGTCGTATTTTTATGTGTGAGAGTGACACTGGGTACGTCAAAATTAAAAAGAAAAAAAAACTAAATATACGCAGTCAGGCTTTTTTTTTTTTAAATCATTACTTGTTTATTACAATTTAACCTTTATGTTAGGTGAATTACAAAATTTTAACACTTAACAATAACAACATCCTTTCTCATAGCCCGCATACGATTAAAAATAAGCAATCTGAGAAAATATGACATATAGTTTTTGATAACAAATAACAAGCATGATTTTTTTTATTGCAACATCGTATTATCATTCACGCCGCCCTTAACATCGCCAAATGACATGAAATTTTGAAAATGGAATGAAACTAAAAGGAATGTATTTTTAACAATGGCAGTCATGCTTAGTAGTTTCTTTTAACCTTAAAAAACAAAGGTAACAAACCGAAACGAATTATATCGTTAGTGAATGGTTTTCCCACAGATAGCTGGGATTTGCCTTAGCGGGTATCGTTTCTACGAACTGTGTGGGCATTGTCCTTTCAAGTATTAAACAAAGCCTGTGTGGGTTATTTTGGTTCGGGTACTAATATCCTCTATATGCTTTACTTGAATAAGTGACTTTGCGTAATAGTTTTATGAGGTTAACAGCTTAACACAAGTAGATCTATCTTAGAATACATAAAAGGAAAAACCTGTTCTAATTTGTAAGTTAATCGTCTTTTAATATTTATAAAGTTCGAATAATGTTTTAATCAAAATTATAACTCCTGCGTTAAAGGTGAATCTATCAATGCAAATAATCTATCTTGTGGCCAATTATATACAGATCCGTTATGTGGTAATTGATTGTGTAATATTCATTCATCCGTCTACGTTCAACTTCTTTTTATTTCAGATATTAGGCGACTTCGCTTTTAGTCTTTTTTAGAACAGCAATGTTCACACACACACACACACACACACACACACACACACACACTACACACTGACAGTTCAAATAATATTGCTCAAATATATGAAACAAGGCATGGAAACGATTGACACTCGAATGTTAGGCCTGTTCGATATAATTAACATTTTTGTACGATTTCTATTTTAATGAGCACCGTTTATCCATAATGTAAATTTATGTAACATTGATGATAAATAAACTTATATCAGAAACAGACAATACTACCTACAGTCGTAAATTTAGGACAATCTCTAGTTTTATTTCCGTTTTTGTAATATTTTTCATTGATCATCATTATATCAGCTTCAAGATGTCCACGACTGCCATCGATGCCGTGACGTTCTCCATAATAACTGGTCCTGTACTGCCCTTTTCCATAGATGCTTGATTCTGATTGAAAGAGTGGTGTTATCTTGCATATAACAGCGAAAATGAAAATAATTAGGTAGATTACCATTCGTTGGAGGTGGAGGATTTAGTGGGCATTATCTGAGAACCAGGAGTTTTACAAAGTTAATTGGAACTAGAACTATACAGCCAGAGCTTTGTATATGAACTTTACACAGCCCTATGTAATTGTTAGGAGAACGAAAGCTAGTAATGTTTATACTTTTTGCTTATCTACACTACCCGTTTAGGTGCCTCTGGTGTTGCGGGTGTTCATGGG
The DNA here is from genome assembly GCA_916048165.1 of Spilarctia lutea. NCBI lineage: Eukaryota > Metazoa > Arthropoda > Insecta > Lepidoptera > Erebidae > Spilarctia > Spilarctia lutea. The sequence continues at coordinate 16,471,867 of OU696479.1, forward strand.
CGGCGGTAATCGTTTACCATCAGGCGATACGTGTGCTCGTTTGTTCACTATTCTATAAAAAAATAGGCTGGTGAAAACCTTATAGCGATATCAGAGTACGTGCAAAGGGTTACACAAGGTAATAAAAACAAGTCAAACATCAAAGAAAAATGAAAAGTGCGTGTGTGAAACGAAGTAGAATGTTAAGCTTTCTGACTGATAAGATCTTGCACTCTGCATATAAATTGTGTGTGGGGTAATCTAGTCGCTTAAAATTTATTACTTTTAAGATTCAAGTTTTAAAGATCAACTTTGTGAGTCCCTCCCCATAATGCAATAAATTGGTACCGATTGACACAGTGCCATTTGCAGAGTATTTCTACTGACACTAGATGTTACAACTTGTACTAAATTGTGTTATCTTACTATTTAGTGTAGTAATAAATGATTCGTACTCATCAATGCATGTACGAGTATTACCTAATAGCTTTCACTGGCGAATCCGTCCACATTTTTGTCGGTTTTCGCGGTAAAAAGTTACTAAAAGTCATTTAGACGTAAAAACGTAATCACATTCGACAATTTCTTTAGGATTGAAAATCATCTCAAAAAGAATTAACACTTCGGGGCTTTTTAATATCAAATAAATAATATTACTTATACTTTTCCACTTTCTATTTCTCGCAAATATAAACTTTATATAATGTACAACGTATTTTTATAACTAGGACGTCAACAAACACGTAATCGAATGAAATTGAGATCAAAAGTATTTAGGTACGACTTTCTAAAGACGATTTCTTTAACAAATATTTAGAACTGCCAAATAGTAGTCAACAATTATAAACTCAATAAAATAAATTTTAAGACTTTATTTGTTTAGTTGCATTCTATCCTTAAGAAGTTTTGGTTCAAATAAAAAAAAGATTTTATCAATTAAAGTTTTCGGTTGGCCGAGTGGTGTCAGCGGTCGCCATGCCGCTTGCTACTGCGCCAAGTGTCGTGGGTTCAAATCTCACGCGGTACCTGCAACACTTTGTGTGATCCACGAATTGTTGTCCCGAGTCTGGATGTTCTTTGTGTCCGTTTCATGTATGTTTGTAAAGTCCCCCACGACACAGGATGTTTATTCCTAATGTGGGAGTGGTCTTGAAAAAAAAAAAAAAAAGTTAAATGCAAGATGATATTACTCTACCAATCCGAGTTGAGCATCTATGGAAAAGAGCTGTACAGAAGTACGGTTGTTTTGGACAACCTTGGGAGAGGCCTGTGTCCAGCAGTGGATATTTTGCAGCTGATATGATGATGATTTATGAAAAATATTACAATAGACGCCTAACACTCGAGTGTCAACCGTTTCAATGTCTTGTTTCATATATTTGAGCAATTTAATTTGAACTGTCAGTGTGTAGACTCATGTGCCATTTTGGTGCAATAAACGTTGTTGCTATAAAAAAGACACATTCGAAATGTAAGATCTTTACTTTGAAATTTTAGGAAAGTGGTTTTTGAGTATTACTATCGTAATCCATTGCAAGATATAGACCTCTCTAGTTGCACGTCACTTGTTCGATCCTCGGCTCCTCGTATCCAACTCCTACCGACAATCCTGCGAGATTAAAACCCTACGTGGCCTTTAGACTTCCTATAGTGTGCTTGATGATGATTCGTACACACACCCTCACACAACTCATATACATATATATATATATGTATATATATCCTATGCGTACCCTAGTATCCCATCTCATCATTCTTTGATCATTCATTCACTTTACCTATATTAGCCTGTTCTATAATTTAGTTGGAGCCTAGGGACCCGCAACATAGATATTCCAATTCCTATCTCGGGCACTAGTCTCTCGCAAATGCTTGTTGTAAATATATTTTAGATTATAGTCCGGCCACTCAGAGAATGCGTTTCTGACACTTGTAAATTCGCCATGAGTAGTGATGTACCACGAATAACATTTATAAAATTTGGTAACAGTATTATAGAATTCATTATGCATAGTTATTCAATTTATATATATTTTATTACATTTCAAACACAATATTAACAAAATTACTGATGGATGAATTAAATTTAATCGTAATTTCGGAATGTAACCAAGGGAAAGAAAATAAAAATACTGTATTTATTGGAAAATATATATTATGAAATACATAGTTTTAAGATATCAATAATGTCAAATCAAAATTTATTCCGACTCCGATTCGCTTGAGGACTCGCTGTCATCTTCACCAACATGTATTATTATGTTATTGTCAATCATAGTGTCTATACGAATATCGCGGTCAAAGTTACTAAATACATTTTTTTAGTTTTTTCAACCACCTTTATCCAGTCATCTCTTGTGACATTTTCGCATGCTTCTTTTAAAAGCTTCTTGATCTTTTTAATGCCATATGGTGGATAAGTATTATGACGGGCTGCATAACCTTTAATTTGAGCCCAGATTAGCTCTATGGCATTGTACTGGCAGTCATATGGAGGAATTCGGAGAACTCGATGACCGTACTCCAGAGCCAGCTCCGCTTCTAGCATTGACATATTTGCGTCAAAGCCACTTCTTTGCAGCCGAGCCACCAATTCCTCTTTTCTATTAGGTGCTATATTTATTTGCACCCAACGATAAGGGGCGTTATCCATTATTATTATTAAAGGCTCTGGAAGGCCAGGTAGCAACACATCCTGGAGCCACTCCTTGAATGCATCCGCATTAATTTTTTCGTGGTAGTCAGTAGTAGTTTTTGACTCAAATGCCAATAAACCATTTTCCACAAAACCATACTTCGCACGACCAGCGTGGCATATTACGAGACGTGCTCTTATACCGATTGGCACTTTTGACTTCGACGCTTGAGTGTCATCTGTCCAAGAACAAGAATGCGCGTGATTGGTGTTCAGCCATGTCTCGTCAATGAAAACGACATTGTCCCAATTATCAATTTTTTTGCTTCTCTTAGAAAAGTAATTCTTTTTAATATTACGTCATTTCTTTCTAAAACATTTTCCTTTTGTCTGTTTTCTTATATTGAAATCCAATATCTTTTAAAATATTGGATAAAGCAGTTTTTCCTACCCTAAACAAATCAGCTGCTTTCAAAGATGCTAGAAGCGTCGACCTATTAAAGTATTCATTCCTGGCATAATAACTATATATATGATTCCTTATTGCATCGGCGTCAAATCTATCTATGTCTGTTATAGGTTTAGTTCTGCGTTTCTTTTTAGGTGTTCTTAAAATATTTCCTTTCATGCCAGATGAGCCGAACTTTTCTTTATTATTAATATTTGTTATCGTCCGTTTGCTTACTCCAAGTGCGTGAGAGATACGCTCTTGTCTTTCCAACTCAAAGTAACTTTGAAGCTTGATTATTAGTTCACGGGTTTCACTTTTCAATGGATGACCGCGTTTCGACATTATTGTTAAGCACCAAAAGTACAAAACAGTAAAATTCTAAACAAATTAGCGCAGAGGTACAAATAAACAATAATAACAATCACGAGAAAACCCCCCCACAACGAGAAAACTGGAAAACGTAGTCTATGCGCGCAAAACGACAAGAGACGACGACCGTTTGTGTATGTCACAAAATGACGGTCCTCACAAAGCTATTTTGGGTTGCCATTTTTTTACCAGAAATATAAAGGGGTAAAAATAGTTTTCCATTTATTTTTAATTCATCTGACTGATATCACGACAATTATTTTCTTAAGTTTGGTTTGGTCGTACCTATATCGTATTATAAACTATATTAAATATGTATTAAGTACATTATACACACTCTCAAATAATTTCTTCGATATCCCTAGGAACTTTAATGTCGTTCGTATAAATGCCCAAAGCATTTCGGCACATTTCCCTGAAATAGTGACAACATTCGACTGTACGACATCCTTACATACTTTGTAACTCATCTTGTTATACTGTTTTTTTGTGTATTCAATAAAGATAAAAAAATAAAATATTATAAAATTAGAACGTTTTATTTAACAATATATCGACCGACAGAATATATTACGATTACAAAAATAATCAGTTACAATAACCTATTATTTTGTCTCATCACTACAAAAACAAACTGTTGACATAACCTTGAAACAGCGCAGTTTGACGTCGTTAGACTTTTAAAAATTATTGTTCTTAAATTAATTTATTAATTAATTGTTAATAACTTTAGCCCAAAATAAAATAATCATGCCAATATACAAATTGGCATGATTATTCAATTTTGAATGTTATTACTCATTATTAAGGTGAATAAAAGATATTTAAAATTTTGCCATAAATTGTACGCCAGTTCAAAGTTACATCGCCCATTGGATCACGACCTGTCAGAAACGCATTCTCTCAGTGGCCAGACTATAAGCATCTATACTGTAATGCATATATAGTTATTATTATTATTCTTATTCAACACTTCATACTTTACATAATACATTTACCTAAAACTGCCAATTTACCAACCTCCATTTTTTTTTTAACTTCAAATAATTTTATTACTTCACTAGTTGCCCTGTCAAAATTTTCCCCCGTTTTTGAAACATTCTTCATTGGTGCTCCGCTCCTATTAGTATTAGCGTGATATATAACCTTAAGCCTTCCTGGATAAATGGGCTATCCAACACTGAAAAAAATTTTCAAATCGAACCCGCGGTTCCTGAGATTAGCGCGTTCAAACAAATAAACATACTCTTCAGCTTTATAATATTAGTATAGGTTAAGCATTTTTACTGTAATGCATATAACCCCCGCGCGTTGACATTGGGATTGAACCTTGTCATGCCAGCCGCGTGACGTCATCCATCGCAAAATAGTAACGCTAGTAACACAATCTAAAAGTTTATTTTTAAGAAATTTAATTTGATAGTTTGATTGATTGATTTCAGTTGATAATTCTTGTAAATTTCACTTCAATTTCAATTTCACTGACGTCACCGCTCTTAGCTGTCAATCCCAATATCAACGCGCGGAGATAATACATAATTATGTTTATTATACTTTACATAAAACATTTACCTTAAAATATACCTCTTTCTATTTTATATCTTCTTATTTAACTTCAAATAATTTTATTACTTCATTTGGCTTAGTAAAAATTAGTCTTGTAATAAAACTGGATCTGTACATCTATCTGTGTCTTCTTATAAACCGACTAGCTGACCCGTGCCCACTTCGTTGGGCATAATGTTAATAATCCTTTTTTATTGCAGTGTTATGTTTTAATTTCTAACAGCCAAGAATAAGATAGAAAGTAGTTCTGATAAGAACCTTTTATTTAAACAATGTCGAAAGTGTACCTTCCTCTCAGATGTAAAAGGCCACGCCTCCTTCTCCCGAAGCGAGCACGAACGCGAACCGAATTAAACCCGAAGCCATCGCGCGCCGTCCGCTGCTTTGGCCTTCCGTTGAAATTTCTCCGATTCACTTTGCAAAACCGACTACCACGTAAAAGCCTTTTTATTTTTTGGTTTTTTATATAACCTATGACACTCAGCAATAATGTGGCTTTCTATTGGCGAAAGAATTTTTATAATCGGTTTAGTAGATCCCGAGATTACCCCTTACAATTTAACAAATATACAAACACACAAACTTTACTTCTTTATAATATTAGTATAGATGAACCTGTTGATGTCATTCTTATTTTGGTTATTAGTTTTTTCGTCCGTTTGAAGATTATTTGTTTTTGTATAAACGTTGAAAAGAATTTAGTCCGATTTATTATCTAAGATATTTTTTATACCACTCCATCAAGATAATTCTTATGATGACATATCTACTCAATCACCATCATTGGGACAATCGCAAATTGCACAGGAAAACTGCACTGCAAAGAGAAGGAACATATAACACTAAATCTATACCAATATGTCTAGACAACGTCTTTAAATATATCAAACCTCGTTTCTAAACACCATGTTCATAATATTGATGATTTTTTTTTTTTTTATTATATAGGGGGCAAACGAGCAGACGTATCACCTGATGGTAAGCGATTACCGCCGCCCATGGACACCCGCAACACCTAAAAAGGAAGGAGTACGCTCTTTTCTTCAAGGTTTGAAGGTCGTATTGGTCCGGGAACACCGCAGGCGACAGCTCATTCCACAGTTTTGCTGTGCTTGGTTGTTCTGATGTTCTCCTAGCTGATTACGACCACGGCGGCGTCTTAACGGAGACCAGCCAACTACGCAGGAGATATTATAGTGCACAAGTGTGTGCTCAAACACAGGTGCACTCTCTGTTCCCTCTCTCTCATAATCCGATGGGACGGTTAACCGACACAACCGGGGAGAGATCAGGTGCATGCGACAGCTTTACGTGCTCTCCGAGACACGGGGGTTAAGACCCCAACTGCCAAACTCCGAGCTCTTATTAAGTATTTCTTTAATCAGAAAAACTCAATAACAATGACCCGACCCGGGATTCGAACCCGAGACCTTTTGATTGGCAGTCGCTTACGTCAACCGCTAGACCAATAAGACAGTTGATAATATTACGATAATAATGAAAAACAAATCATTAAAATATCACCCACAAAACTACATAAAATATCTAATGATCTAATATATTTGTATATAATTAGTAACTACTATCTCAAAAAAGGCCAGGCCTTCACAACTGACCAATGACATCATATTCGGCGAAATAATAAAATTATAAGCTATCTCGTCCCCATCATATTTCATTGGCAACCCACTAGCCAGTTCCTAGGAATTGGCCGACCAATCATTACGCCTGACCTGTTTTACAGACAAATTTATTGATGCTGTTATTATGTAAGAAGCACACAGGTGAACTCGACTGCCAGATATAATTAGTCTCCATATTCACCGCGGGATATAATTGAGATATTAATGTCAAGTTGTTTAATGTATGTACGATGAAAATCATAATCGAAAAAGCTGTGCTCGACATTTGACGCGAAATAAAACCTTTTTCAACTAAGGTTATTTTCAATTCTCATTAACGTAACACGAATTTAGTTTTAATTATACATTGTGCATTACATCCAAACGTTACACGTACTTACCTAAATAATTAAGGTCATTAGATCGATTTCAGATTAAACTTCATAAGTTCAAAGTTAAGATTTAAATTTATTTTGTGGCGACATACAGCGCAACAGTTGTTGATACTACAGCGCCATCTACCGCAGATACACTGAACTACGGAGCAACGTATAACACGAAGAATCTATCAATCCTGAATCGCGCAGTAGAAGTACAACAACATACCAACATCAACTGTTGGGCAGTGGCTCGCCGGGCAGTGATCACCTCGTCTGGTCGGAGGATCCTCCCTTTGTGTTGGAAAGACACGACACTTGTTCCCCTACAATTTATATTCCTAATCTTTGCATGAAGTCAATATTGCTGTGAATTGTATATATTTGTAATATAACATGAAGGTCTTGAGTCTGTCTTTGAAATTGACACGATAGTAACAAAACCGAAGAATATACACAGAAATGCTGACCTTATTCATCGTTATTTTATAGTTTTTTTTCTTTTAAAATGTGTACGAAAAGTTACGTAAAAGATTGAATAGTTACTAGACATTCTCGAAGTATTCAGTCTTTCAATTATTAGCCAATTACGACCAAACCAAAAGGAAGTCTGTTCATGTTAGTATATTGCACCGTTGCGCCTAAACTACTGCACCGATTATTATAAATAACGTGTCAATACATTTGCAATAATGGCCCGGGTGACATAAGTTATATAAATTTTATCAAGAACTATTACGAAGTTGAATCAAAGATCTGCAGTTCTTTAACTTTTTCTTGTTTTTAATTATATTCATCCTTGATCATAGCACTTGTAACAGTACTTTTCGAATCATTAGAATCTAGTTGACTAAAATGAACATGATGAACCAACCTCTTTTTATATTATTATGTAGGAGCAAACGAGCATTCGTATCGCCTGATGGTAGGCGATTACCACCGCCTATGGACACCCGCAACACCAGAAGAGTTACAAGTGCGTTGCCGGCTTTTTAGGAAGGAGTACGCTCTTTTCTTGAAGGTTTGAAGGTCGTATTGGTCCGGGAACATCGCAGGTTTAATTCAACTCATCAAAATTTAATTTAAAAATAGCAATAATGACTTGTATGAGGTTAGAATTATTTATTTCTCAAAGATTACAAACCACTTTACATAAGAAATAAACATAATTAATCGTATAATTAATAGTAGGTACATACATAGTTTAGAGTTCGTTTATAATAATAAATTCTTTATAGGTAGGCGACAAATTTGAGACACAAAACGCGCTACTCCAGTTTGGGACCATATGCAACTATTAAAACAGGTATGGTGATACATTAACATCTACATAAAATATAGCACATAAAATCAAACTTGTATATACATATATATAATAAAAGGTTAGGTTATTGGTTTAAAAAATAAAAAACAAAATTAAAATAAGACATTCAAAACCACTAAATTCGAATGCGAATGTTGCCATGTCGTGCACGGCGGTTTACGAAAAAAGTAGAAATGATAAAATCACATCGTCAAGGCGCATTTTCGTATACTTATAGACTATCTTCAAATAGCAGCCAATGACCGTGATAGAGCCACTCTTCGGCATGAATGGGCCGACTCGACCGGAGTGATACCACGGCCTCCAAGAAAACCGGTGTGAAACAGCGCCTGCACTGTGTTCCACCGAGTGAGTGAGGATACCGTAGGCCCATACCACAACCCCTTCCTCATTCCCCCTCCCCATCCCCCAAAGGTCGGCAACGCACTTGTGACGCCTCTGGTGTTGCGGGTGTCCATGGGCGGCGGCAATCGCTTACCATCAGGCGATACGCCTGCTCGTTTGTCACCTATTACATAAAATTTTTTTAAAAAAAACCATAAGAAACATCTTACGCTGAAAATATGTAAAAAAATGGTATGAGTAACTTTACTTTTGCGAAGCGTTCTGTTCGCGTTGAACGCTTTACTGAAAAACTTGAACGTTAAATATTCGTAGTAACGGTAGAATGAACCGTCAGTCATCTAAAACAGCATCACAAAGAGATTTCATTCCCCGAAGTAAAGAGGAAACAATACAAATATGGCTTCGTACGCACCATTTCTCAGCTCGTTGGTATAGAAAGCCTTAACACACGACGCGCCTTCGCGGAACCCACCTCGCATAGGCCATACAATAAACCCGCTGCCGGCCTTCTCGGTATAAAGGTTTTTACAACACAATACGATGAAGAATATATTACCTTGAAACACCTACAGGATGAATTGTTACCAATATATTTCATTTGAGGCTTTGCTTACGTGGATTTTACCTACCATATCCATATCTAATACCTTCATACGAGGAATTCTTAATCCTCAGAAACGGCTATTCATGAAATTTAGTAGGTATAGCTATATTTATCTAGCTAGGATTAATTTTTAGATAATTTCCTAATATAAATATAATTCGAGCTGAGCTCATCAAGTCATCCAGGTAGGTACTGTTTATATACTTAATAGTATGTGTCAATGTTAAATGTTAATGTTAATAATTAATATATATTGCCGTTTTGTGTCCAGTGATTGCCATGTTTTTACCAAACTGCGAAATAAGGAGAGTTACGTTTTTCGAGTGTATATATGTTTATTATTTTTAGCACGCCCTAGAGCTTAAATGGTTTGTCGTATTTTTATATGAGTGGTGTCATTAGATTAGAAGTCTGTGAAAGTGACACTGGTATTGTAGAAAGGATTCGACGTCAAACATTTGTATCTTGGCTAGGCATAAATCTTCAGATTTAACGATTATTTCCATATTTAAAATACGGCAGTGTATGTACAACATGCGACGGCGTATACGGAAGTATATGTAATCTTGTTACTTGTTACCCGACTACGAAGAAGCTGTGTATGTTTGTATGTTCCACTGTTGCACCGTAGCGTCTAAACTACTGAACCAATTCATTACGACTTTTTACAGGAGATGATAATCAAGCTTAAACGTTTCCTTTCTGGAACGAAGTTCCTTATGGCGCGTTGTGTAAGGGGGCTAGACGGAAAAATTGTCACGACACAATTTGTTGACACGACACAATTTGTTGTCACGACACAATTTGTTGTCACGACACGACGACGTCACACACAGATATTTTCGTTTCGTCTTTCTATTTCGAACTTCGTTCCATCCGGGTGTCCCTTGACACCTCTCAAGTTTTTTTTCTTTTGGAACGAAGTTCCTTATGGCGCGTTGTGTAAGGGGGCTAGACGGAAAAATTGTCACGACACAATATGTTGACACGACACAATTTGTTGTCACGACACAATTTGTTGTCTCGACACGACGACGACACACGCAGATATTTTCGTTTCGTATTTCTATTTCGAACTTCGTTCCATCCGGGTGTCCCTTGACACCTCTCAAGTTTTTTTTTTATGTCTTAGCTGCCAAAATGACTCTGCTCTGCCTGATGGAAAGCACGAGCAGAATCCAGGAGTGGTGGTCACCATCCTCAATGCTAATAGGGACATTGCAGCATGGCGACCTACACTATGGCGGCCTAGTGAGATGCTTCTTCACGCTCCGCTTAAAGGACCCGGGTTCATAGTGGGAGGGAAACAGTAAACTTTACGTATAGATACATCAATGTACTAGAGCGAGCCAAGTGCAAGAGGGAACTGATATCTAATATAGTAAACAGGAAAGTGGACACATACAAAGGGGCACTCAACATGAATTCCTGAGGCTTCTTTTAGAGTGAAAAATACCTGGCAGGAAGACATGAAGTCCACCAAGAAAGAAGTGGATAGATGACATCAGGTCCTGGACTGGACTGGAAAAATATCACCAACTGAAAGAGGCCGCTCATGTTCGCGAGGGATACCGTCTGCTGACCTCCAAACTTCATTTTGAAGATGGCACCCCATGATGATGATAGAAATATCAATATCAAGTCAACAAAAGCGTGTTAAAAAGCGAACTAAAATCTTCACATAATTTAAAAATGAAGTCGCTTTCGCTGTCTGTTCGCTAAGATCCTTTAAATTAATTAACAGATTTTAATGCAGTTCTCAGTAATAGATAGAGTGATTAAAGAGAAAGGTTTAATTTTTTTTAAATTTATTTTATAGTCGAGAAAATTCGAGAATTTAGAAGATCTCCGTGCGAAGGCGTAGCGGGTCGCTAGAGGTATCCATGTAATAAAACGAAATATAACTTTTAAAAATTACAATATTTCGCACAAAAATGTACGTTATAAATTGCTACAGTGAGTAAAAGTTTAACAACTTTGAATATTTCATATTTTAAGTTAAAAACACAGGCCTTTTTAATCATTGAACTATGAATAAAAAAGGCCTGTGATCGATGCGCGCACAAAGCCTTTGTGTTCAACAGTTGCGAGAATCGGTATCAATCCCAACACGAACCGTATTTTAAATATTCGGTGGCACATTCTAGTATATTTTGTTGCCTATTTTATACTATCTTTTGTCCGCAGCTCCGCCCGCTTGTATCTCGAGCATCGCGGTAATAAGTATCCTATGTACTTCCACAAAAATCAAAGTATTTCTATGACAAATGTCATAACAATCGGTGTGACGGTTTAGCCGTGAAAGCGTGACAGACAGACAGATAATATTAGAATGGATCGGGCCCCCGGTATCCTCACTCACTCGGTGAAACGCAGCGCAAACTCTATCCACATAATGTATGATCATAATGGTGTTATATTTAAGTTAAGCTAATAACGTTTGAGTTTGTGAACGGTAACTTGTCTAGAGAGCAATTCAGTCCCTAATCAGACAATTTAAAAGAGCTCAAGAGAATCTGCGTAAGAAATCCTAGCTAATATTATAAAGGCGAATGTGAGTTAGTTTGATACATTTTCATTCATAGCACACACGTTATTAAAAATCTTTCACCAGTGGAAAACTACATCATAAAGAAACACATGGGAGTAACATAAGCTACTTGTTATGCGATAACGGACAATCAAGCAGTTGGAGGTGGGATAAAAGTAAGTATAAAGTAATTTCCACTACAGTTCTTACGCCAGATCAAGCATGATGCCTTACCTATTGTACCGATTGTGCTTCACATTCCTTTGGCATTCAAATGAGATGGATACCAAGGGCACCGTACCACAAATAAACTGGTGAGATGTTTGCGCGACGCTTTTAAACGTAAATAGCTGTTCTCGGAAATCTAATTAACTGTTTTATTTAGCGTTCTGGCGCCAACAACGACGTACGCAATTAGCTCCTGTGTGAGTATTTTGCGTAAGTTTTTTGTAAGTAATGTGAATCATGTGTAGGGTTGACCGCAATTATGTGAGAAATTTGGGACGAGAAGTCCCAAACATAGTCAGTCCTAAATGGTATAATAATTTGTGGTTCAAATTTGGAGTGTTAGTGTAATTAACTTAGTTGACAAAGTAAATATTTGTTAATATTGATATCAAGATATCGATTACATGGTAAATAGGGAACTGGAGTTTAAATTTAAATCTCATGAAAATACAACTGTTTTGTTATCTGTTTCTTAATGAATAATGAATAATAATGAATTAGGAAATAATAGTAAAATTATCATCTTTATTGTTACAAATAACCTTTTACAATCTCTTTAGAGCTAAAGGTTATAAGGTTTAAGGTAAAGGTCACACAATTACCTGCACGGTTGGCCGAGTGGTGTCAGCGGTCGCCATGCCGCTTGCTACTGCGCCAAGTGTCGTGGGTTCAAATCCCACGCGGTACCTACAACACCTTGTGTGATCCACGAATTGTTGTCCGGAGTCTGGATGTTCTTTGTGTCCGTTTCATGTATGTTTGTAAAGTCCCCCACGACACAGGATGTTTATTCCTAATGTGGGAGTTGTCTTTTTAAAAGAGAAAGAGAGAGAAGAGAAGAGAATTAGACTAACCCTAACTACCAAACTGTGACTTGGGAATTAGTGTTAAATTAATTATATGTATTATTAAATAGAAAGATTTTTTATTAATTAAAAAATGGCTAAAACTAACAAAAAAAACTTAAAAAATAACTATTAATTAAATTAAATGTTACTTCGAGAGAATTATAAGTCACCGAAAAGACCGCGGACCGCCGGAGAATGAGTAGTGATTACTCTCATGGTAAGGGTCTTTTTGGCGGGCTGATTACACCAAAAAGCGATCTTGTCACATCACTTAATGATAGACGGGGAAAGCTTTCGGCTTTCCTTCTATATAGGACCTCAATAGCTGCCGTGTCATCTGAATTCACATGGTCCGGATCCCCTCAGACAAGACGTTCTGAGAAGGTGTGAAATTTAGTAGAAACACCACAGCGTCCTATTTCCTGCGTTCTCCTGGAGACGAATCTACTTCACTACATAGTATAAAACAAAGTCGCCTTTTCTGTCCCTATATCCCTATGTGCGCTTAAATCTTTAAAACTACGCAACGGATTTTGATGCGGTTTTTTCCAATAGATAGAGTTATTCAAGAGGAAGGTTTATATATATAATACATGCATCATATACTAAGGCAACATTGCTAATTTTAGAGGTTTCTATTTTATGCCCGTGCAAAGTCGGAGCGGGCCGCTATGTTTTTATATACAACGTTCATAGTTTTTCTGTAGTGTATTTAATTTAGTATCAGCATTGCACCCGTGCGAAGCCGGGGCGGGTCGCTAGTATAGTTTAAAATAAACCTAAACCTATCTTTAAAAATTTGAAAGTAAGGTGTCCCTAACATAAAAGCATAACTCAGTACAAGACACAATTTTATCCGTGATGTTGGTATGACGGGCTGTTTGGTATGTCCGACGTGCGTTTAACACTCGTGACTTTATTTTGAGTAGATTATGACGTCGAAGTACTTCATACGGGTTTCCTGCAGTTTGAAAAACGAATACTATATTCTTTTATAGTTACCATATTACAATTTATGCATCCTACTATTAATACCACTTATTGTCACTTACTAGCCCATTACGGCCACGGAGGCCAGTCTCAACGGAGACCAACCAACTACTCAAGAGATATTATAGTGCACAAGTGTGTGCGCAAACACAGGTGCACTCTCTGTTCCCTCGCTCTAATAATTTGATATATCATCAGATTATTAGGTTAACCGACACCACCGAGGAGAGATCAGGTGCAGGACCGACAGCTTTACGTGCTCTCCGAGACACGGGGGTTCAGACCCCAACTTTCAAACTACGAGCTGTTATTAAGTATTTCTATAATCAGAAAAACTCAAGAACACTTTTGGCCCGACCGGAGATCCGAACACGAGACCTCTTGATTGGCAGTCACATACGTCAACCGATAGACCAATGAGGCAGTTTACCCATAACACAAGCTCTGCTTAGCTTGGTACTAGATGGCGTTGTGTGTTAGATGTCCGAAATATATTTTTATTATTATTATTATTTATTCTATGTATGTGTGTTCCCACTATGGTGCCTAAACTACTAAATCGATTTTCATGAATGTGGTATCAATAGATTTGTTATAATGGCCAAGGTGACATAGGCTATATTAACTTTATCAAAAGGTTTGTACGCAATAGAGTAATAGTTTTTTAAACTTTTTTCAAACTCAAACTCAAACCATTTATTTCCATAGGCCCCAAAAGGCACTTGAACACGTCAAAAATACAAACATCAAAATATAAAACAAAACTCAAGTAATCAATTCAGTGATAAAAGGTACTAATACTAAATGCACTAAAATGATTTGAATTACCGGAGCTTAGATTGATTTCGATTCAACTCAAAGGTTTAAATTGAAATCAATCCAAGTACCAGCTACGATGGGTATTGCATTCATGAGAAGAGCTGGTGGGAAACTCATTTTATGCCATGTCTTGCAGTGAACTAATGAAATATGATGACATTGAAAACGATTTATTCTATATCTATCTATAATAACAGCTTTTATAACTATACTATAATATACTAAACTGAAGAGAGTTTGTTTGTTTGCTTGCGTTCACCGCACTAAACTCAGGAACCACTGGTCCGATTTGAAAAATTATTTCAGTGCTTTCCAGAAAGGCTATAGGCTATAGGCCTTATAGGTCTCAAAGGACCAATAGGAGAGGAACACGGGGAAGAATATAACTAAAAGGGGGGAAAACTATAACGCTACTGGCAAAATAAATAGCGCGCGCTTGCGCTGTGTTTCACCGAGTGAGTGAGGATACCGGAGGCTCACACCCTAACCCCTACCTTATCCCCCTCCCCTTCCCCTAAAGGCCGGCAACGCACTTGTGACGCCTCTGGTGTTGCAGGTGTCTATGGGCGGCGGTAATCGCTTACCATTAGGCGATAAGTCTATTCGTTTGTCCTCTATTCAATAAAAAAAAAGAAAAAATAGGGGACGTAAACGAGATTGCGTCGGTCACCTGGTACAAAATAAAACGTTTCTATTTTAAGAAAAACATCGATACATTGTAGGGAAAAGCGATGCAGTGTAACGAGCCAACGAGTACTTCCGGTTTCTTGTATTGTTGGATTATTGGAATCCGGTTTTCTTTGCGTTCTTTTAAAGAGCGATGACTAGTAACGTAAAATACCTGGTATTCAGTTTACAGTCCAGTGCATTGTTTAATGAAATAATCGGAATTATAGAAAAGCAGCATTTTCATACATGAAGAGTACATCTATAAATAAATTATTTTCGTTAATTTGATGGTATTTTTAGGGTTCCGTACCTCAAAAGAAAAAAACGGAAACCTTATCGGATTCGTTGTTCGCCTGTCTGTCTGTCAAGACCCTTTTTCTCTGGAACGAGTGGAGGTTTTGTGGGGGAACGGGTATCATGTTCCACCCAACACAAAGGGAGGATCCTCCGATTAGGCGAGGTGATCATACCTTGCGGGCTACTGCCCAACAGTTAATGTTGGGATGTTATATATATGATATAATCGGCGCGAGAACATCTATTGCGTGATTCAGGATTGGTAGTTACTCCGTGTAGTTACTTCGTAGTTCACTGTATCTTCGGTAGATGGCGCTGTATATGGAGGTCGCCACAGTATCAACCTGAAATTTATATCAAATACTTAGGTCTACTGTCTATTGGAGCCGTGAAAAAAAATCAACTTCTAAGCCAACGCAATCAAAAGATCTGGCCGTTTATGCTTTAATTTTTTGGACACTCGCAAGGAAATCAAAACCTACAGGGTACTTTCCGTGAGCTCAGAATCTTAAAATTTGTTCCGAAGCAACGTCTTTTAGCACAGATAAAAGTAAAATTGCGAAAAGCATATTTTTTTAGTTATATCATATGATAAAGAATAGAATGAACTTTATTGTACACCAATTGATACAGTTATATACTCGTATAGGAGCTTAACAATATAATGACCATATACAAATGGCGGCGATTTCTTCCAGGCAACCTTTGGATGGACAAATCGACTGTAGAAGCACAAATTAATGGGTAGTTTTGGTGTTTAAAAATAAGTACGGAATGAATTGACTTAATTCAGATAAAATTACATAAGTAAAAATTTTAAGATTTTATTACACACTAGCTGACCCACATTTTTATAATAAAAAAAAGGAAATTAAAAAAAAAATTTAAGCAGGTCATGAAATACGAAGATAAGAAGTGAAATTTGACCATTTTTTAAATATACCTAGGCAGAGATTTGGCATGCTTTTTTGGCAGAAACTTTCTGTCTCGCACAACAAAACTGAGGAATGAATTATTATTGCCTGTGGTATTACCGGACCAATACGACCTTCAAACCTTCAAGAAAAGAGCGTACTCCTTTTTAAAAGGCCGGCAACGCACTTGTGACGCCTCTGGTGTTGCGAGTATCCATGGGATCCATTTTTTTTAGATTACCTAACTATATTTTTGTACCACGGATAACACAACGGCGCTCAGGTAGTAGTCATATGTGGACCTACTTATGCAACAAGAAACCAATCCATACACATGTCAAATTCAAATAATTATCCTTATCTCCTTATAAGGGTTCTTATTTAGATTTTAGCATGTGTATGGATTGGTTTCTTGTTGCATAAGTATTAAATAATAATAAATATTCTGGACATCTAACTCACAACGCCATCTAGTCCCAAGCTAAGCAGAGCTTGTGTTATGGGTACTAGACAACTGATATAAATACTTATATACTTTTTTTTTGTAAATACATACATATTATACATAGGAAACACCCAAACTCCGAAACAAATATTTGCAGATGATACAAACATTTGGTCCGACCCGGGAATCGAACCCGAGACCTCTTGCTTAGCAGTCGCATACGCTACCACTACGCCACCGAGGCAGTCAGCATAAGTAGTTCCATGTATGCTTCACACGTCTGCTGACCTGGTTTGGCTAGCATTCTCTATGGTCATTTGAGACGTGGCCTGTCAGGCATGATTACGTAGCCTGGTAGGAGGATTTAATCCGTAGAAGAGCCGCGCTTCGGCATGAATAGGCCGGCTCAACCGGAGTGATACCACGGCCTAACAGGAAACCGGTGTGAAATAGCGCTTGCGCTGCGTTTCACCGAGTGAGTGAGGATACCGGAGGCCCATACCCCAACCCCTCCCCATTCCCTCTCCCCATCCCCCAAAGGTCGGCAACGCACTTGTGACGCGTTTGGTGTTAAGGGTGTCCATGGGCGGCGGTAATCGCTTACCATCAGGTGATGCGTCTGCTCGTTTGCCCCTATTCAATAAAAAAAGTCAGAGTCGCACAGATAAAGTTCCTAGATGACCTACGTGAAAGTTATAAACTACCTCCTCTAGGTCAGACAACTTGAACTATTTCACAATAATTAGAATCTATATATATAAAACAAAGACGGGTTTGTTACAACACTTATAACTCGAGATCTGCTGAACCAATTTTCATGGTTATTGATTCGTTGGATTTGTCACCGCCCCGAATAGCATAATACATCTTAAAAACAATGAAAACTAGATATGTGTAACGAATACTTAATCATTTCTTTTCTTTTCTTTCTTTTTTGATGAATGGCAACCAGCCGGATCACTAGGATCAGCTATTTCTGCCAATGTCAAGTATTTATTGTCTTCAATTATCAAGTCTTCGAGTCTTCAAGTCGTCGTCGTGATGAAATTAATGATAAAAAATATATAAAATGTGGCTGACATGAAATGGGGACCGTCTTCCGAAAAAACAAAAAACGATCTCCCACTTAATCATTTCAATAAATGCTGATTTGTTTATTACATGTCAAACGTTGTATGTCAAAATGTCTTTTTATAGGTTGTCTATGATTTTTCTTGATGAGCTATTCATACGTAGTGGTTATATACTCTTTGAGCTATTGTCTATGTCTCGAAAGTTCGGGCATTTATTACATGTCAAACATTTGTTGTACCTCTACCCTCCATAATTTGTTGTCCAATCCTGTCAAATACTGTAACAACTATTTATGTGTGCGTTCAGAAATATTAATATTAATAACAATGCCGCGTCCTAGAAGATCTAATCTTTTCCAGCGGAGCCGTAATGCAATTAGGCAACGGAATATCGCGAGTCAATTATCTGATGAAGAACGAGAAATTGCACGAGAAGAGCGCCGCGTTAGTATGGAGCAAAGAAGGGCCTTAATTCGTGCTTATCAAACACAAGAGCAAAGAGAGACAGCCCGTGAAACGGCTAGGTTAGAAACGAGAAATCGTCGAGCTTATCGTACAGATGAACAGAGGAATAATCTTCGAAGTGCAAGAAGAAATGGTTCAAGTATTGATTTGAATCGAGCAGCGTTTCTATATGATTGCACCATCGACTACAGCTTGCATCGTTTAGTTTGCATTGGTCCTATGGACGTTGTTTGCCAGCATTGTGGAGCATTGAAGTTTGCTGGTGAAACGCCTGGTTTGTGCTGCCTTAGTGGTAAAGTGAAATTGCCATTATTGGTCCACCAGAGCCATTGTGCTCCCTGCTTTATGGCGAAACACTAGAATCACGACATTTTCTAGCGAACACTCAAAAATTCAATGTCTGTTTCCAAATGACTTCATTTGGGGCGGAAATTATCGAAGAACACGGATATAATCCGACATTTAAGGTAATTTACGTTAAAAAAAATATTTTCTATTACTGCAAAAAAAATTTAGAATGTAGTTTGTTAGATTTCTGTATTTGTCTCTGAAATAAAAATGGCATGTTATAATTTGAAAAAAAAATGTACTATAGCTTCGACTTTACAGATTCAAGGCCAGATTTGCCATCGCATTGGATCATTGCAACCTATAGAAGATGCACAGCATAAATTCTTGCAAATATACTTCATGGGCAATATAGAAAAACAACTTGACCGGCGTCAAGGGATCAACACAGCTACGAAAAGAGCAATTCTCCAAGATCTGCAGCAAATGCTTCATGAACATCATGCATTGGTCAGGCTGTTCAAGACTGCTTTAGAGCGCATGCCAAGCGATGACTATAAAGTTGTGATCAGAGCAGATAAAAGGCCATCTGGAACACATGAACGCACATTTAATGCTACAACAATCGATGAAGTGGCAATCCTGATTGTTGGTAAAAACTTGGAAACACGTGATATTGTACTTACACGACGCAATACTGGGCAACTACAAAGAATATATGAAACACACCGTTCATATGACGCGTTACAATACCCGCTGATGTTTTGGCAAGGAGACGATGGATATCACTTTAATATCAAAATGATTAATCCATTGAATGGTAAGATCAATATTGTTGTTTTCATTTAAACTTGATATACATTTTACTCTGTTTGCTTTTAGTACCCAAAAAAAGTTGTAATTTCTAATTTAGTACAGAGTAGCTGTAAGAGTCGTTAACCTATTAGGGGTTCTAAAATACAATTTTTACTGCATTTGTTTCAGGTGAGGAAACTACCAAGAAGGTTAGTTCGATGAATTATTACGCATATCGTTTGATGATTCGTGAAAATTCTGACAATTATTGGAACGAAGTTCCTTATGGCGCGTTGTGTAAGGGGGCTAGACGGAAAAATTGTCACGACACAATTTGTTGACACGACACAATTTGTTGTCACGACACGACGACGACACACACAGATATTTTCGTTTCGTCTTTCTATTTCGAACTTCGTTCCATCCGGGTGTCCCTTGACACCTCTCAAGTTTTTGTTGCGATTTCGTCGACTGCTTCAACAATATTGCGTTGACATGTACGTTAAAATCGAAACGGAGCGCCTGACTTTCGTTCGGTTGAATCAAGCTAAATTGCGTTCGGAAGAGTATATTCATTTACGCGATGCAATTAGCACAGAAGGAGATTCAGAAAATGTTGGTCGATTGACTATTTTACCGGCGACACACACAGGTAGCCCGCGTCATTTGCATGAATTTGCGCAAGATGCAATGACATATGTTCGTCATTATGGTCGGCCAGATCTATTTATTACATTTACATGTAATCCGAAATGGATAGAAATTATTCAATTGCTGCTTCCCGGACAAACATCAAGTGATCGACACGACATCACCGCACGTGTTTTCCAGGCAAAAAAATCGGTCACTAATGAATTACATTGTTAAGCAACACGTCTTTGGGAATACTCGATGCTGGATGTATTCAATCGAATGGCAAAAACGAGGCCTACCGCATACTCACATTCTAATTTGGTTAGTTGAAAGAATTCGGCCAGATCAAATAGATGACATCATATGTGCGGAGATTCCTGCTCCTGAAACCGATCCAGACCTACATGATGTTGTAATCACGAATATGATTCATGGACCGTGTTGCACTATCAACCGCCAATCACCGTGCATGGTCGACAGCAAGTGTTCCAAACGGTATCCACGAAAATTGACGGCAGAGACCATTACAGGCAACGATGGTTATCCATTGTATCGGCGTCGATCGCCCGATGATAATGGTAGAACTATCACAACTAAAGTGAAAGGAAACGATTTCGTAGTTGACCACAGTTTGGATTGTTCCATATTCGCCACTTCTTTCCAAAACATTCAAGGCATATAATGTTGAGTATTGCAATTCGGTCAAGTCAATTAAATACATTTGCAAATATGTCACGAAAGGGAGCGACATGGCGGTTTTTGGTATCCAAACATCCAATATCAACGATGAAATCACGCGCTATTAAGTTGGTAGATATGTGAACTGTAATGAAGCTATTTGGCGTATATTTTCATTCCCTATTCACGAACGTCATCCCACTGTTATACATTTGGGGGTGCATCTAGAGAACGGTCAGAGAGTATATTTCACAGCGTCGACATGCTGCTCAACGTGCCGAAACACCTCCAGCGACAACACTGACCAGTTTCTTTGCGCTTTGTCAAAGCGATCCGTTCGCACGAACTTTGCTTTACTCAGAAATGCCAAGTTATTACACTTGGAACGCTACATCGAAGAAATTCCAACGTCGGAAGCAAGACGATGCAGTTCCTGGTCATCCAGATATGCGTTCTACTGATGCTCTCGGTCGTATTTACACAGTTCATCCGAAGAATGTTGAATGTTTCTATTTGCGGTTGTTGCTGGTACATGTTCGAGGGCCAACATCATTTGAATCACTACGAAATCATTGTATTACGTTCATCAAAGCCTCAATTAGTTCAGCTAAAAGGTAATACGACATTCATTGACTGTTAGGCGGTACGAAGTTCGCCGGGTCAGCTAGTAGTTAATATATAATTCGGTTTTATATAAGATCATGTGTCAGAATTCCAAAAACGAAAGGGTTTAAATATCTACATCGCGAATATAATCTTAATTCATATATGTAGTAGGTAAGACGAAACAAGTTAGAACAATTTTTGTCTACCGTTTTCCTTTATTTAATTTTATTTACGAATAATTGAAAATAAAAAATATAAAGAACATATAGATATGTTATTTTTATCAAATCTAACCTTTAAACAAGCAATTCTTGTATTTATACAATCTCAATCTCAGAAACGGCTTTAAAGATTATCATGAAATTTGATATTCAGGGGGTTTTGGGGACGATAAATCGATTTAGTTAAAATTTAGTTTTGGAAAATTTACCAAAAGCAAATAGCGAGTATATGTCGGTCATTCAGGAACTTACAATTATATAAAGAGGACCACAAATTGTTGAGTATCTCCGGTATATAATGTCCACCAGTTTAAAAAGAAGGTATCTAAATTATCACTCCAAATTATACTGATCAATTAAATTATTCTAGAATATTGAGCAACAGAATTTGAAATGCTATCTCAGGAATTGCCGGTACGATTTTAATAATTCTTTTAGTATTGCAGTTATCGAGAAATGCTGTATGCTATATATAAATATATTTATATGTATATCATTACGCTATGATCAAAACTAAGGGAGTATCATTAAAAATGTTTAAAAAAGCTGCGTGCAATAGGCCACGCAGAAGTAGATGCTGGGTTCAGCTAGATTATCTATATTAAATAAAAAGAGTATTACATGTAGTGGTAATGACTTCAAATAGTCTTGAACCAATAGAATTACAAAATAACTAAATAGTTTCAATTGCAAAAGGTTAAACATGAAATAGTTGAAACGCAAAAATAATGACATAAATACAGGGAGTAATTGTTCCTGGAAATGTTCGGCTTCCATTACACGTTTAGTTCATCGAAATTATTTGTTCCGTTGAATACACATTCCTATTACGTCACAAATTACTAGTAATAGTACAAAATGACTAACTAAAAATACCTTATAAGTAAGGGTATCAGCAAATATGTACTTTTTATAATAGTGCGGCACTATTATGTGTAATTATACCTAATAATAATTGATTAATGATCCATTAAAATAATGAAATAATTATTTTTTCTGATAATGTGGCTCGTTGTGGACTTGTTTGGGAATAATTAATGTTTAAATGACAGTCTTTAATTACGTAAAAAATAAATATTAGGTATATTTGCGGTCCAATTAATGAAGACTCTTAACTGTAATTTATATGACCCTTATTTGTCATTTAATAGGAGACATGGGGTGTGGCGAGTTTGTTTGTTGAATGCCATGGTGACAAAATATTACAGGATAGCTTTTTTTAAAATATAAGTAGTTTCTACATCTTAGGAATACGTTTGTGGGAGAACGGGTATCATGTTCCACCCAACACAAAGGGAGGATCCTCCGACCAGGCGAGGTGATCATGCCTGGCGGCTACTGCCCAACAGTTGATGTTGGGATGTTGTATATATGATAATCGGCGCGAGAACTTTAATTGCGCGATTCAGGATTGGTAGTTTCTTCGTATTGTAGGTTACTCCGTAGTTCAGTGTAACTTCGGTAGATGGCGCTGTAGTATGTTATGTTGTATGTGGAGGTCGCCACACGTTTTTAGAGTAAGGCATCTTTACGCTTTTTAGTGTCCAGTGTCCAATAGTTTTAACATACTTATAGTACTTGCAATTATTTTTACAAATTCGTTGAGGTTAAAAGTGGGGCTTATGTATGGCCCTGCCATAATGACTCTACTCTGCCTGATGGAAAGCATAAGCAGAACCTAAGAGTGGTGGTCACCATACTCATTGCTCGTACAGACAATGCAACAATGCAGCATGGTGACCCACAATATAGCGGCCTAATGATGCATCTGCATCATTGGGCCTCCGTTCTCGCACTCGCCAACGAAACACGACAGCATGAACACTGTAATTTTACGTTGATGTTCTGTGCGAGGTTAGTACCGCTCCAGTCGAGCCAGCCCGTTCGCACTGAAAAGCTCTACTACCTGTAGCACAGAACTGCTTGTAGAGAAAAAGGCATTTTTTCTGTATGTCTGTTTGTTTCGGGTAATCTCTAGAACGGCTGAACCGACTTTGACGGGAATTTCATTGGCAGATACCTATAGCTAAGTAACTTAGGTGACTTTTAGTTTAGGCTAGTACTAACCGGCCGGCTCGACCGGAGTAATACCACGGTCTCACAGTAAACCGGTGTGAAATAGCACTTGCGCTGTGTTTTACCGAGTGAGTGCAGTTACCGGAGGCCCATATGCTAACCCCTCCTCCATCCCCATTCCGATCCCCCAAAGGCAACGCACTTGTGACGCCTCTGGTGTTGCTGGTGTCAATGGGCAGCGGTAATCGCTTACCATCAGTTGATACGACGCGCCCACTTTACAATAAAAAAAAACATGAATTCATTCTAAAACTATATTATTATTAACATTTCTCTTTAACCGTTACATCCGCAACAAATTTTAAGTAAATTCCCGGTACTCAAATTGTTCTTGTATTCGGATGGGTGCACACAATGCACACCCTCGGTTAGTTGAAAAGCATTTGGTAGCAAAGTAGCGTTTCGTGTAGCAGTCACATGTCGCCCATTTGGGACACGCTTCCTACTCCCATCGTGGGAAGGTTTCGGCGGATGTGAGTTGCAGAGGTCTTCAACATTTCTTAAAGTTTATATGGAGGAGTACAAAAAGTTAAAATAATTAAATGTATTATGATTGAATTTCGACCACAGGGCGGTCACTAATAATATTTCAAAAGAATATTATTATTACTGTGTTCCTACAGTAGAAATGAACTATGACTATCCTTCAAATGTTATCAACTTAAAATAAATGTAACATGTTTTTTATTCATCCATAGTTTCTAGAAATTGCTATGCACTTAAATAGCAATTTTTTGCATAACATGCAACAAATTTTTGTACACATCAAAGAAATAGGTACTTCGGTAAGTGACTGTGCTAACTGCGATAATTGACCATGCAGTGTTTTTATAAACAACTAGCTGTTGCCCGCGGCTCCACCCGCGTTTATGTCGGTTTTTTCGTGTTTTTTCGCGGTCGCGGATATGTGAGTTTTTGAAGCGTACACAAACCAACATAATATTTTTATATAATTAGATTAAACAGTTCTCCTATTCTATTCTTAATATTCTGGTGCACACATACACTCTTTTGCAAAAAAAACGGGCACTTAAGCAAATAACTATTTTATAGTTACTATTAGTTTGTTTGACAATTTTAGGTATTGTTATCCTCAGAATTTCATAAATTAATTAGGAAGGAATAGGTATCATCAGTTTTATCATAACATTTTGATTAAATTATTGAGAAATAATGTTTAAGCTCAAAACACTATTATTGTACCTGCTTGCTAAATAAAAATGAAATGCGTTAATTTCCTTGTTTTTCTTGAATACATTAAAAGCAGATAAAAGTTTAGTATTGAGTATGACCCCCTCTTGCTGAAATCACGGCTAGCATTCGTCTGGGCATGCTAGCGAGTATATCTTTTATGGTTTCTTGGGGAATACGTTCCCACTCCGCGGTAATCACATTCTTTAGCTCTCTGATGGTCTACGGAGCCGGCTGCACTGATCTCACTCGTCGCTTCAGAACGTCCCAGACATGCTCTATGGGATTGAGGTCCGGACTTCTAGCTGGCCAGTCCAAACGACGAATTTCGACTTCTAGCATATACGCTTCCACATCGCCAGACCGGTGGGCGCGAGCGTTGTCGTCCATAAAAAATAAGTTTTCGCCAAGAGCGGTTAAAGCGGGTTGTGCATAAGGAATTAGAACTTCCGTTATGTATCGGTGTCCAGTCAGTGTACCGTTTTCGATGAAGACTAACTCCGTACGATCCATGGAATTTATTCCTGCCCAAAACATAACAGAGCCCCCTCCATAAGGCGTGATTTCTTCAAAACATGCCTCTGCAAAGCGTTCTCCTCGTCTACGTAGCACTCGCCGACGTCGGTCTTCACCATGCAAAGATATCCTGGCTTCATCGGAGAACAATATCCTATCCCAGTCTTCATGAGTCCATGGCACACAATTTCGAGCGAAGCTAAGCCTGACAACTCGATGTCCACGGAGTAATTTAGGGCCGCGTGCCGGGCGATGACTGTGTATATTAGCAGCGAGAAGCCTCCTCCTGACCGTCCATAGACTAATTTGCACATTTCTTACTTCTTCGAGGCTGTTCTTGAGGTCCATATAAGAAGATTTGCGATTTCTCAACGCTTGACTAACTAGAAAACGATCATCCCGTGGTTCGGTACATGTCTTTCTGCCAGAACCAGGCCTTCTCTTGACGGAACCGGTCTCTTGATAGCGCTGCCAGGTCCTTTGAACTGTCGACCGACTCACATTTAGCCTCTGAGCCACGAAGCATTGGCTGCAACATTCTTCAAGCAGCGCAATAATTTTGCTCGCTTTTATCACTTTATCTACCATTTTCGAGATTGCTAAACAGCAATAACAATACTTTTAAATGTCAAGGACATCAGATAATTTAATAAAAATTGACAAAAATTTAATTAGAATCGATATTAACTATAGGGCATTCGCGGCACAAAATGTAGTTAAAAGATGTTTTCTTTCAAAACCAGGCTCAGTCAAAAATTTGAATTTGGAATGTACTCTTACAAACATTATGGCACTTTTATAACTGGCCAGTAACATGTTCAAATGATTAAAACCTTTTTGGTATTTTATTTTTTTCAGCCAGGAAGAAAATCGAAACCGCCCGTTTTTTTTGCAAATGAGTGTAATAAGAAATAGTTACTAACGATACTAATGTAATGCATACCATTATACGGTAGTTATAATTTACCATATCATCATCATCATCAGACTATCGTAGTCCACTGCTGGACATAGGCCACTCCAATGTCACGCCACTTGACTCCATCCTCGGCTTCTCGCCTCATCATCACTCCACCTGGCCTTAATACATAGTTTTACGCAAGATTTACAATATTTTTTCAGTCAGCCTGTTGCCGTCCACTGCTGAACGAAGGCCTCCCCCAAAGAGCGCCAACCATCCCGGTCCTGGGCATTCCGCATCCACCCGCCGCCAGCCACTTTCCTCAATTCGTCGGTCCATCGTGCCGCAGGGCGCCCTACACTGCGTTTGCCTATAAAATATTAGAAATTAAAAAACAAACGGCGTTTTAAGACATATCCATTTTCACTTATATTTTTGAGTTCATTCGCCCTGAATCAATATACCTCCTACTAACAATATACGGCCTACTACAACATCATAAATAAAAGTTTCACATTCCAGGCCATTTCTCTATAATACATTTTTAATTTTTTTAAGTGGCTATACGTAATTTTCACAAATAGCTTTCTTAAGTGTACATTTTAAAATATTTACATTTAAATGTCAAGAATGTTATTTATTACTTTTTATCTTTCGCATATCCTTATTAAACAAATATACACCTAAATATTTATATTAAAATTCTTAACATTTCTACCCATGTACTCTCACATTTTGCAAGCCTGGTCGTTATATAAATTTTCTTAATTCACATACATACATTACCATATATTTGATTTTAAAATCATTGAATATGTTTTAATATCTTAAATAATACGTGGAGTAAAAACTTTGTACCCCTTTTTACTCGACTGCGAAAGAAGGAGGGTTGTGTTTTTCAAGTGTATATAGGTATGTATATACATATATTTCTTTGGCACGCCCTAGAGCCTAAACCGCTTGACGTATTTTCATGTATGTCATTTTAATTCGTCTAAGTCGTGAGAGTGACACCGGGTACATCAAAATTAAAAAAAGATCTTCGGAAATACTGATCCAGTCCTGAAAATTCTTTCACTAACAGAAATCGATACTATTCAAAAGTGACATAGGCATTATTTAATTATGATTGAACAAAAAATCATTTAAAAATAGTAGTATTTGTAAATCAAGTCGAAGAAAAGCGGGCGGTTAACGCCCAACGAAGTGGGCACGGGTCGGCTTATCATGACTAAACATAAAAAACTCTTTAAAGTATTTTAGTTTGTTAATCATTTTGATAAAGACGGAAAAAATAGTAACCATATATTTTGTGGTGATAACATTTATTCCCAACCAAATGTTGTGTACCTCTGTTTTTCGGGTGCATGAGCCCGCCTCCTGTCGTAGCAACGGTTCTGTGTAAGCGTGCCGGATGCGGGTAATCGTGGCAATTTGCCGCGCGTTTCAATATGTTGTTACCTTACGTGTATTTCACCTTGAGTCTCTACTTCGTTTATATTTATTTACATTACTTTCAAACTTTCGACCTTCAAACCTTCAAGAGCGTACTCCTTCCTAAAAGTCCGGCAACGCACTTGTTACGCCTCTAGTGTTGCGATAGGTCTGCTCGTTTGCCCCATATAAAAAAAAAGTTTATGACAGAATGAGAATACAGGGCAACAGCACAGAAAAAAAAGAAAAACTCAAAACAACCCTATATAAACCTACTTGGCCAGTGCACTTTAGAAGGAAAAAAAATCCTTCCCAAGGTAATGCTTATGCCCAACACTATACTATATTTTAGGGTTATGATGTCGACGATGATTGTATGTCCTAAACCCAAAATAATGAAGGAAATACCTTTGTCTTTTTTCATAAATCCATAGGTAAACGTCGGTAAGGTTACTTAACAATAAAATAACAAACGTTAAAAATGCTTCGTAATTAATATTCGTCTTTAATCAATTTTCGAACTAATTGGCGTGCAATTGGAGAGGCCTATGTCCAGCTGTGGACTGCGATAGGCTGATGATGATGAATCAATTTTCTATGATACAATTTTTACAAGAATGAACCTTAAGGATAGCATCCGAAGAATGATAATCGTTCGATCGTCTAATTTCCTAATAAAACCTCTCCGAAGATAAAATAAAAACTCATTTTTAATTGATCATTAAATTCTCTACACAAACGTCAGATCGTCTTTTGTCTTACAAAAGAAGAAATAAATATGTCACTTTATATAAAATCTTGACGGCAAAACGTCTTAGGAAATCCTAATAAAAAGAATATAATCTAAAAAAAATTAAAAATCCTATAAAATTCTCAAGTAAAAATTTACAAAGTATATACAAACCTTCGAAAAGGTTACTGGGGATATAATTGGAAAGAGAATGCCTTGCTGTGCCTTACCTCACTTCTATGGTCCACTACCACCCCGGATAGAACCACCTCCTCCAATTTGCCGCAATTGTTGTGGAATACCGACCTGCGGATGTTGCGGGAATTGTGCCGGGCCACGTTGCGGTCCATGCTGCGGCCCGTGCTGTGGACCATGTTGCGGAAGGGGACCAGGACCTGGATATTAGTATCAGTACTGTAATAATAAAGTAAATGAGTAATAATGTACCCCAGTGTAATCATTAGTGATTGTTAAGAATAAATTATTTTTAAAATGTTATTATTTTTAACTTTACTGATAAGATAATAAGACGTTCTTATTAGTTTTATATTAAACTAGCAACCAGTTCCTCTATTATAATATGCATGCAGATCAGCCGGAACAAATAGACAGACAGTCAAAAATTATAAAAAATGGTAAATGTACAGTGTATATACCAAAATATGCATTTCATGCCATACCATATGCATTTAGTAATTGTAATTCTGGGATTTCGTCTTTTATAATCTTAATATAATATATATAAATCTCGTGTCACAATGTTTGTCCTCAATGGACTCCTAAACCACTTAACCGATTATAATAAAATTCGCACAACATGTGCAGTTAGAAACAACTTGAGAGATAGGATAGTTTAAATCTCAAATTATAGTCGCAATTTTAATTTATTGCTAATTATTTGTCTGTTATTATTTGACAGTCACAATTATCTGTTAACTCCAAATGATTCTAACAGACGTCGATACCTTTCGACTGGGTTGAGTAAGTAATCAATAGATAGCGCTGCTATGATAAATCTATAGGTTATATTTTATTTTGGAAAAAAATAGGGTTCGGTAAGATATTGGGTTTTTTCGGACACAAGGTGTAAAAAATCAACCCTATACGGGGGAAAATTTTTCGCTACGGGCAATAAAAGACCCAAACGAGGTTGCGTCGGTCAGCTAGTATGCATATAAAGCTTTCTCTTAAATAGTTTTATTCTTGAAGTCTGCATTCAAATCCGTTTTGAGTAGTTTCAAAGATTTAAGTGAATCGACTTCATTTTAACACTAATATTATAAAGGTGAAAGTAAGTTTTGTTAGTTACGCTTTCACGCGAAAACTACTTAACCGATCATCATGAAACTTTGTACACTATATGCTTGGGAGGTTTTATAGGTAACATAGGATACTTTATATTAAATGCGAGCGAAGCCGCGGTCGAAAGCTCATACTATATAAAGATGTTCCTATTCTTATAAGATACTAATAAGGCATAAGATAATCATATTGGTTGATAGCCACGACCTAGACTCTGCCTAGTGTGGCTCCGGTATCCTCACACACTCCGGTCGAGCCGGCCCATTCATGCCGAAGCGTAGCTCTCCCACGGTAAACGGTTTGTATGGGTAAAAAAAATCGACGGGTTGCACTCCGGGAGTGCCGGCAGAAGTGAAAACTTGAATATTAACGTTGTGCATTTTTGATATTTTGGAATGGTTAGAGAATAATTTTGTACGAACTGCTTTCATTATCAGTATAAAAGTACTATTATTTATGTGGTAGAATACAATATTCATTTATTGCGCTAGCGTACACAAACATGACAATTTATATTACATACACACACGAACATTCGCGCAAACGCCCTGCGCCGCCTGTCCTCTCTCCATCCGTCTTACGAATTTTCGATCAGGTCACGTGACCTGACGCGAGTTTACACGTCCTGTCTCCATCAGTCTTACGAATTTTCGATCAGGTCACGTGACCTGACGCGAGTTTATACATTTTTACCCATTCCAAAAAAGTACACAGCGCCGCTAAAGAAGTTTTCACTTCAAAAATATACGAGTATCTAATAAACACACAATATGGTATAATAAATTCGTCTTGACAAAATGTGTCGTTGACATGTCGAAAGTGTCGTTACAATTCCGTCTAGCCCCCTTCCGCAACGCGCGATAAGGAACTTCGTTCCAAAAGCGAAAAGTGTTTTCTATGGCAACGTTGTACGTTACTGTTTTTTAGTGCATAGCAGGGTAAAAATATTTCAATATGACGTGTTGGTTTTATTTGTAGCATAACAATCTCTAACGAAATGAGACTTTCGAGTTAAGCGTTTGCCGAACGGCGTGTATAGAGTTCCGTTTCTAATAAGTTGCAAGTATGTCGAATTGCATATATCACCACTTGCGTTTCTGACTGCATACTACGAATACAAAGAGTTCTTTACTATCACAAATGGTTTGTTTTTTGTTTTTAAAATTAGCTTTACACAGCACAATGCAAGTTTTTCTTTAAAATAGATGACACACGCACACACAGGCGTTGCTAGTGAAGTCTTTGAACTAGTCGTACATACAAATCTTGAATGTAATGATGCACACTAACTTATTAAAGTAAAAGGCTAATTGTTTACAGCATTTTTATTTAACACCATATTCCACTGCTTATCCACAAGCTGGGCCGCAGCACGATGCACAAAGACCACTGGTACAGCCTCCGATGCATCCGTGACCACAACTAAAGTATGAGCCTGCTACTCCACATCGGGCTCTGCAAGGAAATTATAGCCTATATATAGAAAGTATATATGACTGCCTCGGTGGCGTAGTGGTAGCGTATGCGACTGCTATGCTTGAGGTCTCGGGTTCGATTCCCGGGTCGGACCAAATGTTTGTATGATCTGCAAATATTTGTTTCGGAGTTTGGGTGTTTTCTATGTATAATATGTATGTATTTACAAAAAAAAAAGTATATAAGTATTTATGTCAGTCGTCTAGTACCCATAACACAAGCTCTGCTTAGCTTGGGACTAGATGGCGTTGTGTGTTAGATGTCCGAAGTATTTATTTATTTATTTAATATACAGTTTTTCAGATATTAGACAAGTTGACATTCTCAAACCTAAACGTTAGAAAACTCACAATACATGGGAATGACGATATCGCAACGCTATGTCACTTGGTTAACACAAAATTTATTAGCTAATAACACAATACCTCTATTCTGCTCTATTGTGTTAACGGTTGTAGAAAACAAAGTATAAAATTTTGACAAAAAAAAACTATCAAATTGAAATGTCCACACGGGAAACACTAGCTTTCAAATAAAGTTTTTACAAAATCGGTTTACCAAAGCGAAATATAAAAAAATGCAGTCGAATTGAGAACCTCCTTGTTTTTAAAAAAAAAGGGTTAAATAACCGACGCGAAATGCATCTTGGCTAAGGGGCTGGTCTCAAGAGTGTGGATGTCAGTATTTTTCACTTTCAGACCAAATTTGCTTTTAGCTAAATATATAAAACCGCAAGAGAAAGTTACAATGATGATATAACCCACTCCACATAAAACTACCGAGTTTTACTAAGTGGCATTCTGACCAACAGCCAATTGAGTTTAAACACTAATGAATTTAAATTATTTATTTCAAAATTGTAACACAAAACATTGCATTATATTAATGTTTCAGAACATATAATAATGTTTTATAGCTTGTCACTTTTCCTTTTCTAAAATTTACTTACGAACGGCACAAAATAGACAGCTTTTAGACTCTCTACCAGACTTCAAACCTACTTGAGAAGTAATCGTTTTCAATTAAGTTAAATGGATTTGGAATTGAAATGAGAATTGAGGAAGAAAGCAATTTGGTAAAATCTATATTAGTGTCTGTAATATGTTAACCACTCGTGCCTAGGAGAGCACGTTAAGCCGTCGGTCCCGGTTGCCATGAAATTTCTTAATCGAGTCAGTGCCCTCAAATATACTGACACTAGAGTTTCAACCTTCGAATTCAGTTCACCCTCAGGGTGCATGAAGGTCTGATGCCTGGTCGCTTTGTGTAAAAACTGAATCTGACAGGTAAAACAGGTTGGAACTTAGTAAGCCGACCCCTAATTTTGGGATTAATAATGGCTAGGAAGAAGAGTAGGATAAACCACTCAAACTGAGTTACTAACAGACAACTGAGATTACAACCATTAACCAAACGTCTCCAGCTTTTAAAAGTTTTGTCAATATAATGATTGCTATATCAATAGTGACCCCCATATCAAGTAGATGCTTATAGCCAGCAGTTGCTATTACAGATTGTTGACTACAGCGAAATATTTACTCAACAGTTACCCGTGTAAGCAGCCGCCTCCTCCACAGCATGGTGCGCTACAGCAACCTGCTTGATGCACACAGCATGGTCCAGTCCCGCAATCAATTCTCCTGGAACACGCTCCGCAACGGCAAGGCCCTGACAACTGGCCGTGACAGCAAAGGCAGCAATTACGGACTGGCATTGTGATATTTTACCTACAAAAAAACAAAATACATAAATTACCTCCAGGTATTTTTCTGAAATTAAGTCTACAACGACACGGCTGGACTTTCAAGGTAGTCACTGCCCACTTCAAGGTCCGTGTTTTTTTATGTTTGTTACCTCAGAACTTTTGATTTTGATGATTTCTTTTATATTTGAAAGGTGGTGCCTCCCGTGCGGTCCCATTTCATTTTATTTAATATTGATGGTAATTTGATCCCTTAGTAATCGGGTTGTGGAAGGATAACGAAGATCTATAGAAAGACTACTGTTAAACTTTTTAAGGATTCAACTATCTAAGAAACAGAAATAAGAAGAAAAATAATTCAACAGATTCTTCTAAATTTATTAATAAATTCACTTACGTGTTTTTTATATAAAAATGTATAAGAACTGTAATTTTTTTGTGGTTTTATGTGTCTCAAAGAAGCAACTGACAGATGTGATTGAATTTTAAATTTAGATTGCTCAATGGCTTTTTAATTTAAAATAAACAGTCAAGTGCGAATTGAACTCGTATATAGGGTCCTGTTTCATGAATATGTTGTGTCTGTGTTGATTATTTTTGTTGCTTGTTATACATTTTTACATATCTCAAAATTTACTTAAAGAGAAAGTTTTCCCGTTTATTTCAATTGCAAAGATTAATTGAGTTAGTTGTGAATCTCTAATTATTTCGTACAGTCATAATCTATCCGTCAAATTTTCTAAATTTCTGAAAAGCTTGTATTTAAATAAATAAATAAAATAAATAAATACTTCGGACATCTAACACACAACACCATCTAGTCCTAAGCTAAGCAGAGCTTGTGTTATGGGCACTAGACAACTGACATAAATACTTGTATACTTTTTTTTGTAAATACATACATATTATACATAGAAAACACCCAATCTCCGAAACAAATATTTGCAGATCATACAAACATTTGGACCGACCCGGAAATCGAATCCGAGACCTCAAGCATAGCAGTCGCATACGCTACCACTACGCCACCGGGGCAGTCATTATTTAGTAGTTATGGTCGCCACAGCTTCCCAAGGTGCAATCGGGGTGAAAAAAATATTTATACAAACCTTGTCCCAACAATAACGAACATAAAGAAAAAATAATTATACATTTATTTTTTATTATATTGCGGGCAAACGAGCAGACGTATCGCCTGATGGGATTACCGCCGCCCATGGACACCCGCAACACCAGAGGCGTTACAAGTGCGTTGCCGGCCTTTTAGGAAGGAGTACGCTCTTTTCTTGAAGGTTTGAAGGTCGTATTGGTCCGGGAACACCGCAGGCGACAGTTTATTTCACAGTTTTACTGTGCGCGGCAGAAAGTTTCGGGAAAATCGCACAGTTGTGGACTGCTAGCCATCCAAGTGATGGGGATGAAATTTCTGTCGCGTAGGACGATTGGTGCAGTCGATCGAAAGTTTTGCGCGTACATACATTTCGGCGATTCATTTTTATTTATTTAAAGATAGATGTCCAATATTGTCAAACCACTCCATAAAGGTCCTACTCACTTTATCAAAATTCCTCTAATTATGTTCATTGCACATCTGTTTTCATCACAGGCAGTTTAAATGTGTTTGATTCATTAGATTAAGAACAAATGGATAGGAAATTATTGATTTAGTTACTACTTTCACGAGTTCACATCTCACATATATTATAATATTAAATCTTTTATTTCAAAAACAAATACCTAAATTTATTTTTACAATATGAAGTACTAGTTGACAGGCGCAGTTTCATCTGCGTCTCCCAAAAATAATAAACTTCTATTGGTCGTGGCGTGATGTTATTTATCCTAAGACCTTCCTCTACAATAAACGAATATTCATCAAACTAGTAATCCCAAAGACAAGCGCGTCCAAACAAACGCTTTATAATTCTATCGCTTGGCGTTTAGCAGACCCTCTCGTAAAGATTAAAGAATTCACATGTCCCTATATGTATGAGTAAAGACAAAACAATCAGATAAATAAAAATATAAAATATTTATTTACCAAATCCGAACAATAAAATATTAATATTTAATACAGTCATATATAACTATGAATATAAACATACATCGAAAATATTTGTACAATTATTTAGAAAAAAAATTGAATTTCCACATCGTCGAATCGTTTCTTCCTCGAATTTTACCCATTAGGTAATCGGTAATACGGGATGTACATGTTGCAGGGGCGGCAGCACAGGTTGCAGTTACTGTTGCAACAGTCGGATCGCGCCAAATTATCTCACGATCATATGTATACAGTCCCCTGATCTTAGTCCAGTCTATCCGGCCTCCGTCATAAAATGAACGAAAGAAAAAAGCACTCAAACGATTCTTTGGTCCCAAACACGCCAAGAAATAATTTCGCACCGACATATTGACGCTGAAAACAAATCTTTATAGAATCTTCATAAATAAATACAGAAAATAAGAAGAATATTAAATTAACTTACCAATAAATAGTATGTATTTTTAATAATTAAATTAACATTTTTTCGTATTAAAATTGAAAAGGAAAATGGCGAAGTGGTTTTTTTTTGACAGGAACAGAAGACTATAATAAATAAAGAATAAAAAATATTGCCAAAGAACATCAAATAAATTATTTGCTTAAAAACTTCTTTTAAGTATCTTTTTCATGTTATTAACAGTTTGCAAACAAATTCGAACTCAAGTTTATGTTCAATAAAAATATATAATTATAAAAATCGGGCTACTCTGTAAAAAGATATGCGTATATATATAAAATATGTTATATACACGTCAACTTGAGAACCTCGTCCGTGTTTTTCCGTCGGTTATAAATATAATTTTGCAAATTAGCAGCAGAGACATATATAACAACTAGCTGACCCACACAACCTCGTTTGCGTCTTCTATTGCCCATAGCGTGAAAATTTTTCCCCTGTTTTTGAAACATTCTTCATTGGTGATCCGCTCCTATTAGTATTAGTGTGATGATATAGCCTTCCTCGATAAATGGACTATCCAATACTGAAAGAATTTTTCAAATCGGACCAGTGGTTCCTGAGATTAGCGCGTTCAAACTAACAAACTCTTCAGCTTCATAATATTGGTAAAGATAAATCCAACAATCCTTTTCACATCATCAACAGCCTTTAACACTCCACTGTCGAAAGGAGGTCTTAGCCTATTATACTACACTTTCCACACGGGTTGGTTGGTATATCATTTGTTTTAAGTTTTCCTTCTCTTTTCATTGATGTTGCTTCCTAAGTCGCCTCTTATGACACCCACGGGATCAATCGGGGTGGTGACACTTCGTATTCTTAATCATTCACCACACAAACCCCTAAAGACCATAAATATATAATGTATGGACTTATTGGTATAAAACTGTCGTCTCAAACAATGCCATACGCGGTGCGCGGGGCGGAGAGGACTGGCCTACCGACCGCCGCGGAGTGAAGACGTGTGCGCTTGCTGCGAGCCGATATCTATCAGTAGGTAGTACCTCAGGTAAATAGATAACATCACATGTGTACATTACAAATGTGTTAATCGAATTTCATGTCTATAATTACAATTTAAACTTATAAGAAAGCCCCCCTTCACAGTCTCTACATTTGTTCTTTCGAGGCCTTATCGCAAACTAGGGTAGGATCAGCTTTAAGTCCGATAGGTTTTCTCATAAGTCCGCCTTCAAGGAACCCACATATTTGATAATTCCTATCTAA
Source organism: Spilarctia lutea (assembly GCA_916048165.1). NCBI lineage: Eukaryota > Metazoa > Arthropoda > Insecta > Lepidoptera > Erebidae > Spilarctia > Spilarctia lutea. Next base: position 16,508,700 of record OU696479.1, read on the forward strand.
TTCTTCAAGTTCGTGCCGGGCGTTTCTTAACATGACACGTAAAATGGCTGAAAAGTTTTGCAAAATGATTTTTTTCACTAAGTATTTATTAACCTGAATATTTTCATTTGGCAACTAACAATTAATTTATTTCACACTAATGTTTAAATTGTATTTTTCTTCTTTAGTTATACAACATTAAAGTTGAAATAGTCTTAGATTTAAATCTATTCTTTTATCTCAGATTTTATCTGACTTAGCTTTAATTTCCATGTGTTCTGCGAACTTTTAAATCACGTCATGTATGGACATATTTGTTGTATTGACTAATGTGTTATACCAAAAAACACGATTTTATCTAAGAGGGAAGATCAATTTGTTTCTAAAAACCGCTACAGAATTTGATCATGTGATTTAGATTGTATGATTATAGAGTGCAAAGATATACGTGACCTTGACTACTAAGCTGCAGGTTTTGGGTTCGACTCGCACCCAGAACAAATAATTGTGTTATGAGCACGATGGTTTCTTCTGTGTCAGTGTGTAATTTTCTATAATATAATAAAAAAAACTTATCTCAGAGCAAATGCCCAGCGTATTGTACGAATAGGCCATACTTTACTATTACAACTTGAAGTGCACCCTACGGGTAGCTGTAAGTTCTGGCGTTTGGCTAAAACCGTGCAATCTAACCACTGCCAGCCCTTACTACCTACCTACACTTGAAAATATCCCGACGGCACTCTGGCCTATTAGCCGCTGGAGAAAGCGAAATTGCTTGCTGATTTCTTTACCGCAAACGACGACCGTAGCGCGTATCCGCCTACCATTCCAACCTGCGACTTCATAATGCATGATAGGAACGTATCCGGGAAAGTGATGTCCGTTCGGAGCTGCGGTTTCTCGTCGTCCGGAAAGTCAGTGCTCCCGACGGTATTCCAGGGCTGTTTCTTAAGAACTGTATACCGGAGTTGTTTCCCGTATTGAAGCGCCTGTACCGCCTATCATATTCCTCAGGCATTGTTCCGGATGCCTGGAGAGAGATGAATGTTCAAGCTATACCCAAAAAGGTGACCACTCTAACCCAGCCAATTACCGATCTATAGACGTATGACCCTCACTTTTGGATTCTGCTTAAGATTGCCATCAGGCTGAGCAGAGTCACTATGGCAGGCAATCAAATAAAAAAGAATATGTATGTATGTTAGAAACATATGCACGTGATATTCATCCCGTGGGTGTCGTTAGAGCGAGTAAGAGAGCCAACTGCCCAAGACACATCTCTGCAAACAGAAAGGAATACTTAAAAGAAACCGTAGTCGGACAAAAGATCTCTTCGAAGGAGAGGCCCCTGTACCATGTAGATGTTAAAGTATTTCGAGGTGATACAAAATATAAAAGTATGTTAATCAGTAGACGAGTGCTGTCATGTATATGTGATGTTATTATTACTGGCAGCTAACATCTACGTTTATCGTTTTATTCTTTATGACAAGTTGAAAAAAAATAGACATAGCCTTTCATTTGTACGTACATACATAAATAAAAAACAAAAAATAATAAAATTATTAAACTTTTAAAAATTAACATAAAGTGACAACTAAAATATGTGTATCGGCAGTTGTGGCGCCGGAGGTTGCTGTGGATGTCCCGGTTACTGTCCAGGTGGGCCTGGCAACTGCTGCAGTACTCCTTGCAACTGCCAGGTGGCAGGTCTGGCGTACCCTGCTCCGTTCTGTGGGCCTTGTGGTGGGGTCTGCCGCGGTCCGTGTGGTAGACCATTCGGGACGTACAGTTGGAGATACCGGCCACGAGGCTGCTGTTGAAATATTATTTAAAGTGCTTTAGTGTATAAATGTGGATCTAAGTAGTGTTTTGGTCGTAAATTTGTATGTTGTCAAGAAATTAAAAATCTTTTTACTACACGGGATGTTTTTACTGTCAGTTCATTTTACTTACAATTAACTATCTATATTTCTACTAGATTAACAGAATCTGACGTTTTATAAAACTCTGAGAAAATGTATGAAAATCGGATAAATTTGTTGTAGTACCTTAACCTTGGTGGTCCACTCACAATCATTGTTTTTTTTATATTAAATTGGGGGCAAATGAGCAGACTTATCACCTGATAGTAAGCGAGTACCACCGCCCATGGACACCCGCAACACCACCAACAGGCTTGTGACAAGTGACAAGTGCGTTGCTGGCCTTTGGGGGATGGGAGAAGGGGTTGCGGGTATGAATCCTCCGGTATCTTTACTCAGTGAAACATAGCGCAAGCGCTATTTCACACCTGTTTTCTATGAGGCCGTGGTATCACTCAGGTCAAGCCGCCTATTCATGCCGAAACGTGGCTCTCCCAAGATTAGAAATCTTGCAGACATGTTACTTTTAATCTATACTAATATTATAAAGCTGAAGAGTTTGTTTCTTTGAACGAGCTAATCTCAGGAGCCACTGGTCCGATTTGAAAAATTCTGTCAGTGTTGGATAGTTCATTTATCGAGGAAGGCTATAGGCTATATATGATCACGCTAATACTTGTAAGAGCGAAGCACCAACGAATAATGTTTCAAAAACGGGGGAAAATTATCACGCTACGGGCAATAGAAGACGCAAACGAGGTTGCGTGGGTCAGCTAGTGAATTATATATTAAAAGAGTATTTGGTAAACTCCGTGTTACATAACTTCATTTTTCCACACTTTCAGGGGATCATCAACGAATGGTCCTGAGGTACGTAGTAGAAGTAGGGGTTCCCTTTTTAGGGTGCACCTGGTTCCCCGTCTACTGGTACCCGAGTTTTTAGCCGGTTCAAGTCCAATATAACCACCCCATCGGTGGTTGCTATGGGCAGGTTGGTTGGGTAAAACAAGGTTTCATATTGAGTATTTACATTTACAGTATTTTCGGGTAAGTCCAGAGATTATCCCTTTTTTTTTACCTGTGGAAACCCCCTCGGGCAGTCACCCCGCCGGGGTTTGCAGCGGGGCGGTGTGTCGGAATCGAACCGACTAAAACCACACGGTGTGCCACTCTACGCCTGAGAAGGGAGGGGTCTGGGAACTGCAGTTATTAACACGACCGGACCCCAGAGATTACCCCCCTATAACCTCACAAACTCTTTATAATATTAATATGGATTTATTTCTTCATTCGAAATAAGGAGGAACCCTAAGAAACAAGTCTATGTAATTAATAGATTTAATAAAATAGTTTCACTTTTAAATCTGAAATCTATATGTACATATAAATTACATTTATTTTCGTTATTATGTACTAAATATAACGGCAAGGAGAAACTAAAGATATATTATATTGGCAAAGAAAACTGTTGTATTCTTTGACTTGTTAATAACAAATAACAGTTAGGTGGCATAGTTTTTACAAGGCGAGGCGGTAATATAGCGAGGCGGAAATATAGCGAGGCGGAAGTGTAACGAGGCGTAATTCTTGACCGTCCATCAGATAATGACGAACGGAAGTTACATACAATGTACCGTCTCAACTTACCTTCTCTTTAAAGGGCATAGACCCTTTTACTTGAATAGCCAATTTCATTGCTTTTTAATTAACAAGGTGTTCAGGCTCTCTGACGAAAGACGCCTGTATGACGTAATACAGGGTGTCTCAAAAGAAATTTTATATTTGTTTAGCTTACTGCGTGAACGCTGCGTACTTGAGGGGTGCGGGGGTTATGTCAATTGGTAGCTTGGCTCTTGGGGATTCAGTCGCTATGGAGCGTTTCTCGGGAGCAGACCGCGCGTTGTGCGTGCGAGAGTTTTACAAGAACGGTGATTCGACAACTGTCGCGCGTAGAAAATTCTGCAGTATTCGAGGTTTTCGCCACTTAAATGATGCGCCAAGCCTTCCTCTCATTCGACATTGGGTTAAAAAGTTTGAAGAGACTGGATCAACGCTGGATAAATCAAAATCCGGGCGACCTAGGTCATCAAGAACGGTAGAAAACGTGGAGAGTGTTAATCAATCTGTACGTGACGACCCGAGCCTTTCAATTCGGAAGCGCGCGAGTGCTTTAAATGTGCATAGATCATCATTACATCGCATTATGCACAAAGATCTAAAGCTGCACCCCTACAAAATTCAATTGGTGCAAGAATTAAAGCCCCAAGATGCCGGTCAGAGGCTTAATTTCGTAAATCAGATGATTGAGCGATTTTCAACGTTTACCAACATTTTGTTTTCGGATGAAGCTCATTTTCATCTTAATGGCCACGTAAATAAGCAAAACTGCCGCTACTGGAGTTCAGCCAATTCGAAACGCAAACATCAGAAACCCCTACACTCGCCTAAAGTGACCGTATGGGCTGCCATGTCGGCGCGAGGAATTATCGGCCCTTACTTTTTTGAAGACGAAATGGGGCGTACAGTTACAGTGAATTCAGAGCGTTATGTGGAGATGTTAGACAACTTCTTGGTACCTGAACTGCAAAACTTTCCTGGCTATAACCAAAGAACATGGTTTCAACAGGACGGAGCAACTTCACACACGTCCAATATATCTCTGCCACGTGTTCGTGAAATTTTCTCAGGAAAATTGATCTCCCGGAGAGGTGACATAAATTGGCCTCCACGTAGCCCAGATTTAACCCCTATGGACTTTTTCCTATGGGGTTATCTTAAATCTAAAGTTTACGCCAATAAACCAACTTCACTGGCGCATTTGAAAGAAAATATCCGTCACGAAATGGCAGCCATCCCTCACTCTACCTGTCGAGCAGTCATAAGTAATTTTACTGTTCGATTAAATGAGTGCCAACAACGTGAGGGTTTACATTTAGACGATATTATTTTTAAGAAATGAATTCCCAAAAAGTGTATTTTAACAATAAATAAACATTTTTTCTATATACCGCTTCCTTTTTTTTTAATCAATCCACTAAATATGAAATTTCTTTTGAGACACCTTGTAGTTTAAGCAACCGCCACGCTTCTACTTACTGCACTAAGTGTTTTGGGTTCGATTGTGGTTCGACATCTTCATGGGGTAAGACTTTGTGTGATCCAGAAACTGTTGTGCTGAGTCTTGAGTGTTCTTTGCGTCCGTTTTAAGAAAGTTTGTAAAGTCTCCTAAGATATTGGATGTATTCTTTTGCAGCAAATTTATTTTTTAATTTTAACAACATACTTTCCGTTTTATTCTAACTAAGAGACATAATATCGTGTCTAGGTATGAAATTTGGCTCATGGAAGTCGATGATATTCCTCACTTAGTGACAGCAAAGCATATAACAAACGAAAAGTCTCAGTCTCTTGAACTACATACACCGTTTTGAAATAAAGAGGAAAAAAGGTATATCTCTTAATACCTGAACCAAAACTTTGAGCCCATTATTAGGGTGCTGTAACCAAAGGGTAAAAACGGAACCCTGTTACTAAGATTCCACTGTCCGTCTGTCTGTTCAAATAATGTATTTCTAATGCCGTTATAACAACAAATCTATAATATAAAAATGAATCGTTCAATGTGTTGGTAAGCGCATAACTCGACAACGCCTGTACCAATTTGGCCGATTCTTTTTTTTAATGTTTGTTGAAGTTCAAGTATGGTTTTTACGGTGAGAAAAATTCGAATAATGGCCGAAAAAGCCCAAAAAGCAGCCCTTTTCTATTTCCCATACAAACGTTTTCTAACTAAAACGTAAAGTCAATTTGAGCTTTATTGCTATTGTATAAAATTCATATATTACAAGCACTCACTGTTGTCTAAGCAATGTAGGTGTGTTCCTAACGTCAATGAGTCAATTTGCACTTTATTTTGCACTTTACCGCTATACAAAGTTCAAATTCAATCATATCTATCAAAACAGTGTGCGTATGTGCGTTGGAGTAGATAATCGTTGGATAGTCCATTTATCGAGAAAGGCTATAGGCTATATGTCATCACGCTAATACTAATAGGAGCGAAGCACCAATGAAGAATATTTCAAAAACGGGGGAAAATTTTCACAGGCATGGGCAATTTATACCGGCAATAGAAGACGCAAACGAGGTTGCGTGGGTCAGCTAGTATAACGGGTCAGGTATGCTCAGATATAACAATCGTGATTTTTTTGCCCGTTACTCGATATTATTATCGGCAAAAGTTAGACGCTTGAAATGTATATATAAATAATAATACGGAACCCTTCAAGTCCGACTCTCACATGGCCGATTTTTACAAAAATTATACGAATGCAGAAAAATGTGATTTGGCATAGTTAAGGTTTATATGGAGGAGAAGTGATGAAAACTAAAAAAATAAAAGAAAATAAATGATTTATGGTCGACTTGCGACTACAAAACTGTTTTTGAAACATTCTTCATTGGTGCTCCGCTCCTATTAGTATTAGGGTGATGATATATAGCCTATAGTTTAGTGAGGTCAACAACAGAATTAGCGCCAATATCGAATGTTCATATTTAAAAATAGATATATATAAAGTACTAGCTGAACCCCGCGGTGGTAGCCGCGGTACGGCAATTACCGCGGGCAACGCCTCGAGGCGAAGCTATTATCTTTATAAATTGTGTAGCCTCTATATTATTCTGAAGTATAAACTATATTATTGTTAAGTTTCATCAAAATCCATTTAGTAGTTTTGGCGTGAAAGAGCAACAAACATACTCACTTACATACTCACAAACTTTCGCATTTATAATATTAGTAGGATATTTGAATTTAATGTGTCTATTTATTACTAACTTAATCATCACGATGATGTAATAAGCTGTTACTATCATTTCTTAATTTTTCCCCCTTAAAGGTCAAATGTGCACGGGACTAAATGGAAAGATTTTCCCTACCAGTGTGAAATAGCTCTTACGCTGTGTTTCACCGAGCGAGTGAGTACACCGGAGGCCCATACCCCAAACCCCCTCCCCCATTCCCCTCCTTATCCCCCAAAAGGCCGGCAACGCACTTGTGACGCCTCTAGTGATGCGGGTGTTCAAGGGCGGTGGTAATCGCTTACCATCAGGTGATACTTTTTTTTATTATCATTATGCAGCGGGCAAACGAGCAGATCACCATCATCAGACGTAATCGCCTGATGGTGGTGGTTAGAAATAAGAGGTTTTTGATATAGTTTTATATATGACGGAGTTCTTATATGCTAAAATGTTAAAAAGTGCTTTTGAAGTCGATTAAAAGTAAGCGATGATAAAAATAGCTATATTTAAACAGCACTTTATTCAAACACACATTAAAATATTTTAGAGTTGACAGCTACACTTTAACGACTTTGTGTCTTGCCTTTTCCTGTTACAGGCACCTACAAATAAATAATTTCATTTACCATTGTCTAGATCAAATTGATTTATAATCAAAATGTAGATTAAACTACAAGAATATTTTACAAACGAACATGTACGGCCTAATTTCTTAATAGACTTCTTGTGTATATAATCTTAATTACATACTTTATGACTTTACTCGGAAATCGTGTAATAAAATTATTTCGTGGATATTCAAGTCATAAAAATAAAGTACAGAACAGATTATAATGTAATCGTTGTTTCGTCCACGTCTTCGAAGAAACTGTTCGACCATTGATTGATTTTTCAGAATCGATAAACTTATTTATCGATACGATACATAGTGTTACGTTTTATAGTATGAGTTACGATAATCGAGATAGCATAGTAAACTATTAATTGGGTTTACACTGTCATTATAAATCTTTTTTTTTTCATTTACTTTTTTTTGCGTATTGTATGCTAGAGTTTACACCCGGTTTCACTCTTGTCAAAATTGTATGATCCATTCAGTAGTTCTGACATAATTAATCCCAATAACCCTACATTAATCTTATATATAAAATTCTCGTGTCACAATGTTAGTTACTATACTCCTCCGAAACGGCTGGACCGATTTCTATTTAATTTTACGTGCATATCGGGTAGATCTGAGAATCGGCCAACATCTATTTTTTATACCCCTAAATGATAAGGGTGACCATCGCCTAATTTTTTTTTTTATTTCTGGATATTTTTTTTTTTTTTATGATACAGTATTAAAAATACATACAACCCTGAATTTTCAACCCTCTACGATCAACCACTATTTTTCCATTGCGATTTTTATTGACCCACTTTTAAAATATATATTTATTTTTATGGCAAAGCAACGTTTGTCGGGTCAGCTAGTACTTATATGTATAATAAATGCGAAAGTAACTCTGCTTGTTTGTTACGCTTTCACTGCCAAAATACTGCACCGATTTTAATGAAGTTTGGCATGGATGTACATTGATTCTTGAGGAAGGATATAGGCTACTCTCTACTGCGATAACCGATAAACACGCGGGCGGAGCCGTGGACAAAAGCTAGTCTTTTATAATTACGAGTTCTGTAATCTCGAACTCTCAGATCAAATGAAAAAGGCAGAATAAGAAAGTGAACCTATTTTTTTAAACATGTGTTTTTTTATACAAGGCCCTAATATATAATACTATAATATGTGTGAGTGACTGAATTGTAACCATTCTTAAAGAAAAATGCCTGGAAATTGTATTAAAATAGGTAATATGCGAAAATAAATCTGTTTATTTCTTATAAATTACAGTTAGATTGTACATATTTAACACTAGCTGACCCACGCAAACTCGTTTGCGTCTTCAATTGCCCGTAGCGTGAAAATTTTCCCCGTTTTTGAAACATTCTTCATTGGTGCTCCGCTCCTATTAGTATTACCGTGATGATATATAGCCTATAGCCTTCCTCGATAAATGGACTATCCAACACTGAAAGAATTTTTAAAATCGGTTTAGTAGATCCCGAGATTACCCCCTACAATTTAACAAACACACAAACTTTACTTCTTTATAATATTAGTATAGATTACATAAGTACGTGATTAAGAAAATCAAGTAATACTTATGTCCCATTTTGGTTTCCAACTACCCGTAATGATTACCACATTTTTTTTCTCTTATGAATGTCTCAAGCAAGTTTACCACCCTTCTCTTTAAATAAATATGTGTCACTAATAATAATAAACTAATTTTGAATGAACAAGACTGATGACTTATTTACTGAACTGATGAAATACTTATTCGTAAAAACGCGAGTCAGCTTGTTGTTACACCGTGTTTTTGAGAACACACACATAACTTGAGAACATCATGGAAGATGTAAAAGAAATTCTCTACACTACTCGTAAATGTTAGGTGTAGTAACCCGCAACGCATTAGTGAAAACTACATTCAAATCGGTTTATCCGTTTCTGAGATTAGCGTGCACAAACGTGCAGACAGATGAAAATTCTAAAAATCATTATTTTGGGTTCTATTGCGTTCATAAAGCCTCCAAACAGCGACCAGTAAAGACTGCACAGTTGGCCTAGTGGTTTAAGCGGTCACTACGCCGCTTGCTACTGCGCCAAGTGGGACATCACTTTGTGTGATCCACAAAATGTTGTCCTGAGTCTGGGTGTTCTTTGTGTCCGTTACATGTATGTTTGTAAAGTCCCCTGCGACACAGGATGTATATTAATAATGCGGGAGTTGTCTTTTAAAAAAAAAAAAAAAAGAAAGTAATGATTTTATATTGGCTATATGTATTGATAACAAAACTGCAAAGAAAAACCTGAAAAGTTTTAAAGTTTGACAAAATATACAAACCACTTGAAGGATTACTACGGGCCTGTGTCTAGTATTGATGGGTCATGTGAACCACCAGGAGACCATTTTAGAAAGATACAGGGGCATAAAACAATAACATTCAACACTATGACGTCACTTCTAAGCTGTCCAACTGAGTACTGGTGAAGGGGAGAGGGTAGCAACCGTCGATTGTTCTCCCTTGTCACATGATTTTTGTACGGCGTTGCGGTATAATGGTTTAGAAGAGGTATTGAAATTGTATGGAACCTATGTATCTTTCTAAAAAGGTCTCCTGGTGGCTCATATGACCCATTAATTTTCGATACGGGCCCGTAGTCAAATTACTTTTATCTAATTTTCGCGATTATTTTCCTCATTGACACAAGTACACTCTGCTGCAGCTTGGCGCGCACGGAGGTGCACTTTTAAGTTTTAAATAAAGTATTTAATTTGTACGTTTTAAATATTTATTATTATCTGGACTTCGAAATCCAAAAACATCAGCAAAACAAAACTTAATAGATGACAATCATCACATAATTCAGTTTCATACAATGGACGGCTCCATTAATTTAATAAACACTATTTTAACCCCCGACGCAAAAAGAGGAGTATTATAAATTTGACGTCGATGCTGTCTGTCTTTGTGTGTGTGAGTGTGTGTGTCTGTGGCATCGTAGCTCTCAAACGAATGGACTGATTCCGATGCGGTTTTTTTTTTCATTTGAAAGTCAGTTTCCTTGCGGTGGTCCTTAACTATGTTTGGGTGATATCGGTGTAAGAGTATAAGCTCTTTTTCAAAATAATGTAAGGAATTTTTGGCGTATGATTACTCAATTAAGTGCTTGCGTAGGGGTTTTTTAAAATGTTTAATTTTAGTTCGTAATAAATTCCGTTTATGGAGCTTATATACATATACAAATATTATTGCCCATATACAGGGTGTAAAAAGACGACTACCGAAAACGAAAGGGGCTGATCCAGCACCCCAAAACTTATTAAAAAAACAAACAGTTGTCTTGAAAAAAAAATTGTAGCTTGAAAAAACAATGTGTCAAGATTTTTATTAATTTCAGAAGCCAGCAATGTACAACTTAACGCGCCCACGCGCTCTGTCGCGGTCATTGCACTCACCCGGCCAGCTGTTTTGGTATTAAAATAATAATAAATAATAATAATAATAATAAAATCTTTATTGTAACAAAAAGAAAACGTTTACATAACTCTGTATAGCCCTGACTCCCAAAATAGCGTTAGCTGTGTGTTGGGAGTCAGTTACCCTCCAAAGACAAAAAATACAATTGTTACAATGCAATGGTGGACACAATAATAATAATATATGCTTGTAGGTGTAGGTGTATGTGTATGAGGTGTGTGTGTGTGTGTGTGTGTGTGTGTGTGTGTGTGTGTGTGTGTGTGTGTGTGTGTGTGTGTGTGTGTGTGTGTGTGTGTGTGTGTGTGTGTGTGTGTGTGTGTGTGCGTTTGCGTGTGCGTGTGTGTGTGTGTGCTATGTCTTTGCAGTTATCAGCTAAAATGTGTATGTGGTGAAGGTGTGTGGGACACTATTCAAGCCTCCATTATTTCACTATTTCTAAAAGGCTTTCAACATCATCAAATTCCAGTCCCTTAAGCCACAATTTAATTATTAGTTTTATTTTAAAATTAGTTAAGGTTTTGGTTTTATAAATTAAATTGAGTTTGTTGTAAAGTCTAGGGGCAAGATTACTATAATGTTGTTGTGCGAATTTGCTTGCTACTTTTGGGATTGGACATTTGTCTATCCTTTTGCCTGATGGTTTTAAAAGTGGCACAGTAAGTTTGTGGTATCTACGTAAAGTTTGATAGACAAATAGTTTTCTGACAGTTAAAACATTAGCTTTCTTATATACTAAATGTGTGGGGTGGCGAAATGGAAGACACAAAAGAACTTTAAGGACGACACGTTGTGCTCTTTCAAGCTCAATTAAATGTGTCTTGGCCGATGAACCCCATGAGCATATACAATAAGTAACCACACATTCAGCCAATGCTTTATAAGTTTGGATCAAAAGTATAGGATCCTGTATCATTTTCAAGTCTCTAAATATATATATAAGTTTCCTCAGTCTACCACTAACCATAGTAATATGCTTCTTCCAATTTAACTTGTCATCAATTTTTACGCCTAAATATCCAACGTCAGCACTTTTTGTTAAAGTGGGACAGCAGCAATGTGAAGGTACAGTATAACTTCGATTACATGGGTAACCGTGCACACGGATCTGAAAATTGATAGGCGCAGAAGCCTTTGTTTTGCTAAAGCAAAGAACCTTGGTTTTAGTAGTATTTAGTGATAGTAAACTATCTTCAAGCCATGCTGTGATAACAGACATACCTTCTTCTGCTATTTGTTGTGCACGGCTCCAAGAGCTACCGTGAAAAAGTACGACAGTATCATCTGCAAACATTTGTATATCTGCCCCCTCGATTTGCTGCTTGCATAAGTCGTTGATATAGGTCAGAAAAAGCGTGGGACCGAGGGTACTGCCCTGCGGAACCCCATATGTCGCCGTGTCGTAGTCACTGACATGATTATCTACTCTAACACATTGCCTTCTTTCTGTTAGGTAGTCCTTGAACCACAGAAGTGCGTTCCCTCTAATTCCGATGTTCTCCAAGCGGGTAATTAATATTTTAGTTGAAACTGTATCGAACGCCTTCTGTAAATCCAGGAATACTCCTATGCATTTGTCCTTTTGGTCAAGGTGTGATGTTATTTTTGTAGTGAGTTGTAGAACAGCATCAGCAGTAGAGCGACTGCGGCGAAACCCATACTGATTTTCTGAAAGAATATTATTGCTTTCTAGGTAAGCAATCAATCGTTTATTCATGACCTTTTCAACAACTTTACAGATGCAACTTAAAAGAGAAATTGGTCGATAATTTGTTGGAAGTGATTTGTCACCTGATTTATAAACAGGACATACAACAGCTCGTTTAAATATGTTAGGAAAAACACCCTGCTCAAAACTTGAATTAATTAAGTGACATATGGGCCTCGCAAGACAGTGACGAAATTTTTGTAAAATATTCGCTGTGATTTTATCTATGCCAGGAGCACTATGTTTTTTCAGACCATTGATCACTTCCCTAACCTCAACCGGGTCTGACAGAAACAGCGCCATTGATTTTGACGGTGAATCTGTTGTTTTAGCTTTTTGTGCTAGTGCTGTCTCATCAGTATTTAATTTTTGTAAAGTTTGTTTTGCAAGACTTGGGCCAATAGATGTAAAAAACTTATTAACCTTACCAAGAGATTCAGCAGCAGTCGCTTCTATGTTAAGTAATTCCGATGATGATGTATTTGATGTATTCATATTACACAATTCCTTTATAATATTCCACGTTTCCTTTATATTTCCCTTACTTGTAGTTAGTTTATCTTTATAGTAACTTTGTTTTAAATTCTTAATGATTTTCTTTAATGTATTTCTGTAGTTAATGTATATGTTTTTGATGTTTGAACTAAGATCCCCCTTTGCTTTTTTATGCATTCTGTCTCTTTTACGTATTGATTTAATAACCCCGATGGTAATCCAAGGCTTTAGAGGTCTATAACGTTTAGCAATTTTTCTTTTAGTAGTGTTGACATTAATGATATTTGCTAGTTTTTCTGTTAAAATTAGTGCAGCGTGATTGACATCAGTTGTAGAATATAAATCACTCCATGTTTCCTTCTCCAAACACTCACCCACACCATCAAAATCAACGGTAATTTTACTGTCGTATATAGTTTGCTTTGGAACAGATGAAGTATCAATGTGCAACAGAATAGGTGAGTGATCGGTTAGTTCATCAAAGACATAAGTTCGCACTTTGGAAGTAGTTCTAATCATAAAATGATCAAGGCACGTAGTTTGCCTAGTGGGACAATTAATACCCTGCCTAAGTCCGTGATTGGCCATCAAGTTTAAATATGAAGCAGCATTAGTGCTTAGATTGTTAGGCATAATATCTAGATTCAAATCCCCAGTAACAATAATAGTTTCATTTTTATTAAATGTGGTTAAAATGCAATTTAAAGAATTTAAATAACTGTGCGGATTCTTAAAACTGGGTGGACGGTATGTACAGATAATGTATAGGGCACTCGAAAGACTGACCACAATGCAATTGCCTTCAGAACAAACTGGTTCCGTAGACGTTGCTTCGAAGACTTCACGAACGTACACCACAACTCCATCATTCTGATTCAGGGATATTCTTGATCTAAACATTTTATAGTTGTTAATAGATGGCGGTATAAAATTTTCATTACTCCAACACTCTGTCAACACTAGAACATCTATCTTTACGCCAAATTTAGTAAGAAACATGAGAAAAATATCAAAGTTAGCATATATACTTCTTATGTTTACAGTCAGTATTAACAAAGAATTATTATCTGAATAGGATATCAACTGCAAACAGTCTGAAGGCTCACTCAATCTTCTACATTCAATGGTGTCATTATCAACATCGTTTACTACTGAAGTATGTAATTGATTAAATTTTGTTTAATAAATAATAAAATATCAAGTTTTGATTCAATAGCAATAAGGAGGGTAGTTTCATAATCTGTGAGGGACTCTTAATATAACAAAGATTGAGACATAAAATATTCTTAAAACATTTTATAAATTTAATTATTTGGCTATGGTGGGTAGGTGCATAAATAATGGAAACATAAAAGATGTGTCTATAACTTGTTTTGTTTATCGTACTAATGTAGTAAGTTTGTATGTAGTTTTTGATGTAGTAGTTTAGGAACATATGGAGTGTTATGTAAATAATGTATGGTATGTTTATGTGAAAGTGGAGTATTAATGTATTTATATCAACAAAGACAAAAGTCAGTATACGTTCAGCTATTACAGGCAACAAGTATTGATTACTATAAACCAATAACAAACGTGTATATGTTACAATGAAATAACCGTACAAAAATAGTGACCATAAACTGACAATGTCCGTCATATATAATTCTAGTGTGGTTATTATAAGTATGTAAGTGAATGTATGTATTTGTAAGTGTGATTTCGTTACAGTAGTGATCGGATTACACAGCGGCAAAACAAAAAATGATACGAAATAAAATATAAGTATGGACAGACAAATTTTTAACCCTATTCTGTATTTACAGAATAGGGGTACTATAATAACAATTCTAGTTTGAAAAAATAAATAAAGTCGATCCAGGTTCAGACAAAAAAAATAATTAAATTTTATTTTACGGGATACTCGCAGGAACCGTAGAAGTCGTTTCCCTCCCGGTCTCTTCAGTCGCTGTAGTAGGCGAAAGAAGACGTTCCAAATCGGTATGTGATCGTATATGAACAGCTGGGCGGCCCTCCTTCTGCCTAACGTATATAGTACCTTGACTGCACCAACAGAAAGCGTAACCGAGCTGCTTGGCACGGGTCCTAGCAGAACGAAATAAGACTCTGTTTTCCTTCGTTAGTCTTTCATTAAAGAAAACCCTTCGTGTTTGAGTACCACTCACGCCCAGATCAGAACTATTGAGATTCTTTCGCGACTTAGTAGCCCTGAGAAACCCGTCCCGTTTTGATCGACGCAAAAATCTAACGACTATTGGTCGTGGCATTTTGGCTCCATCCTCTGGTAGTGATGTGGTCACAGGGGGGCGGCGTGGTCCCACTCGTGATATCCAGTCTACATCCCTATCCTCGAGTTCAATCCCTATTTTCTTAGCTGTAACCAGTACTATGTGATGTACATTTTCATTGGCAATCTCAGGTACTCCAACTATCTCAATTTCATTACGAAGACCGGACTGTGCCTGCACATTTAACTCAGATTGCAGTCGAGTTACCGTAGCCTGTAAACACGTAAATTCTGCGTCTCGTCTCTCTAGATACTTCAACCGCTCATCAGCCGCACCAAGCTTCAGCACAAGCTCATCCAATCGCTCGTACGAGTGAGACAGAGAAACCGTCACATTCTCTAACTGTGCCTTAAGGGCTGAAAAAGCATCGGTCATTGCTCGCAGCTGTTCGGTAAGCCCGGTCAGATCCGCAGGTTGCGTACACTCTGAAGTTAGTTCAGTCTTTTTCCTAAGGGTGACATTGTCTGAGCCAACTCGAACTGGAGTAAGACTATTATCGCCACCCTTTTTTTGCGAAGCACAGCAATCAGGACACCTCCATTGCTTCTTGCGGTCGGTAGTTAGGGTCGTAACATTAATACATAGCGTACAGAAACTCCTATCGCAGGCAGTAGACGTACACTTAAGTAAATTAGGGTCCTTGATACTCCTCATACACCCGGCACACTTCATTCTGAATCCGAGCGAATAAACTATGTTCCGAAGAAAGATGATAACAGATAAACCGACAAGCCCCAAGTATATAAATGTACCAATTTATATTTGTATATACAGTCCAAGTAATCTTGTTTGTAGCCTAAATATATTATATAGGTAGAAAGTTGAACTTCACAACAAGAATGTCATAAGTGCCGTGTCGTCACACGTTTTAACAAGACCGCACAAGATAATACAGTTAATGACGGTATGCAGATTTATCCGTAAGTTATCCACTATTCAATATTAAATGTTTAGCACCATGCAACCGCTCACCCACTGTCCAGTACGGTAGAAAACACTTATGGGATGACTATTGCAAGTAGTCCTCCACAAACACCAACCGAGACACAACAAATATATAACACTTTAACAGATAAGTAAGAACGTGTGCGATTACAATCACGGTTGAAGGGTGAATGCATAAAAATACATTACTGTTTTATTGATTTTCTTTGTTTTTTGGTTTTCAAATGAGATAATTAGGTAGTTTGGGTCCTGTTATGTTTTACTATGTGTATGTAAGCAGAAAAAAACATAAAACGACTTAGATAAATTAACATTTTTTTTGAGTTTTTTTTTCGCTAAACCTATTCAGTATCATGGTCTGATTGTAACCCCCAAGTATTCGGTAGTAGTCTTTTTACACCCTGTATATATAGGGTGTTTTTTTAAGCTAGATAGAACTTTTAATTGTAAAAAGTAACACAAAAAATTAAATTTTGATGAAACTTTTTTTTTTATTTGTTTCAGTATTATATAGACTGCACGGTTGGCCGAGTGGTGTCAGCGGTCGCCATGCCGCTTGCTACTGCGCCAAGTGTCGTGGGTTCAAATCCCGCGCGGTACCTACAACACTTTGTGTGATCCACGAATTGTTGTCCCGAGTCTGGATGTTCTTTGTGTCCGTTTCATGTATGTTTGTAAAGTCCCCCACGACACAGGATGTTTATTCCTAATGTGGGAGTTGTCTTTTTTAAAAAAAAAGAAAAAAGAAAAGTATACTCTGACAAATCATCATGAATAGACTCACGCTTGAACAACGCTACGAAATTATCCAAATTTACTTTGAAAATCAGCTCATTTTTGAAGAAATAAGGTCCGATGATGCCACCAGCGTGAAAACCGCACCATACGGTGCATTTTTCTGAATGTAATGGAGTCTGTAGGGTCTGTTGTGGATTGGTCTCACTCCATATGCGGCAATTTTGCTTATTAACAAACCCGTTAAGCCAAAAATGCGCCTCATCGCTGAACACAATTTTGCGATAAAACAGTCGTCTATAAGTTGCGCGAATCGACGACTGATTTTCAAAGTAATTTTGGATAATTTCGTAGCGTTGTTCAAGCGTGAGTCTATTCATGATGATTTGTCAGAGTATACTGAAACAAATAAAAAAAAAAGTTTCATCAAAATTTATTTTTTTGTGTTACTTTTTACAATTTAAAGTTCTATCTAGCTTAAAAAAACACCCGTTATGTACATATTAATGTTAATGACACAAATGATTAACTCATTAACACTCCTGCATTATGTTACAACATATTTCCACGAATTTCTGCCATTTCCGGCAGTGACATTAAAATAATTCTCAATCAAAACGCACGTAATATACAATTTATTTTATTCGACGAATCCAACAAATCGCAATATCATTTCATTGTACTATTCTAGTAAATTGCGTGTCCGACCGGTCTTTGACCTTGTTCGGTGAATCCTCTATTTTCCCTATTATCTAAAGTCAAATTTAACCAGCTTAACTTGAGCTGTACTACATTTGTCATGTAATTATTGTCATAGGTCAGGATATAGCGGAGCTTTTTATAGACGCGGGTAGCGATTCCGTGGAACGCGTGTGTAAGGGACCGGTGCCTTCCGCGAACAGTCCCCCTACAATGTCACTGTTTATTTTTGTACCTCTATTTCTAATAATGTGACATTTAATTGTAGTGCTGTAATCAATCTTTGTATCCACGCATTCTATTTATGTTTTGTTACTTGGTAAAAGGGGGAAGTTTGACGTTTATAAATGAACCATGTATGGGTGGATTGATATGTGCAATACTAGGAATTTGGTGCTCTATATATTATTACGTTAAATAATCTATACTAATATTGAGAAGCTGAAGAGATTTTTTTGTTTGTTTGAACGCGCTAATCTCAGTAACCGCTGGTCCGATTTGAAAAATTCTTTCAGTTTTGGATAGTCCATTTATCGAGGAAGGCTATATATAGTCTATATATCATCACACTAATACTAATAGGAGCGGAGCACCAATGAAGAACGTTTCGAAAACGGGGAAAAATTTTCACACTACGGGCAATAGAAGACGCAAACGATGAACGTTGTGTGGCTCGGCTAGTATATGTATATAATGAGAAGGATATCAATCGACAGCAATATCATTGTTTTCTTGGAACAGAAGCTTCTTTGTAATCGTATATTGTGTTGTAAGTGATAGAGACTGTATTCTCTAAAATAAATTTATTGACAAGCATTCTATTACTGCCTCGGTGGCGTAGTGGTGGCGTATGCGACTGCTAAGCTTGAAATCTCGGGTTCGATTCCCGGGTCGGACCAAATGTTTGTATGATCTGCAAATATTTGTTTCGGAGTTTGGGTGTTTTCTATGTATAATATGTATGTATTTACAAAAAAAAAGTATATATGTATTCATATCAGTTGTCTAGTACCCATAATACAAGCTTTGCTTAGCTTGGGACTAGATGGCGTTGTGTGTTAGATGTTCGGAATATTATTATTGACTATAAATAATTTTTGTTTTGATATTATTTTAACAATATATTCGTTTGATTGCTGGTATTAGAGAGAATCATTACTTCTTATTGCATAATAAATTTCGTAAAGCGAAAGTAACTCAATTTGTCTGTCAAGCTTTCATGGCCAAACCGCTGCACCGATTTCAATGAACTTTGGCATGGAAATACAACAAATTTAAGGACGAAGTCTCATGGACCAAGCATTTTGACACAATGCCCCATATTGTGGTCCTAGTAGTAGAGCAAAAGAGTGACAGCATACGCCACGAGAAACACCTACAAAGTTATCCTTGTCGTTATAAATTCAATGGATTGCCATCTTTTTTCGTGTATGTATATGTAAAAGTATTTGTTTGTGTGTGCAAAACTACAATAAATGTTATGTTGGTTTGTGTACGCTTCAAAAACTCAAAAAATTCTGCACTGATCGAGCTGAAATTTTAGAATGATATATAATCCGCATCAAGGATTGTTTTTATAATATATAGCGAAAAAACACGAAAAAACCGACATAAACGCGGGCGGAGCCGCGGGCAATAGCTAGTTTCTTATATAACAGTGACTTTTCCTTCTCAAGTGTTAATTTCTTCGAATGTAATATAAACATAAAGGATTGCCAATTTAGCTTCGATTTTAAGGCCATGTTTTTTCTTTATTTATTCAATGAGATTTTGACTGCCTCGGTGGCATAGTGATAGCGTATGCGAATGCTAAGCTTGAGGTCTCAGGTTCGATTCCCGGGTCGGACCAAATGTTTGTATGATCTGCAAATATTTGTTTCGGCGTTTGGGTGTTTTCTATGTATAATATGTATGAATTTACAAAAAAAAGGTATATAAGTATTTATATCAGTTGTCTAGTAACCATAACACAAGCTCTGCTTAGCTTGGGACTAGATGGCGTTGTGTTAGATGTCCGGAATATTTATTTATTTATTTTATTTTATAATGAGTGTTTAGCCACAAAGTGATTATGTCGCCCTCGTAGAGAAATATAACTTACGAACTATATAACATACATTTAAGCTACACAACATAGTGTTCTCGCTTTCTATATGTGGTTTGAGTTTCAACTGGGTCGGTACTAACCTGTCACAGAAGACCAACCTAAAGGACAGCAATCGTACGGACGTATTTCATTGGAGAGTGCGAAACCGGAGGCCCAATGATGCAGAAACATCTAAATGGAAAAGAAAAGAGCGTACTCCTTCCTAAAAGGCCGGCAACGCACATGTAACGCCTCTGGTGTTGCGGATGTCCATGGGCGGCGGTAATCGCTTACCATCAGGCGATACGTCTGCTCGTTTGCCCGCTAAATAATAAAAAAAAAAGAAAAAAATGGGCCGCAATAGTGTAGCTCACCATGCTGCATTGTTGTATTGTCTACATTCGCAATAACAATAATAATAATATGGTGATGCCATGGATCCCAAAAATTTTAGACCAATAACATGTTTACCAACTTTGTACAAACTTCTGACATCTATTCTGAGACTCAAAATTACAACACATATTAATCACAATTCGATACTTTCTATTTCTCAGAATGGATGTAGAAGTGGGACCCGTGGCACTAAAGAGCTCCTTATCATAGACATGACCATTAGCCAGCAGGTGCGTCGTAATCGTAAGAGCCTGGCGACATGCTGGATAGATTACAAGAAGGCTTTTGACTCCGTTCCTCATACATGGCTTTTGAGGGTGCTTGAGTTGTATAAAATTGATACAACTCTGTGCACTTTCTTGAGGGTGTGTATGGGGCAATGGAGAACAGCACTTCGCTATCCTGGGTGTCGGCAGTCTGCGATGAACGACGTACTTATAAAGATCGAGCGAGGCATCTTTCAAGGTGACAGTCTGAGCCCCTTGTGGTTTTGTCTAGCTTTGAGCACTCTATTAGAGGGTTCAGGGTTAGGCTACAGGTTGCAGAAAGATGATCGAGTTATATCTCACCTCTTTTACATGGATGATTTGAAACTACTTGCCCCCACTAAATTACAATTGACAGCATTACTAAAGGTTACGGAAAACTTTAGTAATTCTATCAAAATGGAATTTGGTGTAGACAAGTGTGCAGTTATGTATGTAAAAAAAGGTGAGATTGTGGAATCTGAAGGTATAGAGCTTTCAGATTCCACAAAACTCAGATCTCTGTCTGCAACCGAAACTTACAAATATCTAGGTTTTTCACAGTCCTTAGGAATGCCAGAATCTGACATGAAACGAACGTTGCGGGAACGCTTCTTTAGCCGCCTGAAAAAAGTACTTAAAAGTCTTTTGTCAGGCGGTAACAAGGTACGAGCCTGCAATGGTTGGGTTATGCCGGTTCTGATGTATTCCTTTGGTGTACTTAGATGGACTCAGACTGAATTAGATGCCATTGATAGGAGAGTCCGTACATTGTTGACTGCATTCCGAATGCACCACCCACGTTCATCGGTTATGAGATTGTATATCCCGCGAAGGTTAGGGGGTCGTGGATTACTAAATATCAAGACCCTGCACAATCGCGAGGTATACAATCTTAGAGAATATTTTCTACAAACTGATGTGGGAGTGCATCGTAGTGTAGTCACAGTGGATACCGGACTCGCTCCGCTCGCTCTGGCTAAAGAGAATTGGCGCAAGCCTGTAGTACTTAGTACTAATGATCGCAGGGAAGTATGGAAGGGCAAAGTACTCCATGGTCGATTCTATCGGGCCTTAAATGGGCCTGATATAGATTTCAAAGCATCTACGTCCTGGCTACGGTATAGTGATCTCTTCGGAGAAACCGAAGGTTTTGTCTGTGCGATTATGGACGAAGTTATAATGACGAATAACTATCGGAAATATATCCTGAAGGATGGTACGGTCGACATTTGTCGGGCATGTCACCGTCCTGGAGAATCTATCAGGCATATTATTTCTGGTTGTTCTCGTCTTGCTAACGGCGAGTATTTGCACAGGCACAACCAAGTAGCCAGGATCGTACATCAGCAACTTGCCCTTAAATACAATCTTGTGATTTCAGAGGTACCATACTACAGGTATGTGCCCGACCCAGTTCTCGAGAATGGTCGTGCTACGTTATATTGGGATCGATCTATTATTACAGACAGGACTATTGTAGCCAATAAGCCTGATATTGTGGTGATGGATCGATTAGAGCGCCGCGCAATGATTGTCGATATCGCCGTTCCTCATGACGAGAATCTCGTGAAAGTCGAAAAAGAAAAACAAATAAAATATTTGGATTTATCTCACGAGATTGTCGATATGTGGAATGTGGATTCGGTGATCATTGTTCCGATAGTCGTATCAGCTCACGGATTGATAGCCAAGAGCCTCGACCAACACCTTAAGAGGCTCACGTTAGGGGGCTGGATCAAGGGTCTGATACAGAAGGCAGTCCTTCTTGACACGGCACGTATAGTGAGGAGGTTCCTGTCTTTGGAGCCCTAACCACCGGTTTCTTGGTCCCTGTACCCGAAGTCGGTGGTCTACTATTTTTTATATTTTTAAATGTATTTGTTTTATATGTATATTTAAAAATGTAATTTATATGTATATACAAATGGAATAAAGAGAATAATAATAATAATAATATAATATATAATATTTTTCAATGTATTTGTTTTAAATGTATATTTAAAAATGTAATTTATATGTATATACAAATGGAATAAAGAGAATAATAATAATAATAAATATTTTGGACAATTTAACACACAACGCCATCTAGTCCCAAGCTAAGCAGAGCTTGTGTTATGGGTACTAGACAACTGATATAAATACATATATACTTTTTTTTTGTAAATACATACATATTATACATAGAAAACACCCAAACTTCGAAACAAATATTTGCAGATCATACAAACATTTGGTCCGACCCGGGAATCGAACCCGAGACCTCAAGCACAGCAGTCGCTTACGCTACCACTCGCGCCACCGAGGCAGTCAATGAGTATAGTACTCATGGCTTTTACTCATGCTTCCCATCAGGCAATGTAGACTCACTTTAGCAGGCTTATAGTGTTCTAGGATATATGTATATATATTTAAAATTATCATCTGTACTAATATTATAAGCTAGAGTTTGTTTGCTCGAACGCGCTAATCTCAGTGACTACACGTCCGATTTGAAAAATTATTTCAGTGTTAGATAGCCCATTTATCGAGGAAGGCTATAGGCTATATATCATCACACTAAGACCAATGAGAGCAACAAAGAATAATGTTTCAGAAACGGGGTAAAATTGTCGCGCTACGGGCAATAGGAGACGCAAACGAGTTTGCGTGGTCCAGCTAGTAAAATATAAAAATATCAAAACATTTTTAATACAAAGACAGTCTCAGTTTACAAAGGCTTATGTAAAATTTCCGTGGCAGTTACAGCATGGCCCCAATGGACAGCAACAACAACCCTGCACACAAGAGGGTCCACATTGGCACCTTGGAGGATCACAGCCACCAGGGCATCTCGCAAACGTTCCAATTGCAAAGTCCCGGTAGCAACCGTGCTGATAAGGCATTTTCGACTTTATGTTTTTATTAATTTTCTCGAGTTTGATATTTTTTTGTAATTTTATGTACTTTTTAATTCTCTTGACTGTATAAAAATGAACTGTCAAATATGAGTTTGTATTTTTTACTTCTTTTCATTGCGCTTTTTAATTAAAAAGCAAAGAGGTTCATTTCAGGTGAGCTTAACAACTGTTTGTTAATTGTTTTTAGTTTTCACATCTTTCGGCAGACCTCGTACCTGATTTGGGTTTCTTTATTTATATAAATTACATTAGTACAGATATACGAATAAAGAGTCTATAAAATGAAGAGGCGGTTTAATTAACAGCACTTCAGATATAATTTAAAAAGCCTTTTTTGGAATTGGATCCGATGTAGTCGCCATTTATATGTTAATGGTGCCGATGTGTGAAAACATTTTTAAAGGCGTAAAATGTATATTTTATTTTAATAATGATATTAAATAATAATATTAAGGAAGCCTACATACGCTATTAAGTAGGAGTACGTTATTATGTGAAATAATCTACAAGGTGTGGTCGTATCTTAGTTACATTTGATAAATGATACTGACGTAAGCGCAAACAGTTTTAGAAAAACTTTATTAAAGCTTTCTATTA
This sequence comes from Spilarctia lutea, assembly GCA_916048165.1. Classification (NCBI taxonomy): domain Eukaryota; kingdom Metazoa; phylum Arthropoda; class Insecta; order Lepidoptera; family Erebidae; genus Spilarctia; species Spilarctia lutea. The sequence goes on from OU696479.1 coordinate 16,532,536, forward strand.
AAAATATGATCTAGTTTTTGCGTAAAAAATAATACATATGAGTACATTTTTTTCAATTACATACTATAAAATAATTTGTTATATTAAAACATTTTTATAAATAATAGATAAGCTTGTGAGCAGTGCCGGATTAAGACTACTTGATGCCCTAAGCAAACCACGCCTCTGGGGCCCCCCTATCCATAAGTAAACTAGTATCATAAATTACGTACCTTAGAATATGTATTAAGGTCGAAAGACATACGTGGAGAAGGTATTACATACAATAAAACCCAAAGCATTTTTTAAAAATTTTTATTGATATACGACTTGCGACTTTTTCGGGCATTAAATTCGCGAAAAATAGTTTTTAAGCCCAACGTTTTTAGCATATCTGACTCTATATACAATATTGATAAAGCATAGAGCTTTTTGCTGTTTCTGGTGCTGGTCCCCCCCCCAAGACGTGTAATTTGCATAAGGGTTAATCCAGCACTGCTTGTGAGCTACTAGCAAAGCCGTGGTACTTTATATACGTTTATAACATACTTTAAAGTTTCGGACAATTTATGGGGCCTCAAAAGATATGATGTAAAGCTAATAACTCCCTGCAACATTATCTATTTTTGTCTTTATTCCTTGTCAATATCCTTTCCAATTAAAACTTATTCAATTTAGGAAATATACTAGGAAAATGTCTACACTGTTAAAAACTTTCTTAAGTCAATATAAAACTACAGGATGGCGCGTAAATTTGTTTACATTTAAGTCATGTTTTTCACCTAAACCCAGACGGTGTGCGATGCAGTGAGCACTTTAATCTCTTTTCTCGGAAATTTTGTCACAACGGGTCGAGCTGCAGTAAACTTTTTACGTAATAGCAGTTTTATTTAAACAATAATTTACTTACTACTGAAACACTTATTTACGTATTTTAATTCAGTTTATAAAGAAGTTTAAGGCATTGATATTAACTATAAAGCCGTTATATTATCAAAGTTTCAAGCGCAGAATGTTTTAGTTAAAATACAACGTAAGACGTTTCTTACCATTAGTTCTTAAGGAAAATATGCTGCATGGAGTTTATAAGAGCAGTAGCATTTAACACTTGTCTACCTTGAGTTGAATCTACCATTTTTGACTTACCAATATCAGTATTTGTATTCTTCGTGATGAGTAACAACACTTTTTCTTGACGGTATGGAAAATATCGTCGGATCTCTGTCTCCTTGGGAACTCAAAAGCCAGGAGAATGTGGGTATTTAGTGTGTTCCCTTGCCTATCGGCCCAATGAATACCACCTATAATCTCGATTTCTTTATTCTTTACTATACTTATGTTAAATTTGATTTTGTAAACTCTTCTTTATTGATTTAAGCAGTCCTAATATATACGTTGACAAACTGTTTTATATTCAGAATATTTCAAAATAAAGAAAGTTTTAGACTACGTCTTGAAAAGTTTCTTTCCATTAAGTTTCTTTAAATCTTTTAAATTCCAAATTTTGTATGGGCAGATGCTCCTTTTATTTAGTAAAAAAAAAAAGAATACCAAAGTTGCAGTGCTGGTAAATTTAGTCACCATGGGAGAGCCACGCTTCGGCATGCATGGGCCGGCTCGACCGGAGTGATACCACGGTCTCACAGAAAACCGGTGTGAAACAGCGCCTGCGCTGTGTTTGACCGAGTGAGTGAGGATACTGGTGGCCCACACCCTGACCCCTCCCCCATCCCCCACAGGCAGGTAACGCACTTGTGGCGCCTCTGGTGTTGCATTTTCGAATAGTCGACAAAATTTAAATAAAATTCTTTACAATAGTCATTTTCATCATCATCACAATCATCAACTCAGCCAACAGACGTTCACTGATAGACGTAGACCTACCCCAAGACTTTTTACAACAACAAATCCAATCCTATCCTATGCAAAAAGCATCCAATATTGCTTTTTCGAAATCATATCTTTACCTAGTCTAAGTCTAATCACTTCTATCTGTTCGCTTATGTATTTTAAACTACTCAACGAATTTATTCAAGGAGTATTTATTTCTATGTAAAAAACATGTATATTATAATCGACAAAATCCAAGAATTTCAAGGACTTCCGATAAAGCCTTGCTAGTTAAATGAATAAAATTCAAACATGAAATATTAATGGTCCATCCTGTATACAACGTTAGCAAATCTATCGTTCGTAAATTCTCTGAATTGATAAAGCAAGAAATGGTTTTCGCTAAAGTTAATTAAAAGTTTTCTTCGTATTAATTAATTCAATGTTACTTAATTAGCTAACTTATTAATTCATTTACGCTATAAATGGAGTATAAAATTAGGTAATTCGATATTATTGATTATAACATTTAATTAAATTTATGAAATAAGGAATTTAGATCGTGAATGGTTAGTTTTTGTATGGATTCTCTATTTATCTATACATAATTAAAATTCTTCTTCATGTTACATATACTAAAATATTTTTTTTACAATTTTTGTACGTCATTCTGTTTGTTCCGGCTAATATCTAGAACGGCTGGACCGATTTTGACGGGGCTTTCACTGATACGTAGTTGATGATATAAGGAATAACTTAGGAACTATTTTTTATACTAGCTTTACCCCGCGGTATTTCCTCCGTAATTGCGTACCGCAGTTATCATGGGTTCAGCTAGTTGCAACATTAATTTGTGATGGGATAGGGCCCATCCAGTTGGTTCGATGACTTAGTGAAGGTCGCGGGAAGCCGTTGTATGCGATCAACACAGGACCGGTTGTGGTGAAGCTTATGTCTAGCAGGAGACGACTATCATATAACTGGGACTTACGCTGTGGAGAGCATCGTCATAGAGTGATATCACGGCTTCAAAGATAACTGGTTTAAAATAGCGCTTACGCTGTGATTCACTGAGTGAGTGAGAGTACCGGAGGCCCATACTTCAACTCTTCCCTCCATCGCCGTCCCCATCCCCCAAAGACTGGCAATGCGTTTGTGATGCCTCCGGTGTTGCGGGTGTCCATGGGTGTCGGTAATCGCTTACCATCGAGCGATGCTAGACGCATAGCTTCGTTTGCCCACGTATTCCATAGAAAAAAAATGTTTATTAATTAAATCCTCCATGTTAAATACATTTTGTATTTTTTCCTACGCTTTTGTTATCTGTCCAGACAGGTGTTGTCCTTCCCAAACATAGAATCTTCTTTTCAATATTTGCTAAGATTCCGAAGATTAAACAATAAGTATTTCAAATCCTCAAATAAAATACAGAAAAATTAACACTTTATAGAATCCGGCTGTTGCGTCACTAACCAAGCCCAAGCGATCGAAAGTATTCATAGACACTAAAATACAAAATTAGTTTTCATCTAAAATTGAAATAAGAATGCCATAAAGTGGATACAGCGCTACGCTTTATAGAAATTATTAAGTGAAATGAAACGCACAAAAAAGAAATTAAAAAATGACTTATTATCTAGATTATCTGTACGGTGAACTTCTTTCTACGTCTACTTTCAATAATACGTACTAGCTGAAAAGAAAAATAAGAAAGTCTTCGAATTTCAAATTCATGTCGCACTGAAGATTGTTAATAGATAAATTCTCAATCTCGTCCGGCTGACTGAATATTAAATTTTTGGTTACAATATTTTTAAATTAAAAAAAATATTACATCATGCCTGTTTACTATGGAGGATACGTCGGAGGAGCCCACAGCGGTGGATACTGCCTCTATTCTAAGGGTTGTAGCCCTACTACCGGAGGATGCGGACCTGGATGTATCCTACCAGGTCCTTGCTGCGGTTTATCGTGCTAATCTCCAGGTCAGTTGAAATTGTTTTTAGATAGAGCTTAGAGCTGTGACGTTTAAAATTAAAATCATTGCCTTACAAAGGGACTAGTTTGAATTTTTCACATCAATAAGCTCTCGACGACGTAGGAGTTTGGCATTGTGATTGGTCGTGAGTGCGAGTTAGTCGCAGTCCCTCTAGAAGGCTTTTAATAGCAGTTCAGGTTACCAAAAAAAAAATTACGAACTTGTACACCGATGGTTAAGCAAAAACGAGGAACTTTCTACCGTGGGCAAGCCACGCCGAAGGCTCGACCGGAATGATTCCACGCCACACAGAAAACCGGTGTGAAATAGCGCTTGCGCTGTGTTTCACCGAGTGAGTGAGGATACCGGAGGCCCATAATAATAGGCCTACAAATCCCCCCATCCCAACCTCATCCCCCATCCTCCAAATGCCGGCAACTCACTGTGACACCTCTGGTGTGCCTTTTGTTTAATTAATAGAGGTTTCCATAAAAAAAAAAGACTTGGTTGACTAAGTGACCAAAAATGTTTTTTTTTTTTTAATTTATTTAGGTAAATAAACAGTGATACAATATCTTCTTCTATAATATAAAAATGAATCGCTCAATATGTTGGTAAGCACATAACTCAACAACGCCTGGACCAATTTGGCCAATTCTTTTTTTTAAATGTTTGTTGAAGTTCAAGGATGGTTTTTACGGCGAGAAAAATTCGAATAATGGACGGAGAAGCCCTAAAAACCGCCCTTATCTTTTTCTCATACAAACGTTTTCTAACTAAAACGTAAAGTCAATTTGCACTTTAGTACCGCTACACAAGGTTAAAATTCAATCATATCTATCAAAACAGCGTGAGTTGGAGTAGATAATCGTTGGATAGTCCATTTATCGAGAAAGGCTATAGGCTACATGTCATCACGTTAATACTAATAGGAGCGGAGCATCAATGAAGAATGTTTCCAAAACGGGGGAAAATTTTCACGCTACGGGCAATAGAAGACGCAAACGAGGTTGCGTGGGTCGGCTAGTATAGTAGATTTTAAAAAAGTCTAACCGACAAAACCTGTATTTAAACTAAACGAAAACAAAACAAATGTCAAATACAAATCTTTTTTTTTCCTTTTAAGAATATTGTGTAGGTACAAAGAAGTTTTGTAGGCCCTAATTTTTTACACACGCTAAACAAAAATAAAGCCGCAAAAACTATACCTAATTAATAATAATGCTTCTTAACGCGAGCGAAGCCGCGGGCAAAAGCTAGTATAATTATAAAATAATTGACACATGACAGTAGCAATTACGACACCAGCGACATTTACCACATTAACAACAAACAATAAGTGCATGAACCAACGGTCATCTCGCGTTACAGATATACATACTTAAATGTGTCTGTGTTCATACTTAAAAAATATGTTTTCTCCAGTCAAGACGACCTTTCCTCTTTGTCTATTACATTCAGACATTCACACTATATATCAGACTATGCAATAGGTCTTATTATATTAGGGACTTCCAAGAGTACAATCATTCGTAAATATTAATCCTCCAAAAAGTACTTTTTTTGTTTCAGAGTGAAAGTGACCTATCTGACACCCTCGTAATGAAGAACAACATACAATTTTTGACGTCTTTTTCTGTCTTCTCCCTATTGATGTGTGTGGCTCTCTATAGTTTCCTACTGGAATTGAAATAGACTTGAGAAATAATATAATTGTTTTTACTTTTGTTGGCTACAAAGCTTAACTCAACTCTCAGCTCTGGTGATAAACATTTTATTTTAATTTTTATTAGATAGGAGGAAAACGAGCAGACGTATCGCCTGATGGTAAGCAATCACTGCCGCCCATGGACACCCGCAACACCTGAGGCGTTACAAGTGCGTTACCGGCCTTTTAGGAAAGAGTACGCTCTTTTCTTGAAGGTTTGAAGGTCGTATTGGTCCGAGAACACCGCAGGCGACAGCTCATTCCACAGGTTTGTTTTGCGTGGCAGAAAGTTTCGGGAGAATCGCACAGTTGAAGACTACCATCCATCTAGATGGGGATGAAATAAAATTAGAAAATAATCTTGTGTATATATTATTACACAAGATTATATAATATTAATCCTGTTGGACCTCTACTTATACAACAAGAAACTAATACACACATACCAAAATCGAGATAATTATTCCTATCTTAAAAATCTTGAGGGTCCTGAAGCCGTTGAACTTAAGAGAAATTTCGTAGAGCACACTTATACTTCGTGGGTAATATAACTATATCATTTTGTTGGGTTTCACGGTCATTATAATGGTTAAAATTTATCTTGAGGGTAACAACCCCCCTAAGAAAAACAGGGGTGAAGATTTAACACTCTGTATTGTTGTCAAATCTTTAGCTTTTTTGTCCTTCATTCCTTTTATTCTTTGGTGTATTCACAAAGACGGGATTATGTTTTCAATAGAGATTAGTTCAAATTCAATGCTACATAACCCTAACCTTGGTAATCCATTGAGCAAAATACTTTTGTCTAATTTCGAAATTTATTTTATATTCTGGTAAAACTCGTTCATTTCTATTCGTCCAAACTTTACAGCTTTCAGTATTAGTTAAAGGAAATCTTTGCGCAGGCAAAACTGATACTAAAAGTTGAAATAGTAAAAAATACCTATTGAATCAAATACTGCACCTGATAAAATTTCAAAATTAAAACTTGAGAGGTGTCAAGGGACACCCGGATGGACGAAGTGCCAAAATATTAATTATTATTAATTTAATAATAATATTTTCTTAATAATAAATATTAAGACTTCGTTCCAATAACAACAATAGTGAATTAAGCAATGAAAAATAAACTAATAACAAATATAATATAAAATAGCAAAAGTGGCGTTACAACTTTTCGTCTTAATTTTTTCAGTCTAGCCCCCTTTCGTAACGCGCGATAAGGAACTTCGTTCCAAAAACCCTATTACGAAAATCTTTCGATGCAATTTATATAGCGTATGTCACCCGGGCCATTATTACGAATATATTAACATCTCATTCATTAAAATCAGTTTAATAGTTTCACCGCAGTCGGGTAAAGACTGAAAAAACTGAAAGAATATCCGCCCATCTGTTGATGTTGTCCTTACCTTACGTTTATAACAAAACTAGCGACCCGCCCCGGCTTCGCACGGGTGCAATGTTGATACTAAATTAAATACACTACAGAAAAACTATGAACGTTGTATATAAAAACATAGCGGCCCGCTCCGACTTTGCACGGGCATAAAATAGAAACCTCTAAAATTAGCAATGTTGCCTTAGTATATGATGCATGTATTATACATATAAACCTTCCTCTTGAATCACTCTATCTATTGGAAAAAACCGCATCAAAATCCGTTGCGTAGTTTTAAAGATTTAAGCGCACATAGGGATATAGGGACAAAAAAGGCGACTTTGTTTTATACTATGTAGTGATTATAAATTTCCACGAACGCTATCGACATAAAGCTGGAAACTGAAGACGTAAACAATTACTTCTCAGTACTGCAAAGCTATTTATATAGTTCATGCAAATTGTTTTATTTCTCACTAATTAATACATCGTCACATTCGTTACTTTAAAATTTCATTTGCTTTTTGTTTACCAAAATTACTGACACTTTCTTAAGGCTGTAGAAGCGTATGGTGTAATGAAAATATCTATAGGTACATTCTATTTAAAAACAATATTTAACCATAATAATGAGAGTGCAATTATGGCTTGGTGGATGAAGCAGTCACGTGCTGCTACTTACTACACACGAGACTACACTGGGGTGTTTGTGTCCGTTTCAGGAATGCTTGCAAAAACCCCCGCAACACAAGATATACACAATTGTCTTTAAATAAATATGTATGTATCTTGTGTTTAAACTATGTAAAACTAGCTCAACCAATGCATACTTTACATATTCATTCTTTTTTCGTAATAATTTTCTAAATTTCCCAAAAGCTTCTTTTAATATAGCTGTTTCTCACGGGCAGTACAGCACTTTTCTTGTAATTTTCGTTAATGCGAACCTTGTACCTTGTGAACAATAGCAAGGACATGAAAAATAATTATTCAATTTGGTGCAGTCGACCGGAAGCTATGCGCGGACATACATTTAGTGATTCATTTTTATTTATATAGAATAGTAGCATCGGTTTTCTGGCGGATCATCTAGTTCCTGAGGCTATACCTTACACACAGAAAACCCCTGTAGTCTGTGGAGAAACACCGCTGTAGTTCACTCCACAGCAAGCAGTTTGACTTTGGATATTAATATAGTCGTTCCAATACTTTATTTAACTTTTGACAGATCACGCACATAAAGTTTTGTAATAATTTTTGATACAATGTACTACAGATAATACTGTACTTTATGGGCGGGCTCCGCCTACTTAGGGATGTGTCATTCGTAATTAATGACCACAGACTATAAAAACGGTTTTGAAATAAATCGATTATCGATTATATTAATAAAACATACAATAAAATTATTGTGATTATATTTTATATCAAATCACGTAAAAAGCTTTATTATTTTGCATTAAAATGCCCTAAATGTCTCTGTTTCAATGCATAAATATAATTTGCGTAATGAAAACAGTTCCATCGTACTCGTACCTAGTAATGGGATCGAATGTATTCGCCGCAAATTAATGAATCTAAAATAATTGTTTAGACTTACTATAGTTGGTTCAAATAAAAACTACCTGCGGTACCTACTTGTAATGAACAGGTACAAAATGTTGAAATTCGTAGTAATTTACGGATTAAAAATAAAACAACCAAAAGAGGTACTGTAATACTAATTTTAATTATAAAGAATCGTCTTCTTCGTATGACCAGGAATCATCATCACTTGAGTTCTCAGTAATATTGATTATCATTTCTTGGATAGATAAATTGTCGAATGCAACATCCCGATCCCAATCCGACATTATCACCTTCTTTGTTTTTTCTACAACATTCGCCCAGTTTTCTGGAGTTACTTTTTCTCACGCATTTTTCAGTAAATTCATCATTTTTCTTGCGGTGAAAGGAGGAGTTGTATTGTTCCTCGCAGCATATCCTTTAACTTGTGCCCAGATCATTTCAATTGCATTATATTGGCAGTGATATGGGGGAATTCTGAGGACGGTATGCCCATGCTCTGCTGCCATTTCATCTATGACGTATCGTTTTGGCAGCTTCTTTGTTTTTAATATCTTTACTAACTCTACTTTTAGTAGGGACTCATTCACCTCTTCGCCATTGTCACGGAGCCAGTTTATAATTTCATGTTTTTTGTTGGCCTGTGTTGGTATTTTATTAATTTGACGAGAGTGATAAGGTGCATTATCAATAAATATTATTGATGGCTCTTCGAGTGATGTAAGCATTTCTCTGAACCACTTTTCATACACGTTCGAATTCATCTCCTCATGATAATCTCCTGTTTTCTGGGATTTAAAAGCTAATAGAGCGCCTAGCACAAATCCTTTTACTGTTCCTGCATGACAAATAATCAGTCGTTCGCCTTTTCCCATTGGTACTGTAGAAGTGGAGCCAACGGTGTTGTCAGTCCAAGTTTTTGACAGCGTATGATTCGCATTGAGCCAAGTTTCATCTGTGAAAACAACATTCGACCAATCTTCTATTTTTTTTGCTTGTCTTAAAAAATCGCATCTATACAAAGCAATATCATTGCGTTCCATTAAAATTTTTCGTTTGTCACATTTTTGGAATAACATTCCAATGTCTTTCAATACCTTTGTCAGAGAAGATTTTTGACCACGGAACAAACCACTATTTCGAAGAGATTGTGTTAGTTTTTTTAATGTTGGAATCTCTTTTCTTTGGTAATAGTCGTATATATGACGACGAATAGCATCAGCGTCAAAATTGTCAACGGCTGTAATTTTACTAGGCGGACGTTTTTTCTTAGGTGTAGATAGCTTATTCTGTTCCATGCCACTGCTGCCGTAGCCTTCTTTTGTTATTTTTGCCACTGTTGGAGCACTAATACCTAATGCTGCTGCAACACGGTCTCTAACTTGAGTCACTGGTATAAGAGGCCCACCATTACGGCTTTCCTTTTCAAAGTATTCACGAAGTCGCAAGACAAACTCTCTTGTTTGTCCTTTGAGTACTTTCTTTTTTGGCATTTTGACAGTAACGAAGGCAGGAACGATACGCTCAACTCAACCAAACGTGATAATTCACAAATAAATCAATACGGAGGAATATAAATACTCAAATATATTGAAGGTTAATCATTGAAATACTGTAGATTATTTTAAAATAGACATAGAGAGATTTAATAAAGATCATCAATAGTTTAACAAATACAATATTAACCACTGAATTACAACACAATACAATAATACATTTTGAAAATTCAGTTCCTTTTATATATTTTTTCATGACATAGAACCGTCATATTTGAACAACATTCTTTTAATCCATTTCTTCTTTATTTTGACAAAGGAGGTCGCACATTGAAACACATAGAAATATGAAGTACGAAATTATCTATAAAATAATGAGTTTGTTAAATCGATTAAAACTTCTTAATGCATAAAATCGATCGATGAAAGAAATCGAATAGGTAACGGGTCAGGGTATCACTATTTAATTAAATATTAGAGCTGTCAAAAGTTAAATAAACTATTGGAACGACTATAACAAAAATATTTATTATTAACATACCTAAGTCGCAAATATACAAAGGAAAAATCGATTTCATCCTTATTAATAAACTCAATTATTGGATTGATCAGTCGGTCGTATGATTTAAATTGGATCATTATTTCAAGCCGTCCATTTTCATATCATTGGATCATCATTATGAAGTTTATTAAAAACTTTTAGGTAAATGTTTATAGTTGTGCCGGAGTGCGTAATAGTCAATTGGGCACACTACTATAATTAAGTATGTAATTAACGCTTTATTAACTCATTCCTTGTTTGCATTTATTTAATAATCCACTTTATATATTAATATTATTACGCCGCGAGACGAAGCTAGTATCTTTATAAATTGTAACCTATGTGTTATTTTGATGTAAAGCTATATTATTGTAAAGTTTCATCAAAATCCATTCAGACGTTTTTGCGTGAAAGAGCAACAAACATACTCACTTACATACTCACAAACTTTCGCGTTTATAATATTAGTAGGACTATAACGGTGTTGCCAGAGAGTGGGGACCTCTGGTAGCTGATTAATTGATGCGGTCAGCGATAGAGGGGCGCAATATATCACAGTTGGGCTAACAGGCAGGGGATGCCCAGACTTCCCCCAGGATAGAGTCAAACAGACGCGGTATCGTTCCTGGGAATGACCTGAAATAACTTGGTCCGGTTCTTCCCCAGAACAGGGCGCATGGGACCGGCCGCTGGGGCGGTTTTTGTGGACTCACCACATACCTGGCTCCTCAGTACCCTGATGAGGAGCTGGAGATACGAAGGGATTTTCCACATCGTCAACGAAAAAAATAATGGACTATAACGGTGTATGATAATCTTTACTATTTGAATTATTTCGTCATACCTAGTTTTACTAGTAAGACTAGTGTAGTCACTACCCTATACATTTTCCTACTCATGTTTTCTCTCTATCCCATGGTTGCCTGTAAGACCATTGACCCCGGGCTATAAGGCCGTCACTTGCACGTCCCTAGTTATAATACGAGTATAACCTTGTTCTTAATCTGGTGTACAATAAAGAGATTTATTTTTATTATTATTCTAGATTGCAACTGAAAACAGATAGTTGTTTACCTGTCTTAAAATAATGTTCTCGTAAATATAAATTGCCTCGTTGGCGCAGTGGTAGCGTATGCGACTGCTGTGCTGAGGTCTCGGGTTCGATTCCCGGGTCGGACCAAATGTTTGCACGATCTACAAATATTTGTTTCGAAGTTTGGTTGTTTTCTATGTATATGTATTTAGAAAAAAAAGTATATATGTATTTATATCAGTTGTCTGGTACCCATAATACAAGTAGCTTGGGATAAGTTGGCATTGTGTGTTAGATGTCTGAAATATTTATTTAATTTATTTGTTACATAGTCTAAAATGAAATCATTTTCCGCTCCTGTACGCTTATATCCTCCACCCTACGCAAGATATTTTGATGGAAAATAAGTCACTTTAGTTTTCATTAATAAAGATAATGATTCAAGAGGAAGGTTTATATGTATAATGTACATGACATGCATAATGTAGTACAGAAAATCTGAGTATTTCAAAGTTTTGGTTGACGGCTGAACCAATTTTGATGGGACTTTCACTGACAGATTGCTGATGATATAACATATATAATGAGTAACTTAGGCTACTTTTTTAGACTAGGTTCACCTCGCGGTACCGACAGGTATTGTCGTACCGCGAGAAACACCGCGGGGCTCGACTAGTAGAAACATATTTACATACACGTAAGTCCTACATACGGCGACACTATACTTATATTTATCGATTGTTATCGAATCTTCCCAAGGTTTATCTACACTAATATTATAAAGAGGAAAGATTTGTATTTTTGTATGTAACGAATAAACTCAAAAAGTACTGGACCGAAAAATTCCGACCGAAAAAAAAAAAAAATTCTTTCACCATTCAAAAGCTACATTATCCACGAGTAATATAGGCTATAATTTATAAAGATACTAGCTTCGCCTCGCGACGTTGCCTGTGATTATTGTCGTACCGCGGGTAGCACCGCGGGGTTCAGCTAGTATTAAATAAATTGGGTTATTTGGATTTTTTCGAGCGTGACATTGGGTGGGCTGTTTTCTTGTCACGTAATGTGCTTTTATTAAAATAGACGTGTCGTTTCTGGAATAAATATTATAATTATTTTTTTCGCGGACGCGGAGCCGACGCGCGTCGCCATTTGGTTGTTAGTGTAAATCCACATTTTCATACGTCGATTTGAGTATTTATATTCCTCCGTATTGATTTATTTGTGAATTCTCACGTTTGGTTGAGTTGAGCGTATCTTTCCTTCCTTCGTTACTGTCAAAATACCAAAAAATAAAGTGCTCAAAGGACATACAAGAATAATTTTATTGTATATTTTATAAATATAATCGATAATCGATTTATTTCAAAACCGTTTTTAGTCTGTGGTCTTTAATTACGATAGTACGAGAGCCCACGATCAAAACCATGTCTCATAGCAATACGGCAAAAACACTATAAAATCGTTAGATTGTATGATTCTGAACCCGACTAGGTGTGTAGTAACGGTCGAAAGTGTAGCAACTGCGTGGGAGGCCATTTCTGCTGTGTCAAAAAAAAAAGGCAGTCGGTATTATAGCAATACGTCTGATAGTGAAAATGTACATAGATTTTATAATTGTATTACGAAAAAGTTTGTTTTCAGACATTTTGTGCGTAGTACATAGCCTGAGCGCATTTTTGAAAATGTCAACAAATTTAGCCGACCTGTATCATAGCAATACGGATAATTTTTTTTTTAACTTTTCGTATTGCTGCCATGATTACCAAAAACCTGTTTTCAGACACTTTAAGTGTAGCATATACTCCCAAAAACGAAAATAACGTAAATTCAACGTAATAATTTCAACAGCCTTGTTACGCTCCTGCCCCTTTCTTATACTATTACTATTATACAGCTCACTCGGCAGCTGTTCCAAACGTTGGAACGACGCTCACTTACCATAGTTGTCATGCGTTGTGCGGTTGTGGTGGTGTAAAATGTCGGACCTGAGTTGTGTGTTTTGTAAAGAAACAACGATTGATAAAGAGAAAAAAATTACCGAAGAGACGCTGAAAAAGTGCAAAGAAGTGGCCGAATATCGGAGTAAAAAGCAGAGAGTAAGCAGGAAATCGATTTACTCCGAAATCGAGTTGCCACGTGGTATCGACACGGACATAGGATACCATTCGGCGTGCTACAAAAATTTCACGGCGGTGAGGATTCCGAAGGATTCAAATATTTCTCACGACAATGTCTGTCTGCTTTCCATGCAATGACCGGCTGCGATTATAATCCCGCGTTATATCGCAAGGGTAAAAAAAGACCATTGACGATGCTGAAAAATTCGAAACGCTATCAAGAAGCTTTCGGTGATTTGGGCAGCTATACTTCTGATAGTGACAAGGTATTCCCTGTTTTGGAAGAATTCACGTGCAGATTGTACAACGAAAAAAAAACTTGAGAGGTGTCAAGGGACACCCGGATGGAACGAAGTTCGAAATAGAAAGACGAAACGAAAATATCTGTATGTGTCGTCGTCGTGTCGTGACAACAAATTGTGTCGTGACAACAAATTGTGTCCTGTCAACAAATTGTGTCGTGACAATTTTTCCGTCTAGCCCCCTTACACAACGCGCCATAAGGAACTTCGTCCCAAAAATTAATAACGTCGATTTAGCTCGACTCAACATTTTTTTGAAGACATATAAAATTAAAAACGACGAGGCTTCGACAACTCTTAATCTCCAGTTATCCAATTACGACGCCTGCAATCTGCCACCATGCAAAACGGAATTGGAGAAACATTTATTACGAACAAAATATATTGCACAAGTCTGGAGCAACGCTCATACCAAAACGCCAACCGAACTGAACCCTGCAGATTGCGGATGGTATGAAAACGAGGGATGATTTCAGTTTTCATGGTTCTCTGGCAACCAAGTACCTGAGTTGAGCAACGTTATTTTGGACGACAAATCATCATCCACAACAGGTACAGTTTACATGGCTTTTGCTGTTAATTTCATAAATAAGTTCGTGATTTTTACTAACGATGTTTATTTTACAGAAGAGGACGTTGAAGATCTCCCGAGCGACGTCGAGAGTGATTTCGAAGATGACGATTCCGAATCCGACAGCGATTGAATACGAGAATATTTTGTAACTTTGAATAAACCGTTTTTTTTTCAACTTCATCCCAGTTTCCTTTTGTGCGATTTATTTCAGTCCTTCAACTTCAATGTTACGGTTTCGGGTAAATTCTTTGTTAATTATCATGTAATGAATTCAGGGTCGCAACGTATTCACTGGTTTGTAACAGAGAATTCAAGATGCCTCAATACGATTTTTAAATGATATCTGAGTATCGAAAAGTTGTCTGATAGAGAAGATGCTACACTTAATTTGTCTGATATAAATTTTTTGCACATGGTGGACAACTTATTTTATCATGTCCAACAATTTTCAGACATATTGCTATGATACCGATCGGTAAAATTTGTTAACATTTTCAAAACGGTCTCAAAATTTAATGCGTTCACATTTCCGTCTGAAAATTGTTTTGTTCGCATCAAATAACCAAAATTTACTAATAAAAAAGATTTTCAGACGTATTGCTATGAGACATTTTTTTTGTCTCATTTTTAATTTTTTTAAGTGATTTTACGGGTTTGCGCTACACCACTAACGTCTGAAAAATATGTTTCCGGTATCTCAGAACTATCATTCAACTACAGTCTGCAAATCAGACATATTGCTATGATGCAGTTCGGTAAAATTCTTTGACAATTTTGAAAATTCGGTCAGATCAAACGCTACGCGGAAAATGTCTGATATTGGTTTTTTCGAGTTCAGGATAATCGTATCTATCGATTTGATGCGGTTTTGGCTGTATTGCTATGAGACAAAAATTTTGGTCGTGGGCTCTCGTACTACGAATAATGGAGGGTAGAGACAAGGAGTGTTATCTTATATGGAAGAAAATTGAAAAAAGTGTCCAGCATAAGCTGTAAATAACAGTTCAAAAACCTTCCAGAATGGCGCTGGTGTAGACACAGGGTATGGTATGAATGTAGCAATTGTGAACGAATTGAAGTACGCCGAGGTAAAAAATTTAACATTATTGTCACTACTTGCGTATTACAAAATAATGTAGTAAATATATTTTATTTTCTGAACTGTGAATAGTACGTTTATTGATTTTTTATCATTAAATTTTATGAAAAAGTGTGTGTATTGATTTTAAGAAGTTTACTCTGATGCTAATGTGGCGCCACCCTAATTTAATGCATTTCAACGGACACTTTTCATGTACACAGATGATACTCCTTATCTCTACCCTCCATATTACGAATGACTATGGAGGGTAGAGATAAGGAGTGTTATCTCATATGGTAGAAAATTGAAAAAAGTGTCCAGCATAAGCTGTAAATAACAGTTCAAAAACCTTCCAGAATGGCGCTGGTGTAGACACAGGGTATGGTATGAATGTAGCAATTGTGAACGAATTGAAGTACGCCGAGTTAAAAAATTTAACATTATTGTCACTACTTGCGTATTACAAAATAATGTAGTAAATATATTTTATTTTCTGAACTGTGAATAGTACGTTTATTGATTTTTTATCATTCCATTTTATGAAAAAGTGTGTGTATTGATTTTAAGAAGTTTACTCTGATGCTAATGTGGCGCCACCCTAATTTAATGCATTTCAACGGACACTTTTCATGTACACAGATGATACTTCTTACCTCTACCCTCCATACGAATGACACATCTCTAAGTGGGCGGAGCCCGTCCATGAAGTACAGTATTTCCTGTAGTACATTGTATCAAAAATTATTACAAAACTTTATGTGCGTGATCTGTCAAAAGTTAATTAAACGATTGGAACGACTATAGTTCCATAAATAGACTAAGAATTTCCCTAATCTTTAGTTAATAATAAAATGTTCCTTGTACGAGTATTTTATTAAACTGTAAGACGGAGCGTGGGTAGGCCAGACCCTCTACATGACGTTCCGACGCAGGAATGTGTGTATTAAGTAAACGTAAATGATAAATTAAAGCGTGTTGGTAAAATCATCATCATCATCATCATCATTTAAGCTAAAAGACTGACCTCCACTGCTGGACATAGACCTCGTCCACGGCTCTCTACAACAATATAAGCTATATAAATATAATCTATGCACAATATTATTGTTACGAAGAAACATCATTCCCGAACAAGACTCGCGGCTAAACATCGTGAAAATTCTCGTTGATTTATTGAGGATTTGTTACAGAAAATGTATAACAACGATATCATTTGATTTTTAACCGACTTCAAAAAAGGAGGAGGTTCTCAATTCGTCTGTATTTTTGTATGTCTACCTCATAGCTTTCGACTGGGTAAACCGATTTTGATGATTCTTTTTTTATTCGAAAGCTAATGCTTCCCGTGTGGTCCCATTTCAATTTGATCCAGTTCTTAAAGTCGGTTTCTTTTTTGTTAAAATTTGTGATTATATCAATTGATATAGCATAACACTTTGTGCATAATCTGTTTTTATCTAAATATTCACAAGCGTACCCTCACCCTTCATTCCGGGAACAATTTGTTTTGATGACAGATGTACCGCGAACAAATATGGGAATCTACCGCGATACGCCCCGCCGTGTAGGGCTGCAGAATAATAGGTAGAGCGACAAATAAACGAATGGTTCTATTCAAATATCTGAATAGATTTATAACTAGGGACATTTGGTTTGTGTATTTTTTGTATCATTTAAAACAGCGTAATCTAAAATCAAATAGCTTTTATTTCAAGTAGCCCCTTGGAGGCACTTTCGAAACGTTATAATAAGCCGGATCTCTCGGATCAGCTATTTCTGCCAATGTCAAGTAATTTTAGTCTTCAATTATAAGTCTTCGAGTCTTCAAGTCGTCGTCGTGATGAAATTAATGATAAAAAATATATAAAATGTGGATGACATGAAATGGGGACCGTCTTCCGAAAAAACAAAAAACGATCTCGTTATAATAATAATGACTCTAGAGTCTAGTTCATCGGTTCCAAAATATCATTCTCATAGAGAAAAATCAGCAAAGCAATATCATTGATTACTCTTTATATACATATACTAGCTGAACCTCGCGGTGTTACCTGCCGTTATTAGTTTACATATTGTTATTATTAATTTTTTTCCTCACTATTAAAATAGCCTATATTAATCAGTGATAATTTAGCATTCAAATGGTGAAAGAAAATCCGTTCAGTACTTTTTGAGCCCATTCGTTACAAACATACATACAAACCTTTCCTCTTTATAATATTAATATAGATGTATAAATTTTTTAAATATTATATATATCATTATTATAGAAAATCTCTACAAATTTTAACTTTTTATGTTATTCCGATGTCTAAGGTATATTACTGCAACGTGTCATGAAAATGCGTTACTCTTTTACACACACACACATACACACACATCCTCACAAACTTTCGCATTTATAATACTAGTGGGATAAGGTCTATAATCGACACTGGTTAATAAATGGTGCAAGCAGACGCCATGGCACCACCGAGCGTTTTGAACTGAATTTTAAACTTAAAATTTGAATCGCATTTTTTTCCTACTAAAATTTTATTTTTTGTAGAAATTTGATATAATTTTATTTAGGAGATACTTTAGAACATCATAAAACAGTTTTTCAAAATTAGTTATCATGCCTATTGACGTGTTCAAATGTGATGGGTGGGTGGATTCAATAAGAATATTCAGAGTAATGAGATACAAATCTATTTAGACGGTAAGGAATATCTAATACTAAACTTGTTTTTATCTCGAATTCATAGAAAAGCGTCGCGACTACAGCTAATTCTGTTCAGAAAAGAATCCTAACAATTTAAGTAGCCGGTTGCCGAGAAATAACAGATTTATAGAGGAAAAGACACAATACCAATATTAAAGGGAACTAATAATAGTATTAACAGTTATAAAATCTGTTTCAATGTCAAATGTTTGGCTAAATTTCAAATAGAGTTGTCAATCGATTTTCCCGAAATTTTCTGCCACGCACAGCAAAACTGTGGAATGAGCTGTCGCCTGCGGTGTTCCCGGACCGATACGACCTTCAAACCTTCAAGAAAAGAGCGTACTCCTTCCTAAAAGGCCGGCAACGCACTTGTGACGCCTCTGGTGTTGCGGGTGTCCATGGGCGGCGGTAATCGCTTACCATCAGGTGATACGTCTGCTCGTTTGCCCCCTATACAATAAAAAAAAAAAAAAAAACAATTAGTTATCCGAATAGTTCCTTCAATGTTGTAGAAAATAACTGGATTAACTTTTAAATTATGTCTTGAAAACGATCTTATTGTAGAGCTTAATGAACACACAGCAGGTACGTATTTGTACTTAAGTAAAGTAAGTTTGCCTCAACTACTGACCCAATGTGTGCAACGACGAGAAGAAGATGTGATAATTACTCTTATAATGTAAATAATTAATTTGTGAGTTTATGTTATTACAAGATAGATAGGTAGATAGTTAGACAACTCTTTATTGTTCATAAACACAAAGATACAACAACAGTTTGTCAAATTACAAGAAGGAACAAAACAAAAAAGATGTACAAATGGCAGCCTTATCGCGTACAAGCAGTATTTAAAAAAAAATTAGAATGATTTAGACAAACAAATCTTGAAAGTCCACAAAATCTCTCTCCCTACTCCTTTAGAAATGATAAAAGTCATGAAGACAATATTAAAATGAGACTCCAGAGCAGAGTTTAACCTCAACCTCTCATAAACTTAAAAAAGCAAATTTCTAACGAAATTATCAACAGTAACCTAGGGACTGTGGAAAGTGTTAGTACACAGGCGTAATACATAACACGTTATATGAACCAACTTATCGAAAAATCCGAAAAGCGGCGGATAATTGTAACAGCTCTAGCGACAAATACAATTTGTCGTTTGAATGTGCTACTTGCGTGAAACATTGGCTCTCGCCGCTACGGGGTTTTTTTAATGACAATTATTTTGTTTTAATAAATGGCAATGTTGCCTTTACAGTTCGGGACTATCCTTGTAAGGGTAATTGAATCATGGTCCAAGCTCTAATCCGCCATTAAACTATTACGTGCGTTGAATAATAATTGAAATTGTTTTACAATTCGGTACTTCACCTTTTAGGGGTTATTTGTCATAGAATATTGTGTACTCACAAAGCTAGAATGACAATGGACCTGAGCATATAAAATAAGTATTTTTTCGTGTTTAAAGATGTACTTGAATGACTAAGCTGTGCTCGGTACCTTAATTGGTAAATTTTCTAGAAATGAATCCCAGCTAGATCGATTTATCGCCCTCAAAACGCATATTAAATTTCATGAAAATTGTTTGAGCCGTTGCCGATATTCTGATTATAAATATACAACGTGTCCCAAAATTCAACGATAAGGCGGTACCAGAAGGTCGGCCTGCTCGTGACTACTCGTGAAAAAATGTTAAAAAATAAATATCTTTTTTTTTTTAAATTACGAAAAAAAAACTAAAATTCTTAAAAATTTACACCTCTTAAGATATTTTTAACTACCATTACCACAATTTTCCAAATATTTCAGATTTTTTTTTGTATCAGCATCCTAAGTAACACCGTTACCCATCACAATCCTTAGAAAACCCATAACACCTGTAGATTTTACACGAAAATTAATGAAAGTTTTTTCTTTTCTTCAAAACTCTAAAAGATTTTTCTTTAAGGGCAATTTAACTCATCGTGGTGTAAAAAAAATGTATGGTCACTACTATGGCAAATGTTTTAAAAAAATTACGCATCTAAACATGAATCTAAAATGGTACAATACTTCTTGAAAACCAACCACAAAAAAAAAATGCAAATTATTTATCTAAACATAAACCAACATTCATGAATTGTTTATAGTACTAAATTTTTTTGACAATATTTAAGGTTTTTGTCGAATTTTTCGTCAACCCTTATTTTGGTAGTTACTTATTATACATAACTAGTTAGATCTCATCTAGATCTACCTAGTTTATAGCAAATTACATAAGTCCGGTAAATAAAAGTTTGAAACATTTTTTCACGAGTAGTCACGAGCAGGCCGACCTTCTGGTACCGGCTTATCGTTGAATTTTGGGACACGTTGTATAATACAAGAATTACTCGTTATATGAAGTTTTTTGACAGCTAATGAGGCTTGTGTATCGTGCAAAAATCCAAAAATTCTGAATTAGCAAGTTATTGAATTTTAGCGACTTGAATTTCCTAAGAATTGTTGTTGAGGCTTTCAAGAAATACTTAATTCTTTTATCTATACAAACAAATAAAATTGGAGTGTCTGTTTTTAACATTAATATAACCGCTTTTAACTAAATGCATTTGTATGTATACACAGCACATATACGAAAATAATATTTTTAAATTTTTTGTGTCTTTGTCTGTCGGTCATCTCATCTGTCTGTTTCGGCTAATCTCTGGAACGGCTGAACAGATTATGACGGAATTTTCACTAGTGGATAGATGATGTGATAAGGAGTAACTTAGGCTACTTTATTTTAGACTAGCTTTTCCCAGCGATGTTACCCGAGGTTTTAAATGTAGGTATAACAATATCCGCCGATAACACCGCGGGACTCAGCTAGTATATCTATAAAATAAATATATTTGAAGCTCTTGATTTCAATTTTTTTAACAGCTTTTCACTATTTGCATATGAAAGTTTCTACAGTACTTAACTGCCCCGTTAGTTTTGCGGTTGACGTATGCGACTGCCGTTAAGAGAGGTCTCGGGTTCGAAACCGAGTGGGGCAAAAGTGTTATCGAGTTTTTCTGATAGTTTTAATAACAGCTCGGAGTATGGAAGTTGGGGTCAGAACCCCCGTGCCTCGGCGAGCATGTAAAGCTGTCGGTTCTGCGCCTTATCTCACCCCCGGTCGTGTCGCTCAAGCGTCCCATCTGATTATGAGAGAGGGAACTGAGAGTGCACCTGTGATTGCGCACACACTTGTGCACTATAATATCTCTTGCATACTTGGCTGGTCTCCGTCGTGACTGACCGCTGTTATCAGCTAGGAGAACATTATTACTGTAACATCAAAAGAGCTATTTCGTCTGACACACAGACATACAGACAAAAAATGTAATTAAAAAATATTTTCCTAGATGTACCGTGTATACATACTTACATATGCATTTAGTAAAAAACGGTTATTGTAATATATATGTATGTATATACAAACAGGCACTCCAATTTTATTTATTTGTTTTACATCTATAGATATATAGATTATTTCTCGAAGTATTTGGTGTTTAAAATTTAAATGCGTTCCTCGTAAGCCGGCAAATCTCAATCTAATACCTTTAAACGAATATATATAAACATGTTATATAACACAAATACAATGTAAATTTAAACTGAATCTCGAAAACGGCTCCAACGATTCCCATGAATTTTTGTATGCAGGGAGTTTCGGGAGCGATAAATCGATCTAGCTATGATTCATTAATAGAAAATTCACCAAAAAAACGGGCATCCAGGTACTGCATATATATGCATGCATATTGGTACCTTTTCTTACATAGCTAAGTATTTCTTTATTATGTAATAATTCTTTCTAAATAAAGAAATGTTACTTTCTTTCTTTGACACACGGCTTCTGTAACTCATACTCTCTATATACCGAATGACATAGTCTACGTCACGTACAAAAGCATCACTGAGGTTGCAATACAAATAAAACGTATTGCCTATCAGTTTCCATTTTAATTGCACAGGATGCCGTTGGCTTAGGGAATTTACGCAACGCGGTGATTATGTTTTCAATGGAATTCAAGTCCCCTCCTTTACTTTGCCCTCATAATGTTACTTCGTCGAAATCTAAGTTCTGTTAGGAGCGTATTTCTTTTATGCGCTTACATCGTAAATTTATATTTATGTTATTTTCTCAAATAGCTCTTGAGGCACAAATTTATTGTAATTTGTGGATTAATTTGCAGAATTTAATTGTGCAAAAATATAGTAAACGAATATGTACGATTATCTTATGAAAAATTTAAGTAAAATCATATCATCGAGTCAACAGTGAGAATGATACATAAAAATCTTTCCAAAACTGTGTTTTCTTTAGAAACTCACACGTTTAGACCTAGACCGCGTTACAACTCAAAAGGTTCCAGTTAAAAACTCAAAAGACCTCTTTGACTGACAGAATTCTGAATGATTTCCGAATTTTTACTCTCGCATAAGTAGCTATCATAATCTCTGTACTATATAATTTATATTTTTAATCGCTGTCGATGTGATGTGATATTTATATTGAACGCGACGAGTGTCGACGAACGCTCGCAGAAATGAAAACGATCCCTTTTGCGCGTTATTATTAATGCTTTTTTGCGTTCAGTAATGTTTCTACAGTTATAATGATATGTTATTTCAGGAAACCTAGCATGTAATACATGTTATGCACTGTATTATTGGAAATCATTTTACCGTTTGTTGAACTGTTGGTTCTACATATATGTGTGTTTAAGCAAAATAAACACATAGTGAATAGATAATTTAAACATACGTATAATTTCTTCCATGATTAATTATTTACTTTGTGGTATTTGGTGTAAAATGAATATTGTTTACCTCATTGTGATTATTTGAATTATAAATTACATAGTATCTAGCCCAAAACCTCTATTCTAAGAGAGAGAGAGAGAGAGACAGAGAGAGACCTGGAGGCTAATCTTAGACAAAGTATGAGTCAATGACACACGAGAATTTAGACGTTAACGATTGCAGAAAGAAAAACGCTTGCAACTTGGCTAAGAGGGCTGATGTTGAGTAGCCGTCTCACATGGTTAACTAATACTCAAGGTCCTCCTGTGAAGTAATTTGGTATGCCACGATAATACCATTCATATGTTAGAATGAAGAAAAATGGCCAGGCGATCACCGCCAGAAACAGATTTCGTACGTCGTATAGCAAAATAGTTCAAGCGCCTGTATAAACAACTATTTATCGACACACCACAATGCAAGTGCCCATTTTTGGTAGGCGCTCTAGAATCGTCGCATGTTTTGAATGTTTTAACAAGCAACAGCTATCATGGGTAAAGTCTCGTCAAAATTGGCCCATTCGTTCCAGAGACTAACTAGTCTATACAAACAGACAAACAAAAATGTTAAAAATTTATTATTTTATTTTAGTACCGAATCTAAATACTTTCATAAGCATTTAGTGAAAAGCTGTTAATTTGAAATTATAAACAGACACTTAAATTTCATTTATTTGTATGCAATAATTACACTAATGGTCGTAATTAGGGTCTTAACTTAACCCTAAAAATCCATTTTATGGAGAAATGAAATAAAAAAATTAAGGAAGAAAGGGGGACATTTGAAATTACCGCAACAAACAGACGTACAGTCTTGAACAAATTATTTTTATTTAATACTGACTGTGCCCGCTACTTCATACAGGTTACATTTGAATTTTCAAGTATTTTTTTCCTGAACCATAACAAACATTTCAAAACCAAAATCAGCTAAATCGGAGCTGGGCCGATTCTCGAGTTTTAGCGAGACCAACGAACAACAATTGATTTTTATTTATAAGATTGCAATAGGTATTTGTTCTCCACGAAAGACGAAGATGTCCAGTAAAATCTATTTACTTTATTCTTAAATGTAACTGTATTAAAATTATTTGTAAAATAGTTGCGAATTGATTCCCTATTTACCATTTAAGGAGTAATAAACTATTAAGGTAGGATTCTAAAACCGTTTTAGCTTTCATCAGATAAACTGCCTAAATTCTAAATGTTATTTTTTTAAATGAAAGGTCCCCGATTTACTTACAGAATATCATTTAAATCGGAATACAAATACAAAAATCTTAAAAAATTTAAATAAGTACATTCAAATGATCGTATTCTACTGTCTTACAATAAATTAAATAATTCATATAAAAATGTATACTTTAAGATGGCATAAAGAACAGGTTCCACCGAGATTTGAACTCGGATCGCTGGATTCAGAGTCCAGAGTGCTAACCGTTACACCATGGAACCGTTGAGAAAACTTGCGAAATACATGATCTAGATCTCGGATGTTGAAATTTTAAATAATTTTATGCTCACATGTAAACTTTCTAAATATATAAACATGGCTGGCAGTCGCTATAAAGTGACTTTCGTCTATATAGTATTATTTATAAAGTACCTACTAGCTGACCCACGCAACCTCGTTTACGTCTCTCATTGCCCGTAGTGTAATATTTTTCGCCGGTTTTTGTAACATTCATCATTAGTGCTCCTTCGTTACTTTAGGTCGGAAACTTGTCATTCCACTCCCGAAAAACTCCATTCAACTGAATATGATTAATCTACGCAGAAAATAATTTGTACCCCTTTTTAAACAAGCATGACGGAAGTGTTTTTTGAAGAACATTCAATATTTTATATAGATGATTCTACATAAGTACACAAGGCAATAATTTATATAAATATGTAGATAAATATAGTATACCTGGTTAGATAATGAAATTAATTCTTTTTTTTTATAATAGTGACGAAGCCTGTGTCAGTAATTCGCCAAACATTTATTGGTCTCTGGTTCCATCATAAGAAAAACTGGGGGAGTTTTTCTTCTGATTAATTAAATTAACCAATTTTCAAGATATTGCGATTAACGTATGCAATTAAGATATAATAGGCGTTAGCGACTGTAGAATAATATTCGAAGCGATACACTTGCATCTTGGCTAGTTGCAAGCGTTTTTCTTAAATTAACATTTCACGAGATTCACGAGAATTTAGGCGTTAACGATTGCAGAAAGAAAAACGCTTGCAACTTGGCTAGGAGAACTGGTTCCAAGATATCATCGTTTTATACGGCCTCACAGAAAACCGGTGTGAAACAGCGTTTGCGCTGTGTTTCACCGAGTGAGTGAGGATACCGGAGGCCCATTTTTTTTTTTTTAACGTGTGGAAACCCCCTCGGGCCATCACCCCGCCGGGGTTTGCGGCGGGGCGGTGTGTCGGAATCGAACCGACTAAAACCACACGGTGTGCCAACTCTGCGCCTGAGAGGGGAGGGGTCCGGGAACTGCATTTATTAACACAACCGGGCCCCTCCCAGCGCCTTCCCGCACTGAAGCGGGCAGGATACCGGAGGCCCATACCCCAACCCCTCCCCCCATCCCCCAATGGTCGGCAACGCACTTGTGACGCCTTTGGTGTTGCGGGTGTCCATGGGCGGCGGTAATCGCTTACCATCAGGTGATACGTCTGCTCGTTTGCCCACTATTCAATCAAAAAAAAAAAAAAGCTTGAAATCTGAAAGTCGGGAAGCAAATGAACTATAGTCTTATAACTTTGGTTGTCCGTGTAATGACGGATTTAAGAATACGGTGTCCTGTCATGTCACCATCCCTATTTATTCCATGAAGGTTGTAAAAGGCTACTAAGAGACTAAATTACGCAGAACAACATTACTGTAAAGAGAAAGAAAACTTGAAAACAAACACTTGTTGGTAGTAGGCCTTAATTAAACCTTACTCATCTCTAAAAGTGGCTGGGCTGTTGATAATTGGCTATAACTAGGAACCTAATATAAAAGGGAAATGAGGAACACTATTCTAACAAGCATTTATTATACAATACAGGTACATATATAACGTAACATGTTGTGATATTGTTCTTGTGACAAATGCATTGCGTTTTATTGAATTAGCTTAAGTAATTATTCAAACAGATTACAGTTTAATGCTACGATATTCAAAAAACTTTAAACGCAATGAGAACCTGGAAGAAACGACTTTTTTTTTATTGAATAGTGGGCAAACGAGCAGACGTGTCACCTGATGGTAAGCGATTACCGCCGCCCATGGACACCCGCAACAATAAAGGCGTCACAAGTGCGTTGTCGACCTTTCGGGGATGGGAAAGGGGATGGGGGGAAGGGTTGGGGTATGGGCCTCCGGTATCCTCACTCACTCGTTGAAACACAGCGCACACGCTATTTCACACCGGTTTTCTGTGAGGCCGTGGAATCACTCCGGTCGAGCCGACCCATTCATGCCGAAGCATAGCTCTTTTAGTTTTAAATATAGTTTTTTTTTTATTTATACATGAGCCTGCCAATCTCTATTTTGGCATGTATGAGCAGAATCCAAGAGTAGTGGTCACCTTTCTCATTGCGAATGCAGAGAATGCAACAATGCAAGCATGGTTTCCCACCCAGTTGTATTAAAATTTGAGATTCAGAAGTTGAATAAAACATATTTATATTTCAAATTTAATATTAAATTAACGGGGGGAAGTTAATTCACCCTTAGCAGGTCTACCAAACAATGTTATGCATAATTTTCAGTATCCAACCAGCTAATTAACATTTAAAACGCTCATTATAGGCATTTGCGAGTGGTAGATAGGTTTAAGCTCAGTATATGAATGCATTTTAAGAAACTCTTCTACGCTTTCTTCTTGCAGCTTCTTCGTCACTCTGTTCATTTTCATCTGGTTCCACATCACTGAGGCGATCAACAATTTCTGTTGCGGCATCATTTATGTCTATTTCATCTGTAAATGATAACAAGGAAACTTAAAACAACGCCATCTGTTGTATATTTTTGTAAACATACACCGTAAACTGTCTTGGTGGCGCTAGTAGTAGGTTCGAAGTAAAATTTAGGTAGATTTCTGTAACAGTATAACAACTTCAAGATACATTTTAGGTGTTAATTTTTATATTTATAATATATTTGACTTCATTTGTAAAAGTCGGCACTCATTGAGGGTGGCTTTCGTTCATCAATGGACGGCAATAGGGTGATTGATAGATAAGCTTCGTCTGACTAACTGACCCTTGTCTCTTTTCAATTATGCTCGGCTCCCATTAGTCTAAGCGTCGTATAAACCATCCTATCTTAGGCATGCCAGCAAAAATAACATTAACCTCTGGGGTGCGGCATTGCGGATCCGCGATTGTCCCGTCGGTGCGGCATCGCGGATCCGCGATAACCGCAGTTAACTTGCATTTTAATTAATTTTGGGTATTAAAGTTATTATAACGAAGTCTAGAAAGGTTTGTTAAGCATTTGCTTTATACGAACAACATTTTAAAACATTCGTTTGTCAAGTGCGCTTCAAGAGCCGTAAAAAAAACGAGTTCCAATTTCAAAGTTGACGATGACGCAACGCGATCTGTCAAGTGCCTCTTAAAACTGATTTTTTGCCGATAAGGTGATTTTGAAGGTAGTTTGTTGTTATATTTTACTTATTATACTTATTTTAGGAACCACTATCAATACGAATTGAGGCATAAATCATGCGTAATTTTGAATAGTGTTACTCAAAAAGTTACCGAGTCTATTACCTATTGAAAAGGGCTTACTCATTTGAAGGTTTTTACGCATTTATTCTTATGTTTTTATTGATAAAATGATATAATTGCGATGAGAATCTTATATAGAATATAGAATAGCAACAAAAATGTGTTAGAAAAGCTAAATATTTAAATAAACACAAATTTTTTGCCTGACGAGCGAAATTAGACGCACACATACAAAGGGCTCCCACGCCATAGAACAGTCTACATCATCATCAGCGTATCGTAGTCCACTGCTGGACATAGGCCTCTCCAATAGCACGCCACTTAAAATTGTATATCGCCGTTGATTCGTGTTTGCACGCAGCCTAGCGGGAAGTCCCGGAACTATTAACACCCACACATACACAGTAGTGACGGACAATGAACAAGACGTAAACTGATCTTTGTTTATGTTTTACTAAATTATTTTGTATTGACCATAGACTTTGTGTGTCACATAATGGAACGATCAGTTTGTTCTCTTTAGCATTCAGTCATTTTCATAGAGTTTAGAGAATTCTCAGAACTTAAAAATAATAAATGAAAACTGGTCTAGCAAACGAGTCCTTTTTTTAAATAACTTGATAAATAGGTTGTTTTTTTTATGTATTGTTCCTGTCTTTTGCACTAGTTAACTAAAAAAATAAATTATTTAACTAAAAAACACTATTTCTTCATATAAATACTACGTAATTTGTTTTTTGGCGCAAATAATAGTTTGATTGTAAAGTGACAAAATGGCGAATATCTCGACAGCGAAATGTGATTTTTACAAATATGTTTCTCAATGAATTTTTACTGCAGTTATAGTGTTTTTTATATCAGTAGATAGCTTAGTTATCGAACTTTATGAGGATAATAAGTAAAATGAATAATAAACCACATAAAATATTAAAATCATGTTTATTAACACAATAGGTGCGTAAATTAATACTTGGCTCAATTGTGAGTAAATAATAAAGCGATAACATTAGTTTAGTAATAAAATATGGCATAACCATGTACGCTTGTTATCCATCTTTTGAAAAATAATCACTTTTATAACCACCGAGCATTGTTTTTGAAAATATTTGATCATTTTCGTACACCATGCACCGTGTTGCAAAATTTTGCACTTTCGCCGCACGGTGCATGGAACCGGAAGTACCCGTTCCCGCATTCGAAAGATTAAATAACCGGAAAATCGGTGACATGACAATTAATGCAATAGATACTACAATATCCAATAATCATAAAGGATGACGATAATTGTCTTCTTGTCTTCCTATCCTTTATGAGTCCCAAGATTATTTGGGGTCGGCTACTAGTTCAACCAGTTTTACCTGAATATCAGTTTTTCCACGAAGCGACTGCCATCGGACCTCCGCAACCCTAAGGGTGAACTGATTCAAAGATTGAACTAGTTGTCAGTATATTTGAGGACACCGACTTCCCAATAACGATTGTCATTGATGTTCATGAGAACCAGGACCGACTGCTTAACGTGCTCTCCGAGGCACGGACGGAAAACACCACCATATTCCACACTCCGGGCTGCGATGAAGAATTTCTTGTAAGAAAAATCCAACAGCAGTACGACCCGGTAATCGAGCCCGAGACCTCTTGATCTGCAGTAGTTTACGCTAACCACTAGACCAACGAGGCAGTCGCAAAGGCAAAGGATGACAATATTTATGAGCGATATGTAAAATCCTAAATAGTAGTGTACCATCGTCATTGGTCTCGTTAACTTCATCTCTAACGTTTAAAACTTGTTCCAGAATGGGTGCCTTGATACGGAAGTCGCGAGCCGTGCCCAGAGAAAGATACTGCTGCCAGTTCAACTAGAATAAAGAAAATATTTAATTTAATTATATAATAACATGCTTACAAAACATACAGGTGGTGCTAATAAATTGTGTTAAAATGGACAACAACAACACACAACGCCATCTAGTCCCAAGCTAAGCAGAGCTTGTGTTATGGGTACTAGACAACTGATATAAATACTTATTTTTCGTAAATACATATTTTATAAATACTTAAAAAAATACACAACACACTCAAACTCCGACACAAATATTTTCAGATCATACAAACATTTGGTTGGATTCGGGAATCGAACCCGAGATCTCCAGCACAGCAGTCGCATACGCTACCACTACGACACAGAGGCAGTTTATTCGAGTTCCTTTTTATTCTTGTAACTGATACGAGTCATCAATAAATTTCAGACATCTGTCACATCATCTAGGTTTTAACTAAGTAGAGTTTATATAATTAAAATCAATTGACTAATACCGTATGCCTCGGTGGCGTAGTAGTAGCATATGAGACTGCTAAGCTTGAGGTCTCGGGTTCGATTCCCGGGTCGGACCAAATGTTTGTATGATCTGCAAATATTTGTTTCGGAGTTTGGGTGTTTTCTATGTATAATATGTACGTATTTACAAAAAAAAAAGTAAGTATTTATATCAGTTGTCTAGTACCCATAACACAAGCTCTGCTTAGCTTGGGAATAGATGGCGTTGTGTGTTAGATGTCCGAAATATTTATTTATTTATTATTATTATTATTTAATAGAATACTTACTGACGCTTATCGTAATAACATACATAGAAAACACCCGCACAAATATTTGTAGATGAAAAATGCTTGGTCCGACCTGGGTATCGAACCCGAGACTTCAGCACCGAAGCAGAGTTAAGTTTAATTTCTTACCTTTGCCTTAGAAGCGAGTAGTATGACCCTCTTGCTGTACTGCTCAGCCTCTAACACAAGTTTCGGAATGAGCTTGGTTTCTCTCAACACTTTGCTTGCATTATGCTGTTCTTCCTGTGCACCTTCTAAATAGGTGATGAAGTTATCAGTCACCGTTGATAACTTCTTGCCACTTTGTTTTAAAAGACCTTCAAAACTGTAACGTAAGAAAAAAATAGGAATAATATTAAATATTATCTTACTCAAATTTTTTTTTTTTTTTTAGAAAAAGACAACTCCCACATTAGGAATAAACATCCTGTGTCGTGGGGGACTTTTACAAACATACATGAAACGGACACAAAGAACATCCAGACTCGGGAAAACAATTCGTGGATCACACAAAGTGTTGTACCGCGTGGGATTTGAACCCACGACACTTGGCGCAGTAGCAAGAGGCATGGCGACCGCTGAAACCACTCGGCCAACCGTGCAGTCATATGATAGGTCTTTACCTATGAAATTGCGTTCCTTCAGTACTGGTCAATTTTGTTTTAAAACCATGACATTCTATTTACAAACTCAGTGTTTTGTTTTTTGATTAGCGTTTTATTTTCATTACATTTGAACATTTCTCGTCATAATGGATACTTTAAAAATTCGTGTAATTATGGAATATGAGTTCCGTCGTGGCACCAACGCGACACAAACGGCACGTAACATCAAAAACGTTTACGGAGAGAACTGTACAAACGAACGCACAACCCTTTATTGGTTTTCCCGGTTCCGTTCTGGAAATTTTGACTTGAAAAATGAAGCTCGTGGTCGTCCGGAGACTTTGGTTAACAATAATGAATTAAAGGCGATTGTGGAAGCTGACGAAACTCAATCTACAGCTGAGCTAGCAGCAGCTTTTAATGTAAGCATCAAAACAATATTGATCCATTTGCGACAAATTGGCAAGGTAAAAAAGCTTGATAAATGGGTGCCCCACGACCTTAACGATCGTCAGCGCAACGTACGCGTCGAGACCTGCCTTTCGCTGCTCAACAGGCAAAGAAATGAAGGAATTTTGAAACGAATAGTTACGTGCGACGAAAAATGGATTCTGTTCGACAATCGAAAGCGCTCAGCAAGTTGGTTAGACCCTGGTTCAGCACCAAAGCAATGCCCTACACCAAAAATGACCCCTAAATAGGTGATGGTCACTGTTTGGTGGTCTAGTGCGGGTGTGATTCACCACAGCTTTTTACAAAACGGCATGAGCATTAATGCAGATGTGTACTGTGAAGAACTGGAGAGAATGATGGAGAAGCTTGCACATCTGCAACCAGCTTTGGTCAATCGGTCGTCCCCACTGCTCCTTCACGACAACGCGCGACCCAATACTGCGCAACAAACAGTCTCCAAGCTGCAAGAGCTGGGGTTGGAAGCTCTCCCTCATCCGCCATACTCACCAGATCTTGCATCTACCGACTATTACTTTTTCCAAAATTTAGACAACTTTTTAGTGGGTAAAAAATTCAATTCCCGAGAGGCAGTACAAAATGCCTTTGAAGAGTTTGTTGCCTCCCGTCCAGCTGATTTTTACAAGAAGGGCATCAATAAACTGCCAATGCGTTGGCAAAGATGCGTCGATTGCATGGGTGATTACTTCGAATAACAGAAATAAAAAAGTTTGAAAAAATAAGTACTTTCACTTATTACATACAAAACGGCAATTTCATAGGTAAAGACCTAATATATTAGCATATTTGGCATGAATAGGCCGGCTCGACCGGAGTGATAACGGCTTCACAGAAAACCGGTGTGAAATAGCGCTTGCGCTGTGTTTCACCGAGTGAGGTTATCGGAGGCCCATTTTTTTTTTTTTTTTTTTTACGTGTGGAAACCCCCTCGGGCCGTCACCCCGCCGGGGTTTGCGGCGGGGCGGTGTGTCGGAATCGAACCGACTAAAACCACACGGTGTGCCAACTCTGCGCCTGAGAAAGGGAGGGGTCCGGGATCGCTGTTATTAACGCAAACCGGACCCCTCCCAGCGCCTGCCCGCACAGAAGCGGGCACCTTCTTCTAGTAAAATCTCAATTTAGGCGACGCACGGCACACGCGTGCGTCGCCCCTTCGCGGCTGGCCACTAAAGCGGATGGACGGGAAAACCCATCCCGTCCATCCGCGGCCACACTCAGGGCGGCATGAGGCGCAGATGGGCGCGCCTCCGCCGCCCGGTTCGCCGGCGGCGGATCGGGTCCGAGTGGAGATCGTCCTCTCGGGCCTTCTCCGCCGCCTCCTTCTGCGAAATTACGTCTTCGCAGAAGGATGCGACCGCGGTAAAACTGCTGTCGCCACCGGCCATGGAGCGTATGACGGCCGGTAGCGACAGATCTCCTCCGATGACTGCAGTGAGGGCCCGGCGCTGCTCCGCCCAAGCGGGGCAGAACTCCAGCGTATGCTGGGCCGAGTCCTCACTGCAGTCGCAGTGGTGGCAGGCGGGACTCAGTTCCCTCCTAGCGACCGAGTGCAGGTACTTCCCGAAGCAACCGTGCCCGGAAAGCACCTGCGTCAGTCGGAAGGAAAGAGTCCCGTGCTGCCGCCCCGCCCACTCGAGGATGACCGGCTGGAGCGCCTCCACGGTGGCAAAGCCAGCGCGTGGAGCCTCCAGCCGGGAAGACCAACGAGCCATCGTGGCTCGGCGAGCGGCTTCACGCCATTCGCGTACCTCTTCGGGCGGAGCACGATACCCGTTCTCCGCCCGATATTCAGCCGCTCGCCGATAAACTTCGGCGAGCACTTCCGCCTCCAAATCCCACGGGGGTGTTCCGGCCAAGGCGCAGGCCGCCTCGGTGGACACCGTGCGGTATCCGCGTATGGCTCTGACTGCCAATACCCTCTGAGGGCGCCAAAGGCGCGCCTTGTTCTGGGCAGTCAGAGCCTCCACCCACACCGGTGACCCATACAGGGCCATCGACCGGACCACCCCCGTGAAGAGGTTCCTTGTAGCGACGCTGGCTCCACCCAAGTTGGGCAAAAGACGCCCAAGGGCGGAGGCAGCGTCGACCAGCCTTGGGGAAAGCTGTCGGAAGTGCTCGTCGAAGAGCCACCTACCGTCAAGGATCAGGCCCAGATACCTCATCTGGGCCCGAACCGGTACGAGGATCGAGTTGACTACGATAGAGGCGCCGGGGGGTGGACCACGACGGGGCCCATGAAATAGCAGGGCCTCCGTCTTGTCAAGGGCCACCCGTAAGCCCAGCGCCTCGATGCGCCCAACCACCAGAGAGACACCCCTGGTGGCCAGGCGCGCCGCCTCTTGGAAATTTGCCCCCCGGGCTGTGACTAGGGTGTCATCGGCGTAACAAATTACGCCCAGCCCGGGGGGTAGACGACTACGTAGGACCCAGTCGTACCCCACGTTCCACAGGAGTGGTCCGAGGACAGACCCCTGTGGAACGCCGCACGACATGGGTCGCCGTCTCAAGACGCCATCTCGATCCTCGTACACGACGGTACGCTCCTCCAAATAGTCTGCCACCAGCCGCCTCAGGTACTCTGGCACCCCATGATACAGGAGTGCTTCCCTGATGCAGCTGAATGGCAGACTATTAAAGGCGTTGGCGATGTCCAAGGACACCGCCAACACCACGCCGCCACAGCCAACCGCCTCTTCGGTCACGGCCCTAAGGCGCATCACGGCATCGACCGTCGAACGCCCCTCTCGGAACCCGAATTGGGCGTCCGACAGGTCGGGCCCCACCTCGCTGAGATGCTGGACGATGCGGGCAGAGAGAATCCTCTCGAACAATTTGCCCGCCTCGTCCAGCAACACGATGGGCCTATAGGCCGCGACCGAATCGGCCGGCCGTCCCGGCTTCTGCAGTAGGACCAGCCTCCCGCATTTCCAGCACTCAGGGAAGCGTCCGGACGCCAGGCTGGCGTCCAAAACCTCCCTGAGGCGGTCCGACATATGGTCGAGGGCTCGGGCCATCACTCGGGGTGGTACCCCGTCCGGCCCGGGGGCGGTGTTCTTGGAACGGATCCGAAGAACAGCCGCCCCAACCTCCGATTCCCTAACGGGCGGCACCTCACTCCCTCCGTCCCCGTCGTCTCTGGCCGGACCGGCCATCGACGGGGGCGTGTGCTCCGCCCGCTGCGGGAAAAGGCCCTCGACCACCTGCTGCAGGAAGCTGGGCTGGAGAGTCTCGGTAAGGGGGGGGCCCGCCGTGCGGAGCTTTTGTCGCACCGCACGATATGGGCGACCCCAGGGGTCACGATCGAGACTCTCCAGCATCTCCTTTTTTTTTTGCCTCTTTGGCGCGGCAAATGGCCAGCTTCAGAGTTTTCCGCGCTTCGCGGTACTCCTCATGAAGCCGGCCCTCCTCCCCGTCTACGCGGTGGCGTCGCCGCCGGCATCGGGTGTAGGACCTCCGGGCACGAGTGCAGGCCGCACGGAGGTCCGCCAACTCCTGGGACCACCAGTAGACCCCGTTCCGTGGAGGTCGACAACCCCGAACGCGGGGCATGGCCGCATCGCAGATCTGCGTAATCGCAGTGCGAAAGCGGCCAGCCCCCATGTCGACCTCCTCGGCCGGGGCCCGCGGAGACAGCCAAGACTGAACAATGGCCGCCTCCTCTAGCAGGTCCCTATCGAGTTTGGCAACTGCCCACCGCGGAAAGCGGGAGGTATGCCGCGCCACGTGACCCCTACTGGGGCCCTGGGACCGGGAGAGCTCGAATCGGATATAAAGATGATCCGAGAGCGTCTCAACCTCATCCAGGACACACCAGTTCCTTACTCGTGCGGCAACAGCAGGGGTAGCGAACGAAAGGTCCACTATCGACCCCCCCTGCTGTCGCACGCACGTGTTGGTGGCGCCTCTGTTCAGCAAACAGAGGCCCACCGAAGCCGCCCACTCCACAACGGCATCGCCCCTGGCGTCCGTCGCCGGGGAACCCCACGCAATGGACTTTGCGTTGAAGTCCCCCAGCACGAGGACGTGCCCAGACGCTAGTCGCCGCATCGAGGTCTCCAAGTTGTTAAGGAAGACCTCGAAGTCGCTCAAACTCCGGTTGGGGGAGAAATACACACCGTAAACGGTGATTCCCCCCCACTCGGCAGCCACATATCCAGAGCCCTTGTCTCTTAACGACAAGGGCGGGAAACGGGCCGCCGAGGAGCCGACGACTGCCACGGAGCCGTCCCGGTCACCCATCCAGTTTCGACGGGGAGGGACGTAGTAGGGCTCCGCGACTACGGCAACACCTATCGACCACTGCGCCATGGTTTGCAGGAAGAGATCCTGCGCCGCGGCGCAGTGGTTGAGGTTCGTCTGGACAAGGAGGTTGGAGATTCGATCCATTACTGGATCGTTTCTCCAACCCCCTCCATGGGCGACGGCGTTGTCGCACGATTCACGTCGGAGGCAGCCAGGGTCGTCTGGCTAGCCTCCGACGCTTGCTGGGAAGCACGGGGAGGCTTGCAGCCCCCCTGCCCCATCTGGTGATTGGCGGGCTTGTTGCCCGCCGCACACACGGGGCAGTGAGGGGCCGCAGAGCACTCTGCCGCCTTGTGCCCCGGTCGACCGCAGCGGAAACAAAGTCCGCCGCAGTCGAAGCAGCTGGCGCACTTCGAGCGAGTGTGTCCCGCGGCAAGGCACTTGTAGCACCTCATCGGCCTCGGGGCCAGGACTGTGATCCTGGCACTCACGAAGCCGACGAGGAGCCTGCCGGCATCAGCCAAAATTTTGGCCGACGCTACGGGAGGTTATCGGAGGCCCATACCCCAACCCCTGCCCCATCCCCCTTCCTATCCCTCAAGGGTCGGCAACGCACTTGTATGTGCCTCTGGTGTTGCGGTTGTCCATGGGCGGCGGCAATCGCTTACCATCAGGTGATACGTCTGCTCGTTTGCCCACTATTAAATAAAAAAAAATTCTCAGGAGAGTTACAAACTGGAAGGACATATCAGGGTTTTGAATCCAATCGGAAATGAGGAAATAAAGGCTTATTTGTGGTTAAATAAAGACTATATTCAATTTACGTTAATAATATATTATAGTAACGCATCCTCCAATTCTTAACCAATCACATTCCAACACAAGTTGTCATTGTCCAATTGACTGCGTACTTTCGTAGGAAAGAATAGTTTCTTGGAATCTGATTGGTCAGGGGGCGGGGCTTGATCGATGCGTCACTATTTCCTTAAAGCGAATCGACGTTATGTGTATAAAAAGTAATGTCTTTAACGGATTTTTAACTACAATTTATTCGGAAGTACTGTCAAATTCTGCCGTCTTGGCCTCCATT
Organism: Spilarctia lutea; assembly: GCA_916048165.1. Lineage (NCBI taxonomy): Eukaryota > Metazoa > Arthropoda > Insecta > Lepidoptera > Erebidae > Spilarctia > Spilarctia lutea. The sequence goes on from OU696479.1 coordinate 16,569,384, forward strand.
TAATTTTCTCTACGGTAGAAGTTTATTTCTCAATCATTCACTTTTAAATTTTAATTTCTTTATATATGTACTAGCTGACCCACGCAACCTCGTTTGTGTCTTATATTGCCCGTAGCGTGAAAATTTACCCCGTTTTTGAAATATTCTTCATTGGTGCTCCGCTCCTATTGGTTTTAGCGTGATGATATATAGTCTATAGGCTTCCTCGATAAATGGACTATACAACACTGAAAGAATTTTTCAAATCGGACCAGCGGTTCCTGAGATTAGCGCGTTCAAACAAACAAACAAACTCTTCAGCTTTATAATATTAGTATAGATTTATAGTTTTTTCAGTTATTATGAATCATATTTACCGGACTTGTTGAGCTACATTTATATCAATTTGCTTGGCCAAAGCAGCCAGCAGGGTATATAATTTAACAGCGGCAGACAACACTCGCTCACTGCCTCCGCCAACACTACACCTGAGCTTGCAACACTTAGCGGTCCATGACGTCATCTGACACAACTGCACTACTAAAGACTTGTATACGTCCGTTATTTCTGGAATAGATAAAAAAGTGTGAATAAAGTTTCTATTTTGTTGATAGAAGTAAGTATATCGTTTAATTCAAAGTTGCCAGTAAGAGATTGCCTCCGGGCGATTAGGTCGCCCATTGTACTTACTCATTTTAAGTTTTCCTAGTTAAGTTAACCTGGTAACTAATCTGGTACAATAAAAAGATTCATTATTATTATTAATTCTTTAATACTGTAGTATATACATATATATTGTCGGCTCTTAGACGCACGCGCCCACTCTCCTCCGCCGCTCACAGTTGACAGGAGCGTCTCACGACCGCACGTGCACTAATGATGACATAATGCTTCCTTCTCATTTATTCACACAGTACAATGAGTGAGCGAATGAATGAATGCGTTACTGAGTGAATGTCTATTCCTCACGCAAACACTACAGATACCAAAAACAGTTACACTCACCGAATTTATGTGTATCTATGTAAGTTTGATCAAATAAATATTTAACCTAACTTGACTTCAGTAAACACTCAGAACATACATCATCATTAACAACAGCGTTTATTGGTCTACAGCTGGACATGGGACGGTTTAGAAATGATTTTTTAGTCTACTATACCATACTAACACGACAGATTTGTAAAGGAATTGTCTCAGTTGGCACTGGTAACTGCATCTTGAGTAGTTTACTCTCTTACGACACCTACATTATATACGCACTTTTACCACAGAGACTCAAGAGTCTTTTGACGTCGAAACGATTAATATAATATTAATCGATACAACGTTAATAGACAAAGTGGGAGAGCTATGCTTCGACACGAATGGGTCGGCTCGACCGGAGTGATACCACGGCCTCACAGAAAACCGGTGTGAAATAGCGTTTGCGCTGTGTTTCACCGAGTGAGTGAGGATACCGGAGGCCCATACCCCCAACCCCTCCCCCCATCCCCTTTCCCATCCCCCAAAGGTCGGCAACGCACTTGTGACGCCTTTGGTGTTGCAGGTGTCCATGGGCGGCGGTAATCGCTTACCATCAGGTGATACGTCTGCTCGTTTAAAGTCAGAATCATCAATAAAGAGAGATTCCTGAGAGCATAGGCATACCTCGCTCAATCCTCTGGGTGTTTGCGTGTGTGGCAAAAGGCAGGGCAGCCATTAGGTCCCGGGCCCTTGCCAGTAGATGTTCCACGCCCTTGGCACGAGCTCCCAAGTGACTGCAAATGGTGTTGAGCACTCCATGTCCTGACCGAGAATCGATAGTGGAGTACTCACTGGACTCTTGTGTACCCAGTGGGGTGTCTTCCTCCTAAGATTTTGATAATTAATAGTGTTAGGATAAAATACTTCATTACTGACATAACGTTTGTCTAAATCTATGATTTCGCCAAAGATGACAACAGAAGGAATATTTGTGATATAAGAAATCTATATATATAAAAATGTTATGTTGGTTGTTGTACGCTTCAAAAACTCAAAAAGTTCTGCACCAATTGAGCTGAAATTTTAGAATCACTACATAGTATAAAACAAAGTCGCCTTTTCTGTCCCTATATCCCTATGTGCGCTTAAATCTTTAAAACTACGCAACGGATTTTGATGCGGTTTTTTCCAATAGATAGAGTGATTCAAGAGGAAGGTTTATATGTATAATACATGCATCATATACTAAGGCAACATTGCTAATTTTAGAGGTTTCTATTTTATGCCCGTGCAAAGTCGGAGCGGGCCGCTATGTTTTTATATACAACGTTCATAGTTTTTCTGTAGTGTATTTAATTTAGTATCAGCATTGCACCCGTGCGAAGCCGGGGCGGGTCGCTAGTGATGATATATAATCCGCATCAAGGATTGTTTTAATCTAATTTTTGCATCAGTCACATATCCGAAACAACACAACACATAACACGAAAAAACCGACATAAACGCGGGCGGAGCCGCGTAGTTACTTATATAAAAACAAGAGACATAATGTGAAAGTAAGTATGTCTGTCAGACATTTCTGACATAATTAACACATCCTTTTACACCAAAGCTGCTGAACCGATTTTATTGAATTCTAATAAACAAATATATAATAAATAATAATAAATATTTCGGACATCTAACACACAACGCCATCTAGTCCCAAGCTAAGCAGAGCTTGTGTTATGGGTACTAGACAACTGATATAAATATGTACTTAAATACTTTTTTTTGTAAACACATACATATTATACATAGAAAACACCCAAACTTCGAAACAAATATTTGCAGATCATACAAACATTTAGTCCGACCCGGAATCGAACCCGAAACCTCATGCTTAGCAGTCGCATATGCTACCACTACGCCACCGAGGCAGTCGATATGGGACATATGGGATGGGATATGGGGTGAAATAGAAGAAGAATTTCGCATAGGACAAATTATATGAAAACGAAGTCGAAACCGTAAGCCAATTATTATTAGAATTAAAAAAAGATAGATAGATAATAGATACTAGATAACTAAATAATAAAATTGTTTACTTATTATCTTTTTTAAGATAATATTATCGTAGAGAGAATCTTATCATAATTAAAAACCTACATAGATATGACATATGTCTATATTCATATATTGCATAATTCGTTTATCAAGTTTCCTTTGGGTGTGTGCAAAATACAGTGTGAGAAAAGCATTGGGATTTCGAAAAATTGTATGGATAAAGTAGGTTCTCTCCGCATAACTAAAATAATAATAATAAATAAATATTTCGGACATCTAACACACAACGCCATCTAGTCCCAAGCTAAGCAGAGCTTGTGTTATGGGTACTAGACAACTGATATGAATACCTATATACTTTTTTTTGTAAATACATACATATTATACATAGAAAACACCCAAACTCCGAAACAAATATTTGTAGATTACACAAACATTTGGTCCGACCCAGGATTTGAACCCGAGACCTCAAGCTTAGCAATCGCATACGCTACCACTACGCCACCGAAGCAGTCAAAATCTTTAATTCTTAGATGGAAATATTAGGTCAACACAATATATTTGTATTCCAGAGACCATCCTTGACCTATTATTATTAATCAGTAAATGTAACTGTTACATACATACATATATATCAATCCGATCTATTTACCAGATATAGTTTAACTGAGAATTTTCATGTAAAATTGATTATGTAGAGCAAAGTTAACAGACTGAGGGGCATAACTGAAAACAAATTTTAATCTATTTATTTTGATTCAAAACATTATTTTTAAAACCACTCTTGCCCAACTCTTGCAAAACATGGAACCAAAGTCACAAAAGATGGAATCGATTGAACCCACAGCACTTAGGCAAGACGGACGCTTAACCACTGCCATCAGTGCAGTCATTTCATGTATATAAACATTAATTAATCTTTTTCTTACTTTTCTTTTTTTTTAAAAAGACAACTCCCACATTAGGAATAAACATCCTGTGTCGTGGGGGACTTTAAAAACATACATGAAACGGACACAAAGAACATCCAGACTCGGGACAACAATTCGTGGATCACACAAAGTGTTATACCGCGTGGGATTTGAACCCAAGACACTTGGCGCAGTAGCAAGCGGCATGGCGACCGCTGAAACCACTCGGCCAACCGTGCAGTCACTAATGACTCTACTCTGCCTGATGGAAAGCATAAGCAGAATCCAAGAGTGGTGGTTAATCTAACAATGCGGCATGGTGACCCACACAATGATGGCCTAGTGATGCTTCTGCATCATGGACCTTAGAATGATCTTCTGTGCGAGTATAGTACCACCCGGTCGAGCCAGCCTGGTCGAGCCAGCCCGGTCGAGTCAGCCCGGTCGAGTCAGCCCGTTCGAATCAGCGTGGCTCTATTACCTAATCACTAATTAAGTATATACAGTGATTTAAATAATAAGTTCTAAATATTTTTACGTCAATCCTGCCGAGGGCCACGGCAAGTTTGCCGAGTAGCTCGTCCAACATCTGCGACTCCTGCTGGTCGCGTGCCCCAGCCGTTAGCACTGGTCCAATAAGGGTTAAGCAGTCTTGCTTACTATTCCGGATGTAATCTTCATACTTTACTATTATCTGCAAGAAGATATAGTACTAAGTAATATAGTACGATTTATAAAGCAAGCTGATATAAAGCAAAGTTTACTTTAAGACTTAAAGTCCCAGCCTAGTTTAGGAGAAAGACTTTTTTTTTATAAATATTTCGGCCATCTAACACACAACGCCATATAGTCCCAAGCTAAGCAAAGATCTGGTCCGAACCGGGAATCGAACCCGAGACCTCAAGTACAGCAGTCGCATACGCTACGTCTGCGCCAACGAGGCAGACAATAGTAGAAGGAGTAAATATTATGATAATAAAGGTTTACTTTCTAATTAATGAAATTAACACTGGGTTCGAATCCCGGGTCGGGCCTAAAAGTTTTATTGATATTTCTGATTATAGAAATACTTAATAACAGGTCGAAGTTTGGAAGTTGGGGTCTGAGCCCCCGTTCCTCAGAGAGCACGTAAAGCTCCTGCACCTGATATCTCCCCGATCGTGTCGGTTAACCGTCCCATCGGATTATGAGAGAGAGGGAACAGAGAGTGCACCTGTGTTTGCGCACACACTTGTGCACTATAATATCTCCTGCGTAGTTGGCTGGTCTCCGTTGAGATTAGCCGCCGTGGCCGTCATCGGCTAGGAGAACCTATATATTTCCAAAGATGCAACAGAAGAAGCAATAAAGAGAGAGAGAGAGAGAGAGATAATACTAACCCCAGTCATAGCAGGACATGATGTGACCGGCACTTCAAAGAGTAAAGTAGCTATTTGAATCAGCATTGCTAACTGTTTCTTCACAACCAGGTCCCTTTCGTCTGGTACGCTCTCATCTTCTATGTGTTGTAATGCTGAGTGTATTGACTCCAGGATTATTGCTATATAGGCTGGTGGGGAGGGTTCAGTACTATCCGCTGTGTAAGTAAATAATACTAATTAATTTCGAACTGTGTGAAAAACCCTCCTATATATCTATATAATATTATAAAGCTGAATAGTTTGTTTGTTTGTTTGAACGCGCTAATCTCAGGAACCGCTAGTCCGATTTGAGAAATTCTTTCAGTGTTGGATAGTCCATTTATCGAGGAAGGCTATAGGCTATATATCATCACGCTGAGACCAATAGGAGCGGAGGCCCAAAGAAGAATGTTTAAAAAACGAGGGAAAATTGTTGCGCTACGGGCAATAGTAGACGTATACGAGGTTACGAGGGTCAGCTAGTTTGTTATAATTTGACGACAAAAAGCTAATATACCTGTCCTGTTTTGCTTGTTTTTATATATAAAAGTAATCGAAATTAGATAAATTTAAATTAGTTTAGACAATTCTGTCTGTCATCTCATAACATGAAATTAGTAAAGAATTTGTAAGTACGTTTGTTTATTGGTCTTCTAATAGCAATAAGACATTCATTAAATTCAGAGGGACAGACCCACGCTTCACTTAGGATATCCACCTGTGAAAAGCACGGGAACTATATCAGGGACTGGTGAGATTATTTTATTTAATAGAATATATTTATTATTTAAATATCTGACATTAAAACAATATCTATACTCGTTGCGCTGTAGCATGGTGCGGGTGACAGTTTCAGTAACACTTCGTTTCACTCTTGAAAGTTGCCGCGATTTATAAATTATGACCGAGTATTTCAGCTGTACCACATTCGCAATATATGAAATCATTAATAACTGTAGCAAATTAAATTAAACTAAACCAGAATGTTCTAGTCTACAAATAAAATCAAATTTAATGAAAAATTAAGCAGTGTTATGCGTATGACGTAATGCCATAGAAGTATTTAGTGATGGGATGGACTGCTACGATGGATAGTCGATATTTTTCATAATAAAAAACGGTCAATTTTTATTGTTAAAATTGGTCTATAAATATACAACAGAACATTTATAGGGTAAGGTTGCTTAAAATGTTGCTAAGAAAAAATCATTTTATTCGTCTAAACTCATGTCAGAGTCAGGAACATCTGAATTGTCACTCAATTCATCATCTGAATCTGTGACGGATATTATTAACGAACAACAACCTCCCTGGCCTGACTACCCAAAACAGTTTATTTTTGTATGCTTAGGCATGGTAATAACAACCAAGTCAACAAACAAATAACAGTTACACTGCACAACTGAATAACACACTCATTTTCATAACAATATTAAAGAGAACTAGATTTATGCTGCGAGTATCGTTAGCGATAAAAATAAATTGCATAACGTCACATCCCTGAGTTATGTGGTACTGATAGATGTCAACGTCGTACAGGCAACTGTCACCCGCACCATGCTACAGCGCAAAGACTATACATGACAACAAAATATCAAACCATTATCTATCAAACATTACATAACATGCAGCAATATAAATCGGGCTTACTGATTGCTGATAAGAATGCATTTATTTTAAAGGAATATGTCGGTGAGAATAAAAGCGTTAGGCAAATTTTGAACACCTCTAAACATCCTAATGTGGTCTGGTCGTCGAAATCACACATATCTTGGAACCTGGAAAAACATAAGATATATATGTAGTTTAAATTAGATATGTACCTACATTAATGTTGTAGCGACTTCCACATGCAACAATGCCATCTAGCGAAGATACTACGACAACGAACTATTTAGTAACTGCTAATCCTGAATCGCGATATTGAAATTCTGGCGAAGATTTGCATTTATATCTTTACTAATATTATAAAGCTGATGAGTTTGTTTGAACGCGCTAATCTCAGGTACCGCTGGGTCGATTTGAAAAATTATTTCAGTGTTGGATAGACCATTTATCGACGAAGGTTATATATCAGCACGCTAAGACTAATAGGAGCGGAGCCCCAATGAAGAATATTTAAAAAACGGGGGGAAATTATTACGCTACGGGGACAACTTCCAAACATTAACCATGAGGCCGTAGCTATAGAATCTCGAATATCTTACAAGATAACAGAGAATTAAAATGTATGAATTGAGCAGTAAACGCCGTCGATTGGATCATTAAAATAAATATTTCCTTATGCACATATGATAATTAAAGCGACCAAGTCAAAATTACTAATGAAATTAGTTAACATTTCGATATTATTGCTCATGGATATAAATTGATTTTCAGTTTCAAACAATTAAAACGTTTAATTCACATAGCATTAAATTACAATACCTTTGAGTTAAATAATGTTTACGGCTTTTTATTATTCTCGTTCAAGTAGGTTTATTAACATTTATAGCTCACTAGCTGTTGCCCGCAGCTCCGCCCGCGTTTATGTCGGTTTTTTCGTGTTTTTTCGCGGTCGCGGCTATGTGACTGATGCAAAAATTAGATAAAAACAATCCTTGATGCGGATTATATATCATTCTAAAATTTCAGCTCGATCTGTGCAGAACTTTTTGAGTTTTTGAAGCGTACACAAACCAACTTAATATTTTTATATATCTAGAAGAAACGCTAGAGATCAAAGGTTAGTGTAATATATGCTTAACGTTTATGAACCGATTGTTTTGACATTTGGACAATGTGAATGGTTGAATAAGATGCACATAAGAATGTAAGCTTGCATCTCCAGGCTACTTAAGTCTATCATTTAAATGTAGTGAAACAACAGACGTAAACCTATCTTATGAAAGTCACTCTATTCAATAGTGAAAATTGAATAAAAATCTGTTCAGTACTTTTTGCATTTATCGCTTTCAGAGACGGACAACCGTTCCTTTGACTTCTTCGGTGGCGCAGTGGTAGCATATGCGACTGATGTGCTTGAGGTCTCGGGTTCGATTCCCGATACGAATTGTTTGTATGATCTAAAAATATTTGTTTTGGAGTTTGGGTGTTTTCCATGTATAATATTTATGTATTTACAAAAAAAAGTATATAGGTATTCATATCAGTTGTCTAGTACCCATAACACAAGCTCTACTTAGCTTGGGACTAGACGGCGTTGTGTGTTAGATGTCCGGAATATTTATTTATTTATTTATTATTATCAACTTTAATCAATAAAGATAGCAAAAACAAGTACCCTGCTAGGTATATTTGTGGTATTACACACACACTTAACTAATCGAGGTTTATCTAAAGGTCATTTTCAATAACGTATCTACAATTTATCTAGGGATCGCTTACTAAAAACGGTCTGAATTTACCTTAAAAACAGTATTTGTTCTTTCTGTTGACAACTAAAACTTGTCGAAAAAATTACATCCAACATATCATAGAATGTATTGGGAGATCGTTTTTTGTTTTTCTAGGACAATTTTTTTATCTTAATATATATAAATCTCGTGTCACAATGTTTGTCCTCAATGGACTCCTAAACCACTTAACCGATTATAATAAAATTCGCACACCATGTGCAGTTCGATCCAACTTAGGAGATAGGATAGTTTATTTCTCAATTTGAGGTTGCAATTTTATTTAATGCGAATTAATTGTTGTAGCAATATAAGACGCAAACGAGGTTGCGTAGGTCAGCTAGTATATTATATAAATTTTATCATTAATTTCATCACGACGAGGATTGAAAACTCGAAGAATTAGAATTGAAGACTATAAATACTTTAAATTGGCAGAAATAGCTGACTCGAGTGATCCGGCTGGCTGCCATTTAATCAAAAGGAAGTATTAAATCAAAAATATTGAAAAAAAAAATACTTTACCTACAAACACATCTCTGGTACAAGATAGTGGCCATACTGACACAGTGCAAGGCCACGCATTTCTTATCCAAAGATTCTGATAACACGGATTGTATGTTCTTGAGAGCCCATAAATGAAAGTCACGACGGCTACGGATGTGGTTGCGCTGTTCTAAGCTGGACCATGACACGTTCTCGCTGGAAAAGCAACGTACATTAATATTAAGATATTCATGTGGTGACGAATTACGAATACGGGGGGGCCATCACCATCCTTATTGTCCGTGGATGTCGTAAGAGCATTGAAAAGAGAATGGAGACTCGACACAAACCGTATACTAACCCCTCTGGTTAGTGTGGTATAGTAGGTCAACACTTCCTTTCTAAGAAGTGTTCTCTGTCCAGGAGTGGACTATCAAAGATGATAAGTGTGGTATAAGAATGTGGCGACTTTCACATACCTACAATAAAATAACAACATACGGACATAAGGACGTGGAGAGCCACGTCCGGAGTGATACCACGGCCTCACAGAAAACCGATGTGAAACAGCGCTTGCGCTGTGTTTCACTAAGTGAGTGAGGATACCAGTGGCCCATACCCGGCAATGCACTTGTGACACTAATGGTGTTGCGGGTGTCCATGGGCGGCGGTAATCGCTTACCATCAGGTGATAGGTCTGCTCGTTGCCCCCTATTCCATTAAAAAAAACATAATTCAGTGCCATCTAACAGGGAAATAGGGAACTATGGATTAAATGCACCTGCATCGCGATATAAAAATTCTCACGTCGATTAGCATATACGAGTATATACAACTTACCAACATTAACCGTTGAACTGCAAATAAACAAGGCTCGTCTAGAGTTACGAGTAATAAAAATAAACTTTATTTTTCTCAGAAGATAGATATATTATTAGTTAGTTTCTAAAAAAAATGTTAGTGAAAGTTGGGAGTCCATACTAGACTCCCAAGACTATGTAAAATAATCATAAATTTAACAAAATAATTACCAATAAGAGTGACATTAAGAGTAACTGTAGAGGTCTTAACGAAATTTTAAGATTGTATATATAAAATATTTCAATATTTTACCTGTACAGTAATTCCACAACTCTCACACACAATTTTGTATCCCAAACACAAGGCAAGGATTTGAAAGGTCCAGCTTTATCTTTTACTAAGTTAGAGAGTTTTACAGGCGCTTTCCCCTTCTCCTTCTGAGATTTTTGAGACTTTTGACTTTTCTGACTCTTCTGAGTACCCTTTTCAATAGTATCTCTCGTCTCATTCAGTGTTTTGTTTTGTTTCTTTCCTGATTTGGAGGGTGTCTGAAAGGGATGTTCTTTGTTAAGGTTTTTCTGTATTAGTGCCCGAGATATAAGTTCTTCGCTAGTTAAGACTATCAGCAAAAATAAAAATTTTATTAAGCAACGGTAAAATGTACGCGCGAATGTAGACAGTCCAAACTAATACAGACCTAAGTCTATCAATACTTAAATTGTTAGGTATAGTAAGTTCAAAAAAAGGTATGTATTCACCGAGTGAGTGAGGATATCGGAGGCCCATACCCCATCCCCTCCCTCCATTCCCCTCCCCATCCCCCAAAAGCCGGCAATGCACTTATGATACCTCTAGTGTTGCGGGTGTCCATAGGCGGAGGTATTCGCTAACCGTCAGGCGATACGTCTGCTAGATTGCCCCCTATTACATAAATGGTAGTACAAAAGAATGGGTAGTACCGCCCCGGTCATGCCGGCCCGTCCGTGCTGAAATCAGCATGAATCTACTACCTTGAGTTAATTCTGAGTAAAATAAATACAGCTGATAACACCTCATTTGATATGATTTCTTAAACGAAACGTACGAAATTACATAATAACGTATGAAAGAAACATATGAAATTAAAAACCTAAATTAATCTAGACCAAAAAAAATTAAATTAAATTTTGACGTAAGTAGGTGAATCGCAATTTTTTTTGGTGAATTTTGCACACGTATTACATCATAAAATGAGTTGCTATGGAGAATAAAATCCTTCGTTCATATACTAGATAATGTTATCGTGAAGAAGTGTGCAAAATTAACAACATCGGTTCATAACATAAAAAAATAGTTTCGAAAAAAATGCGATTATAATTTTACATAATGCATACATTTTTGACATATCAACACCGGCGGGTTGTTTTTAACCGACTTGAAAAAAAGGAAGAGGTTCTCAATTCGAGTGTTTTTTTATTTTTATTTCCTCAGAACTTTCGAATGGTTGAGCCGATTTTGACGATCGATTTTTTTGTTAATTTTTTTGTTTATGAAACATTTTATTATAATTTTTTTTCGAAAACAATACCATTTCTAAGAAATTTAATTTAATTGTATTAAGTTTGGGTCAAGATTCAGCCATTGACTCGATGAAACATAGCGCAGACGCTGTTTCACACCAGTTTTCTGTGAGGCCGTGGTATCACTCCGGTCGAGCCGGCCCATGCATGCCGAAGCGTGGCTCTCCCACGGTAAAAAATGACACGAGTGATAACTTACACAGAGTTCAAATTATATTTTAAGGGCTAAAGAGAGGTTTGTAACAGTACCTTAATTTTAAAAATACTCCTATAGAAAATATTCTACCTAGATAAATCTTATTCTTACCTTAGTGTGGTCAATGAGCTCATTACAGGCTTTGAACAGTTTATGAATTTTCAAAGCCGAATTAGAGCTGGTTACATTCCACTGCATGATCTGGTGAGCTATCAGAGTTTCGTAGCATTGAAGTACTTGTTGCACTTTCAGACATTTCGCCTTAGACTCCGGCGTGATATCCGAAAAGCCAGGATCTTCCTTGAATATTGGATGAAATTCTCATAAATTGATATTTTAATATTATAAAAGCTACCATAATGTCGACAGTGGTAATTACCTACTTGTTAAACATGATCGATGTAAATGTCAGAAAATAATTGCGCGTATATGACTTTGTTAAGAAAAAATAATACGCATTTAAATAATTTATATAAAAACTCCACTTTCAATACAAATATTGTTATTTTTTGTTAAAACTAGGGTTAAAAATCAATTTAGTATAATAAGAAATTGTGACATATTAATTTTTTTACAAACAGCTATGAAACTTTTAAGTTTTAGCTTCTAAAATGACTCTATCTACACTAATATTATAAAGAGGAAAGGTTTGTATGTATGTTTGTAACGAATTGGCTCAAAAAGTACTGGACGGATTTTAAAAATTCTTTCACCATTTGAATGCTACATTATCACTGATTAATATAGGCTATTTTAATTGTAAAAAAAAATGTAAACTAATAACTGCAGGTAACACCGCGAGGTTCAGCTAGTTAGGTATAATAATATAAAGTAAAGTAATATATATAATTATAATACAAATGTGATGGTCACAATCCTCATTGCGAACGTGGACAATTCAGCATGTTGACCCACTTTACGACAGTCGCTATTACAAAAGTTATTTGTATATTGTGTGTTTGTTTATAACCAAAATTTAAACATGTTAGTTTCCCTTATATGAACACTCATAGATCTTATCGTAAATATTATGTATACTGCTATAGGAGTACCTTTTTTTTTAAAGACATCTCCCGCTCTAGGTGTAGTTCCCGTGTCGCGGGGGACTTCACAAACATATATGAAACGGATACAAAGAACACCCTGACTCAGAACAACAATTTGTGGATCACACAAAGTGTTATTCCATGTGGGATTTGAACCCACAACACTTGGCGAAGTAGGAGACGGTATGGCGACCGCTTAACCACTAGGCCAAACGTGCAGTTGTTATACTTACCTTGTACTTTACAAAAAAATAAATCATATTAGAAAATATATTTATTATTAATAAACTTAGCAATATAAATTTGAACAGACTAAGATACTTATAAAATACCTAAAATTGAGATAACACCAACTTTCCAACCATCTTCTTCTCTTCAATAATTCTATGTGCCTCTCTAAGATTAGCAGCATTTATTGGCGACATAGTTTTAGTCAAGGTACACTTCAGTTTACCTTCATCAAGCAACTGTGACACTTGTTTCAAGATCTCGTGTTGTCTGATCCTACCGGCTGTGTTATACTTATGTCGTGTGAACATCATTTCGTAGACTAACGTCAAACTCTTGTCTTTCAGAGGCGTCAGAGTAACTGGTGTGTCACTTTCCACAAGCAAACAGATCTTCCCTTCCGGCTTAATAAGACTCGGGAGCGTATTCCAATAAGGAGCTGGATCATAATTAACAAGAATAAAGTCTACTCCGTCTTCTAAACCGTTCTCTTTCAACTGACTTGCTAGATCTTGAGTGTGGTTGAGAACGAGATCAGCTCCGAACTTACGGGAGAAAGCCTCAGTTTCTGGGCGTGAGGCCGTTCCAATCACTGTGAGTCCTAGTATCTTACCGAGTTGAGTCGCTATCGAACCCACTCCTCCACCGCTGTTTATGACCAACAATCTCTTGCCTTTATCTTTTTCAGAGATAGATAAACGGTCCAAAATTGACTCGAAAGTTGTGAGAGCAGTAAGTGGCATCGCAGCAGCCTCTTCAAAGCTTAATTTTTTTGGTTTTGGCCCCACCAGAAATTGGTCGACCGCTGTGTATTGAGCGTTGGAGCCACTCTTTGCCACAAAACCGGTGAAAAAAACTTCATCGCCTACTTTAAATAAGCTGGCATCCGCACCTTTGTCGACCACGATCCCAGAACCGTCGAAGCCTAAAATTCGAGGTGTTGCTTCTACAGTGGGCTTCGGTGCTCGCTGCTTCACGTCGAGAGGATTTACAGATGTGGCTTTTACCTCTACGAGTACATCAGATTTCCCATAAGTAGGTAGTTTCACTTCTAAATCAACGAGACTGTTCACATCTGATATCGGCAAATATTTGTAAAGGCCGACGGCTCTCATAGTTTTTGGTAAATTAATCATTTCTGAGCAGCAGTGAGTTCTCCGATCGTGTACAAAAATTCAACTAATGCAACTTCACTACAATTCGTCCAGTATTAAAGCGACACTTGAAGTTTTCGTATTATCAGTTTTAAAGACTTGATAACTACATACTTTGTCAACAAATGTGTTGTATATGAATACACTGCTGGTATATGAATATTTTTAAATGTAGATAAGCGTAAAGGACAAGGTCAAAGACTGGTTTGGTTTGAGTGCGTTTAGATTTTAGTATTGGCTTAATTTACAACTGTTAACTGGTTGTTTGTAGACTTTGAAAGAAAGTTTAAAATATTCTCTCTGCCTTTTTCTTTCAAATGATTAATAAAAAAGTATTGTTTGATCCCCCAAACATACACTAATGTAAAGTTATCAATATAGTTACAAAAATAATAAAACGTTTCGTTCAACGTTCGAGACGGCCTTGAACCAAACGCTGTGTTGTTTGGCGAATAACAATCAAGTTACTACCTATTTCATCATCATCGTAATAATTATAATACTACTAGACTAAGTAATTTAAATATATACACTGAAACGAAAAGGAAAAATAATAATGAAGTATTAGGTTAAGTTATATTTTATGAAATCAACTAGCTCTGATGGCGTGGCCGAGTGTATGTTGATTCTTGAGGCAAAAAGTAGCCGTGTAATCTTTTTTTTTTTTTTAAAGACAAGTTTTACTTTCGAATTTATAATTTTAGTATATAAGTGTGGATAATTGGTCTTCCATTAGCAATTGGTCGTGGCTTTTCTCGGTTAGTTATTTCATATTTCATGTTTCTAACTTTGAATAAGTATAACATAACAAATGTGCAATCATTCATCTATACAAATAAATAAAATTGGAGTGTCTGTTTGTAATATTAAAATAACCGCTTTCTACTACATGCATTTGAATTTATATACGGTACACATACCAAAATATATATTTTTAAAATTTTTGTCTGCCTGTTTGTTCCAGTTAATCACAGGAACCACTGGTCCGATTAAAAAAAATATTTCGGTGTTGGATAGTCCATTTATCGAGGAAGGCTATAGGCTATATATCATCACGCTACTACTAATAGGAGCGGAGCACCAATGAAGACTGTTTCAAAAACGGGGGAAAATTTTCACACCAAGGGCAATATAAGACGCAAACGAGGTTGCGTGGGTCAGCTAGTTCGTTATATTACCCTTAATGATAAAATTTACAAAAAGGTTTCTTAGTGGCTGCGTACAATATAGATAATATCGTCTAGTAATGGTAGTAGAAGCATGCAGTGCTTTAATGAATCAGTTATTCAGGGCGAACCATATTATGTTTAGATCAATCTATCCTAGAAATAAATAAATAAATATTTCGGACATATTACACACAACGCCCTCTAGTCCCAAGCTAAGCAGAGCTCGTGCAGTTATGGACAATAATAGATAGACAACTGATATAAATACAAATATGTAAAAAAAAATTGTAAATACATATTATACATCGAAAATTCCGAAACAAATATTTGCAGATCATACAAACATTTGATCATACATACGAATTGGGAATCTAACCCGAGACCTTATGCATAACAGTCGCATACGCTACAACTGCGCTAATGAAGCAGTCAATGGACGCCCCCCTTAGATGCAGTAGTTGCTAATAGGCAACTGCTTCATCTATACACGCGTACATACTGCATGCATACTTATGATTATTTATTAGATGCCTCTTATGGTGTTGCCCAAAACAAAGTAGGGGCATGATGAACATGATGTATACGATACTTTTAGAATCCTTGTGTATCACGGCAGAGGGCGTTGATAACTATGACACAATTTTATTACTTCTGCAGGTATCATCACTCGCTGATGTGTTATGTAAAAAGAAATTGTCACTAATTCCGAATAAAACCTTATTATTAATAACTTACCATGTCAATGTTGCCGAGGTTTTCAGAGCTGGTAAGCTGATCCATTATGATGATGAGCTTACTCTTCAGATAAGCGGAACCAGTTTCAACAGACTGACTGGCAAGTATGTCTTCCAAGTCTTCTTCCTCACAAGGCTGAAGGAACTGAGCCACAGCATACAGTAGACGTGCTATAGGTTCCTACGATAGATACATTTTGAAAGATCATGGATGATCGAGTTTTGCTCGGTATTTTTTTTTTGTTGAATGATAAATAAATAAATATTTAGGTCATCTTACACACAACGCCATATAGTCCCAAGCTAAGCAGAGCTTGTGTTATGGGTACTAGACAACTGATATGAATATAGGTATATATACTTTTTTTTGTAAATACATACATATTACACATAGAAAATACCCAAACTCCGAAACAGATATTTGTAGATCATACAAACATTTGGTCCAACCCGGGAATCGAACCCGAGACCTCAAGAACAGCAGTCGCATACGCTACCTATCTATACTAATATTATAAAGCTGAAGAGTTTGTTTATTTGTTTGAACGCGCTAATCTCAGGAACCGCTGGTCCGATTTAAAAAATCTTTTAGTGTTGGATAGTCCATTTATCGAGGAAGGCTAAGACTATATATCATCACGCTAATACTAATAGGAGCGGAGCACCAATGAATAATGTTTCAAAGACGGGGGAACATTTTCAGGCTACGTGCAATAGAAGACGCAAACGAGGTTGTGTGAGTCAGCTAGTATTATATATTTAAATAGCTACTGGAAAATTGACTAATGCATCAATACGTTCAGGAATTAAAGTATCAGAAAAATCTGTTTCTGTGTCCTGTGGAAATGGAACAAAATTAATAAAAAATCACGAAAATAAATACTCACGTTTAGAATGGCGCTTACACCGTTGATTTGAACACACTTATCCATCAACAGCTGAGCGTTAGTGCTCCCAATTGGTAAAAACTTGCTCAAGTGTTCATATAGCAACTCTAGTATGCTTTCATGGAGAGAAGGCTTGTCGTAAGCGCAATCATATAGTTCTGTAAAAAATCAAAATGTAACAAAAATATTTTTCTACATCTGAAACACAACACCTTCAAACCTTCAAGAAAAGAGCGTACTCCTTCCTAAAAGGCCGGCAACGCACTTGTGACGCCTCTGGTGTTGCGGGTGTCCATGGGCGGCGGTAATCGCTTACCATCAGGCGATACGTCTGCTCGTTTGCCCCCTAAATAATAAAAAAAAAAAATCTAGTCAGTGATCATTTTACTGTTCAGCTTCTTATGTCTTACTATTTTTTTTAATAAAGAAATATACATACTAGTATACAACAGCTGCTTAACCAACGCATCCTGGAGAAGACACCGACGCAAGATAGATACCACTTCCATGCACATCGCTTCATTTCGCACCCGGGATGTAACACTGAGAACAAAACGTTATTATAATGCAATTATAAATTTTTTATCGTCATGTAAATCTTAATTTCATCGACCAATCATTTTTTAAAATAATTTCACTTCAACTGTTACCATTTGGCGCAGTGGTTGGCTCAAACAGAAATTTTGATCAATCACAACATCAATACACTCGCAATCGCGAGCAAGTTGATGTGAAATAAATATTAGGTCTTTACCTATGAAATTGCCGTTTTGTATGCAATAAGTGAAAGTATTTATTTTTTCAAACTTTTTTATTTCTGTTATTCGAAGTAATCACCCATGCAATCGACGCATCTTTGCCAACGCATTGGCAGTTTATTGATGCCCTTCTTGTAAAAATCAGCTGGATGGGAGGCAACAAACTCTTCAAAGGCATTTTGTACTGCCTCTCGGGAATTGAATTTTTTACCCACTAAAAAGTTGTCTAAATTTTGGAAAAAGTAATAGTCGGTAGGTGCAAGGTCTGGTGAGTATGGCGGATGAGGGAGAGCTTCCAACCCCAGCTCTTGCAGCTTGGAGACTGTCTGTTGCGCAGTATGGGGTCGCGCGTTGTCGTGAAATAGCAGTGGGGACGACCGATTGACCAAAGCTGGTTGCAGATGTGCTAGCTTCTCCATCATTCTCTCCAGTTCTTCACAGTACACATCTGCATTAATGCTCATGCCGTTTTGTAAAAAACTGTGGTGAATCACACCCGCACTAG
Source organism: Spilarctia lutea (assembly GCA_916048165.1). Taxonomy (NCBI): domain Eukaryota; kingdom Metazoa; phylum Arthropoda; class Insecta; order Lepidoptera; family Erebidae; genus Spilarctia; species Spilarctia lutea. Next base: position 16,587,604 of record OU696479.1, read on the forward strand.
ACCACCAAACAGTGACCATTATCTTTTTAGGGGTCATTTTTGGTTTAAGGCATTGCTTTGGTGCTGAACCAGGGTCTAACCAACTTGCTGAGCGCTTTCGATTGTCGAACAGAATCCATTTTTCGTCGCACGTAACTATTCGTTTCAAAATTCTTTCATTTCTTTGCCTGTTGAGCAGCGAAAGGCAGGTCTCGACGCGTACGTTGCGCTGGCGATCGTTAAGGTCGTGGGGCACCCATCTATCAAGCTTTTTTACCTTGCCAATTTGTCGCAAATGGATCAATATTGTTTTGATGCTTACATTAAAAGCTGCTGCTAGTTCAGCTGTAGATTGAGTTTCGTCAGCTTCCACAATCGCCTTTAATTCATTATTGTTAACCAAAGTCTCCGGACGACCACGAGCTTCATTTTTCAAGTCAAAATTTCCAGAACGGAACCGGGAAAACCAATAAAGGGTTGTGCGTTCGTTTGTACAGTTCTCTCCGTAAACGTTTTTGATGTTACGTGCCGTTTGTGTCGCGTTGGTGCCACGACGGAACTCATATTCCATAATTACACGAATTTTTAAAGTATCCATTATGACGAGAAATGTTCAAATGTTATAAAAATACAACGCTAATCAAAAAACAAAAGACTGAGTTTGTAAATAGAATGTCATGGTTTTAAAACAAAATTAATTTGAATTTAGAATACAGAGCCATTACAAACTTTTTTTTATTTGAAATGACCAGTACTGAAGAAACGCAATTTCATAGGTAAAGACCTATTAAATAATAAATAAATAAATATTTCGGACAATTAACCACACAACGCCTAGTCCCACGCTAAGCAGAGCTTGTGTTATGGGTACTAGACAATTGATATAAATACATTTGTGCTTTTTTTTGTAAATACATACATATTATACATAGAAAACACCCAAACTCCAGAAACAAATATTTGCAGATCATACAAACATTTGGTCCGACCCGGGTATCGAACCCGAGATCAGCAGTCGCTTACGCTACCACTCGCGCCACCGAGGCAGTCAACATTCACAAAATTCACACTAGGCCTTGTCAGTTTGATGACGGATTAATTATATAGAGTGTCACCACCCCTCTATCACCCCGTAAGAGTAGACTCACAGTTAGTTTACCGTGGGAAAGTCACGATTCAGCACGAATGGCTCGACCGGAGTGATACCACGGATTCACAGAAAACCGGTGTGAAAAACATCTCGAACTGGCACGTATCTGACGACTTATCGTGCTCGGACCACAGATGGATACGTTTCGACCTTCAGGTAAGCAAATTCAAGGCACCACCCAGGCGGAATCCTAAAAAAACCGATCGCGATAGCTACTCTGTGCGGATCGGTCAGACCCTGCGTCAGGAGGATAATCCACCTAGGATCGTAGGTGCTGTTGAAATTGAAAAGCAAGTAAATTTCCTTACTAACACTATGATGGACTGCTTCCATCAGACATGCCCCCTAACCATCCCACCAGAAGGCCGAACAAACAAAAAGAGCTGGTGGGGGCCTGAGCTGGAGAGACTTAGGCATAGGATAAGGAGGCAACTCAACAGAGCGATGAACACTGGTACAGACCAGGACTGGGATAATTATAAGGCCGCCAAGTCCAGGTACAAAAAACGACTCAGATACAGGAGTAGCAACTCATGGCGGAACTTCTGCACAAACATTGAAACAACGACACAAGCCAACAGGGTAAGAAAAGTTCTCTCCAATAACTCAAACTTATCACTGGGGTCCTTACGAAAACCAGACAACTCCCTCACCAACTCGGCGGAAGAGGCAGAACGTGTACTGCTAGAGACACACTTCCCGGGTTGTGAAATAACCAGTCCAGGAAGATGGCCAGAAGAAGAAACCATTCCAATGGAGGAGGAATGGCAGCTGGCCAATAAGGTAATTGACCCATCCAAAACACAATGGGCAATCGACAGCTTTGACTCATTCAAATCTCCAGGCCCGGACGGGATCTTCCCGGCCCTGCTTAAATGGGGAGGGAGGGTACTCACCCAAAGGCTGTCCCTCATCATGGGAGCCTGTCTTGCACATAAATACGTGCCAAAACAATGGAGAAACGTCAAAGTAATCTTCATACCAAAACCAGGTAAATCTGACTACTCGGATCCCAAATCTTTCAGACCTATAAGCTTAACCTCTTTCCTCCTGAAAACACTAGAGAGGCTGTGCGATAGGTACCTGAGAGAAACGGTGCTACTACATGCACCATTGCATCCGAACCAACATGCCTACAGCCCAGGTAAGTCCACGGAATCGGCACTTCACGCGGTTACAACCAAGATTGAAGTGGCGATCAAGAACAAGACTATGTGCCTAGGCACCTTCATAGATATAGAGGGAGCCTTCGACAAGACTAAATTCGCCAGCATAACAGTAGCACTGGAGAGACATGGAGTGCACACAGTTATGATTGAATGGATAAACAAGATGCTAAGCCAGAGAGTCATCAGACTCGAAGCAGATGTAACTAAACAAGCACTAGTGGCGAAGGGCTGCCCCCAGGGAGGCGTCCTTTCACCACTACTATGGAACTTAGTGGTGAATGACCTCATCACCACTCTGAACAAAAATCACCATTACACCATCGGATACGCTGATAACATAGTGATATTAACAAGCGGTATGCACGCAGGTATAGTATGCGACGTCACCCGCTCAGCACTGGCGGTAGTGGAACGCTGGTGCGTCGACAACGAGCTTTCAGTCAACCCAAGAAAGACTGAAATGGTAATGTTCACTAACAAACGAAATCTGGGAAAATACCGACTTCCCAGGCTGTTCAATACAGAGCTCCAACTCTCGGCTGAGGTAAAGTATCTAGGAGTGATATTCGACCATAGACTGAATTGGAGCGCCCACCTTGACAATAAAATTGAAAAAGCAACAGTCGTATTCTGGCAGTGCCGCAGAATGGTAGGTAAAACTTGGGGATTAAGCCCCAAAATCACTTTGTGGCTCTACGAAACAGTAATCCGACCTATGGTAAGCTACGGCGCGATAATATGGTGGCCACGAACCAAGTTATCCACAGTCGAAGCTAAACTACAACGACTCCAGAGATTGGCCTGTCTGGCGACCACAGGCTGTATGAGGACCACACCGACTGCGGCTCTGGAAGCCATCATAGGTTTACCACCTCTCCACCTCTTCATAAGGCAAGAGGCTTTAGCAACGGCAGCGCGGCTAAAGAAGCAAAATCTCTGGAGACCGCCTAGGATACCGCACACCGAAATCCTCTATGAGGCTATTGGCAGAGAGCCGCTCATGGAGGCGGTGACCGATGCGGTACCCAGGCAATTCGTATTTGACAAAAAATACAAAATACAACTACATGAGGACCCCCCCGAAGTACTCCACCCGAAAGAGTTGAGTGTCTTCACGGATGGATCCAAAACAAGGTCAGGCACTGGCTCGGGAGTATTCTCCGAGGACCTAAACATACACATCTCAACGTCACTAGGAGCCCACAACACAGTCTTCCAGGCAGAGTGTATGGGCATAATAATGGCTGCATATGCGATCACTTCCAGGAGAGTAGCCGATTACCCCATCCGCATACTTTCCGACAGCCGATCAGTCTTACAAGCCCTACAAAATCACTCGACAACATCGGGGCTAGTTTACGAATGCCACAAAGCCCTGACAGAGGTATGTGCCAATAATAGCATAACTCTGCAGTGGATAAAGGGGCATAGTAAATCACGCGGGAACGATGCAGCCGACGCACTGGCAAGAGGTGGATCGGAAACAAGGGCAATAGGCCCTGAACCAATACTGCCTCTGCCATCCGCCTGGCTGCGAAGGTCACTGCAACAGAACACCAAGGTGGAACACCAAATGTATTGGTCCAACCATGGTACCTGCAGGCAGACCAAGGAGGCCCTCCCGACGATCAACCCCAGATTGTCGCGGAAGCTGTTGCAACTTAAGAGGCCGCTGCTCCGACTTTTAATAGGAGCAATAACTGGTCATGCATTACTAAACAAACATCTTTTCACTTTAGGTGTAACAGACAGTCCTCTGTGCAGGGCTTGCATGGAGGAGGAGGAGACAGCCGCCCATGTCATTATGACATGTCCTGTGGTGGCAGAATACCGGGCGAGACACCTCGGATTACCGAGGTCACTTCCTGAAGTCGTCGGCAACGTGAAGGGTCTGCTAGGCTTCTTGGAAGAACTGGGGTGGCACGTGGGAAACCATCCCATCACGCAAAATAGGCGCAATGAAGACGTCGAGTTGCGGAGACCCAGCCCGCGAGTTTCAAGTTCAAGTTCAAGTTCAACCGGTGTGAAACAGCGCTTGCGCTGTGTTGAGTGAGTAAGGATACCGGGGGCCTATACCCCCAACCCCTCCCCCATCCCCCTAAAGCTGGCAACGCACTTGTGACGACTCTGGTGTTTTGGGTGGCCACGGGCGGCAGTATTTGCTTTCCATACACACAATCATCTAAGCCATCTAGCCAGCGATATAAGGACTCGCGTGTCAAAACATATAAGTAGTTTTATAAAATGTATATCCTTACGCATTGCCTTGTTGTGTAGCGTGTAAGTCGACGGCGACCTGTGTGAGGTACGAGTGAGTGCTGTACTGTTCGCTGTACTGCTGGCTGTGGCTGGTCGAGTTGGAACTCACTTTCACGTGACGAAGGACTGTGAGGAAGCCCGAGAGTGCCAGGCAGCGGTGTTGGGAATCTCTGTAGAAGAATCAGACAGCCATTTAGTATTATCTAAACAAACAAGTGAGAACTTAAACTAATCTAAATTAAACTATTTAATATTGAAAATGTCCGCCATATGGCTAGCGCTGGGATTTAGAGTGAGAGAGGAGAGCCTGCCTACCGCTGCTGTATGCGTGAGAGAAAGTGAAGCCAAAAAGTGACAGGATCTGACGCGATCAGTGGCGCCGTAACGCGTTACGTAACGAAGCGGTTTACTCTCTCATAAGAAGCTGTCACTTCAAAATTTAAGTGCTGACTTGTAATTTCAAAATATACATACAAAACAAAATTATTTTTAAAATTTTTGTCTATACGTCTGTTTGCTCCAGCTGATCCATGATGATATAAGGCAGGGCTGTCCAAACAAAGGCCCGCGGGCCGCATGCGGCCCGCGTCTTGTTTTCATGCGGCCCGCGACACACATTTAAATCTCAAAATAGTTTTGGACACAAATAGTTTGGATAATATTATTCGTTGTCAAAACATGTACTCAATACTTGGTATAATTTATTTGTCTTTAGTCTTGCAACATTCCATTCGCATGATCACTTAAAAGTGAAGCTACTTTTACCATTATTGGGGGAATTCCCGGAAAGTATTTTGTTTTTGTCGAGTGAGGATTTGTTGTTGACCGTATTATTTAAGTTTGTGCTTCCACTTAGTTCGTATCGGAACTGCTTACTTACACCGCTTTGAATTTTACACATTATAATAAGTAATTAGCAGCAGTTTTAAAAAAAAAACCTTAACTAACTGCATTATGTCTACGAAGAAGCGAAAAATAAGTGATGAACATAGAGTATATAATGAGAGGTGGTAACTTGACTATTTTATATGCAACAACAATAATAAAATTCAGTGTTTGATTTGTATGCAAGTTTTATCTGTGAGTAAAGAATACAATGTTAAACGTCATTATACTACTTTACACGAAGAAAAATATAAAGGACATGTCGGTGAAGCAAGGAAAATTGTTGTGGCTGAGCATAAGAAAAAACTAATGCAACAGACAAGTTTTTTTTCAAAAGTAAATACAGACAATGAACAAAGTTTGGCTGCTTCTTATGAAGTTTGTTTGCAATTAGCCAAAGCTAAAAAACCATTCAGCGATGGAGTTTTTATAAAACAATGCGCAATTGCCATTGCTCATCGCTTCATGCAGCCGAAATTGGCGCAAAAATTTGAATCTGTAGCGTTATCTCACCAAACAGTTGCGCGACGAATAGATGATATGGGCGAATATGTTTCGAAAAAATTGTGTGATTACATTGTACAATGTGAGTATTATTCATTATGTTTGGATGAAAGTACCGACCAGACAGATATCGGTCAATTAATAATTTTTATTCGCCTGCATTTCGAAAGATTTTTCAATCACGGAGGAAATGTTAAATTTAGTGCCACTACATGGCTCAACTAAAGGCAGTGATATCTTTGAAGCTGTTAATAAAACTGTTATGGAATACGGTGGGTTTCAAAAATGTTCTTGTATTGTGACCGATGGAGCAAAAGCAATGACTGGAAACGTTACAGGACTTACGGGACTTTTAAAACAAAATGGCATTGACTGCCCATTAATCCATTGCATCATACATCAAGAAGCCTTATGTGGAAAATCTTTGCGCCAAATGAATGCCATGAAAATAGTTGTTAAAATAACAAATCTTATTAGAGGCGGAAACAAAGCTTTGAGTCATCGTAAATTTCGTAACTTTTTAACTGAAATTGACGCAACATACGGAGATCTGCTATTGCACTCAGAAATCCGATGGTTAAGTGCTGGTCAGTGCTTACAGCGTTTTTCGCTTTACGGAAATTCCCATATTTCTTAAAAATGAAATAAAATCTGATACAACTGATATGGAAACTAAAATGCAAGATCCTGCATTTCTTGCTGATCTTGCATTTTTAACTGATATGACACAACATTTGAACGAATTAAATTTAAAATTACAAGGCAAAGAACACAATATAGCCAACTTGTATATGAATGGGTTCAAAAATAAACTGGGATTATTCAAAACATCACTGGAACAAAATGATTTTCCTTTTTTTCCATGTTGCAAAGAACTTTATAGCGAAACAGAAGGATGCAATTTTCGAACCACCTCCAGTATATCGACGAGGCAATATTTGAATTTGAGCAGCGTTTTGCTGATTTGAAAGGATTAGAGAGCGATTTATCTCTTTTTACGAATCCATTGACTGCACGGTTGGCCTAGTGGTATAAGCGGTCACTACACCGGTTGCTACTGCGCCAAGTGCCGTGGGTTCAAATCCCACGTGGGACATCACTTTGTGTGATCCACAAAATGTTTGTAAAGTCCCCCGCGACACAGGATGTATATTCCTAATGCGGGAGTTGTCCTTTAAAAAAAAAAAAAAAAAAAACTGGTTTGTACGCATTAACAGTTGAAATAACAAGCGTAAAGACTGAATACCAGTTAGAATTATGTGACGTTCAGTCAGATCCCTTTTTCAAGGGTAGAAAAGAGACAGGAATGGATTTTTTTAAGATCCTTGGCGACCGTTTCCCCAAGCTAAAAAATTTGGCTTGAAAATGGGATCGATGATGGGCAACACTTATTTATGTGAAAGTGCATATTCAACAATGAATTTTATAAAATCCAAGTATAGATCTTCACTGTCAGATAAATCGCTTCTTCATTTAATGCGCCTGGCAACAACGAATGTTGACCTGGATATCGATACTATTGTTAAAGATAAATTAACGCAAAATCAATAAACATAGAAAGACAAAATTACCCTGTATTTTATTTACTTGACAACTGAAAATATTTTTCTGGCCCTCCAGCTTTTGTATGAAATTTAATTAGCCCGCGAAGGTGTATAGTTATGACAGCCCTGATATAAGGGATAACTTAGGCTACTTTTTTTGGCCAAATTAAGAATTGGTCAAATTGGTCCAGGCGTTGTTGAGTTAAGCGCCTACCAATTCAGCGATTCACTTTTATATTATAGATTTTATATACTTCTTTATGGATTCGGGTCGGGTCGCCAATTAGGTATAATTCTCAAATAACTACCTTGAGTAAAGTCCTTTACGGCACACCATAACCAAAGTATCTCTGTTTCTAGTGCTGAAGTTCAGAAGTGGGTGTACGGCATCAAGAACAGCTGCAGCAGACCTGAAGTCCGTTGGTGAAGGCTGACAGTTCTCCAGAATAGTGCTCAATTGAGAACAGCGCTCGACGGACACAGGTGTAAGCTTGCATAATATATAGAGGCAATCTATGAGAAGAAAAAAGTGTATTACGTGTTTATTCTTAACCTAAATGACCGATATTCAATTTAGAACTAAATTTCCTCTAAATTTAAGGTACCACTTAGAGAAACTTAGGTAACCCTTAGTTCATTTCGTTGTCAGCAACCTAAAAAACATTCGACATACTGTACTTGTCGTACTTGCGCACATTTACATTTTTGGAAATCCCTAAAAAATAGGAAACCCTTACTAAGGCGTCACCAGGCGTTTAGCATGGTGAAAACAAAATAGATAAGATTTACATTTAGGAGTTACCTACGTTAGGGGGCTCCTAGTGTTTAAGTATAGTTGCTGAAATGGGCGTAAGAATACGAAGTGTCACCACCCCTATTTATCACGTGGGTGTCGTAAGAGCCGACTACGGGAGCAAACGGCGCAGGACGATAGCATTGTAAAGGGAAGGAAAACTTGACACAACCTCTGTACCAACCCGTCTGGCTAGCGTGGTATTGTAGGTCAAAACCTCCTTTTAAAGAAGAGGCTTTGTACAGCGGTATATGAATGGATTGTTGTGTAACAAATAATGTGAGTTTAGTAATATACCTGAATACTGTTTCAGCGTAGTGTCACCAGCCAGTTTATCAGCCAATTGACTCAGAATATGTCCAGCACATTCGGGTTGAGACTTGCTCAGCCTCACTAATATTAGCTTGCCGTGTGACCAGCAAGTTTGAGCAACTGGTTTTAGACGGAATGTCGACAGAAGAAGAAATGCCAGATGAATGAGACCGACTACAGTCAGTTGGCGATGGTTAGCGCTGCAAAAAAATAACGAAGTATCTTTTAATCCAGATTTTTTAAAATCTATAATTTATAAATAATAATAGTCAAAACTTAGCATAGCAATCACACACAGAATACTACCCCTTTGAGGTAGTCGACTTGTATTATTTTAAGGTTTTGAAAATGTTATTTAGACATTTATAGTTAATTCACATTACAAAAATAGTGACACATATTTTTTTAGATTTATTTCGTGAATTTGACTGTTCAAATGAATTGAAGACATACATATTTATGTCACTAACCTCTCAGTAGTGAGAATTTTAAGAAGACTCGTAACGTCTACATCAGGTCCAATGATAGATCGTACCCACGCAGACTCTCGTGCTCGCAAATCATCCAACGCTCTCTGTTCGATTGCCGACCTTATGACCTGACCAACAAAGGCTAAAATGTATAAAACAATAAAGACTCGACTCCAAATTAATCTTGAAAATAGGAAATAAATATTTTTTTAATAAAATTATATATTTATATAATACTTTTATTACTTCTATCTTTTTTTTGGAGACTGCCTGTGTGAATCAATCAAATATGTATATAAACGAAAATCATTTTCTTACATCCAAACATACAGATCGGAAGTCCGTTCCCTTATCGCACATAGCGAGTGCCAGGTCTATTAAGAATGGGGCTCTCAACAACTGCGTTTTCGGCCACTGTTTAATATGTTTCCTGACTAATTCCGGATCGGCAGCTCCTTGTGATATGTGGTAGATACAGGTGGAGAGGCAACGGCTGAGTTCAGCAGAACTGTAAGGTACTGAAATAATAAATATACATTTTAATTTCAAAATCAAATTCGTTCGGTGGTCGACATCAGACATCACAGAAAGTGTTTACTGTTATCAAAAATGACGAAGCATGAAAAAAATTTTCAACCCCATTTTACATGGGTACAAAATGGGGGAACTTTTAAGAATCCTTTTTAGAGTACCTATTTATTCAGTATTTTCTTTGATGGTCGCGATCCAGCATATTCATACTGTGAAGAGTCTGTCACACTAAAGACACTAGTCGCTACGCCAACTCACAGCAGGCCCTCTGATTGCTAATTTATCTCTATAAAAGAAGAAATTGACAGATTCGCTGTCTTGAAGAAATTTTGCACAAAAGTTCCTCAGGTGAGCCTAGGTGACTCTTAACAGTAATAATATGCAGGAATACGATACAATAAAGTAAAACTTAAAATAAAAAATCATTAATATTTTGTATTGATGCCGTGACTTAGCGTCTTAGGAGATATCATTCCCACACACCTGAACCTGAATTTCAAATACAATTATATCATACCTATATCATCAATGTCTATAGTAGTGGACTCAGAGTCTTGTGGGGGTGGCGCCAATTTGCTATATAACCTCGTGCTGAAGTAGTGTGAGAGGTGTGACAATACAATCTCCAAATTATACGTTTTACATAATCTGGAAATTAATAAAAAATGTCATTTTTATGAAATATGTACTTTAGTTTACATTTATTTTGTATTTTCTTTACAAAGGGTAAAAAATATTTATGTACTTTTAGTTCCTGGCATAGTGAGTGTTGAAAGACAACAGGGGGCCTAGTGTGAGTTTATGTTACACCAATTCGTTTTCGAGGGCGAATGCGTTCATCGTTGAGATTGCCTCGCACTAGCACGAAACTAAATTAATGAATTATTTTCACTACGAGAATTGGCCTTCAGAAGAGTAAAATGAAGCAAATCCCTGTCTGTCGCCTGCGGTATTTTCAGACCAATACGACCTTCAAACCTTGAAGAGAAGAGCGTACTCCTTCTTAAAAGGTCGGCAACGCACTTGTGACGCCTCTGGTCCATGTGCGGTCATCGGTTACCACCAGGCGATATCGCTACTCGTTTGCCCAATATTCAATAAAAAAAAAAAAAAAATTGTACAATACTTACTTAAGTAACTGATGTACCAACGGAGGCAGTGTATCAGGTGGTATATCCAATACATATGAGCATATCTTGTTTACCACCTGTTTATGATCATTGCGTGAAAGCTGCATATCCCTAGAAATTATAATAAGAGACAAGTATTATAACACTAAGTAGTTAAAATGTAGAAACAGGCAATTTCTATCACACAAGACGAATCTAACGACCTTTGAAATACCAAAATCCATCAAGCCCAGAGTCGAAAAAGCTTAAGTCGTAAATATAGAATAAGGTCTTTTCTGTGAAGGTATTTTCGTTTTAAGAAGAAGTGGTTTAAATAGCCGGCATACGTATTAAACAAGAACAAGCTTCTAAATCTATTAAATTAAAACCATATATCTCGAACAATCAAATTTGTATGCGGCTTTGAAAAGGAATGTATTTTCCCCTTTTTGCAATACTTTACATTTATATAATGAGTTCCTTTTGGCCATAGAATAATGGTATATATGGTCTACAGCCCTTCCTACATAAGTGGGCTACACTAAACCAAGCAACTCGTAATTTATTTGTTAATTGACTGCCTCGGTGGCGTAGTGGTAGCGTATGCGACTGCTAAGCTTGAGGTCTCGGGTTCGATTCCCGGGTCGAACCAAATTTTTGTATGATCTGCAAATATTTGTTTCGGAGTTTGGGTGTTTTCTATGTATAATATGTAGGTATGTATTTACAAAAAAAAAAGTATATAAGTATTTATATCAGTTGTCTAGTACCCATAACACAAGCTCTGCTTAGCTTGGGACTAGATGGCGTTGTGTGCTAGATGTCCGGAATATTTCAAAAAAAAATAAAAAAAATGGGTCTAGTAGTTGCTGAGATCATACTGTTCAAACAAACTCTACATCTTAATACCAATATTATAAACGGGAAAGTTTGTGAGTATGTAAGTGAGTATGTTTGTTGCTCTCGTGAGGGAACAGGTGACATGTTCCACCACTGGGTGGGATGGTGATCATGCGATCAGGCGAGGTGATCATGCCTGGCGGGCCACTGCCCAACAGTTGATGTTGGGATGTTGCACATATGATAATTGGCGCGAGAACTTCTATTGCGCGATTCAGGATTGGTAGTTACACAGTGTAGTGTGTTACTTCGTTGTTCAGTGTATCTTCGGCAGATGGCGCTGTAGTAGGTTACTGTTTTGTTGTATATTGGAAGTCGCCACACTCTTTTATGCAAAAACTACTGAAACTTGATGAAACTTTACAATAATATAGCTTATACATCAGAATAACATATAGGCTACAATTTATAATGATACTAGCTTTGCCTCGCGGCGTTGCCCGCGTTTATTGTCGTACAGCGGGTAACATCGCTGGGTTCAGCTAGTCTATACTAATATTTCAAAGCTGAAGAGTTTGTTTGTTTTTTTGAACGCGCTAATCGCAGGAACCGCGGGTACGATTTGTAAATTCTTTCAGTGTTGGATAGTCCATTCATTTAGGAAGGCTATAGGCTATACATCATCACGCTAATACTAATAGGAGTGGAGCACTAATGAACAATGTTTCAAAAATGGGGGAAAATTTTCACACTACAGGCAATAGAACACGCAAACGAGGTTGCGTGGGTCAGCTATATTACATAATTATACTCACTTGAACATCGCAGCCAACTGTACAAGTTGTTTTTCTTGCCACTTACACTGGCAGAGTGTGTGGACACACTGTTCTTTGTACTCAGAGCTACTCAATTCTGTGTCACAGTGTTTGATTGACGCATATGATGATATTGCATTGATGCATTCTGGGAGCACATCTCGCCAACTAAAAATTAAAATATATTTACTTGGTGGAATCAGAATATTTCCAATGTAAATTTTACCCAAATCGGTATAACAGTTTAGCCGTGAACGCATAAGAAATGAACTGAATTACTTTCGAATTTATTATATTAGTTACGCACCACAAAAGGCTCAAAACTTACATCATATTAACATCACTATCATCCACAATAGACTGCACACTATCATTACTCCATCGAACCAAATCTTCTACTGGTAATCTTGGCATTTCCAAACATAGTCTGCTGGTAACATCATCACAGTGAGTCAGTGATGTCGCCTCTTTTCTCATGGCTGTTAGTACTAGGTCTATTACCTGAAAATAAAGCATTAATAAATTAAATGTGGAGCAAACTGCACCACATTAGTAAAAACTTCATTCAAGTTGGTTACGCCATTTCTGAGATTAGATGGCACAACATACGGACAAAGAGACATACAAACAGATAAAAATTCTTAGAATCATTGTTTTCGATTCTTTTCTTTTTATGTAATATGAGACAAACAAATAGACGTATCGCCTGATAGTAAGCAATACATCTATTTACATGCAACACCAGAGGCAAGGAACTCTCCAGTATCCTCAATCATGCGGTGAAACGCAGCAGGCGCTCTTTCACACCGGATTTCTGAGAGGCCCCACGGCGGGCAAGTATGGCATGTCCCACAGTAAAACTCCCTTGGCCGGTACGTATTAGACAGCGTTGCCAGAGTTTAATAGGACATCCTGATTTTTTATTCAAAATTGTTATGTCCGGCTGGATGACAAAAGTGAAGTTGGTTAGATAGCCGTAGTGGTTTATAGTGAATAAAATTATTGGCAGGCATAAAATAATAAAAATTTAAAAGCACTATATACTGCCACCTTACATATATTTATTATATTTTTTTTATCATAATTTCTGATTTGATATGGTTTTTTAGTTTATCCTGCTTTTGACGAAAGATCCCCGGTTTTTTAACTAAAAAATTTAATAATCCTGATTTGACAAAAAAATACTGGCAACGCTGGTACTAGTTCAGCAGCAGCAGAGGATCCTTCAAGGCTGTTGATGATGATGATAATGACACAAATTCTCTTACAATTGAATAACAAATTGTTTACAATATTTTATTTCCTAACTGTAATTTTATCAATACCTCAATTAAAATAGACATTTGAAGTAAGGTTTAAATTTAATAAAAGAAAACCAAATACAATAAAATAAAATTTACATATGCAAAAACACAAAAAAAAAATTGTTAACCAGAAATTAAAGTATAAACGCAATTCAAACATATAGAATAAAACATGTTAAAACCTGTTGAATATGTAGTAGTTTGAGGTCTATTTACCTTAACTTTGTGTCTACAAGCACCTGCATTATCCGGCAATCCACTTAAGATACAACTTAATAGATCCCCACCGTCACTATTCAATACACGACGGGGTAAAAGCTTTGTAATCTGAAATTATTGCAAAACAAATTTGCAAAAGTAACTATAATAAATAGATTCATTTTACATTTATAATTTATATGAATTATACCTGATCAATTTTTAAGTTACAATATTCCCGCAGCTCCTCGCGCTTGCTGTGTACATGACCTAATTCTTTTATTTTCGCAAAAACTTTACTTTGATCCATATTGGTTGCAAAGTTTATTTACGTTTGGCTTACCCGCCTAAACGGCCTAAAATTCATTGACAAATGACACTTCAGACACTTGACACAGTTCACACATTGACATTACATCATGTCAGAGAAAATATCAAACAGACTATGGAGGGTAGGTCTCTACCCTCCTTAAAACAGACTGAACCGCCTGAAAGCTCAGTATTTTTATTCGTAGTACTGGCTACTGGCCTTTACGTCTACGAGGTCGCTGCTAATTTCACCATGCTTTCTAGTTTTAGGCACCAACTCTAATTGGAGAATATTAATGGATACAATAAGAAGAACTAGAAGATTCGCAAAATCAATTTTTATTTCACATAAGCAGAACTTGTATTTTTTCTTTAAGTTATGAAATTTACTACGAATATTAAATTACAAATTTGAAATGCACTTAAAATTAAATTACTAATAAATTAAATTAAGTACTTAATATCTTACCTGTTTCTTCATAAAACGTTTTTAAATATAAGCAACGCGCCCAACGGTACTGTGATATTTTCAAATTCAAATTTGTAGTTGAAAACAACACAGAAGTGTTGCTGCCAGAACATCAGCGCATATTATAAAACAAAGTCCTCCACTGCGTTCGTCTGTTCGCGATAAACTCAAAACCTAATGCAGTTTTTGCTTATAGATAGAAGAATATTCTTGAGGAGGGTTTTCGAACATAATTTGTTGAAATCAAAAGCTACTGCACGTATGTAATGTGGATTTACTTTTAGATAGAGAGATTCTTGAGGATGCTTTTCGTACATTATTAATTATTTTTTTGAGTATATCGGCTAAAATATGACGATATTTGTTGAAGACGTCAAAAAAACAAGTTACACATCTCAGAGAAACATAAGTTTTAATATTTATTTATTTATTTATGTATTATAACACACTATCATTACAGGTTTCCTTAATGCGATAGAGAGGATAATTTACATTTCTATTATTACATACACAGAGATACACAAAAAAACGCATACATTAACGAAATATAAACTCAATAAAAGTAACAATCTATCTTAATATTAAAAATATAAAACAAAATATTGCATCTCTTTTAGGTTTTATAACAAATTAAATTTAAAAGACATTTTGCGAGTACACTCAATTGACACGAAAAAATATCTAAATCTTTGTGAACTTCGTTAATTAGATGGATAATTCGCGTTAGGGGTGCTTTCTCAAGTAGGTTAGTTCTGGCTACTGGTAAAGCCAATAGAGGCGGGCGTAGACGCCTCTACACGTACCGATCAGGCACGCACAGGTTCAGGTGGCCCAGTACCCCAGGATTATGTTCTAAATCTAGACCTCGTAGGAGTTTTACTACATACACAGCAAGAGTGTATTCACATCAATCACATCGCACTCTTAGTTTGTTATATCCGACCATACCCAGCACAAACAGAGTTGGGTACATCAATGGAAAGAACGGGTATACCCCGTACAGTTTTAAATATAAGCGTCTTGTGAACTTATTCCGAACCTTTTGCTTCATGCGGAGCCCAAGTGACTGCACTATGTTCCATATATTTTCTGTAATGAACCCGTGCGAAGCCAGGCGGTCTGCTAGTATATGTCTTATGATTATGAATAAGGTTAGGTAAATTAAGCTAAGCCTAAATAATATTTAGGACCTCAGATCAGATTCACTTAAATTTTAGGTGAATCAGAACAGAGATGGTCGTCAAAGAAAGACCGATTAGAGGTATAAAATTCAAAGAAGATCACTATCAGAATTATAAGAGTGATTGTTTTTATAATATCCCTTAAAAAAGTACTACTTGTATAAATTATTATAACTGGTATTACTGATCGTAACGTCTTTCTAATGACGTCATCAGTTTATGTTTAGCGATTGAGCAGTTACGAAATTGACGAATTCCGTTTATCACATATTTGTGTACAATTTTTGTACTGAATATTGTATTTAAAAATAACTATCAATTATCAGGTTTACTAATGAGTGATATGACGCTAATAATTGAACATCTATAACGAACATGCCTGAAAGTCAATAAGACATTTGTTACGTTACTTTTGGCGGCATTGCACGAAGCCACAGAAATAGATTTTCTTGTGCAGTACCTATCATTTTGTACCTAAAAGACTGTGAACTGTTTTTTGTATAATCGTGGCATTCAAGAGCACTCTGGTATAGCGAGGTAGTGCTGGTGAATCATGGTGTTGCAGCAGTGATAACAATACATCATCAGTGGTTAAAACATGGAGAATTCGGCGGTTGGTGAATTGAGGTCAAGGTCTCGTTCGAAAACACCCTTCCTGAGATCTAGCTGCGACCATGAGAACTGTATGGGTGGAGAGGACCACACTCATCATAAATCGGGCCGTAAAACACCTATAAACCGAAGCACTCCAGTCAAGTAAGTATGCTGTTTTAATTTAATAAACTGGTAATAAGAGCTTCATTATACACATTTTGCAAGAATATTTCTTGAAAAATAAGATGTTTAATTAATTTCTTGCAATAACTACATAAAGTAATTTTAGCAAGAAATTCTGTTATCAGTTCTTACTGAGGTCACACTAGTTGTAACAATTTCCAATAAGAAATTAAGCGGAGTCATATTTATTATTTTTAGTTAAGTGATTCATGATCGCAATTATTTAATTCTAGCTACTTAGGCTACATCATCAACCATTTGTGAAAATACATATTTTTGAATTGTAGAAATTTGTAGTTATTTAAATTTTATTTAATTATCTATCAAGTAGAATAAGAAGATTTAATTCTTCTTTGTCCTAGCCTTTATTGTTCTCATGATTAATTGAGCATGGCTACTAGTTGTATCGGTAAATATTTAATCAATTATGCAAAAATTGCATGTGTAAATGTTTTATAAATTTAGTAGATCTGTATATAGTAATATATTAAGTAAAAACTTTGAAACTCTTTTATAAAAAAATATCAAATGGAGCAGTTAAAGTTTATACAGAGGAGAGTGCAGAAATTAAAAAAAAAATTTTTTTAATGAATTGTGCTTATATTTCATCACAGAAAATAAATCCAAAAAATCATTACACAAATAGATTTTTTTAGACTAGCTTTGCCTAGTGGCGTTACCCATGGTTACTGTTGAACTGCTCATAGCACTGAGGGGTTCAGCTTGTTAACAATATAACTACTCAAAATTTGTCTGGTCTAACTGAATATTTGCCTGTAGGCAAATATTTAGATTGCATTTATGAAACAAGATGGCTTATCAGTTGTGTAATCTAAAAAAGTAGAACACAGAGCAATCAAATTCTTTTATCATAAATCTTCCGCCTACTCAGATTTAAAGAGAATCATTACAAGGTTACTCTACTGAGTAGATTCAAAGGACAGATTTTATTTACCATGATGTCACATTTATAGTGTGAAACTTGAGGTCACAATAGCAAACCATAAATGTGACCTTGTATTTACCACATGCTACTAAGCATGTTTGTATTCTAGACCTTAATGACCAACATTATCATACTTTGAAATATTTTATTGCTGAAATGTATTTATGAACCAATACACATTAAACATTGTGATTCCTTGTTATATAGTCACATAGCATTATTTCAAATATTTTTGATCACAATCATTTTAAATTAGGTATCAGAGTTTATGTAAAGCAATAGGAATCTACACTAAAAACATTCCTGGAGACACAAAGAACACCCAGACACAGAACATCCATAAGGATCACATTAAGAACTGCTCCAAGTGAGATTTGAACCCACAACATCCAATGTAGTAGAAAGTGGTGAGGTGGCCACTACAACATTGGTTTACAAGACCATCCATGCAGTAAATTTTCATTATATGTACAGATAGTACTATAGATATTGATTAAGTTCATGTATTAATATTTATTGAATCAGAACTATTCTGAACAAGTGTTCAAGGCTAAAGTTTGCACACATTACCATACAATACAATATATGTCATGTAATTTCTTTACAAATTTTAATTCTAATGATGAATTATTATTGTCACACATTCATTATTACTTCATTAACAACACATAACGTCCCACTGCTGGGCCCGGATCTCCAATCAGGAAAGGGTTAAGGCCATACATCCCCAGCTGGTCGAGTGTAGTTTGGGGACTGGCAAGACAATGTTGTAGCTATGTATCATGTTGTTGGATGTTTTTAAGCCACCCAATTAGACCTCCAAATTAGCTTCACAACTGTTTGTCTTATGATGGAGACACTCATGGTATTATGCCACCAGCGTAGTGACCGCACCGTGATGCTTAACTACGATAACCAACAAACATGCAGACTGTGCAGCGGTCAAACGATAAAGCTAGTATTCCATAATAATATTAAACCCTTTCAAAGTATAAAAGACTGAATTTATTGCAGGCAAATGTTTTAAATTTTCTATTTAATTGCATTAACAACTATTAACTTGTAAATAAATTAGTTCATCAAGCCATTTAATTCGTCCATTAACACATACTTAAACTTTAAATTAAATAAGGAAATGACTGTTTGATAAGCTAACACTGCATTTTAAGGTGTATCCTTGTAGATAGTAATTGTACATTAAATATTCAGTATAATTTATTAAACATGTTTTCCAAGAGAATAGTTTTCGGATCTAAAAAGAATTGATTAAAAAGTTAGGTGTTATATCAATCTGTGCTAAGCGAGAATGTGTGTGTGTGTGTGTGAGTTGTTGAATAAATATAAATAAAAGCATTCCGAGATTGTTTTTTGTGTTACATTGCAACTAGTTAAATATTGTTTTATATTACTTATCAAGGTAGTATATAAAACAATAATTAAATAATTGCAATATAGTATGCAGTTTTTACATGAAATAATTTATTTCATTAACCAACTTTCTCTTTGATAAGGCATGAGGATGTTGAAATAGCAATGTCCTTGGCAAACGCAAATGACTCACCTGATAACAGTAACCTCATCTGATGCATCGACCTTCATGTGCTCACATACAACAATTGTAAGTGTTCACATAACTTCATGCCTTAAAATAATAGCAGTGTCTGTTGTATTTTACACCTCAATAGCGAAATAGCAATGTGTTACATGGTCTAAGACAACTCCTGCATTAGGAATAAATCATGTGTCTAGGGGGACTTTACAAACCTACAAAGGAGGACTCTACATACATATGTGGTTCCAGGGATTTCTTTTTGCACCTGGTTCCCCAGCGTCTAGTATCCGAGACGGTGTTCGGTTTTTACTCGGTTCGAAATACCCACCAGTCGATGGTATCAGAGGGGATTTCCGCACAAGAAAAAGGGGGAGACTTTACAAACATACATGACACAGACACAAAGAACTCCTCACACTCAGAACAATAATTTGTGGACCGCACAAAGTCTTTTCCCATGTGGTATTTGAACCCACACCTCAATGCAATAGAAAACAGCGTAGTGACCGCTTAAACCACTACACTACTAGGTATAGATAAACAATGAACCTTTGTCTTTGAGAGAGTATCCGTTCTTTTAATGTTAATTCATTATTAACATTGTTCAAATATATAGTAGCAGTACAGTAGTTACAATATTACATACATATATTATGTATTAATTACCACTATCTTATACATGCAACATGGACTTGAACAATCTTTATCAAAAAAAGTTGCAAATATAATTAATATAGTAATAAAAAATGTGATATGCAAATTGTTATTTAATGTAGTAAGTAATAATGTTCATTAAACATCGACAGAAAATTTCATTATTGTACATAATGATCACTTTTTGTTTGTTCTGCATCTACATGGTGCATTCTCGTATGGAAAAGATTAACGCAAATTGTTCTACAGCCAAAAGGTATTAATGTAAATTTATACTTCGAGACAATGGCAGTGCTGGATTAACCCTTAAGCAAATTAAGCAATTGCTTAGGGCATCACATCTTGGGGGGGCACCAGCACCAGAAACAGCAAAAAAAGAAATATTTGCTAGCACATGAAAGTTAAGTTTTTATGGCGTCATTGATAAATTAAATGCAGAGCTGCGAAGAAGGGGAGAGATATACAAAGAAATAGCAGACAAATACTTTTTCCTTACTAAAATACCCGATGTCGATAAAATTATTTGTCCCGATCAAACTTCAGAATACAGTCAGCATTGTAGAAATTTAGTAAACACGTATCCATAGGACCTTAATACCGACTTAGAAACCGAAATTCAACAGTTTCATTCATATGTCTCAAAAAGAATAAGTTCCAGTGACTTGCCTCGCACAAGTTCACGTCAAACTCACGCACAATTGTACAAAATAATACACGATGATAAAATTAAATCAGCGTTCCCTAATGTGGACACAGCCCTGCGTATATTTTTATGCCTGATGATATCAAACTGCACAGCGGAACGATCTTTTTCGAAATTGAAAATAATAAAAAATGAAAAGAGAACGACGATGCTGCAAGAAAGGCTCGATGCTTTATCAATATTGTATATAGAGTCAGATATGCTAAAAACGTTGGACTTAAAAACTATTTTCCGCGAATTTAATGCCCGAAAAAGTCGTAAGTCGTATATCAATAAATAAATTTTAAAAAATGCTTTGGTTTTTATTGTATGTAATACCTTCTCCACGTATGTCTTTCGACCTTCATACATATTCTAAGGTACGTAATTTATGATACTAGTTTACTTATGGATAGGGGGGCCCCAGAGGCGTGGATTGCTTAGGGCATCAAGTAGTCTTAATCCGGCACTGGACAATGGTTATGCCTAACCTTACCTAATGCCATAGATCGGCAATATAAGAAGTAGTTGTTAATTATGGTGATAGGCAAAGTGCCAAATAGTTGTCAACATAGCAAACAGCAGCCTTAGTAATGGCTATATCAAGATTAAATTGACATTTTAAGCGTAAACTCGTACAAATACTTGTATGACTTGTAGTCTAGTGAGTTTCGTTCATTTCAGGCAAAATGTGCATGACCTGAACTAGAATTGGAACTTGTTTATTTATAAAGCGGTAGATATTTTACTAAGTAGCCTAGTGTGCGATTTTCCCGAAACTTTCTGCCACGCTCAGCAAAACTGTGGAATGAGCTGTCGCCTGCGGTGTTCCCGGACCAATACGACCTTCAAACCTTTAAGAAAAGAGCGTACTCCTTCCTAAAAGGCCGGCAACGCACTTGTGACGCCTCTGGTGTTGTGGGTGTCCATGGGCGGCGGTAATCGCTTACCATCAGGCGATACGTCTGCTCGTTTGACCCCTATATAATAAAAAAAAAACCGATAGCTAAAGTACTGAACCGAACACAGAGATTTATTTTAAAACAATTTTCTGGTAAATGAAACATATGTCCGCCTTATTCAATCTATAGTACTTGAATAATCCTAGTTTTTTTCACAGACAAGTAAAAGAAACTTCAAGTAAAGTGACATCAGAGGCTATCACGGAAGTTGAAGAGGAGTACCGTTCGCCTCCCGTCCATCGCACACGGCAGTCTACAAGAAGTATTGGCGACAGACTAACCAAGACTTCCGACTATTCTTCAGAGGAGAGTCTTGACCGATTGAAGGGCCATAGAAAGGAGATATTCCAGGTATGAAAACAATTAAAGATGCTTACTTGATTGCAGTAACAGTTAACTTAAACTTGTCTGATTCTCAAGGGAGGGAAATACTCGTGTCTAGTAAGACGGGAGGGAGGGTTATGTGAGGACGTGCTATTACTTCGGTCAACATGTCCTGCGCCTAATATCTTCCTAAGCAAGACTCCTATGGTTAGACTATTTAAGTTGGTAATTTTCTGTCTGTGATAATCAATACTCTTGAAGTGATTGATCGTTTGTCTTTGTTGTTTTTGTTATTTCATACGACTAATTGTAATTAGCTCACACAATTCACACACTGCCGTAAACTAGCCAGACCTGTACTATGGTAACTAAACTGCCGATAAACATATATATATTTCTTAATACATACATAAATTATACTCAGACATAGACAAATGATCATGTTCAGCACACAAACATTGGTCCTGGACGGGAATCGAAACCACGACCTTCGGCATAGCAGTCAGGATCACTAACATGTTAACTTCTTACACACGAAATATTTAGGTAGAAATGTTATCTAAAAACTGTTTGTTTTAGTGTTTAACATTGTAATCTTGACCGTATATGCGCAAACACTTATTCATTCATAGTGTGTTCATGACCTACAAGGAAACCTGATGAATGAAATCTATTGTAGGGTTAGCTGTAAATACATAATTAGTTCAGAAGATTAAAGTATGAATGTATTATTTGTTCACTTAATATAATATACGTATACCTTTATGGCTGTCTAAGAAATTGATGACATTGTGTGCTGTTTCTAATGAAAAAGTTATAACAGCGTGTAGAGGAATTATTTTTGGTTTTCATCCATTGATTGAGGTTACTAAAGGCCTAAAACGCCTCCTACAATATTCTGAGGAAATATCAAACGGTGGCGATAAAAAACGCTCCGAATAACGAACCTTTCAAGGTTGTAGAGCCGCACTGATTTCAGCACGAACGGGCCGTCTCGACCAGGACGGCACGACCCTCGCACAGAAGACCAACCTTAAATGACAGCGTCCATGCTTTGGTGTTTCGTTAGTGAGTGCGAGACCGAAGGCTCAATAATGTAGAAGCATCTCAATAGATCGCTATAGTGTGGGTCGCCATGTTGTATCATCAGCGTTCTGATCTGACCCCTAGCCAAGTTGCAAGCGTGTTTCTTTTTGCAATCGTTAACGCCGAAATTCTATTGTGTCATTAGCTAATAATAAATATTTCGGACATCTAACACACAACAACGCCACCTAGTCCGAAGCTAAGCAGAGCTTGTGTTATGGGTACTAGACAACTGATATAAATACTTATATACCTTTTTTTTGTAAATACATACATATTATACATAGAAAACACCCAAACTCCGAAACAAATATTTGCAGATCATACAAACATTTGGTTCGACCCGGGAATCGAACCCGAGACCTCAAGCATAGCAGTCGCATACGCTACCACTACGCCACCGAGGCAGTCTAATACTGTCTAAGATTAAAAACCTTGTAACTTGGCTAGGCGGGCTCATCTGATTCTGCTCATGTTTTCCATCAGGCAGAATAGTCACTTTGGCGAGCTCATACATAAAAAAGCATAGAAAATTATATTCAGATTATAAATTTCTACAGCAAGTCATTAATCTTGTGATAAAAACAACGAAACATATATTTGGACATGGTAGTTGTGATAAAACCTCACACTTATCATGATAAAGCGATAAACCAAAAAAAACACCTAAACATATTAATTTACATGTGATAATTAGTACGACCGCGGCCGCTATAAAAGCAAGGTCTTACGGCAACATAAATTATGTAGTAATATGCATAGCTTCTATTAATCTCGAGTTTCCTAAAATAACTTTAAATAGAATTTTAAACGGTTAAAGTAGTTAAATGTTTTCTTAATAAAATTCAATGGATTTTGAACCCTAATGCTGAAGTAGAAGACTACAAATGTAAACTTGGATGTTGTGTAGTGATAGCTCAAGAATACAGAGTGTTACCATGTCTATTCACCCCGTGAATGCACGACAGCACTACAAAGTAATGGAAAACTTAAAACAACCACTTTCTAAAGAAAAGCCTATAGCCAGCAGTGACTTGTGCTGTTAATAAATAGTGTTAACAAAATGTGTTCTAATTTCTACAACATTAAGATTCAAATCTAATGCCTAAGCCGCCGTCCTTGCAATTATTCCACATTAACCATAATTCTATGTAAGTATTTACAACGTATTACGTCATGTTCTGAGTAAACTTTAACTCTACGGTAATTGTTGCTCCATAGTCAAGGTCTGCGCTCGGTATTTATGGGGAGAGCTAACCATTTGGTAGTACTCTTTCGTCATGTTTGTGCGTTACTGCTTCACTGAATTTACTCTTTAAGTTTTCAACTCGCAAATAAAATACGCGTGTTGATACAAGATCAACAGATTTGCAAATAATAGGGCCTGGATGTAAAATCATCAAACTTTGGGGTACTCGGTGTAATTCGAGGAACGATGGAGTTGAACTCCGATTTTTAAAGGAAATCCTAAAAAAACCAGATCGTTTCCTTATTTTATATACGAATATAGGGTTTCTTTTTAATATTCTTTTCTATGTATAAGGTATCGTTTGAATCCTTACATCGTTCGTAGAATCTGATTGCCTAACTACATTTTTTAAACAAATCAGTTTGTTGATTAAATGGCGCCATTCCGAAATGAAAAAGTCTGCGTTTTAGGTAAGATATAGACGACTCTTTTAATTTTTAAACTAGTTACTTGTTCAGTGATACAAATAATACAGCAATGAAGTATCTAAACTGCTTCATGATATTTAGTTATATATCTACTGAGGTACCTGGATAGTTAGGTAGCTAGTATCTATTTTTTATATTTCATAATGCACAAGTATATAAAAAAACTCTATTATACTATTGCTCTCTTTTTACGTTACCTTTTCTTAAAGTTACCACCTTACCTTTTCTTAAAGTTTTTTTCTGTGCAGAAATCCTCTTGAATACAACCTCCTGGTGGCATGTCGGACTCGAACCGACTAAAACTGTGTGGGAAACCCAATGCTTCCGTTACTGTCCCCCAGGGCGCGCATGCTCCGTAACGTCCTCGCCGCACCCGGGCCTGCTTCTGCTAGGGTGACAGATGGCCTTGTCACTCCTAGGCTTGCGCTTATGTTCGACGGAGATCGTTCTGCGATCTGTTTAAGCATTTGGTCGCTGTGGTGACGGATTAAGAACATAGACTATCACTACTAGTAGTCATCCAATAGGTGTCACAAGAAGTGGCTATAGACGCAAGCACTGCAAATTGAAGGAAAACTGGAAAAAACTCTACACTTACTTGACTGGCCAGCGTGGTATAGAAGACTAAAATCTCTTTACTAAGAAAGACCTTGACTTGATACATACAAAACAGATCGCAATAAATGATCGTTTTATACACTATCTATCCAGGCATATAGGTTTGACTGTATGTATATATATAATAAGTGTTAACCTAATTTCATTGTTTCAAGTAAATATCGATAATTGATAAGGTATATAACATGATTAGTAATGTCTTAAGACCTGTTAACATAACGCTATCTAGATTGATAATAGCTGTAGATAGTCCTTTAGTTTCCAGAACACGAATATACTACGAGTACCTACAACCCGTCAGAAATATCTGCGAACCTGGCTTCACTGAACAGGGAAACAATTAACAAGAATGAGATTTCGAAAGCTAGAATAATACACTTGCGTCAGCGCTTGCGTTGGCAACGGTACTAGATAGGCCAAGACGGGGAGGGCGATGCATGGGGAAGCGAAAGGTGAAGCGCATTCCAGCCGGGTGCGCAGATATTTCCGACGGGTAATACTAAGATACATTTTATGTAGATAAATTAATATACAAAAAAAGTTGTATTAAAACATTGTTTTCAATATATTTGTATCAAACATCAGTACAAACGGTTAGTCAACATTTCATTATTAGAGTTCTAACAGTTCGTAAATCGAAAAAGATAAGTTCAAAGAAGAGCGAAATAACTTTAAATTCATGAACGGACCGTCTCGACCGGGGCGGTACCCCACTCTCACGGCAGACCAACCTAAATGACAGCATTCGTGCTCTAGATTTCGTTGGTGAGTGCAAGACTGGAGGCCCAATGATGCAGAAGTATGTCAATAGGCTGCCATCCATCGGGCAGAATGGAATCATTTTGGCAGGCTCATACATAAAAAAATAAAACTTAGATAGAGCAAAGTTATATTTATTTTCTCTCAACTGATATTTTATTCTCATGGCGTATTGGATTTTTAATCCATAAACAATTGAGTGACCTACGCTATATTGGTTACTAGCTGACCCACGTAACCTCGTTTGCGTCTTCTATTGCCCGTAGCGTGAAAATTTTCCCCCGTTCTTGAAACATTCTTCATTGGTGCTCCGCTCCTATTGGTATAAGCGTGATGATATGCAGCCAACTATCTACTACTATACTACTAACACCGAAATTTTTCAAATCGGTCCAGCGGTTCCTGAGATTAGCGCGTTCAAACAAACAGCTTTATAATATTAGTATAGATAAAGAATTATTGATTAACTAACTCCTTTCAGACCGGTCATAACCAAGCTTGATCTTTCTTAATCGACTTCTAAAATGACTTATGCTTAAATAGCATTTCAGTGACGATATTGGAATCATGTTAAAAGCAAATGCAATTGATCCAATACACGCAACGAAACTTAGTAGACGAAGGCTCGTTGCGTGTATTGTGTGTCGTAATTCTGACTGTACGAATAAAATAATAATCACAAGCAGCATGATTTGATTTCAATTTTATGAACATTGTGATTATGACAAAATTTGGAAATCACAAAACACAGAAATTTGGAAACAATAACTAATAAACATTCATGAAAAATATTTTCACGTAAACCTTTCGTATCGACTTCAAGTCGAATAATCAAAATTTACTAAATATTCAAAGTTATAATAACAGTTTGATTAGCTAATAACCTTACAACGTACAGTTCACTCCGCCAATCGTTTTGAACAGAAATATACCTAGTTACTGAATTCTTTCTAACGGTGTTCTAGTTTCCCCTTAGCAAATTGCTAAATCACGGTTAAATCTGGCAGACATAATAAACCCTGAATATTATTTGCATATCTTAATCTATATAAATCTCGTGTCACAATGTTTGTCCTCAATGGACTCATAAACCACTTAACCGATTATAATAAAATTCGCACACCATGTGCAGTTCGATCCAACTTGAGAGATAGGATAGTTTATATCACAATTTACTAATTGGGAAAAAAATATTTCTTTTGAAGAGAAGCAGACGAAGTTGCATAAGTTAGCTAGTCCTATATAAAATTCTCGTGTCACAATGTTAGTTACCATACTCCTCCGAAACGGCTGGACTGATTTTTATAAAATTTTATGTGCATTTCGGGTAGGTTTGAGAATCGGCCAACATCTATTTTTCATACCCCTAAATGATAAGGGTGACCTGACTAATTTTTTTTTTTGAATTTTTAGTTTTTTTTATTTTATGATACAGCATTAGAAAATACATACAACCCTGAATTATCAACCCCTATTTTTCCATCGCGATTTTTATTGACACACCCCTAAAATATATATTCCTTTTTATGGCAAAGCAACGTTTGTCGGGTTAGCTAGTAGTTATAATTTTGATATCTCATAAGAAAAACAGTAACATTCACTCATAAACTTACACAGACAAATACATTTCAAACGAGATCGGGCGAAACTATTAGGCTTCATTAAAAAAAAAAAACATTGGTCAAAGTAATTCCGGGAAGTGTTACAGAAGCTCTTCTGAGCCGAAGCAGTTTCATTTTTCATATCATAATCACGTTAAGTGAACTTCATAACTTCAAATATTTACGCTTACATTAACAGTACAAATTGTAACAATCTAGCTTTAAGAAATTCCAAAATATTGAGTCCTATTATTAATCTCCAGATGTTTTGATATTATATTTATATACTGCAGCAGACCCTGCTAGAGTGCAATTAGCCGACCAACATAATTCTATTTCAAAAACCATTAAATGACGCACCCGAAGTACTTTAATCATGAAATGGGTTTTGAAACGCATTCAGTTTAAAGCTCTTTTATCTCCCCTTATATAACTAATATCCATACTTCCCTACTAATATTATAAAGTTGAAAGTAACTGTCTGCCTGTGTGTTACGCTTTCACGGCTAAATCGCAGCACCGATTTTCTGGGAGATACTTTGATTCTTGAGAAAGGACATAGGCTACTCTTTGCCACAGTAACCGACATACATGCAAGCGGAGTCACAGTCAAAAGCTATTTCACAATATAATAATATGAACTCTACTGCACTTTCCCCATAGTACATTTACTCTCTCTGTCTGTCGACTTATCTTAAGTAAAACAATTAAATTTACGAGATAATAACAATTAAGGTTAATAGACTCCAATTTAATCCATGCGTGGTAGGAAGCTTATACTAGACATGCAAGTTCAGTCACAGCCAGTGAAAAATAAACTTAATTTATTATATTCTCATTTGAAACTTCATCGATATAAGTACTTTTATTTTAATGCAATGGAAACACTAGAAGGTTTTGGAATTGCGTAAAAAACGAGACGAGTAACAATACAATTTAAAATGAGATTACCTGGATGACCAAGAGCTTTCCTTGGTAATTTTTTTTGGTAAATTTTCATAAAATAATCCTATCTGGATGGAGTTATCGCCCCCTCGCATAGTTAATTTTATGGAAATCGTTGGAGCCATTTCCTAGATTCAGATTATAAATACGTCTAATTTCATCATCATCATCATCATCAGCTTATCGCAGTCCACTGCTAGACATAGGCCTCTCTAAATGCACGCCACTTAGTTCGATCCGAGGAAACCGAGGATCGAACGTCTAATTTAACTGATGAAAATGTAAGAAAATACAGTTTAATTGTTACTTCGGCATCAAAATGCTCGAGTCTTGAATATACGAAACTTTCTGCTGCGCATTATAAAACTGTGGAATGAGCTGTCGCCTGCGGTGTTCCCGGACCAATACGACCTTCAAACATTCAAGAAAAGAGCGTACTCCTTCCTAAAAGGCCAGCAACGCACTTGTAACACCTCTGGTGTTGCGGGTGTCCATGGGCGGCGGTAATCGCTTCCCATCAGGCTATACGTCTGCTCATTTGCCCCTTATATAATAAAAAAAATACACAAACAGCATGAATTGTAGGCTAGGCTTATACAAAACCTTTTCTATACCCGTAAAGGACATCTTCGTGCGTACTTTTACAATAAAAAGCAAGTCCATTATGAAATATATCAATCGATAAGGTTCATGAATCTATTTAGGTTAATATGGAGAACAATTTTCCTTGATTGGAGTTGTTTGTACTTGCTGTTTTTGTTCATAAACAGAAAACTATTTTTTAATGGGAGATGATTTCTGAGCGAGAATCAACTTTTTAATGTAGTAATTTAAATTATATCCAAAACGTACAATGAATACATGTAGCGACCTTATTGCAGGAATTGCTGACAGCTGGCACTTTAATTAGAATCGTATAAAAAGTTAGGTACTGACATTGATCGTGTGGAGTCTTTCTTTCTTTAGTTATTTTATTGAATTTTGGATATTTAATTATGTTTTTGAGGAAGCATTCAGAGGTTTCACTGTATACGCAAATTGCTTATTAAGATTTTAACGGTGGGTGTAAACTTGACCTAAAACTAACAGATAATTGTATAGATCTTCAAATTTACTCGTTTTAACACTTGCGCTCATCTTTGCCAAAATAGCCAATACACGTTACAATAGTGTCGTGTAAGACAATTGGCACAACCATACGAAATCAGCGCACTGCAGTTTATCATTCATTATGAATATGACCGTTAAATAAACACCTACATAGAAACTACAATACCATTATTGACAGAGCCTTAGTGCCACTTTACGCTCAGAACACACCAGTCCTGTATAGTTGAGGACTCAACAGGAAAACTATTATCCTGCTAAATATAACTGGCATCAAACTTCCCCCGCGGGGTTTATTTTTGTATTGCCCATACTTGTGCGTTATATTATTTTAAGACATCTGGCGCCTTCCAGTTGGTGCGTGTGATACCGCGAGTGATGTATCTTAATTCTACAGAAGTCCTTAATTACTTCTATTAAGTCTGAATATCGACCTAATTCTTGATCTACAATTAGAATTTTTGGTTTTGGTGGGAGGTGTGGTAATGTGATGGAGTTGCTATGGTGATTCGGTAAGTGAAATTACGCAATTTATCGATTGATATCATTCTAGAGTGAGGTCTGTGTTGAAGATGTTTTCTCGGACATCCAAGGTCGGTTAATGATTAGCCTACATGTGTGTTGCATGCATAAATTATCTCAATTTGACCCGTGAATTAACAAGAATGTTATTCGAATATTTAAAATGTTATAACCTACTTATTATAAAATTATTATAAGAACAACCTTATTTCTTTCATGTTAAAGTGGATTTTGCCTTGATTTAGTATAATAAATGTCCTTATTGATTCCACTATGCTTGTATATTTTATTCCGTTTTCCTCGCTAAAATTATTATTAAACTTGATGTAGTATAATAGCGTTATTGATTATTCAATGGTCACTAAAGCCTACTTAGTAAATACGCACCACGAACTACACATTACTTTAAGATATAGTCCATCTGAAGGTATTTATGTGTATTTATTTATGTATATTCGATGAGCAATACAGAACACCTATCTATCTTTCTGTTCTGTTAAGTAAGTTGCTTTAATATACCCAACCTTAGTTCTAACTACATAGAAATGTCTTACGAAACATATACATGTCATGAATATTTAGTAAACTATTTCAAACCCGTTGAACTTGAAATTCATTGCATCATATAACATCGAGGCGCGACAATGGTTATTCAAGTTAATTTTCCTGTCGCCATCCTAGTAGATTAACAGTACCCAATAGTGTATGTAAATGTATTTAATTGTATGAGTTCCCTATAATTATTCTCTTCACTTGTTAACTAATCGAAATTGTCTGCTTCCGCACTAACTTAATATGGTCACCTAACCGTTGTATAGTCTATTTGTGGCCACTGAATCTTCGAGTGTTCTCAGCTTTGTTGTGGCGGGTGTCGGTCATTAGCTGGAAGAAAAATGTAAATAAAACTGTTAAATATTGGATTAGTAGGTTAGTAAATATACTCAGGTATATTTTCCTACAGTGCGTCATATAATTTTAGCACGAATTTATAGCATAAAGACAGTATTTTGATCTGTCATAATGTAAGAAAAAACAATCCTCGATACGTGAAAATTGTGTGTGTTTTACAAGTATTAGTGTCACGGCAATGTCAAGTTTTACACTGAAGTTATCTTTACATTTTTAGAATGATTGACTTTACCAATATTGACATGGCATAAGGCCCTACGCACTTTGGAAACTGTAAGTTATAGATCGACACAAACGGGCGTCTGTTTCTCGATCTATGATTTTAAACTGTAGCTTTAGTTTAACGTTCATAAAGGTCACTTAGTATCTTAATTGCATTTCACTCAATCAAACACCTATGGATGAAGACTTTTTGCATATTTTCTAGGACGCTAGACGCTTTGTCTCTTTCAATATAATGTATACAGTACATAATTGTTTTTGTTGCTATCGCAAACCGATGTAGGTGGCTTTAAGGTCAATGACACCTGTCACTTCTGTTCTCAAAGTGTTATCTAGCACAAAAAAAATGTAGGTCCGACCCTTTAAACGTAATTAGATGTTTTAGAATGTCTTTTTTGTTAGTTGTGTTAAAAATTTCGCTAGACAAATAGCTGGTTTAGTTGCCTCGTTTCAATGTCAAAGTCCTATGGTATGATTCACCGAGACTGACAACCAACCGCCACGGTTTGATTAGCACTGTGCAAGAAGTTATTACCCAAATGTTTTTTGCTTTCATCGCTGTTCTGTTACCAATGATGTCATAGTGACTGTGTGTTTCTTTTTATGGCTTTCGTCAGATCTTGATAAGATGAAATTTGATTGATTGTAGTTTTCTGGCTACACTTTTTTTTGAATTCGTATAACACGTCGTCAATCCTTATAATATTTTTTTATTAGTCGTCTTTGTAGACATACACACGCACACACACACGCTGCAATGCACGATAAAATTAAAATTTTTAATATATGTTGCAAGGATAGATAAAGCAAAGGACTACGGATAATTGTTATTTTAAAATGTTTAGGGTGGCGTAAAATATAACTAACACTTAACAGATCATTTAACTCCAATTTCTGTATGACATTTAAAAAATATTTCAAACCTTGACATTTTCTAATGCGATGTTTTAATTCTAATTTTTGCCCGCCAAAATCAACGTACAAGGGTACAAGCTCGGTTGATGTTTTTACGATTCACAAACACTTAAGTTAAATTAGCACGTCGTCGTGATCACTGTCTGGACACAGTAAGTTCAAGATTATGTACCAACTGTTATGAAGAAATAATATTGTAACACAAAGGAACAATGAGTTTATTCAAGTTCATTGTAGTAGGCTTACTCTAGTTAATTTGCGACTTGCTGATAATTGGAAAAAACAAATCTGACTATTGTCCGTCTGGCCAGCGTAGTATAGGCTAGAAACCGTATATAGGTACCGTGGGAGAGCCACGCTTCGCAATGAATGGGCCGCCTCGACCGGAGTGATACCACGGCCTCACAGAAAACCGGTGTGAAATAGCGCTTGTGCTGTGTTTCACCCAGTGAGAGAGGATACACGAGGCGTCGGCAGCGGTAATCGCTTACCATCAGGCGATACGTCTGCTCGTTTGCCCCCCATTCCGTAAAAAAACTCCTTTCTAAAAAGATGCCTATCTCCAGTAGTGGACTGTTAGAGGCGGTTTTCTTTTAAGTATGACCCTGCCAAAATGACTCTACTCTGCCAGATGAAAAGCATAAGCAGAATCTAAGAGGGATGGTCACCATACTCACTGCGAAATAATTCATCGTGATTATTAAACACCATTGAAGTTACTTTTTAACCGACTTTAAAAAAGGAGAAGGTTCTCAATTCGTATATTTTTTTTATGTTTGTTACCTCAACCATAACTTTCGACTGGGTGAACCGATTTTGATGTTTTTTTTTATTTGAAAGCTGGTGCTTCCCGTGTGGTCCATTTTAGTCCAGTTCTTGAAGTCGGTATTTTTGTTGTTAAAATTTGTGATTATTTTATCATCGACAACACCTGTACAACATATTTAAGTCGTCCTGTCCTCTTAAATATGCAGATGATTCAAAACAGGTGCATTTTCTTCTACCTAATTGATTCAGATAACCAGACGCAGGAGATACACACATGAAAGGTCGATATAACTAACAAATTAAGACTGTCTTTAAAGTCCATAAGTCTTATAGTAGCTACGTTGGTATTCACAAGGTGCGGGGTTTTCGTCCATCTTGGTTGATAGTTTAGTGTCCAAAAAGTGTGTTTAATTGTCTTTAAACTATGTCCATATTAAGCGTCGACATTAAAAAGTTCGATGTTTATCTAACTACTTCTTACCTGATCCTTTATTCTGACTTTGAATCGTCTATTGGCATAGTGGTTAGTGATTCCGACTATTATGCTGAAGGTTGTGGGTTTGGTTCCCATCGAGAACCAATATTTGGGTGATCAATAAACATCAACACTAATGTCCTTCTGCTGGGCTCGGGTTTCCTACCAGGAGATGGTTAAGTACATACGTCCCACCTTGGCCGAATGCGGGTCGAGGTGCTATGTAACAACCGGAACCGACTACTTAACGTGACCTTCGATTAACGGAGACTCATGATATCATGCCACCAGCGGTCACCCATCCAGGTACTGACAGCGCCGTCGTTGCATACCCTCGGTGATTGTTTCTAATCGTCAAGTGCAACTGGGCTATGAGTGCGTCCTTTTGATCTGTGTCTGGGTGTAATTTATCTATGATATGTATGTATTCAGAAATATATAAGTATGTTTATAAGCAGGTTGGTTACCGTAGTACAGGTTCTGCCTGGTTTAGACCTGACGGCCGTGTGAATTGTGTTAGATTATTATTATTATTCTAGCTCAGATGAATTTGACGAGTCTATTGGTTCATTGGTTCACTATATTTTCTGTTCGGTAATAGTGTAATTTGATGTTTTTATTTTAATAAAGAACTCTCTTATTTAGATTGTACATAGGTACTCTGTCGCGGGGGACTTTGCAAACATACATGTAACGGATTCAAAGAACACCAAGACTCAGGACCACACAAAGTATTGTCCCATGTGGGATTTGAACCCACGAAACTTAGCGCACTAGAAAGCGGCGTGGCGACCGCTTAAACCACTTTCGTTCCTCTTTGGCATGGCAAATGGCCAGCTTCCGAGTCCTCCGCGCTTCGCGGTACTCCTCATGAAGCTGGTCCTCCTCACCGTCTACGCGGTGATGTCGCCGACTGCGGGTGTAGGATCTTCGGGCACGAGTACAGGCCGCACGGAGGTCCGCCAACTCCTGGGACCGCTTAAACCACTAGGCCAACCGTGCAAACGCTACATTTAGTAATATATTGTACGAGGGCGGTTTGATAAGTCAGTGACTTTTTGAATTTCCCGCGCAGTTATTTCAAATGCAACAGTGCTGCCGTCAACTGTAATCTATTAGTGGGCAACTGTCAAATTTTGAGCAAGCTACGTCATGCAGTTGGTGTTTGATAGCCATTCAAAGCAGACAACCTCGTGAATTTTTACGAAAATGGAAAAAAGTGAATTTCGTGTGCTGATTAAGCATTACTTTTTACGTAAAAAAACCACCACTGAAACTAAGGAAAAGCTTGATAAATAGTACGGGGACTTGGCACCATCAATTTCAATGATAAATAAGTGGTTTACAGAGTTCCGTTGTGGTCGTACCAGCACTAGTGACGCAGAACGTTCAGGTCGCCAAAAGAAGTGATCTTGTACCAATTTTTATCAGCAGTCTGATAAGCATAGTATAAGTGTAAATGTTGATGATTGATCCAGATGAAGATTATTTAGGTCCCAGACGACAAACGCCGACAAACTTTAAACGATGAGAGGGTTACGGCCATACGTCCCCACCCTGGCCGAGTGCGGGTCGGAGACTGACAAGACAACGTTATGGCTACGTAATCCTGTTTTTGATGTTTTTAAGTCGTTCAAAGGCCTCTAACTCAGCTTTAAGACTGTTAGATAACTTTTTACGATGTCCATTGCTAGACATAGCCCCTTCCTTAGAAAGAAGGGATTAGCTTACTATGGACTGCCTCGGTGGCGTAGGGGTAGCGTATGCGACTGCTAAGCTTGAGGTCTTGGGTTTGATTCCCGGGTCGGACCAAATGTTTGTATAATCTGCAAATATTTGTTTCGTAGTTTGGGTGTTTTCTATGTATAATATGTATGTATTTACAAAAAAAAGTATATTAGTAGCATATTAGTTGACTCATAACACAAGATCTGCTTAGCTTGGGATTAGATGGCGTTGTGTGTGTTAGATGTCCGGAATGTCCGGACTCCTGGTAAGGAGGAGCGTAGTATTTCACCCTAGCCAGATGAGTTAGTAAGTATAAAATTTTATTGAAGTTCTCTCCGCAGTGCTGTTGTAATAAATAGGGTGGTAACACTTGTTTGACGGTCACCCATCGGACTAGTATCGGATATCTCAAGTTTAAAGTTGAAGGTTGAGGTTAAACTTGGATTTTTTTTGTTTACAGAATGAAATCAACAGTCAGTATGAGCGGGTATCAACGAGTTCACAGCGATACACCTCGCTGTCTGACGTCACACTCAGCCCGATTCACACGTCACATTTGCCTCATGAACGGTAAGGACCGGACAACTTTGTTACTGTAGACGGGCAAATAAAAAACAATGTGGGAAAGTGGCCTCCTACAACTCTAAGAGACGAGTACGTTGCCAATACGTAGCCATAACATGAACAGTAATCTTATAAAGGCGAATTTTCTTGGTGTGTTTGTATCTTTGCTACTTCGTTACGCTCTAACGGCTTGACCAATTTTGATAAATTTTAGTATGGAGGTAGCTGATGCCCTGGATTAACACACTCCTCTTTATCTAAAAAATATAGTACTAGTGTTCCCATGGGATACCGACGATAACACCGCGGAGTGCAGCTGCAGTAACAATTTTATTTATAACTAGCTGATTCGGGGAGCTAAGTTAGTCTAATAAGTCTACGTTACTCCTTATACCTACTGTCACTGCCTCGGTGGCGCGAGTGGTAGCGTAAGCGACTGCTGTACTTGGAGGTCTCGGGTTCGATTCCCGGGTCGGACCAAATATTATGTATGATCTGCAAATATTTGTTTCGAAGTTTGGGTGTTTTCTATGTTTAATATGTATGTATTTACAAAAAAAAGTATATGTGTATTTATATCAGTTGTCTAGTACCCATAACACAAGCTCTGCTTAGCGTGGGACTAGACGGCGTTGTGTGTTAAATTGGCCGAAATATTTATTACATCAGTTATCTGTCAGAAAAAGTCCCGTCAATATTGGTCCAGCTGTTTCAGTGATTAGCCGGAACAAAAAATAATAAATGGTATTTTGATATATGTACTGTGTAACATACAAATGCATTTAGTAAAAAGCGGTTATATTAATATTACAAACAGACACTCCAATTTTATTTATTTGTATAGAAAACATGTAATTTTAAAATGTAACATCTGCCGATATGGTCCCATCTTGAAGACGCACATGCCTATGAAAACACATACCATCTACAGAGTCATACCGTGAATAAAGTCGACATTTCAAAACAATAATATCGAGTTAAATGTTACTTACTATTGATACAGTTGGACCGAAGCCAAGATTTTTATGTACCAATGCATATTTACATATTTACGTCTGCTGATGTCATAGGCGATCTTGTAATTGGTAGAACATAACATATCTAGGTTTCTAATGTAATTTTGCAAATTAGATTATACTAGCTGTGCCCCGCGGTTGTTGTTACACCTTGTTCATCCCACGGGATCACCATGCTTACTCTAAATACTATTCCAGAGTGTAATCTATCTCTGTCCCAAAACTCTTCCAGATCTGTTCAGCCGTTTTTGCGTTTTGACGGTTCGAAGACATGTATATTTGCATAATCATATTTCTTTCTATTATTGGTCATTATAATACATAGGACATTGTTAAAAATGAGGTTTTTGTCGAGTTATCCTTATTCATTGCAGTGCTGTTATCCTGTATATTATCGAATATATATACGACGATAAATATTTCGGACATCTAACACACAATGCCATCTAGTGCCACGCTAAGCAGAGCTTTAATTATGGGTACTAGACAACTGATACATATTGTACATAGAAAACACCGAACTCCGAAACAAATGGAACCCTCAAGCACAGCAGTCTCATACACTACCACTGCGCCACCGAGGCAGTTTTTAGTTCGATCATGCTTATCTTGTATGATAATACAATCTGAGATCAAAGACCATATTTATTTTTGTATGTTTTGTACTTACATACGTACAATCATATTTCATATTAATATTACAAATGTGAATGTAAGTTTGTTACGCTTTCACGCGAAAACTTCTAAACCGATTATCATGAAACTTCTTGGAGGTATTAGAAGTAACATAGGATACTTTTTATTAAATGCGAGCGAAGATATATCATGTCAATTTCTAATATTATTAACTTTCATTATTGTACGTTATTTCAAATAGTTTTTGGCTTCGGTGGTTGGGGAAACCCTAAAATTGTTTTAGAATTAGTACCCAAGAGCTGGTATGCCGTACAAGACTAGCGACGGAAGTGTTACAGTCTTAAGTTTCGTATTACTAACACCGCACAACACGTAACCTAGCTTTTGCTAGTCATAGGCCTGTGAAGGAACGGATATCATGTCCCTCCAACACAAAGGGAGGATCCTCCGACCAGGCGTGGTGATCACGCCTGGCGGCCCATCAGTTGATGTTGGGATTTTGTACATATGATAATGATATGAAAATATACGATTCAGGATTGGTAGTTTCTTCGTGTTGTACGTTGCTCCGTAGTTCAGTGTCTCTGCAATAGATGGCGCTTTAGTATGTAGCGCTGTATGTGGAAGTCGCCACAGGCCTTTCCTTAGAGTGGAGGTTTACTGTACCCTTTTTTTTTCTCGTGCGGCAATTCCCTAGAATACCACCTGGTGGCATGTCGGACTCGAACCAACTAAAAACCACACGCCGTCTCGGGAACTAGAGACCAGGGAACCAGGTGCACCCTAGATCGGAAAACCCTGGAATTTTCCAGGTTTACCAGGGTATACCTTGGTCTGGTAGGATAGTTTCTTTTAAATTTTTCTTCTATTTGTAGTGCTGTTGTCTTGGAACACTCACGGAATGAATAGGGTTGGCGACTCTAATATTCTTAGTTCGTCACTGCATGGACCTAGCATAAGTTCGATTCCATAATAGAAACTATTCATTTACCAAACTCCTTAGTGCTACCATGACTTTACTTTATAGTTTAAGTTCATGCTCATCATGCATAGTAAAAGAGCCTCTCATTTACAAATGTTTTCTTTCAACCAGGTCCAGGTCCCGTATAGGAAGTCCTGCCTACAGCGCATGTTCCACAGACAGTTCGTTCGCTGAGCAGGCGTTGGCCGATACCAGTCTGCTGTTGGAGAAGAACCCAGACAGCGAACACCTTCCATCTAGATTGTACAAGATGGCTCGCGAGTATTGGAAGTAAGTAGTTGAATTTTATTTTATAGTACACATATATATTTTTTATTTAAAAACTTTATGCACAAATGTACTATAGGGGGAACAGGTGTAATGTTCCTCCGACACAAAGAGAGGATCGTCCGACCAGGCGAGGTGATCATGCCTGGCGGGCCACTGCCCAACAGTTGATGTTGGGATGTTGTATATATGATAATCGGCGCGAGAACTATTTATTGCGCGATTCAGGATTTGTAGTTACTCCGTGTAGTGCGTTACTTCGTACTTCATTGTATCTTCGGTAGATGGCGCTGTAGTAGGTTATCGTTGTGTTATATGTGGAAGTCGCCACATGTACAATGGTGGACTTAATGCCACAGGCATTCTCTACCAGTCTACCGTCGGGTGATGCGGAAATGAATTAGAAGGTGCACTACACTTCGATTACGGATTCTAGAATGGAGATTAAAAACTTAAAATTAAGAAGTAATCGAAAAAAAAACAGAAAAAATACTGTATATAATGGAATACGATAAATCTACACAACCATACAAAAATACATAAAAACATACACACATATAGTTATACTAAAATACATACATACTAGGGCATTTCCGCCAAATTGCACTTTTTGGCGGATTGAAAAAAAGTGTCAGATATTTGTTAAAAACAAGATGTAACGGATTACCACAGTCATTATAAATATTCTATTTTGTGTGTACACATTTTTTGTCAATTGGTTTCGTTGTTATTCATCATTTAAAAAACGGTAAAGACACAAAATCTCCGGTGAAGACAAAAAAAAAGTAAAATTTAATTTAATAACTCTAATTTAATAGAAAATCGACAAATAAGAAGTTTTCATTACTTTATTTACTTTTAAGATCTATAAAAATTAAGATAATGAACGAACGGTAAGGACATGCGTTATACGGTAATGACCGTTAACATTCAGTTCAGTTTTAATTAATATGTCATGGTCTCAGACAGACAACACATAAATTAAAATAAAAGAAAAGGCCGTGTAATCAACTCCTTTATTGTAAATAATTAGAAATAAAACTTTCATTAGTGATATCAGTCTCAAATGGTATAGAATCCTCTTTGTCACAGAAATCGTTTAATTTTTATAATTATGTAAAAACAAATAAATTTTCACATTTAAATACTAATTATGAACTCGTTTTGTTCAATACGAACATATTCCCAATTCAATACGTAAGTAAAAAACCGGTAAACAAAAATAATCAATTGTTCAAAATAAAACCAAAATACTTCAATTAATCATTTTTGTATTATGCATGATATTAATCACATTCTTTAAAATTTCGGACGATCAAGGTCATATAGGTTTATTAATGTGTGAAATCAATATTTTTAAAGTGAAAATTAAGTTTGGCATCAATACTTAGTTCAGGCAGGGCTGCATACTTCCCTCTTTCGTAACTTTGGCCATCCGAATCCATCTGGCACGTTTTTAAAACTGAAATTGATACATTATCACCATATATTCCAATAACACGACCTATCTGATGCTTTGTAGCTCTCTCAGTATTTTTAAATAAAACCCAATCGGCGGTCTTAATATTCAAAAATGCACCTCTCGAATTATAAAGCTGTTAAACATTTTGCTTAAATTTTCTAGACAACCTAGGCTATTTGCAGGCACCAAATCATCAAAATCAAGAAAAATAGACAGGCAAGATTTAAATGTTGATGGGGTACCTACTTAGTGTAACGGGATCAATATTGGATAGTTAAGTAAAAACAGTAATTGAGAATCATCAGGGGTGGTGGCAACCGTCAGACAAATAGGAATATTAGCGCACAAATTTATCGCATTACCTGCTGTAATGTTGTAACTTCAACCGTACCTGTCACATCAGGTACGCTAACGAACCCTAGATGTGCACCATGTTCGCAAGGAACATCCGCCTCGCAGATAAAACAACTGAATTTTCTAAATGTAAGATGTTGACCACTAAATACGAGTATATCCCATAAAACTTGATGCACATCAAGACTATCTTTAAAGGTTGGTAAACAAAGGGGTAAACTGTTTCATTTTGCAATAATGTAGGGATCATCTACAACCTCTATTTTTTATATTAGAGATGTTTTGCTTTAAAATATTATAAAAATCGCTGAAGTTACCAATAACTTGATCAAAGTTGACGAGCTTGTCAGCTTTGTTTTAAGGACTGTACCTACTTCATCTGTATCTCTTTTTTCATGGCCGGCCTCAATATAACTCCAAGATAACTTATTTAAAAATTCCATATAGGCTTTGTATATTTGTGTCATTATCCAAAATAATATTTTCGTTTCGATTTTGGCTACTTGGATAGTCAGTAAAAATATGTATCGAGTCGAAATTTGAGTTCATCTGGTAAATATAGTATAGGTTTAGGATGCACACTGCAGCAGCATCATGACGCACGTTAGCTCTAATAGAATAAAAGGATTTTGCGATCTTTTGAGCACTCCATTCCTCATAGAGATATAATATAGAAGTATGCAGGGCAACTTGACGGCGACTGTCGCCAAAATGCATAGATTGGACTTCTTCGTGATATTTAATCTCATAATTTTCTAATGTGGATAGTTGCTTCATTAATACGTAGCAAAACTTATGAGTTTTTATTTCTTTATACTGTTTCTCAATTGTAAAACAATGTTTCAGAAATCGTTTGGCATTATTTCTTCATTTGTCGATGAGATCTATAGGTTTCGCTTTTTCTTTTTTCTTCTTAGTTATGATTTTAACTTAAACAGGCTCCTTAACTTTCCACCAGTAACTGAATTCTACTATATTTTAGTTGTTGAACTCATTACAAATTGTTTATTTTTCTTGGCATCCTTCACACAATCTTAATAAACGGTTATCAGTTTTTGGTGAACAGCACAAAGAATTTATAAAGTCATACTCATTTTTTTCCTTTACAATTTTTGCCTTATGTAGAGCCTCAACCAATAACTTAATATTGACGTGAGTATGACATGAACATGTTTCCCAGTTATTCATTTTTGGAACAACTACCCAAAACGGTCAATATTTGCAAAAGGTTGTAGAGATTCTTTAAACTCATAATCAAGTATCTTTTTGTCTTCTTAATTCCTTGTCTCGTTATGACTTCCTTTTTCCCTGCTGCTTGTCTGCTACTAGTGTCTTCTTCATAAAATCTGTGAATCTCTTTAAAAATAGTAAAAATCGTAATAAATCGAAAGCAAACTTGGCTGTATGAAGTCATTACCGTAACCTGAATGTCCTTACCGTATCTTCCAAATTTACACGGTAAAGACAGAAGGGGTAAGGACATTTTGAATATTTTCCAACATTAGGTGCTTTAATTACAACTGGACAGTTTCTAATCATCATGCGCGGATTAATTGCACCTTTTTACATAATTTCACATAGCAAATAACAAAATAAAGAACTTAATTACTTGTATAATTAGGTTTTTGATGGTAAGGACAATTTTTATGTTTTCGTGGAAGAACACATGCCACACCGGTAATTAGAGACACAGCTAAAATTCACAGTGGTTCTCAGCACACTGACAGCATACGCTTACCGAAACGTCACTCAAAATGGAGGACGGGTGCGTTCAAAAGACACAAACTAACATTTGGTGGTGAATTTGGTAAGGACTAATTTTTGATATCCCTTTATGTTACAATAAAAAGAACATATATGTACATGATATAATAAACTTATTTTGAAACTGTATATAGTCAGGGGTCCCACGAATCTAGAAATGTCACTTTGAAGACAATTGGACACTAAATATGGAATTAAATCATTAAATAACGCCGAAAATGCAGTTTGTTACATCGCATTTACAACATTTACAACTGGAAAATATTTTTTTTCGGATATGCCTTACCTTTATGGCCCCTTATAGTTAAAGTACTCATTAGATAGATAATTATTTAAGGTAAATAAATTTTAAATCCATCAAAATTGCGAGAAAATAAGATGATAGGTAGCTGTTACTGGTTTTTTTGCTATTGGCGGAAATGCCCACTAATATATAATAAATATCAATTTTGTGATGATTCCGCCATTTATCGGATTTATCCCTCCCACATACCTACTACATTTCTTTTTTTGTAACTTACTCCTGTAGGTACACAAGGAACAACAGTAGTGACCCACGAACACATCGAATTACGACATTTGTTCGTTAATTCTCGACCTAAAATGTATCTGAAATATATAAATGTCATTTTAAACCTACACAATAGACTAAATAACCTAGGATACTTGTACTTAGCGAGCTTCATCACTATTGGGGCAAATTGGCTTAGCTGATTATCAAATGGCGTCGAGGGTAATAAGAACACTGTCAACCAATATTCGGATAAAATACAAATTAATATTACGGTATAATTTTCCTTATTAT
Source organism: Spilarctia lutea (assembly GCA_916048165.1). Classification (NCBI taxonomy): domain Eukaryota; kingdom Metazoa; phylum Arthropoda; class Insecta; order Lepidoptera; family Erebidae; genus Spilarctia; species Spilarctia lutea. The sequence goes on from OU696479.1 coordinate 16,630,504, forward strand.
TCATTAGTTGAACCCCGCGGTGCTACCCGCGGTAAGTCAATAACCGCGGGCAACACCGCGAGGTGAAGCTAGTATCTTTATAAATTGTAGCCTATGTGTTATATATTATTGTAAAGTTTCATCAAAATCCATTTAATAGTTTTTGCTTGAAAGAGCGACAAGCTTACTCACTTACATAGGCTCACAAACTTTCGCGTTTATAATATTAGTAGGATATACGTTATTTAACTTTGACCAACTGTTCTGTGTTATTTTCAGATTTCAGAAACGTTGGATAAGTTAATAATATATATAATACTAGCTGTCCCGGCAAACGTTGCTTTGCCATAAAAGGGAATATAAAAAAATAGGGGTTGATCGTAGAGGGTTGAAAATCTAGGGTTGTATGTATTTTCTAATGCTGCATCATAAAAAAATAGAAATTAAAAATTTTGTCAAAAAAATAAAAAAATAAATTTAGGGGTGGACTACCCCTAACATTTAGGGGGATGAAAAATAGATAAGAACCGATTCTAATAGATACCGGATAATCACAAAAAAAATCATCAAAATCGGTCAAGCCGTTTCGGAGGAGTTCGATTACGCACCAACACGACACGAGAATTTTATATAATAGATAATAATAATTTCTTTATTGTTTCAATGTATACAGGTATGTATACAGGATCCCTAGATCCCACACTAGGATTCCCTGTGTCGTGGGATCTATAATGTATATGAATCAGGGTGTTACATTTATTGCTTAATCTAAACTGACATTATAAAGCTGAAGATTTTCGTTGTTTGTTTGAACACGCTAATCTCAGGAACCGCTGGTCCGATTTGAAAAATTCTTTCATTGTTGGATAGTCCATTCATCGCGGAAGGCTATAGGTATATATCAACACGCTAATACTAGGAGCACCAATCAAGAATTTTTCAAAAACGGGGGAATTTTTTTAGGCTACCGGCAATAGAAGATGCAATCGAAGTTGCGTGGGTCAGCTAGTACCAACATAAAGTAAAATATTATGCGACATTATGTTTTTTCATAACTTTAGCTAACAGGTGCAGAATATATTATGTAGGTTGCAATATTGAAACAATGTCAGCACTTCCCCGACTAACGCTGGCTTATAAAGATAAGCTTAATTAATTTAAAAGGTTTTGGAGTGGAGAACGTGCTGTTAATTAACTTGCTATCAATGCCTACGTGTTGTTCGTTTGTTTGAAAATGTGTATAATAATAAATCGTTTATTAATTCTCTCTCACACAGAATAGTTAACAAAATCAGATCACAAATTTAGTATTATAATTTTTTGACATATAATGTCATAACAGTAATAGTACAAAGTTTATTATTAATGTTAAAGCGATATTATTAAAAAAATATCGTAGCTAGTATAGTAGTAGTAAGTAACCCTAGGTATCCGAAATTGGACCATACAATAATATAGACAGAACAGCTTTGGTACGCGCAAGCAGAAATTTTAATGATTTATGTAAACTGCATGATATTTATCCCTTTTTGATTGGTGTGTCCTCGGCAAGAAGGCGTCTAGGCCTTAGTTTTTTTGAGCCGACATAGTGTTTTCTAAATTTGCGTTTAAGCTATTATTTATTGCGTGTTTGGCGCTTACGTGTTGTGTGAGATTTTACTTTTTAATTTAGGTTTTGTTTCTCAAAATTTTTTAGTCTATATTAGTCTAAAACTAGAAGTGAAACTGCTTTGGTTTACTAATATATCTAGCTGTCAGTTTTCCATGAATAAATAAATAAATAAATATACATATCACTCATCTACCCGTGAGAACGTTGATCATGAGCTATAGCTAATCGATAACCAGGGAAACTACGAGATCAATTTTAGTCATTAGCCGTATACAGATGTTATACCTTATTATTTATGCCGATATCCTTACGGTACCAGAATCCTTCAGGCATATACTACAAAGTAAGGACACAAAAGTAACTGTATACAGAAAAATATCATTATACCTGCAGTTTGATAAGGTACACTAGATAGGTAATGAAATGAATTACGTGGACTAGCACTATTTTCCACACAACGTAGGCCAGAGCAGACCAAAGTTGCTCCCCATACCCTTTTAAATTCGACGATTCGTAATAAACATGAATTTAGAATATAGAATAGAATAGAATATACTTTATTTTACATCAATTACTTAACTTAAAATTCAAGAAGATGTGTACAATGGGCGGCCTTATTGCCAAAAGCAATCTCTGCCAGGCAACCTTTGGATGGAAAAATTTATCGGAGAAAGAAATGAACGGAATAAAGAGTAGTGTAGGTGTTTTAAAGTTATGGTGATGATGTTTAATCTATACAAATAAATAAAATCGGAGTGTCTGTTTGTAATATTAAAATAACCGCTTTCTACTACATGCATATGAATGTATATACGGTACACATACCATATGATATATTTTTAAAATTTTTGTCTGGCCGTCTGTCTGTTCGTTTGTTTGTTCCGGCTAATCTCAGGAACCAATGGTCCGATTTTAAAATTCTTTCGGTGTTGGATAGTCCATTTATCGATTATATATCATCACGCTACTACTAATAGGAGCGTAGCACCAATGAAGAATGTTTCAAAAACGAGGGAAAATTTTCACGCCACGGGCAATATAAGACGCAAACGAGGTTGCGTGGGTCAGCTAGTAATAACATATAAACATAAACATACACATATATGCATGCACACACAATTTAGTTTAATTATAATGTGATCTGTAACTTACATATCACATTACATTTAAAAAAATATGCATAAACCTATATGTTATCGTTTCTAAACGGTATAAAACGGTTAGATAAAAAATCGAATGTGACCGGTATGTTTTTTAAATAATTGTGGGTACAATGAAGTATTTAAAATTACAACTGTCAATCACATATTACAATGAACAGCCGGCTGAAATAATTACACTTTGTTTTGTTATTTTAATTATATTTTTTTGTAAGACGATTTATTTATTAATTATTTTAAACATGACTAATGTACTGACATTCACTGAAGTGCAAACTTTAGAAGGAGAACTTACAATGGGGTATGTTTTTTTTTTGTTGTTTTGTATATTGCAATTTGGTCTTTACTGACCTTCCGTTGACTTCAAATCTTTTGTTTTTCAATTATCTGAATACGAGATTAATTTCCTTTAGAACTCAAATGTCTTTTTGTTCGAACTTTTTCAATGTCAATCCTTTTTAAGATATTGTGCTTCAACCGAAGCCACACTTATTTATCCGTTTTTAATAACCTTATTCTTGTTAAAACTAGATATACTTTCATTAATTTGCAGGATCAATTATTTTATTTTACAAATTTTAGTTGTCACCAAAAAGAACAAATAAATACTTTTATTAGGAAAATTCAGACCGTTTTCATTAACGTATCTCTAGTTTGAGATGGGTTAGAAAACGACCATAAATAGATACATATTGTAGTATAGGTTATAGCTATTTAATAACGCTTAAGTTTAGAAAACACCATACTAAACCTATAAAGCCGTGCATCGATGAGCAACTTGACTATAAAACAAACATTCCATATTAACGATTTCCGCGTCTTCAGAACAATCTTTTATCTTTATAAGTGGCGTGTCCTACAAATGACAAACAGACAAACAAACCACACTAGGGCTACGGTCATAAAATTAGATATTATGTTCTATATTTGCACGGCGGGTATCGCGTCTTGCAAATGCCAACTATCGCAGAACGCATTGCTCGACTCAGTAGAACTGTAATCTTAGAAAATATAATACACGTACATTTAGTAGCTAAATTAATTAATAAGATCTAGTGATTTGACTGTGGAATATTAAATATGGTAAGTTGGTTCGTGTACGCTACCAAAACTCATTAACTCTATTTAAATTCTCACAGGATATGCAGGATGCATTATGCATGCTTTCAAAGTGTGGTTTTGCCTATATTTCGCATTACTTTTGCTCCTCATCTATACAAACTATACAATAAAAAAAAAGCTTTTTACTAAATGCATATGCCTACAAGTATAAAATGTACGGTACGTACATCAAAAATCTATTTTTAATTTTTTTGCCTGTTTCTGCCGACTAATTTATGGAATGACTGAACCGATTTTGACGAAACTTTCTATGATATAAGGAGTAAGTTAAGCTACTTTAATTTAACACTAACTTCGCACCGCGGCGCTATCTACGTTAGTTATTGTTAAACAACAACAACGGCTGGTAACACCGCATCGCTTAGCTAGTTTCTTATAATACAAACACAATGTGAAGCAGCGAAGCGTGGCTTGATATAGCTAGGTAAATGTTTGTTTGAATTATTTAATTACTTCATTATAATGTGTCTTATTATGTCATATGAATGTAATAAAAGACACCTTACTTGCGCTGTTGTGAATAATCCATAAAATTAAAAATGATCTATTAGATGTTTTACTTTTATTCTGCTACAGTTCATTTACACAATAAGAATTGTCTTCTATTCATTTAAACACATTTATTCTTTATTTAATTAATTACAGTATAATTTTAATTTTCGTTACAGATACTAATTTTGAGTAAGCAAGGTTTTAAATTTGTAGAATTTGCTTTTACCCAGAGCTGGCAAGACCGCGGAGCTCAGTTGTCTAAATAAAAGTAGCCTAAGTTACTTCTTATATCATCAGCTGAATCTACCAGTGAAAGTCTCATCCAAATCGGTCCAGCCATTCCAGAGATTGGCCGGCACAAATAGATTTTTTTTTATCTTTGTAAGCGCTCTACTGCGGTACGTGCTGTGGGTTCAAATCCCACATGGGGCAACGCTTTGAGTGATCCAAAAATGTTCTTCTTATCCGTTTCATGTACGTTTGTAAAGTCCCCCAGACACAGGATGTATATTTCTGAAGCGGAAGTTGTCTTTTAAAAAAAAAGATATCAACAAAGTTGTTAGTGTTAACTTTGGACAGGCCAAATGCTTTATTGTTGGCTGCTAAGTAATTGGTTTACTTCTAATGTGTACTTAGTTTATAAACAGCTATTAGCCCAACGGCTGTTATATCTTATCTCGTACAATATTCCCACGATTGGTGCTCGTGGGAATGCGAAACATGATAGATTAGGAACACATCATTTATTTCTAAATGTGATAGTGATAGATTCATTTACAAAAGAGCTTGTTTAAGAACTTTATACTTCTTTTTACGAAAATTATGCGAGCGGAGGCGTATGAAATTTGGCATGGTTAAAGTTTATAAATAATTAAATATATCGGACATCTACACACTAGTTCCAAGCTAAGCAGAGCTTGTGTTATGGGTACTAGACAAGTGATATGAATACATATACACTTTTTTTGTTGTAAATACATACATATTATACAAAGAAAACACCCAAGCTTCGAAACAAATATTTGTAGATCACACAAATACTTGGTCTTACCCAGGATTTGAACCCGAGACCTCAAGCACAGTAGTCGCATTCACTACCACTGCGCCACCGAGGCTGTTATGTGGATGAGATGTGAGAAAGATAAAAAAAAGTTGTAGGCTTGGGCGACCCTAGTCTTGTATTAAAACCTAATTACACCAAATGATGTACATAATATTTCTAGGATATAACAATTGACAACATTTTTAATCGACTCCAAAAAAGGAGGAGGTTCTCATTTCGACTGTTTTTTTTAATATTATGATGATCCTTTTTTTATTTGAAAGCTGGTTTCTTTCAAAGAAAAAAAACCGACTTCAAGAATTTTGGTCCAGTTCTTAAAGTCGTTTCTTTTTGTTGTTAAAGTTTGTTATTATTACTTTACTGTTACTTTATTAACCCAGCACACAACGGGACTAGGCATAAGTTTTGAATGTAAATGTATCATTGTATTGAACCACTACAAATTAAACTATCATAGTATCTACTCTTGTAACATGACAAATTAATCCATAGTTAGTCTTGACCTCGACTTTCTACAACCTCTCATCTCTTTCCAGCAAATACCCAAAGACGGACTACACATACTCACCGATGTCGAAAGATCGTGTAGAACTGGCACCTGGTCAAGTAGCCATGCCGAACATGTCGCGACGCTCGCTGTCACAGTTCCGCATCCAGGGTCCAAACACCAGCATGGACGAGGTCGACCGAGAACTGTATACTACTAAATCCTGGTCCACTAGCACGCTACGGAAGCGATATACAGTAAGTGTCGACCATTAAATTTCTTTACTTATCCTCTTTAATCATCATCATCGACAGCCTCTATCAGTTCACTGCTGGATATATTGGCTCTCTTTAAGATGAATGATTTGACCTACTGTACCATGCCGTGTCTCTAGACGTACCGATGGTCGGTGGAGCCGAAATGTGCTTGAATGGAGACCGCGATTAGGCAAACGTAGTGCAGGGCGCCCTGCGGCACGATGGATTGACGACCTAAAAAGAGTGGCTGGCAGCGGATGGATGCGAACTGCCCAGGACCGGGATGGTTGGCGCTCCTTGGGGGAGACCTACGTTCAGCAGTGGACGGCAAATGGTTGAAATGACCATGCTGTTCAGGCAGCTTTATATGAGAACTAGCTGACCTTCGCAACCTCGTTTGCGTCTACTATTGCCCGTAGCGTAATAATTTTCCCCCGTTTATTGAACATTCTTCATTGGGGCTCCGCTCTTATTGATCTTAGCGTGATGATATATAGCCTATAGCCTTCCTCGATAAATGGACTATCCAACACTGAAATAATTTTTCGAAAAATCGGACCAGCGGTTCCTAAAATTAGGGCGTTCGAACAAGGGGCCAAGTCGTAAGCCAAGAAATGTGGGTAAATAATTTGTAGGTAAATTCATAGTCAAATAATGAACAGAGTGAAACATAAGTATTACATATTTTTTTAGTCACGTACTTTTATAGTGTTAAAGACGTGCAATCTGATTGTAATTTATAAGAAACAAACGGATTCATTTTCGCATATTACCTATATTAATGCAATTTCTTTAGACATTGTTCTTTTGAAAAGTGGAAACACTTCAGTCACTCACATATATTTAAAAAAAATGGCTTCACTTTCTTATTATATGTGCATTATCTACCTATTTTATTTGATCTGAGGGTAAAATAAAAAGCTTTTTTAATTTCGTTTCCACAGTCAATAGAAAGTTCAGATGATGAGAGTCAATACATTCACAACGGACCCCATCACATGGCGGAACAGCGGTGGTGGATCACAAGACTACTCATCTCAATAGTCACTACCATCACGACGACTACGAGCAACGCCTACAGGAAAGTTGTTGGACCGTCGCACCGGTACCCTTATACTGATCGAAGACCTGCTAAAGGTAAAAATACCTATAATAATACTAGCTCAACGCCGCGACTCCGTCCGCATGTATGACGGTTATAGCGGTTTAAATATCCCATGTCGTTCCTCAAGAATTGAGGTATCTCCATGCCAATTATAATTAAAACTAGCTGAGCCTGCGATGTAACCCGCGGTAGATAGTCTAAGAAAACTAGCCTAAGTTACGCCTTACATCATCAGCTATCTGGCAGTGAAAGTCGGTCCAGCCGTTCCAGAGATTAGCCGAAACAGACAGACAAACAGACAAAAACGGAAAAAATGTTTTTTTATGAAGTACTGTACCTATATAAATTTTATATGTATTGAAAAGCTGTTAATTTTAATTTATTTTTTATTTTAAAAGCGTAACAGATAGTGTTACTCTTGCGTTTATCACATTAGGAAGGATTATAAAGCTGAAAAGTATGTTGACTTGTACGCACCAATGTCGGACACCACTGGTTCGCATGGACAAAATATACGAGTATTAGTGTTGTACAGCCCATTTGTCAAGGAAAGCTTATGTCTATATAACATCACGCCACTATCTATAAGAGCCGAGCATGAAGTCGAAACGTTTTGATTTAAATTGAATGTGTTTCATTCTAGCGAGCTTGCTGTCGCGGTCTGCGTCAATTGCGGCGGCGCCATTCACGCTGCTATACACACTCATCAAGACCATTATTACCACCACTGTCACTACTGTAACCGAAACTGTAAGTAATTCATTCTTTATTTATAAAAATGGACGAACGAATTTAACCTATTGTAAGACACTGCAGGAACAACTCCACTATGACCCAATATCGGTGCAATTCGGTTTAAACATATTTTATAGTCCATTCGTTTAAATAGTTTCTGTGCAACCCGCACACAATTGTGTTTATTTTTGTGAGATACCAATATATTAATTCATACAACGGCAAAAATTGACAAATCATGCATGCTTGAGGGTGTTAACCGCAGGCGGGCTATTTGATTTTATGGTGGTGACCATATCTAAGCGAATGGACTATAACCACAACATGGACTTTGATAATTTCGTTAGGTAGTAGAACCACGCTGATTTCAGTATGAACGAGCCAACTCGACCGGGACGGTATTATCCTTACACAGAAGACTAACCTAAGGTGACAGCACTCGTGCTGTCGTATTTCGTTGGTGAGTGCGAGTCCGGAGGCCCAATGATGCAGAAGAATCACTAGGCCGCCATAATGTGGTTCACCATGCTGAATTCTTGCATTCGCAATGAGCATGGTGATCACCACTCTTGGATTCTGCTTATGCTCTCCATCAAGTCAGCCCATCCATAAAAATTTGCCACAAACGACACCTAGATTCAGAACAACAATTTGTAGTACACACAAACCACCTAACACCCGTGTAGGGTGACAGTTTAAACCGTTTGTCTGCACGATGCACACCATACATGCAGACAAAATAGTTGTTCATAAAATAGTGACTCATTTCTTTTGTTTAATCCATCGCAGGTAACATCAAACCACATAGATCAAAACGAGAAATACGCAGCACGACATCGGGAGCAAGCCGTTGTCAAACGTCGTTGGTGGCCATGGTTCCTTCTGCTGCTGTTGCCGGCCGTCGCATATGGATGTAAGTATTCTTATTGCTTTATAATCAACTGACCTGTTAGTCTAGTCGCTAGACAAACAGGTCGGTCAGTCGGTCGTTAGGAACTAGAGTGCTTAGGAGCTCCTAAGACAAAGATCGTGGGTTATTCATTATAAATATTTTGAACTGGTACAAAATTACACTATAAATGAGTCGAATTGAACTAAATTATGGATTTTCATTCAGCATTAAGTTGATTTATAATTAAACCACGATTTCACTACATCGTCCTACTAATGTATAAGGTACCTTATTAATATAAAGTTTTGGAAATAGGATATACAATAATTTGGCCTACACATAGCAGCAATTTCTAAAAGTGTATAAATAGGTAAACATGCCAATTCCTTACAGCTCACTACACATACGAAAACTGGGATCGTGTCGCTATGCCAAACTTTACCGATTTCCGCTTAGATTTATCCGAGTTCGCTACAGCTGTACCGAAGATTTCTCTTCCTAACATCACACTGGACATGTTTCCGAAGATCAACATGCCAGACATTAATATAACACTGCCCAACATAAGCGAGAACCTTCCAGAAGTTACGAAAACTTACAAAGAGTATAAGCATATAGTCCAAAACAGGGTTGCAGATGCTTCTGATTATATGAAGGTGGTGGCCGAAAGCTGTTTTGAGGAGATCCAACGGTTTTGGCGAGGAGTATTGGGATGATTAACAATTTATATTGAACCCCTATACTTATCACTGAAAGAAAAAAATTATTAGATATTTTGTACATGGTTTTATTTACGTGTGAACTTGTTAATAGTTTTTCTACTACAAATGGATTGATATGATTATGGAATCAAGCGGCGACTTTTAAAGCTAAGAATCCTTCCATATCTAATTGGCTCAATGTAAATTATTAATGATAATGAAACTTAGATTGCAATAATATCAATTTATTCAAATCATTCATATTTTCATAATATCATATCAAATATATTATAATTTATTTTTAAAAATCGTTGGTTCACCTGCTTGTTTAGCATTTTTATTTGTTTGGTTTCTTGCATTATAAAATAATCTATGATATGACAACGTGTTGAAAACCTAAACGAGAAAAGATACAGATAGGTATAAAATTTTTAATGATTTATTAGTCCTCTTTCTATTGAGCTTTTGTTCTATCATAGATTGTCCAACCGCTCACTATATAATTACGAATTGATTATTTTGTACTTCATTGATAAGTATAGGGTGTATACGATAATATAAGCCACCACATACATCCAGTTTCATATTTTTAGTCTTCACATTACCTTAAATAGGACTTAAAATATGAAACAAACCTGTGATTTTATTTTTAAATGCAATATATACCTAGTTACATAATGTCAGTTCGTTTCTATAAACATGTCACATGTAATCATCTTTATATACGAATTAGTCAATTCTCACATCGGCAGTAAGTCGGTAAACAGATGTTAAACCGAACTAGATACCACTACAATAATTTCTTCAAAGGGCTTCAACATGTAACACGTATACGCAGTAGTATACGTATACGCTCGTCGAGCGTCTACGCGTAACAAACAGATGCGAGAAGGCACTCTAAATACTAATGATGTATCAAATCGTTTAAAAAGTACCTACGAATACTGATATTAAAGTTCAGATACGCCAATACAAATTTGAATACGGAATTATACAGATTCAAGTCTATCCTACTCATCGTTGCATGTCGGCATTCGCAATGAGTATGGTAACCACAACCCTTTGATTCTACTAAGGCTTTTCATCAGACAAAGTGGAGTCACTTTCGCAGGCTCATATATCCTAAAAAAAACGACTTGATAAAACTTACTGCCGTTAATTTGAGAATAGTCTTACATTTAAAGAAAGTACTTAATTGATGATTTTAGCTACAATATGAGATGCTCAATATTTTATATTCTCCATAATTTATTATTGTGTAACTAGGGTAACCAGTTTATTTATTATATTTAATAATGATTATTTGTGTGATTTGTTCAAGATTTCACCGAGGTTGTGTTTTTTTTTTATGCGTAAAGCAGATATGTATTTACATATTTAAGTCTTAAAATGGCAAGCACAAATGATAACAAGTATAGACAGCGTAAAAGTAATGGTCGAACGGATCATCCATTTGTTTAGATATTGCAAACACTTTTCTGTCTACTGAATCCAGCTGAGACACGAGCTAACAACAAACATATTCGAAAAGGACTGCCAATTGTAAAATTCTTAATTAAATAAGAGCGAATGATGAAAAAGAAATGGCAGTCGTGCATGCATGCTTTTATCATATGTGCGTGTCTAAAATATTTAATGATATATGATTAATTAATTATTATTATAATACGTTTGCAAATATATTTTTCATATTGATTTAATAATGCTAAATCTACTGAATGCGTTACTAATAAACCGTTATAAAGAGGAATAATTTTTATTTATATTAAGTACTTGTTTTCATTCCGCAATATATTTTATTTTTAAAAGCTTCAATACTCTTGTGTAAATTCTAATACATTGTGTTGGATACAGTTTGGGATTTGATCAGATATTATTTACATATAATAATAAGTTTAATAATAATAAGTTTATTTATTCACTCTTTCTTAAAGCTAATACAAAAAATACTAGCGATTGTTAAAATCCTTACCTTTATAGGCTAACGTCGGCAGCCATAATAGTATGCCAGCGCCTTCCACTCTAGGAACTCATAAATTGGGGCTTCTTCATATTCTACAATATAATTATCGCCACTAAATGATTCGATCTTTGCACATTTTTAAAAGTAAACTAGAAACCAAAACAACAATAAAATAAATAATTATTATTAAATATTACTATAGTATAATGTGATAGTATAATTATATAAATCGCATGCAAGCATCGATAATATTGATAATTGGTAGACCCGATCATTCTGCTATTATTTATGTTATAGAACAAAATAAAATGATGTAAGTTTGCTCTTACTCGGTGATGTGTACACGCAATATCTAAAATACTGTACATCAGTTACCTAGTGTGGTAACTCTAATGGTGGGTTACCAACTAAAAAAATGAAATGAAAACATTACTCTAGGTTCTAAAGGTGTCTAAAATATGAGTGCTTAAAATAAAAGTTTTTTGTAACTTTATCCCCAGTTAAAAACACTTATTTAACATCCTGTACTTCAATATTAAATCCCATATTGTATCTACAGTATACATATACAGAATGAGTCAATCTTTTCCTGTGATTAATTAATTAGTTTCATAGAGCACAACTTTTTTTTCTCTATAATATCAAAGTTTTATTTTTTAATCTTGGCAATAATTTTACGTTTCTAACTGCAAGTTAGTTATGTGAAATAATTTATTTAATTCATGTTTATTTATTTAGTTATTTTCTATATTTTAAGTATAGAAAATAACTTGATCATATTATTTATTTAAACAATTTATCGTGATCACTTGATGTACCTTATTTGTCATGACGTGGCCATATTGGGATTTAATTTTATTTAATATACTTTTAAGTTTATTGAATTGTTTGGTACAAATTATTTTAACATTGAATGTGTTAACATATTTTAATGTTTAAATTGGTTAAATTAAAAAGACTAACCCTAGTCATATATTTTGTATCCTCCGCCCGTATTGGCAACTGAGAATCGCGTTGCAAGTTGCTAAAGCAGACAAAATTATAGATTTTTCGTTTTTTGTAACTGTAACCTAATTCATATTAGTTTAATAGTCGGGTTTTGTTGCTTTTGAATGAGATATTGTTTAATATTTCTTTATATGCTTTAAATTTTGTTATATTTTGGTTCTGATGTAAGAACAGCCTAAGTTACTTGACAGTGAAAGTTTTATCAAATTCAGACACAGAGAGACAGACAAATTAAAAAAAAATAATACGGTATATTAATATTTGAAATGACAATGACAGGCACTTCAATTTCATTTGTTTCTATAGATTTCTTAGTAGGTAACTAGTTAATATGGAGTCTAGTTAAGAAGAAGAAAAATCTATCTTTGACAACTGTTTGAGTGTAAACATATTTCTTTTTCCTTTGGCACCCGTGTTGCGAATCTCATTTGTCAATTCGGCATGGAGTTTTGTTTTTATAGCAGCTATAAAAAAAATAGAATTAAATTAATATTTGAGAATGGAAATTTTACACATATTTCGTATATGGCCAGTATTAATACTGTATTTGGTATTCAAAAGCTTTAATGTGTAATTTAATTTGAAATTTATTTTGAAATTTAATTTGAATTGCCTGAAAAATTAACTGTTTGCTGCTCTTTATGCGTATTTTGAGTTTTAACGAAGTTTCATTTATTTATTATTTAAATATACCTACTACTTGCTAAACGTGCTAACTGAATTAAGACTTTTGCATTCTGACTAAAGAAAACCGTTCATGTTTTTACCCGATTACGGCGAAACCAGGAATGTAATATTTTTGATAGTGTTTGTATGTATGTTCCACCGTAGCGCCTAAACTACTGAACCGATTTTAATGAATGAGGTATAAATAGATTCGTATTAATGGCCCGGGTAACATAGACTATATAAGATTTATCAAACGATTTTACGTATTCCAGTTATAGTTTTTTTTCGTGTTGCCATATGTATTTATTACATATAAACATTTGTCTATGCTTTGAATTGTATTTCAATGGATATATACATATGTATACAACTAACTTGGTCCCACTAGTGATCAAATATCAAGCACAATATTTATTCGTCACAAACGCTTTTCTTTACAATATTGTCAGAATAGTGATTTAATATGATGGGAACTATTTTAAACTTAGAATTAAGCAAAAACATTAATTATTGAACTTAACGGTGTATTATGTAATATGTTGTGTTCATCTAATTGGATTATTTTTGATTTAATAATAATATTTCATAAACAATATGTCGCTTTTTATTATTATCTTTTAATAAAACCTTATACTAACATCTTTGTTCCATAAAATTGAGTTCCTGTCAGTACATTTATAGATGGAATTCGAACCCGTAACCTGACGATTTCATTACCTATCCCTTAACCACTAATGTACTGTTCATTTCATTCCCACATAATTCTTCCCTACACCTTTGTAAACACGGGGAAGGATAGAGCCCTATACACCTATAAGAAAGTGGACATTGGACGCTACACTTTTAGGTGAGTTGACTACATATAATATTAAACTAATTATAGTACTCTGTCCTTCCCTGAAACTCTCTCTACTAAACCCCTAAAGAATGTGTGGGAAGGACAGAGAGAAAGACCTTGAAACTAATAAGGAATTTTACTTTCAGATTATAACTACGCAGACCTAATAGTACCGCAACAGACAATCATCACAGACACATACAAACCACCTGTTATAATCCAAGATTCAGATTTAACGAAACGAATCGCAGCATTAGAACAATGGGCGTTAGATGTTGACACTAGATTGAAATACTTCGACCAAAAGCTATCAAGATTAGACAACTTTGAGACCCAAATTGAACAGTATTCGCTCAATCATTTACAAAACAATTTGATCAAAGTCTTCAATGCGAACGACAATGCTGGTCTGGTAGCTGAAAAACTAAAGCAGTATTTTGATAAAGAGTATATTTCTAAAGAACAAATGGATGCCATAAGTTTGGAGATCGAGGATCGTGTTGCCAGGACATGGAAACAAGGTATGGACGAAGACAAAGTTCGCCAGTTGATCCAGGAATACGTGTCGGTATTTGAGAGGAGACAGTTGGAGATAATAAGAGAAAGAGTGATGGAATACACAAAGGAGATCGAAGTTAGGACAGAGCACACAGGAATGGATTTGGACATTGAAGCTATTAAAAGAGTTGTCTCAGGAATGCTGGATGTGTATGATGCTGACAAAACTGGTTTAGTTGACTACGCATTGGAGTCTGCAGGTATGTTCTTATTCGGCATGTATTTGACTAGCTGACCCACGCAACCTCGTTTGCTTCTTATATTGCCCGTATCGTGAAAATTTTCCCCCGTTTTTGAAACATTCTTCATTGGCTCCTATTAGTAGTAGCGGGATGGTATATAGCCTATAGCCTACCTCGATAAATAGATTATCCAACACTGCAAGAGTTTTTCAAATAGGACCAGCGGTTCCTGACATTAACTGAAACAAACAAACTCTTCAGCTTTATTATTAGTATAGATATTAATCTCCATTTTTCGTTTAAAAAAAATTATCGATGTCGTATGCGACTTTTGTGTAATTGAAGGCCCCTTGGTGGTGCAGTGGTAGCGTATGCGACTGCTGTGCCTGAGGTCTTGGGTTCGATTACCGGGTCGTACCAAACGTTTGTATGATCTACAAATATTTGTTTCGAAGTTGGGTGTTTTCTATGTATTTACAAAAAAATGTATATATATATATCAGTGGTCATTCATAACATAAGCTCTTAGCTTGGGACTACATGGCGTTGTGTGTCAGATGGTCGAAAAAAAAAAATATTATTTGGAATATTTGTGTTCCAAGTTTTTTAATCTCACAGAGCCTCTCAAATTTAGAAATCATCTGTAATTGGGTCTAATTTAAATAAAGGATAGTTTTAATCTAACCTAGACATTTGTTATTAATAATTAATTGTTATACAACAATAATCTATACTAATACTATAAAGCTGAAGAGTTTGTTTGTTTGTTTGAACGCGCTAATATCAGGAACCGCTGGTCTGATATAGGCTATACGAGTATATCATCTCGCTTAAACTAACAGGAGCGGAGCACCAATGTAGAATGTATCAAAAACGGGGGAAAAATTTCACGCTACGGGCAGTATAAGACGCAAACGAGGTTGCGTGGGTCAGCTAGTAACATATATTAACTGCCTGCCATATTAAACTGCCTCGGTGGCGCAGTGGTAGTGAATGCGACTGCTGTGCTTGAGGTCTCGGGTTCAAATCCTGGGTCGGACCAAATGTTTGTGTAATCTACAAATATTTGTTTCGGAGTTTGGGTGTTTTCTATGTATAATATGTATGTATTTACAAAAAAAAAGTATATATGTATTCATATCAGTTGTCTAGTACCCATAACACAAGCTCTGCTTAGCTTGGGACTAGATGGCGTTGTGTTAGATGTCCGAAATATTTATATTTATATTACAAAACAATATTGTGAAAAATGTTGCAGACAAAGTGATTATTCATTTTGAGCGAATTCGTTAGTAATAATATAAATATCTCAACTAAATCTACAAACACAGAGCAACAAACATATATATAGCACATTTTATTACATTTTAAACGTTTTTTTTCTTTTTCTCTGGGACCAGTATGTATGCACACATTGCTTTTACTCCTTGATGTGTAAGTGATTGCAACCTTATATGCTATGGACTAATTTTTATTATTTTATTAGACAAAAAATTTATTTTCCTAGCTTTAATATCTTATTAGACCGCTTTCTAGCCTTTGTGTTTTGGTTGCCTTAACTTGCACATAGAACAATTTGCACATAGAACAATTGACAACAGTATTGTTGTCAAAAACAAACAAGCTTTGTATGAATTATCTGAAAAGATGGTGCACATGAGTTTCTCACCAGCTCTTCTCATGAATGCAATACCCATCGGAGCTGGTACTTGGATTGATTTCAATTTAAACCTTTGAGTTGAATCGAAATCAATCTAAGCTCCGGTAATTCAAATCATCTCAGTGCATTTAGTATTAGGAGTTTTGTTTTATGTTTTTATGTTTGTATTTTTGACGTGTTCAAGTGCCTTTTGGGGCCTATGGAAATAAATGATTTGAGTTTGAGAGTTTGAGTTTGAGCAGGGCGTTACTTGCATAATACCCGCATCATAGCCGTTTATAAACAAACCAACAGCTGCGTACAGGCCTTTTGGTCTAAGAAAAAATATTTATTGTTCTCTAAAAACCTTGAAAAAAAGATGACACAAGTATTTTAACAAACTTCAAAAAACGAGAGTTTCAATTTGGTTGTTTATTTTTTCTGTTTGTAACTGATTTGAATTCTGTTTATTTGGGTGTATTTCTCGGTTAGCCCCACATGTATTTAAATAATACCTCCCTAGTGGTAAATAAAGTAATAAAAAATACAGATTGTTATAATTCAGACGCATTAAAGTTTGTTATACTTGTTTTAAATGTTAAGTATATATATTTCATATAAAACAATATACGAACACGATATACAAAACTCCACAGTTAGGCCCACATACAATTACGAATACATTTCTAATGAGCCACACGTTATTTTCACAACTAACATTTCCCGTGTAATTTTCATTTTATTTGATTAATTTCGTTGTAAAACTTTAACTTAATATACTTTTTATACCCACAGGTGGGCAAGTGGTCTCCACGAAATGCACAGAGCTGTACCAGATTAAGACGAAGCAGTACAGCATCCTTGGTATGCCCGTGCTTTGGGTGTATACGTCCCCGCGGTACGCGCTCACCCCGGGCGCTATGCCCGCCGAGTGTTGGGCCTTCCAAGGATTCCCTGGATACTTGGGTAAACTATTACATAAAATTATAACTATAGTAAGCCTGAAGCTCCTTTCTACGAATAGGCTGTTAAATATTACTGGACCATATGTTACCTTTTGTAAATTTTAAGAATGTACTGTTTATCATTTATGGGTTTTTTATAATAATGTTTTACGTTCACACTATCGTATTGCGCTGGGAGCAATATATCGCAGAAATTTGTAAAAATACTAAGATGTGACGTCATACTTTGCTAGGAGTTTTTAAATTACACCATTGCGTTTTTAAATACATTTACATGCAAATAATAATCACAAGTTTTAACAAAAAAACTACCGACTTCAAGAACTGCACCTAATTAAAATGGAACTACACGAGAAGCACCAATTTTCAAACAATTAAAAAAATCATCATAATCGAAAGTTATGAGGTAACAAACAAAAAAAAACAGTCGAATTGACAACCTCCTACTTTTTTGAAGTCGGTTAAAATATATTTAAGAGTTAGTAGACCAGCCACTTCTGGTCCCTAGAAACCGGTGGTTAGAGCTCCTCACTATACGAGCCGTGTCAAGGAGGATTGGCTTTTGCATCAGACCCTTGGGCCACCCTTCTAGCGTGAGCTTCTTAAGATATTGGTTGAGTTGTATATATAAATATAAATAAATATTTCGGACATCTAACACACAACGCCATCTAGTCCCAAGCTAAGCAGAGCTTGTGTTATGGGTACTAGACAACTGATATGAATACATATATACTTTTTTTTTGTAAATACATACCTACACATTATACATAGAAAACACCCAAACTCCGAAACAAATATTTGTAGATTTACACAAATATTTGGTCCGACCCAGGATTTGAACCCAAAACCTCGAACACAGCAGTCGCATTCACTACCACTGCGCCACCGAGGCAGTCATTCATATATTATCATTATGTTGTTTCAGTGGTGCGCACTTACGCGATCATCGAGGTTACGGGCTTCTCTTTGGAACATATGTCGAGGTTGCTGGCTGTTGATGGAAAGATCGAGTCTGCGCCGAAAAACTTCTCTGTATATGTACGTACATTTATTCATTTTTTTTCCCCTGCCAAATGACACTGCCTGATGGAAAGCATGTTATTTAATTATAAATAATAATAAATATTCCGGACATCTGACACACAACGCCATCTAGCCCCAAGCTAAGCAGAGCTTGTGTTATGGTTACTAGATAAATGATATAAATACTTAACACGCAGTGTACATTATAATTTAAAGTTAGATTAATAATATTTGACTGCACGGTAGCCCTTATGGTTTGGGCGGTCGCTTCGCCACATTCTACTGCGCCAAGTGTTAAGGGTTCAAATCCCACATGAGACAACACTTTGTGTGATCCACAAATCGTTGTTCTAAGTCTTGGTGTTCTTTGTGTCCTTTTCATGCATGACTGTAAAGTCTCCTGCGACACAGGATGTATAAGTAACGCGGTAGAAGTCTTTAAAAAAATTATAATATACTTGAGATACCTTTAACTTACCTTTTATATAAGTTCGATTTCAAATCTTAATATTAAGTTCTCATATTATTTAGCAATTCAAAGACTTATTTATTGTACCGAAAAAGCAGTTGGATACTTTGATCTCTTCAAATCCTTACACACAAAATTAAATACTACTTTATATACGTTTCACAACAATACACTTGTATGGTCGCACATCTAACCTGCTTTCCAAGAAAAGAGCTATGTCCAGAGTTTTTCTATTAAGGGCTGTAGTTGCTTTGGAACTATTTATTTGGACTCTAGCTTTTATCAATCAACAATATTTACAATGATTTAACATTAAAATATTACACATTATTACAGGGTTTACACGGCGAAATGGATCCAGAACCGCATCTATTCGGCGACTACATGTACGATTCGAACAGTACCTCGATACAGTACTTCCCAGTGATGTATCCTAAAACGACGAACATCGGAGGTGTGGAGTACCCAGTCGCGTACGACATGATAGAACTACGAGTAGAGAGCAACCACGGTAACCCTACTTACACTTGCGTTTACAGATTCAGGGTACACGGGAACCCTCTTTCAGACATTCGCAGAGCGACAGAGGACAGTATAAAAGACAGTGAAACGTAGCATACGTTCAGACATTTTACTTAAGGAACTAAAGTGTTACGGTATTGAAAATAATGAACTTTAACCGTCCAACAAAATTATATGTGCATATGTATCATTACTAGAAAATAGTGTAATGTGAAGTGCCCTTTTAAAATTCATAACTTATTAGTACAAAATGTTGATGGAATAAGACTTCTGATCAGTGAAATGAAAAAATCTCTAAACCGCACAATCGCCGTTCTACGTTTAGTTCTTTTAAATAACTTTTAACTGTATTTATGTGTAGATTTTATTTATTTTTAAGTTTTTTTTTTTGATAGATAAGGTCTTATTTTGTAACATAGATTGTATTGAGTTGTTTGTTTTAGAAACGATATTATATGTTAAAACAATATAGTACGATGTAGTTAGTGTTGCTTAGAAGACTAATTATATTTATATTGATAACAATGACTTCGTTTTTAAGATTTTACTATATTATTATCTTAAACTAACATTCGCAATTTCCTCGAACTTTATTGGTTATTTGCGTATGTTAATAGACACCCTACTATTTTCTAAACACGAATGGACTATACATATGAGTGCGACTTAATAAAATTGTTTTAATTAATGTTTAGAAGTACTTACTTTTTGATAGGGATTGAATTCTTAAAAATCTAATTTGGTAGTTTAAAGATAATAAAGTATATATTACATTTGTTATAAATATTTGAAAATGTCTTGAAACTATAATATTTATACATATCATCTATTTATTATGAGTAGAGACAAACTTCTTAGTACTCTATGGATTCACCGTGCGGGTGCCGGGTCCATCGTGTGGCAGAGGGAGAAACTCAAAGCAGTTCCCAGGACTTATGACCTAGGTGTAGGTTTAAGGAGGCCCTTTAAGATGCGCATCAACGCTCGCCTTCACTGCTCGAGTTTCCCGCCCTACCTAGCCAAATTTTATATATATACATAAATATTCTTTAATTTCCGAATTTTATTTAAATTTTTTCTTCTAAGTTAAAATAAAATTGTTCGTAAAATAACTATTGGTAGCTATTATTTATCGAATACATATCGTTTCTAAATCAACACTAGTGTTTAGTTTGTAATAGTTTTAGAGAAGGAACTAGTCCATTTACTGTTAGTTAAAAAATTCTATGCCAATATATGTGTAAGTATGTGTGTTACGATTTGTCTCAAACTAACTTGTAGATATTACCAACTCCCGAGAATCTTATTAGATTTAAGTTTTTAGTACATGTTCGTAGCACTTAGCACTTTCCAAAGCCCCATTTCTTTATTTGCACACTTTTATGCATCTACAGATAACATACTGCCGACGGATGCCATAAGTCCAATAGAAAATGACAAAAAATAGGACCTACTTATGCAACAAGTAATCGATCCATACACATGACAAAATCAAATAATTATCCTTATCTTCATATGAATAGGGTTCTTATTTAGATTTTGGCATGTTATTGCATTGGTTCCTTGTTGGTTCAATATTTTAAATGCTTAAAATCTATTTTTTTTTAATTATCATTGGAACACATAATGATTTATGTTTGTTTATGCGTCTTATTAGCCTCATACTAACTTGTTTAATGAATTTATATTCCATAATCATGTCTGTGTGACAGAAATGTATGAATATAATCCAAGATCTCTATTAAACACATATCTAGAAACAAATGTAGGTTAAAAGTACACATTGCACTTCATATCGTAGTACATAATTAGTATTAGCGTCGTCTCATAGTTGTTTTTTGAATATAATTTTATCAGAACAAATTTTGCTTTGTAAAACTATTTAAACTATTCAGACAACTTCAGTTTTTTCTTTATAAGATTTGAGACAAGACAATTTGAGTAAAAGGACTTGAAAATTAATATGAATAGTTTACTAATACTGACGGTAATGAAAAGATCAATTTGAGGTAATGTGTTCTCATTATAATTAATGTCTTGCTTTTTTTAAGTCACAGGCTATTAAATTATGTGTGATTATTTTCACAATTCATTTATTAATACTATATGTATATTGTATATGTATTTATATGTATATGTATTTATATCAGTTGTCTAGTACCCATAACACAAGCTTTGCTTAGCTTGGGACTAGATAGCATTGTAAGATGTCTGAAATATTTATTTATTATTTATATTTATTTATATATTAAACTAATTTATACTATATATATACTGGTGTACAATACAGATCTATTGAACATCAATATAAAATATAAATTTAGTACAGAGATAGATGGATTTATATATATTTTGTTAAATACATTAGGGATTCTGTTATTGCTCATGGCGATCGAACTGATAACCACCTTTGTATTGATATTGTAAAATCAGATTTTTAGGTAGTGACTTCGTAAGTAATTATTTTATTATTTACTTTAATTTTTTCTATGTAATATAGCGTGACTTGAATTAGAATGAGAACACATTACGCGAGAATAACCGAAAAGAGCTCACTTTTAATAAGAATTCAGGTACTTACATCACCTGCATGTAGACTAGGTATCACAAATACCCTTTTTATCCTACGTTTTACTAATGTGTGAATTAATATTGTCACAAAGTAAATGTGACTATGAAAAATAAAATAAGGGCCTAATATAGTACTTTGTATGTTTATATAGAATCACTCGAATTAAGACTTGTTTGTTTTCTATCTCGCTATTAATATTATGCTATAAAGTTACCACTAACAGTAATATATATATATATATTTTCAAGGTGTTTTTTAATCAATTTAAGTTCTAATAAAATATTAACTCAAAAGATTTTATCCTTCTATTTAATATGTATGTTGTTGATCAAAATCGAGCGAACTAAAGAACAGAAGCTTGTAATATCGTTTGAATAAAATGCCTTACGATTGAAAATAACTTTTAAAGAGTTGAATGTTAAGGTTTTCGCTAATCAATAAAATCCGATATTGAACTGAATATATGTCTACTAATGCTTATAATATGCAAACTTTTAATGTTATAAAAACTATCATGTTTAGCCATTATTTATTCCTTTGTACACTGAACACTGCATTCGATAATATTTTAATGAATTTTGACACTGTTTTTATTACGGTAATTTTGTAATATGTTTTTAAATAACCGATTTTAGATACTGCTGATTATGTGCAAAATATTTGTGATGTTCAAATAAAAGTCGTATAAAATGTAAGTCTTCTTTTTTTATAACAAACCTATACGTCACATTTGTATTTATTTACTAATATTATAAATTCGAAAGTAACTCTTTATCTATCACGGCTAAACCGCTGCACTAATTTCATTGAAATTTGACATGGAGATACTTTGATCTTGAGGAAGCACATAGGCTATAATCTTTACCGCGATAACAGACACGCGAGCGGAGCCGCGGGCAGAAGCTAGTACAATACATTCTTATGGACGCGACAATCTTAAGCTTGAACTTAGCTGAAAGTGATCGTATTCGGCATACATAGTATCAGCAATGCGATGAAAGACCAGACCAGATCATCAGGAAAAAGGCATTATTAAGTGTCACTGACACTGGCCAACATTATAATAGATGTTCATTTTGAAAACAATAAAGTCACAAACAAAATTTATCGGTGAATGATTTAAAAGATAAGATTCAAATGTGTTTCAAGTTCCCAACGCTGTAGCGAAGAGCTGGTTTCTTTAATTAAAACCAGGCACTTCACTGATATACTTAAAATAAACAGAACATACAAATACAGACTAGTGGTATGTTATTTATCTAAATATGTCTAATATCTAAAGGTTAGGTAAGCAGAGTTAAGTTTTATGTCACCAGGACTGTTTTTTACAGTCACTTTGTGAGGCATTTCTATATTACCTGCAAGACACCAAAGCTGATATCTACTATTACTGTTTCATATTCTCAGCTAATTCATCGGCAGAAGATCCATGATGAATCTAAGTAGAATATTTTTTCTCATATCCAATTTCAATTTTTTAAAGATGTGGATCTACAGATATTTTTTATTTGTACAATTTCAAACGCATATGGATATATGCTAGATCCACTGATGATGATTTTATTTCGCTTTAGATCCTGATTTCAAGAAGTAGATAAGTGTTAATCTATACTAATAATAAAGCTGAAGAGTTTGTTTGTTTGTTTAAACGCGCTAATCTCAGGAACTGCTTGTCCGATTTGAAAAATTATTTCGGTGTTAGATAGTCCATTTATCAAGTAAGGCTATAGGCTATTTATCATCACGCTACTACTAATAGGAGCGGCGCACCAATGAAGAATGTTTCAAAAACGGCGGAATATTTTCACGCTACGGGCAATATAAGACGCAAACGAGGTTGCGTAGGTCAGCTAGTTATTTATAACACCGACCAATTGTACTGAACTAACTAAATGAAACTGAAGTACATCTAAACAAAAAATTAAAATTGATATGAATATAACCGCTTTTTATTAAATCCATTTGTATGTATATATATACACAGTATATATACGAAAATATTTTTTTCTAAAATTTAGTTTTTTCAGCTTAATCTTTCTGAAACGACTGGGCCGATTTTGAAGGAACTTTCACTAATACGGAGTATCTTAGGCTGTCTTAGACTAGCTTTACCCCGCGGTTATAAAGTACAATATACGCGGGACTCGAGCTAGTAAATAAATGTTTTCATATCTAGGAACGGTAACGATTGTTTATAGCTATCAATCTATCTTTAAGATTTAAAAAAAACACGCCTTCTACCCTCCACGTAGTGGACATGTTGCGATCATCACCTACATATTTTAATAATAATTATGTATTCGTAGGTATCCCACTAGACACCGAATTCATTCTTGTCAGCGAGACGTTTAAACGATAACAGAATCGATACGTTTGTGGAGGCGGCTATTTCTGGACACTCGCTTTAAGTGCGTGAGCTATTTGCGTTACATGGGTCAATGTCGGTCAGTGATCTCGACAGCGTCGAGTATTTGTAAACAAGGTCGAGCCTAAAGAAAAGACAGGTAAAATTTTTCAGATTTTTTTTGTATTTTCATTATTTTTTATAATTTATAAATGACCTAGTAAGAAAGTAGTCTTATCCGTTTCAGCACATACAATCATCATTCATGAGATTACAAAAGATCCTTTGGCGAGTGCAGTACCGAGGCCGCGCTCCGTCGCGCCGTCACTATTATCATTTAATTACAATAATATCTTACGTACAATTAAATTAACGGAGATTACAAGCTGAGTTGAGCAGCCGGCCGCCGCAGCCGGGCCGCGGGCCCTGAGTCGCTTAGAAGCACTTCCTGTGCACGATAGACGGGCCGGACTCGTCGTATTCCTGTTTCGAGATCCACATCTGCTGGAAGGTCGAGAGGGATGCGAGGATCGATCCTCCGATCCATACGGAGTACTTCCTCTCTGGGGGCGCGATGATTTTGATCTTCATCGTGGATGGGGCGAGGGCTGTGATTTCCTTTTGCATACGGTCGGCGATGCCCGGGTACATCGTGGTACCACCGGACAGAACAGTGTTGGCGTACAAGTCCTTACGGATGTCGACGTCGCACTTCATGATCGAGTTGTAAGTGGTCTCGTGGATGCCGCAAGCTTCCATACCCAAGAACGAGGGCTGGAAGAGAGCCTCGGGGCAACGGAATCGTTCGTTTCCGATTGTGATGACCTGTCCGTCGGGAAGTTCATAGGACTTCTCGAGGGAGCTGCTGGAGGCGGCGGTAGCCATCTCCTGTTCGAAGTCGAGGGCGACATAACAGAGTTTCTCCTTGATGTCACGTACGATTTCACGCTCAGCCGTGGTGGTGAAAGAGTAACCACGCTCGGTGAGGATCTTCATTAGGTAGTCTGTGAGGTCACGACCGGCCAAGTCCAAACGGAGGATGGCGTGAGGTAGGGCGTATCCCTCGTAGATGGGCACTGTGTGCGAGACACCATCACCGGAGTCAAGCACGATACCGGTGGTACGACCAGACGCGTACAGTGAGAGCACGGCCTGGATGGCGACGTACATGGCGGGAGTGTTGAAGGTCTCGAACATGATCTGTGTCATCTTTTCTCTGTAAAAGAAACGGTAAGATTAGCTTACAAGACATTGGGCGAAGTAGATGTGAGACTTCATCAATCGGCCGCTGCCTGACGAGTTTCGTACAAGTACTCTTACCTATTGGCTTTGGGGTTAAGGGGGGCTTCTGTGAGTAACACGGGGTGTTCCTCGGGTGCGACACGGAGTTCATTGTAGAAGGTGTGATGCCAGATCTTCTCCATGTCGTCCCAGTTAGTGACAATTCCGTGCTCGATGGGGTATTTGAGCGTGAGGATACCTCTCTTGCTCTGAGCCTCATCACCTACGTAGGAGTCCTTCTGTCCCATACCGACCATGACACCCTGGTGACGAGGCCTGCCCACGATCGAGGGGAACACGGCGCGAGGCGCGTCGTCACCGGCGAATCCGGCCTTGCACATACCGGAGCCATTGTCTACTACCAACGCAGCAACTTCTTCGTCGCACATTGTGAATTAGTCTGAAATTTGCAAAAGGTAATTTTGAGTAAAATAATTATAACAACTTACCGAACCATACATTACTAAATTTGTATAATAGCTAAGTTCTGTACATGTCCTAATAGAGAAGCGGTGGGTGGAAGACCCACACGCACTATCATCTCGGAACATGTTAAGTGGGCGTCGCAGTTGCAAATTAAAACCAAATAAGGTAAGATGTGAGTTTTAGTATATGGGTAGGCAAAAAAAAACGTGGCACACGAAGCGGCATGACCACTTTTTACTGAGAGGGGCCGCTCTTACTGACCGAGAAAGTCGTTCACGAGATGAGTTACTTTCTAATTGGATTGATAACCGTTCAAGTTCAAATATCGCGAAGTCGGTTAGAGCCCGTTCACGACCACGCCCTACCGCAACCGGCTACCCTAGACTCCCGGCCGGTCTCACGACCCAACCCTAACGTGTCACTGACCCGCACTCACTAATAGCATTGCACTATTTTCTCACGCCACTACATCACTAAACACCACAAAAATATATTGATGAAACATCAATAAACAACAACTTACTTTTAATTAAATAGTCCTATTAAATAAATAAATTAACTTGCTATTGTACAGCCTCGGTATTGCTGCACAACGCCACAACTCGAGTTCACTTCGTAGAATGAAGGCGAACGCGGCAGGCAGAGTATATAAATGAGGCTGGTTTATCGGGGCGCCCCTTCCCCGCCGCAGCAATTCTCAACCAATCGCGCAGTACGGCACAATACATGAGTTTTCGTGGCCATATATGGTATTGCGCTGCAGGGAGCCTGCGCGTACCCCCCGCACCCATTCCACACCCCCGCCGCTGATAGCGAGCTTCTTGATAACGTCGAGATCTTGAAGAACGCTCACATTGAACATTTAGCGATCAGACAGACACTCCAGCAGGGAACATTGCATAGTAACGCACTATATTTACTACTTACATACACCCACACTAACTACTAAACAGACTTTATCGAAACATCAACGTAAACATTGGCTCATTTCCAATAAGACAGTAGTTTGAACTTCACTGCAGATTATGCACTTGTTAAAATGCCATCTGCAGATAGTCCGTTCAGCGTCTGAATTGATCCGTAAACTATTTGTAAAATAAAAAAAACATGTATTCTAAACACCTTTCTTGAATTGGTACCAACGTTTGACAATTTACGCTGACGAAGCTTACAACAAATTTATCTAGAAATTATTTAATATTTAAATAAATGGGATATACGTACCAGTTATAAACCGTGTAGAGGAGAGAACAATAACCGCAACGTTTGCGAACCGTGAGAAATGAATGCCGGCCGGTTTCTTTCTGTTGCTCGTTCGCTCGTGGAGGTCGGTCGATCTGCTTCACTAGAATACGCTGTACGCCGGCGCCCCGCGACACAATCGACTCGCCCAACGGACCTCTGCAGGTGCTAAATAATATAAAATTTTCCTATTAACGATGTCGCTTGAAATAACAAAACGACCTTCAAAATGCACCTACTGACATTGTGACGGACATGTGTCAAGCAATTGTTCAATATTCGAATAAGGAACATAAATCTTTTTTCCGCAGTAATGGACTCGCCCAACTTCCCCACTTGCCGCAACCGATGGCCTTACCATATATGGCAATCCGTAAAATCCTGCGTTCTGATTGGTCTAAAGAGGCAACGGTCGTTGTACGTACATGGCGCACACAACTACAAAGGAAATCTTCTGTTTGTGTGCTGTGCTTAGTATCAAAATGATTCCATTAATCCATTCAATATTGTCTGCATGTGGTGGCAAATAACTTAGGTATACCAAAGATATAGTCGGAGTCTTAGAGACTGTAAAAGTATATACCTACAAGCAAATTTACGACTAGGTTATTCTTAAATACATATTTATTCGTTTATTTAACAGTCATTTTTAACGAAAATTTTAAGTAGTAAGAAGTTCTTCTCTATCTTAATGCTTATTTTATTTAAAATATTACTATTTTAGAGATGTTAATCTCACTCATATTCGCTCGTGCATTCATAACTTGGAATAGGGTTGTTAATCATAGTTATGTAATTTAAGTTTATTGTAGTAAATTTTAGGGTTATGCTTTAAACTAAAATGGTTCTGAACATCATTGATCTCAGACGTGGGTGACATGGGATGACAAGAAATTGAAACTCTCACGCTATGAGGGCTGTGCTTGAGACATAACAGACTGTAAATTTTTGATTTGATTTGAACACTTCGATATAATTTTGCTGTAAATTCGTAATTACACATACCTACTATTTCTACCTCTTTAAACAGCGTTATAATAAAATAGAAGCATCAAGTAACAGCCCTGGCGCTAAGCATTTGCCAGGACGTATGATTGTTTGCTGCAATGATATTTTATTTCATTGGTTTGCTGCCTTCACATTATACCAATTAATCCGTTAAATTATAAATCAACGGTACAGATCAGCGAAATTTTATAATATAATATAAATAAATGATAAAATAATATAAAACCTTTGCATAAATATGATGCTTATGTTTTTAAACGCAGGTAAAAAAAAATACTTCCCATTTCTTATATTACTACTACGACTACGACTACGCAAAATTACGTGGTGTACGGTTAAGTAACCATGTTTGACCTTAAAAAGTAAATTAATATCTAATAGCTTGTAAGATTCTTGTTAGATTTCGTGCTTAATTCTATTTAGACCTTTTAAATATGTTTTCATAGGAAAATAACAAAAACTAAAAACAAACCAACACGTATTTAATAATATTAATATGGGGCAGAGACATGTAGATTGAAATATCGCGACAATGAGTCATTCAACGGAGTCATTATACTCTGTATTATCTGTGACGCACAAAGATAAGGGCGGGAACGCAAACGATATTTTCAATTCTTTATTTATTTTTAACGATTATGTCTGTAATGTACTGCAGAGTATAATTCTAATCTAACAACTAGCGTTATCTCAAGTAAACTAAATAGAAAAATCTAATAAGAAAAATTATAACTGGCTGTATTGCAAAAGTGATTCAAACGGATGCAAAAACGTGAGAGCTATAACGCCGCGAGCACTTTCTGATTATTTTTAAATTGTTAACATTCGATGAAAGTTTACTAGAAATTATACAGTAAAAGTGATCTAAGACATATTTAACCTGTGATATTTGTGCATGGTCAAACAAAGCTGATTAACCGCATTATTTTAACTTTGCCAGCCATTAAAGCGGACCGGTCGTTGTGACTCACGACTTAGTCGCGCATGCGTACTACAGATGAGTCAATACCAGTTCTCTTCAGGGAGACCACTAATTCGTTTCTTTGTAAGTTATGTTGTGACATGACCCATGAGCCCATGACTAATAAAATATACGCATTTTTATTTTAATTGTGCCTACATTTCGCTTTTTAATTTAACTACGCCCTGTCTGCGGTCTGTGCTGCAACTGTTTAGGTGCTAACTATAATCGTTGCCGTATAAGTTTATAAATAATCATACGTGAATATTTTTAAACAACTTTATTAGACAGACAATAATAAGTACCTACTCATAACAATGATGTCGTTTTAAGATAGACTAACAAAATAAAATACTGTTTCACTATAGCAGGTTTTGCTTTCATGCTCTGCCTGGTCTGCCGTGTTCTGAGGTAGGTATATCGTATACTGTGATTTTCTTAATCCTTAAACCACGTATTTAATTCTAAACAGCACCGGAATCAATTTTTTTTAAATTAACGTACCTGCTAAAGTGACTCTGCCTGACGCAAGGCGTGAGCAGAATTCAAGAGTGATAGTCTCCAAACCGACTCATTATGCAGACAAAAGCAGCATGGTGACCCACTCCATGGCAGACTATTGAGATGCTTCTGTACTTCTGAATCATTGTGCCTCCGGTATCGGTCTCGCACTCACGAACGACACACGACAGCACGAAGCTGTCCTTTTAGGTTAATCTTCTGTAAGAGGTTAGTACCGCCCCGGTCGAG
Organism: Spilarctia lutea; assembly: GCA_916048165.1. NCBI lineage: Eukaryota > Metazoa > Arthropoda > Insecta > Lepidoptera > Erebidae > Spilarctia > Spilarctia lutea. The sequence continues at coordinate 16,660,532 of OU696479.1, forward strand.
CCAGCCCGTTCATGCAGAAATCAACTTGAATACTTTCATATAGTATAACAATAGGGAACAGACTCCCAGGAGATGTCGTAATGGCTTCCTCACAAACCTACTTCAAGAACAGGCTGGACAAATTTAACATCTTCAAGTTATTAGAAACACGCATCAACTCTCTAGGTGCCAGTGTGTCTTAACAAAATTAAACGTAATACGAATTACGAGTATAGTCAAATTGAAGAACTACGGAATACTTCATTTTCAGTAGAAACTATCTCGATATTAATAATAGTCAAATTTTAAATGTATACTGTATGTTACAAGTATTTTATAATTTTTTTGCATATAAAAACTTAATTGCAGATTCGAACTTTATTTATAAAAAAAAATTAAATAGCTGAACCCCGCGGTGCTACCCGCGGTTTGATAATAACCGCGGGCAACGCCGCGAGACGAAGCTAGTATCTTTATAAATTGTAGCCTATGTGTTATTTTGATTACACATCAATATATTATATTATTGTAAAGTTTAATCAAAATCTATTCAGTAGTTTTTGCGTGAAAGAGCAACAAACATACTGACTTAAATACTTGCAAACTTTCGCGTTTAAATTAATAGTAGGATTTTGTCTGGAGTTGTCTAAATTATTCTTTACATCTATGAATATCTCAGTGGGTGGGCATATTCAACTAGGTAACAGTTTTATTTACTGCTACAACGGTAAACAAAATTTTTTGAAACTCTAATTTATGTAAAATACCTACTAGAAATGAAATAAATAGAAATTGATAGATAAACTCAGTGTAAAACGGTAATATTGCAAGGCAGTTTAATTCCTTACTACGCAGAGGCTTACTATAGTACTCAGATTAATAATGAACATACTTAAAAAAAATACATACATATAATCTCTTACAGTCACACAGTATTAGTCCCTTAGCTAAAATGAATGTGCTTCGCGTCGAATCTTTTTCTACGTGACTTACCGTTAACATGACGTCTATGTTACTGTTGCTACTACTACGTTCTATTATCGTTTACATTCATAAGTGGAATTTCAAGTTGATTAGGGGGGTCCTGATAATATTACTGTCGAACCCACAGCCGTCGGCTTCGCAGTCAAGGTCACTAACCACTTCCACAGTTCCACTCTCATTATCAAAGTAGACCTGATAAATTAACTGAATAAACTGAATACTCTAAAACCGTATCATAAAACAAATTATATTTCTAACGGCTTAATTTTTTAATCCCCGACATGTGAGTAACTAACTCATATGAGTCAGTAATTCACATGTCGGCAACTGCGTATCTAACTGACCAACCACCACTAGATTCCCACAATAAAAAGAGTTTTTGAATCCGTGTATGAAAAGGGTTTCTTTTTAATTTATTGCACTTACAAGATTAAAAATGATAAAGTATATAAAAGTCAATTAATATTGTGCCAAAACAAAAAAAATATGTAAAAAGTAAAATACAGATTATATATAATTATTGTCTACCAAAAAAATGTGTAAGAAAGTTAAACACAGATTATATGTAGGTAATTATTGTCTATGATATTATTTGACAAAAGTCGAAAACGGTTTAACGTATGTACCGACATTTCTACTCATCATTAAAATTTTCTTACCTGTGAAAGTACATAATTACATATACCATACAAATAAAATTCAATGTTATTCCGGCGGATTTTTATTTTTGTCTTATCGTTTTATACAAAACTTACTAACTACGTGCTCTAATTGTAAAATAGTAATCCGTTACTCACGCCTTTCATGTTAATACTTTCAAAAATGTATTATTTTCTTATTTGAACAAGTTATTGTGAAATTACTTAATTCCATACACGATAACAATTTAATTGAGTAATCTATAGAAACTCTAGTTTTGACTTGCACTGCCTTTAAAATTGGCACAAAATGTGTTAAATATATCGATTTAAAAATCTCCTGGCTATGGAAAGGCCTATGTCGAGCA